>OX336389.2:23548489-24904319 GCA_946902985.2 Meconema thalassinum | reverse complement strand
TAACTAGTAATATAGTTAATTTTCAGTTATCAAAGACACTTGATATCATCTCGCATAATGTTTCACACCAATGGATTGCTGTATTATTGTTAAATTGGTTGAAAGGCAAAGATTAGAAGAATTATTTACATTATCCGAAAAGATTCTAGGTTGTAAGCCATGAACATGATCTCTGGGTCGACCTTGGGCCACTGGCAGTGCACTGCTCTCTTCCGTGTTACGTAACAACAAACAAGATGTAACCAGTCAGAACCTAGAATCTTTTCGGATAATGTAAATAATTCTTCTAATCTTTGCCTTTCAACCAATTTAACAATAATACAGCAATCCATTGGTGTGAAACATTATGCGAGATGATATCAAGTGTCTTTGATAACTGAAAATTAACTATATTACTAGTTAATGTAATATAAACGGTGTATCACTCATACGCAGGTAAGCATTCAGCGAAATTTATAAACAGCGATAATTTAGCAAATTCAACTCTAGTGTGAGGTAGTGAAGTGACCTTGTCAAAGGACCATCTGGAGATAGTTGCTGTGCTGGTAAGTATCTTATACTATAAACGCTGCGCAACATTACATAATAAGTAGTTTACTCTTGTTAATATATAACTTAAAGGGCGCTGTGGCGCAGCGGTCAAGCTGTTAGCCTCTCACCTCGGCGGACGGGGTTCAATTCCCGATCAGCACATGTCAGACTTTCAAAGTAAAATGCCGTGTCCTGTGGTTCTGATTCCACGTAAAAGGAGGCCCTGTGTCTTACAATCGTAAGATTAACGGTCACGTAAAACTACAAACTTCCCCCAGGGCTCACAACTTGTAGGACATGGGTTGGGGACCCAAGCTGAGTTTGGCATACCTTCACTTACTTGTGCCGGGCTCCTCCCTGTTATCTTCCTGTCGACCTCCCTTGGTCACCTCTTGTTATTTTCCGACACCAACGGTCATTGGGTATCCAAGTAAGAAGAGCGTCTCCAGTTTGTGAAGTGTAATTTCTATGTTGTATTGAAACGCTGCACCGTATAAAATAATTATCAGATTAATGCATTTCTTCTAGCAGGAGTTCAAGCCCAGGGTATATTAGGATATAAGGGATGACCTTGCTTGAGTACTGTTAGTTTGTTGTGAACTACCAAGTTGATCACATCGTGATAACCATTCTAGGCTAGCATTGTAAGTAGCTGATTCAGTACTCTAAAATAATACATGTTCAGATTCAATCACAATACTGTAGTCTCATTTTGGCAGTCAAAAGTTTTTTGTGTGTTGTTTCTGCTAACAAGAAGTTTTCTCAGATATTATCTTCGGGTGAGGGCTTGAAAGGGGGTGGGTGTTTTACTCGGAGAAGTGGGGTTTTGAATAGTATTCACCTTAAACATCATATTATTATTAATTTTTTTTTGTATAATTAATACGATGCAATAAGAGCCTCCGTGGCTTAGGCGGCAGCACGCCGGCCTCTCACCGCTGGGTCCGTGGTTCAAATCCCGGTCACTCCATGTGAGATCTGTGCTGGACATAACGGAGGCAGACAGGTTTTTCTCCGGGTACTCCGGTTTTCCCTGTCACAATTTCATTCCAGCAACACTCTTCACTATCATTTCATTTCATCTGTCATTCATTTAATCATTGCCCCAGAGGAGTGCGACAGGCTTCGGCAGCCGGCACACTTCATATCCTCGCCGCTAGATGGGGGCTTCATTCATTCCATTCCTGACCCGGTCGGAAACTGGAAGCAGGCTGTGGATTTTCATTTTCAATACGATGCAATAAAGATATGTATTTATTATTATTATTATTATTATTATTATTATTGTTATTATCTAGGCCATTGTATAGTTTACTAAACAGAGCTGTTGACAATTTTTTTTAAATTAATTAATAGCAACATACTGTTAGGAGCAAATCGTTGCTTGTTTGTATTAGGGTCGCAGAAGTATTTAAGAGTGTTCAGTTGAAGGCAATCGCGTGCAGGAAGAATACCGCACTTGTAAGAGGCGCGCACCAGTTTATGAAAAAATAAACAAAGTTTGTGGTTTACACAGCTGTTAATCTCGTGATCATGAACCATAGGACCTCCTTGACATAGCATTCCACCTACAAAATCTCTCATGGATTAAACAGTAATCGAAACCAGTCTGTCTTAGTAATATTAGTATGAACGTGAAGTTGTAGAAAAAGCAAAATTCTGAGGTAGAATGAGGCGTCAATCAACAGTTTACTGTTAACTGTCAAGCAGGTCACTTCATGTTAAGCATTCTAGGCTCCATTGTACTACCCAATATTAGGCTATACAGTATCTGATTCCGGCTAACATGATACATGGGGTAGTATCGGATCTCCAACTAAGGGTACCTGACCTGGGAGGGGATAAAGCCAAGGGGATTTAGTATATAAAGAAAGACCTGGGTTGAATTTAATATTAGTTTACTGTAAACTCTCAAGCATATCACATCGTGTTAAGGACTCTTGCCCTAAGTACCATTCTACTGCCTTGATTTACACGCAGTAAGTAGCTGATTCTGGTTAACATAACATGGAGGGTAGTAACTGACCTCCAGTTTGGAAACAACTAACAAGATTAAATAATCAACTCCTATCATTTTCAACTCCGAGTAAATGCTAGGACGGTATCTTCTAATAGGCCACAGCCGCTTCCTTCCACATCCATGCCTAGCTAGTTTTATTCATCTTCATTCATGTTTTGATTTGTTGTTGATGTGTTGATTTATTACAGTCTTTGCGACAGCGTACTCATGCAGCCAGTGTGTGTGTGTGTGTGTGTGTGAAAGCTGTCTAATAACCTGTATCAATGTGATGATTTTATCAGTTTATGTAATTTGTAATTGAGGGCTAAAACTGTGTAACAGAAATGCACTTCAAGGATGCCTGAGGAGGGAATCGAACTCATGCGCTACCCAGTTATCCTCACGAGGCTGAGTGGGCCCCTCTTCCGTTTCAGCCCTCAGTCAGAATATAATTTCTTGGTAGAACCAGGAATCAAACCCGGGACTGATCATTCATTACACCACGAGCTGGTCTTATATATATTTCAATGGGTTTATTCATCACAGTGAACGTGTGCATGTATCAGGAGAACATACAATGATAGAGGGGATACTGACCGCTCTCTCTAGAACAAATGCTTAATTCCCATACTCCTTTTAGACCTTCTGCTATGCTGTTTATGACTAGGGAGGATGAGGTTAGTGTTATCGTTGTTGATTAATTTAGGGGCTTTGCGACATCGTGGTATGTTACCCCGTGTACTTGGGTGTATGTGGATTTTTGTGTGTGTAATAACCTGTTTTATTATGATGTCTGTATTAGTAATTGGGGTTCAGATTGGGGGAGGTGGTTGTAGCCTTAAGACCGGAACAACCTCTACCCCTACCCAGAGTTTGCCTGGTGTATAAGTTGGAAAACACGGAAAAGCCACTTCCAGGATGACTGAGATAGGGATCGAACTCTCCTCGTGGCTATATATAAAGGAGGAACCCAGTGCAAAATCGGTATGTGGTTTATTTGAGGTGACATATTTTTTAATCTTACCACTTGGGCGTCTGTTGGTTCTTCAGCCCAGAGGTTGGTTGGATCCAGGTTATGTGAGAAGAAAAAAAACTTGGCAGAACTATAATGAAGCATACTAGGCAAGGTGAGGAGTAAGGTAGTTATGTTTAAAGGACTGAACTTCGAGGTCATCTGCTCTCATGCGTAATTTGGGTCTGTATGTGGGATTTGTCTATGGTAGCTGTAATTATTGGGGAAAAGCGGGAGGTAGACCTTTCCAAACTCTGAAAGCGTGGTCATCAGCTAATGTCTTAGAGATGTATGGAATTTTTGCCTGATAACCTGTGTTATTGTGGTGTCTGTATTCTGTAATTGATACTAGAATTGAGACAACCGCGGTCTTAAATTAAATACCACTTCCTAGATGTACCTAAAATTTAAGTTAAAATGTATCTTTCTCTCTTCCTCAGGTAGATCTGTTATTAAAGAAGAAGCAGCTGTTATCAGAAGACAATGTCTAACATGGAGGAAACTATTCAGAGCTATGCTTGTAAGGAGTGTGGAAAAACTTTCCTCCGTGACTATCATAGGAAGCGTCATGAAGTGTCTTGTGGGCTATTCCATCAGTGCAACACATGTGGGGCCGGATTCGGCAATGCCTATAACGGACGTCGTCATGAAGAGGTTTGTAGTGTAGCGTCACCTGCTAAGAAGGTTAATACTGAACCGACTAAGCATGAATTGCTCGCTATGGTTCCTGATAGTAAAGACCTTTGTGAGTATGAATCCTCTTTCAAGGGTCGATTAAAGTCATATTTTATTAGATGTGAATCGTGCGGTGATTTAAACTCTTATTTGAAAGAGTCAAAAGAGCGAATCATTCATGCTATACAAAGGGAACTATGTGTACACAAGTCTTTAAAGGTTAATATGTTGGCCGAGTGTAGATTTATTCATTTAACTAGTGGTGATATTGCAGACCGCTCCTTCAAAACTCGTAATCAGGCAGTATTTCTTGAAACAGACTTAACTATGCTCTTAGAAACACACTTTAAAAAATTAGCTAGGGAAATGGAGGAATCTCAGCTGAAGGGTAGTAACTGGGCTTTGCTAGCTGTTGATGGGGTCCGTTTAAGGATAAACAAGTATAATCCCTTGCGTGGCAGTACATACATTCCTCTACCCCCTGGTTTGGAAGCGAAAAAAGCCTGCATCAACCCTCGAAACTTAAAAGATGAGAGGTGTTTTATGTATGCTATCTTAGCGAAGTTCATTAAAACAAATGCTCAACGTGTTAGCAAATATAAGGATTTAGAATCAAAATATAATTTTTCATGTGTCTCATTCCCTACATCGCTGGCTGATATCTCAAAATTTGAGAAATCTAATGATATGTCAGTGAATGTGTTTGGGCTTGATGATGATTGTAACCTGTTTCCTCTCAAGGTTGTTGACACAGAACTAGTAGATCATCGCGATCTACTCCTAATTAGTGATGATACTGGTCGACATCACTACGTATTTATCAAAGATTTTGATAAATTGATGGGATATCAACTAACTCATCATCAACATAGGATATATACTTGTAAACGTTGCTTTACGCATTTTGATAACCGGTATGGAAAAAGTGGTCTAGATAAATTAGAAGAACATAGAGAACTGTGTTTTCTGCATGACATTGCAAGGGTTAAAATGCCTACTAAAAAGCCCATTCTACAATTTATCAATGTAGAGAAAATGCTTAGAATGTCTTACGTAATCTATGCTGACTTTGAGAGTATACTCATACCTCATCAAACATGTCTACCTAATCCAGAGATTAGCTACACAGCCACATACCAGAGCCATGTACCTATGAGCTTTGGTGTATATGTAAAACCTTCGGTAGCTGTAGCTCACTTAGAGACTAACCTTCCAAGGGAACCTTATATTTATCGTGGTCCTGACGCTGCAGAGAAGTTTATGGAATATTTAATATCCATAGCTAGCGAAATCAATCGCCTCTACAGCTTAAATGTTCCGAAGGCTTTAACTGATGATCAAGAAGCAGAGTTTCAGTCATCTGTAACCTGCTATTTGTGTCATAAGGAGTTCCCTGAGAATGACTGGAAGGTTCGAGATCATTGCCATCTTACAGGTGTATACCGTGGAAGCGCTCATAATACCTGTAATTTGAGATGCAAAACACGGAACCCTATCCCTGTATTCTTACATAACCTTAGCGGCTTTGATTCTCATTTCATTGTGAAACAGTTGGGGTGTACTGCGGAGAGAGTAGAAGTTATTCCCAACTCAGAAGAAAACTACCTCTCATTTACCAAACATGTTGGTAATGTGAAGCTTAGATTTCTGGATACGTTTCGCTTCATGCCAAGCAGTTTATCAAAATTAGTGGGCAACCTAACATCATACCCTGAGACGAGTAAGTACTTTGGGGTGGAAAATTCAGCACTAATGACACGAAAAGGTGTATATCCTTATGATTACGTGGACTCTTGGGAAAAATTAAGCAAAGAAAGCTTACCACCTAAGGAGGAGTTCTTTAACAGATTAAATCAGGAAGACATCAGTGTAGAAGACTATGAACATGCATTACATGTGTGGAAACAATTCCAAATTAAAAGTTTAGGTGAATATAGCGACCTTTACCTAACATCTGATGTACTCCTTCTCGCAGACGTGTTTGAAACATTCAGAAATAAAACACTTGAAACTCATAAAGTCGATCCTGCACACTATTTTACTTCTCCAGGTCTTACGTGGGATGCCATGCTCTTATATACAGGTACTCAGCTCGAGTTACTACAGGATTACGATCAGATTCTAATGATAGAATCAGGAATACGTGGAGGATTATGCCAGGTTTCTCATCGATATGCTGAAGCTAATAATAAATACATGGAGAATTTCGATTCAGAGAAGCCGTCTCAATTTATTACCTACGATGATGCAAACAACCAATACGGCTGGGCAATGTGTCATCGCCTCCCTTACGGAGGATTTAAGTGGGTCTCTCCAGACAGCATTGATCTGGATACACTAAAGGAAGATGATTCTCTCGGTTACATCTTAGAAGTAGACGTTGATTATCCTTCTGAACTTCATGATCTACACGATGATTTACCCTTTCTACCAGAGTGTAAACAGCCAAAGGAAACATCTTTAAAGAAACTAATCCCCCATCTTGGAAATCGAAGGCGTTACGTAGTTCACTATATGGCTCTTAAACAAGCTCTGGATCATGGATTAAAATTAATTAAGATTCGCCGCGCGTTAAGCTTTAAACAGCTACCTTGGTTAAAGTCATACGTTGAATTTAATAATAATCTACGGAAACAGGCTAAAAATGATTTCGAGAAGGATTTGTATAAATTGTTCAATAATGCAATGTTTGGGAAAACTATGGAAAATATTCGTAATAGATTAGACATACGCCTTGTTACTGACAGTAAGATGGCAGAAAAGCTGATAGCTAAACCAACATTTATAGACAGAACAATTTACGGCCCTGATCTAGCTGCTTTTCATATGGCTAAACGTAGCATTGTGTTCGATAAGCCTATATATATTGGTATGTGCGTGTTGGATATTTCAAAAACTGTGATGTATTCCCACCACTATAATGTACTGCTTCCTTATTATGGGGTTGAAAATATTAAACTCGCATACATGGACACGGATTCCTTCATATATTTAGTAAAGACCGAAGATGTATACCAAGACAAGTTGTGTTTCCTAGAGCATTTGGATACGTCTGACTACCCCAATAATCATATATGTTATTCTGTAAAGAACAAAAAGGCGTTGGGAAAATTTAAAGATGAAGCTTGTGCGCACATTATTAGAAAATTTGTCGGTCTCAGAGCTAAGATGTATGCCCTAGACATCGATGGAGTAGAAGTAAAGAAGATTAGAGGTATTAGCAGGGGTGTTGTTAGGAAATGTATCAGTTTTCAAGATTATAAGGACTGCCTTATGACAAAAATGGTAAAGAGAATACCAATGAATGTTATCATGTCGAAGCATCATGAAATATCGTCAGTACAACTAAACAAGATCGCCTTGTGTCCAGATGATGACAAGAGAGTGATTGCCGCTGATGGAATAGCTACACATGCACATGGGCATTACGCAATCACTGAATCTGTTTAATTTATCTACGACTAAAAGAATCCTAGCAATAGGAAACATCTATCAACAATTTTTTCAAATAAAATAGTTTTTTTTGAAGTTTACAAGTATGGAATGTTCTCCATAAGTCTTAGCAGCAGAGCCTATAACATGTGTTTGTTGTATGTAAAACAGCCTCTGGCGTGAGATTAATTTCTTCGTAAGCCTATATATATAAATATATGACTGATATGGCCTCTGGCGTTAGATTAATTTCTTCGTAAGCCTATGTATATATATATATATATATATATATTTATATATATATGACTGATATGGCCTCTGGCGTGAGATTAATTTCTCCGTAAACCTATGTATGTCTGGTAAGGTCTCTAGCGTGAGATTAATTTCTTCATAAGCCTACAGGTGTGTGTGTGCTGAAGGGCTTTGGTGCTTAAGGCTAATGGAATACAATGGCAAAAAAAATCTTATGTTAAGTAAATATAGGGTTGATAGGTGTTAACTCTGCCTCTAGGGGAGGAGGAAGTGTGTCCCCTAGAGCCGGTCTCAAGCCCGGAGAAAAGAGGAGAGACATATACATCCAGAACTTGCTCCTTAAGCTGAACTATAATGCGCGGTGCCCTTCACGAAGGGAGAGTAGACCTCTGAGACATATTCATCATTCGAGCTTGCAAACCTCGTTGATATGTCAATGATGAGAGTTTACGTATAGCATTTTTAGTTAACTTACTGGAGTTTTCGATTATTTTTTTGTAAAGATTTAGCTTCTGTATACTTAACTATAATGCGCGGTGCCCTTTACGAAGGGAGAGTAGACCTTTGAGGTGTATTCGTCATCCAAGTTTGCAAAGCTTGTTGATACACCTGTGATAAGAGTTTACGTATAGCATTTGTAGTTAACTTTACAGGAGTTTGACTTCAAGGGCATACCCCAAGCTTTGACTGGTTTGATGTTAGAGCCCTCACAGAGGGTAGTAGAGTACTGGCTACATCTCCATAAGACAAGGCTCCAACCCTTGCTGTGATGTTAATGGCGGTTTCTACCTTCTAACGTCCTGGTCGGCTTGAAGTATGTACTCTCACGTATAGTGTTAACCAACATAACCGCTAGCATAATGGTAGGAGGATTTGCCTATTAAAGTAGGAAATTGGGGAGAGCATAGGAGGTTAAGGGCATCCGGCCAGCCTGCTCAAGTCCTCTAACATAAGGGAGTTGTCTATAAAACACTGCCCCAGTTTCATGAAAGTAGGCGATTGGAAAGAACATAGGTAGTGAAGGGCATCCAGCCAGCCTCGTCAAGTTCTCCAACATAAGGGAGTTTCACCTGGCAGCCATCTTGCGCAATAGCCTCTGTACCAGTCATCTCAAGTCCTCTAGAGTTGCGCGCAGTGGCCATCTTGCCCACTAGCCCATGTGCCAGCTCCCAAGAGTTAGTTCCATAAGAGACCATGTATAGCGGCCATCTTGCCCATTAGCCCCTGTGCCAGCTCCGGCCTATTGCACCTACTAGTGGGAGCAAATATGAGAGCAAAAAAAATAGTGGAAGCAAAAATGTGAGAGCAAAAAGTGGGAGCAAAACGTGTAAGCAGAAGTGGGAGCAAACAAGTGTGAGCAAATATGGGAGCAGAAAGTGGGAGCAAATGTGAAAGCAAAAGTGGGAGCAAAAAGAGCGAGCAAAAGTGAGTGCACAAAGTTGGAGCAAATTGTGTGAGTAAAAAGAGGGGGCAAATGTGGTGTTTTACTAAAACAATCTCCCCTAACCTAACCTAACCTAACTTCACCCAACCTAATTTCACCTAACCTAACTTCACCTAACCTAACCTTCCAACTCTCAGATCAAAAATGAAATTCTGGCCATAGTCGAGTTGGAACCCAAAACCTCTGGGATAACACCCAAGTATACTAGCCACTACACCGCGAAATGGGCAAATTATCATGCAGCACAACACAAAAATGAAAAGTTTTCTGTAGTGTAACTCATTGGCTGACAATCATAGTTGAGAATTCAAACCCAAGACCTCAGGACTTTTGTTTTGAACATTATCAGAAATATTATTCCATTTACATTTTGCTGTTGCTTATAGTTATAAGAGTTGGCATTAATATGGGAGCAAAAGTGAAAGCAAAAAGTGGGTGCAAGCATGGCTGGTTGTAGAGACTTTCATATCAACTAATACACATAAATTAAATTTTAGTAAAGTGACTTGGCTAATAATAATAATAATATTAACAGTTTAAAAAAATTCAAGGGGATTGATATTTTTCAGGGTGTAATTTCCAAAGTACTGTCAAAAATAATAATTACATGAACAGATTCCAAGATCTCTAGAGTGCTTTTAAGGTTAATGATTGGCTAGGAGTGAGATAGAGCTAGCTAACCTAAGTTAACCTCAGCTCTGTAAACCTAACCTTGTCACATGGCATGTTCTACAAGTATAGACTTGGTTTGAGAGTGGCTATGACGTCACAGATGAATGGCGGTGGGAGGCTAGCAAAAAGGAAATTGTTTTTGTGTAATAAAAAGTCATGTCCAGATAACTTTTTATTTTTGTGTTGTGCTGCATGATAATTTGCCCATTTCGCGGTGTAGTGGCTCGTATACTTGGGTGTTATCCCAGAGGTTTTGGGTTCCAACTCGACTATGGCCAGAATTTCATTTTTGATCTGAGAGTTGGAAGGTTAGGTTAGGTGAAGTTAGGTTAGGTGAAATTAGGTTGGGTGAAGTTAGGTTAGGTTAGGTTAGGGGAGATTGTTTTTGTAAAACACCACATTTGCCCCCACTCTTTACTCACACATTTTGCTCCCACTTTGTGCACTCACTTTTGCTCGCTCTTTTTGCTCCCACTTTTGCTTTCACATTTGCTCCCACTTTCTGCTCCCATATTTGCTCACACTTGTTTGCTCCCACTTCTGCTTATACGTTTTGCTCCCACTTTTGCTCTCACATTTTTGCTTCCACATTTTTTGCTCTCATATTTGCTCCCACTTTTGCTTACACTTCTTGGTCCACTTTTTTCTCTCACTTTTTGCTCCCACTTTTGCTTTCACATTTGCTCCCATACTTGCTCCTACTTTTTTGCTCTCATATTTGCTCCCACTTTTGCTTACACTTTTTGCTCCCACTTTTTTTTCTCACTTTTTTGCTCCCACTTTTGCTTTCACATATGCTCCCATACTTGCTCCCAGTTTTGCTTTCACATTTGCTCCCATACTTGCTCCTACTTTTTTTTTTGCTCGCACTTTTTGCTCCCATTTTTTGCTCCCGCTTTTTGCTCCCACTTTTTGCTCCCACTTTTTGCTCCCAATTTTTGCTCCCACCTTTTGCTCCCACTTTTTGCTCCCACTTTTTTCTCCCAATTTTTTCTCCCACTTTTTGCTCCCACTTTTTGCTCCCTCTCTTTTGCTCCCACTTTGCTTTCACATATGCTCCCATACTTGCTCCCACTTTTGCTTTCACATTTGCTCCCATACTTGCTCCTACTTTTTTTGCTCCCACTTTTTGCTCCCACTTTTGTTCCTACTTTTTTGCTCCTACTTTTTGCTCCCTCTTTTGTTCCTACTTTTTTGCTCCTACTTTTTGCTCCCAATTTTTGCTCCCAATTTTTTTGCTCCCACATTTGCACCCATATATGCTCGCACATTAAACTATTGTTCTTATTACCAAGTTGTCTTTACTAGAGCTCAGTCTAAGCTTGACAGTTGATATGGAAGTATCTGTGACTAGGTATGGTAAGCCTCATGCTTTCTATAAAGGATATTCATATATTGTGAAACGAACCAATAAAATTGGAACTGTTATTTGGCGTTGTACAAAACAACGTTCAAAACAATGTCGCAGTGAGCTAAAAAGCAAAAATAGTGTGGTTTTAAGTGTCAGTGATCATCAATGTTGTGTACTGCATGAAACACTATTGCTGTCAACAGAAAATCATGAAAATGTTAAAAAGCAAGTGCTACAAAACAATACTACTATTGAAAATAATTCAATGTTCAAAAAAACCCTTAACATTATCAAAAGCCACGCAGACTCTACATGAGGACACTGTAGAGGAAGAGGAAGAGGAAGAGGAACAGGAAGAGGACCAGGAATATTTAACTGGTTTTAGTAATGTTGAGGATAATTATAGTGATTATAATAATAGTGATATAGATCATGCTGCTTATGATTATGATAGTGATAATGATCCAAAACAGGACAATAACGTTTTCATGCCTATTGTTTACCGTGGAAGAAAAAAGATCTACAACAAGCTTTGTTTTTAAAACTATAACACACTATCGTATAGGCAAAGACTTGTATTAAGTGTGCTTTTTATTGTCATAATCATGTATACTCTGCAATGTTAAATATTCTGACTTCTATAGAAAATAAAACAACATTGTACCATCATTTTCATTTATTTACAAACTTTATATACATTTTTTTTGGTTTCATGATAATATTTTTAAGACAATACTAAACACTAAGACATTATTATTCTATACACATATTTTTCTTTCAGTCCATTGTCATGACTTATATCTTCCATTATTATTTGACTTTTTTTATTTAATTAAAACGAATCATGCACCTATTGTTTTTAAAACCTTCATAAATTAAGTGTACAGGTTGCACAGCATTATTGACTTCATCAATAACACTTTCCGACATATCATTAAACCGTATAGGCAGAAATGTCTCAAAGTTTTCACATACACAAAGTACACGATCACCATATGCTGTTTTCAATTTCCGAATCTTGATAATGCGGAATGGAATATGCGTTGGCAATTCGCTGAGCTTCTTTGTCTCTAAGCCACATGATTGTCCCACTGCATTCAAAACATTCATTGTAGTAGTCTATAAACAAAACAAAAGCATACCTATTACACTCTAAAACAGCTTTAATAATATTGTGCAATTAGGGATTTTGCACTATGCATGGTGAATAAATTATACTAGTTATGCAAGAAATGCCCTAACTGTAGCAGATACTACTTTTCTGCATATAGCACAAGTGTTAAGTTCTAATGCACACTTGACACAGGCTATCATGTGTCCACAAGGCAAAAATACAACACCTAGTTCATCTTGATAACAAATTTTACATAATTGTTGGTCACACTTTTGTATCTGTTCGTGAGACAAGTCTTTTCTTTCAGCCTCGTGTATTTGCTCCGCGTGTTCTAACTCTAAAGGCACTTTTAAGTCTTGTGCTGCAATCACTTTTTCTTTACGAATAGTGTTCACAAATTCCCGACCTTTAAGCAACACCATGTATTTACAGTTTGGTAACCAACGAGCGTGTTGCACAAAAGGGTCATCAGTCATTTGCCAATCCTTTAAAGCAAATCCACAATAAAAAACATATTGTTTTATCCTCTTCACCAGTATAAAAAAAATCCAGCTTCACTTAGCTGTTTGGTAAGGTGTTTTAATATTAATGGCCAAACATTTTTATAAGATTCTAAACGTTTTTCAACAGAGCTGTACTCTGGGTGTGCTAGTGCTTTAGTCTTGCAAACTCCCAATTTTTCAAAAGCACATGCCAATTCAACACTGTCTATGGCATATGGATCACATATATCGACACTACCGTTGTTGGCTGGTAATACATTATTATTATTTATTTGTGATTCAGCAACGTAAGTAGCGGCCAATGGTCTTGTGGTTCGGTAAAATGAATACACAGGTATGTTACCCACTTGTTTTCCAAGCATGTAAGGACAACAAGGAGACCATCGCAAATGGTCTCTAAAGGGATCATCCCCTTCTTCCCAGTGTGAAAGTTCAATACAACAAAACACACAGCGCACCACATCTTCTCGGTTCAAGTAAAAAAAACGGCTTTTGCAAGTTCATGTGTCGACAAAAAGCCTACAGGCCAGGATTCAAATGTTAACCAACGGTCATGTTCTGATTTTAAATTTAACCCACGTGGTAAACCAACTTGCTCACTTGTTGTATTTGGTACTAACGCCATGTGATATAATAAAACTTTTTCTTATTGTAAGTTATTAACGTTGCACAAGAGCACAGAGTACTTTAAAGCATAATGCATGCTTGTTCACTGTCTGTTCATTACGTTAATGGCACATGACGACACCTTAAAGCAAACAAAATAACCCATCACTCACTCAATCAATCAATCTATCAATCAACCAATACTTGTAAATAAAACGTTAACGTTAATTGGCATTAATATATCAAAACATCATTAAAAATAAACTGTATGTTGGCACTAACAGTAACCCATGTACTTATTTTCTTTTTATAAAGCTACAGTCATTCACATCCCCCCCCACTTTAACCAATATATAAACAAAAATGAATGTCATGTCATTTTGTACACATTATCATGTTCAGACCTGTGTATATTCGTTGAGTCCATAGGGAACCTCTCATAAATTAAAATTATTATTTTTATTTTTAGAAAATCCAACATGGCCTTGTACTTTTCCCAGTCAACAACAACAACATAGCCATTAATCAAGAAAGCCATCATTGTCCCAGTCATGTACAGGTAATTGTTTTTTGTCTACGAGTTTTCAGTAGTGGTAAAATGGAATAGCATTTTTAAGTTGGACTTACCTGAGTTTTAAACAGTTCACTCTTTGGCAGTGGTTTCGCTTTAGTGCGTTTCGGGTTTTTTTCGGCGACTGCTACGGCGGTAAGGCTATTCTTTCCAAGTTTCTAAAAAAAAGTAAAATAAACCGCTATAAATACCTAAATTCAGGTTAATACATACATTTCATAAAATAAAACAAAAAACAAAAAAAAATGAAACAAGTTAGTTTAAAAAATCATCTCACCTTTACTTGCAGTGACTTGTTGCTGTTCCCTTCTAGTGGGCTCAAAAGTGCAATGGTTTCTTCTCCCTCAGACATGTAAGGTATGCCGGTTATCTGCAAACAAATAAATAAATAAATAAAATCATTAATTACCTAATCAATAAATAATTGCTTGTAAATATATATATGAATCAATAAATGTATAAATGAATAAATATATAAATAAATACCTACCCCACAACAAGGTTAAGTATTTTCCACCAACACCAAAACTGTTAAACAAGACCAAGTGATTCATGCAACGCAGTATGTTCAAAGGTAGTCCACCCAAGTGAGAGTGGAAATGATAACGACATGTCTTTATATATGCTACGTTGCATGTATAATCATTTTTTCCCACGCTTTGAACATTCTGTTATCATGCACGTGGACAGCTAACACCCAAGGTGAACACCTGTGGTAGATCAAATTTCACATGAACTTGCATTTTGTCACGTACATAGCAAGAAAGGATGTAACTTGTTTAGCGTGCATGTCATCTCACACGTGTATTCGCTCTTCCCTGCCACCACGATGGTCAGATTATTTCACCTTCAAGTGTCCTCTGCGTCTTTGACATTTTCCATTGCACTTGTTGTCAAGTCAGATCAGCGCATTCCAATAAGCTCAAATGACATTCACATCCTGCTCCTCTGCAAGTTTGTTTTCTGTACTCGCTTCGACCAACATAGAACCAAGTTCTCATCACCGTTTACACGTTAAAGGTAAAATATCAGAAAACGCACCCTCGCTCTGTCATACACCGACCTGCCGAAATAGCGATTGTTCTATTAAGCATGGTCCTTGTGCTAAACGACAGGTTCGTTGACACACACACACCCAGCAGTATCGTCTCTCTCAACCACCACGCTTCATAAACATTATAAACAGGTAAAGAAAAAGAAAAAGTTTTTTCAACATGTGAATTTTTATTTGGAAAAAAAATCTACCACATTTGAAAGGGGGCGTTAGCTCGAGTCCTAGGACACCTCGTACACGTCTCTAGCATTATTGGTTCGTGAGATATCGGCAAAAATCACAAAAAACACGTGTTTACCCCAAAATCGAGTTTCCAAATTTTTTTAAAAATTACAACGAGTGGTCCATAGCAAAGAGGACGTCAGCCCGAGTCCTTGGACCTGTCGTACACGCCTCTAGCATAATTGGTTCGCGAGATATAGCAAAAAGTTTAAAATCACGTTTTTTCCCCCCAAAAAAACCGTGTTTCCAGATTTTCACCTTTTCGACACCTACATTCCTGTAAAGAGCACGACGAGACGAAAAAACGAATCCAAGCACGCCCTCCTAGCATGACTCCTTCCATTCCAAGGTCGCAGGGGCTCACCACTTGCTAAGTGGAGCAGCTCCCGTGCTACCACACTACTTACAATACACAAATTTTTGCTCTAGAGACTTGAAATTTATTTTGGTGGTAGTGGGGCATAGGGACCTTTCATTTATGTCAAACAAACTTTTTTGTATAATTTCTAGTTTCCAAAATATGGGATTTTCAAAATTCGAGTTAAAAAAAAAAAGTTTTATTACAAAAAATAAAGGTCATAAGGACCATTCGTTCGGGCCATGGCACAACGTTCTATCATGTTTGGTTTTCAAACTATCGCCTACTTTCTAAAACAAAAAATTTCTAAATTTTTTTGAAAAATACAATGCATGGTCCATAGGAAAGAGAACGTCAGCTCGAGTCCAATGACACCTCATTTGTCAAAATCGGACCATGCGTTCGAGAGATATTTAACTTGGCTGAGGCTTAGTAGTGGGGCAAGGAGGGTTCTGGAGCGGCCTAGAACTCTCATCACCCCCCTACTGTCAGGATAGGGACATAGTACGTCCGATATATGATCGTTTTGATTTTTGCTCGGCCGATAATCTTGGTTTTCGTGACCGGGGCGCTGTCTCACTGTCAGACAGCTACTTAATTGTCTTCACGAGGCTGAGTGCACCCCGTTTCGGCCTAGAACTCTCATCACCCCCCTACTTCTGACGTATGCCTCGGAGACCTGGGTTATGAAAGGAAGGGAGAAGAGCAAAATGCAGGCCAGTGAGATGAGGTTCTTGAGAAGCAGTATTGGAGCTACAGAGATGGACAGAATATGAAATGAGAGGACCAGAGAATTAATGAAGGAGGAACCATTACAGGATGGTATAGAGAAATCAAGACTTAGATGGTATGGACATGTAAAGCGAATGGAGGAGAAGAGGATACTCAGAAGGATACACGAGACGAAGTGGGAAGGAAAGAGACCGAGAGGAAGACCGAGAGACAGGTGGCTGAAGGGGGTGGAAGAAAGCGTGAAGAAGGAAGATTGTAGTTTCACGTGACCATTAATCGCAAGATCATAAGCCACGGGACCTCCTTTTTACGTGGAATCGGAACCACAGGACATGGCATTTTAATTTGAAAATCTCGCATGCATTGACCGGGAATCGAACCGGTCTGCCGTGGTGAGAGGCCAACAGCTACGCGTGAAGAAGAGAGGATAAGACTGGACAAGGGTGGAGGCTGAGAGATGGTCGGAAGACAGAAGACGTTGAGAGGCTTGTGTTGCAAACAGACCCGGCCAGTGGCTGGGAACTGTTCAAGATGATGATATTCCTTGAGAATGAAATGGGTATTCTAAGGCTCCAGCTTCACCACTGGTCTTAATTACTATCATTTCCTCTGAATATTACAATATATATATATATTCAACTCCGTACAGGCCATGGAGTAGTGGAAGGTAGAAGCTTCGGCACTAGATGGGATGGAGTTGTCAGCTCCACGCCCGGCCGCCTTTGCTCCCAGGAATTACCTGGTACTCATTTCTGGTGTAGGCTGAGTGAACCTCAAGGCTATTTGCGTTTCCAAAAATGGTAGTGTTGTTTCTGGGTGGGGATCAAACCCACTCCCTTTCAGTTAGAAGCTCGGCGCAGCCTCCATTAGAATATATATATTCAGTGTAATTCAATAACGGGTGTATTTGCTGTTACATTTAATTATTTATTTAACTATTTATTTGTATGTCTTTATTTGTTCTTTTTTTTCAGCTTTAAGATGCGGAGTCAAAATATTTTCCTATACGTTTTATTTTCGAAAACCTGCAACTGGTGTTCTTCCTGTTTTGTGAAACTCCATAATTCTGCACCATAAGTTCGACCTGGCCTAGTGATGGTATTTTTCTCGTCGAAAATTTGGATCCCAATACAAACTTCAGAGAATTGTATGCTTCTTTAGCTTTCTGTACTCTAACTTTAACCTTATAATACCGTATATTTACATCTAGTGGGGCGTGGGTTGCGACCACGGAACCCCAGCTGAGTCCGGCATTGCTTCCACTTACTCGTGCCGGGCTCCTTTCCGTCTTCTTTCCCATCGGCCTCCCTTGGCCAACTCTTGTTCTCTTCCGACCCCGACGGTAATAGGGTATCCGAGGCCTTGGGCGACTTTCACTTTCCCGCCATAATTGGACCTTGTCTCATCTTTCCTGGCCCCTCCGTCTTCTAGGGATCAGCCTTCTCTCTCTTCTCATTATATTTCCTTTTCTCTTTAAGATTCCCGCACTGTTTTTGTTAATTGGCTCCCCGTGTATCCAAATTATCTTAAGCGAATTTTTTGAATCTATGCTACATTTTGTAGGTATTTTCAATCTAAGTTGCATTTTGTGAGTCTTTTCGATCTAAATTGCATTTTGCGAGTATTTTCAACCTCACTTGCATTTTGTAGAGGTTGACAATCTAAATTGCTTCTTAGTAAGTCTTTCAAATTGTAGGAGCAGGACATTTTAGTGAGTATTTTGAATTTCAATTGCATTTTGTAAGTCTTCTCAACCTAAACCGCATTTTGCAAATATTTTCAACCTAAATTGCATTTTGTATGGTGGACATTTAGTAAGTATTTTGATCCTCAATTGGATTTATGCGTATTTTGAATCTAAATTACATTTTGTAAGTATTTTCAATCTAAATTGCATTTTGTAAGTATTGTCAATCCAAATGAGTAGTTTGAATCTACCACACATTTTGAAAGCATTTTCAATTCCAATTGCATTTTGTAAGTATTTTGAATTTAAATTGCACTTTGTGAGTATTTAGAATCTGAAATGGGCGTTTTTTCAATCAAAATTGCATTGTGTATTTCCAATTTTAATTGCATTTTGTAAGTATTTAGAACCTCAATTGCATTTTGTACGTATTTTCAATCTCATTTGCATTTTGTAAGTATTTTGAACTTCACTTGCATTTTGTAAGTATTTCGACTCTACATTGCAATTTGTACATATTTTGTAATTCGGTAGCTGAAGTTGGCCGTTTTGATGATCGTCTCATGAAGATACATGGAAAATTCATGTTTTCTCATGTTATGCACCACAAACTGGTAGCTCACGGCAGGCAAAATACGAATTTTGGAAGATGCGTGATGAGACGGTTTTGGAGGTACCACCGGAGGGTACCATTATTATCTCTGGGGATCTTAACGGTCATGTAGGCTCAAAGGCAGAAAGCTATAGATGCCATGGTGACCATGGTGCTGGATCCAGAAACGAAGATGGAGAGAGAATTTTAAATTTTGCAGAGACCCATGACTTTGTTATAGCGAATACCTGTTTCAAGAACGAAATTTCCACCTTTGGACATATTACAGTGGCAACAGAATGAGTCAGATTGACTTCCGACTGATACGTCGACAGGATTTAAAGATTGTTCTGGATGCAAAGGTTATTCCGTATGAAACAGTTGCTACACAACACCGTCCACTAGTAGCCAGAATGTGCATCAAGCCCCCAGTTATCAAGAAAGTAGAATACAATGGTCCGGAACGGATTAAGTGGTGGCGATTCAAGGAGAAGGAGAATGATGTAGTATCTAACATCACTCTTCCACCTATTACTGATGTTGACACAACGTGGAATGCTCTGAAGGATAGTGTCTGTGCAGCTGCTTATAAACAACTAGGTATTACAAAGCCTGGACGTTGCAAAATCGCCCGTCAAACTTGGATATGGACAGGGGAGGTGAAGATGAAATAGCGGATTAAAAAGGAACTATATCATAAGTTTCTCTCATCAAAGACAGAAGAACATTGGGCAGCTTATCGTGATGCCAGAAGTGTAGCAAAGAAGGCTGTGGCAGCGGTGAAAGCATACCACTTTAGTGATATCTATAAGAAACTTGACACACCAGCTGGCGAGTGGGAAATCTATAGACTTGCTAAGCAGCGCCACAGAGGTACATCTGATGTTGAGAAATTTTAAGGTATTAATGACGAAGAGGGCAAACTCCTCACCAAACAGGGGGAAGTAACAGAAAGAAGGTGACAACACTTAAATAAAATCAGCCATGAAGAGTTTCCGCATGCTCCTATCTCACAGACCACTCCTGTGCAGGGACCTATCCTACCGATCACCGATAATGACGTTACCGAAGCGCTTGTTAAGATGAAGCCTGGAAAGGCTACCGGACCAGATGACATTCCTGCAGAACTTTGGAAATCAAAACAATGGGATCCAACTCAGTGGCTCAGTGGTCAGTGCTCATTGAAGAAAAGCAGATAACAACAGTCCCAATTTTGAAGCAAAAAGGAAACCTAGCAGAGTGTTGTAAGTACCGCCCTGTACGCCTCCTATCTCATACCATGAAGATCATTGATAAGAAGATACGACAAATAGTTAAACACACCGTCAACCAGTGTGGTTTTGTGAAAGGTTGTGGAACAACAGATGCCATTCATGCTGCTCGTTTGCTCATCGAGAAACATGGCGAGAAGTCAAAGCATCTCCATCTTGCATTCCTAGACCTAGAAAAAGCATTCGATCGCGTTCCACATGCCTTGATTTGGCTTGCTCTTCTTGACCATGGAGTCCCTTAAGAACTAATAGATTGGGTCAAACTGTTGTACCGTAACCCAAAGAGTTGCATACAATCGGCGGCTGGACTATCTGGTGAATTTCCTGTTTCTGTAGGTGCACATCAAGGATCTGCACTTTCACCTCTCCTATTCTTCATTGTCATGGACACCGTCACCAGGGACCTATAGAAATCTCCCCCCTTGGACCTTGATTTATGCTGATGATGTGCTTCCGATGAGAAGATGGATCTTCAGCAAGTCAAAGCATGGAGTAAACGCCTATGAAAATTTGGACTACGGCTCAATCTTAATAAGACAGAATACCTAACAACAGATCAAAATAAACAAGGCACAATTAAAATCAATGGTGTCGATGTACCGAAGGCAATGCCATTCCAGTACCTTTGCTCAACTATTGCTGCTGATGGAAGCTTAAGGCTTGAGATTGCTAACCGTGTGAGCAGCACATGGCTTAAATGGCGGACAATGACTGGTGTTATCTGCGATAAGAAGATTCCAGACCGTCTCAAGTCGAACATATATCGGTCCGTAGT
The DNA here is from genome assembly GCA_946902985.2 of Meconema thalassinum. NCBI lineage: Eukaryota > Metazoa > Arthropoda > Insecta > Orthoptera > Tettigoniidae > Meconema > Meconema thalassinum. Next base: position 24,883,466 of record OX336389.2, on the reverse strand, counting down.
GCGACCAGTCGCCCTATATGGCGCAGAATGCTTGCCCACTACAAAGGAAAAAGGATGAAGGCTTGCTATCATAGAAACGAAGATGCTTCGGTGGATATCTGGTCTGACACTTCACGATCTTGTCACCAATGATGACATCCGTAGGCAATATGGAGTAGCACCAGTCATTGAGAAGCTGAGGGAAAGCCGTCTGCGCTGGTATGGTCATGTGCTTCGAGCGGACAAAACAACAGTTGCAAGCACTGGATTTACTTTGCTTGTAGATGCGAAGCGACCAGTTGAACGTCCTAGACAGCGATGCTTGACACACTACATGAAGACCTTAAAATTGTTGGACTCCATCCCAAAATGGCCTACGATCGTATGAAATGGCGACAGAGAGTCAGAATAGCATACCCTGCCTGTGCGAGGGACAAATGCTAGGAAGAAGGAATTACATTTTGTGCGTAATTTTCAATCTCTTCCTTTTGGGAGTATTGTCCTTCTAAATTCCTTTTTGTAAGTATTACCACTTTCCATTTTGTGCGTCGTTTCAATCTGAGTTCCATTTTGTAAGTATTTTCAGTCCCACTTAATTTTCGTTCTGGTTTCCATTTCATTGTCATTTTCGCTATCAAGCAAACCATTGGGGCCGATAACCTAGATGTTAGGCCCCTTAAAACAACAATCATCATGTAAAATGTTTTTATACACTTTATTTTCGAAAACCTGCAACTGGTGTTCTTTCTGTTTTGTGAAACTCCATGATCTTGCACCATGAGTTAGACCTGGCATAATGATGGTATTCTTCTTGTAGAAAAGTTGATTCCCCCCCCCCCCCAAAAAAAAAAGAAAACTGCAGATAGTAGTACACTTTGTTAGCATTCGGCATTCTAACTTTAATCTTGTGGTATATATGGTTCTTCTTCTTCTTCTTCCTTCGTTACGGCCAACTAAGGACCACGTCATGTCAACTGTTTTTTCTGCATTTTAATGTTAGCCCAGTACTCCTTCATTCGCAATCGATGTTGCACCTTTCTCTCTGTCGTCCACGCCTTCCCGGTTTTTAGCTTCGGCTTAAGTTGAAAACTCCGATGTTTCTGAAGTTTCTCCCTAATTGGGCCACGCTCTTGGATATCTTCACGTGTAATCCCAGTCTCCAACAGATCTTTCTCTACTTCATTGAACCAGGCCCCCTTTGTCTTTTTCTCACGGAGAAAAGCAAAAATTCTGTTGGATAGCCGTGTTGATTTCATTCGGGTTATATGTCCATAAAAAGAAATCCTCCTTTTCCTCATCACGTCCGTTATTTTCTCTACGTGAGTGTACAACTCGTGGTTGTGGCGTCTTCGGAACTCGCCGTGTTCTTTGACTGGACCCAGGATTTTCCTCAATATCTTCCTTTCCTTGGTCTCTAGTTTTTCCATTATGCCTTTTCTATTCATGGAGAGACATTCCGCTGCATACAAAGCTTCTGGCCGGATGACCGTGCAGTAGTGCTTCAGTTTTGCATTCAGGGATATAGATCTTTTGTTGTACACATTCTTAGTTAGATGGTAAGCCATTTCAATTTTATTCAAGCCTGACGCAAAAGCCTCGTTTTCGGACATTTTAGGGTCTATCCATTCCCCAAGATACTTAAATTTCACAACCCGCTTGATTTTCCCATGATTCACTTCAATATGTTTTGGAGCCGTTTTGATGTTAGTAATAAATTGTGTTTTCTCGAAAGAGATCAGGAGGCCCGCCTTTGCAGCTTGTGTTTGAAGCTGGTTGATCTGTTTCCTGGCCGTATCCAACGAATCTGCAAAAACCGCAAGGTCATCTGCAAAGGCTAGACAGTCAATTGATAGGTTCTTATTCTTGTGACCAAGTCTGATTCCATTTTCGACTCCTTCATCACTCATTGTTTTGCGCCACTCACGGATAACTTTCTCAAGAACGCAGTTGAATAGTAGAGGCGAGAGACCATCTCCCTGTCGAACTCCTGTCCTTATCTCGAAGGCATAGGAAATCTCGCCTCTAAACTTAACTTTTGAAGTGGTGTTGGTGAGAGTCTGTTGGATGATCGCTCTGGTTTTGTTGTCTAGGCCAAACTCCTTTAGAATCTTAAGTAGGGTAGTCCGATCAATGGAGTCATAAGCTTTCATAAAATCAATGAAAGTTACTACAAATTTCTTGCTCCTTAGTTTCAGATATGAAAGGATAGATTTGAGATTCATGATTTGCTCCACACATGACCGTCCCTTCCTAAAACCTCCTTGATAATCACCAAGTTCTGTATCTAGCTGTTCTTCAGCCCTAGTTTGAAGAGCTTTTGAGAGGATTTTGTAAGTTATCAGTAGGAGGGAGATGCCTCGATAGTTGTTAACATCTGCTTTATCGCCTTTCTTATGAAGGGGGTGGATTAAAGCAGAAGTCCAATCACTTGGAAGTCTTTCGGTATCCCAAATTTCATGTATGATGTCCGTTAATTTATCCACCGTATTGTCACTAGCAAACTTCCACATTTCAGCGATTATAGAGTCTTCACCTGGAGCTTTATGGTTCTTTAGAGATCGGATAATCTGTTTGACTTCCTCTTTCGTGGGTGAAGAGGAATCTGGGTGGACTTGCGCACGGTCATTAAATGTGGATATGGAACTTGGAGTCTCACAGTTAAGAAGGGACTCAAAATATTTTGCAAGCACCTGACAATTATCTTTGTCGCTATAAACTAGTTTTCCATTGCAATCCCTGAACTGAAGACATGGAGGGCTATATTTCTTCAAGTTGCTTTTAAATGTTCTATAGAAGTTGCGCATATTATTCTTCTGGAAATCCTGTTCGATTTGATCCATCTGGTTTTTATGAAAGGCACGTTTAGCATTGCGGATGGTTTTTGCTGCACTCGTTCTCTCATTCAAGAAGTCTGTCCAGTTGACTTGATTTTGTTGCGAATTCCATTTCTGCCAGGCATGCTGTCTCTTCCTTATTACTGCGTCACATTCACTGTTCCACCATGCATGCTTCCTCGTTTTAGTTAGTAGTCTTTTTGGCTCGGAACCTCCGTGTGTTTCTCGGGTGGAGTTTGATTTTAATTTTAGATAGATAATGATCCGAGTCCAGTTTTGCATTTCGTAGAACTTTCACATTCTGAATTTCTCTTTGAGCTTTCCGTGCAATTGCGACGTGACCAATCTGGAATTCGCCAAGACTGGGATTTGGGGATTTCCAGGTCTTTTGTTTCCTGGGCAGATGTTTGAAAGCAGTGGATTTCATTACCAGGTTGAAGGCCCTACATAGCTCTATTAGCCGTTCTCCATTACGGTTCGTTCTGTGATGAGCGGAGTAATTTCCAACAATGTTTCGAAATTTTCTTTCTTTGCCTACCTGGGCATAGAAATCCCCAAGTAAAATGATATTATGTTTGTCTGGAATCTTCGATAAAATGTCTTCAAGCTCTTCCCAGAATCGATCAGTTCCTTCCGGGTCTTTCTTGTTCGCTACGTTGATCGGCGCATGAACGTTCACAATAGTATACATTTTATTTGTACTTCGAAATGAAAGGGTCGAGACTCGATTGCTTACAGAAGTGAAATTTGTGATGGAGTCTAGAATCTTTTTGTTGACTACAAATCCAGTACCGAGTTGGGGAACCGTTTCTATAACACGTTTACCTGGCTTACCCTTGAAGATTCTGTAGCCTTCTGATTCAAAGGCATGCTCATCAGTAAATCGTGTTTCCTGAACTGCCGCAATTTGGATCTGATGTTCAATTAGAGCATCCGTGAGTTGTTTTAATTTTCCAACCTTCCGCAGAGAATTTGTGTTAAAGGTAGCAAAGAAATTCTTGACTCTATGATTGATCTTTCGTGGAGTCTCCGATACCTCCAAGCATTTCGGTGCAAGCTCCCCAGATTCCGAAGGCTTGCATGCGTCACTCGAAGCGACGGTGGATTGGTTACCACCTGGGGTAGTAGCATTTGCTGAACTTTCCTCCATGCTTTTAACAGTTGAAAGACTGTTGACTTAAGCCAGTGATGTTTCACACTGACAAGGATACTGCCAAGGTTGTGAGCCTTGGAGCCCCCAGCACTGATCGGCTCGCCGACCCAGTTTCCCGCTAGGATTGGTTACCCAACCTTCCACTGGGTTGCTCGGTTTAACAGGGGCACCTCTTGTAGGTTATGTGCTGGAGTTGGAGTGAAAGAGGCTAGTTGGATTCTCTTGCTGAATCCAATATATTAATGTTGCAGATAGCTAGCAACGACGCGTTTCACTCCCATTTGCCCAGAGACACAAGGTCTCCTCTCAGGTTGATTCCTGGGACCATATGGTTATTAAAATTAAAATAATTAATAATTAAAATTTAATAATTACAGATAAAATATCTCTCCTGCCTTATAAAGGGTCAATAGTTGCCGTATTTGAAGACCAAGTTTCAGTAGGATCAATGCCACCATTTTGTATAGGATTATTATTGTTTTTAGATAGGGTTTCTGCACCACGTTTTGTTGATAGGACATCTCTGAGGGTTTTATTGGACTTCAATATAGGGTGTTTGCCTTTCAGCAATGTCTTTATTTATAAGCTAGAGGTGGTGTGCTTCTCAATATTCAATGCCCAATAATGAGAGTAGGATAGGATTCGTGATAGACTGGGTTAGTTATTCAAGAAACCTGGATTTTATATAAGCAGCTTAGTCATTCAATTTTATTATACAGAACGTAGAAAACAAATCCTGATGATTTTTTCATCTTTTATTTAAATTTGATTTTTTATTTGTATTTATGGGTGATGTCTCAGGATTGGGGCTTTTTCCATCTTTACGATCTTTTACCCAACGCATTCTGAGATAAGAGTCTCATCCCTGTAGGCCTAGTGGTAAGGTTATCCTCGCATTCTGGTGCATAGGGAATGGACTACCTCCTGGGGTAATAATGGGCACATGTTCCGTCCCTGTATGCCTAGTGGTAAGGTTATCCTCGCATTCTGGTGCATAGGGAATGGACTACCTCCTGGGGTAATAATGGGCACATGTTCCGTCCCTGTAAGCCTAGTGGTAAGGTTATCCTCTCTTTCTGGTGCATAGTGTGTGGACTACCTCCTGGGGTAATAATGGGCACACGTTCCGTCCCTGTAGGCCTAGTGGTAAGGTTATCCTCTCTTTCTGGTGCATAGTGTGTGGACTACCTCCTGGGGTAATAATGGGCGCATGTCTCGTCCCTGTAGGCCTAGTGGTAAGGTTACCCTCGCATTCTGGTACATAGGGAAGGGACTACCTCCTGGGGTAATAATGGGCACATGTCTCGTCCCTGTAGGCCTAGTGGTAAGGTTACCCTCGCTTTCTGGTGCATAGTGTGAGGACTACCTCCTGGGGTATTAATGGGCACATGTTCCGTCCCTGTAGGCCTAGTGGTAAGGTTATCCTCCCATTCTGGCGCATAGGATGTGGACTACCTCCTGGGGTAATAATGGGCGCATGTCCCGTCCCTGTAGGCCTAGTGGTAACGCTATCCTCGCATTCTGGTGCATAGTGTGTGGACTACCTCCTGGGGTATTAATGGGCACATGTTCCGTCCCTGTATGCCTAGTGGTAAGGTTATCATCCCATTCTGGTGCATAGTGTGTGGACTACCTCCTGGGGTATTAATGGGCACATGTACCGTCCCTGTAGGCCTAGTGGTAAGGTTCTCCTCCCATTCTGGTGCATAGGGTGTGGACTACCTCCTGGGGTAATAATTGGCACATGTCCCGTCCCTGTAGGCCTAGTGGTAACGCTATCCTCGCATTCTGGTGCATAGTGTGTGGACTACCTCCTGGGGGTAATAATGGGCACATGTTCCGTCCCTGTAGGCCTAGTGGTAAGGTTATCATCCCATTCTGGTACATAGGGTGTGGACTACCTCCTGGGGGTAATAATGGGAACATGTTCCGTCCCTGTATGCCTAGTGGTAAGGTTATCATCCCATTCTGGTGCATAGGGTGTGGACTACCTCCTGGCGGTAATAATTGGCACATGTCCCGTCCCTGTAGGCCTAGTGGTAACGCTATCCTCGCATTCTGGTGCATAGTGTTCGGACTACCTCCTGGGGGTAATAATGGGAACACGTTCCGTCCCTCTAGGCCTAGTGGTAAAGTTATCCTCCCATTCTGGTGCATAGGTTGTGGACTACCTCCTAGGGTAATAATGGGCACATGTCCCAGTTTATTTTGTGTTGACCCACTGACAGTTGCAATATCAACCCCACGCAGACCAGACAAATTTTATTAAAATAACATGAGGTGAATGTTTTAGTTCCAAGATGTGCCGGAACAACAACAGCTACATCACCCCTACTGATAAGAGTCTGTATTCTGCTCGAAGGAGCTTCCCAATGATCGCCAAGTGTTATCGTTTTGACGTGAATACAGGTCACCTGTAAGCTGCTCAGAGCATTCATTATTAGTTACAAACTGTCATGTTCCAAGGCACTTATTTATTCCCTTTGCCTTATTAACACTGCATTTGGTACCCTGTGGGTCGTATTAAAACTCCCTCTTGTGCTTTGTTGCAGAGTCAGTGCGAGCTGGGTGGTGCAGTGTACAGCACACTACTACGAGATGCAGAAGACGGAGAGTAGCATCTGTGTGATCAGAGAAGCGCTCTGGAACAAAATCAAGATCCACTTAACGTGAGGGAGGAAAATCTTAGATCATGGGAATCAGTTCTTGAAGCAAGAGAAGAGGTAGTGTTTCAGAGCGAGAGAGCTCTTTCCGAGAGGGAAGATAGTATAGATAGAATTCTTGCCGAGAGATAGAGAGTGGTTCAAGAAAGGGAACGTCTCGTACAGAAGAGAGAGGATATGTCATCTGAACGCAATCAGGAGTGGAACAAGAGTGGTGAAGGTTCGCGATGGCAGGACGTACTTCAAGAGGAGCAGGTGCTTCCCTGGGCAGCTGCAGAGGGGCACCTCTCTGTAGTAAAGTTCCTCTTTCAGGGATCTACCAACGAAGATGACAAGCGGATGGCCCTCAACACCGCCGCTGAATATGGACACCAGGAAGTAGTAAAGTATGAGGTGGAGCAGGAGAGCAGCCTGTCATTCGGGGAGTGCTACATGGATGTCAAAACGACCTACCATGTCCAAGGACTGCCGGAGGTGCACTTAGCTGCCAAAAGGGGACATATTGATGTAGTTCAGTACTTAGCCAACAAGAGAGCATCACTGGCCAGTCCCGGCTGGTCCTTGCTACATACAGCTGCACTGTGGGGACAGGTTGGAGCAGTCAGATACTTGACGAGAGACCATGACTTAGTCTCCCTTGTTACAAACTGCAGCGGGCTTACCTCACTCCACCATGCTGCACGGTCTGGTCACCTTGAGGTGGTGCACCACCCGGTGACCGAGTGTCAAGTAGATGCTTGTGTCAGAAGCAGTAATCGGTACATTCCTCTATACAACGGTCTTGTTAGACGCAGTAAACAGTACACTCCTCTAAACGAAGCTGCATGGAAGGGTCGCCTCGAGGTGGTGTACTACCTGGTGACCGAGTGTCATGTCGACACTTGTGTTAGAGACAGTCATGATGACACCCCTCTCCACCATAGATTGGGTCAAACTGTTGTACCGTAACCCAAAGAGTTGCATACAATCGACGGCTGGACTATCTGGTGAATTTCCTGTTTCTGTAGGTGTACATCAAGAATCTGCTCTTTCACCTCTCCTATTCGTCATTTTCATGGACACCGTCACCAGGGACCTACAGAAATGTCCCTCCTTGGACCTTGATTTATGCTGATGATGTGCTTCCGATGAGAAGATGGATCTTCAACAAGTCCAAGCATGGAGTGACCGCCTATGAAAATTTGGACTATGGCTCAATCTTAATAAGACAGAATACCTAATAACAGATCAAAATAAACAAGGCACAATTAAAATCAATGGTGTCGATGTACCGAAGGCAATGCCATTCCAGTACCTTTGCTCAACTATTGCTGCTGATGGAAGCTTAAGGCTTGAGATTGCTAACCGTGTGAGCAGCACATGGCTTAAATGGCGGATAATGACTGGTGTTATCTGCGATAAGAAGATTCCAGTCCGCCTCAAGTCGAACATATATCGGTCCGTAGTGCGACCAGTCGCCCTATATGGCGCAGAATGCTTGCCCACTACAAAGGAAAAAGGATGAAGGCTTGCTATCATAGAAACGAAGATGCTTCGGTGGATATCTGGTCTGACACTTCACGATCTTGTCACCAATGATGACATCCGTAGGCAATATGGAGTAGCACCAGTCATTGAGAAGCTGAGGGATAGCCGTCTGCGCTGGTAGGTCATGTGCTTCGAGCGGACAAAACAACAGTTGCAAGCACTGGATTTACTTTGCTTGTAGATGCGAAGCGACCAGTTGAACGTCCTCTACAGCGATGCTTGACACACTACATGAAGACCTTAAAATTGTTGGACTCCATCCCAAAATGGCCTACGATCGTATGAAATGGCGACAGAGAGTCAGAATAGCATACCCTGCCTGTGCGCGGGACAAATTCTAGGAAGAAGGAATTACATTTTGTGCGTATTTTTCAATCTCTTCCTTTTGGGAGTATTGTCCTTCTAAATTCCTTTTTGTAAGTATTACCACTTTCCATTTTGTGCGTCGTTTCAATCTGAGTTCCATTTTGTAAGTATTTTCAGTCCCACTTAATTTTCGTTCTGGTTTCCATTTCATTGTCATTTTCGCTATCAAGCAAACCATTGGGGCCGATAACCTAGATCTTAGGCCCCTTAAAACAACAATCATCATGTAAAATGTTTTTATACACTTTATTTTCGAAAACCTGCAACTGGTGTTCTTCCTGTTTTGTAAAACTCCATGATCTTGCACCATGAGTTAGACCTGGCATAATGATGGTATTCTTCTCGTAGAAAATTTGATCCCCCCCCCCCAAAAAAAAAACTGCAGATAGTAGTACACTTTGTTAGCATTCGGCATTCTAACTTTAATTTTAACTTTAATCTTGTGGTATATATGGTTATTAAAATTAAAATAATTATTAATTAAAATTTAATAATTACAAATAAAATATCTCTCCTGCCTTATAAAGGGTCAATAGTTGCCGTATTTGAAGACCAAGTTTCAGTAGGATCAATGCCACTATTTTGTATAGGATTATTATTGTTTTTAGATAGGGTTTCTGCACCGCGTTTTGTTGATAGGACATCTCTGAGGGTTTTATTGGACTTCAATATAGGGTGTTTGCCTTTCAGCAATGTCTTTATTTATAAGCTAGAGGTGGTGTGCTTCTCAATATTCAATGCCCAATAATGAGAGTAGGATAGGATTCGTGATAGACTGGGTTAGTTATTCAAGAAACCTGGATTTTATATAAGCAGCTTAGTCATTCAATTTTATTATACAGAACGTAGGAAAAAATCCTGATGATTTTTTCATCTTTTATTTAAATTTGATTTTTTATTTGTATTTATGGGGGATGTCTCAGGATTGGGGCTTTTTCCATCTTTACGATCTTTTACCCAACGCATTCTGAGATAAGAGTCTCATCCCTGTAGGCCTAGTGGTAAGGTTATCCTCGCATTCTGGTGCATATGGAATGGACTACCTCCTGGGGTAATAATGGGCACATGTTCCGTCCCTGTAAGCCTAGTGGTAAGGTTATCCTCTTTCTGGTGCATAGGGAATGGACTACCTCCTGGGGTAATAATGGGCACATGTTCCGTCCCTGTAAGCCTAGTGGTAAGGTTATCCTCTCTTTCTGGTGCATAGTGTGTGGACTACCTCCTGGGGGTAATAATGGGCACATGTTCCGTCCCTGTAAGCCTAGTGGTAAGGTTATCCTCTTTCTGGTGCATAGTGTGTGGACTACCTCCTGGGGTAATAATGGGCACATGTTCCGTCCCTGTAAGCCTAGTGGTAAGGTTATCCTCTCTTTCTGGTGCATAGTGTGTGGACTACCTCCTGGGGGGTAATAATGGGCACATGTCTCGTCCCTGTAGGCCTAGTGGAAAGGTTATCCTCGCATTCTGGTGCATAGGGAATGGACTACCTCCTGGGGTAATAATGGGCACATGTTCCGTCCCTGTAGGCCTAGTGGTAAGGTTATCCTCTTTCTGGTGCATAGTGTGTGGACTACCTCCTGGGGTAATAATGGGCACATGTTCCGTCCCTGTAGGCCTAGTGGTAAGATTATCCTCCCATTCTGGTGCATAGGGTGTGGACTACCTCCTGGGGTATTAATGGGCACATGTTCCGTCCCTGTAGGCCTAGTGGTAAGGTTATCCTCCCATTCTGGTGCATAGGGTGTGGACTACCTCCTGGGGTAATAATGGGCGCATGTCCCGTCCCTGTAGGCCTAGTGGTAAGGTTATCCTCTCTTTCTGGTGCATAGGGAATGGACTACCTCCTGGGGTAATAATGGGCACATGTCTCGTCCATGTAGGCCTAGTGGTAAGGTTTCCCTCGCTTTCTGGTGCATAGTGAATGGACTACCTCGTGGGGGGGGGTAATAATGGGCACATGTTCCGTCCCTGGAGGCCTAGTGGTAAGGTTACCCTCGATATTTGGTGCATAGTGTGTGGACTTCCTCCTGGGGTATCAATGGGCACATGTTCCGTCCCTGTAGGCCTAGTGGTAAGGTTCTCCTCCCATTCTGGTGCATAGGGTGTGGACTACCTCCTGGGGTAATAATGGGCGCATGTACCGTCCCTGTAGGCCTAGTGGTAACGCTATCCTCGCTTCTGGTGCATAGTGTGTGGACTATCTCCTGGGGTATTAATGGGCACATGTTCCGTCCCTGTATGCCTAGTGGTAAGGTTATCATCCCATTCTGGTGCATAGTGTGATGACTACCTCCTGGGGTATTAATGGGCACATGTTCCGTCCCTGTATGCCTAGTGGTAAGGTTACCCTCGCATTCTGGTGCATAGTGTGTGGACTATCTCCTGGGGTATTAATGGGCACATGTTCCGTCCCTGTAGACCTAGTGGTAAGGTTATCATCCCATTCTGGTGCATAGGGTGTGGACTACCTCCTGGGGTAATAATGGGCTCATGTCCCGTCCCTGTAGGCCTAGTGGTAACGCTATCGTCGCATTCTGGTGCATAGTGTGTGGACTACCTCCTGGGGTAATAATGGGCGCATGTCCCGTCCCTGTAGGCCTAGTGGTAAGGTTATCATCCCATTCTGGTGCATAGTGTGTGGACTACCTCCTGGGGGTAATAATGGGCACATGTTCCGTCCCTGTAGGCCTAGTGGTAAGGTTATCATCCCATTCTGGTACATATGTTGTGGACTACCTCCTGGGGTAATAATGGGCACATGTTCTGTCCCTGTAGGCCTAGTGGCAAGGTTATCCTCCCATTCTGGTGCATAGGGTGTGGACTACCTCCTGGGGTTTTAATGGGCACATGTTCCGTCCCTGTAGGCCTAGAGGTAAGGTTATCCTCGCTTTCTGGTGCATAGGGTGTGGACTACTTCCTGGGGTAATAATGGGCACATGTCTCAGTTTATATTGTGTTGACCCACTGACAGTTGCAATATTAACCCCACCCAGACCAGACAAATTTTATTAAAATAATATGAGGTGAATGTTTTGGTTCCAAGATGTGCCGGAACAACAACAGCTACATCACCCCTACCAATAGAGTCTGTATTCTGCCCTCGCTCGAAGGCGCTTCCCATTTATCGCCAAGTGTTATCGTTTTGACTTGTCATGTCGACACTTGTGTTACAGACAGTAAGGATGACACCCCTCTCCACCATGCTGCAAGGAAGGGTCGCCTCGAGATGGTGCACTTCCTCGTGACCGAGTGTCATGTCGACACTTGTGTTAGAGACAGTCATGATGACACCCCTCTCCACCATGCTGCAAGGAAGGGTCACCTCGAGGTGGTGCACTACCTGGTGACCGAGTGTCACGTAGACACTTGTGTTAGAGACAGTCATGATGACACCCCTCTCCACCATGCTGCAAGGAAGGGTCACCTCGAGGTGGTGCACTACCTGGTGACCGAGTGTCACGTAGACACTTGTGTTAGAGGCAGTCATGATGACACCCCTCTCCACCATTCTGCAAGGAAGGGTCACCTCGAGGTGGTGCACTACCTGGTGACCGAGTGTCACGTAGACACTTGTGTTAGAGACAGTCATGATGACACCCCTCTCCACCATGCTGCAAGGAAGGGTCGCCTCGAGGTGGTGCTTTATCTGGTGACCGAGTGTCACGTAGACACTTGTGTTAGAGGCAGTCATGATGACACCCCTCTCCACCATGCTGCAAGGGTCGCCTCGAGGTGGTGCGCTATCTGGTGACCGAGTGTCGCGTAGACACTTGTGTTAGAGACAGTCATGATGACACCCCTCTCCACCATGCTGCAAGGAAGGGTCACCTCGAGGTGGTGCACTACCTGGTGACCGAGTGTCACGTAGACACTTGTGTTAGAGACAGTCATGATGACACCCCTCTCCACCATGCTGCAAGGAAGGGTCGCCTCGAGGTGGTGCTTTATCTGGTGACCGAGTGTCACGTAGACACTTGTGTTAGAGACAGTCATGATGACACCCCTCTCCATCATGCTGCAAGGAAGGGTCGCCTCGAGGTGGTGCTTTATCTGGTGACCGAGTGTCACGTAGACACTTGTGTTAGAGGCAGTCATGATGACACCCCTCTCCACCATGCTGCAAGGGTCGCCTCGAGGTGGTGCGCTATCTGGTGACCGAGTGTCGCGTAGACACTTGTGTTAGAGACAGGGGCGCACCTATGGGGGGGGACGAACGGGACCAGTCCCCCCCAGGGGGTTTTCAGGAGTGGTCCAGAAAAGTATTTAACGTACAGAATTAACGAAAAATTTATTACATGACACGTGAAAAAAATAAACAAGAGCAGTGGAGAGAGCGAGATTGTTACCGCGTGAGCCTAATTTTATTTACTCTTTCGTTTTTTTTTCAAATCTCATCTCCGTGGCAACGTGGATTCTCTGAATTCTCTGCCCCCTCCTCTCAAACCGGTTCAAACTGCTTTCGTCACTTAAAGTCCATACATCATTATTGTATGTGCATAAAGACATACCAGTTAATAGCGAAGAGGTTTTAAACGAACTTGCGAAAAAACCTCGCCGTCTCGACATCAAGATTTAAATATAGTCTTATTTTCTTTTGGTTTTATCTACAAATAATCTGTATTATTTACCAATATATTTGTTTCAGTATAAATATAAATATACATTATCTTAATTTGATTTGGTAATAAATATCTTATTTCTTCCTGTATTGTAGTGATTGGTGGAAGCTTTTAGTGTTGTATTACGTAATTATTGATCAGCAATTAACTGATGAAAAATATAGTTATAACGGCAGACTTTGCGGTTCGGTTAACATTAATAAATTTGTAATCTATTAACCCAGCAAAACTTGTTTTAACTTTTTAATAGAAGCTAAGTTTGATAACATTTTTCACGTCTCAGGATAGATAAAAACGCAGTTTTCTGCGTCTAATTTTTTAATTTTTCCGGGGGAGAACCCCCGGACCCCCCTCCAAGCTGGGGGGTATTCCATACCCCCCCCCGGATGGCCCCCCCCCCAAAGTAAAATCCTGGGTGCGCCACTGGTTAGAGACAGTCATGATGACACCCCTCTCCACCATGCTGCAAGGAAGGGTCGCCTCGAGGTGGTGCGCTATCTGGTGACCGAGTGTCACGTAGACACTTGTGTTAGAGGCAGTCATGATGACACCCCTCTCCACCATGCTGCAAGGAAGGGTCGCCTCGAGGTGGTGCTTTATCTGGTGACCGAGTGTCACGTAGACACTTGTGTTAGAGGCAGTCATGATGACACCCCTCTCCACCATGCTGCAAGGAAGGGTCGCCTCGAGGTGGTGCGCTATCTGGTGACCGAGTGTCACGTAGACACTTGTGTTAGAGGCAGTCATGATGACACCCCTCTCCACCATGCTGCAAGGAAGGGTCGCCTCGAGGTGGTGCGCTACCTGGTGACCGAGTGTCACGTAGACACTTGTGTTAGAGGCAGTCATGATGACACCCCTCTCCACCATGCTGCAAGGAAGGGTCGCCTCGAGGTGGTGCACTACCTGGTGACAGAGTGTCATGCTAATGTCAATGTGATAGACAGGCTTGGTCGTACACCTAAGGATTATAGTAGTGGAGCCGTGAGAGAGTTCTTGTCCAGTGTTGGATAGGAAAATATCAAATTGCAACACATGAATGAGCCTGGTCACTAAAACTCCCAACTCTCCTTCACATTGAAATTCACATTGGAATAGTTTCTAATTCGTTGAAGATGTCGATGTTTTGTTTTCAGATTCCCCATTCGTATAATAGGCTAATACCCCGTTTAGACGTCACGGTTGCGAACCTGATCACCTCTGATCTGGATAATGACCAATAACATTCGTATAATAGGCTAATACCGCGTTTAGACGTCACGGTCGCGAACATGATCACCTCTGATCTGGATAATGACCAATAACATTCGTATAATAGGCTAATACCGCATTTAGACGTCACGGGTGCGAACCTGATCACCTCTGATCTGGACAATGACCAATAACATTCGGATAATAGGCTAATACCGCATTTAAACGTCACGGGTGCGAACCTGATCACCTCTGATCTGGATAATGACCAATAACATTCGTATAATAGGCTAATACCGCGTTTAGACGTCACGGTTGCGAACCTGATCACCTCTCATCTGGATAATAACCAATAACATTCGTGTAATAGGCTATTTGATATTACTTAAAATATTATACTTAAATATTTATTTGTGGAATTTCAGTTTGGATTGGAATTTTGAACTTAGCTTCGTAATGTTTTTCATATTTCAAGTGGTGATTACACTTAAATGCATTTTTGGAAATTAGAATTTTTATGGTGATATTTGGAATATTGGTGACGTATGGAATATTTGAAATTTCCGAAATTTTTGGAACCTGCGGTCTAAATTAATTTTGTTGAATTTCCATGGGCTTTTCTGGGTGACGATCGTTTGTGATCGGTTAGCTGTTCTGAATTTCGAGATCTGACGTACTTCAGGCGGATATCAGATTTTTTGCCTACTTTTCACATTTTGCAAAAATGAGGAAAAAGTAGACTTATGAGATCGGGCAAATGTGTGTCTGTCTGTCCTTCTGTCTGTCTGGCTGTGTGTGTGTGTCCCCCTATCAACTCCTAAACGGCTGGAGCAATCGAAACAAAATTTGGTAAGGGAAAAAAATCTATACCTGAATATCTCACGGCCATATTTGAAAATTATATCTCTGCTACCAACTGCTGAAAAATCCCAATTGAAATTTGAGCTCCATGTTGGATATCTTGGAAGGTATGAATGGGAGCTATTTCAAAATTGTCACACGTATAGATAATAATATTGCAGTTTAATTTCCAGGAGGCCATACACGGCAGTGTTGCCAGAATGATTAGAAGCCTGCTGATAGGTCCAATTTTAAAATGCATATAACTTTTACACTATCAATTGGAATTCAACCAAATTTCGTATGTGGTATGTGTACATAAACAGATATGACTGAGCGTATTCTTAAGAGCATCCAGGGCTGCCAACTGTTAATAAATGCTCTCATTTTTAAAAATTAAATACCCACATATCAGAAAGTATGCAAGCCGACAGCTTTAAACTATGCACACGTATAGTACCTGACACTCTATATTAATTTGGAGTAACTTATATACGTCAGTGCTACCAACATGATTCTAAGCCTACTGAGAGATCCAAATTTAAATACATGTAACTTCTATACTATCATTAGAATTTCAACCAAATTTCGTATGTGCTATGTGTATCATAACAGATATGACTATGCCGATTCTTAAGAGTAACCAGGGCTGCCAACTGTTAATAAATGCTGTCTCTATTTTGATACCCTAATATCAATATATCAGAAAGTATGCAAGCATATAGCTCTAAACTTTGCACACATATACTACCTGGCATTCTAGATTAATTTGGAGTAACTAATATAGGCCTACGCCAGTGCTGCTAACATGATTCTAAGCCTGCTGATAGGTCCAATTTTAAAATGCATGAAACTTCTATACTAACTAACTAATGGATTTCATTCAAAATTGACACAACAATAGATCATATTATTATTTCTGACCAATACTTGTATGTCATTGTTGCCAACATGATTTTACGCCCGCTGTTAGATCCAATGTTTAACTGCATGTAACGTCCATGCTATCCATTGGACTTCAACCAAATTTTGTATTCTGTTCCTTAAGAGATGGAACTAAGAATATATTCAGTCACCAGGGCTGCCAACTGTAGTTCTCTATTAGGCTACATTATGCCAGGTATACAGTATTTCGAACTAGTTGGGATATTACCAACTCAATTTCGTCATTATTCTAGATAGAACCATATACAGTAGATTAATCATTGGCATGAATCTTAAATTTTAAGAAAAGTAGGCTCTTTAGTTCGTCACGGAACTTCTTGTTGGAAAATGTGTTCAGGTATTTGTTATACACCTCAGTGGAGATATACTGTTTATTAGGATGTGGATAATTTATTCATGGTAATTAAACATTTGTGAACGAGTTGAAATATAATATAATATTCAGCAAAATTTGAGTTTGGAGAGTGAAGTCGAATTGCACTAATGGCATTATAGATCCATTAATTGTAGAGCTAATACTGTTAAATATGAATTCAATTGCGAAATAGTGCATTAGTTAGAGTTCATCGTGAAGTGAACAGTGAAGCGAAATTATATTTGAGCATAATTATATTGTCTGAACGTGAACAGTGGATCTTTGTCGAAGTTTATCGCCTTTTGAAGCTGGATTGTAAGTTGAATCGTGAGCAGAGTAATGGTAGGTTGTAGAATGATATCCCAGCTTTGTTTTGCATTCGTTGCTGTTGAGGGGCGTGATTGCTTGGCATTGTTCCACGAGTTGTGTTATATTTTGAGGTTGATATTGAGCTATTGTTGTTGTTGATGTGATTCTTATATTGTTGGTGAGATATTTGTAATTTTGGAAGAATCGTTCTTCTATTTTGTAGTGATAGTTCGGGGTGGCTATCGCGTTAAGCTGTTCTCTTCGGAGATATGAGGCTGTTCAGACCCTCATTTTACTGATTCACTGATCGAAGGTCGTGATCGAAGCTAACACGATTTGGTAATTGTATCAAGCTAAGATAAATGTATTTATGTGAGAATTTCTATTTGAAAAAGGAAAACAGTAAATTATGGTGTGGACATAAATATGATCTAGGCTTTACTGCACGGATTATTAAAGATGAATTACAACTATAATAATGATTTTGACAAAAATTTGATGGTTTGATTCAAAGCTTGGTTTAATGCTTGATTCCAAGGATTTATAACTGTAAAATAAATAGCGGAGATGAATGTGAACAGATAGTTATTATTTTTGCAAATTATTATTATTTATTTCGGTATTGATTTAATTTTAGGGTTGGAAGGATTTAAGAAGTCTTGTATAGAGTTCGAAGATGTTTTGTAATAGCAAAAGGCCATCACTAATTTAATTACTTTTGGAGCTAGGTAACGTTTAAATAATTTTCTTTACTCCTTAAATTAGTGTGGAGGTCGATTGAAGTCTAATTTATTAGTTCAGGTTAATGATTATTGCTTTAATTGGCAATCTAGTTTGATTTTTACTAAGCGACTACAAGCAGTAGTCGGGAGTCATTTATTTTGTAGTTGTCCATCTTGGGTAAATAAATTTATACAGGAACGTATTTGCGGGTTGCTGGTGTTTTATCTAAATTTGATTTTTCTTATTTGCATTTATTTAGGGTATTATTGTGCTGCAGTGGAGATAGGACTCTTGAGCCCACAATTTACCCAATCCTCGAGTGTTAAGGTTTCCCACTCTCGAATTTTCTGTGATGTCCTAATCGAACCTGTAGTTTTTCCTGTAGCACAATGTATGATAACTATACCCTTCCTGATGTTTTGTCAGTAGTTCTTCGTGGTTTTTAGCCGGGTACCACTAGTAGCTACGATCTTGGTTTATTATTTTATTCTTCGGAATTTGGCAATCTTCATCAGTTCGGGTACAGTACCATACAGTCCGAAGAATGGTAGCTGCAGCATCTGAGAAGAAATGGCAAGAAACCGATTCAAGGCATCCATTTTCGGCCAACACCTTGCCCGACAGAGACTTAAGTCCAGAAACTAATAATAATGATATTTGTTTTAGGTCCCTTTTAACTACTGCCGCTTTTAGAGACGCCGGGGTGCCAGAATTTTCCCCTGAAGAGGATCCTTAACGTGCCAGTAAATCTACTGACACGGCTCCCTCGCAATGTGCACCCTCAAAGGCCAGCTGACTGCAGCAGGATTCGATCCTGCAACCTTGGGCACAGGAAGCGAGAACGTTACCGCTGAGCCACGCAGCCAGCAAAGTCCAGAAACAGCTTTTTGAGGGAGTAACAGCCTTCGAAGGCTCACAAGAAGCTGCCCATGTAAATATATGGAAGACAGAAATCTAGGACCCAATTATTCCTCTATCAGAAAAGAATAGCACCTAGTCACAACTTGCCGTATGGAATTTGGAAATCATTGAAAAGGTTGAGGACGGGAGTTTCACGCTGCAAGAACAATCTCAAAAAATGGAACATGCTCGTCAACAATGATGCGTTCTGCGGCTGCAGCCTGTTACAGATCCACAACACCTGCTGATCTGCCCCTTGGTGGAGAACATATAAAAGACGATATTATGGCTGCAAATACTAATGCTGTAATTGTTGCTACTTACTCGCAAAATGTAATTTGATTCGGAAACGGAAAATAAATAAGTACCACACAGGATGCAAGCCGCAGAATATCTACCTTCCTGATAACGACGTTAGTTGGGCTGCATAAAACAATATTATAAGGGGCAGCTGATTCACCTGGTATAGTGTGCGCCTCCTAAATAATTTACTAACTATGTAACCTTACCATTTGTCCCTTTTTAAGTCAGCGCTTTGTTTAAACTTGGTAAAAAGAACGACACTTCTTTTGTTCATCATCATCATCATTTCCCCTTATCCAGCTCCTGCCGGGTCGGGGTATTTATGGCACTTCTCCATTTTCCTCTTTCCTTCCACCATTCTTCTTCCACGATATTGTCCCAGTCCAGATTTCTTTTTCTTACGCTGTTCTTCACTGAATCAATCCATCTTGTTCTAGGTCTTCCTCTTGCTCTCTTATCCTTGCACTTTGCCTCCAGCATCTGTCTTGGTATTCTATTTTCCTCCATCCTCTTTACATGACCAAACCACCTTAGTTTATTCTTCTCAATTCTCTCATTTAGTTTTCCCATCCCAACTTCCTTCCTAACATCTTCATTCCTCACTCTGTCTTTCCTATCATACTTCTTAGGAATTTCATTTCACTGGCTTGGATTCTACTCTCTTGCCTGCTTGTCAGGGTCCAAGTCTCAGCTGCATAAGTTAATATGGGAACATACACTTTATACATTACCTCCTAGCTTTTCCTTGGTACTTCCTTATACCAAACAAGTTTTCGTACACTTTGATAGAATGCATTGCTCTGCTGTACCTTCCTGCCAATCTCCATGTCCAACCTACCAGTTTGCATCAATTCACTTCCTAGGTATTTGAACGTGTCCACAATTTCCAAACTCTGACTTACAATTTTCACAGTGCCCTTTCCTTGTCTTTCCCCTCTTGTCATAACCATGGTCTTGCTTTTCTCTGTACCGAATTTCAGGCCGTACTTCTGAATATTTTCGTTCCGTGCATCTAGTTGTTTTTGCACTTCTTCGGTGTTCCTTCCCCAGACCACAATATCATCTGCAAATAACAGTAACTTCATTTCTTTATGTCCATATGCTTCCTTTGTTTCCTTTACAATTTCATCCATCACCATTATGAACAAGAGAGGTGACAGCACACTCCCCTGTCTTAGTCCAGTCTTGTTCCTAAACCAATCTGTCTTTCCAACTGGGGTCAGTATCCTGCTAACACAGTTGTTGTACATTGCTTGCACCATTTCCAACATTTCTCTTCCCAGTCTCTTCTTAACCATGGCTTCCCATACCTTCTCTCTGGGGACACAATCATGTGCCTTTTCTAGATCTATGAAAGTCATGATCAAATCCTCTCCATATTCCCAGTTCTTTTCCATCACCTGCCTCAAGCTAAAGATTGGGTCCACTGCGGATCTTCCACTCCTGAAGCCATACTGTTCCTCTTGCAACTCTCCTTCCACCTTTCTTCTCATTCTTCTTTCTAACATCCTTTCCAGTATTTTTACTATCTGTGATATGAGGGTGATCCCTGTATAGTTATCACACACCTTCTTTTCCCCCTTCTTTTGTTCAATCTGCTATAAAATCTTAACGAGATACAATACAAATGTTCCTCTATATATACACATCAAAAATGTTTTGCATTTTACCACATCGAGCGGCAGTAGTACAAACATTCCTCCATAAGTCCGCCATTGCACGAATGGAATGGCCTGCAATGTCGCCGGACATGAACTGTATCGACCATGTCTGGGATGTGCTGAAGGGTGCTATTGCTCAGCGTCCACGCCCTCCCATAACCCGCCAAGGGATCTTGGAGGCCACCGTCGAAGAGTGGGATCGCCTGCCTCAACAGGACCTGGACAACTTGATCAGTGGTATGCCACGGCGAGTAAGATCTCTGCTGGACGCCCGTGGTGGCCATGTTCCTCATTGAAACGTCACAGGATGGTAAGACTACAACACAAATCAGTCCCTGTTTAACAGGCCAAACATCTTTCTGTTGTAATTTTCTTTTCACACACGAATAAAGTCTGCAGGATTTGTCAGAATGCCGTCTTTTTTGTGAGAACCTCGCCCACAATCCCACATATGCTCTGCATCATAGCAAACAAGAGTTATGCAACACTTTTTTTGGTATAAAATAAGGGACTTTTTTATAATTTTTTTACACTAAGGGGAAAGTTTTTTTGACATCTAAACTTGAGTATCCCTACTTTTTCCCTCGACAGTAAGTCAGAGCTGTCAGAGCAGCGAAGGCAACTCCTGTACTTCAGTCAGCTGAGCTTTCGTGGCGGGCAGGTCGCTTGCTTGCTCGGTTGGTTGGTTGGTTCCTCAGTTTAGGGGCTGCGACGACGCGGGCATGTAGCCCCATGTACTTTGGGTGTGTGTAGAATCTGACTGATAACCGGTGTTAATTGTGATGACTGTATTAGTGTGTGTTATCTGTTTTATTTAATTCAAGTAAGGACTGCAGACATTGAACTTTCAAGTAGTTCCTACTTTTGCCACCAATCGCCACCGTCAACGACTACTAGTTCAGAACTTGGTTACTAGATGCCACCGCAGTCGGCTCCTGGCGACGAACGTTGGAACCTAAGAGCGTTGGTCAAATTTAACCTATAATTTAGCTTCACACAAGTGTAATTAGTGGAAGGTTCTTTAACATGCCATAAATCTATGACATGGGACCGCCGGCTTTACTTCCCCTCCGAAAGAAGGCATACTGAGGGATTTTAACGCTCTTAATAAATCTGACGACTTCGGCCGGGTTTGAACCCGCGATCTTGGGCTTAGAAGCTCAGCATGCTTGATCGGTCCCTCCCTATCGCGTGAGGGGAACAGCGTCTAGTTGAAGTTGCCTCGCAGGTGAATTTATAGATACTCTATTCATCTTTATTTTTAATCACTTATTTTAACAGAATAACAACAATCAGTCTTTCTCCATAGATTACATTATAGGCACTGCCAACTATATATTTGTTCTGTTTCTTTTTCAACTGTTTGTTTTCTTTCTTTACTCACAGCTATCTATATCATGTCCACAGCTACCTGTATCATATCTCCTGCACCTACACCACTCCCCCACCAGTAACATAGTTACGCTTGTTAAAGCAGGAATAAAACTATCACCATACACTAACAATACATTTAAAATTACTGTAAGCACTATTGAAAACGAACTGGCAATCTCACAGTACGTCCAGAGTGTGATGTCTTGATGATGGTAGTGTCCCTTTTATTTTCTATGGCATGAGGTGGTATTGCAGTGTCTTGTTGATGGTTGGCTGGGCTTGAAACAGGAGAAGGATCTGGGGTCTCTTCATCTGGTGCCAAGATGTAGGCTGGTTTTATTCTGACTATCGATACATTTACTTGTTTGCCTTTAATTAGTAGTGTGAAGAATTTCTCATATCTCTTCTCAACAGGGAAAGGACCATCATAAGGTGGTGTCAATGGCTTCTTTACTTTGTCATTCCTCAAGAAGACATGAGTACATGACTTCAGGTCTCTATGTACAAATACACTTCTGGTAGTTTTATGATAAGATGGAATAGGCTTAAGTGCTGTCATCTGTTTTTGTAATTGGGAGACGAAGGTGTCTGGGTCAGTTGTTGTTGATGGCATTTCAAAAAACTCTCCAGGTAGCTTAATAGTCTTACCATAGACCATCTGTGCAATAGAATAGTCAGAATTGCTCTTTATGGCTGCATGCAACCCAAGAAGCACTGTAGGCAAAACCTCTGTCCATTTATGGGAATTATGTGCTCTGATGGCAGTTTTTAAGGTGCGGTGTAGTCGTTCAATCTTTCCATTACATTGTGGGTGGTAGGCTGTAGTGTGCTTCAGTTTAACACCACACAACACTGCTAATTTCTTGAAAAGTTCGGATTCAAATTGTGGTCCACGATCTGTGATAATTACACTCGGGACTCCAAATCTAGCAATCCAGTTGGAGTAGAATGATTTAGCAACTGTGTCTGCTGTGATATTTTGCATTGGGATGACTTCCATCCAAGAGGTATAGCGGTCGATGCATGTTAAACAATAAATGTTCCCATCTGATGGTGGCAGTGGGCCAACTAAGTCCATATGTACAACACTAAACCTTTCATCAGGTTCTGGAAATGAAATTAATTTAGACTGTGTGTGTCTTGTTACTTTGTTTTTCTGGCAGTGGATACAAGCTTGGGCCCATTTTCGAACATCTGTTTCGCTTCTTCAGTCCATTGAATTTTTCTGCGGTCTCTCTTTCTTGCTCCTTTTAGGTATTCTTGGAGCACTGCTTGTGTTTTTGCAGCATCTTTGAGGTAGCGGCGGTAAAAGTTAACCATGCCGAGAAATGTGCGGAGTTCATGCACTGTTTCTGGCAGTTTATAATTCAAGATTGTTTGAACCTTTTCAGGAAGAGGTCCAGTACCCTCAGCTGTAATGAGGTAACCTAAAAACTCTATTCTGTCTACGCCCATCACTGATTTGGAGGTATTTATTCGAAGGCCATACTTGTTTAGCCTGTCCATAACCAACTTAAGATGGTTCTTATGCTCCTCGAATGATGCGGAGGCTACCAGAATGTCGTTCAAGTAAGGAAATGTGAAATCCAAGCCTCTGAAAACTTCATTTATGAATCTCTGGGAGGTGGATGGAGCATTTCTTAACCCAAAACTCATGACATTGAACTCATATAATCCGAAAGGAGTTATTATTGCAGTTTTGCACTTATCCTCTTCGGCGATTGGGATTTGATAATATGCTTTAAATAAGTCGATTTTTGAGAAAACAGTTTTTCCTTTCAAGATATGTTGAAAATCTTCTATTCTTGGTACTGGGTAGCGGTCTGGAATTGTCCTCTCGTTCAACCTTCTATAGTCACCACAAGGTCGTAACGACCCATCCTTCTTACTAGCCATGTGCAGTGGACTCGCCCATTGAGAGTTTGATGGTCGAACTATTCCGTTATCCACCAGGAACTGAAATTCTTGTTTGGCAATCTGGAGCCTCTTCGGATCTAACTGTCTGGCTTTTGAGAATACCGGTTGACCGTTGGTAACTATTTGATGTTTAATATCATGTGTTATCAGGGTAGGGGTTAAGTTTGGTGTTGTTAATCTTGGATATTGTGCAAGAATGTCACTGTATTTGAAATTTGTATTCATAGAGCTAATAACATCACATTCTGGAATGACTGTAACTTCGCCCTTAACACCAAGCTGAGTTACACCGTCAATTAATTGTTTATTATGCAGGTCCACAAGTAAATGGAACTGTTTAAGAAAATCTGCTCCAATTATACCTTTGTTTATTTTAGCTACCACAAATGGCCACTGGAATTTTCGCCTTAGTCCCAAGTTCACAGTCAATATTTTGATACCATAGGTTGGTATTTCTGTATTGTTGGCTGCATACAGTTTATAGGAACTATCTACTTTGTCATGCTTTGTTGCTGGCCAAATTGAAACATCCGCTCCACTGTCTACAAGGAACTGCACTCCCGTTTCTTTATCTCTCACAAATAACCGGGATCTGCGGCACAACTCGTGACCTTCAGCAGTGGAACTTGCCGCCAATTCTACTGCTGTTTCTCGTTTTCCGGATTCTTCCATCCGCACGGTTGTTTACATTTATCTGGGTAGCATCTTGAGCAAAATTTAAAATGATAGTAACACAATTTCCCATCAGGATTGAATTTTCTGGTTGAGTTGCTGCGACTTCTACTTCGCCTGGGGCTACGATGTGTTGCTCGTGAGTGATGTCTTCCGATTGGGATTGCTGCTATTTGTTGTTCCAATGCGGTAATTTTCGCTACGATTTCATCCAGTGTTGCACTGCTACTTGAGGAGCACTGACTTGGGGTTTTTGTGGCACTATACAGTTCAGTACGTGGATTCATTTCCAGTATTTTATCTGCCATTTTCTCCAATTCCTCATCACTAACTAGCAATATATTTTTTACTGAGTTTGGAAGTTTGTCTAGCCATAGTGTCCTTAAGACTTTGTTTGAAATATCTGCGCCTGCCAGGGATTACATTTTCCGCAGAAGCTGACTTGGTTTGAGATCCCCTAAGTCAATTCCTGTCATTAAGCGCTTTATTTTCTTATCTTCACTTTCTTTGAAGATGTTGAGGAATCTTTCTTTTGCCGCGGCATATTTAGAGGAGTTATCACAACTAATGATATCCCATATGTTTTCCACATATTTTGGTTCTAATTGCGAAACCAAGTAATTAAATTTTGTCTCTTCAGATGTTATCCTGTTAATCGCAAATTGTGCTTCGATCTGGTAAAACCAAATTTCTGGTTTATCGGCCCAGAACGGTGGAATTTTAACAGACACTTTACTAACCTCAACTTCACTGGTAGTGGCATTAGGCGTTCGCGCTTCATTATCACTATTTTCAGTCATTTCTCGAATCACGACGGGGTCACCAATTTATAGATACCTATTCATTTTTATTTTTAATCACTTATTTTAACAGAATAACAACAATCAGTCTTTCTCCATAGATTACATTATAGGCACTGCCAACTATATATTTGTTCTGTTTCTTTTTCAACTGTTTGTTTTCTTTCTTTACTCACAGCTATCTATATCATATCTCCTGCACCTACAAACTCTTTGTTTACTTTAGGGATTATACAAATTGTGAGTAACTATTTAAGCATTAATACTGATTGACGGTCAACTACATTATCAAGTGATAATACTTCAGTGTTTTCCATGCTTTCTGGTCAATATGGTGAGGGAGTTGCGCCATGGGCGCCCGCCGGATATTTCGGGGGGGATTCATTTCATTACCTACCTGTCACTAGGTGGTGATGAGACGTACCCCACCCCCCCCCCCCCCCACCCCCAAATGTTCATTTAGTTTCTTACTTGATTCGTGATGTTCATTATTTGGCTGCTCTGAAACCGTTGGGTACATTATCTTTATGGCATGAATGGGAGGTTTGCTTTTCTTTGTAAATCATCGTCATAACGTTCATTTCTTAAAAACAGGCAAAACGTAGTAGTATCACCGATTATCGACAAAAATAAAAATCAAGCCGTTCATTAAAATGGTAATGTTAATCCAGTTCGCCGATTTTCTAAATAACTGGAGATATTTTCAAATAATCCCAAATTACTAAGTTAATTAAAACTGTGGAATTATCCCTACATCTAAATCATGAACTAGCAGTAACTTCAATTTATGAAATAAACTGGTGTGACAATGAACAATCGAAATATTCTCATGATTCTAATGGATTTTCATCCATCCATTAAAAATAAATTGTTCCAATTAACATAGAATGCCAAGTGATATATTCTGAAAATTCCTAAATTGAACATAAGAGTGTGTCCCACTCCCAGGGGGCGCGAGATTGCAATTTCTAGTTCACTTTTAGCATTGGAGAGTGAAACGGCTTCCTGATTGGCTGTTCTGACGGAACACGACTGCACCAAAGGATGTGATTAGTCAGCGTAGATATAGCTTGGAATCTATCAGCGATGTCGTTCCGTAAGTTAAGGTTTATATGCTAGTCAAATTTATGCATTCATAACGAAAATAAACCTCATACTTCAATAAATGCAATAGCAAACACTTACGAAGTGATGACTAGGGACATCCAGGCTAATGACAATTTTGTTGTTGTTGTTGCATTGTTCAATTCTCAAAATTGTATTAAAATCTAGTCTATTTGTAAGATATTCATGTATACAATGATATATTTTTCGTAGAACAGTGTTGTTAGAAAAATAAAATCTATACAGCCATAGGACCATAAAGTGTCCCCTATAAGAATCACCCAAATTGTAGGCTACAAGGGGGTGCTAATCAATGAAAAACATTCTGGTAATGATTCTTGATTTAAGAAGACATGGAAACACTTATGGCCTAGGAGCAATGATCATGCAACTATTTCAAGGCGCATTACAATGTAGGCCTATACGGGTACCAAGAAATTACGAAGTTAAAACAGCGGGAGTTCTACATATTTTTTTCAAACCTGGAACGACATGGCTGATAGGTTCCACCCTATAACTACGCTGACAAATCACATCCTTTGCTGCAGACATGTTTCGTCAGAAAAGCCAATCAGGAAGCTCTGTACTTCTCCAATGCTAAAAGTGAACTAGAAATTGCAATCTCGGCAGCGGGGCCGACATGTTCCGAGCGGTACATTCATAACATCAATTACCTATATTATTTAGGCTATGCCCTTTATCATGAGTACTCATCTATTTTATAGGCGGTGTTTAAAGTGGTGTCCTTCAGCATTCAAACATTCCTGGCATCTTCTGATGAAATTGCTATTCACACGCACTTACCTTTTAGAACCCTGCAGGCTGCCACACTTTCTTAGTTTCTTGTTGGTTTTTTGTTCTTTGGAGGACAAATACTGTCTGTGGGTGCCATTGTAGTTTTGTCTGTGGGTGCCATTGTAGTTTTGGTAGGGTTTTGTCTTGTATATGAGGGCCTGAAGATGCTCGCTTGACGAGCGAAACATGTCTTTCCTTAGTTTTCCCTTTCTCGTCGACATTTTTCGAAGTGAAATGCCATGTCCTGTGGTTCGGATTCCACGTAAAAAGGAGGTCCCGTGGCTCATGATCTCGAGATTGACGGTCACGTTAAACTACAAGCTTCCTTCCTTCCTTTTTCTCGTTGACATGAGTATATTGTATATTGTGCACACCGACTGTAAGTTACAATATTAATATACAGTACCTCAAAAAGTGGTTTACGGGTCATGAAGAATAAAAATGGAAGAGTTAGACTAATAGGACAGAACAAATACACTTTTCAACATTGTAATTAAATCAACAGTGAAAGATCTGAAGACTTCCCCTGTAATGTTTGTAGCCTGAAAGTTACATACCAACTCTCGGAAAATCATTTTAATCCCTCACAGTATACGGAAGTATTTTTAACAATTCTCCGTCGTATGATGGTCTGAGCAAGGTTTTGTCCCACTGCCGAAACTCGCCATCTTCGACGGATTGATTCCCAGAGACACCATTGATTTCCTCTTGTTCAGCAAGCTTGGTCAGGAATAGCGGCTGGCCCACAACTACTCCAGGACGGTGTCCTTCCTAGAGAACGAAAAGGGATTTTAATTTTATCTTGATATTTTAAGTCAAAAATAGAACTCTAATAATGCTAAGAAAATTACATGTCAATGTAAAACTGTAGCTCTATGAATCAGGAAGACTGTGTTTGGTGGTATCACGCTCAGCGCACAGCTCACTGGACAGTATGGAGTTACGGACTCTGGGCTTTCCGCCCTAAGATTGTGCCCGGGCGAGGGGATTGAGACGTAAGGGGAGTACGGATACTGGCGCGCTTGTCGGCTGCCAGAGGGGTAATCTGTGGGCCCGGTGTGCGGGCAGTTGTCTTCAAGTCGGGCGGAGTCCGTACAGCTCTGTAGCACCGGTAAATATCTCATCTCCCTGGCTCCTCAACGAGCATGCACCCAGCCGGGGAATCACCCCATTAGCAAATAAAGTAAGTGAACGAATAAATCAAATCTCCATGGTTGCTTATAATAAATATTAAATTTAAATAACAATAATCCATGAGCAGCATGCCCTTTGTTTATCTTTGAAGACAAAAAATATATAATTCTATTTAAGTGTAGCATCTTGCGAGCCTCCATGGCTTAGGCGGCAGCACGCCGGCCTCTCAGCGCTGGGTCCGTGGCTCAAATCTCGGCCGCTCAATGTGAGATTTGTGCTGGACAAAACGGAGGCAGACAGGTTTTTCTCCGGGTACTCGGGTTTTCCCTGTCAAAATTTCATTCCAGCAACATTCTCCGCTATCATTTCATTGCATCTGTCAATCATTTAATCATTGCCCCAGAGGAGTGCGACAGACTTTGGCAGCTGGCACAGTTCCTATCCTCGCCGCTAGATGGAGGCTTCATTCATTCCATTCCCTGACCCAGTCGGAGACTGGAAGCAGGCTGTGGATTTTCATTTAAGTGTAGCATCTGAGAACAGGAATCTCGATTCATATTGCAATGGTGAAGTATAACACGGACCTCTGGCTAGCCTCCTGTGGTTAGTGAAGAGGTTGGCACCAGTGAGCTATTTCGCTTTCGTGCTGAAGAGTCTTGAGTGCAGTGGTAATATTCAGCAGTTGTAATCTCTGTGTTGGTGATAATTAATCTGTATAACATTAAGTAGTGTTTTTTTATTTATTTTTATTTACCGGTGCGACTGTGGTTTGGAAGTGCTTGTGCCGTAAGTGATATTCTCGTGATGTCTCTATAATAGTAATAATAATAATAATAATAATTCTTGTTAAGACTGTGCTCTAGAGATGAAACTCCTTAAGGCTTGACTGTCTTTTTTATGCTTACGTCTCAGTGTGATTAAGTATTTCTGCATTTCAAAATGAATTCTGTGGACGCTATTTTAAAAACGGTAGCGGAAAACTTTCTCTTGAGAGTAATTTTCACATCAGGTTCTCAGTGTTGTTACCCTATGAAATCATTCTTGTAATACCGGTACCAAATGATAAAAACAAGTGTTGAGGGCAGCTTTGGGATTTGACATCAAGAATATCGAGTAGCGATATTTTCATTGCATATAAAAGTAACTTGATTCTAGGCCTACCGGTACTCTTTTTTTTCTCTGTCACCTTATAAAAAGGTTTGGGAAAAATACTGAGATCGCCCTCCCAGCCTAACAGTATGTCGGCCGCCACTGTTGGTCAGGTGATCACGATATGTGCTATTCTTACACTCTTCAGACACTCCCGGTGTTATCTTCTCCTTTACGATGTCTATTTCCTCTGCTGCAGGTCTCTCCCACAGATTACCTACTACCTCTCTCCTTTGTCCCATAATACAGCCTAACACAACTGGCCTTTGGTTCCGCACTCCGGTGCTTCCCTGCAGAACCTTGTCTGAAAGATGTCTTTATTAAGGTGAGTCAGACCCCAATTATAAAAATTAAAAAAATAAACTTTATTTTTCTTTTCTATATGCATATTTGGACTTTTCTGAACATTTTATATAAATGTTATATAAATAAATCAATTCATGTATATTTTTTATAGCATTTTAAATTTTACTTGACACAACATTTAAAACAACATGTCTGCCTCCTCGGAGATTTATTTTCACAGTTCAGAAACTATATGACCTAGAAGGCTGAGGTTTTGCTTTCTTCTCTTTGGAGTTATTTCAACACATTGGCTGTACGAAGTGTGATTGTTATTTGTTTTGATGAAAGTAAACATAAACAAAGCAAATAGTTTGAAATTGTGTACCTTTCCAAGTTTATTGTGAGCACTTGTGTGATATTTCTCTCATTTTATAATGACTAAACCAAAAGGTGTCTTCAAGAGACGCCACAACAAAGGCAACATGTACTACAGAACTACACCAGTTGCAATTAGTAGTGAAACTGTGCAAATTGATAGTTCTGCACCCAATACATAATGTAAGCATAGAAAAGCAGAGGCAGCTGGTATATTACAGGTGTTCAAACACAAACACTCAATACCTGAAGTAGTAATGGAGGTCATTAAACCTATTTTTAGAGACTTAGCATGTCCAGACCTGCTGAAGAAATGCCTTCATGGAAAAAACACAAAATGTAAATGAGTCATTCAACAATATTGTATGGACCCAAATATCAAAAAATGTATTTGTAGGCCTAAAAACTTTAAAATTAGGAGTGTGAGATGCAGTGATCTCCTTCAACGATGGGAATTCTGGAAGAATGAAGGTCTTGGATCACCAGGGAATACATCTAGGGCAGAATACTGCAAGTACATTGCAAGCGCTTGACCAACTAAGAGTGCGGAAGGCTGCAATTTCTGCTCATCAAATGACCAAAGAGGCAAGAAAGGAGAGAAGGAAGAAGAAGTTAGGTCTTAAAAATGGAGAGAAAGCATCCGACTATGAAGCAGGGTGCTTTTAGCCAGTCCTTCAGGATGAAATGTGTCAGTTTTCATATAATTATTACTTTAACTTACATTTTCTCAAAACTTGAAATTTTCTGACTAATGCCCCATTTTCTCAGGAACTAATACAGATAGAACCTTGAAAATTGCTCAGATTATTCATGTAGTAGAGGTTATTAAGTGTATCTACATTTATTGTTATTGGAGTGGTAGAATTGATACTGTGTTGTACATAACCTCAAAAAATTCCAAATAAGCTGGGTATGTGTAAAACAAATATGTGGATCTTGCTCATTTTAGATCAGTGAACTAAAGAACTAAAGTTTGGTAGTGATATGTATGGTAGTTCCAGATATAATGGATCACAAAATATCTGAAATTAGCATTGTCAGTCTCACCTGTCCAGCAGTTAGCTCACGGGTCGCTTTCTCTCTTCGTAATTTCTTCTTTATGACATGTACTTCCTCTGCTGCAGGTCCCTTCTTTGTCTCATAATACAGGCTAACAAAACCGGGCTTTGGTTCCCTCGAATGGCGTTGCGTGATGTAGTTGGCTACCAAGCTCTTGTGGACGGGGGCTTTCCTGCAGACCTTCATACTTGAACACTGAAAGATACATAAAATTGAACTAATGTCTTCATTAACAGAACACAAGATAAAGTAATACAACCTCTGTTTGAAAAGTTCGGTGAATGGGCTAGGCTATACTACGAACGGATTGTTGGCTTACCTGAAACAGCCGTTACTATCCTTCCAAATAATCACCGTGGATGGTTATGCACTTCTTAGAACGACTGAACAAGTCCTGGCATAGTCTTCCTGAGGGATAGCCTTCAGTTGGGTCGTCACATTACGTTGGATGTCCGAAAACCTCTGGCCCTTCAGGGCTTTTCGGCGACCCTGGAACCCGATACTCCATACTTTGACGCTTGCCTTCGAGGTCGTATCTCAGGCACCAGGTCTCATCACCCGTGACGATGGTTTTCAGGACCATTCACCCTTCTCACTGCCACCCGTCGAACAGGTGTCCATAAATTCACCTTTCTCACTGCGGCCCGTCTATCAGGTGTGCAAGGCAGGTTGCATAAATTCTCGCTTCTCTCTCGCTTTCAAATTAAGAGTTTTGACGACCCAAACTGAAGGCTGTTCCTAAAGAAGACTACGCTAGGAGTTTCCAGGAATTGTTAAGTCGTTCTCAGAAGTGCATAACCTTCCACGGGGATTACTTGGAAGGACAGTAATGGCTGTTTCAGGTAAGCCAACAATCCGTTCGTAATATAGCCTAGCCCATTCACCGAGCTCTTCAGACAGAGGTTGTAGATTCACAAGACAAGTCTCTTAGGCTTCCCATCAAGTTTTCAGTAAAACGGGGACATTTTGTAGGAAACTTGTGAAAAACATGTGACACGTCAGAAAATAAATACACAGGAGAACTTTGCTAGTCAGAACTAATTGGGACCGGGGAATGTTTGAATTATCAACAATTCGGATTAACAGGGTTCATTTATAATTAGGCTTATAAAATGTCAGGTTGCTTATGATTTGTAGCTACTCCTTCTTCATGATAAGGTTCCATCAGTGTTGCCTATACAAATGACACTCCTTTTCCACTTCTACTTCTATCCCTTAAATAATTTTATATGAAAAGAAAATTATACATTTGTAAGTACTGTGATATCACTCCACAAATTCTTTGAGTAATTTGCGGTGTCTGTTGTGGGATTTCGCCTAGGGCCACCAGGTCAGCCTCATCGGCAAAACTTGGTTCACCATGACAAGACCAACATCTGGAGTATAATTAATGGCCGTGGAATCAAACATGTCATCTTTTAAGATGACCAACTAAAAAACAATTATTTCACTAAAAATTAATATACCATTAATGCTTTCATTATCACTTAAAACAATTAAAAAACTGGCTGGCACGTTATGAATCAAACATATTTTATTCATTTTAAATAACACAATTACATACAAATATTTCAGTTATTTATAAATGTTAATATGACACAAACCAAAATATACACATTTTTAAACTAATTTTACATTTTATCACGAATTTCAAAATATAAGGTGCGTTCCAAAAGTAACGAGCCGGAGGTATAATTACAGAAACCAGTACCTGTATATTAGAAGTATTGGCCCTGGCTGTTGAGGCACTTGTCCCACTGTGACACGAGGCGGTGAATGGCTGTCTCATAAAATTCCCTGGGCTGCGGTGTGAACCAGTTCCGCACGAACAGCTGGACGTCGGCGTCCGAGGTGAATCGTTGGCTCCGCAGAGCCCTTTTCAGGGGACCAAACATGGTGTAATCACAGGGAGAGAGGTCTGGGCTTTATGGAGGGTGGCCGAGAACCTCCCATTAGAATTTCTGCAGGAGTGCCGCAACTGTGTTGGCCGTATGAGGTCGTGGAGCGACCACGGGGTCTATGGCGTTCACTGTCACTCGGCGGTCCTGGGTAATGAGTGCATCAACCAGCTGGACGTTGTCATCAGTAATGCAGGGGGGTGCCCCAGACCGAACGACACCCGTCCTTCTCTGAAGCGCTTGTGCCACCCCTTGACCCTTGCAAGGGACATGCAGTGTTCGCCGTACACTTGTGACATTCGGCGATAAATGTCCGTTCCCCCTACTCCTTCCGCTGTCAGAAATCGAACAACACCTCTTTGCTCTTCGGTTGACGCCTCCATGTCACTGTTTGCAATGCGACTGGCAGCGTTGGACGATTGATGCATGCTGCTGCTCGCTTTGTGTCGTCACGTGACGGGCACGCATGCCCTCTAGCGACGGGCTGTGACCTTCCACGCTCTGGTCGGAACCACACCACGTTACACACGCAACGATTAGCCGATGTCGTCACCAGTTTGCGCATTCCAGACTCCGGCTCGTTACTTTTTGAACGCACCTTATAAATAACTTCATGAATTCAACGGTTGACTTCGTTTTTGTCTTTCAAATCATTGAAAAAGTGTATTTAGGTTGTGTAGATAAGTATAGTCGTATTGTACTATAAAAGATAAAATTATAAGTTACCGTATAATGCAACTGCATGAGGCATAAATATAAACAAGAAACATATTCCCAGTACCTGACCATCTATTAGACTCGGGCACATTAAATAGTTGTTCCAATTAGAACTCATATAACACAAGGGTTACTATATGTCCAATCGGTTACTAGCAAAGGAATAAAATAAAATGGTCCCGTCATTCAAAATATTATTAAAATCATGATCGTACTAAAAGCGATTGTGCATTGGTTTTCAAAATGGGGAGGGGGATGTACAAGAATTGTAAGGGGGCACAAACAACTTGGAAGGAAATGAAACCTGTCCAGAAATTAATACACAGGGTTATTTAAAACACAGCAGATTACAAATAAACTGTAAGATAGAGGAAAGATGAAAATTTTATCATTCTTGAGGTTGCATATAAGAAACCAAGGAATCATCCCAGTGAACCGCACGGTAAACAAGCCACACATGTATCCGAATATGTTATGCACAAATCAAAGTGATAGTGTTTTGACCGTGTTGAAGAAGATAATCGCGCTGTGATGAATAGACCACCTGATAACCGAACTTACAATATTTCATAATGGTATATTGGCTTTCACGGCCAGTGAATTAAAACTCAGCAATTCTTCTAGATTTGTGCCGTGCCTTGGGTGTGGTTTCACCTAGGACACCAAGCTGGCTCATCAGCGGGCTCTAGGTGTCCCCGCCCGGACCCCCAGTGTAGTAGCAAACTGCGCGCCACCTCCCTTTTTATGAAGGGCACCTGCAAACTTTACTGCGAAATCTAAAAGCTCAAGCAGCCATGATCTCCCTATGAAGGGTTCTAAAACTATGGTATATTGGCTTTCACGGCCAATGGGGGGATTTACCGTAGTGAAACCAGCATGACTTCATAAACCTTGCTTATTTTACTGGACAATAAGTTCACTTATAATATTCTATTGAAATACATTTATTTTCACAACTGTTTCCCTTGTGCCGCCATTGCTCACATCTGTTTGGCTCCTGGAATTTCCGAGAACAGGAAACATAAAACTTAATCCTATTTTCCATTTGCTTTCCTGGATTACATTTTGCTTCTTGTTCCTGGAGAGCGCTTAAAACGAACCCAAAAATAGCGTGCATTTCATCACACTTCCTGTTCCCGGCGAATGTGTAGCAGTCTTTACTCAGGGAATTCTCTCATTAATCCTGGAAAAATCAGGGAATATTCAGGGAATTCTTTTAAGATGAGTTGGTAGACACCCTGCTTTAGTCTCCAGACCTTAATCTTTGTTTCCCTTTTTTCTGGCAATCTCATGACCTTCCCTACTTTTACTTTTGCTAGCACTGCCCTATGGTGTCCTCCAAAGGCTTCCTCTGGCATGGCTGTGACATCCATTAGCTCTTTCCGATGTCCTTTTTCGACTAATACATAGTCTATCAGAGTTTTCGTTCTTCTATCTCCCCACTCTTATATCAGTAAATAATTTCTTCTGTCCAGTATGACCTTTCACCAAACCTATTGGTTTAGAATAGGAAGTTTGGTAAGCACACTGGTCCAAAATGCTGGTTATAACACATGAATCGAGTAAGCTAGTATGAATGGGGAGATAAAAACATAGCCAATATACAAATTACAGTATGTATAGAAAGAAATTCCACACACATGGCTACAGTATTCAGGTGGCTGTATAATGCACAGGATTTTGTAGGGCGGGTATTGACTTATTTTGTAGGCATGACATCATAACTTAACGACTGTTTATGTTTACTATTTTCATTTTTCCGAGCAGCTATCCTCTAAAGCAGGCATACATAGGGATTTTGTTGTATTTTTTCATTTGTGGTGCTTGGGACATAGTGGTCATTAAGACCTGTGTTCTTGGGTGAGAAAATTGAGATCTTTGTCAACAAAACGCTCCACCCATATGAAAACATCAATGAACCATCATTTGAAAACAACCCCTTTTCAACACATTAACTAACTACCAGTAAAAATTTTGATAGACCCACCATAACCATATTAAGAAAAACATATTACCCTTCCCACCCATTAACCTTTCCACTTCTACACACATTTTCTGTTTCAAACCACAATCCCATAAAATAATGAACATCTTAAGTACAAAATCTGTCTGTCAATACAAACAGATGTTATTGTTTTAACTTACTTTGCCTACAAAAGAGGCACTGGTAATCAATTCACATTCCATTATTCAAACAAAATTTTCTTTTTGGCCAGAAAAAAGTACATATTCCATAATTGGCTAAGCTATCCAAGATGGCTTCATTTGAATTAGTTTCTTGCAACCACCTTCACAATAATAACAAAGCAATGATTGTAAGAATATCTCATATGAGCAAAACCAGTTCAATTACGTTCATTTGTGTCAAGTGAACACACAATATCCAACAAGAATATGGATTAAAAGGTAGGCTATGTTGCTCCAACCTCATGATTACCAATCGATTATTTAGAACACATTTGAAACATAGGCTACTATACAGCTCATTTCCATTTACAGTGCAACACAAGATTGTGTCGTCCTAATTCAAATCAAACTCCATAACGATCAAAACAAATACGGGAAATACTTTAGCAGTACCGATGGTAGGATTAACTCATGCTCGTTGTGGTCCACAGCCACACCTGTTTCCACCCATCTTATTCTTGGCCAATGATCAAACTTTCTTACCTACAATACCCGAGGACACTTATCGAAGAAATGCCTCTAGAATTGTTGCAATCATTCATGTTCAATGAATTGGGGCCATGACTGCTGTTGTCCACTCAGAAGATAGTTTCCTAAATCCCACGCCAATTTGATTATCGTATGCCGTTCTTACCAGTTCTGGCTGAATTTTATCTACCCCTGCCACTTTGTGACATGGTAGTTTATTTACCACCCTCTCTATTTCCTCAACAGTGATCCTGTTCCCATCCTCATTCTCCTCCTGCATAATCTCAAAATTGGCCACTTTGCCGGATAAGTCTCCAATTACATTTAGCAAGTTTTTGAAGTAATCTTGCAACCTTCCCAGTGTTTCCTTGGCATTTACCAAAAACAAACTCCAAAAAGGCTTTCTTGCTGCTTGACGTCGACGCTCTTCAGATCTTTGTGAAGGGTATCGGCCCATCGCTGTTTAGGTCGTCCTTTTGGTCTATTACCGGCCACTTCCAACATGTAACCCGTCTTTGCTATAGTGTCAGCACATGTCCAAACCATCTTAATTGACTCTCGCACATTTTTTCAGGAATGCGTGCAATGCCAAATCTATCCCTGATGCAATCGTTGGGGATGCGATCCAGGTTAGTGACACCAGCTGTCCACCGCGGCATCCTGGTCTCCATGACTCCCTGTCGTAGCAGGCCAACATTCGCAACCATATAGGGCGACAGGTAGGATGACAGTACGATAGCTTTGAGGCGATCTTTCATCCTCCTGTCGCAAGTGACGCCAGTTGTTGTTCGCCATTTCATCCAAGCTGCGGATATCCTTGCATTGACCTCTTCGACAAGTCGGCCATCAGCAGCGATCGTGGAGCCAAGATACTTGAATCTTGTTACTCGCGGTAGATCCTCACCGTCGACCTGAATGGTTCCGATTGCTTGTGTGTCAGTTATCATATATTCGGTTTTCTTCTTATTGAGGCGCAGACCGTATTGCTCCAGCCGATTGTTCCATTGCTGGGTTTGACGTTGCAGATCAACCTGAGTCCCAGAGGCCAACATGACATTGTCTGCAATTAGGAGCATCCATGGCATTGTGCTGGCTCCTCTCCATCTTAGGGTATCTTTTTCTCTTTAAGATTCCCGCACTGTTTTGTTAATTGGCTCCCCGTGTATCTAGATTACATTTTGAAAGTTTTTTTTTATTTTTCTTTCAAATTACTTTTTTCTTTCAATTTACCATTTGTTAGTATTTTCAATCTACATTGCATTTTTTATGTATTTTCGATCTGAACTCCTTTTTGTAAGTAATTTCAATCTACCTTGTTTTTCGTTCTGGTTTCCATTTCATTGTCATTGTCGCCATCACCCAGACCATTAGGGGCCGATAACCTAGATGTTAGGCAAAAAAAAAACGATCAATTCAGGGAACTGAGATTGTGAGGTAATCTTAGAAAAGAAAACAGTTCGAGACTGTTTCATTTCTACCTTAAGGGGGGGGGGGGGATGTCGTTGGGCTCGACCTCAGAACTAGTCTCCAAGCTTACTGTAATTAAGTGAAGTGGGTAATCAAATTAATGCCAAGATAAAGTGTAAAACAGTAAATCATGACTTAAGTGTAATAATAATGTAATGCATGCCATTCCTGATTCTAAAGAACCAATGTATAATATTGTATGGAATCGTATTAACCAGTCAATGCTAGACATTAGGCTGCTGCCTGCTCCTCCACCAAAACGACTGCTCCCGACAGCCCGACTCCGCTCCTTATATACGAAACCTGGACAGGCGCGTATAAAGGAGGCGAAGCCGAGCGGTACGGGCGCAGCCGCCTGGCGAGGAGCGGCGGGCTGAGGGCCCATTGCTTTATTAATAATGAATGTTACAGCCATACCATATACATCATATTTCCCTGTGGGGAAACAGAGAACACAAAGAATATAATACACAAAAGATAAATACAAGATACATATAACCCTTAAGTTCACCAGACAAAGTTTTGCCTAATCTGGCAGAGAGAAACAAAAGGTAACCAGCACTTCACTGCATGACACTATTCTTCTTCCATGGGACTGAGACCGCAGAGCTCGGCTGCGGCGTGGGATTCATTTCTTGCCGGGGCTTCTTGGTATTCGCCGAGGGAACGCCACGATCTCGTCCTTGGAAGTCGCATGGCAGAAAGGCTGGAACTGGAAACTGTGATCTCCGGGCTCCTGGTCCGCCGGGAAGGCCCGGGCTCAGAGTTTATTTGGCTGCTGCCCCTCGTCCGCCCCCGCGTGGTCCGCGTCCTCGGCCGGTCCCCCTTGAGGACCCTCCGCGGGTGACCGCGGGCTGACGAGCTGGCTGGTATTGGAAGTTCGGCGGAAGTTCGAGAATTTCGTCTCCGCCGGCGCTGTCCATCTGTATTGCGAAGCCCCAACCTTTTGTTAATGCTGCGTATAGTAGATTCGCACGGTTGAAGGCGTACTTCTTTTGGCATTGGTCCAGGCTCCTCCAGTTGGAAAGAAGGAAGAGTATTGTTTGTGCGTCGTGATGGTCTCGTCCGCTGGGGATGTAAATGAGTTGCTGCTTCAGGGCGACTGCGAGGTTGTAAGCTCGTTGGTCTGGCGGTGTGGGAAGTCCCTTTGGATAGTCTGCAGGTGCCAAGGCCCTCCAGGGTAAGATAGGCCTCTGGTGTGGACGGCGTGGTCGTTCTACAACTTCCTCTTCTTCCTCGTCCGCGGTATCGTCTGGCGGATCGTCTTCCAACTG
The DNA here is from genome assembly GCA_946902985.2 of Meconema thalassinum. Lineage (NCBI taxonomy): Eukaryota > Metazoa > Arthropoda > Insecta > Orthoptera > Tettigoniidae > Meconema > Meconema thalassinum. The sequence goes on along the minus strand of OX336389.2, from coordinate 24,844,423 downwards.
GCGCTCCTCCAAAAAAGTTAGTCGTTGTCTGATGTCCTGCATGAGTTCCAAAAGCTCGGGATTGATGGGAGGTGCTGCCATGACTGCTGAGGTGACAGACACCGTGTCGTCGGAATGTTCCACTTCTGATCTTCGGGGAGATTCTGGAGGAGGTCGCTTGGCGGGCGACGGTGTCCTTGCTCTAGCTTGTTGCTGCGTCTTGTCCTTGTTGGTGTGCTTCGGGGTTGACGTTCCTGCTCGTGTTTCTTTGAAGTGAGCAGATACACTGGGTTGGTTCTTGGCGGGTCGTTTCGTCAAGCCTCGGTCTGTTGAATTCACCGGAGTTTTCTGGACCTTTGGAGGCATGCTCCGATGCACGTGCGGTGGACCGCTGCGGGCGGCGAGAGGTCGGACACTGGCTGCTGCTGCCTGCTCCTCCACCAAACCGACAAAATCGCTAAATTGGCAATACTGATCGCAACTAACAAAATGCTCAAGGCCCAATAAAATGGCGTAGTTGGCTCCCGCGCAGAAGGCGAACGGAAAGGTTGCCACATCATACGTTCAGTTGAGCCTGAGAAGGCACTGCTCATTGGCCGAGCACTGTCATCAGTAGCGAGTGATAACTTCCCGCGAAATTCGAAAGTATTGCTTCCACTTTTACGGAATATAGCCAAACTAAGAAAAATCCCTGATTAACAAAGAAATTCCCTGATTATTCCAGAAATTCATTATTCCCTGAGAATTCCCGGTTTTCCCGGGTCGCAGACACCCTGTAAAGGAAAAGGAGGTTGCAGAAGAGTTTAGGAAAGAAATGCAAGAACAGATACCAAGGACGGATATTACCCATGTGGAACAAGAATGGGAAAAGTTTAATAGTGCATTTGTAAATAGTGCAGAGAAAACATGTGGTAGAACATCAGGAATGGTACGGGAAAAGGCGACAAAATGGTGGAATGATAGAGTGAAAGAAAAGGTAAGAGAGAAGAAGAAAGCTTGGAAGGAATGGAAAACCGAAAAGACTGAAGAAAGTAGAGCAAAATATATAGAAGCAAACAGAGATTGCAAGAAAGTAATTGCAGAGGAAAAGAAGAAAAGCTGGGACGAATTCACTCAGGAAATAAGGGAGAATTTAAATTGTTGAAAGAAATTGCTGTTTGGAATTATAAAAAGCAGAACGAATGAATAGGTGAACACTGGGCTCGTGAAAAACAAAGTAGGCGAAATATTGACAAAACAGAAGAGATAACGGACAGATGGAAAGAATATTTCAGCGAGCTGTAGAAGGTGAGTCGCCAGGCATGTTACGCAAACAGCAAAGACGGTGGAGGAAAAACCAGACATCATTATGGCAGAAGTGGAATGGGCAGTTAGGAAGACGAAGATGGGGAAAGCTGTGGGAATAGACGAAGCGGCAATAGAAATGATCAAGGCGGCAGGACCAGTGGGACTGCAGTGGACATACATACTTCTCAGGTGTGTGTGGAGAGAGAAGAAAGTTCCTGAAGACTGGAAAGAGGCAATAATATTGCCAATATTCAAGAAAGGAGACAGGAAGGTGTGTGGTAAATACCGAGGAATCACCAGCATCTCGCATGTTGCCAAAGTAATGGAAAGAATCCTAGAAAAAAAGAATTAGGGTAAAGGTAGAAAGCCAAATATACGAGGAGCAGTTTGGATTTAGAGGGGGCAGGTCAACAGTGGAACCCATTTTCATTCTGAGACAGAACATTGAAAAGAGTTGGGAATATGGGAAGGATATGGTAATGACTTTTATTGATCTAGAAAAGGCCTATGATATCATCCCTAGAACAAAAGTTTGGGAAAGCTTAACAAATAGGGGGATAGGCAAGGAACTGAGAAACATGATAAAACGAATGTGCATGGAATGCTACAGTAGTGTGAAGACTTAGAGTCGGGACATCGGAATGGTTTAAAATTGACACTGGACTAAACAAGGAAGTGTGTTGTCACCATTATTGTTCGTAATGGTGATGGATGACATCATGAAGGCAGCAATGAAAGAATATAGTAGGGCAAAGATGAAGGTAATGTTGTTTGCAGACGATGTTGTGATCTGGGACGAGGATGAGATGGAGGTACAAGAACAGTTAGACGTAATACACTGGTCAAAACAATTAGGGGATCAGTTGAGATATCTAGGTTCTGACGTATTGTCATCGGCAGAATGACCTAAAATGGTTCGACGTCTGTCTATCGGTTCTAAGGAGTGGAGTCAAAAACATTACGGCAACCGAGATAGTGGTAATAACAGAAAGTTGCTGCAGAGGGGGTTGGTGTGGGCTTGTGTTTACTCTACCAAACGAATGACACAAGCAGTTGGGTTCAGATGGTGTAGTGAGTAGGCAGTGCAATGCAACAACAACGTGACTTACCCGAACGTATGGCATGGAGTGCCATAGGAAGGTTGGAAGCGGGACAGACACAGAGGGAGGTGGCTGCATCTATAGGAGTGTCCCAAAGTGTAATTTCCAGAACCTGGACGCGATTTCAGACAACAGGAACCGTTAAAAGAAGGCCAGGCCAAGGTCGTCCACGGGTAACATTAGTAAGACATGACCGTTATCTCCGGTTAACAGCCCGTCTAGACAGGAGGCTGAATGCAACTCAGCTGCAACGCACCCTCTAGGCGGCAACAGGACGCGCAATATCAGCACAAACAGTCCGAAATCGCCTTCGGGAAAGTGGCCTATACGCACGGAGGCCTATGGTGTGTGTCCCATTAAAACCACGCCACCGTTTAGCCCGCAGAAACTGGGCGGAGGAACATCATGATTGGCGTCGTAACGATTGGCGCCGGGTTTTGTTCACAGATGAGTCAAGATTTTGTGTTCAGCCGGACAATCGTCGTTCCCTCATCTGGAGAGAACGTGGAACTCGGAACAATCCCGCTTATGTGCAGGAAACAGCACCATATCATGGTGGTGGACGAATGGTGTGGGCAGGAGTCAGTATTGGTGGACGTACGGGCCTCTATATCGTTCAGAATAGTGCTTTGACAGCTCAGAGGTATCGAGACGAGATCTTTCGCCCGTTTGTTGTGCCGTACGCTGGTGCCATAGGCGATGGATTCATTCTGGTGGACGATAACGCACGTCCCCACAGAGCTGCACTGGTGGACAACATGCTTGACGACGAGGGCATTGAACGAATGGAGTGGCCAGCTTGTTCACCGGACTTAAATCCGATTGAGCATGTCTGGGATGCACTTGGCAGACGCATTGCAGCTAGACCAGCACCTCCCACAACGGTTGCCGAGCTGGATATTGCACTCATGGAAGAATGGCCAAATATCCCTCAAGAGCCGATTGATAACCTCATACTGTCCATGCCACGCAGGTGTGCAACTGTCCTGGCCGTCCGAGGTGATCACACACCATATTAGAGGGCAACGAGAATTACCTTTTCACTATTATGGTAGTCCCATGGTGCCTCGCTCTACATGAACGCCATATAAACCTCCAGTAAAGAGTTGAGACAGCACAATATCGTACTGTGGCACACACAAATTACAATTGCAATCGAACTCTGAATAAAAGACGTTACCATATGTATCGTTTGTATGATATCTCACCTGATCCCCTAATTGTTTTGACCAGTGTAGATGAAAAGATTGAGCAATGGGGACTGAAGATAAATATGGAGAAGAGTAAAACAGTGGTGATGAGTAGAGATAAGAAAGAAGGAAAAGGAGTAATCAAAGTAGGAGATAAGGAATTGGAAGTAGTTAAACACTTCAAATACTTGGGAAATTAACTGACTGAAGATGGAAGACTAGATTTGGAAATTAGCAGAAGAATACAACTCGGGAGTGCTTTCTACCAACAGTTACGGGGACTAGTATGGAACATGGATATACCAATTTAGGCTAAAGAAGTTATGTACAAAGCATATTATGTTCCTATAATGACATATGCAGCAGAAACTTGGACAATGACTAAGAGGGATGAGAGCAGAGTACAGGCAGCTGAGATGAGATTCCTGAGAAGTATGGTCCAGTAAACCAGGAGAGACAGAGTGAGAAATGAAGATATACGGAAAGAACTGGGAGTACAGAAACTCAATGACAAACGGGAGCAAAACAGATTGAGGTGGTTTGGACATGTCAAACGTATGAAGGCTACCAAGACGAGCACTGGAACGACGGATGACAGGGAAGAGAGGACGAGGAAGACCAAGAATACGTTGGATGGACTCGGTGAAAAATAGCATTAGAAAACGGAACCTGGATTGGAACACCGTGTCGGAAGAGGAATGATGGAACGAAAGAACAAAGTGGAGAGGAACCATATTTGCCCCCACCCAGTGCCAGCTGGAAAAGGGGAAATGAAGATGATAATGATGATAAAAGTGCTCCTTTTTTTTTAATTTTCCCTATTTCATGAATCCAATGTAAAGCTTATAATGGATGCAGATGATATGGTGTTATTAGCCAAGGATCCTGTCATCCTGCAGAATTGCCTAGATAGACTCCGGTACTGGGCAAAGGATAACTCCTTGAGCATTAACTACGAGAGAACAAACGTTATGAAAATTAGAAGGGCTGGGAAACTGTGCACATTGGACAAGTTCACCTGTGGTGAAGACCAGCTTGAAATGATTACCTCGTACAAATAACCTGGGAATCGCCCTGCAAACAACAGATCATTCTCTAGATGCAACGAGTATCGGCCTAAGACAGCAAATAATGTTGAGACTAGGAAGATATCAAAGGTAAATTGCCTATATCAGCAAATGACCTAGATGTTACAAATTACAATTCAAACACTTCTTTTTTTTTTCTTTCTTTGGCTGTCTACGTGGCTCAGTGGTAACGTTCTCGACTGCTGTGACCAAGGTTGCAGGATCGAATCCTGGCGCGGCCAGTTGGCATTTGAGGGTGCGAAAATGCGAGGGGCCCACGTCAGTAAATTTACTGGCATGTTAAAGATCCCCTTCGGGCCAAAATTCCATCACCCCGGCGTCTCTACCGTGAATTGTTTCAAGTCTCTCATGCGTTAACACAACCTGTGACAATGAAGTTGGGTGAATAGTCCTGTACAATGTACGACAATAGTCCCCTCCCCTCCCCTCCCATAACTATGCAATGCTGAGTTCGGCGATACATGTCCCGGAAACATTGCAACAAGGCATTCTTTAGGATGGTGTTCAAAAGCCTCGTCACGTTGAATAAATAGCTTATGAACCTTCCCAAATGGGAATATGATGTTATTTCCGTTTGATCAGATAAATTATCAATTAATATGATAAAATTGGTCCGGCCAGATCAAACATAAAATGCCAGCGTTTCGCCCCAGTGTGCCGTTGGGCTCGTCAGTTGGTACAGTCACCGGACCAATTTTATCATATTAATTGATAATTTATCTGCTCAAACGGAAATACTGTAGCATCATATTCCCATTTGGGAATGTTCATAACCTATTTGGATTGCCAAGGTAAGGTTTTTGTTTTATGAAAGAGAGCTAGACTTCCGTAGCACATTGGCATGCTCGTGACGTCAATACTGCTTGTATTTTGTGTCTTGTGATGGCCTTCTCAGTATGTGCTAGCCACGCGTATTGGTGAGGTGTGTCTGTACCAACTGACGAGCCCAACGGCACACTGGGGCGAAACGCTGGCATTTTATGTTTGATCTGGCCGGACCAATTTTATCATATTAATTGATGACGTTGAATAAAGTCAGAACGGTCGACCTGCCAACATTGGTGACACACAACGCAACATGCAAGATCTATTTGACACAGTGCGAGTTTAGAAGGATGAATTTATGCAACCTACCATGCACACCTCTTCGGGGGGTGGCAGTGAGAAGGATGAATGTTTTGTGGAATGGAATGGCTCTCGAAACCATCGTCACGGGCGACGAGACCTGGTGTCTGAGGTACGACCCCGAAGTCAGGCGTCAAAGTATGGAGTGGCGGGGTCCAGGTCCAGGGTCAACGAAAAGCCCTGAAGGGCCAGAGATTTTCGGACATTTGGGACATCCAACGTAATGTGACGACCTGACTGAAGGCTATTCCTAAAGAGTTTCCAGGACTTGTACACACATTCTCAGTAGTGCATAACCATCCACGGGACAGTAACTTCTGTTGCAGGTAGGCCAACAATCCGAACTTTTTGGTCAGACCGAAGGCAACATGACGAGGCTTGTGAACACCATCCCAAAGGACGCCTTCTTGCAAAGTTTCCAGGGCATGTATCGCCGATCTCAGCATTGCATAGCTACGGGAGTGGACTATTTCGAAGGACAGTAGGTCAGAGTCGTGCATTGTTCATCTATGTCGATAGTACAGCACTATTCACCAAACTTTATTGTCACAGGTTGTATAAGGAAGGTTTTTGGCTTAGGAAATCCATTTTACAATAGGTAGCGCACAAGTAGATTCAACAAATGTGTGATGGCGTGCGAATCATTATAAGTCCCTTATGCGTTCATACACCATTCATCCGATTGTGATTAAACTTGGGTGAATTGTTGTGCAGACTCGAGGAAAGGTACCGTATTTTCTCGCATAATCGTCGCACTTTTTTTTGCCAAAAATTCGTGGAAAAAAGCAGGGTGCGACGATTATGTGAAGAATATTTAAGTTCAAAGAATATACTGTATCATTATTTGCTGCACGGGCCAGTCATTCGCGTAGCGTTAGTCTGGCGTGAGTCATAGCCTGCAGTCAGAGACAGGCTTCTTTCTTCTAACAAGGTCACAACAGGTTAACGCTCGCGGAATGTGCTGACGAAGCAGGCCATTCGCGTCGTGGTTCATAGCCCGCAGGCATAAAGACTAACTTTCTCCTGACAAGATCACGCCAGATTAGGCCTATAAACTCGCGGAATGTGCGCTGGCCGTTCGCGTCACAGTTCATAGCCCGCAGGCATAACGACGAGAGTACTTTCTCCCGACATGATCACGCCAGATTAGGCCTATACGCTCGCGGAATGTGGGCTGGCCGCTCGCGTCACAGTTCATAGCCGGCAGGCACAAAGACGAGATTACTTTCTGCCGACAAGATCACGCCAGATTAGGCCTATAAGCTCGCGGAATGTGCCATAGCCGTTTGCGTCATAGTTCATAGCCGGCAGGCATAAAGACAAGATTACTTTCTCCTGACAAGATCACGCCAGATTATTCGCTCGCGGAATGTGCTAAGTGACGAAGCTTGCCGCTCGTGTCACAGTTCATTGCCCGCAAGCATAAGGACGAGATATTTTTCGTCTGACAAAGTCGCGGGAGCATGTGCAACTGACTGGCGCACAAATACGAACATGCTATGCGACGATTATGCAATGAAATTTTATAAACCAATTTTAGTGTTTGAAAAGTGGGGTGCGACGATTACACGGTGGCGACGATTATGCGAGGAAATACGGTATTTACAATAGGTAGGGCATGAGTAGAAGTTTTCCGAATTAGAAAATCCATTTTACAACAATTGGCATGCTGATGCATGACCTTCTGGTATGCGGAGAGGATGAGGAAGAAGTACAAGAGCAATTAGATGAGTGGGAGAAGGTAGTGTTATCATATGGGATGAAGTTCTCAGCACAAAAGAGTGAAGTGGTCATCACAACGAGGAGGAAGAACAGACTGGATATGGGCATAACACTTGGAGGATAGCAGTTGCAGAAAGTAGAATGCTTCAAGTACTTGGGAAGCATAATTGAAGAAAAGGGAAGCAATAGGATGGAAATAAATGAAAGGGGAAGGTGTGCAGATGGATTTTTCAAGAGTGTTAGGGGGATGATATGGAATAAAGATGTACCACAAAAATGTAAAGGAATCATCTACAAGACCTACTTTGTGCCAATTTTGACATATGGTTCAGAAACATGGGTGATGAAGCAAAGGGACAAGAGTAAAATACGAGCAGTGGAGATGTAGTTCCAGAGGACTAGGGTAGGAGTAACAAGAATGGACAGAGTAAGGAATGAGAGAGTCAGAGAGATGGTAAGAGATGAACCATTGCAAAATAAAATAGAGCGATCTAGGCTACAGTGGTATGGACATGTGAGGAGGATGCAAGAGGAGAGGATACCGAAGAAGATGGTTGGAATGGAAATGAAGGGGAGGAGGCCAAGGGGAAGACCAAGGGACAGATGGACAAAAGGAGTTAAGAAGAGTCGGGTGCTGGGACACAGTGAATGACGAGAGATGGTGGTTGGACAGGAAACGATGGAGAGGCTTATGTTCCAAGCAGACCCGACCAGCGATCGGAAACTGCTCAAGATGATGATGATGGCATGCGAGTCGATTCAACAAATGAACGTCAGTGAACATTTGTGCATGCCCCAATGTATTTGGTCTGTTACTAGGCAAGGACCGGGAACCACACACGTCTGTCATCATAGCCTATATTGTCAACCATGTGATCCACATTCGTCTCAGATTCACGGAGCTGGCACCCAAGCAGTACGCCAACAGATCATTCTCTAGATGCAACGAGTATTGGCTTAAGCCAGCAAATAATGTTGAGACTAGGAAGATATCAAAGGTAAATTGCCTATATCAGCAAATGACCTAGATGTTACGAAATTACAATTCAAACACTTCTTCCTATTATTTCTTGAGCTGGCCACGTGGCTCAGCGGTAACATTCTCGCCTGCTGTGACCAAGGTTGCAAGATCGAATCCTGGCACAGAAAATTGGAGAGATAAGCAAAATAAAGAAAGTACTCCTGCACTCCATGTTAATCAAATGGGCTTATTCCGTAACAACGGTTTTATGGAATTCTGGGATCTACCTTGCATCAGACTGATATCATCACTTAAAAGCATCTATTAGTCAGATTCTTAGTGATTCTTAGTATGAAATATGCATACATTGCATCATCTCTCCATACTTTGGAAAAGGTTGTTCAGAGGTTTGGGTGGTGACACAGCACTTCTCTCTTTCAGCATTGCCTTCAGATGCGGGAAATATTCCAGTGGGCGTTCGTGTGTTGCCATCGCTCAACAATGAACATTACACCTTGACTAAATGAGTTCCAAACCAATCATCAGAATCCGTTTTCAATGTGTATTGCTCGGTCGACCAGTGTTGTGACAATCAAAGAATTCACATTTCAGGTGGTTCATACTCAGTTGTGTTGTGACTCCAATCCTTCTAATCGCACAATGCTATACAATAGATCCAATATCCAGTACATCAGGCTGGTTGACACGGTATACCTACTTATTGACACTGCACCTAATAGGCAAAGAAAAAAAAGAGAGAAAGACGGCTATTGAATTTAATTAACACTATCACCAGAAACTTTCCGTAAGTAATTATTCTTTGAGAGTCGATACTGTGTTCTTGTGTCACTGGAACATCAAGAGTATGTGCGACAAAGCAGAGTATCTGTATTCTAGAGTCTAGTACAGCCACATTCATTCCTCAGTAAGAAAAGTCCATGGAAAATACAACATGTAAATAATACCCCCAAAAAATAGAAGACAGGAATATAAATATGAAGGTGGGTATACACTTGCGCGTCGCGCGTGTCTTGCTCGTCCAGAATTATTATTTAGACGAACCTCCCGCGATCCATAGGAAACCCACGAACATTCTCTATTAAGTTTGGAGTGTGCTAATTATAATCATGTCTCCGGCGCACGAGGAAAACCTCGCGATTGCGGTGAACAGTGGTGCGGCTTTTTTAATGGCAAGTGTATGCAAAAAGAAAAAGAAACGACGACGACGTTGGTGGCACACTGACCTGTTTAAAAAATGAATGGTGCGGAGCAAATGATGGACTTGAAGTCACAGGAAAAAAGCGGCCAGTATAAGAATTTTACTCGATTGTCACCTTCTGACTTCGAAAATCTGCTGCAGAAGATTGGACCCCACATTTCCAAAGAAGATACATATTTCCGCCCTGCGATATATTTTACTTTTCTCACGCCGGTAGGAAGACAGCAGAGTTATCACCTTCTTCTTGCATTGGTCCGCAGATATATCCATCTGAGCTCCTATTTCCCTCCAGGCACCTGCTTTTAGTCTAATGGTTTCTTAAAATGATCCTTATGTTGAGGATCCCACAGAAGAGGCTTTTTGCGATAAACATCGATCAGTTTTATCACAGATTCGTCTGACCACACCATTATCACCACTCAAAACGCACAAATATTGCAATTAGATGCGCGCGAAAAACAACGAACCTCTCACAATCCCGTCCAAATCTGAACTGCGAACACTCAAAGTGCGCGTGGAAAAAACCGACAGGAGATGGATCGTCGTGCGCCGCGCGCGCGCAGCTTCGAAACCCCGTACTAATCTAGCGAACATGCTGCGCGCGAGCGGCGCGGCGCGCAAGTGTATACGCACCTTGAGATACCGAACCAAGAAGCTTACCCAAACAAACTGCAAATGTGCAGTAAGTCTCTGACGGATTTCAGATTGCCATGTAAGGTTTCGAACTCCCTCTGACGAAGGTCTTCTACTACCACTACTTCCCTGCACCGGAGACACATTACCATCTGAGAGTTTACGACTCCTAGAGCTCTCCCGTGCGGATAGATCACCACCGGAGTCTTGACGGCCACTGCCACTACCACCATACATTTGACGATCCTTGATTCTTGAGCGACGATGGATGGGATCAGCAAATGAGAGTGAACTATCAGCAATGCTTGGTTTATCCTCTGCCACATCATGCAGGGGAGCCTCCAAATGCTGATAAAAAGAATAGTTTATGTGATTTGTGAGATTGTTACTGTTATACAGTATCAGGTCCTTCAGAACAATCAAAAGATAAAACAAAACTTTCAAGAAAGATTTCTTTGAATAGGCTCCAATACAATACTGTATCAAACATTAAAAATCTCACATTGAGGAACAGCAAACAAGATCACAGATGGTTAATAATACTGATATGAAGTATCCAAGGTAACTAAACTCAATTCTTCCAGGTTTTTGTCATGTCTGATGCAAGGTTTCGCCTTGGTGTGCCATTGGGGTCAACAGATCAACACACACAGTGTAGCTACCAATCATCTGGCACACCAAGGCGAAAACACAAAACCCTAAAAGATTTGCTGGGGTTAATACAAACTTAAATTTACATGGAAAGTTGTATGTAATGTTTCTATAAAATGGAAAGATATTTCAGAAAAAAAGGAAACACAATGGGTTGTCAGATTCCACAAATGGTCAAGATAGAAAGTCTACCTAGCATTCAACAGATCATCCAAGTTACTCAAGAACAGCACATGCACTGAACTGAAAATATAACTCATCGGACTGGAGAAGGAAAAACCAAAGCTCCACAGAACTGATAATTAATTAGCATTCTTGTCTGTACCCCTAAGACCCGGGTTCGATTCCCGACTTTGCCTAAATTAATTTTGGTTTGAAGGCCGGAACAAGGTACACTCAGCCTCGTGAGACAGAACTGAGAAGAGGTGGGTTCGATTTGCACCTGGGACATTCTGGAAGTGGTTTTCCATGGTTTCCTACTTCTACTCAGGGTAAATACCGGGATGGTTACTAACTTAAGGCAAGGCAAGGCCACAGCCGCCTCCTTCCCAATCCTCGCCTCAATTACATACAGTATACACACACTGATCATCGTCGTCGTCGGCTGTAACTCGATTCCGAGTAAACATACTTCTTCCTGCATAGATCTTTTCAGACCAGCCTGTGGATGTGCTTCTGATGACTAAACAGGCCAATCCTGGCATAAAACATGCGTCCACATAAATTGCACTCAATGGTCGGGGGAGGGCGGGGTTGCAATTGACGAAGCTTTCTTGCTTGTCGCTTGGCCTCTTCATGTCTGCGACGTTCTTCCTCAAAGAAGTTGACAGCCGTCGATGTAGTGTTCCGCCACAGGAAAACGGTCCGCAGCAGATGTTTCCCATGAGTGGATGTCTATACCAGTCGTCGTCATGATGTGTTTTAACTGGTCTTTAAAACGCTTCAAAGGGGCCCCATGAGGTCTAGTGCCGGAGCAAAGTTCACCATAAAGGAATTGACGTGGAAGTCTGGTATCACTCATACGGTGAACATGGCCTAACCATCTCAGTTGATGAGCGATGATAGTTGTCTCAATGCTATTGAGATGCGCTCTCTCGAGAACTGCAGTGTTGGTCACGTAGTCCTCCCACTTGATGTTCAAGATGTATCTCATCTTTTGTAGGTGGAAACGCTCAAGTTTCTTGATATCACGGCGATAGAGTGTCCAAGTTTCACAGCCATACAGTAGCGTTGAGATGACGACAGCTTTGTACACCATGAGTTTGGTATGCATCTTTAGGTCTTTATTCATGAAGACTCTGTGCATTAAACGGCCAAATGCTGCATGGGCAGCCCCAATTCTTTTGTCAACATCCTGTTCGCAAGTGCACCGTTTAGACAAGATGCTACCAAGATATGAAAAATGATCAACCTGCTCCAGTGTTGAGTCTAAGATGGAGATATTGAACTCAGGAAGAGATAATCCTGGGGCAGGTTGTGCAAGCACTTTTGTTTTCATTGCATTGATGGTGAGACCAAAGAGATCACACGCAGTGCTAAAGCGATTGACCGATTGTTGAAGCTCTGCAGCTGTCGGAGCAGGAGATGCGGTGTCATCGGCATACTGCAGTTCTGTCACCCGGGTAACTTGGGTATGTCTCTGTGAACGAAGTCTTGCCAGATTGAAAAGACCTCCATCGAAGCGAAACTTAATCTCTATGCCTGGGTTGTTGGAAGATGATTCATACATCATGGCAGCCATGTACAATGCAAAGAGTGTTGGAGCAAGCACACAGCCTTGTTTCAAACCGTGAGTGATTGGAAATGGATCGGATACAGAGTTACCGTGAAGAATCTTCCCAGACATTCCATCATGAAGAGCTTTAACTAATTCCACATAGCGATCTGGACATCCAAAGTGCGTTAATACTTTCCACATAGCAGGTCTTGGTACTGAATCAAAGGCTTTTTCCAGGTCATAGAAAACTAAATACAAGGGCTCCTGTTGCTCTCTGCACTTTTCCTGGAGTTGTCTGGCACAGAATATCATGTCTGTTGTGCCCCTGGAGGTACGGAAACCACATTGAGACTCGGGCAAAATCCTCTCCGAGATACTTTGGAGCCGGTTCAGGAGAATTCTTGCGAGAACTTTACCTGCGATGGATAATAGCGATATACCACGGTAGTTCCCACACACGCTACGACCGCCTTTCTTGAAGATAGTTATGATGGCAGCATTCTTCAAGTCGTCAGGTACTTCTCGAGTTTCCCAAATTAACAGGATAAGTGTAAAAAGTCGAGTCTTCAAGGCCATACCTCCACTTTGTAACAACTCCCGAGGAATGTTATCAGGACCAGGAGCCTTTCTCGGCTTTAGTTGATTGAGCGCTTTGGTGAAATCTCGGAATGTCGGCGGAACTGCCATCCATGGTTGTTGGGGCTGCTGAGGGATGTTTCGAAGAAAGTCCTCAGCAACATTGGAGGCACGATTTAGAAGTGCAGAGAAATGTTCCTTCCAACGCTCCAAAATTTGTCCTTGTTCAGTTAAAATGGCGGAATTGTCAGCAGTTTTCAATGTACCTGATGATGATCGGATTGGGCCGTATACCTCCTTTATGCCTGCATAGAAGTTTCGCAGGTCACGGGCATCAGATAGTCTTTGCAGTTCTTCAGCTTTTCGCTGCCACCAGTTGTTCTTTATTTCCCTGATTTGTGCCTGACATTTCCCCTTAAGTTGCACGAATTGTGATTTTTTCACACTGGAAGACGGATCTTGAAGAAAGGATAGATGGGCTTCCCGTTTGGCATTGATGAGACACATAATTTCATCATTATTTTCATCAAACCAGTCTTGTCTTTTGTTCTTTACAAAAGCAATTGTTTCCTCAGCTGACTCAGTAATGACCTTCTGAAGCGTTGTCCATTCCTGTACTACACTATTTGTGCTAACAGGGTGACTAGCCAGCTTATTTGCGATTTCATTTCTGTAATCTGTAGCAATTGATTTTACTTGGAGTTTAGAAGTGTCAAATTTCCGTCTCGACAGGTTGTGGATGGATCGCTTCGGTTTGCGGCAGATTGAGATCCTCAACTGGCAAAAAAGGAGCTTATGATCAGTCCAACAGTCATCGACACTTCTTGCGGTCCTGGTGACAAGGATGTCCTTTTTATCACAATGCCTGGTGATGATATAGTCAAGGATGTGCCAGTGCTTCGAGCGAGGATGCATCCAAGTGGTTTTGTAGCGATTCGGCAGGCGGAACTGAGTGTTGGTAATAAAGAGTTCATGTTCAGCACATAGACCAAGGAGTAATAGGCCATTGGCATTGCAGTTGCCAAGTCCTTGTTTTCCCATCACATTGTTCCATAATTGATGATCTTTACCAACTCTGGCGTTGAAATCGCCAAGCATTAAGAGTTTGTCTCTAGATGGTACTTTGGTGATGATTGTGCTCAGCTGGTTGTAGAATTGATCTTTAACTTCTATATCAGCATCCAAGGTGGGAGCATATGCAGAGATAAGAGTCATAAAGTGACCCCCGGAGAGTGGGATTCGAAGAGTCATAATTCTTTCACTGACAGCAGTTGGAGTTAGCTGGTGATCATTCACCAGTGTGGTCTTTATAGCGAAACCAACACCATGAATACGGCGCTCTCCCTCATCTTTTCCCTTCCAGAATATGGTGTAACCTGAACTGAACTCTGTAATTTTACCTTAGCTGGACAATCTGGTTTCACTTAAGGCAGCAATATCTATGTTCATTCGACCAAGCTCATGGGTAACGAGTGCTGTTCTTCGCCCGGGCCTGTTATTGTCCTTCAAATCGAGTAACGTTCGAACATTCCAGGATCCTATCATTAATGTTTGGATATTCTTGGTTTTCGTTTTTCGACCGCAAAAGGGGTGACCCGCTGGGTGCGGCCTCCCAGCCGGCTGAAGGTGTGACTACCGATGTTTAGCCCACATTTTCTAGGGCCTTCCCCATTTGGGGTGGGCAGCGGTGATCCTAAATAGGCCTGCCCAAACACAGATGCAGGACCGAACTCCTGAGTAGTCACGAGGTCTCAGAAAGACGACCATCACACATCTGCTGCCAACGTGCAGGTCCGAACTAGAGGCTTCCAGTTTCAACCCGAAAACCTGCCTCCACCATCCTTATCCCATCGCCGCTGGACTTGTTGAAAGATATGACAGTAGGTAAAAGGTGCCACAAGCGATATTTTGTTTAAGGTGGATCACAGCTTGCAAGGAAGTGACCCACACACTATGATCTCGGAACTATATTCTGCGGCACAAAAGAAATGAGACGTGCAGGTTCTAGCACCGTGACTGCAATGGACTGCCGCAGACTCTTAAGTACCATTGAGTTGCGCCTTCACAGCCAGTCCATCTGGCATGACCTCATCCGCCAGAAGCCGTTGGCCCCTTCAGGGGGTCGAGTTATTTACCGCCGCCCAACATTCGGCGTTAGCTGCTTTTACAGTTGGTTGCCAAACCATCTAACCCTCCTCCTTTCGCATTCCGGACTTTTGTTAACTTCTAATGATTTCTGTAGCTGAAAATTGCCGGCTTAACCTTTGTCATCAAATGTTAATGAGTTAGTGAACAGAAATCAAGAATTGCACAACTATATGAGTGATGATGATGATAATTGTTGTTTTAAGGGGCCTAACATCTAGGTTATCGGCCCCTGCCACACATCATGGATAAGAGGGGGGAAACCAGACCCAGCTCAGGAATTCCTCGGGGTCACCAACTCCCCGAACTCACCAGCCGTGAGCTCCTGAGGGTGTAGCACTATCCAGGGTGCAACAGAAGTTGTTGGGCTACAAACACCCTGCCTCCTTGAGGGCCTTGAGCAGAAGGCAGGAGATGACAGGAAAAGAAAAAGAAGGCTGACCCCTCACAGAAGGAGGGTATCAGAAAAGATGAGACAAGGGCCAATTAAGGCGGGAAAGGATACCCTAACACCATCGGGGTCGGAAAAGAACAAGAGTTGAATGCGTAGAAAGCTTCAAGTATCTTGGAAGTATTGTATCGAACCAGGGGAGTGCTAAATTGGAAATCAAGAACAGAGTGACAAAAGGTTGCACGATCCTAGTGTGGGATAAAGCAGTGCCCATAAAAGGCAAACCTCCTACCAATTATGACATATGGGTTGGAGACCTATGTGTTATTGAAAACAGACATCAGCAAACTGCAAGCATGTGAAATGATATTTTTACAATCGGGTATGCAAAAAAACAAGAAGAGACAGATTTTAAAATGATTGCATTAGGATGATGATGATAATTGTTGTTTTAAGGGGCCTAACATCTAGGTTATCGGCCCCTGATGGTTTGGGTGATCGTGAAGATGAAAATGAAAAGCAAACTTAAAACCAACTACTAACCTACATACTAGAAAAAGAAATGGAAAACTAAAGGAGAATAAGGCAAATAAAGGACAGGAGGAAAATAAATGCCCTCAACCCTCGAAGAAGGCGGATTGACTTGGAAGGAAGGAGAGCCATGAAAGGCAGATAGGAAAGTGAAAGAGGAGAGAGTCCGCCCCAAAGGTAAGGGACAAAAGGGGAAAACGGACCCAGCTCAGGAATCCGTCGGGGTCGCCAACTCCCGAACTCACCAGCCGTGAGCCCCTGAGGGTGTAGCATTATCTAGGGTGCACCAAAAGTAGTGGGGCAACATACACCCAGCCTCCTTGAGGGCCTTAAGCAGAAGGCAGGAGATAACATGAAAAGAAAAGGAAGGCTGACCCCTCGCAGAAGGAGGGAATCAGAAAAGATGAGACAAGGGCCAATTAAGGCGGGAAATGAAGAGACTCCCTAGGCCTCGGATACCCTAATACCGTCGGGGTCGGAAGAGAACAAGAGTTGACCAAGTGAGGTCGACAGGAAAGAAGAAAGAGAGGAGCACGGCACAAGTAAGTGGAAGCAATGACGGACTCAGCTGGGGCCCCGTGGTCGCCAACCCACTTCCCACTAGATGTGAGCCCCTGGGGGACACACTGATACAGTTATTACAATAACACACTCACCCAAATACATGGGGCAAAATGACCAGGAATTGTGAAACTGGCTTGAGGACAACCCTACCTCCATGTTTACTTTGCCTTAAAGGTTTGGGCGCCTGCAAGAATGAGTTACCCGTGTTTTAGAGTGTTATCATTGGTACATAACAGTTGTCATTAATAAAATATACATTGGGTGCCATTCAAAGGCACCCCTGAGGCAATGATAAGCAATTAAAATCAGCTTGTGGTATTTTTAATGAACGATATGTATCACCATTATTAGATGATGATGATTGTTGTTTTAAGGGGCCTAACATCTAGGGTATCGGCCCCTAATGGTCAGGGTGGTAGCAGGAAATGAAAACCAAAACGAAAAACAAGGTGGATTGAAATCACTTACAAAAATGGAACTCAAATTAAAAAGACTCACAAAAGGTTCAAAATACTGTACTTACAAAATGCAATTAAAATTGAAATTATGTACAAAATGCAATTTAGACTGAAAATGCTTACAAATTGCAATTGAGATTAAAAATACTTACAAAATGTAATTCAGATACAAAATACTTACAATATGTCAGCCCCCGCTCCAAAATACTTACAAAATTTAATTTAGATGCAAAATACATACAATATGTCAGCCCCCGCTCCAAAATACTTACAAAAAGGAGTTTAGATCGAAAATACATCAAAAATGCAAATTAGATTGAAAATACTAACAAATGGTAATTTGAAAGAAAGAAAAAAAATCTTTCAAAATGTAATCTAGATACACAGGGAGCCAATTAACAAAACAGTGCGGGAATCTTAAAGAGGAAAAGATACCCTAAGATGGAGAGGAGGCAGCACAATGCCGGACTCAGCTGGGGTCCCGTGGTTGCCCAACCTACATCCCACATGATGTGAGCTCCTCGGGGAAGCCTTATTAGACGGGAGGTGAATGCTACACTTAGCCCTGGATTTTCAGCAATTTGAAGTGTTCATGTTAATGTCTATAATGAGACCGTGTTATGATTGAGTTTAAGTTTTCTAGTTTAGGAATATCGGAAAGAATAGAAAGAGTGCTTGTACCATTATGAGACCAATCCACGGGACCTCCTCCTTTATGTGGAATCCGAGCCACCAAACGTGACATTTCACCTCAGCCCACTCATGGTACGGGGCACATGTGCCATTACGGCCGTGCTGTGCTCCATCCTTCTTAAAGAGCACATATTATTCCATAAGCTAAAGGTCACTTAGGAAGCAAAATAACCAGTAATGGACGAAGCAAAGAGGATACAAAAAGTAGGTTAGCACAGGCAAGGAAAGCCTTTCTACAGAAAAGGAATCTGTTGACATCGAATATAGATTTAGGTGTTAGGAAGTAATTTTTGAAAGCCTTTGTCTGGAGCGTGCGGCCAGAGCCGGTCTTAGGGGATTCAGTGCCCTGTGCGAAATTCGATTTTGCGCCCCTCTGTGCGAGGCGGGTTGCCTAACTCGGGCAAAAATTATGTGGTATCATAAAGAGGAATCGTGAAAATTCAAAGTATAAAATGCAGGCACCGAGTTATCGGATGAAATTAAATAACATGAACCCATTTACTATATTACTTGAACATGATTTACTTGCGTTGTAGCAAGGGGATGGTCAAGGTAACATACAAAATATCGGCTGTACGCTCGCATGATGCCAAAATACTGGACTTTATTATCTAACAGGTGATGTGTAACATATTGCAATAACTCAACTATTTTGTCATTTGTGATGCAAAATGTCAACATAACAAAATCACTGGAAAACACTCTTACAGGAATCAAGCTTTACTAATTCAAACGACTACGACACACAGGAAAAAAAAACACACTAAACCCCAAAACCTTATGAGAAGGGAGCTTTCCGTGCTTTGACTGAAGCAAACTGTTTTACTAACTGGGCTAAATCGAGTGAACGCGCAACATCGTTCTCTATTGTATTAAAGCAAGTTTTGACAGTCTCTCTTGGCCCACTGTAGCACGCATGTAGGTTTTAATCAACTTCAATTTTGAAATGCTAGGTTCACCCGAAGCGACAGTTACCGGTAAGGTTAAGAGAATTCGCAAAGCTACATCGACGTTTGGAAAAACGTCAATCATATTCGTGCTGTAAATGAACTGCAACGCAGCGCAAGGGTTTTTTGCGTTTGGTGGTAGGCATGGGCTCAAATGTTGCAGCTCAGAACATAGATCCATCTCACTTATGTCACACTCATTATTTCCACTGGAAAGCTCCTTTTGCAAGTTCAAGCAATGATCCATGAGTGGACTATTATCTAATAGACCCAGGCAGTGTCTTTAGATCATACAAAAATCCCCATGTATAGGAATGCTCTTTAAAGAAAAAGAATATCTTCCTTACAGACTTTAAAGCTACTGTTAGGCGTTTGTCACAGAAACCTTTTTTTGAAGAGGCGTTGTAGCTTCACTTGTTTTCGCTTAATCTTAGCCTGAGCTTCAGCCTCTGTCAGCTCCGGCTCCGACTCAGAACTGTCACTCTCAGTGCTTGACTCGATGACTCGGTCCGAGTAATCTTCCTCAATCAACCGTTTAGGGGGTCAAGTCTTCCTTTTCCATCTACCTTCTTCGACCTCAAGAGACACAGACGCAATGATTTCTTTAGCCGAAGTTATAGCGCTTTCCTAGCCTTCTGGGGTATATTTTTCAAAGTACGCGATACAACCTTCCGCGAAAGAAGACTCCTTTTGTATATCAATTGCTTCTGCTTGCATGGCTTCGCTAACTATGTTTACTTGAAACAAAATGTCGTGCTATACTACAACAGCAACGACAAATTCGAATGTCACAATTTTTTTCGCCAAGTATTGAGCTTCATGGCTAGGCCCCGAATCAAAAACAGGATTCTCCTCAATGGCCTTTAAGGCTGCCACTAGGCCTACCCCATTCGTGTCGTATCTAAAAGGCCTCACTGCATCTATGCGACACGCCCAGCGAGTGTCGCTCAAATCTTTTAAAGTCAAATTACAAATGTCAGCCAACAAAATAGACCACCGGCCAGGAGACGACGAAAATAAAACATATATGCGTTGAATAATGCCAAATAGAGTAACGCAGTAAGGACAGCATTCAGCTGAGTCAGATAAAACTAGGTTTAAGGAATGGCTACCAACCACATGGTACATATTTTGCTCGCGGGAACTGTTTTACAATACGAGTTTGAACTCCTTTATGTTTACCTTTCATATTCGTGCCGTTGTCAAAGCCTTGACCTCGAAGGTCTTCTAGCGTTAACCCCATTTTTGTCAAAGTATTAATGATCAGACTGGACTGATCAGTAGGATTTGTTTGAGACGATCTCCCGTCTATTGATGTTGAAGGTCGAACGAATTTTTTAAAAGCTTCTGCTGCCTTCTTGTCTTCTTCTGCATGCTGCAACCTTCGTTTTTTGTTTGCAGCTCCACTAGCTTTACCAGAGGAGTCCATTGTTGTAGGGATTCTCGTTCTTCGTCCCGACTTTACACCATCCGCACCAAGCACTCGAATGAATGACAATTAGCAATTAGATAATTAGACAATTAGATACGCCGACTTCGCCCAGCCACACGTGCCGTTTGTTATGATTTCTTTCTCTTTGACTCTGTCTCCAGCTCGTGCCACACCCGCACCCCTTTCTCCAACCTCACTCCCCTTTCTCCCTGCCTTCCTCGCTTTCTTTCTCTCTCCTTCGACTTGCTACAGCTCTGCGACAACAGCGAACCGAACCATCACGGAAATGCTCGAGCGCGATTTGGTTGGTCCCGGGCCCGAAAGTCGTGCCGGGTTGCGTTTCCGCGATAGTGAAGAGGCAAGGCAAGAGAGAGAAAGATATAGTGTTTGCTAATCAATATTTCACTGAGTTTAACTTCTGTCCGTCACGGTCTAAGGTGCACGTAGGATTTTCAGTCGTGAGAGATAACACCGGTTGAACTTTTTAAAATTAAACTGATTCCCTTATTTGTTTGATGAACTCGCATTTACCTATCTTGCCATTCGTTCAATACGAAATAAATCGAAATTTGCCTATCTTTGGGGGACTCCTTTGGCGCCCCCCGAACCTTTGGCGCCCTGTGCGACTGCACATGTTGCACACCCATAAGACCGGCCCTGCGTGTGGCTCTATGGAAGTGAAACTTGGACTATTGGTGCAGCGGAAAAGAGGAGAATTGAAGCGTTTGAAATGTGGTGTTACAGGAGAATGATGAAGATCAGATGAGTAGATAGGGTTACCAATGAAGAGGTATTAAGAGGAGTGGGAGAGGAGAGATGTTTCTGGCGACTGCTAATGAAGAGAAGAGATAGGTTGGTAGGACACATACTAAGACACCCCGGAATAGCAAGCTTAGTTATGGAAGGAAGGGTCGAAGACAAGAACTGTAGGGGTAGACCAAGGTTAGAATCTGTTAAACAGATTGCCTTGGATGTAGGGAGTGGTACCTATGTAGAGAGGACAGGGGACCGTGGAGAGCTGCATCAAACCAGTCAAGAGACTGAAGACTCAAGCAACAACAAGGCCACAGTCATTACTGGTTATCACTGACTAGTTACTGAAGTCATAGTATTTATTTAGCGTATGGCTTTCAGTGCCGGGAGTGCCCAAGGACACGTTCGGCTCTCCAGAGCCTGTAGCTGCTTCAAGCGGACATCCATGGGGTGAGCTACAAGGTAAGTAGTTCCAACATTTGCTACCAGATGTCACTGACACCTAGTGGTGAATGTTGGAACATTGATAGAGCATTTCAACAAAATCTAACCTGGAAATTTTGCTTGACACAAGTTAAGTTAGTGGAAGGATCTTTTACATGCCGTAAATCTATGACATGGGATTACTTCCCCTCCGAAGGAAGGCATAGCATGTACCAACCACGCCACCGAAGCCACTAAAGACATAATAAATTAGTCTATTTAAGTTACATAACTTACCTTGGGCATTGTACGCCTCCATTGAGGCTCTTGAAGAACTCATGGACCTCCTCTTGACCACCTGTCCAACAAGACAACAGCAATCTTAAAAACAATAAACAAATGGATTGGGACACAAGAATAGGACCAAGAGTTCAAAGGACTTGGGGATAACAGAGATTAACATTTTGATTTCCCAATTTAACATTTTATGATTTTCGGATGAGTCATTGTGCAAAGATCTTCGAGAAAGTTTTGGAAAAGAGAATTAGGACAAGGATAGAAGGAGGGATGAGGGAAGAACAACATGGCTTCAGAGCAGGAAGGTCCACAGTGGATTTGATTTTTGCTGTAAGGCAGTTACAAGAACAGCACTATGAGTATGGAACAGATCTACTGATGGCCTTCCTGGACATTGAGAAAGCATATGACAGTGTATGCAGAAACAAAGTGTGGAAGTCCCAGGAGGATAGAGGAGTAGAGAAATGGACTATAAAGAGGATAAAGGAGATGTACAAGGGAAGCGTGAGCTGTGTGAAAGTGGGAGGAGAGAGATCTGACTGGTTGGAACAAAGAAACGGCTTGAAACAAGGAAGTGCACTGTCACCGTTACTTTTCATTGTGGTGATGGATGACATAATGACCCGAGTGGCACAAGTAATTGGGGAAGGAAAGATGAAAGCAATGGTGTTTGCAGATGATTTGGGGAAACAAGGAGGAGGTGGTACAGGAACAGTTGGACGCGTGGGAAGGAATAATACAAGGATATGGGATGAAATTTAGCATAAATAAGAGTGAGATGGTGATCACAACAAGGAAGAAGGAAAGAACCACAACGGGAATAACAATTGGTGGGGAACAGCTGAAGAAAGTGGAGAGTTTCAAGTATCTGGGAAGCCTGATACAAGATAATGGAAGAAACGATAGAGAAATAAATGAGCGGGGGAGGCAGGCAGAAGCATTTCGGAGGAGTGTGAGAAGCATGTTATGGAGCAAGGATGTCCCTCAGAACAGCAAAAAGATCATATATCGGACGTACTATGTCCCTATCCTGACGTATGCCTCGGAGACCTGGGTTATGAAAGGAAGGGAGAAGAGCAAAATACAGGCCAGTGAGATGAGGTTCTTGAGAAGCAGTATTGGAGCTACAAAGATGGACAGAATAAGAAATGAGAGGACCAGAGAATTAATGAAGGAGGAACCATTACAGGATGGTATAGAGAAATCTAGACTTAGATGGTATGGACATGTAAAACGAATGGAGGAGAAGAGGATACCCAGGAGAGTACATGAGACGAAGTGGGAAGGAAAGAGACCGAGGGGAAGACCGAGAGACAGGTGGCTGAAGGGGGTGGAAGAAAGCGTGAAGAAGAAAGGAGAAGACTGGACAAGGGTGGAGGCTGAGAGATGGTGGGAAGACAGAAGACGTTGGAGAGGCTTGTGTTCCAAACAGACCCGGCCAGTGGCTGGAAACTGTGCAAGATGATGATGATGATGATGATTTTCGGATTTAGCACTTTGTGGTAATTTAATTAAAACAAGGTTTTTGACCGATATTAGGGCTAAAATAATATACTTCAATAACGTAACGTTGCTCGTCATATTATTGACAAAATACCATGGAGAGCTAAGATACAGAAAGCTAACATCACAAATAAACATACCAAAATTATGAAAATGTACACCTTAAATGCACTTACAACCAACAGATTTAGTAAAAATTTTATAATTTGGTCGTTGACAGCAAAACTTCGTTGCGTTAAAGAATTCCAAACACATTTCACCAAAACGAGAGATTATTTTTAATTATTTTTTTTATGACCGTTTGGATTCGGTACCAAATACGGTTTTTCAGCTATTAGGTCATGTTGTGTACATTGAGGTTACAGTAAACGTATCTCCACCAGGCAGAGAAAACGTGTCTGTGGGTGATAGCTCAGTTGGTAAGAGCATCTGTCTTATCTGAAAACAAACAGTCAATTGAACTGGTATTCAAGGAGGTGCTATCAATATGAGGGGGATTGCGGGAGGAGGAAAGTAGAACTAGCCGTGTCAGGATGTACGAGATTAAAAGGTGTACCTGTTGGGTGTAAAACGAGGAAGGGCACAGTGAGGACGAGGGTTGTATGTAAAGAGAACCTAAGAACTTTCTGTAAGACACGTAAAGGAACGATTAATCTGGATAGAATTGGGAATATCCGAAAATCAGCTCAGGATGAAGTTGACAGATTAAATGAGGCACTGAGTAATGTGGTAGTGAGAGCTATCAATAAGGATAGTGTAACACTAGGAGAATAAATAGGACTGAAGTGTATGAGAAGGTGGGCTGAGAATATGTTGTGCTCATATGGAGATGTCTGTTGCAAACTCATTCTCGAAGTGCAGATGCACTTGGGAGGGTGGAGGAACCAGGTCAATAAGAGACTACAGTATATCATTACTGACATTCGATTGAGGAAACTGGTAAGGAATTGCAGGATATTTCTTTTCCCCTTTTTATGAAACAGACAACAAACAGGTCTGCTGTGAATTAAGCATAGTTAGACCGAAAGTGAGCTGTGTCTGCAGATGTTTTAGGGTTGAACAAGGAACTTAAGCGGAAATACAGGGAAATGATTGATGAGAAAATCCACACAGTAGATGGTAAGAAATTTCAGGACATTGACACAGAGTAATCCCACCTGACCCACTGGAAAGATCCCTAGATGATGATGATGATGACAAAGAGTGGTCAAGATACACAGATGCAGTACTCGAAGTAGCTTAGGCATGCCTTGGACAAGGAAAAGCACATATCCTGGTGGAATAACATAGTGAAGTCTGCTTGTAAAAGTAAAAAGAAGGCTTACCAAAAGTGACTCCAAGCAAGGGATCCAGCAGAAGGAGAGGCTTATGTAGTGGAAAGAAACAGAACTAAGGAAGGACATTGTGGGAGGAATTTGGAGATGAATTAGAAACATTAGGTCAAGCAGCTTTACGTGGATCCACGCAGCTATGTTCAAGCCACCGCAGGGCCCTCCCGTGACTTTCCTATGACCGTCGGCATTCACCAGGGTTCAGTGCTGTCACCGCTTTTGTTCATTCTAGTAATGGACACTGTACCAGCAGACCTGCACCGTCCTTTCCCATGGACGCTCCTATGTGTAGACAATGTCATGTTGACCTCTGGGACTCAGGTTGATCTGCAACGTCAAACCCAGCAATGGAACAATCGGCTGGAGCAATACGATCTGCGCCTCAATAAGAAGAAAACCGAATATATGATAACTGACACACAAGCAATCGGAACCATTCAGGTAGACGGCGAGGATCTACTTCGAGTAACGAGATTCAAGTATCTTGGTCCACGATCGCTGCTGATGGCCGACTTGTCGAAGAGGTCAATGCAAGGATATCCGCAGCTTGGATGAAATGGCGAACAACAACTGGCGTCACTTGCGACAGGAGGATGAAAGATCGCCTCAAATCTATCGTACTGTCATCCTACCTGTCGCACTATATGGTTGCGAATGTTGGCCTACTACGACTGGGAGTCATGGAGACCAGGATGCCACGGTGGACAGCTGGTGTTACTAAACTGGATTGCATCCCCAATGAATGCATCAGGGAGAGATTTGGCATTGTACGCAATCCTGAAAAATTGTGCGAGAGTCAATTAAGATGGTTTGGACATGTGCTGACACTATAGCAAAGACGGGTTACATGTTGGAAGTTGCCGGTAATAGACCAAAAGGACGACCTAAACAGCGATGGGCCGATACCCTTCACAAAGATCTGAAGAGCGTCGACGTCAAGCAGCAAGAAAGCCTTTTTGGAGTTTGTTTTTGGTAAATGCCAAGGAAACACTGGGAAGGTTGCAAGATTACTTCAAAAACTTGCTAAATGTAATTGGAGACTTATCCGGCAATGTGGCCAATTTTGAGATTATGCAGAAGGAGAATGAGGATGGGAACAGGATCACTGTTGAGGAAATAGAGAGGGTGGTAAATAAACTACCATGTCACAAAGCAGCAGGGGTAGATAAAATTCAGCCAGAACTAGTAAGAACTGCATACGATAATCAAATTGGCGTGGGATTTAGGAAACTATCTTCCGAGTGGACTAAAGCAGTCATGGCCCCAATTCATTGAACATCAATGATTGCAACAATTCTAGAGGCATTTCTTCGATAAGTGTCCTCGGGTATTGTAGGTAAGAAAGTTTGATCATTGGCCAAGAATAAGATGGGTGGAAACAGGTGTGGCTGTGGACCACAACGGGCATGAGTTAATCCTACCATCGGTACTGCTAAAGTATTTCCCATATTTGTTTTGATCGTTATGGAGTTTTAAATGAATTAGGACGACACAATCTTGTGTTGCACTGTAAATGGAAACGAGCTGTATAGTAGCCTATGTTTCAAATGTGTTCTAAATAATCGATTGGTAATCATGAGGTTGGAGCAACATAGCCTACCTTTTAATCCATATTCTTGTTGGATATTGTGTGTTCACTTGACACAAATGAACGTAATTGAACTGGTTTTGCTCATATGAGATATTCTTACAATCATTGCTTTGTTATTATTGTGAAGGTGGTTGCAAGAAACTAATTCAAATGAAGCCATCTTGGATAGCTTAGCCAATTATGGAATATGTACTTTTTTCTGGCCAAAAGGAAAATTTTGTTGGAATAATGGAATGTGAATTGATTACCAGTGCCTCTTTTGTAGGTAAAGTAAGTTAAAACAATAACATCTGTTTGTATTGACAGACAGGTTTTGTACTTAAGATGTTCATTATTTTATGGGATTGTGGTTTGAAACAGAAAATGTGTGTAGAAGTGGAAAGGTTAATGGATGGGAAGGGTAATATGTTTTTCTTAATATGTTTAAGGTGGGTCTTTCAAAATTTTTACTGGTAGTTAGTTAATGTGTTGAAAAGGGGTTGTTTTCAAAAGATGGATCATTGATGTTTTCATATGGGTGGAGCGTCATGTTTACAAGGATCTCAATTTTCTCACCCAAGAACACAGGTATTAATGACCACTATGTCCCAAGCACCTCAAATGAAAAAATACAACAAAATCCCTATGTATGCCTGCTTTAGAGGATAGCTTCTCGGAAAAATGAAAATAGTAAACATAAACAGTCGTTAAGTTATGATGTCATGCCTACAAAATAAGTCAATACCCGCCCTACAAAATCCTGTGCATTATACAGCCACCTGAATACTGTAGCCATGTGGGTGGAATTTCTTTCTATACATACTGCAATTTGTATATTGGCTATGTTTTTATCTCCCCATTCATACTAGCTTACTTGATTCTTGTCTTATTACCAGCATTTTGGACCAGTGTGCTTACCAAACTTCCTATTCTAAACCAATAGTTTTGGTGAAAGGTCATACTGGACAGAAGAAATTATATATTGATACCATATAAGAGTGCTCCTTTTTTTAAAATATTTCCCCCCCCCCCTAAATTGGTCTAACACCTTACTCTAATAGCCTAATCCATTTCAACGAGTCAATGTCTGCCTCGTTGCGTAGTCACCACGGAGGACTGGGTTTGACTCCCGGCTCTGGAACATGGTACACTCAGCCTCGTGCAGCAAAATCGAAAAGAGGCGGGTTCAATTTCTGACTCACCCATCCTGGAAATGATTTTCCATGGTTTCCCACCTCTACTCCCGGCAGATGCCCGGTTGGTACTGTCCCCGTTTACCTGGATAGTAGGCTGTCAGATATCCGCCCCCTCAATCGGATTGCCAACTATCAATTGCACCGGCTCAGCTACATCAATGAAAATGGCACTGACAGATACTATCGAGATAAGAGCACAGAAGTTCACAGGAAATCATTGTGGAACACACCAAAATAGACGGGGGTTCATACTTAACGTTACTTACCTCTTAATTATCTCGGGGTTTGAGTTGACAACAGGATCACTAAAGTCTGTTCACACAATAACCTCCACCATGACATTTAAAAATGAACCAAGACGAAGACGAGAACTTTGAACTGTACAAAAGCTTTATTTCTAATAAAGGGTATGATTTTACTAACACAACAAAATCAACGTGGCTATTAGTAGCCCAAGTCAATCTGACTACGTCCTCCAGTAGGACTTGCAAAAATTATCATACAACATGATATAAAACATTTTAGCTCCCAAGAGCTCCAAATAACGTAATATTCATAACACTATTGGATTGGAAAAGGACGTCAGGGTGTGACATATATAGAGCATTTGGTTTCCTTTTAATAAACATGGCAATGGTATTTATAGTCGCAAGGCCAGAGTGTGTACGACCTCACTCTCTGAGAACCAGATGTTGGCACAGCTGCGGGCTACCCTCCAGCCTGTTGCATACTGGTCAAATGCACTCCCTTCTCACATGCTATGTTACGTAAGAATACAGCTTGTTCTCTCAAGCTTTTAAATGTCTACAAGACAACTCACATTATTTACGCAAATCTTTCAAGTACTTTGCTCACATCCTATTGGATCATTATGTTAATTCCTTAAACTTGTTAAGTTCAATCCAAATGTTTAATTAGCTCTTAAATGTTTATAACAAAATCACATAAATTGTTTATAACAATTAGAAATTGTTTATAATATTTGTCAAAGACAATAAAAATATTATAAGCACGCCTTTAACATCACTCTCGTTCCACATTATTTTCAAAAATATTTACAGCAATTATTTACAATATTAACATTTAAATTGTTTAAATTATTAATTTAAGAAATACATTAACCACATGTTCATTCGGTTGGTAATTTTCATAACCGTGTTTAATATAATCGACCAATGAAGGTTAGTTATACATGTTAATGTCACAATCTGGTTTAATAAAGGTTTTAATAATGATTTGTGACGGCAACCTTCATTCAAAATCTTATCTCAAATTATTTCAAAACTCGTGTTAATTCTAACAGTAAATTCACTTGATTAATTTTCAACGAACTATGACAATCTTACTCCAGCGGAAAATCCTTCGCTAACAAGTTAATGCACAATCTGCATTAAAAATATGCCCAAAATCATCATATATTAATCTATATGGCATTAAAAACTTCCACATAACTTACAAAACTTCCACAAATAATTCTTTAACATTAATTCCTGTGGGAACCTCCTTCATATTCAAGGGCATTATACCTCAGCGACTTTCAACACGCGCTGCACTAGCGATTATACATTCATAGTTCCACTTAAAAATTTTTATAATCATTAATTGTTTCAAAACTGTTTTTCTATTTAACCTTCGTGGATTTCATTCATGAACCGAAATGAAGTCAAAACTTGCCAATCACAAACAAATTTAATAGTGAATACGCTTATATACGCCTGTCTGGTCTATCAAAATTTAAGATTAACATCTTAAAAGAAATTGCAGTATAAAAATACTATCTTCAAATAAAGTGCGACTAAAATGCAAAGTAGTCGAATAGAATCCAATTAGACTGGGGAATGCAAACATCGTTATATAATTCTTTAATTGAGAAAAACTCCTAACAAAAGTTCTTGACTTTAATGCATTCAATAATTCATTATTAAAGTTAATCTTTCACAAAAGTGTCTATAATGCAATGTTCATTCATAACTGACGATAAATGTCTGTGTTGCAATCAATACAAATAACGACTAGTATTTCCAAGATCGTCGACAACGTAAGAGATTTTAACGCTCTAAAATCATTTAAATGTTCTTCCTTCTTGATGATGACAGAAAATTGGTCAAAGTAATTAAACTGGGGTAGAATTACTTTAATAAAGTGACACGCTGTCTGAATTTAAATCTGCCATAAAAATCATTAACCTACAGTCAAATCGTGACTACAAAAAATATTAATTACTGAATATTCTAAATATCAGTCTCAACTGATTCAAAATCATTTACTATGCCCATGACATA
The DNA here is from genome assembly GCA_946902985.2 of Meconema thalassinum. NCBI lineage: Eukaryota > Metazoa > Arthropoda > Insecta > Orthoptera > Tettigoniidae > Meconema > Meconema thalassinum. The sequence goes on along the minus strand of OX336389.2, from coordinate 24,814,659 downwards.
ACAATGTCTTAATAAATCGTCGAAAAATGCAAAACTCATCAAGGTGTACTGAGAATAAGAATCTCAACAAGAAAATAGGGCAAAATACATGAGGATAAAAATATGGGAAAAATGGTTGCTCAAACATCATTAATTAACTCAAATACAATAAACGTTCACGACTACCTTATCTGCCGATTGACGTTCCAGAGGAAAATTCCCCAAAGAAGACTGCTGATGGATCCATTTCACCACGTTAAAGCTGAGCTCCATCCTCGAAATAGGAAATAGCACCCTCGGAAAATCGAACTGCTTCCTTCTCCGTGAATCGCTCTGCTCCTCGAAGACGAATAGACATCCTTCCGGCAATAATCTTCTTTGTGAGTCGGGACACCCCTGACCTCTCTTGAAAAATTCCCTGAAGTTCCAGTAGACAATCGCCATGAAGTTTTGTAGAAATTTCCGAAGAAATTATTCATATTGAAAGAGTATGAAATTGTTTTCATGGCTGTTCGATGGTATTCAGCCTTTAATCACGAAACATGGGTGTAGATGGTATTCACCGCATGTTCGCTTGTGTGGAATAGCAATTAGCGAAGTTCCATGTCGCTATCTTACTCCGTTGAAATATGTCCCAATTGCAATAAGCCCTTTAGCCTTCCATCTGCTCTTCGGTTGTAGTGTTAGAAGAAGAAACTGCCGTATTAAATTGCTCCATTATACTGTAGCGTTGTGTAACCAAGCAATCTGAAGTCTTTCTATTCCACTCGCAGCGTCAGCCGTTGCGTTGATTCTGGCTATACAAAAGTGCTTCTCTTGTGGCGAGATAATCACTTTTGTCAGTCGTATAAAACTGCTAATATCTTTTAAACTAATCGGTCGAAACTGTTCAGCTTTTCTCTATAACTGCATGTAGCACTGCACAATACAATTAGCTTATCGGTGACCGCTAACTGTTCGAAGCTAAACTTGTAGAAGCTTTCTAAGGTCCGTTTCAACTTCACCTAGTTTGACTTGGATCTCGTTAATATAGTGGCCTCGCCACGCGTTATAAAGACGATTCTTTTCACTGCTGTTCACTTCGACGTCTCACTATAATGAATGTATAAGAAAAGAACTTTCACAAATATACTTCGATGATCTGAGAATGAGATCTAAGAATGATCGGAGAATGAAAGAGGCTCCTCTCTTCTGCGCAAGCCCTTTTATTAACTTCACGAGGGGCGTTTCCATCCCTTCCAAAGCGTGGTACTGCGTCATCGCTAAAACTTCCAACTTCGTTAATACATGACGGATTTTCAAAATTCAAAAACTGAAAATAAATTTCACCAAAATTCCAAATCAATGCTTTTACTGCAAATGGATTTCCACAATTCTGCATTCCAAAAGTAATAAAAATACCATAGTTTCAGCAATCTCCGTCTTCCTTTAAACTATCGTTGATTGGTTCATGCCTCTCCTCCAATAGCATAGTTTCTTCCTCAGCAGAATTCCTCGTTTCCTGCGACTGCGTCATAAATCTTGGAACATTCTCGACTAAATACTGACGTCACTGAGAATCTCAGCTCAAGTAGCCTGCTGGCATAATATTTACGTCATCCGTGCTTACGTCATGACTACCCACGTCATAACTATGACAGCCATAACTTTCCTTATAATTTCAAATATAGCCACCGTGGTCTCTACATAATTCAATTACGGGGGCATTCTCCTCTCACCACGTTTTAAAAACAGTTGCAAATTGTTTTTAAACTCAATGTTACAAGTATCTCAACTCTCTTGAACACGAAATTGAATTATTACTGGCTTACTCTAGGATAGTATCTTTTTAAATTTCCAGCATTGAACTTGCCGTAAACGACATTATTCTCATCATCGTAGAGTTCATAACAGTTGTTCCCATAAGCGTTCGTAATCCTAAACGGCCCCAGGAACACTAATCCAAACTTGGGGTAGATTTTCTTGGACATATCAGCCTTGACAGGTCTGCGTAATAATACAAGATTTCCAACTTGAAAGGGTGTACCAAAACGTTTTCCAGCTACTCTTTTCAATCGTTTCTCTGCTGCTTTCTGGAGTTGTTCCTTTGCCTTGTCAATCCTCTGCTGCCTTCCTAGGTCGGGATCTCTAGGTATGTGGTTGAAAAGATTATCCCACGGCCTTTCTGGGTTTCTTCCTAGATGAAGTCGCATTGGCACTTCTCCTGTGCTCTCCTGCACTGTAGAGTTCAGACATTCCTCAATAAGGGGTACAAATCTCACCCAACCAGAATGATCATTTGGACAGAAAATTCGACAGAATTTCGAAAATTCAGCCATATATCTTTCTGAGGAATTTGATTCAGGGTAACGCACGCTTGAAAATAAGTGCTTAATGCCAAGCCTTTCCATATCCGCTGCAAATTCCACGGACGTAAACTGCGTTCCATGATCTGACAGTAGATATTCCGGTATACCAGCTTTAGGAAATACAGCATTTTCCAGTCTGCTTACTACGTTCCTCGTGTTAGCTTTCTGCATGGGACTCATTGTAACAAATTTTGAGAAAACATCCACGGTCACCAACAAGTATTGGTTACCCTGGTATCCCTTCGGTCAGGGGCCAAATATATCCGTCGCCATAAGTTCGTTTGGCTTAGAAGGAATCATCGCCTTCGGTTTTCCCTTTAGTAAAGCAGAAGCATACTTTGCTCTTTGACATTTGTCACAGGATCTAATGACCTTGGCAATGCTGGAACGCATGTTAGTCCAGATAAATCTCTCTTTAAGTGTATTAAGAGTTTTATCTAAACCGGCATGTCCAGTTGCGTGATGAGCTACCCACACTAAATTGACCACAAGTTTAGGGGGCACGACTATTCGGAGTTTTGTATGCGCAGAGTCAGCATACTTGCATACGATGTCTCCACTCAAGACAAAGTGTCGTGAATTTCTCCGTGTAGCTTCATAGTCAACATCCGTATTGTCCATGTAACCCTTGAGGAACCTGTACATTTTCCTTATTGGAGCGTGTCTCTTCTGTGACACACCGATTCGGGCTAACCTCCTAACGGTTTCTTCATCTTCTTGCTCCAATTGTACATGGTGTATCTGCACATTTTTAATAGGGTTACGTGATAGAGCATCAGCCAGTAAGTTATCTTTCCCAGGCTGGTGGACGATAGTAGCGTTAAACTGTTGGGTGAACAAAGCCCAACGTGTCAATCTATCACTTGACATGTCAGTTTGCAACATAAACTGAAGTGCTTTATGGTCAGTAATAATGATGACCTTATGTCCCAGCAGGATTTTCTTCCAGGCTTGTAAAGCTGTCACAAAAGCTAACGCTTCAAGCTCTGTCGTGAAGTAGTTTTCCTCGTGCTTTTTCAACTTCCGACTAGTGAACGCAATGTAGTGCTTGTTGCCTGCCTCGTCTTTCTGGTATAAGACTGCACTAATGCCTATTCTTGATGCATCAGACTCAATATAGAACACCTTTTCAAAGTCTGGGTACTCCAGTTTCACATTATTTCTGAGCATCTCTTTTGCTTTCTCAAAAGCCTCGTCTGCAGCGGTACTCCATTTCCATCTGTTGTTCTTCTTGAGTAAGTCATACAGAGGAGCCATAATTTCCGAGTATCTTGGACAGTGGCTGCTAATAAATTGGCATGCACCTACAAATTCTCTGACTTGTTTCACCTTAGTTGGCTTTGGAAATCTCGTGATCGCATCTACTTTTTTATGTTTGGATGATATCCATCTTTATCAATAGTATGCCCCAAATAATTTACCTCCTTCTTCAAGAATTGACATTTTCCAAAGTTCACCTTGATGTTGGCCTCCCTTAAATTCTCGAACAACTTTCTCAAGTGCACTAAATGTTCTGCGGCGCTGGGTGAAGATACGATTAAATCGTCAATGTAGCAGATTACATTTTCTTTCACTTCGTCAGTGAGCTTACTATCAAGTGCTCGAATAAGTGCTGGTCCACTGTTAACCATTCCAAAAGGCATTCTGGCAAAGACCCATGACGTCTGGTCAAATAGGAATCCAGTGTACTGCATACTATCCTCTTCTAGTTGAACTTGATAAAATGAAGACGTCAAGTCAAGAACGCTGAAACAAGCTCTCCCTTTGAATTTCCGAAGCAGATCTCTAATCTTGGGTGGTCTGTCATTTTCTGGAAGAATCTTCAAGTTGATGGTCCTGGCATCGAGACAAAGACGTATCTGACCATTACTTTTCTTCACTACTGTGATGGGGTTTATATAAGACGACGCCTGTTTTCTAATAATCCCGTCTACCTCCATTTTTCTGATTAACCCTCGTACTTCTTGATAGTATTTCTCAGGAATGGGGTATATTCTCTTCTGGTAAGGGGTTTCATCTGTCAGTCTTATCTTGTACTTATAATCCTTAATCAATCCAGGCTTTTCATCGAAAATATCTTGGAATTCCTTTATCAGATCCTCAATTTCCCCCTGAATTTCTTCAAATCCTTCAGTTTTTCTACTGGGTATTTCTTCGAAATTTTCCACTTCATTAATTATTGTATTCAATATTTCTTCCCTAAGGTCTATTTCGAGACTGTTTTTCACGTCCTGTTCTTCTATCTCTTCTGTGATTATGTACCCATCATTAAAGCTAATACTTCTGTTCTTCATGTCAATAATAGCTCCGACCTTCGATATAAAATCGATTCCAAGCACCATATCAAAATTGATCTTGCTCACCACAATGAAGATCTGTTCATAATTCCTTCCATTGATCTCAAAGTTCAATAACACTTGAATCTTGCATTTCACTGCCTTATCTTGGAATATCCCTCTCACTTTGACGGTAGAAACAGGTAGAACTGTCATGTGCTCTCCTCTTAACAGACTTTGATAACATTCCTCTGAAATGATGGAAATAATAGCACCAGTATCCATCAGGGCTTTGTACTGCTGTCCATCTATCCGTACAGCAATAATAGGTAATGCACATGGTCTTTCCTCTTTAACAATACCCCTCTCTTCTAGTAAATCTTCATCGGTAACTTCGTATATCTCATTAATCGTAATCAGGTGTGGTGTGGCAATGTATTTACAGGTTCTCACTGACGTTGAGAAATCGGCGTTTTTTTTGTGTGTTACCGACCTCAAAATTCTGCTGGCTCGTAGAAGGCCCAGGATCGATTACAACATCCTGCCTTTTCTTTTGATTGTCAGCTTCTTTATCCCTTAATTCTTTTAAGTATTGCTGGCTTTCCTTCTCTCTTTGCTGATACTGATCGGGTGTCATAACCTGACCTTGAGTATTCTGGTTTCTATTTTGGTTTTGGTTATTCCTATTATAGTTACGGTTATACCCATTATTGTTATAATATTTGCCTCTTCCATTGTAGTTTCCTCGGTTGTAGTTCCAACCTCTTCTCTGTTGATACGGTCGGTAACCTTGTGATCTGTAATTTCTAAACTGATTATTCCTGTGAGGACCTACATTGTCAGTTTTCTCCTCCTCTGGCTTGTCAGTTTGTTGGACTTGGTCCATATATACCGTATTGATTTCTTTAAACTCCTGCCTTTGACCTTTCTGGACTACGTTAGGCATTGGGCTTGTGTAGTCTAACCTTCTCAGTAATTCATCCATGCTGGATAAATCCCTGATGTTGGACGAAATTATTAGTCTCCTCACCTCAACTGGCAGCATACAAGAAATCGCATCAATAAGTTGCTCCGTGGACAATGGGGGTTGCAAAAATCTCAAGCGGGACAACTGACTCGTAAAGAAATCAGCGTACCTCGTTGGAAGAGTACCTGAGTATTTTCTTGAATACACCTCCGCTCTTAACGAATTCTGCGCTTCTATGGACCAAAATCGTTTGATTAATGCCTCTGCAAACTCGTCAAAGTTACTGAATGTGTATCTAAATGCGCGAAACCATTCAAGGGGTCCTCCAATCAGATATCTCTCTACTATCTTCATCTCTCTCTCTCTGGGAATGTGAGCTTCGATGAAATAATCTTTGAGATTCCTTACATACTCTATAGGTGTCAAACTATCAGTGTTACTGAATTTTTGTGGTTTGTCTTCGAAATTCCTGATGACCGTCACGTTCCTCGGATATGAATCCGGATAGTTTTTCCCACTATCTCGATAATTCCACTCAGGTTCCATATTCCTCTCGTCATCCTCCTCTCTGAATCTGGATACACGTTCTTCAGGAGTCACGTCTCTCTCTTCTGGCTCTAGGTTATGTCTTCTAGCATAATTCCTATTCAATTCGCAAGTTAAGCCTTCTGTATCCTTCTCGGTGATTTCTGTTAAGACTTTCTTGATAATCTCTTCTTTGTAGTTCTCCATTAAACTAGCCTCTCCTAACTTCAAATTTTTCAGTTTACTCGTCGTTTCATTTACATCCGAGACAACTTTATGAATTTGATCCTCTAATGTAGATTTTAAAGTTTGCATATCCTGATCTAGTTGTGTTCTATCGTCAACTTGTTTTTCGGATAGCGAATTTATCCTGACGCTTAAATCTTTCCTAATCTGTACTACTTCATTGTTAATTTCTATCTGCGTACTGGCAAGTTTTCTTTCAATCCTTTCCTGAATTTGGGTTACATGTTCCCCACTTGACTTATTCCACTCGTCTTTCCATACCGCTACGTTTGCTGTTAACATTTCTGCTATGTCTACTTCGATATCCTCTTTTAATACTCTATTGTGGTCTAATACCTGGGTTCTCATGACCTCTACATCATACTTCAACTCTGCTAAAGACGTTACTGTTCTAACTGATTCATCAACTAGTCTAGTCGCTAATGCAGTTATATTACGCGTACAAAGAGTTTTTGAGTTTTCGATTTCTTCCCTGACTTTATTTACATCAGTTTGGACTTTAGTCATATCTACGAAAACTGTGTTGACCTCTACCTGAATCTTAGTTATGTCACTTTGCACCTCAGTTATATCCGCACGAATGTTATTAATGTCTACCTGAACATTGGATACATCAGTTCTAGCTTTTTGAATTTCTTTTTGGACTTCCTCGACCTTGTCTTGGACAGTCGCTACATCATTTTTGACAACAACTACTTCGGCTCTAGCACAAGAAATATCCCCTCGGACATTAGCTACATCTAGATTTAACATTGTAAGGTTTTTCTGTACCTTAGACACATCAAATTTAACATCATCAACACTTTTATGCACATTAGATACATCTGTGCGGATGTCAGTTACAGTATTTTCAATTCCTAGGGTATTAATCTGTAAACGCGACATATTATCCTCCAAATTAGCAGCACTAGTTTGGATACCTTTCAAACTTTCACCCATACTAGCTTTCAAATTACTAGCATTCTCCTCCATCCTTGCATTCAAATTAGCAGACAAATTACTAACATTCTCCTCCATTCTTGCATTCAAATTAGCAGACAAATTACTATTGTTCTCCTTCATGCTTTCATTCAGCATCTGCTTCATACTGCGATTCATGTTAGCAGACATCTCCTCTAACATCTTCTTCAAACTTTCATCTGCCATTACAATATTATTCAAAAATGGACTGCTGTAGGGACATACATCAATAGAGCAAAATAACAACATTTGAGCAACACTTTTCACCATATATAATTTTGATCAATTTTCTGTCTTAAATCTAACTTATAACTACCTTATAATTAACCTTCGACGATACTTCATGTTGAAACAAACTCAAGCACATGTTCAAATTTCCCTGGCTCATTTTAAAATATCCTAACACCAATAATTTACATTTACAATCCAAATAATTTAAATTTATCTTTAATATGACTGAAATGTCATAAGCCGGTCAAATAAAATAAGATTCCAGATTATAGGCGATTTTTCCAAGTTTCCTGCCCATTTAACCTTTCTCAAGTTGTATAAGATCTGATCTTTTCTGAGTGTAATTTTCCTAACACAATACAACATTTAATTCCTATATAATCACACTCTTAAATTCTACAATTGGCCTAGACATCTAACAAAGAATCAACCTCTTTATTTGAGTCTAATCGAACCCTACGTTTTAGGTTTACCACTCTTTCTGGCGTTCAACCTGGTAATCCAGTTTTGTCGAATTCGCCCCACGTTGGGCGCCAATCTTTCTGTCCCCGTTTACCTGGATAGTAGGCTGTCAGATATCCGCCCCCTCAATCGGATTGCCAACTATCAATTGCACCGGCTCAGCTACATCAATGAAAATGGCACTGACAGATACTATCGAGATAAGAGCACAGAAGTTCACAGGAAATCATTGTGGAACACACCAAAATAGACGGGGGTTCATACTTACCGTTACTTACCTCTTAATTATCTCGGGGTTTGAGTTGACAACAGGATCACTAAAGTCTGTTCACACAATAACCTCCACCATGACATTTAAAAATGAACCAAGACGAAGACGAGAACTTTGAACTGTACAAAAGCTTTATTTCTAATAAAGGGTATGATTTTACTAACACAACAAAATCAACGTGGCTATTAGTAGCCCAAGTCAATCTGACTACGTCCTCCAGTAGGACTTGCAAAAATTATCATACAACATGATATAAAACATTTTAGCTCCCAAGAGCTCCAAATAACGTAATATTCATAACACTATTGGATTGGAAAAGGACGTCAGGGTGTGACATATATAGAGCATTTGGTTTCCTTTTAATAAACATGGCAATGGTATTTATAGTCGCAAGGCCAGAGTGTGTACGACCTCACTCTCTGAGAACCAGATGTTGGCACAGCTGCGGGCTACCCTCCAGCCTGTTGCATACTGGTCAAATGCACTCCCTTCTCACATGCTATGTTACGTAAGAATACAGCTTGTTCTCTCAAGCTTTTAAATGTCTACAAGACAACTCACATTATTTACGCAAATCTTTCAAGTACTTTGCTCACATCCTATTGGATCATTATGTTAATTCCTTAAACTTGTTAAGTTCAATCCAAATGTTTAATTAGCTCTTAAATGTTTATAACAAAATCACATAAATTGTTTATAACAATTAGAAATTGTTTATAATATTTGTCAAAGACAATAAAAATATTATAAGCACGCCTTTAACATCACTCTCGTTCCACATTATTTTCAAAAATATTTACAGCAATTATTTACAATATTAACATTTAAATTGTTTAAATTATTAATTTAAGAAATACATTAACCACATGTTCATTCGGTTGGTAATTTTCATAATCGTGTTTAATATAATCGACCAATGAAGGTTATTTATACATGTTAATGTCACAATCTGGTTTAATAAAGGTTTTAATAATGATTTGTGACGGCAACCTTCATTCAAAATCTTATCTCAAATTATTTCAAAACTCGTGTTAATTCTAACAGTAAATTCACTTGATTAATTTTCAACGAACTATGACAATCTTACTCCAGCGGAAAATCCTTCGCTAACAAGTTAATGCACAATCTGCATTAAAAATATGCCCAAAATCATCATATATTAATCTATATGGCATTAAAAACTTCCACATAACTTACAAAACTTCCACAAATAATTCTTTAACATTAATTCCTGTGGGAACCTCCTTCATATTCAAGGGCATTATACCTCAGCGACTTTCAACACGCGCTGCACTAGCGATTATACATTCATAGTTCCACTTAAAATTTTTTATAATCATTAATTGTTTCAAAACTGTTTTTCTATTTAACCTTCGTGGATTTCATTCATGAACCGAAATGAAGTCAAAACTTGCCAATCACAAACAAATTTAATAGTGAATACGCTTATATACGCCTGTCTGGTCTATCAAAATTTAAGATTAACATCTTAAAAGAAATTGCAGTATAAAAATACTATCTTCAAATAAAGTGCGACTAAAATGCAAAGTAGTCGAATAGAATCCAATTAGACTGGGGAATGCAAACATCGTTATATAATTCTTTAATTGAGAAAAACTCCTAACAAAAGTTCTTGACTTTAATGCATTCAATAATTCATTATTAAAGTTAATCTTTCACAAAAGTGTCTATAATGCAATGTTCATTCATAACTGACGATAAATGTCGGTGTTGCAATCAATACAAATAACGACTAGTATTTCCAAGATCGTCGACAACGTAAGAGATTTTAACGCTCTAAAATCATTTAAATGTTCTTCCTTCTTGATGATGACAGAAAATTGGTCAAAGTAATTAAACTGGGGTAGAATTACTTTAATAAAGTGACACGCTGTCTGAATTTAAATCTGCCATAAAAATCATTAACCTACAGTCAAATCGTGACTACAAAAAATATTAATTACTGAATATTCTAAATATCAGTCTCAACTGATTCAAAATCATTTACTATGCCCATGACATAACAATGTCTTAATAAATCGTCGAAAAATGCAAAACTCATCAAGGTGTACTGAGAATAAGAATCTCAACAAGAAAATAGGGCAAAATACATGAGGATAAAAATATGGGAAAAATGGTTGCTCAAACATCATTAATTAACTCAAATACAATAAACGTTCACGACTACCTTATCTGCCGATTGACGTTCCAGAGGAAAATTCCCCAAAGAAGACTGCTGATGGATCCATTTCACCACGTTAAAGCTGAGCTCCATCCTCGAAATAGGAAATAGCACCCTCGGAAAATCGAACTGCTTCCTTCTCCGTGAATCGCTCTGCTCCTCGAAGACGAATAGACATCCTTCCGGCAATAATCTTCTTTGTGAGTCGGGACACCCCTGATCTCTCTTGAAAAATTCCCTGAAGTTCCAGTAGACAATCGCCATGAAGTTTTGTAGAAATTTCCGAAGAAATTATTCATATTGAAAGAGTATGAAATTGTTTTCATGGCTGTTCGATGGTATTCAGCCTTTAATCACGAAACATGGGTGTAGATGGTATTCACCGCATGTTCGCTTGTGTGGAATAGCAATTAGCGAAGTTCCATGTCGCTATCTTACTCCGTTGAAATATGTCCCAATTGCAATAAGCCCTTTAGCCTTCCATCTGCTCTTCGGTTGTAGTGTTAGAAGAAGAAACTGCCGTATTAAATTGCTCCATTATACTGTAGCGTTGTGTAACCAAGCAATCTGAAGTCTTTCTATTCCACTCGCAGCGTCAGCCGTTGCGTTGATTCTGGCTATACAAAAGTGCTTCTCTTGTGGCGAGATAATCACTTTTGTCAGTCGTATAAAACTGCTAATATCTTTTAAACTAATCGGTCGAAACTGTTCAGCTTTTCTCTATAACTGCATGTAGCACTGCACAATACAATTAGCTTATCGGTGACCGCTAACTGTTCGAAGCTAAACTTGTAGAAGCTTTCTAAGGTCCGTTTCAACTTCACCTAGTTTGACTTGGATCTCGTTAATATAGTGGCCTCGCCACGCGTTATAAAGACGATTCTTTTCACTGCTGTTCACTTCGACGTCTCACTATAATGAATGTATAAGAAAAGAACTTTCACAAATATACTTCGATGATCTGAGAATGAGATCTAAGAATGATCGGAGAATGAAAGAGGCTCCTCTCTTCTGCGCAAGCCCTTTTATTAACTTCACGAGGGGCGTTTCCATCCCTTCCAAAGCGTGGTACTGCGTCATCGCTAAAACTTCCAACTTCGTTAATACATGACGGATTTTCAAAATTCAAAAACTGAAAATAAATTTCACCAAAATTCCAAATCAATGCTTTTACTGCAAATGGATTTCCACAATTCTGCATTCCAAAAGTAATAAAAATACCATAGTTTCAGCAATCTCCGTCTTCCTTTAAACTATCGTTGATTGGTTCATGCCTCTCCTCCAATAGCATAGTTTCTTCCTCAGCAGAATTCCTCGTTTCCTGCGACTGCGTCATAAATCTTGGAACATTCTCGACTAAATGCTGACGTCACTGAGAATCTCAGCTCAAGTAGCCTGCTGGCATAATATTTACGTCATCCGTGCTTACGTCATGACTACCCACGTCATAACTATGACAGCCATAACTTTCCTTATAATTTCAAATATAGCCACCGTGGTCTCTACATAATTCAATTACGGGGGCAGTACCTAACCCAAATCCTACCTCAATTACAAATATCCGCAGTGACACAGATTATCCGACCGCATCTACACACGGGGCTACATGGTCACAATGTTGCAAAGCCGCTAAAGAATCAACAACCTAACCGACTATAAATGATTGCATGCAGTATAATATGTAACGCTCTGCTAACAGCTAATGTGTACTACGTTATATCATTATGCACAAGAAGTATCAGGCCTGCCAAACCTACAGTGCCTATGAAACCATAGCAATTACCATTTGTAAACACTTACGACTCCACACTGTTTTCTTAAAATGCACAACTAAGCTTTACTATCATGAACTACTGAATTAGAGATAGTTGCCGTAGTGGGGAAATGGCACTATTCTTGGCCCTGCAAATGTAAAAGGAGGGTGTGGCATGTAATAAACGACAGCATGAGTAACGGTTTACTACAGGATTGGTAAGAGACGAGACCTCAGTGCATTTGGTTACAGCCAGATTTAGAGGACCCCTGTGTACCACTACCACTGTCATAGGATACAACATGGGCGACACAGCGCTAGTGACCAGTCATACTTTCCAAAACCATCTTCTTGCCAAGGGGTGCACAAACAAATGGCCCTCGAGGACTCCTCTGCTTAACATGCGTCACAAGGTACAACTGACATGGCCAACGGTAAAACACTATTCGACGCTTGAAGCATGGAAAATAGGTGCTTGGACAGATGAGTCGAGATACTAGTTGGTACAAGCCGATAACCAGGTACCAGTGTATCATCAATCACATGAGGCCCTAACAGTTCCGGTATCATCGTAAGGGAACTGTCACATCTCACCGGCGATCATTACAGGAACCCCTTTGTTCGCCTCCAGCACCATGCAGGCAACCTGCGTGGCAGCCCTTAATTGTTAAATTTAAAAAACAATAAGACAATACTGAAGCCCATCGCTCCCTAAATGAGCACTCCACAGATGGCTGCTGAGAAGCCCCGCCCCGCCTCGATCTCTATAAAATAAGGTCGATGCTGCCTCTTACTCAAATCCTAGCCCTTATTACAAATACATTAATACACTCATACCGTTATATTAATTTCAATAACTGAAAGTTGCTGTTTGAATCTTCAGTCTTTGAACTGGCTTGATGCATCTCACCAAACCTCCCTGTCCTGAGCTAATCGTTTCATCTCTACAAAGATACCACACCCTACATCCGAGGCAATCTGACATATTCCAACCTTGGCCTACCCCTACAGTTCTTGCCTTTGACCCTTCCTTCCATAACTAACTTCGCTATTCCTGGGTGTCTTCGTATGTGTCCCACCAACCTATCTCTTCTCTTCATTAGCAGTCACCAGAAACATCTCTCCTCTCCCACTCGTCTTAATATCTCTTCATTTGTTACTGTATCTACCCATCTGATCTTCATCATTCTCCTGTAACACCACATTTCAAATGCTTCTAGTCTCCTCCTAACTGCTGTGCTAACATTACAAGTTTCACTAATACATTTCTAATACCTGAATCTATATTCGATGTCAACAGCTTTCCTTGCCTGAACCAACTTTCTTATATCCTCTTTGCTTCGTCCATCACTGGTTATTTTGCTTACTAAATAGCAAAAGTCTCCTAGTTCCTTACATGACCTCCAAGTTCCGCCCCCCTGAAACCTCAATAACTAACTACTAATCCTTCCTTTGGCTTTTCACCTACCGTGTTCGTCAAATCCAGAGGTCACAGGCTGTTAGCGGCTATCCTCAGTATGGTTTTCCACACTCCCTCCAGGAAAAGCCTGGGATATTATCTTATTCAAGTCTCTTGGCACCTACCCCATCCATGTCCCATCCACAGCCAACTATCTCTGTTTGAGGTGCCATCTCCTCTTCAGGGACAGGTTTCCTTCCATCAGTAAATTATAGTCTCAAATGTTCCCCTTGTTGGTGATGGTCACGCGTCTTAAAATACATACATGAGGATGAAGTGACACTGCTTGGTGAATGACGAAATGTTCTCTTAAAAGACGATTAAAAGAAATATAAAAGACGGGTAACAGTTTAAAAATACGTCGCTCTAGATGTCCGGTGCAGCTGAATTCTTGTTCTGTAAAACAAGGAAACCATTATGAGTTGATGGGCGAGTGCCAATCGCATGAGTCAAGTTCGTGTCTTCCTGACTTACGTGAGTGAGAGGAGGTCCACGCTCATCGTCTTCTAACGAGTGACTGGCCCAAGCTTGCTCGCTAACCTGTGTCGCATCGGGGATGCGTGGCATTTAGATGTTGAGACGTGGCGGAGTGAGTTGTCCTTGATTTGTCTTTAAGCCTCGCTACCGTGTTAAACAACACATTGTCACAGAATGTGAAGTTATCAAGATTAGTGTTAACACTAATGTTTCTTTACTGGTTATGTTTTTTCTTCTTGTGTATTCAAGAATATGAATTTTGAAAGCAAAGAGTCCCGTGTTAGGGAGCTCCTTGAAGCTGTTTTAGCCGACCCTGCTAGTCAAGAGGTTGAAGCTGACTTCTCAGATGCTGATGTCTGTGACAATGAAAGCAACATTGAAGAAATCGACTCTGTTGAAGTACGAGAAGAAGATTCTAACAGTGAACAAGAATTAGATACCAATTATGAAATACATTTTTATGTAGGTAGTGAATCTCAATTCTATGCAGCGAAGGATATGACCAAATGGAATATACGTTGTCCTCCGAAGGCTGTATGAACCAGATCCAAAATCATTGTAACACAGTTTCCAGTGTCTAGGGCGTCAGTGAAGGGCATCAAAACACTGATTGAAACCTGGAGGAAATTTTTTGATGGTCCTATAATAGAAATCATTGTGCAGTATACTGATCAACACATCTCTGGGGCAGTATATAGTCCAGGACACCTTAAATAAGTTACTAGAAAACCAACATGGCCGCCACATTTGGAGTTGCCAACTTACATCATTGAACACCAAAAAGTCAGCACACACATCCATGTAACACGTAATCGCAAATGATCCAAACTAAGTAAAGGCTCTTTTACGAAAATACGTTTCACATGAAGTTGTGAAGCAGTCCTTGCTCAAGTTAGGAACATCTTGGTCATCAGTCCTCGACAGTAACTCTTAAGCAGTATTATGGTAGTGAAGTTAACTTAAATTATCTCTTCTAGATTGATTTTTAAAGCATCACATAAAATGCATAAGAACAGAAACATTAATACTTACTCAATTATTTTCTCCAGGGAGCTAAAGATGAGCATGTTCATTTCTTCTTATAGGCTATATTTTTATAATTAGTCCAAAAATGCAGACCATTCTGTTTTAAAATGAGTGTTCAGAGAAGGATTTAGGAGTAGGAGAGAAATATAATAGTAGGGTACATATTAGCTTATTATTTCTTTATTTTTGATAAGTACCATACTCATTTCTTGCATGTATTGCCAACTCAAACTAACACTTGGGGCGCTGCGGTCGGTCCGGATAAGTAGGGTAAAAATACTCAATAACACGCGTTTGATATGGAACACTTTTTATTTTTCGGTTATAATCAGTAAATGTGGTCCCTAAAATAATGACAGTGTTATTTTCAATTGTATATATGTATAACTGTGCGATACACGTGTTCTAATTTGTGTGTTCCACTGGATTTTATGTGTCAATTGCATATTATCAAGCATCGGTTGTCTGCTGGTATCTGTTTTTGAGCAGTTCGAGTCATAGCGCTGTTACTTTAAAAGCTATATTTGAGTTTGCTCACTGTACCATAGACTGTAGAAATTATTTTCTGCTTGGTAGGGCGAAGGGATGAGTTTAACTTGTATTAAAGCTCGGGGGACACAGGAATTGCTCGATTTAGATGGTTAGCTGGTGGGTTTGGTGTAGAATATCGGACTGGTAGCAGGTTCTCGCAGAGTAGATATTTACCCTGCAAAGTCAAATTAGGCCTATATGACTCGTAGTGGAATGGCTCGGATATCGCAGAGCGAGGTGATGGCGGTTGGTAGGGTAATTGGAAATGAACTAGGGAGGGGGAAGGATACCTGACTGATGAAGCTTGGCTGTAGTCGGCTGGTGTAGGCCTAGCTGTCTTGGTACGGCTTGGCTCGGCGTAAACAGTGAACAACCCGTCCTGTCGTCAGTGAGTGTAGTGGTGAGTGGTCCAACCCGCTCCTGTTGCCCGTATTTATTTGGTATCGTCACCTTATGGCTATTGCTATTTACATCTTTTGGAAAGTGATGAAAACTTATATCCGCAGCCCTCTTTTATGCATCGACTTACAGCCGTAAACTGAGCAATATACGTTGCTTTTACTCATTTTACACTCCATCAACGAGTAAAACTTCTTACTTATGTATAAAGACACGAAGAAATTACCTCGATCTGCTTACGAATACAAGAAACCATATACAAACAGTCACCACGGTGGGTGAGTGGTTATAGTGTCGGACTACCAACCCCAAGATTGCAGGTTCGCTCCTGACCGTGGTAAGTGATTTTTGAAAGGCGACAAAAATCACGACACTCATGTCATACGTTGTTGGCATGTTAAAGAACCCATTTGATTTCAGTAGGCCGTATTCATTGGCAAAATTAATCTCGGGATTTTCCGCCAACACAAAGTTCCTCCATTCTCTACTTGAAAGCGCTGTAGTGTCGGAGTTTAGATATCTAACCTCCTCGACTTTCAGAGCGTTCAAAGGAACGACGAAATTCGACATGCAAGCTACCCTCTGGGTGTCAATTTACAAAGCTTGCACCAGGCACCCGAGGCCATACGATATTATTACCACGTGACAAATGTACCCTACTTGGTACATATATGAAGGCAGAATTGAGACAAGCTGTTGAAAGCCTGTTGGCAAATCCCTATTGAGATGCAAGTAGATGGTTGATCCAATGCTTAGGCCTAAAACCATTCGAACTAGTCATGGATTTTAGGGGCATTAGACTAATGGCAACTCGAAGATTTCGTCTTGGAATGGTAGAAAGCAGCAGTTGGTTGATTATGGGGCTTTGTGAAATCATGGTCATGTAGATCTGTGTACTTGGGCATGTGGAATTTGTCTGATAACCTGCGTTATTGTCATGGCTGGATTAGTGTGTGCATTTATTATTCAGACGAGGATTGGGAACGAGGTGGCCATGGCCTTAATTTAGGAACCATCCCGGCATTTGCCAGGAGTAGAAGCGTGGAAACCACTTCCAAGATGGCTAAGATAGGAATCGAACCCTCCTTTTCTTAGTTTTGCCTCATGAGGCTGAGTGTGCCTTGTTCCATCCCTCAGACCAAAATTAAAATTTCTTGGCAGAGCTGGAAATTGAACCTGGACCAACTGCCAAAAAATGCTAGCCGCACAACGCGAAATGGTTGGTAGAATACCTTATTTCATCTTTTGGCGGGAGGGGGACATTATCAATTGTAACTACTAACCTTGATCACTTCTGCACCGGATATATGTGCTAAATCGCTTAAACATGTGTTTTTATTTATTGTATATTTAACAACTGCAGCCATGTTCGACAGCATATTTGGTATGTGAAACTGCCGCAGTGAGCGATCACATTGACGTCATTAGTTACCAACATATCCGATACTAAATAGGCCTACATTAGACGACACATGTATGTTGTAATTATGTGAGAAAAAAAAATAAACGAGCTCTTCTTGGTTAGACGACTAACTGGACGAAACCATTGGTCGCTACTTGGATAGACGACTGTCTGGACGAAAATTACCGATTGCACTACAAGCAAGGAGGTCTGGGCATAAGCCCCAGGTTAGGTTTGTTTTGTATGTAGAACAGTATTTACCACTGTAATGAACGCTGATCGCAAGAATTTCATGTTTCAAACTAATCGCCAAAACCAGCGCCTCACTGCCTAAAAGTTATTGGTCTAGGCACAAACCATGGGTTTGGATGAAAATTATTGATGCGTGTCTACCCCCACTGTGCGTGACAAAATCCAGGGGTGTTTGTATGGCCTAATGAATTAACAATTATTGGTCTAGACAAAAACAGCTTGCACAATCCATTGCGAGCTGGTTCTAACTTGGCGCTATTTTGTTTCATGGTACCGCGCTTATACAAAGTAGTCCCGTAAGTGTGGGATTGGCAATACTATACTTGTGCATAATTAACAGCGAAAATGGCAGACTCAGCTGGAATTCCATCTATATAAGTCGTGATCCTATTTGGAACATCCTGAGATCTGAATAAATGCACACTTTGTCACGAACCTGGAAGTAAAATGGATAAGGGGCACCTGCCACTTGCAACAAACTTGATGTGACTGCTAGAACTTCAGGAAACCTCACACAACTCTATTGGAATGCAAGAAAGCTGATGGATTGGAATCTGGGCTAGCCATAAGAAACAACAACAATGCTTTAATATGAAAAATTGAGGTAACGCGGGCCGCGTTAGCTAATATATAACACCCCGGTTTTTGTCATGCACAGTGGAGGTAGTCAAGCATCAATAATCTTTATCCAGACCAATGGTTTTGCCTTTTATTTCATTATTCACGTGTTGTGAATTTTAAGAATGTCCAAGCTGTGTAGTATAGGCCTACGAGATCTATGAAATGTTTAGTTTTCTATTACCGTATAATGTATAGCCTACAAATATCGTTACCTGTGTGCTACTAATTCTAGCGTAGCCACCACAGCATACAGTCACAATCATGTCCGATGCAGGTGTATAAGCCACTTTCTACTTTCATTCAGAATTAATAATACAAGTAGGCTATAGCTGCGACCAATATTTATAACTTACTGCAACCAGTGGCTTCGCCCAAACCGTGTCATCTAACCAAGTAGCGAACAATGACTTTGTCTTACCCAACATTAGTACACCAGTAATTTTCACCCAGACATGCAGTGGCGCAGTAACTTAAGTCGAGAACTAAAAGAGAGCTATGAGATATTAGACTTGAATTTCCAAAGAAAACTGTGAAATTATTTAAATAATAAGTCATTAGTTACAGTCGTAATTATTATGTTGGCTGACTTTGTGAAAAATGCATTCTGGGAGTTATTGCCAGAAGCATGTCGGCAACTGTGACGTACGGAATTTTACTGGTATTATGATCTTTGGAGATGGCGGGATTTTAAGCAGGGTTGGCGACAATGTGCTCGCACCTGAAAACAACTTACCTTCAAGAAATGCAACCATAAACCAACATTTACGTAGGCATAGGGGACGGCTGTTAATGTTGCCTACCCTGTCTTGATCTAGTAACTCATTTAAGCTGTCCCCGACTATAGGTTAGGTACTGCCTGGTCGAAAATTACTGATAGTACCACAAGCAAAGGGGTCTGGGGCGTAAGCCCCAGGTTAGGTCTGTTTTTGTATGTAAAACATTATAAATACATAAATAAACACTGACAATTGGCGCAATTTTTCATTACATTACTTTATCGACGCTCTTTTGTTTACTCGTTCTATACCTGATGTGAAATAGTACCAAATGCGTGGGGTTGGCATTCCTGACTTAGTAAGCAAGACGGGTCCAAAAGACTTCATTTCTGCTATATAAGTCGTGTATCTATTTGGGATGGCTGGGTGGGTTTATGGCAGCGGACGAGTCAACATCTATTATTTTAACATCTCCGGATACCATTACTAAAGGTACTTTGGCAAATTTCATTACCTAAATTTTTTTATACCTTTGGTCTCCTGTTCTGTAGCGCTACCATATCTTCTTCGTTGGGCTCCAGATCTCCGTTGCCACTAAGGACACGACTTATGTGCACAAGTTTATTGTACCCCGGATTCTTCGATAAAACGTTTCTTAATTTGCCCATAACTTATTTTCCGGGCTCCCCGAGAAAATTCTCAAGCTTTTCACAGACTTGAAGAATGTCCTGCAGAGCTGACGAAAATGGTACGTCTTCTCAAGTTTCATGATTGTGGAACTTAAAAAAACAAAGTTAGATTTAATGTACAGCAAGTCACTTTGCACTCATAGACTCACTGATGCATCATCCTCGATTAGTTTTTCGAGGACTGATTTTGTATCCTCAAAATTACCCGCATAATAGCAGTGGTTGTGGAGGTAGCGGCAAATCAGGGGCTCATTGTTTGAATAAACTCACTCGACTGGGTGCTTTAATAAACACTTTCTTTACGGATGCTATTACTCTGTTCACATTTGGAAAAATACTCCTTACTGTTTCAGCAACACGGTGCATGCCGTGCGCTAAACAAGTTAAATGAATCATCTTGCTGTACAGAATTTTCAACCCCTGGGATGCTGTAATTAATAGAAGCACTTTAGCATATCGGATGCCATCAGGCCTGAGCCATGTTTAACATCTCTCATTTCTTATTTTCTTTGGCGGCCGTCCCGGTAGACTCAGACGCCATGTGAGATACTTTCTGTCCGGACGTGCCTTGAGGCTCTCAGCCTTATTATTTAAAATGTAATGTTTTTCCTTTTTATTTAACATTGTTATTATGCCGAAGCCTTCCATTTACTCATGTAAGTAATACATCTAACCTTGTGTCCACTATGCTCATTTCCTAAATTTAACCTTTCTTTTTGATCTTCGTCGTGTGCTTGGATTTGCTGTGGAACCAATCGTAATGGCGGTCTCCTGTTTTATTTTGTTTGAGTCTTCACTTAACCTTTTATTTGTGCCGTGAAATATATCTGCGAGTGATTTTGTGAGTGTATGTTTTTCTTGCTGCCAGGTGCATTGTTGCTGTTTTGATTTGGGCATATCTTCGAATGGGTCTCCCGTGGTTTGTGGACGTTGGCGTTTCGACCATTCTCCCAACACGAGGCATGACACCATATATTTTAGCCCTTATGTATTCCCTTCATTCCATGCTTCGTGCAACTGAATCACGGTGGTAACTTTAAGTAGACCTTACCGTATTCAGCTCGAACTCGGAACGTAAGTTGGGGACTATATAGGTTTAGCATATTTTGCTAGACTACCTACAAGCACGAGTTGCTTTGTGTTTTATTACTGCATCGTCGGCTAGCATTTTGTGTGTTTGATTGCGTGTATGTATCATGATATATTTCACGGACACTTGACGTCATTTGTTTCTCCTTGTAGTATCTTTGGTTTTTGCATTTCTTTTCTCTGGAGACTGCCAGCTCGATCGCATCCCCATTGCTCGCCACAGCCTCTGCGACACGCACACAGCCTCTTGTTTTATCTTTGCTATGCTTGTTATTTGTGGTCGTCATGACAACCATCCATCTCTAGGCTGAGAAGTGATTGTTGTTGACCAGCGACCGGCTCGATTGCCTCTTGATCTTTTACTTCCTCCCTTTTTACATCGTTTTCACCGAAGTGAGCACAGGTATGAATTTAATTTGTTAACGTTATTTACTATCGTAAGTTATTTCTTGTTATTTATATTTATCTTCCCCGTTTGAAAGTGACTTTATTTGACCCCTAGGTGAAGGGTATTCTTTTTTGTGTGTGTTTTTCTGGCCGGGTTTCTTTGTGTGTTCGGTTTCAATTCATTAAATTTCCATTTCTTTACCCATGTGTCTCATTTAGTAGTGTTGGGCGATCGGGCTGCTCGCTCTCTCTCTCTCTCTCTCTTCAAACCTAGGCCTAACTTATTCTAGCTTTCTAGCACCAGGAGGGTATTCCTACCACTCGTCGTGGGACCACCTTCACGGAGTCTGGAGTCGCTCGGCACATCTGGCCTGCAAGTACGGGCCCAGCACAGGTCAGAAATTAACATCCATTTCCACTGCGTACTCCTTTCTTTTCTAGTTGGTTCCAGTGATGCAGCTAGGAGGCACGCCAAGAATATGTTTATTTTAATAGGGCGGTGCAGATGGTATCAGTTGCGAGGTTAAGTCTCCTGGTCGCTTAGCCATATCCATTGGATTTTAATATTTCGCTGCATATTTTTCAATGTTGTTTTTATTCTGTTTCATGTTCCCTATTGCATACTATGCAAACAAATATTGAGAGTCAATGTGAACTTCCAAGGAGTATGGACCATAAAAATAACAAACTGTAAGGAGAGTGCAATGAGTTGGACCCTATCAACGAACCCCAGCATTGGTAATGTACTAACCAATCCTGCTTCTTGTTTCGTACTCATTTCAGGCGCAGGACGGAGGCAAGACATTTGCATTTATTGTTTTGAATTGTAGCTAGCAGTACTTCTGTAGTTTAGCCATGTATTCTCTCCCAGGTTGTAACGAGAAGAAGGGGCTCTTCCAGTCTGACGATGATCTGCTATCGTTTGAAAGTGTCTGTGGGAAAGACACTAATCCATTGACTGAGGTGAAAGGCCATCGCAAGGGAGGCGTAGCCAATATAGTGTCCAAGTGGGGAATTTCATTTTCTGGTGAACTGGGAGTTTCGTCTGTATTTGAGTTCTTAGACAGGGTCAGTGAACTCTGCCATTGTTATGACCTCGAACCAGACGACATTGTTGTCTGCCTACCGTTATTGTTGAGTGGTTTAGCTTTAAAATGGTATCGACTTACCAACAGATCTTTCATCTCGTGGGTTGATTTCTGTAAGTCAATAAAGGAGCGGTTTACGACTTATGATTTTGAACATGACTTGAAGGCTGAAATTCATCGCCATACCCAGGGTTTGGAAGAGCCTGTAGACGATTTTGTTACTGGGCTAATGACTTTAATAAGTAGGTTGTCGCAGCCCCTTCCCCTTATTGAAACTGTTGATATTGTGTATAGAAATCTGGCACCTGAGTACAAGTCTTTCATACGCCGGTCCAGTGTGTATAGTGTGGCTGACATTGTTGATCAAGGACGTGAATGCGAGTTCAATCGGCGCCTGCGCATGTCATATGTACCCCCACCCCTCCCCTCTGACAGTTTGTTTCCAGAGACTGCATGCGCGCAATCCCAGATTCAGAGGACTGCGCACCCATCTTCAATATCTCGTCAGGAGGACCGGGCAGTTAACCGTCCCCACTCGCATATTGTCGGGAGTATTCCCAATGCTACTTCTTCTGCGAATCCCGCTCCTCAGGATCAACAGTTACCTCGAAACCCGAACATGTATAACCGTATAAAATGTTGGAATTGTGATCGTTTGGGGCATCATTTTAATTCCTGCCGTGCGCCCTCGCGTGTGTTTTGTCACACATGTGGTCTTCGTGACGTGACGCACATAGCCTGTCCTAGATGTGCTTCGCGTCAGGGAAACGAGCATGGGTCCCCGGTTTAGACCCGCCGGAGTGGCCATGCAATGAAGTTCGCCGGGAAATGAACATTTCCACGACTGGAAACTTCTGTCCTTGGGTCCCTGTAAGTGTTAAGAAATTGTCGATACCCGCTTTACTGGATTCTGGTGCTTCACGTTCATTTATTCAGCGCTCCATCGCGGAACAGCTTCCTGTTACTCAGATTTGTCCACAAGATGGGGGTTTGAAATTTTATTCTGCGGTGAAGTCATCTATTTCTGTTTCTAGCGTTGTAACATGTCATATTAAGATATGTGGTTATTCTTGGGATTGGAACTTCCATGTGGTGGATGACTTATCTACGCCTATGATCTTAGGTTCTGATTTTATGCACAAAGCAGGGTTGAGGCTTGATTTTTCGGATCATTCCTTCAGTTTTTTGTTTAAATCCAAAGAGCGGTTTCATTTTAATACTTGTGAAGCGAGTGTTCCTTGTAATTTTTCTGGTATCTCTGCTGTTCTAATCCCTCCTACTTTATTCACGAGTCAACGTGACGCTTTATCTGATTTGGTGAATGAATTTCCAGATGTTCTCACGTCGGAACTGGGTTCCGCTATCGGCTACGAGTGTCATATTGATTTAACTGATGAGGTTCCAGTTAGGTCGGCGCCATTTTCGTGCTCTCCACCCAAACTCATTGCCATGAGAGAATATATTGATGATCTTAAGGCACGCGGTGTTGTGAGTCCTTCTAAGTCTTCTTATGGTAGTCCAGCATTCCTGGTGCCTAAGAAAGAGGGTACTTTTCGTTTAGTAGTTGATTATCGTCGACTCAATTCTAAGGTGGTGTTCGACAACTTTCCCCTTCCAACTCTGGAGAGCGCTTTTCAGCATTTTCACGGGGCGAAGTACTATTCCGTCCTAGATTTGAACTGTGCATATTATCAAATTCCTCTCGATCCCGAGAGCCGTAAGGTAACTGCGTTCTCCACTCCGTTCAGCCTTTTTGAGTTCAATAAGTTACCCATGGGCATTTCTATCGGCGGACAAGTATTGAGTAGGGTTTTGGATGAGTTATTTGGAGATTTAAAGTATTCATCTGTGTTTAACTATCTTGATGACCTCGTGATTTACAGTCAGTCTTTTGAGGATCACCTGATCCATTTACGTGAAGTCCTATGTCGTCTTCGCAGAGCCGGACTCACTGTTAACCCGGACAAAATCTCTTTGGCTTCGAAGCAAATCAAATTTTTAGGTCACATTCTTTCGGATGTGGGCATAGAAGTGAACCCTGAGCGTGTCCAATGTATCCAAGAGTTCCCTACTCCCACGAATGTGAAAGCAGTCCGACGATTTTTGGGAATGGCTGGCTTTTACAGTAGGTTCATTAAGGACTTTTCGGACATTTCAGCGCCCCTGAATTATTTGAAGAAGAAGAATGTACGATTCGTGTGGGGCCCCGACCAGTGTCTCGCCTTTGAGAAATTGAAAGAATGTCTTTCTTCTGCTCTCGTCCTTCGAACTCCGGATTTTGGGAAAGATTTTATGTTACATTGTGATGCGAGTGATGTCGCAGTCTCTTGTGTGCTTAGTCAGCAGGTGAATGGCAATTTGGCACCCATCGCTTTTGCCAGTCGGATGCTTAATGATTGCAAACGCCGGTATTCCACTTTCGAGAAAGAAAGTCTGGCTGTCGTATTCGGCTGTGAACGTTTCAGATCTTTTCTAGAACATCGGCATTTCATAGTGTATACCGACAATGAAGCTCTGTCCTGGATGCGCTCGCATGTCAAAAAATTGGGACGTATAAATCGTTGGATTCTTCGTCTATCCTCTTTCAGCTTTGACATCATTCACGTCAGAGGCAGTGAAAATGTTGTAGCGGATTGTTTGTCACGCATGTTTGAGGAACCTCCTCCCATTGTTGAGATCCCCGAGCCAGTGAATCTTCTCCAACACATTCCATGGTCTTTTACTGACATCCGTACGTACCAAGCAGATGACCCATTTTGTGTCACATTGCGTGAAAAAATTCTCGGGAAAGATCCTGGTGTATCTGAGTTTTCATTGCGCAATGATGTTATAGTGCATACCGCTCCTCGATCTTCGAAATGTAGGATTTTCGTGCCAGAGAATATACGAAGTATGCTCTTGGCGTATTTCCATGAATCCTGTTTTGGATTACATTTAGGTATGACGAAGACTTTCCATAAAATCTCTCAGGAATTCTTCTGGCCTCATTTGAAAGCGGATGCTTTTGCTTTCGTCCGAAAATGTGTTACGTGTCAACGTTCTAAGCCTGCAAAGAATTCCCGCATTGGACTTCACCACGCTGACACGATGTCATATCCTAATGAGCGCCTCTTTATAGATTATTTTGGTCCCCTAGTTAGGTCATCATCTGGTCATAAAGCTATACTTACTGTCGTTGATGGATTTTCAAAATTTGTATGGTTATTTCCTGTCAGGGAAATCACGACACGTACCACTGTTAGGCTTTTGACCAATCATATTTTTGGTGTTTTTGGTCCTCCAAAGTTTTTAGTGTCCGATAACGCGAGCGTTTTCCGGTCCAAGTCTTTTAGATCAATGTGTTTTTCTTGGGGAATTGATCATGTCTTTTTGGCACCCTACCACCCTCAGCCAAATCACGTTGAAAGGTTTCATCGTAACTTGAAGGCTTGCTTGAGTGCGTTCCACAGCGCAGATCAGTCACGTTGGGACGCAAATCTTCAGTTTTTCTCCTTAGGATTTAACACTGCTCTTCATGAATCGACGAATTCTACCCCTTCGGAATTGTTTTTAGGAAGGCGTATTGTTGATCCACTTCAGCTTCAGTGGAAAATAGATTATCTGGCTGCGCCATCCCGCCGTACCTCAGTCAAAGAAAAATGGGAAGTTGCTGTACGGCATCTGAAAAGGGCACGAGATCGCGTGGCGTCTCGCTATAACAAGGGTAGGCAACCTGTTTGTTTTCAGGTGAATGACGACGTGCTAGTGCGCCTGCACCCACAGAGTTCGGCCAAGAATAAGGAGTCAGCTAAGCTAATGCTTCGCTGGAGCACGCCCAAAACTATCACTAGATGTTTAACACCTGTCACTGTTGAATTGATCTCCAAGGAGAATCCCACCGACGTATCCAGAGCTCACATATCTCAATTGAAACCATTTATTGTGTAACCTTCTTATTTGCTGTGATTAATGTTGTCCTTTTTCTGCGTAGGTTAGCCAATCATAATTTGCTTATGTTATCCAAGGAAGCTAGTATTCATATGGCGTCTCCTTGACCTGCCTTTTATTGAACCAATTTTGACCGAGGCAGAGTCAAGTACAAATTTACGAGCTCAAGAAAGAAAATAATACAAGAAGAAATAGGCCTACATACTCTGTGTAACTTAATATTTATTGTAAAAATATGTATTTTTGCGAATTCGGCCAATAGAGAATTTATATTCTATAAATAATGGACACATTATATCGCTTCTTTGTTATTTTAATACGTCACTTTCATGATGGGTATAAGGAGAATGGCAGACTTCGGCGTCAAAGGGCGAAAGTCTTTTGTTTATGATTTTCGTCCGTGTCTCTATCTACTTTTCTTGTCATTGTAACGCTCAGGCGAACCGTAATACCATTATGACAAGCCCAGGGATCGTCAAAGGAACGCGCGCCTTTGGGGACCCCGAAGGAGTTCTGTCCTGATATTGCGATCGCCGAAGCGATCTGACTATTTTTATATATTACTTCATTTTATAACTGTATTCTTTCTGATATGGCTCAATTGCTTAAGTGATTGTTATATCGATCACCCTCCCCCCTCATATTTTGTGTACTGTTATTGTTGTTGACAAACCACCTGTGTGATAAGGATGTTGTGTATTTTGGAACACTTGGGACATGATTGATTTCAAAGCAGTGGTGCTTAGTGATGTAAAAAGAAAAATCTTTTATTATTATAAATAATTTTTCTTTTGGGGGGTGGTGTGGATCCTGAGCCATGTTTAACATCTCTCATTTCTTATTTTCTTTGGCGGCCGTCCCGGTAGACTCAGACGCCATGTGAGATACTTTCTGTCCGGACGTGCCTTGAGGCTCTCAGCCTTATTATTTAAAATGTAATGTTTTTCCTTTTTATTTAACATTGTTATTATGCCGAAGCCTTCCATTTACTCATGTAAGTAATACATCTAACCTTGTGTCCACTATGCTCATTTCCTAAATTTAACCTTTCTTTTTGATCTTCGTCGTGTGCTTGGATTTGCTGTGGAACCAATCGTAATGGCGGTCTCCTGTTTTATTTTGTTTGAGTCTTCGCTTAACCTTTTATTTGTGCCGTGAAATATATCTGCGAGTGATTTTGTGAGTGTATGTTTTTCTTGCTGCCAGGTGCATTGTTGCTGTTTTGATTTGGGCATATCTTCGAATGGGTCTCCCGTGGTTTGTGGACGTTGGCGTTTCGACCATTCTCCCAACACGAGGCATGACACCATATATTTTAGCCCTTATGTATTCCCTTCATTCCATGCTTCGTGCAACTGAATCACGGTGGTAACTTTAAGTAGACCTTACCGTATTCAGCTCGAACTCGGAACGTAAGTTGGGGACTATATAGGTTTAGCATATTTTGCTAGACTACCTACAAGCACGAGTTGCTTTGTGTTTTATTACTGCATCGTCGGCTAGCATTTTGTGTGTTTGATTGCGTGTATGTATCATGATATATTTCACGGACACTTGACGTCATTTGTTTCTCCTTGTAGTATCTTTGGTTTTTGCATTTCTTTTCTCTGGAGACTGCCAGCTCGATCGCATCCCCATTGCTCGCCACAGCCTCTGCGACACGCACACAGCCTCTTGTTTTATCTTTGCTATGCTTGTTATTTGTAGTCGTCATGACAACCATCCATCTCTAGGCTGAGAAGTGATTGTTGTTGACCAGCGACCGGCTCGATTGCCTCTTGATCTTTTACTTCCTCCCTTTTTACATCGTTTTCACCGAAGTGAGCACAGGTATGAATTTAATTTGTTAACGTTATTTACTATCGTAAGTTATTTCTTGTTATTTATATTTATCTTCCCCGTTTGAAAGTGACTTTATTTGACCCCTAGGTGAAGGGTATTCTTTTTTGTGTGTGTTTTTCTGGCCGGGTTTCTTTGTGTGTTCGGTTTCAATTCATTAAATTTCCATTTCTTTACCCATGTGTCTCATTTAGTAGTGTTGGGCGATCGGGCTGCTCGCTCTCTCTCTCTCTCTCTCTTCAAACCTAGGCCTAACTTATTCTAGCTTTCTAGCACCAGGAGGGTATTCCTACCACTCGTCGTGGGACCACCTTCACGGAGTCTGGAGTCGCTCGGCACATCTGGCCTGCAAGTACGGGCCCAGCACAGGTCAGAAATTAACATCCATTTCCACTGCGTACTCCTTTCTTTTCTAGTTGGTTCCAGTGATGCAGCTAGGAGGCACGCCAAGAATATGTTTATTTTAATAGGGCGGTGCAGGCCACAGAAACACCATAGCATCATTGAAAGCTTTAGCTATTGTGTAACTGTTGGTTTCCTCCAGATGAACAGTTGTCAGTAAAAATTACTGTGATGGATCGCATTTTAACGCACCAACTATGATGTTGGCTACGTAACGGACAGTGTCGTCCGTCGTCTCGTCCATTGTAATCCACACAGCGTTGTCGCCAATTTCACTATGAATTCTGTGCACTGCCTCAGAGTATAGTTTAGGTAAATAGTTCTTACGCAGTGTTGACTCGTCAGGGAGAGGAATTTTGACGTACTTTTCTAAGGTGCCACGTAGCACTGGATTCTTTGTTCAGAGGTATATCAGCCGCAAGAAATGCATGACAAATGTCTTGTGAGAACTGGCAGTTTGCTGGACCACATCTCACATCCTGCATTTCGGGAAGCAAACGTTGTGTAGACTTCTTTAAAGATGCACATTTCATGCGTTTCGCTGTCGCAACATGTTGCGTAACTTGTGAACGCATGTCTGCCGCTATGGGTTTCTCACAAATATTGCAAAATAAAACAGTTCCATTAGTTCTAAAAACGTCTCCGAACCCCCGCACTAAACGATTCAAAGTAACACATTTCGCATTTTTGGGACGCATCGTATTCGTTGAAAGGAGAACCCCACTATCAGTATACTCACAAGTTTCGCAGACCACTGTGATTTCAAATAAAATTTCCCGTCTAGATAAGGACTAGTGGAGGCTTAATGAGCCTGTTAACTTCAGCCCTCCTGCTGTACTTAATGATCGGGAAATCCCTGTCTAGAAATACTACTACAGTAGGGAGACAATGGAGCACTGACCAAATAGAGAAGCCAATTACTGGAATTTCAAAGGGTCGAAATGTGGGCTGCAGTCATCTAAGGAGTACAACATAGCACCAAATATAGGAAATATGTGCTTATGAATAAATGAGCCAGAATATGTATTTATTTATGAAAACCGTAAAAATATGTAAATAAATAGAAAATATTTAATTAAATAAAAATATTTAAACACATAACTATCCGGGCCTTAATAATCATCATTATCTGCTTCTAGTGTCTCCTGGGTCTTAATTCTCTGCCAGACTGGCAGCTTTTTGTGCATTTGACACACGTTCCTTGTCAAATTTTCGCAAAGCAGTTGTGGTGTTGAAACCAGATTTTATGCCCATCCATTCCAGAAGTGTTTGCCTACCAACTGGTCCTTCATTAAAAGTCGCCACAGCATCACATACACCTATTACCACCATGTCATACTCTACAAACACAGTTTTTGGTGTTATTTTCCAAATGCAGTAATTAAAACTTTCATACAAGTTCTGAGTGGCTCCATGTAGACATCTTGGTAATTCTGCACGCCATGATAATTTGCCTTTCCGTAACTTTACGAACTTTTACGAGGTATATTATTGAAAATATAGGTTTTATGATTTACATACCTTTTACGGAGTTCTTGGGAGTCGTTTCACAATCTCAACTACAAGTGCCGCACCTCAATAATAATTATTTCACGAAAATAAAGAATTCTTATCGTGTTCGTTTCACTACGGACGCCATCTTGGACACGTCATGTGACACCATGTGTGACACCATGTGACTACGTTACCAACATGTCGCACACAAAATTCACTATTTCACACGTAAAGTTAGAAATTGTTTTTAACACACATATTATTGAGACGTAAATAATGACTCAGACGTAAAGTTTGAAATTGAAATTGTTGGAAATTTAAAGTTTGAAAATGAAAATGTTCCGACACACATAGTTTTAGTAACTTTCACACGTAAAGACGAAAATTACTGCTAGTACCACAAGCAAGGGGGTCTGGGGCCTAAGCCCCAGGTTAGGTTTGGTTTTGTATGTAAAACATTAATAAGATACAATTTATGTCCGCTACTAGGTTAGGTACTGCCTGGCCGAAAATTACTGCTAGTACCACAAGCAAGGGGGTCTGGGGCCTAAGCCCCAGGTTAGGTTTGGTTTTGTATGTAAAACATTAATACGATACAATTTATGTCCGCTACTAGGTTAGGTACTGCCTGGCCGAAAATTACTGCTAGTACCACAAGCAAGGGGGTCTGGGGCCTAAGCCCCAGGTTAGGTTTGGTTTTGTATGTAAAACATTAATAAGATACAATTTATGTCCGCTACTAGGTTAGGTACTGCCTGGCCGAAAATTACTGCTAGTACCACAAGCAAGGGGGTCTGGGGCCTAAGCCCCAGGTTAGGTTTGGTTTTGTATGTAAAACATTAATAAGATACAATTTATGAAGTCATTTCACATGCCACACAATCCATGGTTAAAGTACGACTGACGATTTGGATTTGGCGCAATTATAAATTACATTATCGACGCTCTTTTGTTTCTTTCTATACACGGTGCGAGATAGTACCAAACGCGCGGGGTTGGCATTCCTGACATAGTGACAAGATGTCTACCAGATACTTCATTTTCAACTATATAAGTAGTGTCGCTATTTGGGACGGTTGGGCGGGCCTATGACAGCGGACGAGTCAACATCTATTAATTTATCATCTCCAGATACCATTACTACAGGTACTTTGGCTAATTTCATTACTAATTTTTTTTAAACACAAATTCTCGCGGTGTGCAGCGCTACCATAATATTACCACTATTTACACTTTCACTGTTTCCATCAATTGAACACTCATCGATCAAGTAAGACAGTTTCTTACTGGAAACACTTTCCCTGCTTTCATGATCTTCAACATGCTGTATTTGTAGGTTAGAAGAGGTGCACAGATTATCGCCATTGCTACTACTGTTTAAATGATTATTACCGCAGAATTTACGCTTTTTAAACAGACTACTGCTTCTCGGCATTGCTAAATAACTTCTCGAGTCCACTTGGAAAGAAAACACCACTAGCAAAGTAAGTTACAAAAGTAAAACCTAATAACTGTTGCTATTTATAAACAAGCATTCCCGCTGAACAATTCTGAGACAAAAGAAAAGCAAAATGCAGACACAGGACACGTTGCCAACATTACTACGTGCGTAAACAAAAATTCCCAAGAAGTTTAAACACCACACTTTCAGAGAAAAGCAAAGAATGTAAGGAGGGGCATGGCACTACTGAACTGAATGACGCACGGCCTCTTTAACCCTCAACCGGGCGCAACCATCTGACGAACACTCTCGGGCGCATCGGTCATTTCGACCGCTTTCTAAATTTTTAGTCCTTCACTGAACGATCTTGGGTTCTAATAAAAATGTTGAGGATTAATTTTGTTGTATATAAGTTTATACTTATTTAGATAATATTTATAATATTTTTCTGTAGGCTACTCATAGGCCTTATAAAGATACATCCCGTTTTAAGACGATATGTTTTGAGAAGAAATCTGGAAAACTCTGAACACCAAAGTTCCTTTCTATTTATTTTTTCTCGGTTAATAAAATGGAAGAATAAGCATGTCATTTCCGCCCCCACCCCAACCCAACGCTCAGTAATATATTGAGACATATCCATCTTGAACGGTCAAATTACTGTAAAGCACAGTATTTCAGTTTTTACAGCCTGACTAGAGACGGGCCAAACTATCAGATGGCTAGATGATCCCTTGGCCGAGATAGTCTGGAGGGGAGGGGGCATCGCTAACTTTCTAACGGATTGCCTGCCAAAAATTTTAAGACTTCGGTCGTTTAGACCGCCATGCGCCCGATTAAGGGTTAAATATTTTTTATACAGCACAAATGATGCAGCAATATACTTGATATATATATATATATATATATATATCATTTTATTCAGGAAACTCCCAGGAATATTTTGCAATTAAAAAATCGAGTTGCTATTTTTTACATTTTCACACTTCCCAGGCCCCTTAAATGGTATGGATTCTGTCTTGAGGAAAGAATTCATGATGAAAATTAATAAATGTAAAACAAAAATATTGGAATGCAGCCGAAAGAAATCAAAAACCCCTATGGATGTTGAATTGGCAGGTGAACAGCTAAAGGAAGTAGGTGACTTCTGTTACTTGGGAAGCAAAATAACCAGTGATGGACGAAGCAAAGAGTATATAAAAAGTAGGTTAGCACAGGCAAGGAAAGCATTTCTACAAAAAAGGAAAATGTTGACATCGAATATAGATTTAGGTATTAGGAAGTCATTTTTGAAAGCCTTTGTCTGGAGCGTGGCACTCTATGGAAGTGAAACTTGGACTATTGGTGCAGCAGAAAAGAGGAGAATTGAAGCGTTTGAAATGTGGTGTTACAGGAGAATGATGAAGATCAGATGGGTAGATTGGGTTACAAATGAAGAGGTATTAAGACGAGTGGGAGAGGAGAGATGTTTCTGGCAACTACTAATGAAGACAAGAGATAATCATGGTGTCCACAGAATTTTCAATGTCAATTTTCCTGACTTTTCCTGACTTTTCCTGACCAGTTTTCAACAAAATTCCTGACTCGCGAAGTCATCGTAACATCGGAAAAATGGTTTATTAAGCAAATATATATCTCTTATTTGTAGCCTCCACCATCCCCATAGCTGCCCAATGCACACCTCTTTATTAATTTAAAATACAAAATAAAGTAAATTATAATGCAATAATACATAAATCAAAGTACTTAATAACCTGAACTATAGTGATGGGGTCGCCACATCCCTACGCCAACGCCAAAAAAGTGTACAAAAAATAGGTAAAAGAGGTTTTTACTATGATGTACTGTAAAAATGGAAACTTACCATAATGTGCAGTGAGTTATTGCTTTTTATCTTCAGAGATTAGTTGAAGTAGTACATCAAAATATGGCTGTAAAACACAAAATACTGTATGGTATGGTTAATATAAAATTCCTGACTTTCTAATACTTTTCACCAATTTTTCCTGACTCACGCCATTTTTTCACACTTTTTCCTGACTTTTCCTGACCAAAAACAAAATTCCTGACTTTTCCTGACTATTCCTGACTTTTCCTGCCTGTGGACACCATGGATAGTGAACCCATGGGCCATAGGGTCCATGACGGTCGAATCCATGTCCTTAAGGAAGAAATGAAAGAAACGTATAGTTTCTTAAAGGAACGGAGAGAGATTTTAAGCCAGGAATATAGCTTAACATTGTGCAAGCGACTAGGGACAGATGCTCCTTAGATGAGATCACCCCACTCGACATTTCAGAGAGGGCTGGTCACGAGTATTAATAACTGAGTGGAATTTTCCACCGTGATAGAAAGAGAAGCCTGAATCGGAATTCGAGCTGACGTTGCTGGAATTTGACAACGTCGCATATGCACCAGAAGAGGAATAATTAAAATTAACACGTTTACGAGCATAATAATGAGTAAACAAGCATAGCACAGTGAATCATTTTGAATGAGAGATTTTTCAGTATAGAGAAACCATGTAATAATTGTGCAGAAATAAACTGCCGACGTAAGACGACGTCATTTGGGAATTACCTAAGCCTCTGTGGAGGGGAGAGAGCAAAAAGAATGCAACACCCACACAATTGAGGACGAGAAATTAATTAATATCTCCGAATTGCACGATCGATTCTTAGGTGCAATAAGATCATTTGACATTGAGAAGATGAGCTTTCGGAAGGTATAATTTTTATAATTGTGGCACCATTATTTTAGAAGTTGACCACAGAAAAGGCTTGAGTCTTATTTTTTTGTAGTAAAACAGTATAAAGCTTCGGGCGTTTCCAAGCCAATCATGCAGTATTCAGACAGCCAGAGGGCACGTCACTGTGTCACATCGCATGCAGTCCTACGAGCATTCCGTGAGGGGAAGTGCTGCTCCACGACGTAGAAGTAGTCATTCCGACAGTCCGTGAGGGGACGTAACTCTGCGTTACATCGATAACAGCTACCAGTACTCCTTGAGGGGAGAAACGCTGTTTTATACCGCCGAAGTAAGATCCAATAGCCACAGGCGTCACAGTAGTAACGACTTGCTTGCCTCCATAAGGAGCAGTCAAGACGAAATTTTAAAGTATCGCCGTAGTGAAGTATTAGGAAAATCCTAATTATAGGATTTAGGCCCGACTGTATACAAGTTAAAGTGAAAATTCATAAGATATAGTCATAGCAGGCTGCGAACGTCGGACTTAAAGGCGATAGGTCGTTAAATGTACGAACGAATAGATCATAACGTACGGAAGTATCGTACCAGACAGATAAACTGTTATTTAAATTGAAGAAACCTAAAAAGGAAGAACAGAATAAGGTTCGAACGTAGGAGTGTTAAAACAGTTCAAATAAAGAAGATAGGAGATTATAAACATTAACTCCAGAAAGCAGGCGAACAATTCTAATAGTACTAGAATCGAGAAGTGCTAGCTGCTATAAACTGAATCTATAGGTCTTAGAGGAGACCTCGATCCATATAGACTTTCGTTAGGATCGATAGACAGATCTACAGAGAAGCCGTTCAAACTAGATAAATAGCCGGTTATCCAGGATAGGAATAGCAGAATTGAACTCCAGGGAACAGTAGATGTTTCGGGACTTTCGCCTTCTTCAGAATAGGAAGCCGACATCGGATAAATTTCACCCTTGGAAACGGGAATTTAAGAAGATCACGTGTGAAAGGCTCAGAAATACGGCCTAGTGATCGAGTCATTGTGAAGTGTAAAATAATCCAGATTTTGTGTTAAATAATATTTTTAGTGTTTATTATGTGTTCAAAAGGGACACATCAGCATATAAAAATGTCGTCAATATTAAGTGTGTTAGATATATGTTTATTTGTGTTTTTACGTAAGATGAATACCTTCAATATGGTGTAAAAAGTTCAAAGTGGGCCCAAAAATGAAACACCGCACCAGATTTAAGATCAGGGATGATCTGGAAAATATGTAAGTACTAAATTCATTTTTATTTTGGTGTCAGAAATTGATTGTGTACAGACTCACCGGAGTTTTTGAGTAAAAGGGATGTGTTTAACTAAATAAATAATGAATAATCAAGAACACGGTCTGAACAATAATATAAAATAAATTGAGAAATTATGAATAATTATGTAAAGAACAA
Organism: Meconema thalassinum; assembly: GCA_946902985.2. Lineage (NCBI taxonomy): Eukaryota > Metazoa > Arthropoda > Insecta > Orthoptera > Tettigoniidae > Meconema > Meconema thalassinum. Next base: position 24,779,062 of record OX336389.2, on the reverse strand, counting down.
ATCCCGTAGAGGAAATAGGTGAATAAAGGGTTAATGTATTTAACAAATGTCATAAGAGCAAGCGAAATATCATTAATTTATCATGAAAGATATTGAAATAAAGTAAAGTTGAGATATGAAAGAAATAGCTTTTGAGCTTGTATAAAGAATGAAGATAATAATAATAATTAGATATGGAAATGTTAAATAAAAATCCAATAAATTGATATGAACATAAGAACGTTAAGCCTTAACGTATGTGTAAGAAATGAGGTTCAATGGAATATTTTAAAACAGGGAGCGATTTATCGACCACGGAAAGATTAATATGTGAATAAAAATAATATGAATTGTTACTAAAGAGATTTTATCAGTTCTTGGGAAGACATTTTCGGCTTAAAATAATGCATAGCGCATAATGAGCGCAAATATAATATTAAAGTGTCACGCTAGGAAGCGTAGTGGTTAAAAACTTGGTACATTACTTATGGAGGGTAGTTGATTGCAGTGAATTGATAATTGTGTAAGTCCTCTATTTGTGACATTAGTATCACGAGGCATTGTGTATGTATTTAAAAAGGGAGCTAATATATGGTATTATTGAGCGTATGTCATATGGGCCACGGCCGACTCTAAATCGCATTTTGTATAAGCCCTCTGTATGGGATTGGTTCCCGAGGCACCTGAAGAGATTCGAATGCAGGATCTTCTTATGATAAAAGCCCCTGTAATTCTCCGTCGTCGTATGTGTATTTAATCTTCCCAATCAATGAGGACCCTCTCATAATTAATAAATGCCAAGGATACGGAAATGGTCTTTGAACCAAAGAATAGTTGTTTGAATGTTACGGTACAGTAAAGCCCGGTCTCCCCAGAACTGGATAGAATGGGAAGGTTTGTTTTGAAAGCCTTGAAAATAAGCTACTAATGTTGGGTCAGACAGGATGTCTCCGCCACCCTAACGTGTCATAAATCGCACCCTATGTAGTAGAGACTAGCTCTTTTAAAAGCGAGGGGGAAAAGAGACCGTCTCGTAAGCTGTTAGAAAGAGAAATAAATACACCAGGAGTGTTTAAAGTTGTTAACGACCCGGGCGTTGAACCGAGGTCCTTAAAGATGGATATTTCGTTTGCCGGTTCAGATCGTAGTTTCTTATATGATAATGGTCTATTAAGACATAAGAGATAAATAACAATCCCTCTGGTAATAATGTATGGACGTGGGATTCCACGAGTTGATTGAAGGCAACTGAGTTCGGGAGTAACTATAGTTTTTTGACTGTGTCAAGTACCTTCACGCTCTGGAGTACACAATTGATTTTCTGATTACCTTAATATATTTGTGAAATAAAGAGAGATGATAACAACTGAATGTGTGGACATGCCCAAAATATTGAATTAGATAATTATCATAGATTTTAAATATAATTATATATTTGTTTTTGAGAAATAAGAAAATATAAAAGACAGTGTTTGAGGTGTACAAGAATGACACCGTAATAATGTAAATGCATGGAGCCAAAGAGCTCGGAGTTATGTAAACTTAATGTTAGTGCTTTATGGAAGTGAGACTAAGTAAGAATTGTTGGTTTATGTGGAAACCACAGGTTTTGAATACAATATTTGTTTATTTTATTTTGTGATCCCTTGTTCATTTGGAACAAGCAGTTGATATTTGGGTCAGTAATTAAATTGTTTAAATGTTTGTAGCGCCATTAATTTATTAATTAAATGTGTTTAAATAGGAGTTGATTTTGTTGTTATTTTTGCAAGTGTATCCTCTAATTAATCCAAAATATGTGAGTCACAGAGTGGGGGAACTTACCGCTGCCCCGAAATCCCGAATTGAGCTACGCTGGTATACTGTGATTGGCATATTTCTTGCTAAATGGGCACAGGGGGATATATAAATACTGTGCTGGATTAATAACTAGAGGAACACTTAAGTCGGTCATATCATGTAAAATTAAAGTAATAATAGGGATAGCTACAATGTAAAATATTAACTGACCGCATGGGTCCCTGGAAACTCATACCGAGCAGCCCTGACATATTATATTATAAACCCCCTAGCAAATCTTAGGATTTTGGCGCCCAGTACGTAGGGATGAGTTTTCCTAGGGAAAACCCGAGTTTTCTCGAAAAATCAAAATTTTCATTTTTGAAAAAATGGTTTTTCGAAATTTTGAATTTTAAACACTTCCATAAAGGTTTATGAAATTGAAATAAAAGTATCAAAAGGGTACGGTGTAAGTGAATACCCGTACCAAAGTAAAGTTTTGAAAATTGGGACACACGGATTCAGAGTATCATCTCTCAAGCATGTACTAGTGTGGTGGCATTTGTGGCCCACTGTATTCTCATAAGAATGGCATTAAGTGAAGAGATGCAACGGCTTTTGGAGGCGATAAAAGCCGATAGTAATGAGAAGTTGGAGGCGATAAACAATACATTGAGTCTCCAAAAGGAGGAAAATAACATAGTGTTCAAATCCATAAATGAAAGTTTAGAGTCACTAAAAACTGATAGTGCTAATATGGGCACTAAATTAGTAGATATCGAAGTTAAGACTGATACCATGGGAACCAGATTAGAAGCTATCGAAGCTAATTGTATAAAAATGAACGATGAAGTGAAGGTTGAAATTAAGGAAATAAAAGAGGGGTCTAAAGGTTTAGAAAAAACAATGAATGACAAATTTCAAGATTTTGACATTAAGTTTGGGAAAAAGTTAAGTGAGTTAAAAGATGAAAATAAAGGATTTCATTCAGGATTGCAAGTCCAAATAAGTACCTTGAACGATAGTACGGTAAAATCCATAAATGAATGTCAAAATCATTTTAAAATGATCGAGGATAAAATTGGTTCCATGGAAACAACTTGTAAACAAAATGGGGACGAATGTAAAAAGGAACTTGTAACCCAGATCCAAGGTGTGCAGAAATTTTTAGAAGCTCAAATAGAATCGAACAAAAGTATTTGTGAAAAATCCCAGGGAGAGATAAAAAGTAGTATTGAGGCGTTAGGAGACAGGTTTGGAGGGATGGAAAGGAAAGTAGAAAACCTCGAGGGGAAAGTCGAGAAAGTACAGACAAAAATAACTGAGGTTAAGAAGCAAGGTGAGGCCGATGCTAACAAAAGGGAATTGCAATTTAACGTATTCACGGGACAGGTGGACGAATGGTTGAGAAAGCATGAGGGGGATATAACTACGAAGTTAAGCGAATACGAAGGGAATCTAAAGAAGGAAAGCACGCAACGAAAAAGGGATCGTGATGAACAACTTATAAAATTAGAGAAGATAGATAAAGGGGTTACTGGAATTCAGGAAACCGTAATAGGATTAACAAAACAAATGGGAGACACAAAGGGAGAGATAGATAAGGTTATGACCGACATAACAATTATATTCGAGGAGCAAGGAAGGGCTCGAGAGGATATGAACAAGATCCAGGATAAAGTCTACAAAGGACAAAAAGAAGTGGAGAAGCAAATAAAGCAGATACGAGAGGGCCTGGAGACCATAGGTGACGTTAAGCCAGAAATTATAGACCAACAGGCTAAGATCATTAAGAAAGAGGTAGAAGACCAAATAAATGAATTCAGGGATAGCTTCAAGGATGAGAAATTCCACTTCCAAAAGGTAGAGGAAGATATTAAAAGGAATCAAGAAAGAATTCAAAATGAATTAAGATCCCGATTGGAGAGGACGGAACTTAAGAACAGTCAAATGGAAATCCAACTCATGGCAAATGAAGAAAGTGCCCGAAGAGAAAGGAAGTTAGAATTCGAAAATCAGGAGGAGTTTCCAAAGACAGGATGGGTAGATTCCCGTGAACAAGGCACAGATACGGAGAGGGACTTAGGAGGGGAGAGCCCTTATAAGATCCCAGGATATCCAATGGCGATGTCAACCCCGTACACGAATCAGACAAATGGCCAAATAATAAACATTATTAAATCCAATGAGGATAGACCAGTAAAGTTTACGGGTAATAACATGTCTATTACTCCAAAATACTGGCTAAAAGAAGTGGCAGAGTATCTAAATGAAATGAAGGTTCCTCAGGATCGGAGACTGAGAGCTATTGAAAAGCTGTTGGCAGGTGATTGTCTCACCTGGTTCAGAAGCTTCAGATACACTTTTGATACGGTGGAAGGCTTTAGGGAAGCATTTTTAAAGCGATATTGGGCAGCAGATGTCCAAGAAAATTTAAGGCTAGATCTGTACTCTAGGAAGTACAGCACCAATGCACCCACTAAATACTCGGAATTTTTCACCGCTCAGCTGTGTAAATTCCGCGAACTGGATATTGCTCCGGCAGAAAACGACCTGTGTGCTGCCATTGCGAGACAGCTTCCGTATGAGATTCAGAGGCTGTTAATCTCATCCAAAGCCAGAAGTGCTGTGGAAGTGGAAAGCGTATTACGTCAGTTAGATATGACGACTTCGCACGTAACACCTCGGCATCAGAGACAAACTGAGCAAGTACACATGGCCAGCAGTCAGGAAACTGGAGAAAAACCAGCGACCAGGAATCAGTCCACCAGTACGGATACTCAAGGACGAGATCGAGAGTATGGGCACCAGGAGCCTAGAAGGATACAGCCATATTACCGGGGAGGATATCGAGGAAGAAATCCTAGAACGACGGGTTATAGGCAACAGGAAAGCCGCCCCTATAACAATAACCAGCAAAGGCCGGATAATAGAAAGAAATGGGAGAATTATCCCAGGAGAAATGTAAGGCCAGACGATAGGGATGATGAATATCGGGCCGAAATAGAAGAAAGATATCAGGAGAGTCTTCGTTATATGAACGAAAGACCAGATGAACCTGATAGGCAAAAAGTCCGTTGGAGTGAGGCAATCAAGAACCGGAAATCACCCGACCGACTAGACGGAGCTCAAAGCTTGGAGCTACAAGCTCAGCTAAAGAATGAGGGAAAAGGGAGCCCTCAGGATTAAAAAAAACTCCAAATTTAAATTGTCAAAAGTGGAAACATGCCAGGAGCTGGGAGGAAGTAGAAATTGTAAATTGGATAGCCAGACCAGATGAACTAATTAACGAGGATGTGGAAGGAATCCCACCTGTTAAAAGAGAACTACCTATAATTATGCTTAGGATAGAAGGATTACTGGTCAGAGCATTGATTGATACTGGATCCACAATAAGTCTAATTACACAAACCCTTTTAAATGAATTGGAAACAAGGGGCCGAGTACTAAAGATTCCCACATCAAGTGTAAAGATTAAGGGAATTATCCCTGAAAAATCTTTGACATGTAAATTTCAGGTGTACATTGATTTAATCATGGGTAACGCTGAAATTTCGCAGTGCTTTTTGCTGGTAAATCAATTACCGTATAATGTTATATTAGGTATTGATTTTATCCGTGAGAACAAGGTCATTATAGACCTAGCGCAAAACTGCATTAGAATTCAAAGAGAGGATGTGGATGAGCAAAACATTAACCTACAGGATCAGGAGGCGAAAATAGCAGAACAGGTATGGCATATGGAAGAAGTGATTGAGGAAGATTATAAGGACATAGAAAAGATATTTGAAGTCCTCAACATAGAACTCGAAGATAATGTGGAAGATGAGTTCGAGACAAACCTGTCCGGAAAAGTGGAGGAAGCTAAAGTCAGCCTTGAAATTAAGGAACAGTTAAAGAAATTATTATTGGATTATAGGGACGTATTTGATTCCAAGCCAGGGAAGATTGAAAATTTTAAATACGCGTTCCAAGTCAACGATTGGGCACCGTTCAAACAAAAACCATACCCGGTTGCGGAAAAACATTACCCACAAACCAAGAAAACACTGCAGGAGATGATGAATGCAGGTGTTATAGAAAAGATGGCGACACCATATGTTAGTCCATTAGTGATTGTGAGTAAACCGGATGGCTCAGTAAGGGTGTGTTTAGATGCCCGAAATCTAAATGCAAATATCATACCAGAAAATGATTCGGCACCACCCATAAAAGAAATACTGAGGAAGTTTAAAGGCAAGAAGATTTTTACAAATATTGACATGACTTCTTCGTATCATCATCTCGAACTGGAAGAGAAAACCAGCTTGTTGACTGGATTTCAGTTCGATCAACAAACATACTGCTTTAGAAGATGTCCGTTTGGATTAAAGACTGCAGGATCGGCATTAATAAGAGCGCTGGATCGAAACCTGTCAGAGGAAGTGAAAGAGTGCACTATCCGATACGTAGATGACATTTTGCTTACCTCGGAGAACATTGAGGAACATTTAGAAAATTTGAAGAAATTATTAGAAGACCTAAGAAGGGCAAATTTTAAGATAAATTTAAAGAAGTCGAACTTCTGTCAAAGGCAAGTGACATTTTTAGGGCATGTGATTGACAAGGATGGTGTTAAACCATATCCATGCAAATTGGAATGGATAAGGGATTTTCCAAGGCCTTTGAAAGTGAAGAACGTTCGCCAGTTTTTGGGATTGATTGGGTTCTTCTCAGGACATTGTCCATCATACACAAAAACTGTTGCACCACTACAGGACCTTCTGAAGAAGGGGGGCAAGTGGAAATGGACGGAGGAAGCAGAAAAAGCATTCGTGGAGGCCAAGGAAATGCTCTTAAATTACGTGAAGCTAGGATATCCTGATTTTAATCAGAGATTTATCATTCAGACAGACGCATCCCAGATTGGAATAGGGGCAATGCTATATCAGGAGAACCCGGAAAACCCTGATAAGAAGAACTATCTAGCTTTCACAAGTAGGAGACTGAAACCACACGAGAAAAATTATACGATCAGCGAGATCGAGCTGTTAGCGATATTGCACGCGTTGCAATATTGGCGAAAGATCGTATATGGGTTTCAGGTCATTCTAAGGACGGATCATAAAGCCTTAACCTTTTTGATGAAGACTGATTTATCCAGTCAAAGGTTGATGCGTTGGGCTTTATATATTCAACAATTTGATGTCAAGATAGAGTACTGCCCAGGAAAAGAGAACATAGTTCCAGACTACTTAAGTAGACAGCCAGAGTCCATAGAAGAGGAAGTAATGGCTATAGATTTGGAGGACAGGGATCAGCGTACTCTTAATGAGTTAAGAAGCATTAGTCAAAGACAACGGGAGGATCCATGGATGAACATGCTCATATCATTCCTTGAGGGAAGCTTGATAAGAGGAACACCAGCGTACACGGAAGCTGAGAAGATAGCACAAGACTACACGTTTTATAATGGGTTATTATATAAGTTTGTGGACTCTGACCATACGAAATTAAGGATTGTTGTACCTGCAATTTTGCAGAGGAAAATAGTATGGTTAGCCCATAGATCGTTCGGACATATGGGAGTCGACAAAACAGTCTCGATGCTGAAAGAAGCATTTATATGGCCGAGACTGAGAGAAACTGTAAGGGACACGCTAAAGACATGTGATTTATGTCAAAGGATCAAACCTAATGCATTTCTGATGAGACAGAAGCCTATACCATTGTTGCCCGAAAGGCCCGGCCAAATCATATCTATTGATAATTTTGGACCTTTGCCAAAGGCAAGAAGAGGAAATCGACACATAATGGTGGCTATGGATGTCTTCACTAAAATGGTTGTCCTTGCTCCCATACAGAAGACTAGTACCAAACAGGTGTTAAAACGACTTAAAGAAAAAGTGATACCGATTCTGGGGAAACCTGAGAATTTGTTGTCGGATCACGGCAGTTGTTTCACCAGTGTAGAGTTCAGACAAGAATTAGAAAGACTTGGGATACGTCAAATTTTGTCAAGTATTCGCCATCCTGAGGCAAACCCTGTAGAGAGAGTTATGAGAGAAACGGCCAAGTATTGTAGAATATACTGTGCCGAAGAAAATTGGAAGTGGATAGATATTTTGGATATTATTGAATTTTGTATAAATAATACAATCCATGAATCCACCGGAGAGATACCCATAACGTTACATCGGAATGAGCAACCAGAAAGACCTTGGAATCTGGTAATTCCTAGACCAGCAGACGCTCAGCCGGGAAGAGATGTACGAATTAGGAGAGCCTTTGAGCATCTAAAAGCTCAAGCCGACAGGAGGCAGAGAAGAAATAGGCATAAGAAGTATCATCGACCATTATTAGCAGGAGAAATGGTGTTAGTGAAAAGACCAGCCATTTCGGATCCAGGGAACCGTGTGTACAAGAAGTTCCAGAAAATGTACCACGGACCATATCAGATAATCAGAGATTTGAGGAATAACGCATATAGAATTCGGCACTGTGAAACGGATCACGAAGTGACCATGAATTCAGCAAATTTGAAATTATATTACCCTCCCGAAGATTTTGATGAAGAAAATGAACAAGCCCTGGTCATGGAAACATTTAGAGATGAATCCGCTTTTGACATAAACAAGAATTAGGAAGAAATAGAAAATAGAGTTCAAGCATTCGAGTGCGAATGCGAATTGGAGAAAGTATATTGGGAAATTAAAGAAATAATTGAATTTATTGAAGAAGAAAATTCCAATTTAAGAAAAGAAAATGATGAAATAAGGAAACGGGTAGGGATAGACCAAACCCGTAAGGGAGAATGAGGTTCTGGGAACTTAAAGTCCAGACAAATAAAGAAAGAAAGAAAGGGTAGGGACAGAGCATACCCGACCTACACAATTAGTGGAAGGAACCTTAAGAAAATAAAACAACAGTAAATACGGATGACGTTATGATGGCTTCGACGAATAGAGTAATACAAATAAAATTGAAATAAATTTCCTCAAAATTTTCGAAAATTTATTTACCTAAGGAGGGGAGAATAGGTTGGTGGGACACATACTAAGACATCCAGGAATAGCAACCTTAGTTATAGAAGGAAGGGTCGAGGACAAGAACTTTAGGGGTAGACCAAGGTTAGAATATGTTAAACGGATTGCCTCGGATGTAGGGTGTGGTAGCTATGTAGAGATGAAGCGATTAGCTCAGGACAGGGAAGCATGGAGGGCTGCATCAAACCAGTCAAAAGGCTGAAGACTCAAACAACACACGGGCATTGCATAGGACACAAAGAAAACAAGATGACATAACATCAAAATTTGCGTCCTGGTCATTATCATCTTCCCCCTTACCCAGTTTATGGTACTCCTCCACCTTGTTCTGGAAGTCTGTTCCAGTCCATATTCTGTCTTAATCAAGTCGATCCATCATCCTTGGGGTCTTCCTCTTGCTCTCTGTCCTTGCCATGTGTGTTTACTGCTGAGCTCATTGCCATCTATGTCTACCAAAACCAACTAACACATTTCCCTGACTATTCCCTGAGTAACAGTAGCGGCCATAATAAATATATAAAACAGAGTTTGTACTTAAAAATCATTTCAAAAACTGCTCACATAATAAAGGGTAGCATGACCAAGTTTAAAAGGCAAATATATACACTATATGTTTCTATATTTTGCTAATTTTTAAATTTTTCATCCAGGAAAACTATTGCATTTGCGAGTGTTGAAAGTAGATCGTCAATAGAGTAGTGCTCTCAAAGATCATACTGTTACACATTTATATACAAATACACCGTCTACACATGTAATTGTGTGCTCTATCTTGCAAGAAACGAGAGCTTACTGATTTAACGTCAGTGCGAACATACATCTACACATGGGCGGATCTAGGAGAGGGCGAGGAGGGCGATCGCCCAGGGCCCCGCACTTTGGATTGTGTTAAATTTAATTGATTAATTAATTATACTTTCAAACTTATCAAATTAATTTATAATTCATAGCCTATTCTTTTTCAGTACAGCTACTCGTATAACCTCCCGTCACCGTTTTGCAAGTTTAGATTTCAGTAAAGAACATATAGCCTAATTTCTCCTAAATGCAGGGGTATTGTTATAACTCTTTGTCCTTTTCAAGGAGTATAATTGAATGTTGGTTGTAGTAGCTTGTTGAAATACAACGTTATATACGGATATTAAACATGAATATGAGGTGCCTTTTGCTAGTGCTACCTCTGTAAAAAAATTCATTCAATTCGGTTTCACCGTGTTAGAATTGATAAGGGGAATCGATTTGCACACATACATGGCCGCTATCTACAAACTATTGGACAGATGACCTTGTAGTTCAGTCAAAAGATGCTTCCGACAAAAAAGTTTGTTGTTGCAAAATTTGGTGGAGATCAAATGATTAGGTTGGTCGTAATTTGATTTAAGCTTTTAACATTTGGGTGGCCGCCATTACATTTCCGTCACGATGGCGGCAATATAAAACATGACACTGAGGTGCCCTTTGTAAGTGCTACCTCTGTACCAAGTTTCATTCAATTCAGTTTCACCGGGTTTGAATTTATCGACTTGCACACATACATGGCCACCATAGGCAAACTATTGGACTGATGACCTTGTAGCTTGGTCAAAGAACGCTTCTTACATAAAGGTATGTTGTTGCAAAATTAGGTAGAGATCAGATGATTAGGTTGGGGAGGCGTTGCCACCCAACCATACCTACAATTCTCGAAAGAGGTGAAAATCATTCACGACCGCACTGGGCCAATTTTCAAAGAATCAAAGTGTGAAGTTTTGGACCATCTTCCGTTTAGTCCAAACCCGTACTAAATGATAGAAGACTTCAGCCGGGAAAAAAGTCGCAAAGTAATATTTTGATATTTCATAGTTTACATAATCTTCTTCAAGGATACTTAGAGGTTTCTTTCATATTATTAAAAATATATATTCTAGTGTATTCAAAATATGGGAACTATTCTTTATTTTATTATTATTACAAAACTATTTTCCATTTGATTTGATATTTTAATTTCCTATTGTTGTGCGTCCCACCTTATTATATCGCCCAGGGACCCGCAAGGCCTGGATCCGCCACTGTATCTACAAAAATCATCACCAGAATATACTTTCCCCCCATCAAAATTTAAATGCTTAATTTCCAATTATTCAAGGTTGGACCTTGTGAAACTAAACTTCCCTGAGTGTCATTCAAATACCCCGATAATTCCCTGAGTTTTCCAGGATTTAAAAATTCCCTGAGTATTTCCTGTTTTTCATGTTTTCCAGAGCAGTAGAGTGCAGCGAACCCACGACCTACTGGCCGGGTTGTGCCGCGCTGACATATGAATCACTTTTCTTTGTCTTCCAAGCCGCATGGGAATTGTGGGAAATGATTTAGCGGATCAAGCTGCAAAAGAGGCGGTATCACTACCACCTCGACCAATGGAGGTTCCTGCTAGAGATATACTCCGACAAGTACTGGTATTTTGGGAGAGTCAGTGACTAGCTGATCCAATGCCCAGTAAACTGAGAGCAATCAAGGGAACTACTCACGTGTGGCGGAGCATTTTCCGGCAACGGAGAAAGTCCGTCATTTTGTGTAGGCTAAAAATAGGTCATGCAAGATCCACCCACTCATACTTAATGAGAAGGGAAGACCCCCCACTCTGTACCTGTGGGGCCGTATTCACCGTGGCCCACGTTTTAACCGAGTGTGTGGATCTTGCAGACTTACGAAGAAACTTTGGTTTGCAGATGATACTCAAACTTTTATTGGCCGATGACGCGGTGGCTACTGATCTCGTCATCCGCTTTATAAGTGAGAGTGGGTTAGGGCTAACAATCTAAATTTACAACTGAATATTTACTCAAAAAACTTGTTCTTTTTTGAAATTCTGACTTTTGTTCTTCCGTAAATTTTGTTTATTATTATCAAAAGCGGAAGAGAACCCTCATACAATTTTATAAATTAAGAAGACTCAAACACAAACCTCAGTTGTTAACCCAGAGCAATGGATGGAATATTTTCAAGACCGCTTTGGAAATCCAGCTTCAAACAATTTTGGTAAAAATAAGCCACCATTAAGTATATTCCAAGTTTTCACAATGGAGGAAGTAAGGAATTGCATAAAGAACCATTGACCCTACTATACAATGAATGTATGAAGCAGAGAGAAGTCCCCAATTCATGGCCGGAATCAACCATCCTCACTCTGTACAAAGGTAAAGGTAGCAAGGACGATCCTGGCTCATATTAGGGGATAGCGCTGGAAAATCATACTTTTAAGATATTCTCAAAACTCTTGAAGAATCATCATGTCATCATGGGTAAAGCAAATAATACCTCCAAATCAATATGGTTTTGTGGAAGGTAGATCCTTGTTACAAGCAGTTGGAGAAGTCCTCCAGGAAATCACCAAAGCCCTAGCCCAACCAACACCCCTATATGCCATTTTCAATGACTATTCCAAACCGTTTGATAGCTTAGATAGGAACTTACTAATCCGCAAACTTGAGACAATCCCATACGTAATGGAACATGAAGTGGAGATATTGAAACTGAAACTATTCCTGAACGTTAATTTTGTGAAGATTTTTGATGGAATCTCTTATACATCACCAATAATTCAATCAAAAGGAAAGATTAAGAAAGATGTATATAACAATCATGACTGGCTGTGTGGGTATGAAGATGGGAACGCATTGTTTTGTTTTCCATGTTTATTATTTGCAAGAGTGGATGAAATCGGGAGTTACTGATTTGAATCATTTGAGTTCAAGCATTAAAAAACACGAGTCCTCGTATTCATTTAAGAAATGTGCTGAAGCTAGCGCTTTTCGGCAAGGTAAATGTAGCTTCGCAGCTGGACAGTGCATACAGGAGGAAAATAGCAGCAGAAAATGAGAAAGTGAAGTACAATAGGTACATCCTGAATATACTAATAAACTGCATTACATTTTGTGGCGTATTTAGGCTAGCTTTGAGAGGTCACGATGAAACTCTAACATCATCAAATCCAGGAATTTATAGGGGATTAATTAATTTCACTGCAGAACTAGATGTTGCTTTGAAGTCTCATTTAAGGAAACATTTAAAGAAACATTTAAGGAAACATCTAAAACCATTCAGAATGAGCTGCTTCAAGTGATGCTAGAAGTGTGCCATGAAGAAATTGCAAGGCAAGTGAACGATGCAAATTTCTTGGCTGTAATAGCTGATGAAACCAGTGATGTATCTAACATTTTTCAAATGGCCATTGTTTATTGCTATGTGGTCAAGGGTAAGCCGGTGGAAAGATTTTGGGGTTTTGTTTCACCTCAACACCATGACGCCAAAACATTAGCTTCTTGTTTGCTTGAAGAATTGCGAAAACATACATTAGATTCTCCAGCAAATTCATAGAAATTAATTGCACAGACTTACGACAGGTGTTCGGTTATGTCTGGTTCTTCTTGAGGTGTACAGGCTATAATGAAAACCACATTTCCAAATGCAGAATACGTGCATTGTTATGCTCACCAAGTAAATCTGGTAATGGGTAAGGCTGCTTCTGTCAATAGAAACGTGGGGATTTTCTTTTCAAATTTACAGGGTATTTGTACATTCTTTTCTGTTAGTCCCCAACGTACTGCGGTACTCGATTCAGTGGTGAAGAGACGGTTACCTCGAGCTAACAATACTCGTTGGAACTTTTTATCTAGAAGTGTAAATACCGTTTTTGACCATAAGAAAGATATTATTCAGTGTATGAACGAGATTCTGGACAGTGACGAGATCAAGAACTCCGGCACAATAAATCAGGCTGCTGGTCATATGAAAATTCTAATCAGTCATGATTTCAGTTTTTGGCTCTCCTTTTTCAGCAAAATAATGCCACTTGTTGAAATGTTATTTGGTCAACTCCAGAGAAGAGAAATTGATCCTTGTTCTGCCCAGAGGGCAATTTCTCAGTTCGAAGATAACATAAAACTCATTCGGGAACAAATTAATGTTGATTCAAGTGCAGAACCTACCGCGAGTTCATCGAAAAGGAGGATGACTGACAACACTGAATGGAAAAGGGAGGCAAAAGAAGTGTGTGACGTGATCGTGTGCGAAGCCAAAGCCCGCTTCTCTTTCTCAGGACAGCTTGTTGCATCAAATTTGTTTGCGCCACATATGTTTCCACTGTACGCATCAACATTTCCAGAAGAAACAGTGAAAACAGTGTGCTCGATTTATAACTTTTTTGACAGGATAAAACTTTCTCATGAACTGTCTTCGATCTACTCGGCAGAAGAATTCAGATGTGTGTCAGGGTAGATTTTGTTCTGCGAAATAATTCGGAAAATACATTCAGTGAATCATCGAGACTACTGAAATTGATTCTAACTGTGCCTATGACGTCAGTGGAAGCTGAAAGATGTTTCTCTACATTGAAGAGGATTAAAACATTCCTAAGAAACTCCATGTCTCAAGAGAGATTGACAGCATTGGCGATGCTCTCCATTGAAAAGGACCTTATCATGGAAATTCCAGACTTCAATCAGCGCGTAATAGACAAGTTCGCTGCAACAATAGACAGGAGAATGGACTTCCTGTGTAAATAATGTGAGTAAGAGATTATTACTAATTGTTACCAATTCTTAACATAGTCGATTGTCTTTGAATTATATTTATATAATACTTTGTTACTTTAAATTTGATTGCTTATTGTGTAACTGTTAGCGGATCCTCTATGCCAGTGGTACTCAACCTTTGCCAGCTGATGCCCCCCTTTTCAGATACGGGTAGTCATCGCGCCCCACCGCCCCTCCACTCGTCGCTTCTATAACCTCTTCGATAAACTGACGTAGAGGATATAGACCTAACCTAAAAACACTACATAATGGAACAATTAGTTCTGAAAAGATAATATGAAGTACGCGCTTTATATCTATTAAATACTAACAAAGAACACACTTTTACAATACATCCTTAAATTAGTCAACTAATGTCAGTGAGAGGGTTGACACTGTTTTCTCTTGGTAAGATTCGGTATGTTTGGTTTGATATTTGACAGAGCACAGCGGAGATCAGTTGCAACATCAAGCCGACAGCGCTGCTTTGTTTCTATGACACTCAGCGTTGAAAATCCTGGCTCGCATAAATATGTCGTTGAAAATGGGACAATGATGCGCAATGCAACTTTGGCTATTACACTGCAAGACAGTTTACCCAAAGGTCACCCAGTCCTAATATTTTGAAATCATCTTTTAGCTTTGATTCAAACTTCAAATCTATGGCGCTTCTTCTTGAAGTTGTGCTGGCAGTGCTTCAACCTCAATGGCAAACGGATTTCTTGTTAACATACAGAACCATTCATCTGACGAGATATCAGGAAAATAGAAGTTGAATTATTGTGCCAGGGAATGCAAATGTAACTGAATTTGCACCTTAAGTTTATTACGATCACGTTCATTTTCCAGCGAAATTTCATTAAAGTGGTGAAAGGATGAGAAGTTGAACTGAAGCTGGCGTTTCCATAACTGTATTATTTCCAGGAAACCTCTGATGGCATCATAAGCCAGAATAATATTGGAGCTTTTGCCTTTGAGCTTTAAGTTCAAACTATTCAAAGCTTCAAAGAAATCACAAAGATATGCCAATGGGACGATAAAATTGGCGTTGGTTTTGCTCCTTACAACACAGCAAATCCGTTATTTCACCTCCAACCTCGCGGCTCCGCAAAGGTTTGTGCCGACCGTTGGTGATTACCAGTGTTTTGAACGATTGACTTGGCGCTAGAATCACTTAGAGAGACTCGAAAAATGTTTGTTATACAAAATTGTAATATTTGAGTTAAAAACTTAATTCAGAAATCACTTCACGCCCCCCTTGATAAAGCCCCACGCCCCCCTAGGTTGGGAACCCCTGCTCTATGCTATTGTGGCTTCTGCCGTCACTATCGAAAATAGACTTGTTTCCAAGTAATGTTGTCCACCGGTTCTATCTAAGTCAGGCCTTTTCTCACTTTCTACGCAGCCCACAGAACTCTCCGATAGCCCCTGTAAGGCTCATATTACCGACGCAACGTCCTGATAAAGGCTTACAGCTCCATGACCTCCAATCAGGGAAATGGATGTATACCGCAATTATTACCAGATGGCACATACGTACGGAAAGAGTTTCGTATGCAGGCGAGTCTGCGTGCTGCAGCGGGAGCGAGAGGGGAGGGACGTTCACTTCGCTCATTGCTAAGGGAATGTTAACATCGGCTCCTACTGTAACTGTCACGTTTGAATTCTATTTGTATAGTAGCCTATGTTTCTGTCTGTTGCTGTCTAAATAAGAATGCTAGTGTCTGAATCGCTCCAGAGAGAAAGAAAGAAAGAGTAAGCAAATTGCATTATAGTGTCTGAGTACTTTTTTCTATAGTTTTTGCGGGGAAATATTTATAGGCTACTATGGATTAGCTGTTCAATTCTGAAGACGAGCAATCACTTCTACAGTACTCCTGGCCGCACACTATGTTTTGTCCGTGAATGATATCCAAGGTCTCGTTTAAACACATCTGCTATTTGCCTCTAGCTGACGTGTGGTGAGGAGTTGATTTGTCGTCAGCTTCCGTTGCGTCATCAGTGGCTGCTCTGGTGAGCAGTCGCACACTGTGTTGAGGAAGAGTTCCGAGAAAAATACCAAACCTTGCAAACAATGGAATTCACCCCTACTGAACTAATATTTTCTTAGAGGCAAAATACTTGTAAATTTTAGTGAATATCATAACTAGGATAACTAAGCTACGTTTGAACCGCAGCTTGTATATGATTTACACTTACATACGATCACAAAGGATATGGTGATTGATAAACCTATGAGCAGTGAATGAGACAGGGGTGTAAGGGTAGCGTATCTGCCTCTCGCCCGGAGGCCCCGGGCTTGATTCCCGGCTCCGTCAAGGACAGCCTCATGAGGGTAGTAGCGGTCGCTTGGTAGGCCAAGGCTTTAATGGCTCTAGTGCCACGTTTTTTTAGTGAATGAGCTAACAGTCTGCCACTCAACATATAATAATAAGTCCTGAGCTTGAATTTACGTGCGGAAATGTGTGGGTAGACCTGTCTTAAGACACGGCCACACAGAAGGCGGTCCAGTTGTATTGCCCAAAGTTGCATCAACCCTGGCACACAGAACGCGGTCTACTGTCGCCCGCTAGTGTTTGTCGCGACGACGAGCGATCCGGTTGTACAAATTTACAGATTGCCCGCCTGGCCGCCGTGCCGCCTTCGATTGTGTTGAGTGACCAAACTGAAGTATTTATTGAAACTGAGCGTAAATACACATATTTGTTCGACAGTTCACAGAAACATTATAAAAATGTTTTAAAGAATGCTGAAGCATGGAATGAGAGAGTTCAAGAGCTCAATTTAATTTGTGTAACCTATTCTATCTTTGATATATGGAAATTCATTATGTGCTTTATAAAATGTGTAAATCACAGAAAAATACATAACAATTGAAAACTGTCAACAAAAACAAAAAAGGCTTTAAAACTTAAAATAGGCAACGGAAGCCGTTTTCTCCAGTTCGTCGTGCACTTTCCAATGCTGAATTGTATTAAATCGTACAATTCCTCGATACATTCTCGCGACATACCAAAATACTTGAAACCCCTATCTTTATGTGACACCAGTTCGATACATGAGCGGTGGTATTCTCCTAATTGCTCTCTCTTCTTATTGATGTCATGCACCCAACATTGTCTTTTCTTCTTTGTGTTTTGCAAAGCAAACTGGGGAAGGAGTTGTTCTTGGTCCAAGCTCATACTCAATAATAATATCAAACAATACTTAATTTGTAAACACACTACGTATTCTCTAGAAGGGAGCGACCAGACCGGACCGCTCACACAATGGTATCGCGTCCTATGTGACGTCCCCATATCGCAGATGCTGGATCGCTTCCCGCCACAACAGACCGCTTTCTCTTTGGCCGATCATTAACATCTTAAATACGTTGTAGTGAATCATTATTTTGTTATTATACTTCATTTTGAATAATTTTACTGAAGTAATTTTGTACTCAAGCATTGTAAAAAAACTGTTGTTATTTATTAAGGATTCTCTAGACCAGCTTGGGGCTTTATCAAGGGGGCCGTGAAATGATTTCTAAATTAAGTTTCTTAAACTCTAATATTTCAATTTTGTATATCAATCATTTTTCGAATCTCTACAAGTGATCGTCGCGCCAATTCAATCGTTCAAAAGCACTGGTAATTGCTAACTGTCGGCACAAACCTCTGCGGATCCACGAGGTTGGAGGTGAAATAAGGAATTTGCTGTGTTGTAAGGAGAAAAATCAATGCCAATTTTATCGTCTCATTATAGCATAGAATAGTTTCAGGTTATTTAACCCTTGAGAACTGGCGTGAAACAAGAAGTTCCGTGACGAACTAAAGAGCCTACTTTTCATGCCAATGATTATTCTCCAGTATATGAACCTATCTAGAATAATGACGAAATTAAGTTGGTAATATCGAAATGTCTAATTAGTTCGAAATATTCCTGGTATAATGTAGCCTAATAGAGAACTACAGTTGGCAGCCCTGGTGACTGAATATATTCTTAGTTCCATCTCTTAAGGTACAGAATACAAAATTTGGTTGAAGTCCAATGGACGTTACATGCACTTAGACATTGGATCTATCAGCACGCGTAAATGTATGTTGGCAACAATGTCTTGTGTGTGCTGGTTAGAAATAATCGGAAATATTATGATATCTTGTTGTGCCAATTTTTGATGAAATCCATTTGTTAGTATAGAAGTAACATGCATTTTAAAATCGGTCCTATCAGCAGGCATAGAATCATGTTGGCAGCACTGACTTATATTAATTATTCCACATTAATCTAGAATGTTAGCTGTTATACGTGTGCAAAGTATAGGGCTGTTGGCTTGCATACTTCCTGATATATTGATATTAGGGTAAACAATATAGACAGCATTTACTAACAGTTGGCAGCCCTGATTGCTCTTAAGAATACTTATAGTCATATCTGTTATGTTGCACATAGCACATACGAAATTTGGTTGAAATCCAACTGATAGTATAGAAGTTACATGTATTTAAAAATTGGTCCTATCAGCAGGCTTAGAATCATATTGGTAGAACTGAAGTATATAAGTTACTCCAAAATTAATATAAAATGTCAGGTACTATACGTGTGCATAGTTTAAAGCTGTCGGCTTGCATACTTTCCGATATATTGGTATTTGGATAAAAGAATAGAAATATCAATTATTAACAGTTGGCAGCCCTGGTTGCTCTTAAGAACATGCTCAGTCATATCTGTTTATGTACACATATTACATACAAAATTTGGTTGAAATCCAATTGATAGTGTAGAAGTTATAGGCATTTAAAAATTGGACTTATCAGAAGGCTTAAAATTATTTTGGCAACACTTTCATGTATGGCCTCCAGAAAAATTAAACTAAAATAGTGTTATCTACATGTGTGCCAATTTTGGAATAGCTCCCATCCATACCTTCCAAGATATCCAACATGGAGCTCAAATTTCTAGTGCGTTTTTTCAGCAGTTGGTAGCACTGACATCATTTTCAAATATGGACGTGAGATATTCCGGTATACATCTTTACTCATACTAAGTTTGGTTTCGATTGCTGCAGCCGTTTAGGAGTTGATAGTGTGGGGGGGGGGGGGGGGGGGGCACACAGCCAGACAGACAGACACACATTTTCCCGGATCGATCTCATAAGTCTACTTTTTCCTCATTTTTGCAAAATGTGAAAAGTAGGCTAAACATATAACAGGAGGACTGGCGCCGGGTCATTTTGACCCACATTGTGTCCCTCCCTTTTTGTTGTAGTTTTACGTATTTTAATGGAGTAATTTTACACCTGGTGCCTTCCTATGAACTATTTCCAATATGAAATGAAGTTTATTTATATTTTTCAAATTTATCATGCAGAAAAATGACAATAACTTTCGCAACAGTATCGTTGGCTGTGATGGTGGCAGCAATGCAGTAATCGAAATATTTTTGAACAAAGGAGCTGATGACCAGGGTGCCCCTAGACCCTAAACATGGATCAACAAGTACGTGAGCTATGTGATTGTGCTGCTCCAAAATAGGTCGATTTTGCCCCTTATTCTTTACAGATTGTCCCTGAAAATTGTCACGCAAGGACTAGCGCCATGGGTAAATCTGACCCGACCGTAAATAATATAGAAATAACTTGAGTGTTCCAAAAGCTATGGACATGTTTCTTTTGCAGGGTGAAGTCCAAGGCTAGGAAGGAAGGTACTGTGAGCGACAGGAAATGAGGGCTGACCAAACCGAAAATATAGAGCATTATTTAAGCCTCGGGTCAAGTCCTCGCGGGTTAAGGTTACGGTACTTAAAAATGTTGTCTTGCCCTGCTCTCCCCGTGTTTTACGCCCCTGTCCTTAGCCGTATATGGATACCATCAAGGCTAGTAAACTACTGTAGTTTATAAGCCTTGGGATACCATCACCTACAGTGAAGTAGGCCTAAACTCTGTGATCGTTATGTTGTTGAGTGCAATAAGTGATCAAGATCAATATTATTGACGACTGTTAAGGGATTCACACTTATAAATGCAAACATTGTGAGCTCTAATGTTATTAAAAGTCAAATTAAAGGTTACTTACTTACCAGTAACTGCTGTCACCAACAAGTCAAATGCCAACCAAGACTGCACATGGTCTGGGAACAACAATGTACACATTGTAATTGTTGTCCAGTATTGTCAACACTCAACACAGCCGATATCTCGGTAAACTTAGTGGCAGGGTTCCTAACATTGACAGCATTTACTGGATCGGTATGTATTTTCAGTGGAGGATACAGGAAACTCAGAACACAGAGGCAAATGGACCTACTACCCTACAACACAAAATTGTCTGGGTTCGACTCTGTTGTTTGTTATTGTTGTTTTAAAGGGCGGAACTACGAGGTCATCTGCCCCTTGGGTTCAACTCTGCGAAGATATTTCTTAATCCTTATTTGAGGGCTTGAATGGGGGTACACTCAGCTTCGTGAACCAAAACTGAGGAGGGATCGATTCCCACCTGAGGCATCCTGGAAGTGATTTTCGATGGTTTTCCCCCCACTCCTACCCCAGGCAAGTGCTGGGATGGTCCCTGGTTTAAGGCCACGGCCGTCTCCTTCCCAATCCTATTCCCAATTTGCAAATACAAGTACAGTCATCACAATAATACAGGATATACGCGGGGCTACATGACCACTATGTTGCAGCCCCTACAATAAGCAACAACAACATCAACCTTTTACAATCTCTCTCCGCCTCAGAAGTGCTGAAATAGCCAGAGGATTCACCGCTCTCCAGGCATGCTGCAACTGCTTGCATGACACCTGAAGATAAGCTACTTTTGCGTGTGGACAGTCGTGTCGAATCAGCATCTTTTGTGTTTCTTATTAAACAGGGATGTCCAATTCTTTTTACTGTAGATTAAAAATACTATTTCACAAAATGATAACTTGTAATGAAAACACTATTATCAGTGTCGTAGCCAGGGGGATGTTACTGGGGGTTGGCGACCACGGGATCCCAGCTGAGTCCAGCATTGCTTCCACTTACTTGTGCCGGGCTCCTCTCTGTCTTCTTTCCTGTCGACCTCTCTTGGTCAACTCTTGTTCTCTTCCGACCTCCGACGGTATTAGGGTACCCGAGGCCTAGGGAGTCTTTCACTTTTCCGCCTTAATGGGCCCTTGTCTCATCTTTCCTGATCCCTCATTTTTCGAGGGGTCAGCCTTCTTTTTATTTCAAGTTCTCTCCTGCCTTCTGCACAAGGCCCCCAAGGAGGCAGGGTGTGTGTAGCCCCACCTCTTC
This sequence comes from Meconema thalassinum, assembly GCA_946902985.2. Taxonomy (NCBI): domain Eukaryota; kingdom Metazoa; phylum Arthropoda; class Insecta; order Orthoptera; family Tettigoniidae; genus Meconema; species Meconema thalassinum. The sequence continues at coordinate 24,757,472 of OX336389.2, read as the reverse complement.
TGGTGCACCCTGGGTAGTGCTACACCCTCAAGGGCTCACGGCTGGTGAGTTTGGGAGTTGGCAACCCTGGGGGATTCCTGAGCTGGGTCTGATTTTTCCTCTGATCTTGGGGCGGGCCCTCTCCTCATTCCCTTTCCTATCTGCCTTTCATGGCTCTCCTTCTTTCCAAGTCCCTCAAACCTCATTCTTCGAGGGTTGAGGGCATTTCTTTTCTTCCTGTCCTTTATTTGTTTACCATTTCTTCTCGTAGTATGTACAGTAAGTCTGTTTAACATTTGATTGCCGGCGGTCGAGATGGGAACTATTCTCTGTTTACTTGTGTCACACGTCAGCCTGTTTAGTTGACAGGTACAGTTGCGCGAGTAGGATATGTCTCAGCTCCAGTAGCCTCAGTCATTGTTTTACAGTCCGTGGTGACATAAGCTCCTGTGACGATTATATGTGCTATTGCGAGGATTGGTTGGTTTGCTCTCGTCCGTGTTTTATACATTTGAGTGGAGTAGGGCCTATACACCGTAAGTGTTATGTATTTTAAGGTACGCTTTTAGACTATATTATGCTATTATGCTACTAACGAGGAAAGATCTCACTAACTCTTGTCACTGAATGTCTGCAGCCTTCGCACGCGTTTAGTAATTGGTTAAATAGATTATTAGAGAGCAGCGCTTACGCGTTCACTCGAAGAATGCGTTAGAAATACAATAAATAACCCTAGTACACTGATTCTCTACACCAGTTTGGGCTTTATAAATGCCTGGTTGGTTGGTTCCTCAGTTTAGGGACTGTGACAACGCGGTCATGTAGCCCCGTGTACTTTAAGTGTGCGTAGAATCTGTTTGATAACCGGTGTTAATTGTGATGGCTGTATTAGTGTGTGTTATCTGTGATTCAGGTAAGGACTGCAGACGATCAATTTCAAGTTTAGTCCCTACTTTTGCTACCAAATGCTACCGTCCACGACACCTAGCTGAGAACTTGTCTACTAGATGCCATCGCAATCGCCACCTGGCGGCGAACATTGGAACTAATATAGCGTAAATAAAATCTAACCTACAAATTTTAGCTTCACACAAGTTTAATGAGTGGAAGATCCTTTTACATGCCATAAGTCTAAACCTGATTTACTTCCCCTCCGAAGGAAGGCATACTGAGGGATTTTTGACGCTCTTCAAAAAATTATAAATGCTTATTAGGCTACGATGTGAAAATTCTCGAATAAATATTTTCTGTGTTATGTGATTTCCATTTTCTTCCCGTGGAACAAAGTTATTATTTTCGTTTTGCCACGAACATTGATTTTTACCATAACAATAAGCACTCACGGATTACAGAAGAAAATTAATTTTGTGATCTATTAACTCTTCACTAAGCGGGTGCTTAGTCTGCAGAAATTCGTGATTTTCCATTGCAGATATAAGTATATGTTAATTTTCATATAGTCGTATTTGATTGTTGTAGGACACTTATTCAAGTTCGACCGAAATTATAGAACTGTTCGTGACTATGTGAGGTGATGTTGGAACTACCTGTATTCTTTATACCGAAGTCCAGTACTTCAATAGAAATTTAATTATAAAAATGTTAAGCCAAATATCATTTTGATCGAACGAACTTCAGCTGAAATGATGTGTGAAACAAAATGAGGGAGACAACTGCACAATCTGCAAGCTAGACATTCCCGATTGGCTCATCCTCCTTAGGAAAGAAAGCATAATAATAATAATAATAATAATAATAATAATAATAATAATAATAATAATAATAATAATAATAATAGTAATGTTTTTATTTATTTCTTTGACTCATGAAGTATACGCAGTACATCGAAGCGATTTCCCTAACTCCTAAATGCAACAATATTAGAAAACGCTCCATTCTCAATTCGCCCATAATTATTAATTTGTCCGATCACAATTCACAATGTTAGGCCTACATCTAAGACAGGTAGCACGTGCAATGTTGCTTGGCTTATGTGCGCTTGAAAGCAAGACATGACTGAGCGGTTTGATGTGGGTTGACCTGCTATTTATACACTTGTCACTTGGTTGGACAGTGGATATTAGTTGACTTGTTTGTGATGAATAATCAAACAGTAGGCCGTCGTATTGGCTGGAACATTGTCATGCGTTTCAAAATCTAGTCGAATGTCAATATTGGATGGTTTGACAGACTCTTCCAAGTAGGAACAGTCAAAGACAATCAGTGGCGCCCTTGTCTTAAAAGCTTGGGGTGACAAAATTGGACAATTCTCTTTTTGATAATACGACCATCTAAATTTAGAAAACAAGTCGTATAGGGGGCCAAACTTATTTTTTGAAAAATCTAAATCCAGCCCTTCCTAGGGAAACACAGTACCGTTGAGGAAAAGACGTGCATTTCTCAATTGCAGGTGATCAAATTGCGTGGCATCTTTGGTTTGTTGATACTTGCGATTTGTTTGAAAACCCACAATCATGTAGAGAGGTCTCTCTGTATAGCGGGCTGTTTTTATAGACCAACTATGTGTGTTGGTGGTAGGCCATAGCGGGTACTCATGGAGTGCCCAGCTTCTAAATTCCATGAGTAGAGGTATATCTCTCTTTACCATTTTGAGTATGTCCAGTTTTTTGCTATCGTTAAGGGTCACATGAGGCACTTTCCATAGCAAGCGTTGTAGTTGAATTTTTGAATCAATGGGGGCATTGTCGGCTCCCTTGAGTGCATTATTATCACTCCTGTCTCTCACCAGATAAAGCACTTGCCTTGCGTTGACCACAATGCGCTGGTGATCTTCAGCAAAGCCTAAAATCAGTTTAAGAGGTAAATAACCAGTAAAGGTGCCATCGGTGTGTACCATCCAGTCATTGATCGAGTCAGGGCACCAACCCGCCATGCAAAGTGTTTTAGCTTCTTCCTCACTATAAGAGGGATATAGTTTCATAACACTGGAAATACCCACATTTCGAGTGCTATCCACCACGATATCGTTAATCACATAACGCACTTCAGAAAACAGAAAGGCGAAAGCATGGTTGGCTAACTTGGATGTAGTGGGTGTAGAGCCATCGGCTTTGGTGAGCCGACCTTCAATCTGAATAACACATTCATGCGGTAGAGTGTAAATATCTTGGTTGTTGATAACAAATTGAATTTCATCATTGTTATTGAGTCCATGTGTTTGAGCTTGATAAGAATAGAGATCAATTCTTACCACTCCTGGTTGTTCTTCGATGTGGTTCGCTACCTCTAGGATAGAATTCATCGCGGGGGTTGACGTGGTAACCCAAATGCTGTAAAATCTGCTTGTTCTGAGATGTTAACGTGTATTCACGTGGTAAACAACTAACACCATTCCTAGACGGTGCTGTTGCTTTATATACAAACTTCATAGCGGTTTTAGCACCAACTTGTAAGTCACTGGGGTGGTAGAATCTAGATCAATGAGTTGTTGCTCTTTATTGATCAGTCTTAATGTTATATTACTAATACCATCGACAGCCACAGAATGAAAAAGCACCACTGGAGGGTTTTCACGAATAATATAGCCATTGGGCGATGTTACAATAAAGTCATAAAGCAAAAGGAAGATTGTAGTTTTACGTGACCGTGAATCTTGTGATTATGAGCCACGGGACCCCCATTTTACGTGGAATCCGAACCACAGGACATGGCATTTCACGTCGAAAATCTCACATGCATTGACCGGGAATCGAACCCGGACCGCCTTGGTGAGGGAAGTCGTAAAGCGAATGCGACGGTTCTTGATTGGTGTACACTTGACTAATAATATTACACGTCACCGACACATGATAGTCCTTAATGAATTTCACTTCATGGTCTGATTCATGTTTTTTGTTGGGCTGCAACACGCGTGGTTTAAATCCTAGTAATGGACCAATGGAATCGGGGTGTGTTTTAAAGTCAATTTTGAATGTAGAAAAAATACTGCAGCGATGAGTGTTGGTATTTCCTACAAGTTCAAACTTGCGCGTTCCATCGAGAAATGACTTTAAACCATATTCATTGATCAACACCACATAAATGTGTTCATAAATGTCATCTATCGTGTATCCACCAGAGTTCAGGGTGAGCACAGAATCATCATAGTAAAACTTGTTGTTCACGTTTTCACGTATGTTGTATATTCTATTGTACGTTTCAAGTGAAACAAGTCCTAAACCATAGGGTTTTTCACTCAATTCGATAGGTGGGTAAAAGTCTAGGCTCACTTCAGGTCCACGTCCATGGAGTGTAAACGTCTTACTTTCCACCGACATACTGTTGACGTTTTTGCTTATGCTGCGTCTTATATATAAAAATTAAACACAAACGTCCACATTGTTGGCTGTTAAACGTTTGCTCACGTTTCACATTATAATATATCTTGATCCTGTTTCCAAAATAGACCACTAGTTCCATGGGCGGGGGCAAATTCCCAAAACTGTCAAAGTACCATACAGTGGATCCCTCTTTGACATAAGCTACATAATGTGTTCCAGGTCCTCGGTGATCATGCAAATTGACAACAGCGCATTCATGTTTCCAGGGTCGTGAGGGTAATTGGTTTCGCATAAACACACCTCGAAAATGAGAAAGCTTCAGTTGTTTAGCATAGCTTTCCACTTGTTGATGTGTCAGGGCATGTCTTGCTATGGCTGAGGTTAAAGATGTTTTTTATTTATTTCGAAAAGGTGAAATTCCAAATCCTTGTTGATAAAAGGCTGGCTTCAAATTGACATTTCTACCCCCCATAGCAATGGCCTCCATTGTTTCATTGTGTCGCTGACTTTCTTTGAGTTGTTGCTTGCCCTGTTGCGCGGCTTTAATAGTTTTTGCCACTGCACTGGCGCCGCCTAAAAGTGAACCTAGAGCAGCCAGACCAGCGAATAATGCAGGTAAAAATCCCGCTCGTTTGGGGACGGGGATCACTCGCCCTTGTTTTGAACCCTGTCGCTGACGTTTTGGAATAACATGTCTCTGTGCTGCTCGAAGAGCTTTCCTTATGGTCAACACATTATTTTTTCTTTTTTTTTCTTTCGCAAGGGCTTGTCCACGAATGTCATAAGCCCTGGCTTTGCCAAGGACGGAGTCATATTTTTAGTATTTCTCACCACATATCTTTGTTTCACCATGATGATGATGACCAACAACCTTTCACAAGAAAGTTTATGTCACAACTAATGTCAGATTGTTATTTCATGGCTGTATATTCCAATTCTACATAAAGTGGGAAATCTTTTATGGTTTTTCCAGCTTGCTTTTCATTCCATGTCAACATGAGATGAAAGGATAATTCGTCTCCTGCATTGACCATTTCATGGTTATGGACCAACATCCTATGACCATTTATCTCTATTTGTAAATGGTTCTCATCAGGTATGGCATATTTGATGTGAATGGTTCCATCATAGTGTAGTCGATAGTGGCTTAAACCCGAAGCAAGCACATAGGTCAAGAGCTGGTCATGAACTAGCGGTATATGGTTTCTCTCATTCACAGGTTTTACATTTGTCAGATGCACTAAAAATACAGATGGGATAAATTTATAAAGCCTTTTCATTTCATAGGTCACGTATCGCTTGGTACAGACATCATCATCTTCTTGTGGGTCTTCCACGTGAATAATGCGTTGATGATTAGCGCTATAGCCATTCACCGTAAGCTGAGGCACTTTATCATAAAACTCATACACCTTGTTATCCACATACTTTTTTGTAGTAACGTCTGTAGACACTTGAGGATGTTTTACATGAGTTAACCGCTTTCCTTTAAAGTCATAATCTCCTTGTTTTGTGCGTGGCACTACTGACCTATCCACACAGTGTTTATTAGCAGGATATGTTTCTTGTTTAGGATCATGTATGGGAACAGACCTAGCTTTGACCATCAACGCACGTCCAAAGACATCCATCGTCAACCTGTAGTACGAGTCTACTGTTTCTATATCAAGGCTCGGTGCGATGTATATAGACAGCCTGCTAGCCTCTCTAAGCTTTAGTTGAAATGAAGCTAATTAAGCAGCAAGAGTCATTCCCCGTGAGGGACATGGTTTCCCATCTCTGCCCCACATCACGTGAACAACGCCATGGTTCACTGTTTCCATCTTCCATTCGCTGCATCATTGTGGGACCTTCCGGCTGTGGAAAGACCAATCTTTTGCTGACACTTATTACAGCGCCCAATGGTCTGTGTTTTCAAAATATTTATATTTTCGAAAAATCTCTCTACCAACCCCTCTACGTTTTTCTGGATCAAGTCATGTCTGGATTAAAAAATGAGAATATGGGGTATTTTACATTTTCCACGTAAGAAAATGTTATTTCACCGGATGAGGTAAAGCCTGATTCACTCATGATTTTCGATGATGTATCCACTGAACGACAAGGCATCATTCAAAGCTATTTCAGCCTGGGTCGACACAAACATATCGATTGCTTCTATCTTGGACAAACGTATTCTAAAATGTCCAAACAGTTAATTCGTGACAATGCCAATGTCATTGTTTTATTTCGCCAGGACGAGACGAACAGTCGTCACATTTATAATGAACATGTGAATCCAGATATGACCTATCAAATGTTTACAGAATTGTGTGGCAAGTGCTGGAACACACAACGTCATGCCTGTTTAGTGATTGACAAACAAAGTGAACTCAACCAAGGGCGGTATCGCTTAGGGTTTGATCATTTTATTGCTATTTAAGGCACTGTATCATTCCCTCTCAACTCATTTGTCACAACACCATGGCGTTAGCAGGGAGTCAATTGAAAAAGCATATTATTAGAGCAAAAAATACTATTCGCCAAAAGTTTCGTCAATTGAAACGATCGCGTGCGGATCGTGCTTTGTTTATTCAACAACATTTAGTCCCTCCGCTAAAAGCTATGTTGAAACCCTCTTTCAAGCCATCTGAAACGCTACCTACTGTTTCACAAGCTACGCAGACGCACCACGAGGACCCTGAGGAAGTGGAAGAGGAAGAGGAACAGGAACAGGAAGATTTAACTAGTGTTAGCGAAGTTGAGGATAATGAGGAACAAGTGTTTACGCCTTAAAAAAAGCATTACCCCTTGCAGAGTTTTTAAGAAAAAAGAAATCCTTGGCCATGGTCGAAACACCTTGCCCTTCCAGATCATCTCCATTTTCACAACTCTTGGCCACCCCTCAACATAAAGCTCAACTGAAAAACATTTTAATAAAATATTATGGATCAACACTGGAACCCTATTTCACCAATCTATTTATTGGAAACACAGATACCACATATGGTGTTCGCGATGAGGATGATAGTTTTAAAATTGGTGATTCATCGATTAAATTTAGTCGTACTAAAGCTATCATTAAAAAGATCAACTATAAATTAGCACCAGGACTGTTAAAGCTACTATTCTCTCGAACTCCCTCATCCCAAGATTATACGTCAGAGGACCTTGATAAATATAAATCCATTTTATTGGACACCCATGCTCACAAAAGACAGTATGATCCCACTCAACAAGTGAATGCCAATATATCTTAAAAATATAAAACCATCATTGCAAAAATGTTCCCCACTAGTCAAAGTGGTCGTCGCAAAGTGTCCGCTTCAGGGGTGACATTTAAACCATTAAACCCCCTTGTGGATGTTACCTACTGGCACAATCCCAATAAACTCGTCCAGCGACTACAGCTGTTGCATGCTTCACGTCAAGCCGGTCATACTGGTCACGATTGGGAAATTCAAGAAATTGAGGAAGAACTTCGAAATGCCAAAATTATTGTTTAAGCCCTCACCCATTAAAATGGGTATTGCTCACGAGTTGCATCGTCCAGCTAGACGTCACTATCAGCGACTCAAGGTGATTTCACAAGGTGTGGATGAACTTTGGCAAGCAGACTTGGTTGAAATGATTCCCTATGCTAGCGGTAACGATGGTGTACGCTATATGTTGACGGTCATTGATGTTTATTCCAAAATGGCGTTTGTTGAACCTGTGCGACGCAAGTCTGGTCCACTAGTCACTAAGGCCTTTCAACATATTATTCAACAATCCAAACGTCAACCTCAGCTGCTACAAACCGATCAGGGAAAAGAATTTTTCAACAAGGATTTCTCCAGTTTTCTCAAATCTAAGGATATTCACCATTACAGCACGTGCAGCATTCTCAAAGCCAGCGTGGTCGAGCGGTTCAACCGAACATTGAAAACCCATATGTGGAAAGCGTTTACCGCTCAGGGCACTTATCGCTGGTTGGACTTGTTACCTGAGCTAGTATCACGTTACAATGACACCAAACACAGAACCATTGGGACCAAGCCACGACTTGTGACTAAAAATATTCCACAACTGGATAAACTGTTTAACCCCATAAAAACAGCAGACCCTAAACGTCATCGCCTTAACATTGGGGACCATGTTCGTGTGAGCAAATTCAAGTCCGTCTTCAACAAGGGCTACACACCAAATTGGGGGACTGAACTATTTCAAATTCGTCAAGTCAACCTGAACAGTCCAGTCACCTATTTACTCGAGGACCTCAACCATCAACCTATAAAAGGCAGGTTTTATCTCCAAGAACTTCAAAAGATGGCGTTTCCTAAACATTACCTTGTGGAAAAAGTGTTGAAACAAAAAGGAAATAAACTATATGTAAAATGGTTGGGATTTAGCTCAGCCTTTAATTCTTGGATTAATAAATTACATGTTGTCTGAACCCGTGTGCCTTGTATTTATTTATTCACTCATGTTGTACTTAACCTACAGTCCTATGTACAGTCCTCAGCTCCACATTTATTATGAGCAATACATATTTCTTTCTCTCTTCGCCTGTGCTCTTTCTTACACTGACTCTCCCCCCTCTCCTCCCCCTTCACCTCCCACCACTGTCAAAACAGGTTGTGACTTGTTAGATCTTATCGTGCACGTGCACAGGTGAACACCTGTGTTAGGTCATATTACACATGAACTTGCATTTTCTCACGTATGAACCAAAACAGGATGTGACTTGCTTCACAAGGAGAATGCTAATAATGACATCTCACACGTGTTCACATGTATTTCGTCACTTTCCTTACATATCGTTATCACATTATTGTAGTGGTGAACAACGTCAGTTCAACACACACAAATGTAGTTAGACCCTTTGACATAATTTAAATAAATTCACGAGCCAGTCCATAGGGACCGGTCCCAAGGGATCAGTCCAAAGGGACTCGTCCACAAGGACTCGTCAACAATAACCAGTCCACAGGGACCCGTCAACAAGGACTTGTCAACAATGACCTGTCAATAAGGACTCGTCCACAGGGAACCACTCCCCCACCCTCTTCAAAAGCCATGAGTGGGCATGCGTAAAAAACCAAAACAAGCATGTTAATTCATATTGGCTATACACCGAACACATGCACTTTATGTAGAACAACGTTTCATTCCATATTGACATTCAAACTCTCACATGTTGCAGTTGGAAAGAGAGATTCTCTAAAAAATTACAATTTCGCCCCCTAGTAGGGGTAGGTTTTAATTTGGGGTTGAAATATGTTGTTCATTGGAAAGGGGGTGTCAGCCCGAGTTCAATGACACCTCATTCGTCAAAATCCGACCATGCGTTCGAGAGTTATCGCACCGCCGCCATCTTGTGAGGAGGGTGAGGAGGAGGAGGCATCTGAACCGATCAAAAACCACTACTCATATTGCATGATAAAGAAGGATCACTTCAACCACAAGATTTCGTTTTCCTTAAAAAGGATGGAAGAAAATTTAGGCCTGAATGGTACAAAATGTTTTCTTGGCTGGAATATAGTCCTCTAACCGATAAAGCATTCTGTTTTGTCTGTCGTGTGTTTTACAAGGCGGAAAAAAAAATGCTGAAGACGCTTTCACAATCAGTGGGTTTTCGAAGTGGAAGAAAGCTGTAAAAGTGTTTGAAAAACATGATTGTAGTAATTTGCATAAGACTAGTATGACTAAGTTCACCTCTCTACAAGAAGCAGATAAAAGTGGTACTGTTATTGAAAAAGTTAATGAAAAGTACTCCAAAGAAGTTGAAGAAAACCGATTGTATTTAGGAGCTTTGTGTGAATCGTTAATATTTTGTGGCAGGCAATCCATTGCTCTCAGAGGACATGATGAATCTGCAGAATCAAAGAACAGAGGAAACTTTTTGGAGCAGTTGGAGCTTCGTTCTAAAGATAGTGATTTGATCAAGAAGTTCTACACTGAGCATCAAAAGAATTTTCAGTACACTTCAGCGACTTTCCAGAATGAGTTACTGTTCATTATTTGAGAGCAAATCAAGCTGCACATTGCCAAAGAAGTTAAAGAGTCCAAAGTGTTTGCCATTATAGCTGATGAGACTCAAGACATAGGAAAGCACGAGCAAGTAGCTGTCGTTTTAAGGCATGTCAACGATAAATTACAAGTTTATGAGTCGTTTGTAGGGTTTTATCGAGCAAAAAAACTGATGGTGAAACTCTGGCAAATGAACTAAAGAATGTTTTGATTGCACTGGATTTGAACATTAAAAATCTGCGTGCTCAGTGCTACGATGGGGCCTCAAACATGAGGGGTCCATATAAAGGAGTGGCAGCTAGAATTATGGAAGAAGCCCCAACAGCCATGTATATTCACTGCAATGCACATATATTAAATTTGTGCATTGTAAGAAGTTGTACAAGCGTAACATCAATAAGAAACACTTTTTTTGTGCTTCAAAGTCTTTACAACTTTATTGAGAAATCAACTAAACGACATGCTGTTTTTGAACAAATTCAAAACAGTTCCAAAAGCTTTAGTGGTGGAACTGTAACATTAAAGTCTTTAAGTGATACCAGATGGGCTTGCCGTGTTGAAGCAGTGCGGTCTTTGTTAGACAATTTCGAAACAACTTTGAACACTTTACAACAAATTGCACACATAGACCCTGATAGTGGTGGACAGGCCAATGCTTTGTTAAAGAGCATGGAGGATTTCAGCTTTGTGTTTGACTTGCTGTTACTGAGGAGAGTTCTTACGCAATGTGATGTACTGTCAAAAACATTACAAGCAAGCGATGTGACTTACGAAGTTGTGAAATCTGTCAAAATCAGCACAATTGAAGTCGTACAATCCTTCAGAACAGATGAATTTTTTAATAAGTTATTTAACCACTGCACAGAAATCTCTGAGCACTGCGGATTCCAAGCAGCACACATGCCAAGAAGAGGGAGAATTCCATCAAACATTGGTGGTGGGGATAAAATTCCCTTTGAAACCGTGGAACAATATTACAAGGTTTCAACCCTTTGGCCAGTCATTGACATCCTGGTGCAAGAGATAGAAGCCAAGCTTCAAGAAAACAATCTAGATGTACTGAACCATTTAAGCAAAGTTCTTGGTGCAACTAACGTGGAACTTTCCAGTGTACAGTATTTGTGCAAGTACCTACTACAGTATGAAAAGTGAACTGCTCCTCTCTGAACTAAGATGTTTTTACAACATGGATGAGTTCAAAAAGAAAAAGAGTATTCAAGAAAGAGCTGACCTTGTGGTTAAAAAATCTTTGAAAAGTGTGTTCCCTCTTCTTTTTGAACTGTTCCGCTTATATTTTACAATTCCCATGAACTCGGCATCCTGTGAAAGGTCTTTTTCATGTCTAAGGAGGTTAAAAACCTACACCAGAAACACTGTTGGCCAAGAAAGGTTGTCGTCATTGGCCCTTCTGGCAATTGGAAGGAGTGTTGAAATAGATATTCCCCAAGTAATTGATGTTTTTAACTCAAAACAAAAGAGAAGGCTTCATTTAGTGTAAAATAGTTTTTGTACAACTTATGGTGATATCAAGTAAAACTTCAATAAAGCATTGTTATTTTAGTATGATGTTTTCTTGATTTATACTTAACTAGGGTAAGCATTAAAATTAATAATTATCAACAACAGACCAAACTTTAAAAAACTATGTATGTATGGTATTTTTTTTCAAACGATTTTGTTGTTTATGTTATTAAAAACACATTTTGGTATAACTAGGCCCATAAATAATAACACAGATCATTGGTAAAAATGATTTACATTTATGCTGGTATGGTATGTAAAGCAGTTTAAAAAGTGCTTGTAAACTACAGTTTTAACGCAAAATTTAAAAAAAAAACCGGGGGCGGGCCCCCCTACCCCCTTTTGCCTGGGGGGTATTCCATACCCCCCAGACCCCCAGGCAATGCTTGCCACCCCAGTTAAAATGCTGAAATTACGCCCATGATGTAGTCTACTATTACATAATTGTGTAGGTGTAGTGTTCAAACTTCAATCGCATGATTAGGACACAAGACATGAAAACCAGATTTTAAAATTTTGCACAGCTGCTATCTTGTGGTTATGAAAACAATTGAAATAAATTAGATATCTTGAGGTTATGTAAACAATTGAACTAAATTAGATGCCAGTGCATCTTAAATCGCAATAAAAGTCTATTTAAAAGTTTCAATTACGCTTGGCTGCCACTTTCGTTTTGTAGTTAACAGGTTTTTGAAAGTCGCATAGGTGAATTTCTAGTAGTGTCCTTTATCACCGTACAAAATTTAAGGGTGATATCAGTAATAGTTTCGGAGATATAGAAAGCCGGTGAAATATGACTTTCAAAAACCTGTAAAATACAAAACGAACATGGCGGTCAATCGAAGGTGAAACATTTTAATAGACTTTTCTCGCGATTTAATCATCTGAGCGCAGTGGAATATGGTACAGTAAATGTTTATACACATTGTAGTGCACTGGCATCTAATTTAGTTCAATTGTTCACATGACCTGAAGATGGTGGCTGTGCGCAATTTTAAAATTAAGTTTTTATTTCTTGTGTATTAATCATGCGATCGAAGTGAATGTTTGAATAGTGAAACTACGCAGACATCGTCATCTAATAGTACATAACGCTATGATCTACATGTATCAAAATCCAACATGGCAACCAACCGAAATATTTAGACGGTTCTCAATATCTACTAATCTATGATAGCAATCAAACTGACATTTTGTATGCTGATAGAGGCTGTGAACATAAGTTCACTAATGGGACTTTCAATTACCTGGTGAGCACAAATCCAACATGGCGGCGACGCGAAATGTATATATATATATTGAAATGGACGTTTCTCGTGATTTAACCATCCGAGGGCAGTAAAACTTGGTACGGTAAATGCTTATACAAATTTTAATCCACTGGCATCTAATTTATTTCAATTGCTTTCATAACCACAAGATGGCAGCTGTGCGAAATATTAAAATCTGATTTTCATATCTTGTGTCCTAATCATGCGATTGAAGTTTGAATACTACACCTACACAATAATCTTCATGTAATAGTACATAACTCTTAAGTCCTACATATATAAAAATCCAAATGGCGATCATCCGAAATATTTAGACGGTTCTCAATATCTACGAATCTAATACAGCAATTAAACTGAAATTTTATATGTTGATAGAGGCAATTAACATAAATTGGGTATATGAAAATAGGCTGTATAGTTCTTCGCGGAACTACTTGTTCATAAAGGAAAACAGGCTAAAAAGGAAGGCGTGAATGACACTAGGTAAAAGTATAGTGTTTTTTTTCTTTTTGTGAAAGTTAAGGCGAATGTAAAGAAAAGATACTGGGGTGTTGCTAATTATGGGTCTTGGCAGGAAAACCAAACGTGCTCAGCGTTTATGTGAAAACGACAATGCGAAAGTAGTAAACAACAACAACTAATATTGTCTGGAAGGAAGCGTTATGACATATAACCTAACTTATTGTCTGGAAGGAAGCGTTATGACATATAACCTAACTGTTGATTGTCTTCTGTATCTCAACGGGTATTATTTTAGGGACTCACAACTTGTGGAACATGGGTTGGCGACCACGGGACCCCAGCTGAGTTTGGCATTACATCCACTTACTTGTGCCGGGCTCCTCTCTGTTATCTTTTCTCTCGACCTCCCTTGGTCTACTCATGTTATTTTCCCACCCTGACGGTATTAGGGTATCTGAGGCCTAGGGAGTCTTTTACTTCCACGCCTTAATTGGCTCTTGTCTCATCTTTCCTGATCCCTCATTCTTCGAGGGTTCAGACCTCTTGTTTCCTCTTCCTGATATCTCCTGCCTTCTGCTCAAGGCCCTAAAGGAGGCAGGGTATGTGTAGCCCATCACTTATGGTGCACCCTGGATAGGGCTCACGTCTGGTGAGTTCGGGAGTTGGCGAACCCAAGGGCTTCCTGAGCTGGGTCTGGTTTTCTCATTCTTCCAATGCCTTTGGGGCGATCCCTCTCCTCTTTCCCATTCCTCTTTGCCGTTCGTGGCTCTCATTTTTTCCAAGTCCCTCAATTCTCATTCTTCGAGGGTTGAGGGCATTTCATTTCCCCCTGTCTTTTGTTTCTTGCTGAACAATTCGTACACTCATAGTATTGTACCCTTATGAGCTAGGCTCAAAGGATACGTTATACAAAGATTATAGGATATTCTTTCTAAAATAAGGAGTCAAAATAACTCAAGACCAGTTGGATGGCAGATGAAGAAATAGCCGAGATATGAGGTCCACAGTAAAGGAATCAAATCCCATGATAATTAAGAACGAAACATAGTTTTTCTTAAGTTTTGGAGCTTAAGCCAGAAGAAGATTTCATATGTTGAAACGAAACGCAATCTTGGAGCTTGTCGCAAGAGGTTGAATCATAAGATGACTATACATGCACGTGCGTGGGGTGATTCAGTCGTAATAAATCAGATAGCGAGTCAAGCCAAGAGATTAAAACTCTGAGTAAGGCCAATGATATAGGAAGGGAATTCCCCTCGCTATGACGACCCAGCAGTATTACCACGATGTTAGTAACAGACAAGGCCTGCAATGTTGTGATATCAGTATGATTTCCGAAAAAAAAACCCGCATAATTATGAACATTGGAGTACGCCAAAATGGCTGATAATTAGAAAGAGAATTTTCAAGAACATAAAATCATATAATTATTGTACAGGAAAGAAGCGTCGATTCAGCATTACGTCAGTTGGCCTTCGCGAACGAATCTGGCGGCAGAATATTGGTAAAGTGATCGCCGACGCCTAGTTGAATTACTTTGGAAATTTTTAGAAAAGAAGTGAACGATCGATTTTCAAATCCAGAGATATTTTTCGAACCTATGGACTTCAGGGAGTACGAGAGTAATTTTTATAATCCGCTACAAGGATTACTTTAGAAGTTAGTTTCCAGAGGGGTGGAAACGGACTACATTTGGCTCAAATCAGATAAATAGGCTGCGAGCCGTGGCAGATTCAATGAGTTCTAAACGACCATCAGTGGAGGTTGTGCTGTTTCGATAAAGTGATCATCGCGTCAGTATACGCCGAGCTGGACCCGAAAGGGCCAAAGAAGAAGTTATACGGAAGTATTAAATACAGTCTTGGTAAGCCCCGGGCTACAAGTCGAAAAGCAGCAGTAATCATTTGAAGCAAGTATAAGTCTTCAAATCGTTAAATTAGAGGAATCCTAGTAAGGAGTCAGAGTGAAAACATTTAGATGTGGAATTTGAGTGGAGAACCACTAATTACGGAGCGCTAGTTCGAGTTTAGACTGCGACTCTAGGGAAAAGTGTTTAAAAGAGACATACGGCGAAGTACATTATCGTAGCCGTACACAGATAATATCGCGCCAGTGCAGTGAAGTCACGGCCGATATGAACTGAAATAAACATTGAAAACAGAACTATCCGAGGTGAGCAGGGAAGTAACGGGTAGGAGATCAGAGACTTTCAATGGAGTGTAGGAGAGGTCTAGGATAGACCATTGAAGATCAGAGACTTTCATTGAATTAGGACCAGGGTAGAGAATGCGCCAATACCTACATCCCTTGGATGAGGCAAAGAAATGAGTGGAAACGTTTGAATCAGGAGGAAGGGAATCACAGGTGTTTAAAAGGCATTAATTCATGCCTAAGTGTAACATTTGTTGTTGTTTGAGTCTTCAGTCTTTTGACTGGTTTGATGCAGCCCTCCATGCCTCCCTGTCCTGAGCTAATCGTTTCATCTCTACATAGCTACCACACCCTACATCCGAGGCAATCTGTTTAACATATTCTAACCTTGGTCTACCCCTACAGTTCTTGTTCTCGACCCTTCCTTCCATAACTAAGCTTGCTATTCCTGGGTGTCTTAGTATGTGTCCTACTAACCTATCTCTTCTCTTCATTAGCAGTCGCCAGAAACATCTCTCCTCTCCCACTCGTCTTAATACCTCTTCGTTTGTAACCCTGTCTACCCATCTGATCTTCATCATTCTCCTGTAACACCACATTTCAAATGCTTCAATTCTCCTCTTTTTGCTGCACCAATAGTCCAAGTTTCACTTCCATAGAGCGCCACGCTCCAGACAAAGGCTTTCAAAAATGACTTCTTAATACCTAAATCTATATTCGATGTCAACAGATTCCTTTTTTGTAGAAATGCTTTCTTTGCCTGAGCCAACCTACTTTTTATATCCTCTTTGCTTCGTCCATCACTGGTTATTCTGCTTCCTAAGTAACAGAAGTCTCCTACTTCCTTCAGCTTTTCACCTGCCAATTTGATCTCCATAGAGGTTCCAGATTTATTTCGGCTGCAATCCAGTATTTTTGTTTTACATTTATTAATTTTCATCATGAATTCTTTCCGTAAGACGGAGTCCATACCATTCAAAAACTCATTCAAATCCTCAGGCTTGTCGGCCAAGATGACGATGTCATCAGCAAATCTCAGAGTTGAAATTATTTCTCCTTGAATCTTCACTCCCACTTAAAATTTTTCTCTAATTTCCTTCATTGCTTGTTCAATGTAAAGATTGAAAAGTATGGGTGATAAGTTGCAGCCTTGCCTAACACCTTTCTGAATATCAGCTTCTCTCTCATGTCCTTCAGCTCGAATGACTGCTGCCTGGTTTCTGTATAGATTGTAGATTACCCTCCTATCCCTGTTTTTTTTTTTTTTTTAGCGTACGGCATTTAGTGCCGGGAGTGTCCGAGGACATGTTCGTCTCGCCAATTTTTGTAGCTGCTTCGAGACGGACACCCAATGGGTGAGCTACAAGTACCGTTGGGGAGGAAAGTTGGAAAGTAAGGTAGAGGAGTTGGAAGGTAGCGGCTGTGGCCTATAGTTAGGGACCAACCCCGGCATTTGCCTGGAAGGAAGATGGGAAACCACAGAAGACCATCTTCAAGGTTGCCGGCGGGGGGATTCGAACCTCCTCGCCTCCCGGATGTGAGCGACTGTCAGCAGTCATGCCGTAACGACCACGGCTAACTCACCCGGTCCTATCGCTGTACTTTATTCCAATAGATTTCAAAATGTCAAACAATTTAGTCCAATCAACGTTATCAAAAGCCTTTTCTAAGTCTACAAATGCCATGAACGTTCTCTTATCTTTCCTTATTCTACCTTCCAAAATCAGCCTAAGAATTAATACAGCTTCCCTTGTTCCTACATTTCTCCTGAAACCAAACTGGTCTTCACCCAACTCCGTTTCTATCTGGCTTTCAATCCTCTTGTAAATTATTCTAGACAGGATCTTTGAAGCATGAGTAATCAAGCTGATTGTACGGTAATCTTCACATCTGTCAGCTCCCACTTTCTTTGGTATAGGGATGATTACATTCTTCTTGAAATCAGGGGGTACCTCACCTGTCTCATAAATCCTACACACCAAGTGAAATAACCTGATCAGACCTTCATCTCCTATGGAGCGTAGCAACTCAATCGGTATATCATCTATGCCTGGTGCTTTGTTCCTGCCTAAGTCTTCCAAAGCTCTATCAAATTCTGATCTCAATATTAAATCTCCTTTCGCATCCTCATCAAATTCCTCCTCTCTTTCCATTACATGATTCTCAATCTCCTTTCCCTTATACAAACTCTCTATGTAAGCTTTCCATCTATCAACCTTTTCTTCCCTATCTGTTAGAGGCTTTCCATTTGTGTCCTTAATATTAAGCACTTAGTCTTCTTTTCCCCAAAAGTATTCTTAAGCCTTCGATAAGCTGTGTCTACTTTTCCTAATTTCAGACAATTTTCTATACCTGCACATTTCTCTTTCAACCATTCTTCTTTCGCTTCCTTGCACTTCTTGTTAACCTCATTTCTCAGACGTCTGTATTCTGCTCTCCCCTTTTCATCTCTTACATTCTTGTGTTTCCGCCTTTTATCCATTAATTCTAGTATATCCTGAGTGATCCACGGTTTTCTACCTATTCTCTCTTTCCTACCAATGTTTTCTTCTGCGGATTTTGTTATTTCATTCTTCAAAAGTGCCCATTCGTCTGCAATTGAAGTTTGTTTAGGGTTTTTCATTAGTCCTTCCTTTATACTCTTCTTGAATCTTTCGTTTACATCCTTTACATTCAGTCTGTCTATTGCCCACCTTTTTGGCTTTTGACTTTTCTTCAGTTTCTTCAACTTTAATCTGCATTTCATAACAACCAGATTGTGGACAGAGTTTATGTCAGCACCAGGATATGTTTTACAATCCAAAATCTGGTTTCGAAACCTCTGCTTGACCATAATGAAGTCGATTTGGTAACGCCCTGTATCTCCTGGTCTCATCCACATGTATATTCTTCTATTGTGGTTATTGAATAAGGTGTTAGCTATGACCAACTCATGCTCGGTGCAGAATTCCATCAGCTTGCTTCCTCGATCATTCCTTTCACCTAATCCGAAATCTCCTACTATCTTCCCTTCCTACCACAGCATTCCAATCTCCCATTACTATAACATTTTCATCACCCTTGATATACCTCAGAATTTCATCTATTTCTTCATAGACCTTTTCAACATCCTCATCATCAGCTTGACTGGTAGGCATATAGACTTGTACCACTGTGGTGCACGTAGGTTTAGTATTGATTTTTGCTACAATAATCCGTTCACCGAAGCCTCCGTGGCTTAGGCGGCAGCACGCCGGCCTCTCACCGCTGGGTCCGTGGTTCAAATCCCGGTCACTCCATGTGAGATCTGTGCTGGACAAAACGGAGGCAGACAGGTTTTTCTCCGGGTACTCCGGTTTTCCCTGTCACAATTTCATTCCAGCAACACTCTCCACTATCATTTCATTTCATCTGTCATTCATTTAATCATTGCCCCAGAGGAGTGCGTCAGGCCTCGGCAGCCGGCACAGTTCATATCCTCGCCGCTAGATGGGGGCGTCATTCATTCCATTCCTGACCCGGTCGGAGACTGGAAGCAGGCTGTGGATTTTCATTTCAATCCGTTCACTATATTGCTCATAATATTCCACCCGCTGTCCAAGTTTCCTACTCAATATGAGACCAACCCCTGCTTGGCCATTGTTTGATTTAGTGCTTATGACCCTATAGCCTCCTGACCAAAAGTCCTGTTCTTCCTGCCAGCGCATTTCACTAATCCCAACCAAATCCAACTCTAACCTATCCACTTCCTAGCAGACTTCTAACATTCCACGCTCCGATCCGTAGAATGTCAGATTTCCTCTTTGTCACTTCTGTGATGTTAACCCCCTCTCGAGTAGTCCCCACCCGGAGATCCGAACGGGGGACTAGTTTACCTCCGGATTGAAATTTTACAAGGGAGGAGGCCATCATCACATGTAATTATGCATATCCTCGGGAATAGCATTACGGCTGTAGTTTCCCGTTGCTTTCAGCCGTGCAGCAGGACGCAGTGTAGCCATTATTTGGCTTATATTATCAATATCTTAACCGTCTATAAGACTAGTAAAGAATTGATTTATTCTGATTTATTTGTGTGTAAATAATATTTCTCAAGTGTTTAATACGTGTTTTATAAGTGTTTATAAGAGTATTATTATTAATTTATTTACTTATTTATTTATTTATTTATTTATTTATTTATCGTATGGCTTTTAGTGCCGGGAGTGTCCGAGGACATGTTCGGCTCGCCTGAGTCTGCAGCTGCTTCCAGCGGACACCCTAAAGAATGAGCTACAAGTTCCGTTCAATTTCAAGTAGTTCCAACTTTCGCCACCAGATATCAATGATACCTAGTGGCGAACGTTGGAACTTTGATAGAGCGTTCTGACGAAATCTAACCTAACAAATTTTGCTTTACACAAGTTTAGTCTGTGAAAGGATCTTTCACAAGCCATAAATCTTTGACATGGGACCGCCGGCTTTACTTCCCCTCCGAAGGAAGGCATACTGAAGGATTTTTAACGCTCTTAAAAATCCGACGACTTCGGCCGGGTTTGAACCCGCTATCTTGGGCACAGCAGTTCAGCATGCTACCGACTACGTCACCGAAGCCGCTAGTATTATTATTAATTAACATGTTGAAATACCCTATGATAGGGAATTAAGTGAAAAGAAAGTTTGGGTAAATAGTGAAAGAAATATATGTAAGAGTGCCACGATGATAATTATGGAGGTTTAATCACATATGGTGGACGAGCAGGTCCATTGGATTACCGTTGGCTGAAATCACCTTTCATTATGAAGTGCTTTTTGGGGGGTCGCACATCTTTTAGAAACGATATGCCACACATTACGGGAAGACATAAGTATGTGTAAAATGTGAATATGAAGTAAAATGGGTTTGAATCGATTTTAGCAGGATGAAATGAAAATTCTGAATTGTAAAACAATTGATACCAGGACAGTGTGGTAGAGCTAATATGTTCAAGTAGATAAGTTGTAGAATTAGTATGTTCAACGAAACAAGTGTTAGAACTAGCATGTTCAAGTAATTGAGTTGTAGAACCAGTGTGTTCAAGAAAGTAAGTGGTAGAACCAAAAAATGTATTGTAAAGATAATGTCAGCAGGGGAAAGGTTAAGAACGGCTTGGAAGGAAATAAATTCTTCACGAAAAGCTTTTCAGGAAATATATATTAATTTACGCTGAAATAAGAGAAGATTAAATAGTAAAATCAAGTGATTACTATTAATAAAGTCAGGAATGATTAATTATGAATGTAGTTGCATGGGATTGAGTGTGACGGATCCATGTGAGTCGTCGGAAAGGGATCACTATTGTTGTATTATTCGCGCAAAGAGGTCTGCTTATATACAGCTCTGTTGTCGCATGAAATGTGGAGGACGGAGGTTAGATTCCCGGTCCCAAAGTATCTTCGAATCTTCCGAAAATGGGTGGAGCCCTAGGAATGGATTTTATGCTAGCCGTGGGCAGCATGGAAAATGGAGTAGCCTCTTAAAATAATGATCGTCCCTCGGACCGGGCAACGTTGATACTTATAGATTAATTACATTACCTGTATGATAAGAATGTCGGCTGATAGGTCGCCGCAATAACGTAACCGTAGGGTGTTAAAAATTAAAGCTTTTCTTATAGAAGAGATGTGGAGTGAGAAACTCAGCCAGCCGTGTTCTTAAGAATGCATCCCAGCCTGACGTGGCAGACATGATGTCTATGGTCATAAATTTTGTGAAGGACCCGACCTAGTGAAAGGGAGTTCGCCAGCCGGTTAATGGCTTGGGCGGGCCAGATGTTAGTTGTAAACACAGGAGTGTTAAAGAAATTGTATGAATATTATAATCGAAGGCTCGGAGGATCAATTCCCGTAGCCATGTCATTAAATGTGTACTTTGCTAAAGTTATCACTTCAGATGCCTTTAATTAGGAATAAGTTCTCGTAAAGTAATTATAAATTCCCATGTGTAACAATTGAAAATAAAGGTTTTCTTTGAAAATACTGATGTGACGTACTTCACGCCACTTAGCTGACATAAAAATATACCTAACTTAAGATATTCTTTCCTGCCAAATTTACCCGTCCCTGTATTTCCAGTTGGAGCGAACGCTTCATAAATTCCTTCACTTACCTAAGAATCTGAAGAACATTGTGGCCTATGCAGACAGTCGCAAATGTGACCTGTGAAGACTTTGTAAAATAAATCTTCATGGATAAAACACCGCACTCGCAGTCCAAACACGCGAGGTATTGCTCTGGACCTGATGTGCACTGATTCTGGAATTCAGTGTTCCCTAACCTCAAAAATGAACATTGGATCTACGCATTTAAAATACGTCAATATCAGCTGTATCGATTGTTCCAACCCCAACCATCGCGAGATGTATCGACCGCCGTAGATGACAAGTGACGTACGCATGGCGAACGACCAGGGTGGCCAACTCTCTCGGAAGTGAACATGGAAGTGTCTTATGGACTACGTTCAAGAAAGCCAGGGAATTCTAGTGTGCGTGTGTGCTACTACTGCTCTTTAGAAATTATCGTGCCATTTTGATTATGTTGAATGTTTGTGTGCGAACTCCCTCTATTATTTACCTGACCGTCAAAAAGTACACTTGGCTTGGTGGTTTCGGATCCCCCAAGGTTGAAAAACATAAGTATCGGCCTCCTCGTGGGGCGTTATTTTATTTTGGTGTTTTAGTTTTGGTTTAATATGTAGTAGCACAGGTAAGTTCCAGGAAGTGTGATATTGTATTTGTTATTTTCTGCCCATTTTTGGGGCCTTGTTTTTTCTTTCTGTGCAATTGCGTCGTGGAATTTCATACCTCGTGGGTATGGCGCAAATAGGTGGAGCTTCGGCCAAGTATGGATTGATGTCTCCCACTGTTTAATATCTAAATTGTTTATCAATTTTTCTTCTTCGGAAGTAGTTTCATGGTGGGAGATCTCTCTTGTTTTGGGCGAGGATTTTCCTTGTTGTGCAACCGTGTGCGTCTTTAGTTTGGGTTCCAAAATTATTCATTTATTTCCCTGTGATCACGCTTCTTGGAATTTTCCTAACTGCAGCCATGTAGAGTTTTCTATTATTTTAGTTTTAAGGGGGCCCTGTTCCTGGTATTGCATCACCTTACGTCCACGTGCTAGTTGTAGGTTATGTGACGCTTTTGCTTTTGTTTTCCTCCCTTACGCCCTGGTGCGTTTCATTTTTGCGTTTCCCATTTTCTTGTATTTCTGCTTAACCTATGGGATTGGTTCAAATCCCAAATTTTGGGAGCGGCGCACTATGGTGCAATCATGCCTTGATTTACCGTTAGCTTCCGCCATTTTTAAGAGTAGAGTCTAGTTCGCGCCGAGGCCTATGGCGGTCGTGTGATACCTTCCGCTCCGCTTTTCTGGAGCCTGTAATTAGTAATGTAGCTTTTCATTTGAATTCTCTTTTATTTACTTTTCCGTTGATTCCCTGGTATGTTCGTGCGTGTTAGTTGATCCTAATTTTCTTTTACGTGTGTAACTTGTAATTGGTCCTCTCTTTGTTGTAACCTCACGGTGGCATTTTCAAGTGATGTTTCGTTCTGGGGATGTGTGTGCACGCGTTTCCTAGTTCAGGGCTTATATAAATTCTTTTGACTAAGGATAACTTTCCCTTGCGTTCCTGATTTATAATTATAAGATTTTACCCTTTGTGTACCTGTTGATCTCGTATTTTCCGTTGGCGTCTTAAAGCATGTTAAGTGGTCTGCCGTGCCACAGTGTTACTGACCTTGTGACCGTCCTTTCGAGGGCAATTATTTCATTCATGATAAAACTGGTTGTAATTGAAATATGTCCCTAAAAAGGGTAGTTCCTATTTTTATATTTTGTAATACCTTAAAATACAGACCCCTTTTATATTTTGATTACGACTTCATTTCGCCTTTAACGTCCCATCCCCACCCTCAAGACAGCTGCGGTGGAATGAATCCTCACCAGGTAAGTCTTCCACTTTTCAAGCTTGTGGATAAAACGACGTATTTTCCTCTCTTGTCCATCTGAGGGTGTCACCCGAATACGTCGTCAACACCGGCCGCCGAGGAAAAAACCATCAAGTCCTGTAAAGGATGTCTTAGGGCCACCGTTGGTAAGTTTCCTTCAGGTTGGCAGGTCCTCTAGGGAGTCTGTCGAGCTGAGCGAGATAGTGTAGTGTGTAGGAGGGGGGTAACATTTGGTCCTCCTCCCCCGAAAGCAAACTGCGGGGTGGACAGCATTTGCGTAGTGTTGATGTGACAGATCTGGAGTGGATCAGCTCATATGTACGGCTGCAGATTTACATATGTCCCAACATGTTTGAAGGAATTTTTGGGCATAGACTTCATTGAATGGCAGGCAGAATGTTCA
Source organism: Meconema thalassinum (assembly GCA_946902985.2). NCBI lineage: Eukaryota > Metazoa > Arthropoda > Insecta > Orthoptera > Tettigoniidae > Meconema > Meconema thalassinum. The sequence continues at coordinate 24,733,468 of OX336389.2, read as the reverse complement.
AGGTTTAATTTCACACAGCGACAAGCTGAGTTGATGGCACTGTCTCGGTGATAGTTCCGCTCCTCATGTTAGCTGGAAGGGTCTAGGTAGAAATGTCCTGATGACCCAGGTACAGATGGAGAACGGGCGATGACGAGCCCAGGTCCCCGCCAGCAGTTTCCCAGTCACGCCACCATCCACATGTCCACCAGGGTATCTTGGACGCCCCGAGCTGCACTGGATCCCGCGGAGAAAAAGCACAGTCCGACACATCCACAGGGAGCTCCATTTCCAACGGGGCAAGCACTGAAATGCTAAGCACACGAGTAGCAGGACATACCAGAGTGACAGACATAGGTCATGGTGCAATTAGGTCATGGTGCAATTACTAGTTGCCAAAAGGGCAGTTACAGTTTATTTCGCGAAGGTTATTTAAATTTTTATCAGGTATCAATCGCGGTACATCACAGATTTGATTTTGAAAAACGAAACATACAATTTTATTGCCTTTAAAGGCGCCCCCCCCCCCCCCCGTTAGCAAATAAATCACCTCACGTTTCCAAACGGGAAGTTACCATATCCAAGCCATTCTAAATCCTACGCTTTATATATATATTGCCTCGACAAAGCAGGCATAACCACTTATCACCTCCACATCGAGGTCACCTTAGCTTCAAATAACCAACACAGAGTTCTACTATTAACTAAGTCTTACCAATCTTGGGAAAAACCTGTCACACATCATAAAGACCGATAAACGATCTGTTGTTCATACAACTAGGTGTAACACGCTTCTCACAACATTCCGGGTAAGCAACACCTCCAGAGACGCAAGTTCTCTGTAGATTTGGGGGGGGGGGGGGAACTTTACAAAAGATCACATTACCAGTTATGAAAGAAAAGAGGCATGAAATAAAACAAAGATACCACCAGTTTAGTTGTCGACTAGCCCGAGACTCGCTTGGGCGCCTCGTGTGCGGGCTTGCACTGTGAGAGGTGAGTCCTGAAGATCCTCTTCCTTTCAGGGTCGCTCACCAGCACTAAAACAGGACTGACAAAGGATAAAATCTTAAATGGCCCGCGAAATCTCGGCCGCAATTTCCCTGACACTTTGTTTCCTAGAAGCTTATGTGAATGGTCCTGGACATATATCATGTCTCCCACGTTGAGGTTGACGGGCTTCCATCCCTGATTGTACCTTTGAGCGAGTCGCTCGTGAGAAACCTGAATGGACTTGCGGGCCTCCTTCCAGATCTGCTTCACCTTGTCGGCAGATTTACCAACACTGCAATGCTTACAGTACCAGACCATGATACGAATAACACCATCCGTAAATTTTACAGACCAATTTTTTGCAGATCGATAGACCGAAATGAGAAAGACAAACCAGAAACACACTCGACAGTCATCCATCACACATCCACAATAAACTTTCCCACCCCAAGTGATACACTTCCCCATCTACGCACAAGTATGCAAAATAAGCAGTCACCAAGACACCATAACACAAGATATACCATAACACAAGCAAAAAATATAGGGATCTTACCATGACGGATAGCAACAAATGCATCCCGACTCTCCACAAGTAAGGTGAGCAGAGTGTTCCCTAAAAAAAACGCTTACAAAATTGTCGCCCTCCCGGGTCACTGTTTCGCTGTCCCATACCAGGCGAAGTTGACATCGGAAGGACCTATATACACCCCAACCTTCGCTCGACCTAGTCACTTCCCATCACACTTGCTTACCCGGCCCAGACGAAGAAAGGAGAAACGAACATTAAGTCCGCCTTCTTGATGAACCATAAGGGAATAACAGCACCTCCGAGGATCGCAAACCGGCCTAACGCCAGCATCCTCACCTTACAACCAAATCGAGCTCTGGCTGGTAGGTGCCCCAGCGTAATCCCAGCCTGCATACTTGGCTTCGGCTAACGGTGAACTAAAATGCTCCTTCAAAATATCCGACCTAACCTGAACGTAATAAGCGCAACAGCTAGGCTGCATGACCCCACCCACAAACTTAATACATAACCTACAGCACAGTACACTCACACACGCAGATCTAATTTCGAACAACGAGAAACCTGACAGATTTATCGAGCCACGAAGAACAAATAAACCAGGGAGACCAACCCAACGAACACTAACAGGACAGAAATTTAAGGAAGTCTGCTGCGACCAAATGGCCGAGCACAAATGAATTGACACGTTAACAGGCTTCGAATGGAACAACACATTAACTAAGGGGACGGCCTCTATTAATTAAACTTACTTACGCACCCGTCGACATTGAACAGAATAGGAATTTTGCCAAGGAGCTGTGATATGCACCTTAAATGACTTTACACACACACACGGGACAACTGTACGAGACCTGATGACACTTGACACTTGCAAATTAATCGGAAACAGATTTATCACACACGAGAACCACAGAAGATCAACGCCAGCCCGAAAGCAGCTGACCGGATTGCATAACCTGTAATCCTAGACCTATCGTATGCACAACACAATCACCAGCACTACATTAAAAGAAACCAAAAAACACTGACTCTAAAACACAACATCGTGGACATCATGGTCACCAGTCCCCGACACTTCCAATCTCCCTAAATTGATCACCGGAAAGATTTATGATAGTTCAAGAAACCGTGCAAAAGAAATTCAGGCCAAGATAATAGATGCGACGTTGCATTCACTAGTACCTAAAACAAATTTGACACTCGGATCCACAGATACTGGACTGAAGGACGCACACTGGGCCAATTTGCCCTTACTAGAGCAATGGATTTGCAAGAAGTTACGCATATTAAGCAGATGGGACACTAAGTACAATCAGGGACTTACCCCGATCAAGCTCTTCATCTGTGAGTTCCGGAGGGCACACTGGGATTTCCGAAGCTCTTTCCAGCATTTTCCGGTCTTGGCTCAGGTCGCCTGAAGACTGCAGGCCACGTATGGTCAACTCGTAATTCGCCTCATCCCGTGTCAGACGAGCCGCAAACTGCACACTTCTCGCAGCAGACATTTTTGCATGAAACAGATTAACAGGGCAACTAATACAGGTTATAGGCGGGACATCTTTACCACCAAAATTGAAACTGATTTAAAATATTAACAGGGGATTTTACAGCCAACCCTCCCCCCTAGACAGCAGCAAAGTGGAAAACCGTGAACCACGATGCCTCTGCTACCGAATGTTACCCCCCTCCTACACACTACACTATCTCGCTCAGCTCGACAGACTCCCTAGAGGACCTGCCAACCTGAAGGAAACTTACCAACGGCGGCCCTAAGACATCCTTTACGGGACTTGATGGTTTTGCCTCGGCGGCCGGTGTTGACGACGTATTCGGGTGACACCCTCAGATGGACAAGAGAGGAAAATACATCGTTTTATCCGCAAGCTTGAAAAGTGGAAGACTTACCTGGTGAGGATTCATTCCACCGCAGCTGTCTTGAGGGTGGGGATGGGACGTTAAAGGCGAAATGAAGTCGTAATCAAAATATAAAAGGGGTCTGTATTATAAGGTATTACAAAATATAAAAATAGGAACTACCCTTTTTAGGGACATATTTCAATTACAACCAGTTTTATCATGAATGAAATAATTGCCCTCGAAAGGACGGTCACAAGGTCAGTAACACTGTGGCACGGCAGACCACTTAACATGCTTTAAGACGCCAACGGAAAATACGAGATCAACAGGTACACAAAGGGTAAAATCTTATAATTATAAATCAGGAACGCAAGGGAAAGTTATCCTTAGTCAAAAGAATTTATATAAGCCCTGAACTAGGAAACGCGTGCACACACATCCCCAGAACGAAACATCACTTGAAAATGCCACCGTGAGGTTACACCAAAGAGAGGACCAATTACAAGTTACACACGTAAAAGAAAATTAGGATCAACTAACACGCACGAACATACCAGGGAATCAACGGAAAAGTAAATAAAAGAGAATTCAAATGAAAAGCTACATTACTAATTACAGGCTCCAGAAAGCGGAGCGGAAGGTATCACACGACCGCCATAGTCCTCGGCGCGAACTAGACTCTACTCTTAAAAATGGCGGAAGCTAACGGTAAATCAAGGCATGATTGCACCATAGTGCGCCGCTCCCAAAATTTGGGATTTGAACCAATTCCATAGGTTAAGCAGAAATACAAGAAAATGGGAAACGCAAAAATGGAACGCACCAGGGCGTAAGGGAGGAAAACAAAAGCAAAAGCGTCACATAACCTACAACTAGCACGTGGACGTAAGGTGATGCAATACCAGGAACAGGGCCCCCTTAAAACTAAAATAATAGAAAACTCTACATGGCTGCAGTTAGGAAAATTCCAAGAAGCGTGATCACAGGGAAATAAATGAATAATTTTGGAACCCAAACTAAAGACGCACACGGTTGCACAACAAGGAAAATCCTCGCCCAAAACAAGAGAGATCTCCCACCATGAAAACTACTTCCGAAGAAGAAAAATTGATAAACAATTTAGATATTAAACAGTGGGAGACATCAATCCATACTTGGCCGAAGCTCCACCTATTTGCGCCATACCCACGAGGTATGAAATTCCACGACGCAATTGCACAGAAAGAAAAAACAAGGCTCCAAAAATGGGCAGAAAATAACAAATACAATATCACACTTCCTGGAACTTACCTGTGCTACTACATATTAAACCAAAACTAAAACACCAAAATAAAATAACGCCCCACGAGGAGGCCGATACCTATGTTTTTCAACCTTGGGGGATCCGAAACCCCCAAGCCAAGTGTTCTTCTTGACGGTCAGGTAAATAAGAGAGGGAGTTCGCTCACAAACGTTCAACAATATCAAAATGGCACGATAATTTCTAATGAGCAGTAGTAGCACACACGCACACTAGAATTCCCTGGCTTTCTTGAACGTAGTCCATAAGACACTTCCGTGTTCACTTCCGAGAGAGTTGGCCACCCTGGTCGTTCGCCATGCGTACGTCACTTGTCATCTACGGCGGTCGATACATCTCGCGATGGTTGGGGTTGGAACAATCGATACAGCTGATATTGACGTATTTTAAATGCGTAGATCCAATGTTTATTTTTGAGGTTAGGGAACACTGAATTCCAGAATCAGTGCACATCAGGTCCAGAGTAATACCTCACGTGTTTGGACTGCGAGTGCGGTGTTTTATCCATGAAGATTTATTTTACAAAGTCTTCACAGGTCACATTTGCGACTGTCTGCATAGGCCACAATGTTCTTCAGATTCTTAGGTAAGTGAAGGAATTTATGAAGCGTTCGCTCCAACTGGAAATACAGGGACGGGTAAATTTGGCAGGAAAGAATATCTTAGGTTAGGTATATTTTTTTGTCAGCTAAGTGGCGTGAAATACGTCACAGTTATCGTAAAGTAATTATAAATTCCCATGTGTAACAATTGAAAATAAAGGTTTTCTTTGAAAATACTAGTGTGAAAGAGTCGGGGTGACTCATTTACTTGATTCAATAATTAATTTGTAGATTGAAAGATAGCGCGATTGCCCAAAGCAAAGGTGCTTAGCATATTGATTGTGAGGGAGAGAACATGGGATTAAGTGTAAACGAAAGTTGCAACAATTATTATTGTTAATTTAAAGATAAATGTGGTTAAACAGGTTAAAGAACCCAAGGCTAATTAAGGAAAGATTAATCATTTGCAATGTAGATTAAGATTGTCTATTATTGTAATCATGAAATTTACAAACAAACACAGGTGAGGAAGCCATATGGAAGTGAAACTTAGATGTTATAGGTTCGGTGGAACCGTAATAACAATGATCAGACTAGTTGTATTTGTGAAGATTCCTATTGTAATGGTATAAGTAATCGTGTAGTGTAGATTTTTATTGATTTTGTGTCACTTGTTTGATGTTTATTAACTTGTTTGTAGCGCCTATTAGTTACAATTAAATATATGTGTTTATGTGAGATTTTTGATTTTATTTTTGAGCTAGGCGAAGTATGACCATGTATTAATTCTTCAGATAGCTGCAGTATATATATATATATACATATGTTTACCCAGCATAAGCTTAAAAGGCGCACGGACGGCAGGTTTTTCTTTGATTCGATTCACTGAAATCGTAACTGCTCGGCTTCCTTTTGTCATAAATGAATGTTTTTCTACAGAATCCTTCCTCGGGAAATCCTTTACAGAATGGTGAAAGGAAGGAAGGAAGATTGTAGTTTTACGTGACCGTGAATCTTGTGATTATGAGCCACGGGACCTCCTTTTAACGTGGAATCCGAACCACAGGACATGGCATTTCACTTCGAAAATCTCACATGCATTGACCGGGAATCGAACCCGGACCGCCTTGGTGAGAGGCATACAGCTAGACCGCTGAGCCACCACGCCCCTACAGAATGGTGACAACCGCATCAAAATCTATCCGATGATTCTCGGGATTACTCGTTACATCCAAGAATCGGGGACTTAGTTTTATACTATGTGCCTCGCTGGCATCGGGAGAGTGTGGGTTCAAAACCCACCTCAGCTTTCGTGGTTTCCATTTTCACCACCAGGCAAATGTCGGGACGATTCCTATCAACAGGTCCACGGCCGACTTGCTTCCCTGAATCTTCCTTAATTAGACCCAAGTTAGCGGTTGGCCTTCCCATCCCCAGTTGTATCTGCTGACAAAGTGTGATCAGCTCCCAGACACCGGCCTTGCGACGGTAGAGGAATGATCCTTCGCAGAGTCCGTGGGTAAAGTCGAGTTTGGAGGATTTAAAAAAATAGTATTTCCTCCATATCTCATTCATTCCGGAGTCCTGTAAGTGGTGATGTCTCTTAAAGTATATCTGTTGATGGGAGAGAACGATTTTGGTTTCTGCGCACAAAATATGTAATTACTAGCAGTAGTGCCCGGCTTCGCCCGGTGGATTTATTTGTTTTATGGATGATAATGAATACTACTACAGAACTGGCACATGATACTTAAACTACCAGAAAGAAAAAAAATATAACTTTTTGTGGTGGTGGTGGTGGTGGATGTAGTGAGGGTGATAAGCAGTACAGTATAATGGACGTAACATTTAGATCTTTTTCCCCTAATGATAATAATGATAATAATGAATAGGGAAACGGCTATTTACTAACTATAGCACTAACATGTAATTTACAAACAAATTTCTAAAAATGATTAGAAAGAGGAGTAAGTGAAATAAAAGACACTGCCTAGGGCCTATATCTCATTGGCTGTTAGATATGTAGAGACCAGTAATGTCGCCTTTTGTCGCATAGCGCCGTAGGAAAATAGTCAGAACACTTTGGAAAACTTCGGCTGTCCCGAGCTCCTGAGGTAGCAATAGTATCATTTATGGCCACATAGCGCTCAACGATAAGTTTCGGATTAAATTACGGTAAATTAGAAAGCACCAACGCTTATTGCGGCTGATGACCTCAATGTATTTCACCAACACCATTGCACTTATACAGATGCATAATATGCTTGTGATAACTGTTTTAAGGGGCAAAAGAAATCTTTTTGCACTAATTACTCCCCGTGACTGCAATTTATAAGCAGCGCAAGATTTAACTATTTTCGCAATTCTGCACCAGAACATTGGTAGGGGCGACGTGATGCAGCCCGAATTGCCAGTCAACAATAGACTTATTAAAATACACTTACAGTTACACCACTACGGACTTGAATGAATCTAGGGCCTTAATACATGGTTTTCAAGTTCAGTTTGTTTGTTATTCTAAATGTAGGGAACGGAGAGCGTTGTCCAAAATATCAAGTGGACAGTGTTACCAGCAGAATTTCAAAGTGTATGTATAATTTGGTGCAATTAGGAGGAACGGTGTAGATTTGTGATAAAGGGCCTAAATGCAGGAAATGAAGTGGTCTGTCCGAAATTTAAAGTGGACAGTGTCACCCGCAGGGTTCCAAAGGGTAAGTGTACAAAATGTGATTCAGATCGGTGAAACGGTGTAGATTTGTGTCAATGGACCTAAATGTAGGGAATTGAGTGGTCTGCCCGAAATTTCAAGCAGACAGTGTTACTCGTCGGGTTCCAAAGTGTAAGTATGTAAAATTTGGTTCAGATCGGTGAAACGGTGTAGATTTGTGCCAAATGGCCTAAATGCAGGGAATGGAGTGCTCTGTTCGAAATTTCATGCTGACAGTGTTACTCGCAGGGTTCCAAAGGGTAAGTATACAAATTTTGGTCCAGATCGGTGAAATGGTGTAGATTTGTGCCAAAGGGCCTAAATGCAGGGAATGGAGTGGTCTGTCCGAAATTTCATGCATACAGTGTTCCTCGTAGGGTTCCAAAGGGTAAGTATACAAATTTTGGTTCAGATTGGTGAAACGGTGTAGATTTGTGCCGAAGGGCATAAATGCAGGGAATGGAGTGGTCTGTCCGGAATTTCATGTAAACAGTGTTACTCGCAGGGTTCCAAAGGGTAAGTATACACATTTTGGTTCAGATCGGTGAAACGGTGTAGATTTGTGCCAAAGGGCCTAAATGCAGGGAATTAATTGGTCTGTCCGAAATTTAAAGTGGACAGTGTTACCCGCAGTGTTCCAAAGGGTGTGTATACAAATGTTGGTTCAGTTCGGTGAAACGGTGTAGATTTGTGCAAAAGGGCCTAAATGCAGGGAATTAATTGGTCTGTCCGAAATTTAAAGTGAACAGTGTTACCCACAGTGTACCAAAGGGTGTGTATACAAATTTTGGTTCTGATCGGTGAAACGGTGTAGATTTGTGCCAAAGGGCCTAAATGCAGGGAATGGAGTGGTCTGTCCGAAATTTAACATAGCCTAAACTATTCCTCTTGAATCTAGCTATCGTATAAAAAAAGAATTTTTCGAATCCGACTGGTAGTTCCAGAGATTAGCGCGTTTAAACCCACAAACAAACACACAAACTCTTCAGCTTTATTATATCAGTATAGATTTAACGCTTATATGTAGACGTGTAGCGGCGAGCGATCCCCGATTCTGCAAAGAGGTGTAATTCTGGTCTGAGGGGCTGGAATGTGGGATACACTCAGCCTTGTGAGGTAAAACTGAGAAGAGGTGGGTTCGATTCCCACCTCAACCATCCTGGAAGTGGTTTTCCGTGGTTTCCCAACTTCTACTCCAGGCAAATGCCGGGATGGTTCCCAACTTAAGGCTACGGCCACCTCCTTCCCAATCTTCCCCTGAATTACAAATACATATACTATAACACCACAATAACACAGGTTATCAGACATTTTAAAAAATATCTCTAAATTATATACAGTATACATACACACACCCAAGTACAAGGGACTATACGACCACGATTTCCAATCCCCACCCCATTTGTTTATTTTAATATCTTAGAATTAACTGTTGGTTCACTTTCTGATGTAGTGGCTAGCATTCTTGGCTAGCATTCTTGGCTGTCGTCCCGGGCTTCAGGGTTCAATTCCCGGCTCTGCCAATAAATGTAACTCTGGTCTGAGAGGCTGTAACGCAGGATGCATCGAGGCCATGACCTCCTTACGCAAACTCACCTGAATTATAAATACACACACTACTACATACACAACAATAGCACAGGCTACCAGGGATTTTTTTAAATTAATTAAATAAATATATACACAACCAAGTACACGGGGCTAGATGACCACGATGTCCAAGACCCTCAAATGAAACAACAGCGGAATAACTGATGGTGTATTGGCTTTCACGGCCGGTGAATTAAAACTCAGCAATTCTTCCAGGTTTGTGCCGTGTCTTGTAATAGGGAGGTTATAGCTGATTGAGCTTTTAGTTCTCGCAGTAAAGAGGCGCAGGTGCACTTCATAAAAAGGGAGGTAGCGCGCAGTTCGTTATTCCGGTGGGGGTCCGGGCGGGGACCCCAAGAGCCCGCTGATGAACCAGCTTGGTGTCCTAGGTGAAACTCCACACAAGACACGGCACAAACCTGGAAGAATTGCTGAGTTTTAATTCACTGGCCGTGAAAGCCAATATACCGTCTCTTTATAAAATAGGTGTTTTGGTAGGTGTACCTACCTCCGGAAATGCTTTAGATTGTATTCTCTTTCCCATTGTAAGTCTTCTCCCCGTTCCTTTTTACATTTATCTGCATTGGATAAGGCCTAATCCATGAATAACTGTATTGAGTATCTATTTTATTATTTAAAATAGCAAATATATGAGTAACACAATAGCACATGAGTTACTAAATGTAAGCCTACATTAGCCTACTGGATAATGTTTTATGCCAATGTGAAGTAGGCTAGGTTATATAAAGACACAGAGTAAGGCTACAATGTAATATATAAGATATTCAGAAATTGATATTGATTATAATATGCATGTGACTCAAGAGCACCTTAGAGAACCCTTACCATGTTTTGAAGAGCGAGGCCCACAGAGCACATGCCCTTCTACGATCACGAAATTGAAAATACTGAAGAACAGGCTCCCACTTCAATGACTCAAAATCTTGAACTCCCCGAAACAAATGACTGCAGTGCTGCTACCCAAACACAGTGGCACTCCTGAGGGCGTTATTAGTGAAAACTGGGGGGAAAATTCATTTTGAGCAAAGTCCTTTAAAAAAATCTGTTTAAAGATCTAGCAAAGGCACAACATAATCTAGACATTTGTACTTTTTTAACCTTTGTTATAAACATAGGTGATCAAATGTTCAACAAAGTCAGTAGGTGAGGACAGTGTCACTCATGAGGTTCTGCCAACTTTGAAAAATTGCAAAAAATTAAGTTTTCGACCAAAATAAGTTCTAAAGTGTGTAAAATGATCTTTAAAAACGTGACTTTGCCAGGAAAATTTGATACACAAAAAAATGCATTTCTTCTGGGTTTAGAAACCTGAGGACATGGAATCGGACAAAAATATGAAAATGGCCCGTAGAGGCCTGTTTGCCATCTCTTAATGAATGCAGTACATTTGCATTTGTCTGTTGGCACAGGCTAGAGTAAAATGTGGCTTTTCACCGATGTCTCAGTCTCACTCATAGCTGTCATTATATGGAAGCTACTGAGGTATTGGTGGTGCTCAGTAATGACATTCAGGGCACAGTCGGTGCCTGTGGATGCTGTGAAAGGTTCTACTCATAGGGTTAGTACGGCTGTTCTGACTCAGCGTGGAAAGCAATGGCAAACTACCTCACTCATCTTGCCTAGTACGCCTCACTATAGCGCTGCCTTGGATTTTTGTGGGTATCTACCCACATAACCTAACGGTGGTACTTTATGAGGATCCAACCAGCCTTCGGGTTGACTACCTAACAGACAGTCTCCCACCAAATCTAATTGATTGATTGATTGAAAGGTTAATCGTTTGCTTGCTAACAAGGAGACATTGGCAACAGAGCTTCTTACCTTGAAGAATGGAGGAAAGCCGTGTCTGGAGAAGAAGGATGATTTAAACATGTCTTGGTGGAAGTGATCGCTTATTATTGCCAATCAGTTCAGATCAATAAGCAGAGGCCCCACGATATCGAGTAATATACGTTCCAGGTAATGGATGGTATTTTTCTCATGCATTTCCTCAGCAAGCCTTATGATACACAGAAAATAAGTGTTAATGTAGAACCAACAATAACATGAATTTAAGAAAATAACTGCTACACTAAGACCTGCCTTCTTCAGGAAACCAACGGGATTCGCAAATTTTACCGTTAAAGATAGGTTTTCGGCTAACGGAGGTAGGCCTGTGCTAAAATAATTAAACCATGAAGATGCATATGTTGGACATAATGAGAAAAAATGAAATGTTGTACATAGACCTACTTTATTCAATGTTGTATTTACATTTTGCTGCTACAGCACTGTTCAAGCAAAACTCACAATGAACATAAAGACAGGCATTTGTTGGTTGACAGTGAATTAAAGCGAGCATTGGGAAAGGCTTGGGCAACAGGAAACGCAAATAATCGTACACTTTGAAATTCGAGTTGGAGAAAAAAAGGAGTAAGACCTCCTTGCACATTCCTTGTTACCTACAGAATCAACAGTTACAGCAGACAAGGTAGACCTTCAGAGGGTGACCAAAAAGTTCGAGACGCTGCGTTGCGGAACCTAGAATGCGTATTTTAATTTCCGTTGTCCGCGTAACACAGTTTTTGTTTAATGAAGGGAATGTAACACAGTTTCCGTTTAACGGAGGGAATGTAACACAGTTTCCGTCTAATGAAGGGAATGTAACACAGTTTCCGTTTAACGAAGGGAATGTAACACAGTTTCCGTCTAACGAAGGGAATGTAGCACAGTTTCCATCTAACGAAGGGAATGTAACACAGTTTCCGTCTAACGAAGGGAATGTAACACAGTTTCCGTCTAATGAAGGGAATGTAACACAGTTTCCGTCTAACGAAGGGAATGTAACACAGTTTCCGTTTAACGAATGGAATGTAACACAGTTTCCGTCTAACGAAGGGAATGTAACACAGTTTCCGTTTAATGAAGGGAATGTAACACAGTTTCCGTTTAATGGAGGGAATGTAACATAGTTTCCGTTTAATGAAGGGAATGTAACTCAGTTTCCGTCTAAGGAAGGGAATGTAACACTGTTTCCGTTTAATGGAGGGAATGTAACACAGTTTTCGTTTAATGGAGGGAATGTAACTTAGTTTCCGTTTAATGAAGGGAATGTAACTTAGTTTCTGTCTAATGAAGAGAATGTAAAATAGTTTCCGTTTAATGTAGGGACTGTAACACGTTTTTCTCCTCAAAGTTCACGGGACCGTCAAATATTTCCGTTTATGAAGTGTTTCCGTTTAATGAAGGGAATGTAACACGTTTCCTTCCTCAAAGTTCACGGGACCGTCAAATATTTCCGTTTAATATAAGTTTCCGTTTAATACAAGGTCCACTAAAAGGCAGGTCTTACAAAAGGGGTCACACTTCCAACTTTGAATGCCTTTCATGCATGCGATTTAGGTAACAAAGTGGACAAACAAAGCCCTGTTTGATTAATAATCATAAACTATACTCTGAGACAAGTTAGACAGGAAGTTCTGGAGGGATGGAAGTCGAAGGTGTGTTAAGAATGTACTCGTACCGTAGGTCTGAGGGTTGAGGTACACCAGTTACATTGTAGTCGAGGTTTGGAGGCTGCAGTGGAAAGCAAGCTTTACGGAATACAAATTAGAACGTGCAGGCCACACCCATAAACGGATGGGTGATCGACTGAAGGAATTGAGAGGCAGCTACAAGGGCAAAGTACTTTCAGATGGGAAGGGGCGTCTCAGAGATAAATAATGAAGATTTTTGTTTTAAGCTAACATAATCCTGACAATTTTCCCATGGCGACATTTTAAACAAGATCTTCAGTAAAGAACGTGTTGCCTATTTAATCGTAAATGTATGGGTATGGTTATAACTCATACCAAGGTGTATTGTGATTAACGCTAAGAGTTGTGCCCTAAATAAGACTCCTCATTTACTAAGTTTCATTGTAATTCCGCCTTTGCACTCATAGGAATTGATTAGAGCATTAGAAAAGAACGCCCATCCACCATCTTGAATGTATGGATTCGTTTCTCTGGCGCCTTCTTCAGTGAAAGTCTTTTATGTGAGACTACAAATTTGCTGCATTTCGTCATTGTAACTGTAATAAATAGTGGATTGTCGATATAATTACTACGTTTACATGGCGAACTCAAATCGCATTGAATACGATCCTTATACGGTACCGGTATTGAGACCGTTTAGTTGATGTCAACAACCACGATGACTCAACTAACGACACATAAATCAAATAAAAAGTACCGTGAGAATCAGGTGACCTTCCATAAAGGCTAAAGCGGCACGAGAGTCCGTAGTCCACAGGGATCGTGGTACATGGTGACGATGGTCATAGACCGCCTAAGGAAAGGTTCACCTTAAAACTAGACTGAGAAAATAAACATCCAGACTCATGTAAAACACCGTGAAAATTTATTAAAATTCACAAGCCCCTAGCCTAGTTCGGAAGGTTATAATCGGCTAGTCCGCAAGTTAATAAATAAACAAAGATAAAGAACAGGTCCCCTACCTGAGAAGTTACTGAAAACCCTCGCGAAAGATCTAACTCACAATGATAAAGCAACAACAGCAACGCTAGGAATATGGTACGACGCAAGTCCCTAGTTCAAGTTACAAGATCAAGCTAATATCTGAATTTACATTTAACAGGGTAGCAAAACAAATCTAGGTTAGGATGGTACCATTTCGACATTTAAATTTAACATTAATTCAACTAGCTAAGTCCTATCAATTAACAAAATTTACGACGATGGCGTCCGTAAAAGAAAACAATTACATCCAAAAGCTAAGTGTACAGCCATGAAAAACAAACAATTTTATTATGCTTAATAACTATGTGCTAACAGCACACAATAAAGTAACATGTAGGGTTTAATACACTTGACATCATAAATTAATAACGAAATAGACACAGTAGTTTTATTAAAAATTCCTGCCTACACCTTGGTTTACTCTTTGTAAACCATAGTCATCTAATGTGTATAGTTACGGTGACGAATGCGCAGTTGAGACCACGTCTGACATCGCATGGCCTGAGCTCCACAAGCTACGAACTCTAGGTTCGCACATGCTTCAGGTCGCTACAAAAATGTCAACTGTCCTAGTCATTTCCTCACAAGGAAATTATCTTCAACTGCACGGCTATGTCAACAGTTCCAGAATGCAAAGAACAAAGTTAGATAGAAAGAATCGTTAGTTAGGCTTGTTTTACAACAATTATGCATTTTATTATTAGAATGTCGGTTTATAGGTTTATCGTAGGTTTATGGCGAATAACATTGACAATAGCCTGGGCACGGAGTGTCTCCAACTGAGATCATTCTCCACCAAAAAGCCTCGACTCAACAGTCGGAATATAATCAACGAGTATAACAACTCGGACACACAATAACACGGGTTACCAGCGGCGCTAAGCTCGCGTTCAATAACTCTGGGATAGGCCTGTACAACAGTTACCTTCCAATAACGTCTGGTCAACGGGATCATCCCCGGACAAAGCATACAATAACATCCTGCTATAACAGGGTAGACTTCACCATCCTATATAAAACCTTACATAACTGTACCTGTCATACGACAATACACGCAACAGAGCGTTAAACTAACAAAAACCGATCCATAAAACAAGTGATCAAATACAAGAGTGGAAACTGATTTCCATAAGCAAAATAGCAATGAAAGGAAAAGCGAATACAAATTGTACTCTGTCCTCGTCTATAGTAGTTTTGTCTCACAATGAAGCAGGCGTGCTCTAGGTCACTGGGTTACATAACCAGTTTATTCAAGGCCGGCGATTTAATCAATACAAAACCTGCACTTGGCCGGTTCATAAAAAACTCTACCATAGGTTACGGATCTCTACAGAGTCCGTGTATCAAACGCACGCTATAAATCTGAGTATATTAATACACTTCCGTCTTTCTACCAAAGACGTCTAAATGAAAGTAAACTTACAATAACTGAAGCTCTTTGCTTTAAAAATGCAACTCAGTAGTTGCTAGAACATCAAATAAAAACGTGTCTCACACGACACAAGAAAAATATGATAAATGTGGCACAGATTCACACACTAGATCTGCTTAATGATACGTTGGGAACCGCGTTCGATGCTAGGCAACGAAACATTCCTTCTAGTTGTTAGGTTCAAACATGACCAAGAATAGCTTCTGAGCTTATTCAAAATGAAATATAATGCATTTACAAACTGGTAGTTACTGTCGACTACCTAAATGATACGACCGTTCTAACGACAGTCAGGGGTGTAACAAAGGATGGCTGCGAAGAATGCAGTCAATTAATAACCAAGGCATCTGATTGCCATAACTACAGTCAGCAAAGACTTGAAAATTACCCCAAGTAGGGTTGAACAAAATAGCCTCAAAATGACTACGATCAGGTTCAGCAAAAAGGTAGGCATTGACGTTCCACGACGTTCACCAAGCTGCACCAGGGCTGACCAAAATGTCTGACCCCAAGGGTGTCTCACTCTAAACTGAAATAAATGACATCTAACTAATCTAGTTACATCCCTACCTAGAAAAATGGCTGACACTGAGTGTGGTTGATTCACAAACTACATTAAAACTACTATACCACCAGAAACAAGAACAAAGAAGGGGTGTGACAAAAACTCACGAAATGGAGGAGCTCTCACTCAGCTCTCTAATCCACAACAAGGGTTGTACATAAACCTCTCTGGCTCTCTGGATCGGTATCCTCCTCATCAGGATTCCCATCTGGACTCCCCCAAAGACCAGGGTTCGATTTGTCCCTGTCGACATTTTCGTGGATATGCCTGGAAATGGCATTTTGGCTCCTTCCCTCTCGTTCATCGTTCTGGAAGTTCCACCATCATGCGGGTCCCTGTAGAAACGTCACCCCCCCATACTGGGATGGTATTAGCCCATGGTGACTGCTTCAACCATGGTGAAGAAAAGTCCAATCACGTGGGTAGCGAAATAAGTTGCGTGATTATTCATCCTCTCACTTCCAAAATTATAATGTCCGTCGTGACTATTATAGGCTTCAATTATAAAATACGACACAGCCTTAATCTTGCAGATGTGGATTAGCATGTGAGCTAATACTATTTTATAATGCTGCACGTGCTAGTGACGCTACTTTTGTATCACGCAGCATCCGTGAATTATACGACGTTTCAAAGATGAAATTTCCACTTTGGCAATTTAAATATCTCATACAATTATAATCACACTTATTCAGGATAATTGTAACACTATTACCTGTATATTTCCACTAGGCATCTGCCCTCCACATACGCGTGGGTAATATGTGATGTCACAGCAATGTTGTGCAATACACTATACTTGCCAATAATTATTTTCCAAGCTCCTTATTTAATTCACTGGACTTCATCGACAGTGGATATTAGTATTTGCTTGCTCGATGGCACCTTATAATCACTTTTAACGCTAAACAGCGGATATTCTTCTACGTCTCGTAGGACAAATGTAATTCCACGCCTACACAAGGCGGATTCTCAAGACGCAGTGCTCCGGTACTGGGTGTCTCTAGAAAGTATGGTCGTCAAAACGAAAACGTTGAGCGACTACTTACGTTCCTTTTTGCGTATCTGCAAGGGTATTACCTTACCTAAAGTAAAAATAAACATTCTCCAAAATGTTTTAATAATGCAGCATGACGAAATGGAATATTCTGAGTCTCGTAGGAAAGATAAAAATAATTAATAAGACCTCAGATAATAATTAGCAGTTTACACCAAAGTCAAAAGTGCGATTCACCGCTACTTCAAAGTATCGCGTGATCTCTCAGCTTCACGTGGCTTCCTGGGTGTGTTCAAAAGTACAACATCCCATCATAAATGCTCTGTCATAAAAAAAATATCTCATGAACCATAGCTCAGCGGGTTCATCTGCCTCTCTGTCGTTTCAAATAAAATGTTGGGATAACATTTTTATTTGCTTTGAAATTCATTCAAGAGTGATATTTTTTTAGATTGGCTGCATTAAAGGTTCCAATGCGCTCTCCTGTCCTAATGTCTTCTATCACATAACTTCCATTGTTTAAAGGCTGTCGGATACGACTAGGGCCATAATACAAGGATAGAAATTTCCCATATATGCGGTCTATAGGACTAGAAATTCCGGGTCTCCTTATAAGGATAAGGTCTCCTTCTACTAGTGGTTCTCTAAACCTCTGGCGTCTAGTTCTTCTCAAGCGCTTGGCAGCTTGTCTGTCCATAGTCTCTCTCGCAGCTAAAAGTCTGCTGGCATGTGATGGTTGTAAACAAGGTGGATTTACAATCACACGATCCCATATTCTCAGCGGCATCTGGTTCAAATGCAAGACCATAGGTATTTGACCAGTGCTTTCATGTACTGTTGAATTAATACATTTTGCCATAATAACAAGGACTTCAGTCCATCGCCAGTGTTCTTCTTGACAATATAATCGACAGAATTTTGCGATAATAGACATCACGCATTCTGCTGGGTTGCTCTCTGGATGTCGAATAGATGATAAAACATGACCTATTTCAAGCTCATTCATGGCATTGGCAAATTCTGCTGAGGTGTACTGTGATCCGTGATCAGTCAACAAGAATTGTGGCTTTCCTGCCTCCGGTATCACTTGACGTCTAATCCTCTGAATAATCTGATGTGCAGTAGCTTTTTGAATTGGATGAAGCATCGTAAATTTCGTGAACACATCCACCGTTACAACGATGTATCGATTCCCACGACGAGCCTTAGGTATTGGGCCATACAGGTCCTGTGCATACAACTCTCTAGGTTGAGTTGGTAGTATTGGTCTAGGTCGTTCCTTCAGCAAGTGTGACGTGTATTTGTTCCGCTGGCATGCGTCGCAAGCACGTAAACACTGTCTAACGGTGGCTCCTAACCCTTTCCATGTGAAAGACTCCTTGATAGTTGCAATGGTTTTGTCTGTTCCACCATGTCCAATGGATAAATGTACCATAAGAATAACAGATTCTTGGTATCTCCTAGGAATAACTGCACGCAGTTGAGTGTGGTCCTCGTCTACAAACTTGTATAAGACACGATGATAAATCAAATAATCATCTGCAACAGCAGCAATCCTTGCATAATGATCATCCTGTGGATCCATTCTTCGTTCTAGGAAACGGATAATATGTCTGAGTTCCTCCTCACGTCGCTGTCCTTCAGGTAAATGACGAAATCGGCGAAGGTGTTCCTCGCATTCTCCCTCGATGTCTATGGCATTAACAGTAGCTTCAGGATTCCGGCTGAGGATGTCGGCCAACACATTCTCTCTGCCTGGTCGATAAACTATTTCCAAATCGAACTGTTGGAGAAACAGCGTCCAACGTGTGATCCTGTCTCTTGCCAGTCTTGTTCTCAAGATGAAGGTCAACGCATGATGATCGGTTCTCACAATAATCCTCTGACCTAACAGAAGTTTCTGCCAGTATTCAAGTGCGTAAACAATTGCAAGTGCTTCTATCTCGGTCGTGAAGTAGTGAGATTCATGTGGTCTTAAACGTCGGCTTAAGAAAGCAATGTAATGACGTTTCTTCTCATCATCTTCCTGCAGTAAAATGGCTCCTATACCAATGGCAGATGCATCAGTTTCTAGAATAAAGTTCCGAGAGTAATCTGGATATTCTAACTGAATTGAGTCCACAAGCATCTGTTTAGCTCTCCTGAAAGCTATCTCGCATTCATCATTCCAGTTCCACCTGCAGTTCTTTTTCAATAATCCTTGCAGTGGTGCAACAGTTTCGGAATACTTCTCACAATGAGCAGCAAAGAATTGGAGAATTCCTAAGAATTGTCTCACGTGTTTCACACGGGTTGGTGTTGGAAATGCAGCAACAGTTCTAATCTTTGCCGGATTCGGTCTATATCCTTCTCCATTGATTATGTGTCCTACGAATTTCACTTCTTCCTGAAAAAATCGACACTTGTCAAACTTGACCTTAAAATTTGCCTGTCGGAGATTCTCAAAAACAAGGCACAATGTCTTTAAATGCTCTTCTTCTGTTCCCGAAGCTATGATTATGTCATCCACATAACATATTACTTTCTGCTTCACTTCATGAGTCAGCTTGGCATCAAGTGCTCTGATTAATGCGGCTCCGGCATTTTTCAATCCAAATGGTAGTTTTTGGAATACATAAGTAGTCTGATCAAACAAGAATCCAGTATATTTCTGAGTATGCTCAGATAATCTGATATGGTAATAAGACTGAACCAAGTCTAATGATGAAAATATCCTTTTTCCTTTGAACTTCCTGAGAATGTCCCTAATCTTGGGCGGTCTGTCGTGCTCAGGAGCTAGGCGTTCATTCAAGGCTCTGGCATCAAGACAAAGTCTCAAGCTTCCATCTACCTTAACCACAGGTATTATGGGATTCAAGAAAGGAGTCGGTGATTTCTTGATTGTACCTGCTGCTTCCATCTCATGGATCTTCTTAGCAGCTTCTTCGAGATGTTTCTCGGCAATCGGATAGATCCTTTTCTGGAATGGGGAATCGTCCAGTAATACAAGATCATACTCGTAGTCTAATATCTCACCAGGTGTGGTGTCGAATATATCTCGGTATTCGTTCAGTATTGCGTCAAGATCCTCATGTGTGGGTGCTGATAACGATTCTGCCTCTTCGTCGGCATCTAGTGTCGCCTCAATTTCCTTGCCCTTTAATGCTTCGACTACGTCTACTTCGGATAGGAATTCCGGTTTTTCTTCAATTAGGCTCATCTGAATGGGTTCGTTCGGCTTGAACTCTACCGTATTCCGTCCCATGTCAATGATTCCATCATATTTTCTAATGAAGTCTGCGCCTAAAATAGCATCATGATGCAGGCCCTTCATTACGAGAAATTCGTGCAAGTACACGTGGCTCGAAATCTTCACAGTACACAAAATCTGGATTTTGCACGTTACAACGCGGTCAGGTATGACACCTCTGACTCTTATAGCTGAAATGGGCAACTCCGTCACCTCAGAGTTTGCTCTAAGTCTGGCATGGCAATCGGCGGAAATTACACTAATCATCGCTCCAGTGTCGATGAGTATGACTACACTGACTTCATTCAAGGTGGCTACAATCTTGGGTAGACGTGTTAATTCATAATTGTGGTTCGTCGTTCGTCGTTCGTCCAACAAGTCTTCTTGGATTGGCTCCCAGAGTAATATAGAGGCAGTTACTCGGTGCTCAACCAAACAAGAATCTATTGATTTTTCGGAGTTTTTTTTTCTGTCATGGCGAGAAGTACTGGGCTGGTTCTGCTCCGTCTCCTGCGCCGAATGTCTATTTTCTCTCGAAGTAGGGTTCCTGGTGTATTCTTTGAATACACGGTACCTGAGATACAATTTTTATTGCTCTTTGCATGTTCATTTCTTCCTTCTTCTTTGTCAAACACCAACAGTGATCATCTGTTTTCTCCTTGTTGGGCATATCTCTTATGTCTTCATAAGTATGTTTCAGATATATAACTTCTGTGACCCACCTAGCGTCACCTCGCAGCGAATCTCTGAAGCTCCTCAATTCTTCCTGGTGCTAGAGGACTTACTTCTCCATTTGGTCACCAGATCCTGTTACCATCGTCAGCTATTTTCTCTTGGAGCAAGAGGACTACGTCCACTTCTTTACTCACCATGCTGCGCTAGTATCAACTGTGATCAACTCTTAGAAGACCAGCTCAGCAAGAGAAGATAAATGTTTTATTTTTAAGTTGGCAATGTTTATATGTTCTCCTTTTGTCTCCTACCCCCCACTCTTTCCCCTCCTTCTTGGACCCTCCGTGCTCCGTTGAGCTGCTCTCACTTCTCCGTCTGCAGTTGACTCGTTCAGTCAAAGCTCCGCTCGAGCTTGCCTCCTCAAACCAAGAGGCTCACCCTCTTCTACGCCATGTTGGCTAAGTAATCATCAACGGAAACTTCGACTTCAACATGAAATCAAGATAAGTACCATTTTAAAAGTTTTAACCTCATCTTCATGGTTTTAACTTCCAAGTGCTTTTAATTATAATTTATAGGCAGTGTGAAATTATTTACTTTGGGGCAATAATCATTCTTCGTGGGATTTGCCATGTTGAGCTTTTGCTTGTACAAGCCAACCTTACTAAAAAAGAGCTTTTCTTAAGCTATTCAAACGAGAAATCCTCTCGCTACGTGGGATATTATCTAATACCCGCTGTCTATAATTATAAAGCTAATTCCTCCGTTGGATTTTCTCAACCCCATTTTCTGCTAAGGTCGTTCTGGAACCTTCGAGATCTTGTTCTCTATCTGCGAGTCTTGCCGTCAAGTATTGTTCACGCACTTGTGAAAATGCTAGTTAAAATGAGGAATCTTCCTTATAAATTTTTGCAATAGCTAACTTTCCTCCACCGCTGGAACCTCTAGAACATTCTATGGCGCATTTAATTGTAAATCACAACTTTTTCAAGAAATAGACTTTCACCTATATAGTGCAATCAGTTATTTCCATAATTGCAATAACTTTTTTTCTCATAAACTTCAGTGTTTCTATAGTGAACTTTGCATCCATCTTCATAGACTACAGTGATAAAAAGTGCTTGCTCCACGTTTCTACCGCGTCGCGATCGTCCGGTTATATTAAATACGGCCATGAACATTGATCCTATATCCCAATGATCTTTCCTCAACCTTCTACTAACAACCATTATTAATAAAATTGAAACTTTTCTATAAGGTGTCACCCACGGGGTGCCCTTCCAACTTTGCTAGTTTAACATTAATTAAATTCTGCATAATTGCTTGTGTGATACAAGTTTTAAATTCACGTTGTTCCTTTCCCATAATCAGGGAAAACAATTCTCTAAACTCTTGAGCGAGTCATGTTCAGGTTTCACGAAATGGAAACTGTCCCATTTGGCGAGTGATTCCTGCTCAAACTTGGGAAGTCTAGAACTTTCCCTTTCACTTTCTTCAGGTTTCACAGTAAGTGACCTGCCCTCTTTGTATAATTCTCATATATTAATTCTGTATAAATATAAGAAGTTGTAGGAACTTCTATCTTATTTTTCATGTTGTTATTATTGTTATTTTCAAAGTTGTCACTTTCTCTAGAACATTCTCTCCTGAATTTCTTAAGGTGCACTTTTGTACTCCAATTCACGTTCAAGCTTTAATTATTTCATTGCTCATTTGTTTAAATCTTATAAAGATTTTAGAAACATGTAAGGTTTGAAACCTTGTAAATTGTCAATTGTCTGGAGCAACCGTTTAATGTTGGGAGGTCTGCGACCCCAAATTGTTAACTACATAGAGAATATTTATTTGTTAAAAAGATTAATTAATCCTGCATTGTTAAATAAATTAAATATTTGTTTTTGGATTCATCATTTCTCTGATACTACAGTTAGGCAGGATCCTGGCCTTCCTAGCTCTTCCTAGGTTTATGCCCTCGTTAACACTTAATAAAGCTTTTACTATTTGCCTGGCCAGACCATCACCCTTCCCTATAGTACTTTTATTCGTGCTTGGGAGGAAATACACTACAGGCTCTCTCTGGCAAACTGCCCAAGTCTTAGCTGCGGTTCCCGTCAGCCTCGACCAAGCTCGTTCCTATTTTAGGTATCAAGGTGTTAATTTTCAGTGGCAACTGCCTCTAAAGGTATTTAAAGTTGAACTCATTAATTTTGTGGGACTCTCCTCCTATTTTTCTATCCTTTTTTTCCAATCCCAAATCTACTTCCTTCTCTTAATCATCTTCCCTTGGTGGGTGGGTTATTCCCTAGCCTATAATCTACTCAGTTCCGTTCTCCCTCTTCTTGGATCTGCAATTCTCTCAATTGTTGGAGGTACTCACGGCTCTCCCGCGGTCTTCCTTTCCAATCCCTGTCTGGCTGGTATCTAGGGTCTCGATATCTGTCGTAACCCCCACTATATCGATAGTCTCTACGGATACGTCCGTGTTGCTGATTTCTTCCTTCATTCCCTCGGCGGTTGTTTTCATGACGTCGGTTGTCGTCCGTCCTTCGGTCGAATCGCCGGTCCCAATGACTTCGCCGGTCATCATGTTGATTTCGAGTATACGGAGTGTTATTCCATTCTCTCCTGTTATAACTGTAATTGTTATCACGTCGCCCAGAATCCTCTGTGGTTTGTGTTTGTTGTGGCGTCTGGCTCACTTTATCAACAGTCGTCAGATTCATATGTCTATCCTCGCGCCTATCAGCCTTCTGCTGACGGTGTGTAGGAAACTGTTCTGTGTTAGCGTCCAACCTTCGCAGTATCTGGTCACACTGCTGGAAAGTGGATGCCCCTGCAGCGATTAACACACGTTGTACATCCGCAGGGTACTGCCAAACAATTGTGTTCACCAAATCTTGTTCGGACAACGGAGGCTGAAGACAACGGAGCTTCGCGAGCTGTATTGCGAAGTAATTCGCATAACGAGTAGGTGTATTGGAACTGTACCTTCGAGTGTACATCTCAGCTCGGATACTCTGCTGGATGTCGCTCGACCAATATGTTCTTAATAACGCTTCCTTAAAGTCTTGGTAGCCTGTAAATGAGTATCGGAATGCTCTGAACCAGGTACCGGCTTGTCCCTCAAGCAGTCGCTCTATAACTCTTAGTTCCCTCTCTGGAGTTACCATAGTATCACGTAAGTAGCTTTCGACATTTGCTAGGAATTCCACTGGAGTAACACCGCTCCCAGTTCCCGAGAAGCGAGCTGGTTGCTCCTCTCTTGAACGAATTATGGTGACATTTCCCTGCGTATTCGCGGGTCTGAAAGTATTTTGCATGTAACTCTGCGTAGGAGTGTTAGTCTCACGACTAATTCGATTAGATGCTGGTTGAAACGGGTGAGCGTCAAAGTTCAAGGTCTGACCTTGCGCTAAATTAGTGAATTGTGACGGTTGCGATTCCATAGGCGCGCTGGGTTGGAAATGGGTAGGCATCATTCCTCCTGATTGAGATATAGGCGTTTCCTGAGATTCTCCCATCTGTGGGTGTACGTGTCTCTCTCTTGGAGTCGTCTCGAGTCTGTCCAGGCGTCTTTCTATTACTTCAAGACCTGGGATGGTTCTGGCTGCGACTTTGTTGCCTAAGTCGTTCAATTGCAGCTCGATCCTGTCAACCTTTCCCTTGAGGTTTGTGTCTACCTCGCGTATGGCCGTCCTAAGGTTATAACTGAGGTCTAACCTCTCGGTCACCGCGACTTCCTCAAATCTCTTTTGTAAGGAATCGATATCTCCTTCAACTCTGGACATATTTTCTTGGATTTTACCCACATCGTCTCTAACTTCGGCTACCTTAGCCTTGACGGTAGCTTCGTGTTCGTTGAGGTCACCTCTCAATAACATGAGGTCAATTTTGTGTTCCTCATGATGAACATCAACTGTCTCACGTAGACTGGCTACGGTTTCCGTCAATTCAGAAATGTTTCTCCTGTTGGTGTTAAGTTCCTCTTTAATCTCCATCATGCCATCAACGATAGTCTTCACGTTGTTATTAACGGCATTGGCAGCTCCTCTCATCAAGATTAAACCAACGTTCATGGTTGCCATGTCCTTCTTCACATTTCCGATAAATCCCTCGACGTGATCTAGTCGAGTCCCGAATTCTTCCCTGGTATGTTCCAGATCTGCTCTCATGTCTATCTGGACTTTATTCAAGGTTGTCTGAATTTGAGCTGTGTGCTCCTCCAATCGGTTTTGCACCTCCTCCCTAGCTCTATTCATCTGGTCGGTTAAGCAATCTACGCGCTGGTTAGCCTCCTGATGGTGTCGTATGACATCAACCCTAACAGCTGCTAAACCTGTCGTCAGATCATTTCTCGCTTCGATCCTATATGTGTCCATGTCTGCCCTGACTTGAGTTAAATCAGCCCTAACATTATTTACAGAGTGGGTGTTAATTTCTAAGTCCTGTCTTACATTGTTGACTTCCTGTCTAACCTGGTCCACATGACCACTGAAATTGTTGACTTCCTGTCTAACCTGGTCCACATGACCACTTACAGTATTTACAGCCTGAGTATTCTGACCTAAGTCAGCAGTAATCTGTTGAAGATTGGCATTCACACCTGCCATCATCTCTCCAAACACACGACGAATAGTTTCCTCATCCATAGATAAGAAATATATGAGAAAGTGAGGGATCAATTTCTACTGGAACTTACAGCTATGATTAGTTACTTGGTGGTATAAAGGTTGCTTCATTTATATAAATATCACGAGTACAGCTGGAGTATGCAAACTAAGTGCTTTTACATTTACAAAGACAACGGTGAGCAAAGCAAAGTATTACATTTACTTAGGATGAGGCATCATCAAAGAAAATCCTATCCTTCATTTATCCAACACTAAAGCCTCACCCCATGGACTTCTATCAAACACGAATGCCATGCGGTCAATTGATCTGCAGTACGACTTTCTAAGTTCGTCCCAGTCCTGTCAATTTACCATTAATCAACATTAAGATCCTCAAAAAAAATAACATGGTACTGAGGGTCACCACGTTAACGTCGGCACATGAGTTGGGCGCCATTTTATGACGTCCAAGTCCGACCCCACGTTGGGCGCCATTTTATGAGACCGTTTAGTTGATGTCAACAACCACGATGACTCAACTAACGACACATAAATCAAATAAAAAGTACCGTGAGAATCAGGTGACCTTCCATAAAGGCTAAAGCGGCACGAGAGTCCGTAGTCCACAGGGATCGTGGTACATGGTGACGATGGTCATAGACCGCCTAAGGAAAGGTTCACCTTAAAACTAGACTGAGAAAATAAACATCCAGACTCATGTAAAACACCGTGAAAATTTATTAAAATTCACAAGCCCCTAGCCTAGTTCGGAGGGTTATAATCGGCTAGTCCGCAAGTTAATAAATAAACAAAGATAAAGAACAGGTCCCCTACCTGAGAAGTTACTGAAAACCCTCGCGAAAGATCTAACTCACAATGATAAAGCAACAACAGCAACGCTAGGAATATGGTACGACGCAAGTCCCTAGTTCAAGTTACAAGATCAAGCTAATATCTGAATTTACATTTAACAGGGTAGCAAAACAAATCTAGGTTAGGATGGTACCATTTCGACATTTAAATTTAACATTAATTCAACTAGCTAAGTCCTATCAATTAACAAAATTTACGACGATGACGTCCGTAAAAGAAAACAATTACATCCAAAAGCTAAGTGTACAGCCATGAAAAACAAACAATTTAATTATGCTTAATAACTATGTGCTAACAGCACACAATAAAGTAACATGTAGGGTTTAATACACTTGACATCATAAATTAATAACGAAATAGACACATTAGTTTTATTAAAAATTCCTGCCTACACCTTGGTTTACTCTTTGTAAACCATAGTCATCTAATGTGTATAGTTACGGTGACGAATGCGCAGTTGAGACCACGTCTGACATCGCATGGCCTGAGCTCCACAAGCTACGAACTCTAGGTTCGCACATGCTTCAGGTCGCTACAAAAATGTCAACTGTCCTAGTCATTTCCTCACAAGGAAATTATCTTCAACTGCACGGCTATGTCAACAGTTCCAGAATGCAAAGAACAAAGTTAGATAGAAAGAATCGTTAGTTAGGCTTGTTTTACAACAATTATGCATTTTATTATTAGAATGTCGGTTTATAGGTTTATCGTAGGTTTATGGCGAATAACATTGACAATAGCCTGGGCACGGAGTGTCTCCAACTGAGATCATTCTCCACCAAAAAGCCTCGACTCAACAGTCGGAATATAATCAACGAGTATAACAACTCGGACACACAATAACACGGGTTACCAGCGGCGCTAAGCTCGCGTTCAATAACTCTGGGATAGGCCTGTACAACAGTTACCTTCCAATAACGTCTGGTCAACGGGATCATCCCCGGACAAAGCATACAATAACATCCTGCTATAACAGGGTAGACTTCACCATCCTATATAAAACCTTACATAACTGTACCTGTCATACGACAATACACGCAACAGAGCGTTAAACTAACAAAAACCGATCCATAAAACAAGTGATCAAATACAAGAGTGGAAACTGATTTCCATAAGCAAAATAGCAATGAAAGGAAAAGCGAATACAAATTGTACTCTGTCCTCGTCTATAGTAGTTTTGTCTCACAATGAAGCAGGCGTGCTCTAGGTCACTGGGTTACATAACCAGTTTATTCAAGGCCGGCGATTTAATCAATACACAACCTGCACTTGGCCGGTTCATAAAAAACTCTACCATAGGTTACGGATCTCTACAGAGTCCGTGTATCAAACGCACGCTATAAATCTGAGTATATTAATACACTTCCGTCTTTCTACCAAAGACGTCTAAATGAAAGTAAACTTACAATAACTGAAGCTCTTTGCTTTAAAAATGCATCTCAGTAGTTGCTAGAACATCAAATAAAAACGTGTCTCACACGACACAAGAAAAATATGATAAATGTGGCACAGATTCACACACTAGATCTGCTTAATGATACGTTGGGAACCGCGTTCGATGCTAGGCAACGAAACATTCTTTCTAGTTGTTAGGTTCAAACATGACCAAGAATAGCTTCTGAGCTTATTCAAAATGAAATATAATGCATTTACAAACTGGTAGTTACTGTCGACTACCTAAATGATACGACCGTTCTAACGACAGTCAGGGGTGTAACAAAGGATGGCTGCGAAGAATGCAGTCAATTAATAACCAAGGCATCTGATTGCCATAACTACAGTCAGCAAAGACTTGAAAATTACCCCAAGTAGGGTTGAACAAAATAGCCTCAAAATGACTACGATCAGGTTCAGCAAAAAGGTAGGCATTGACGTTCCACGACGTTCACCAAGCTGCACCAGGGCTGACCAAAATGTCTGACCCCAAGGGTGTCTCACTCTAAACTGAAATAAATGACATCTAACTAATCTAGTTACATCCCTACCTAGAAAAATGGCTGACACTGAGTGTGGTTGATTCACAAACTACATTAAAACTACTATACCACCAGAAACTAGAACAAAGAAGGGGTGTGACAAAAACTCACGAAATGGAGGAGCTCTCACTCAGCTCTCTAATCCACAACAAGGGTTGTACATAAACCTCTCTGGCTCTCTGGATCGGTATCCTCCTCATCAGGATTCCCATCTGGACTCCCCCAAAGACCAGGGTTCGATTTGTCCCTGTCGACATTTTCGTGGATATGCCTGGAAATGGCATTTTGGCTCCTTCCCTCTCGTTCATCGTTCTGGAAGTTCCACCATCATGCGGGTCCCTGTAGAAACGTCACCCCCCCCCCCATACTGGGATGGTATTAGCCCATGGTGACTGCTTCAACCATGGTGAAGAAAAGTCCAATCACGTGGGTAGCGAAATAAGTTGCGTGATTATTCATCCTCTCACTTCCAAAATTATAATGTCCGTCGTGACTATTATAGGCTTCAATTATAAAATACGACACAGCCTTAATCTTGCAGATGTGGATTAGCATGTGAGCTAATACTATTTTATAATGCTGCACGTGCTAGTGACGCTACTTTTGTATCACGCAGCATCCGTGAATTATACGACGTTTCAAAGATGAAATTTCCACTTTGGCAATTTAAATATCTCATACAATTATAATCACACTTATTCAGGATAATTGTAACACTATTACCTGTATATTTCCACTAGGCATCTGCCCTCCACATACGCGTGGGTAATATGTGATGTCACAGCAATGTTGTGCAATACACTATACTTGCCAATAATTATTTTCCAAGCTCCTTATTTAATTCACTGGACTTCATCGACAGTGGATATTAGTATTTGCTTGCTCGATGGCACCTTATAATCACTTTTAACGCTAAACAGCGGATATTCTTCTACGTCTCGTAGGACAAATGTAATTCCACGCCTACACAAGGCGGATTCTCAAGACGCAGTGCTCCGGTACTGGGTGTCTCTAGAAAGTATGGTCGTCAAAACGAAAACGTTGAGCGACTACTTACGTTCCTTTTTGCGTATCTGCAAGGGTATTACCTTACCTAAAGTAAAAATAAACATTCTCCAAAATGTTTTAATAATGCAGCATGACGAAATGGAATATTCTGAGTCTCGTAGGAAAGATAAAAATAATTAATAAGACCTCAGATAATAATTAGCAGTTTACACCAAAGTCAAAAGTGCGATTCACCGCTACTTCAAAGTATCGCGTGATCTCTCAGCTTCACGTGGCTTCCTGGGTGTGTTCAAAAGTACAACATCCCATCATAAATGCTCTGTCATAAAAAAAATATCTCATGAACCATAGCTCAGCGGGTTCAGTATATAATTTATGGTGACCAACCTGCAGTTATGTTGGCTAACTCGTATTAAACAGCAAAACATAAAAGACTCGTAATTACCATCCGAATACTTTTTTTGACGAGTTGTTTGTAAACAGGAAAAATGCATGTGCGGAAGATTTTGATGTTGTTTGTTCTTAACAAGTTTATGTTCAGTTAATTTACGATAAAATGTCCCTTTTAACTACTGAAGCTTTTAGAGACGCGGGGTTGCCTGAATGAGATCTGTAACGTGCCAGTAAATATACTGACACGGCTTCCCCGCATTTAGGCCTAAATATCCTGACTGCGTCAGGAATCGATCCCGCTACCTTGGGAAAAGCAGGTGAGAAAGTTACCGCCTTGCCACTCAGTGACGCTATATTCAATTTATTCAATCTAGTGGACAAATGGGAAAAGGAATGGATTAAGCGGCAAAGTGAGACTGTGTATTTCCACTTTTTCTGTTGACCATATTTTATGCTTATCAGCGACCGCCACTATTGAAAAACACGGTTTCGACTGAGGGTGTAATTCGTCATCGGATTTATTCACAACGTCCATATGACCTAGACTTTCGTATCCTTCCATGAATTCGGTATACCGTTCTTTTACAAAGGGTTGTTCTTTGAATTTGCTCTCAATGGTGAAGAGAGCTTTTCGCACTTTAGGTTGAGAGTTGCGAAGTTTTGGAGGGTTGAGCGGTCTCGGCATTTGAACGATAAATCTACCTTCGGGGGTGCGAGTGGTAGTAGAGATAAAGAGCTGACGCAGGATTCATTTTCAGATGAGATTGGACTGAAGGAGTCGATATTTTCCAGTTTCCAGAATTTTTCTAAGTCAGTGCTAGTAGTGGTTTTGTGAGAGTTCAAGGCCCTCCACCTCCACATTCCTCCACACAAGATGGCGGCATTCCGATAACTCCCGAACCCGTGGTCGGATTTTGACGAATGAGGTGTCATTGAACTCGGGCTGACACTCCCTTTCCAATGGACAGCATATTTCAACCCCAAAATAAAACCTACCCTACTAGGGGGCGAAATTGTAATTTTTTAGAGAATCTCTCTTTCCAATTGCAACATGTGAGAGTTTGAATGTCGATATGGAATGAAACGTTGTTCCACATAAAGTGCATGTGTTCGGTGGAAAGCCACTATGAATTAACATGCTTGCTTTTGTAAGAGGGCGGGCTTTTTAAAAGATGGCGGCTGTAGTGTAACCTAACCTAACCCAACCTAATGGGTTATTGTTAACGGGTCATTGTTGACGGATTATTGTTGGCAGGTCCATGTTGACGAGTACCTGTGGACGGGTCATTGTTGACGAGTCATGGCTGACGGGTCCATGTTGACGAGTCCCTGTGGACGGGTCATTGTTGACGAGTCATGGCTGACGGGTCCTTGTTGACGAGTCCCTGTGGACGGGTCATTGTTGACGAGTCCTTGTGGACAGGTTCTTGTGGACGAGTCCTTGTGGATGAGCCCCTTTGGACTGGTCCCTATGGACTGGCTCATGATTTTATTCAAATTATGTCAAAGGGCCTAACTACATTTGTGTGTGTTGAACTGACGTTGTTCACTAATCCCCGACTACTATAATGGGATAACGATATGAAAGGAAAGTGATGAAATACATGTGAGCATACAAGGGATCTAACTTGGTGGATGGATGTGTTCTAACGAGTCATTTGTAGTTGAAAGAGAATAATACATGTTCTTAAAATGTTAAAACTGAGGAGATGATATGTGCAGTAAGACGTCTTGTTATTTTCTGTGTCATATTACAGACATGGCAGAGAGCGCACAGATCTGTTGCTATTACTAACGCTGCAGTAATTTAAAACCGCAAGTGTTCACTAAGACAATGGGTGATGATCATGTAAAGTTAACAGTTATTGGATATTACACAGGTGTTCCTTCCGGTGTTATGTTGCTGACATGACAGAGAGCGCACACTGCTGTTGCTATGACTGACGCTGCAGTAATTTGAAACCTCAGGTGTTGATCAAGACAATTGGTGATGATCATGCAAAGTCAGCAGTCATTGGATACCACACAGGTGTTCCTAGTGTACTTTGGACTCTCAGCTGTATTGGGAAAGGAATTGCAATGATCTGCAAAAAACTGCTGACACGAGCGATTAGAGTTTATATAAGAGGGGTGTCATATATTTCCCTACTGTCAGTCTTTATTACTCGCTTTGAGTGAACAGTGCTCTATTACTGCTCAAGAGTTGTAAAAAAGCCGTTTTGGTAGAAAATCATTAAATTATTTTGCAAGGTAAGTACTTATTATTAATGGATTGTAGTCTATTACTAATTGATGTTGAAGTTGTTGATTGGAATGTATTTATTGATTGATTGATTGATTAATTTGTTTACAGATAATTGGGTACCTGTAGGTTACCAGATTCCTACAATCTGTTCATTCAGTGGCAGCAGTTGATCAATTATAAAATGGTAAGTGCCCCTCTAATAACTTTTAAACAGCTAGAGTGATATTTTCCAATGTTCACCACTACATATCAGTGAAAATGGTATATTTGGCAGTCAAAAGTTGGAACTACTTGACCATAAAGTGTAAAGCTAAATTTGCAGGTTTGATTTTGATTACCGCTCTATTAAGTCCGAATGTTCATTGCTAGGTGTCAGTGACAGAGGGAATATTTAAAGACTTAACCTCAATTCACCTAACATAACCTAACTTTACCAAACTTAACTTTGTCACGTGACATGTTTTACAAGTGTAGACTTGCTTTATGACTGACTATGACGTCACACTTAGGTCACTTAACTGGTGATCGCTGGTTTCCAATACGTGACATGTTCTACAAGTTTAGACTTGTTTTAAGACTGGCTATGACGTCACACTTAGCTCACTTAACTGGCGATCGCTGGTTTCTATCACGTGACATGTTCTACAAGTTTAGACTTGCTTTAAGACTGGCTATAACGTCACACTTAGCTCACTTAACTGGTGACCGCTGGTTTCTACCACTCTATCAAGTTCCAATGTTCACCGCTAAGTGTCAGTGACAGTGGTATGTAGTAACCCTCAGTTAGAACTACATGAAGTTAGACTTGCTAGGAGTTCATAGATGATCGATTTAAATACCCTGCTATAACCATTGACTGGAATATAATTAAACCATTTAAATTGTACTTTCGTTTATCATTTATTAACATTTATGATTTCTTTCTTTTATAGGTAATTTCGAAAGTGATCATCATGTTCAAGTGTGGTGACTGTAAGAAACAGTTCTCAAGACCTGACAACCTTCAACGGCACGCAAATGTTAAACATGACATTAAAATGTTTGTGTGCAGTCATTGTGCTACCACATTTAACAGACAGGATAGCCTTGGACGGCATGTAAATCTAAAGCATGTCAGTTCAGCACCATTTTCGTGTTCAGTTTGTGATCTTGGATTTTCTGCTGTAAAGCGATATAAATCCCACATGGTTGAAGTGCATGGAGAACAACAAGAATTAAAAACTGTAAAACCATCAACTAGCACGGAACCTTTAAATGAATGTAATGCTCAAAAGCGTAAACGTTCTCAAGATTGTGAAAATAGTCATGCAACAAAAAGAAAGAAGAATGGTGAACCTTCGATAACCCATTGTAATATATGTAATATTGATATACCTTCTTCAATCATTCATGGACATTTACGTAGTATTCATCATAAAAATAACGCTTGCCATGAAAGAAATTCTGAAAATATTCAGAAAATTGGCAGTGCATTTAAAAGTCGAATTGCTAGTTATAGACTTTATAGTAAAGAAAAAACTCAAAGTATTGAATCATTTAAAAAAATGTTCAACCTACTGTGTTTGACTTGGTAGAAAATGTTTTATTAGAGCATAAAACAATTAAAATGAATTTTGAACTTTTTGGACTCTATGTAAAAACTGGGAGCGAAGGTGAAATTACAGATATCAAATCTTTTAATACAAAAAACATAATTGTTAGCGAATCAACTAATATTAGTGATATATACCAAAATATTTCAAGTGCTATCATTGTGAAGAGTGAAGAGTTCCAGGAAAGGGAGTCAGGCTGGGCGTTCGTTGAAGTACTTTATTTAGAAACCAACATGAATAAATACAACCCCCTTCGAGCATCATCATATATTGATTTACCTGAATGGATCAAACGAAAGAAAGCTGTTGTGAACGTTATGAATAGTGACCATGCATGTTTTGCATGGGCTGTAACCTCAGCTCTCCATTCAGCAGAGGAGCATCTGTATAGAACATCATCTTATCCTCACTATTCTTCAGTGTTAGATTTAAAAGAAATGGAATTTCCTATGACTATAAAAGACATTAAACGTTTTGAAGAGCTGAACAATGTAAGTATTAATGTTTATGGAATTGAAAATAAGAGAATAGTAGGTCCTCTATATTATACTCAGGAAGAAAAGGATATTCATGTACATTTACTATACATAACCGAAGGTGAAAGTGCCCACTATTGTTGGATAAAACATTTAAGTAGACTTGTCAGTAGTCAGGTTTCAAAACACAATGGTAAAAAGTGGTTGTGTGATGGCTGTTTGCTACATTTTGAGAAAGAGGACCAACTAATTCAACATCAAAGATGGGGATGTAATCATGTTTGTACGGTATTACCGACTCCTAGAAATAACATTTTAAAATTTAAGGATTATGAGAAACAGCTTCGAGTACCATTTGTTATATATGCTGACTTTGAAGCTTTGGTAAAACCATTTAATACATGTTCATCGAATCCAGCCCAACCTTTCACCAACACTACTCACATTCATGAATCTTTTAGCTTTGCATATTATATTAAATGTAGTTATGATGACTCTTTAAATAAGTTTGAGCTCTATAGAGGACCTGATGCACCTAAAGTTTTTATGGAAAGGCTTGAGAAAGATGCCATCCGTATATCCTCTATTTTAAATACGATCATTCCAATGGAGCCACTAACTTCATCAGAGCAAATGAATTTTGAAACTGAAACTAATTGTTTTATATGCGGTGAATGTTTATATACAGACAGGGTTCGCGATCATGACCATTTAACAGGAAAATATCGTGATGCTGCTCACCAAGAATGTAATTTAAATTATAGAGTAAGTAAATTCATTCCGGTCATTCTACACAACGGTAGCAAATACGATAACCACTTTATCGTTAAAGAATTTGGAGCTTCAGATGTGAAAATTGATGTGATTGCAAATAATAAGGAACAATACATATCGTTCACAAAATACATCAAAACTGACAATAAGAAAACGATAAAACTGCGATTTTTAGATTCATTCCGCTTTATGCCGAGTAGTCTTGATAAGCTTGCTAGTAATTTAAAATCAGATCAGTTTCATGAAATTCAACGTGTCTTTCCTAAAGAAGATGATTTTAATTTGATTTGTCAAAAGGGTATATTCCCTTACGAATATATTAACTGTGTGGAACGTCTTGAGGAGTGTTCTTTACCACCGAAAGATGCATTTTACAGTTCCTTAAACACAAGTCATACCAGTGATCAGGAATACTTACATGCACAACGTGTTTGGGCACAGTTTGACATTCCAACTTTAGGAGAATTTTCAGACATATATTTGAAGACAGATGTGTTGTTATTAGCAGATGTTTTTGAAAATTTTCGGAATGTTTGTATGAAAACTTATGACCTTGATCCTTGTCAGTATTTCACTGCTCCTGGGTTTAAGTTTCAGTTCAATGTTGAAAAAAAAAACGAAAGTAAATTTAGAATTAATGACTGATATAGACATGATCAATTTTATAAAATCATCAATTCGAGGTGGATTAAGCCAATGTAGTGGACGGTACTCTAAAGCGAATAATAAATACATGCCTAGCTACAACCCTTGTGAAGAGTCAAAGTTTATTGTCTACCTCGATGCAAATAACCAATATGGTTGGGCTATGAGTCAATATCTACCACTGAAAGATTTTCGCTGGCTGACACAACCTGAAATTGATGTCTTACATGTTGACACTCTTAATGATAACGATGATAAAGGATATATTTTAGAGGTAAATCTTGAGTACTCTAAAGAGTTACATGATGATCATAATGATTTACCATTTTGTCCTGAGAATATGAAATCTACATACATCACATCACGAACAAAAATGTTAATTGCTAATGTGAATGATAAATGTAAATATGTAATACATTATCAAAACTTGAAACAGTGTCTACAGCATGGATTGAAATTAACTAAAATTCATCGCGTATTGCAATTTCATCAGTCAGCATGGCTCAAACCGTATATTGATCTGAACAATAATTTAAGAACACTGTCAACAAACGCGTTTGAAAAAGATTTTTATAAACTCATGAATAATAGTGTTTTTGGAAAGACTATGGAGAATGTTGATAAACGAGTTGATGTAAAGCTGATAACAAAGTGGGAGAATAATGGTAAAAGGTATGGTGCGAGCAACTTAATAAGCAAGCCTAACTTTCATAGCTGTTCAATTATTCATGAGGATTTAGTTGTAATACAAATGAATCGTCTTAAAGTAACTTACAACAAACCCATATATGTGGGTTACACCATTCTGGAATTGTCAAAAACACTTATGTATGAATTTCACTATGATTATGTAAAGAAAAACTATCTTGATAATGCTAAATTACTCTACACAGACACAGATTCTTTTATTTATGAGTTTAAAACTGATGATTTTTATGAGGATATCAAAACTGAGCTAAATAGGTTTGATATAAGTGACTATCCCGAGGATAATATTTACCATTTACCTCCAGTAAACAAAAAGGTTCTTGGGAAATTTAAGGATGAATGTGCTGGTGTTATTAAAGACACCTTTGTAGGCACAAAATCTAAATCATACAGCTATATGACAATTGATGATGTAGTAGTAAAAAAATTAAAAGGAGTGAAAAAGAATGTTGTTAGTAAAGAGTTATATATAAGTGATTATAAAAACTGTATAGTTAGTAACCCACCTGTATTATATAAGAAAATGAGTGTATTTAGAAGTAAAAATCATCAGCTACATACCAATTTGCTGAACAAAGTTGCTTTAAGTAATGAAGACAACAAACGATTCATTATACCCAACACATTTGATACTTTTGCATGGGAAAACAGTCGCATTGACGACTATTACTTTACTTAAGTCTAATGATCACTATATTGTAATGTTTGTAGTGAGTTTTATATTGTAATATTTTTTTGTAAAAAACTGTAAGTAGAATGTATAATGTTAGGCTACTGTAGTTTAGTAAAAATAAGATAAGTAATACATTTTAGTGTAAAATGTTTACTTTTGTATTGAACCCTTGCAAAGAAGCTTATGAGACTCAGTTTCGGGGGGGGGGTGTAACAGTCCATATCGTAAGTTCTTGTTAAAGCGCTTCATTAGCATGCAGGGTAACATATAACAAAATAACATGCAGGAAAAAGTGAAGCCAGGGTTAAAACAAATGAATTTAATAAACAGATCAGCTATTTACAACAAGAATTAACAAAACAAAACTCCCATATGACTCCCACTGAATAAAATAAAGTTTGCCAAAAACTAGGCCAAATCTCTGGAGAGATTAATACTTGGACCAAGGGTCCCAAAGAAAAATCAACAAAAGTGACAAATGTATGCGCGCGTGCTGTTCTACATGCTTCACGATGAGTACAATCGAATGCATGATTCGTCATCATCCAGAAGAAACTTTCAGACGACGAATCCACATTGCTTAGAGCTAGACAGACGCGGGGAACAACTATACAACACTTAAAACTAAACCGACACTTCCTATACTTAAAATAAACAACACAATAATTTCCGCGTGAAATTGGAATCAAAACTGCCGTAGCAAAAACATTACTGCCTAAAATTATGACTTCTCACACAAATCAACACAAATAAGTTAACACGTGACCAATAAAAGAAATACACATATGACCGCCGTCATTTTTACAAGTACACTACCACTACACCACACGGGCGTCACATACTAAATTACATGAACTGAGTCATAAACAAATCACTAGGCTCAAAGCCAACATTTACATTATTAACACCATATTCTATCCATACAACATGCAATAATCCATCACACACATGGCGAACTCCCCCAATTAATTATGGTTCAAAATAACCATCACAACGAAACAGGTTTGCTACTTGAAAGCTTAAAGGGGCCAGTCGGAACAATAGGACTGCCTAACAAAAATAAGTCACCAGGCGAGACGGGCGATTCGTGGAAATCTGCATATCGGTCAACCCACGTGTCACAATGACCTCGACCTCCCAAGGCACGGGATCGAATCTCGAAGAAGCGTGCCCCAAAGCACAATAATACATGTGTGTGTGTCAGAACAAAAATATCCCGGCATTTCCCCTAGGGAATCCAAGAATCAGCAGATGGACAAGGTACAGCGGCCTCCCTGGAGCACCCTGCCTTTCCATCAAAAAAAATACAACAACAACAAAATATGAGGGCGGTAGGTCCTCTACCCCTCTTCACGTAGAATCAACACACACCTGACACGATAACACACACAGAATCACACGTATGTGTTTGACAGACCCTTAAATAAAATGACATAAATATTTTCCACTCGCTGGCGCCTCCGTTCTACGCCAGTGACTAATAAACCTGAAAAGGACTCAAAAGATCTATCAAATTAGAACTAAGGTGTTCTATAATTACATCTTAATTCGTTGCTCTTGGCAACCCTAATATGAATAATAACCTGTTCAGCAAAAATCTTACAGTAATTACCTCCCTTTCCTATCAAAAATATGAACTTTAATAAAGCACCACTTATCGAATGTAACGGGTTTCGCATTTGCATGGATAAAAATCACGTACACGCGCCGTGTACATTACATATGACTCCACAGAAAAATAAATACACAACAAACACTTTGGCCACGTGCCAACGTACATTTAAAACATTTAGTGTCGGTAAGAAAAAAAACACTCTAAAACAAGAAAAGAAAATGAACTATTTACAAAGTTCCCCCGCCAATCTAACTACATAATTGAATAATCAATTGTTGTGCATCACCGTCTCAGCTTGTAGAACATATGACCTCCATCTCAGCCCATTTCCCCACGGGAAAATTAGCACTCCATAGTCGTCTTCGTAGAAGCGTCGGACATCACTCCGGCTCTTGACCACACGTCGGACATCTTGGTGTAGTCTCTTTGGAAGAAAAGTTCAATGTTATTATAATTTGACCTGGCTATAATCGCTTGTGAGTTACTAAATTCGCCCACAAATAGTCCTATGCGATTAATCACGAAGACTTTCCCTACTCTTGCTCACACACGCACGATACACACATGAAAAAGTACAATAAAAATTTACAAGAAATATACACTTCGAGTCCACCGTCACTGGCTCGACAATACAAGTTTTAAAGTCTGACTGACTCACAGTCGCTATCTCGCTCGGTAATCTCTACTGCTCTGCTTGACCTTCGCTCGGGTGAGCGCTAATTAGAATGTTACTCACGTCTTGCCCCTAAGAGCTGAAAATAGTTGTCTTTAAGATAATATTCAAGTTTTAAAATCACCACGCACACTGGCGTGAAATTAGCTCACAGCGCTCACAAAGTATTAGACTTCAAATAATAATTAGAGCTTTAAAAATCGCTACACAAACTGATGTGAAGTTAGCTCATCAGAGCTCACAAATAAAACGACTTCGAATAATATTCTTCTTCTTCTTCTTCTTCTACCTTATCCGATACGGACGTTGGCTACCACCATGGCTAACACCTTCTTATCCTGTGCAATCCTGAAGAGTTCCGTGGAAGACAGCCCAATCCACGTTTTTAAATTATCCATCCAAGTTATTCGTCTCCTTCCTGGTCCACGCCGTCCTTCAATTTTACCCTGAAGTATAACTTGGAGCAGACGGTATTTTGGATTCCTCATCATGTGTCCCAAGTATTCCAATTTCCTCTTCTTAATTGTGTTTAACAGCTCAGGTTGGCTGCTCACACGCTGAAGAACCTCGGCATTACTCACATGTTCTGTCCACGAAATTTTAAGAATCCGCCGGTATATCCACATTTCAAAAGCTCGAATCTTCTTTTCTGTAGCTACGGACAAGGCCAAGCTTCAACACCATAAAGAAGGGTGGAGACAACATAACACTTCACAATTCTTTTCT
Organism: Meconema thalassinum; assembly: GCA_946902985.2. Taxonomy (NCBI): domain Eukaryota; kingdom Metazoa; phylum Arthropoda; class Insecta; order Orthoptera; family Tettigoniidae; genus Meconema; species Meconema thalassinum. The sequence continues at coordinate 24,693,566 of OX336389.2, read as the reverse complement.
TAAGCGTCATACTGAGATCTCGACAGCATAGTAGTTGTTTCATTGTCATAAAGATGGATCTAGCCTTCTCTATACGGCATCTTATTTCAACCGAAGGATCCCAATTCTCATTAATATTCTGTCCTAAATAAACCAAACTCTTGACTCGCTCAATCTGATGTCCATCGACTAAAAGGACTTGTGACAATGCTGGTTTTCGCGATATTATCATATATTTTGTTTTCTTAATGTTGAGGTCAAGGCCATATTGTTTACTCTTTTGATACACCATAGTAACAATCTCTTTAAGTCCTTCGAAACTATTTGCAATCAATACAGTATCATCTGCGTACCGTATATTATTAATATAATTACCATTGACCTTAATACCTTGTTGAATGCCATCAAGTGCCTCGGAGAAAATCTGTTCTGCATAGATATTATAAAGAAGTGGTGAAAGAATGCATCCTTGTCTCACACCACGCATTATTTCCACTGATCTCGATATATGTCCATCAATTCTGATACTAGCCTTTTGACCCCAGTATAAATTAATGATGATCCGAATGTCTTTCTCATCTATTCCTGAGTTCTTGAGTGCATTATACAACTTATCATGCTGACAACGGTCAAAGGCTTTTGCATAGTCCAGAAAACATGCATATACATCCTGATTCACCTCACGGCATCTCTGGAAAAGAACTTGAAGCGCAAATAATGCCTCACGAGTTCCTAGACCGTTGCGGAACCCAAACTGCGTGTCACTGATATTCATCTCGCATTTCCTGTATATGCGATTATGGATAACTTTGAGAAATATCTTGAGCACATGACTCATAAGACTGATTGTCCTGAAGTCACTACATGACTTAGCCATCGGTTTCTTCGGAAGAGCAATAAATGTAGACAAGAGCCAGTCTTCTGGTAATATGCCCGTGTCGTATATCTTGTTATATAAATTAGTGAGCGTCACAATGCTATCATCATCCAAGATCTTCAATAATTCCACTGGAATGTCATCTTGACCAGGAGCCTTACCATTTTTCGCTATCCTAATCGCATATTTCACTTCATCCATGGTGATCATGGGTCCAACAACTGAAGGAATTTCGGGTCGGGAAGGACGATGATCATCATTAAAAAGCTCTTGTATATATTTCTCCCAAACCTGTAATTTTTCTTCAACTTCAAATACCGTGTTACCTTGACTATCAACCAAGTTGACTGTGTTTCTTTTCCTGTGTCTACCTGAAACTTCTTTGATTTTCTTATGGACCTGGAAAGTATCATATTTACTATTAAGTTCTTCAATTTCTTTGCACCTATCTGACATCCAAACTTCCTTGGCTTGTCTGATCTTATTCTTTATCAATCTATGAATAAACCAATATTCTTCATTATCTCTTCCTTTGACTTCTCTTCGTTTATCCATTAGATTCAATATTTCGTCCGTCATCCATGCCTTCCTTTTTTTATGTTGTCTCTTGTTCTTAAGAAAATGATCTCCAACGCTCTTCAATGAGGTTTTAAAAGTGTCCCAAAGTTCCAAGGGCTGCATGTCATTTGAATTCAACGTCTTAAGATCAGTGGCAAGAGCAGCAGCCACCTGTGACCTTGTATTTATTTCCCGAAGGGCATCAGTATCATATTTATTTTGTGTTGTTTTTATCGGAATCTTGTTAAGCCGGACACAAATTTTGCTAAGGAGAGGATTGTGGTCAGAAGGAACATCTGCTCCTGGATAGGTTTTTGCAAAAATCACGCTGTTTCTAAATCTGTTTTTAATTAGAATGAAATCAATTTGATTTCTTATTATGTTGTCTGGACTATCAGCAGGTGCTTTCCACGTATAAAGTCTCCTGGCAGGAAGCTTAAACCAAGTATTAGCAATGACAAAGTTCTCCTCTCTACAAAACTGCACTAAACGATCCCCTCTGTTGTTTCTTTGTCCGAGACCCCACTGGCCCACAATGTGTTCTTCAGGACCTTTCCCAACCTTTGCATTAAAATCTCCCATAACAAGGGTTACATCATGTTCTTTGGTGTCTTTGAGGACGGTCTGAATTTGGGCATAGAATTCCTCAACATCTTCATCGCTTTTGTCACTAGTAGGGGCATACACTTGAATGAGATTAATGTGGAAAGGTTTACCACGTAACTTTAACATCATTATTCTACTGGAGAAAGGTATACAACTGATAACAGCAGACTGCAAACTTTTGTCCACTATAAAACCCACTCCATGCAAATGCCTGGCATCATTATTACCACTGTAGTATATCATGCAATCCTCCACATTACAATCTCCTGTCCCCGGCCATCTCATCTCACTTATACCCATTATGGACACATTCATCCTCTTCATCTCATGAATTGTATTGTGAATCTTTCCTGCTTCAAACATACTCCGTACGTTCCACGTTCCTATCTTCAGGGCTGACCGGGAGATTCTTCGCACCCTCTGACCACTTAAAGTCTGCCCGGGACTAAGGGCCAATGTAATTGGGTTTTCAGCCATGAAGATTATCCTGGGGAAAATAATTGAGGTGGTTTCCCGTTGCCTTCCTCAATGCGCAGTAACCACATCACATTCCAACATCCAAGGATGCCATGATATGATGCAGCTGTTTGCTGATGCAAGGTCGACAGATCGATCTTGTATCAACAATAATGATATAGCTGCTGCCACTATATCATGTCCTCAGTTGATCCGCGGGTGCAAGCACCACTCTCAACAAGAGCCCCTATCAGCCATTGGGACGCGCCGTGTCGGGGTTGAGGACTTCCCCGCCCAGATCCGTCTTCCACAGAGTACAGAAAAGCCCTTACTCAGTTCAGAGCTCCTCCCCCATGGAAGCTGCACCTGGCACGGTGCGCGTTAAAATCACTACGCAAACTGGCGTAAAGTTAGCTCATCAGAGCTCCAAAACGAATGACATCGAACAGCGTGTCGTCGATCAATTTATTAGAAACTGACAGGGGGATGAAGAGTGGGGTAAATTAAGAAAAAATTTCCAGAGCTTTCATCTCACACACACGGGACTAGTGTCAATCTTCATCAAATAATTCAAACGTCTCAGCGCACTCGTGCGGAGATAATTCTGATCGGCGGTTCTTTAGATAATCAATTCCGCGCACTTTTTACCACTGACGCCATCCATCGCGTGATCTTGGCTTGGTCTCTCCTGATTGGGTGATTCAATCGTAGGTCGGTTGCAAGAAACTCGTGACCATCCCTTTATGATTCCAATTCTGGTGCATGTTGTTACACAATTTGGCCTTGAACTCAGATTACCAGGCCGTTTTCAAGAATAGCTACCAAGAGCTACTTCTGTGGCAATCATTGCGACACGCTACCTTGCCTTTATCCTCATCAACTTCCACAAGTACTGCCTGGGCTGCAGTAATAATAATAATAAATTATGAATACTTATTTATCGTAGATCAATAAGGGTTCATTTATCCTCAGCATGGTTTTGAAATTCGAAGCAAGTGATTGATTTGGATTTCAAAAACAATATCCACAGTAGTAACAACATCTCTTTAGTACCTCGCTCAGCTGCTCGAGTGTACACTTCACTGACCCAATTAGTGTGCGCGCTCTCTCTCAAGCACTCCACGGCCACGTACATTTGAGTGTTGGCTCTCAAAATAAAATTCTGCAATAAATGTTTTGCACACATAATCCTGCTTATTCATCAAATGGTTCTCTTCTGTAATATGGTTTTAAGTTGGCACTATTAAAAACAGATTTAGCACCAGTGCTCACTTCTTCAAGCCTGTAAGCATTGTTACCCAGATTCTTAATGACACGGAACGGGCCAATAAATTTTGGACAGAATTTTGCAAAGACTTTGTTTTTGGGATCAGATATCGGTGGTCTGCGAACCAGCACTAACTCTTGTTCTTGTAATTCCCGGTGAAACTTCTTTCCTCTGTACCTTCTAAGTCTTCGGTCCGCTTGGTTCCTCATGTGCTCTCTCGTTCGCTGAATTCGCAACTCATGCGCTAATAGTGGATCCCTTGGACATGGAATAATCTTGTCCCACGATCTCTCCGGCAACCTGTTGTGGTGTACAATTAGTGGGACTTGACCCTTCGACTCGTGCTTAGTGGTGTTCATGCACATCTCAATATCTCCTACTTTGTCAACCCATTTATTATGATCGTTAGGAATCATTACTCTGTAGTACTTGGCAACACAGCGAATCGTTCTCTCGCTTGGATTCCCACAAGGATGACGAATGCTCGAAAATATATGTTTTATTCCTAGGCTCTCTAGACCTTGCCTAAAAACATTGCTCGTGAAATAAGTATCATGGTCTGATAAAATGGATACCGGCTTCCCAAGCATCGGAATAACTTTGTTCTGAATTCTACTGAGGACTTGTTTTGACGTCGTCTTCTGGATTGGACACAACACTACCATCTTTGAAAATACATCGACACACACCAGAAGGTGTCGGCATCCACGCTTTCCTTTGACCAGAGGGCCAAAACAGTCAATAGCGAGCATCCCGCATGGTTTTTGAGGTAATAGTGGTCTTGGAGGTTGTTTCATGATGAAGTTGTTCGGTTTAGTGCGCTGGCATGCGTCACAAGTTCTTATTACTTCCACAATGGTGAATCGCATCTTAGGCCAAGCAAAAGTCTCCCCTATCGTAGCTTCAGTCTTATCCGTGCCGATATGTGCTAAGCTCTCGTGGACATGCCACGTCAATCCTCTCTGTAGTGATACTGGAACTAGGATTCGCAGTTTGGTATGATGCTCATCCACGTAATTATGCAACAGGTTATTTAAGTAGTGAAATCTCGTTTCTTTAGCACGGGCTTCTCGGTATTCAGGTGAATCTGGTTGTAATTCCTTCCTGTAGAACTTGATCATCATCATCATCCATGGGTCTGCTTCTTGCTCCTTCCGAATTCCTTTTAATTTCTCCAAAAACTCACGAGCCTTAGGTGTTAGTGTTATATGGTGAACTTCCGCTGTTACTTCGTTCTCTTCTTCAGGATTCCTGCTCAAGGCATCGGGTATGATGTTCATCCTTCCAGGGCAATGCTCTATTGTAATGTCAAACTGCTGTATGTAGATGGACCAACGCGTAACTCTCTCACTTGCCATCGTCGTCTTGAATAGAAATGTCAGTGCATGGTGGTCGGTTCTGACAATAATGGAATAGCCGAAGATCATCTTACGCCATTGTTGGAGAGAATATAAAATTGCTAGCAGCTCAAGCTCCGTCACAGTATAGTTCCTCTCGTGCTTCCTCAATTTACGACTCGTAAATGCCAAATATGATCTCTTCTTGGGTTCATCAGCGTCCTCTTGGTACAGCATAGCACCGATTCCAATCAATGAAGCATCCGCTTGAATAATAAATCTCTTCTCAAAGTCCGGATATCCAAGCTTCACACAGTTTTCCAGTAAGTCTTTCGTGGCTCTAAAAGACCTGTCGCACTCCTCATTCCACGACCATCGATTTGCCTTCCTTAACATCTCTTGCATAGGTGCTACTGTTTCTGTGTATCCAGGACAATTTTCTTTGAAGAAGCCTGTCACTCCCAAAAAAGCTCTTACATGTTTGACTTTAGTTGGTGTGGGAAATTTCTTGATAGCATCAATTTTCGCTGGATTAGGTCTCACGCCCTCAACATCAATTATATGCCCCAAATACAGAATCTCGCTCTGGCAAAAGTGTGACTTCTTTAGATTAAGTTTGAAGTTCATGGTTCTCAAGTTATCCAGAAGTTTGTTTAAGTTTATCAGGTGTTCCTCCATTGTTTCAGATGCAATTAATATGTCGTCAACATATCTCGTAGTAAAGCTCTTGACCTCCTCAGTCAGATTCCTATCTAGTGCTCTTATCAGTGCACATCCAGCAGTTTTCACGCCAAAGGGCATTCGAGACCAGATATAACTTTGGTTATCGAATAAAAATCCCGTCAATAGTTCAGATTTTTCTTCAAGTTCAAGATGGTGGAAACTATTTGTCAAATCGACACTCGAATAAATCTTCTTCCCACGGAAGCCTTTAAAAACATCTTTGATCCTAGGTGCTTGGTCATGCTCAACTAGCAGTTTACTGTTCAAAACTCGCGCGTCTAGGCATAACCTAATTGATCCATTTGGCTTGGCCACAGCCAATATTGCGTTCAGGTACGGGGTTGCTGCTTTCCTTATCATGCCAGAATCTAATAAATTACTGATGATGTCCTTCACCTGAGAAAAATGTTTCTCTGGGATCGGGTACAATTTACTTTTAAATGGGGTCCAGTCTGTAACTTGCATGGCATATTGAAAATTTAAAACTTTTCCAGGGATGGTGTCAAAAGCTCCTTTATGTAATCTCAAAATTTCTTCCAGTTTCCTTCTATCAGGTTCCCATACTATGGCCTCCTTAAGCCGCTCCTGAAGTAGAATTTCAAATTTGGTTCCGCTAATTTCTTCTTCCGCCAAATGTACCCAAAGTTCCTGCGAAATATCTCGGCTGTCAATTTCCACCACTGCTGTCTGGCTTACTTGCTCCTCCGTCAAGTTCCTATCTCTGATCAGCTCATTAGTGCATTCTTCAACGACCCAAGTATTCGCCTCTCTCTCTAGTGGACTCTCTTCCATGTTTAAACCCGCGTGATTCAACCCCTCAACTTGTTTGAAACTTACAGTATTGTTATGTAAGTCAATTACAGCATGAAAATCACAGATAAAGTTGGCTCCCAAAATGATGTTATAATTCATCTTCGGTATGACAATGAATGTTTGCGAAAATGTGTGGTTCAATATTTCCAGGTCTAAATATGCTTGCTGTTTACAATTTATGGTCTTGTCAGGAATAACCCCTCTGACTTTCATTAGCGGTACAGGCATAATTGGAACAGTTTGTTTTCTTCCGATTTCTTTTACCAACACTTCAGTGACTAAGCTCGCCTGGCTACCTGTGTCAATTAAGCATCTCACGCTCATACCTCCGATATGTGCGTAAATAATTGGCAATTGTCTGATGACATTTTCTCGGCCCTTCACCACTTCCTCCAGGCAATCGTCCGGGAATGCTACCCACTCTTCTATAATGGCCACAATCATCTCTTCTCGCTCCCTGGCGTCCTCCATTTTCAGGTTATCAGGTTTTAGTTCATTTGAAGTTTTTTTTTATCCCGGGACCCATTTGTTGTGTTCCGCCGGTTGTCATCGCGCCTCTCCTGCTGCCTCAATAGACTTTCCGCCCCCTCTCCTTGATGATTGTCTGGGCTCTGTCTATTTGCCATTGCACGCCCCCACTTCTCTTTCTCCGTCTCTTCGGCGTTTAATTGATCTAAGTACTTTTGAGACTCGACATACCGCTCATCCCAATTGTTGCGATAGTCTCCCCTATTTTCTTGGCGATAGTTCCTCGCGTTGTTCCACCTGCCATCTCCATTTCTTTGGTAAGGTCGACCCTGCCTTTGGTTTCCCCTCCAATTGGTGTATTCCCGCTGGTACGTCCATTGATTTTGCTGGTTTGGATTGTTCTGGTTATATCTATCTCGGTGATTTTGAAAATTTCGATGATTCTGGTTGAATTGGTTCCGGCCATCAAAGTCTTGCCTTCTCGGTGTAAACTGCGTTCCTGTGGACTGAGTTTTCGTTTGGTTCCCCTGGCTGTGACTATTTTGGTGTCCCTGAACCACTTCTGCCGTGTTGACACATTCCATATTTCTCCTCCCTGTCTGTGGACTCACCATACTTGTCTCGTCTAGGTGTCGGAGTAATTCTTCGGCCTGCACTGCAGTCTTAATATTTCCGGCTACTAATAGTTGTTGAATGTTCATAGGAAGTTGTTTCCCGATGGTTAGAACCATCTTTTGTTCGCTAGGGGGGGTCGTCAAAATCGCGGAATTTCACCAGCTGTTGGCTAAAGAATTCCGAAAATCTGGTCGGATGCGTGCTGTGGTATTTTCGAGTATACAGGTCCATTCTTAATCCCTGCTGTAAAGAAGGGCTCCAGAACTTCTTTAAAAACGCTTCTCTGAATTGAGCCATGTCGGTGAATGTATATTTAAAGCTTAAAAACCAGGTTAAGCTTGGTCCCTCTAAAAACTTCTCCACGAGTCGCAACTGTTTTTCGGGACCGATATGCTGATCATTAAAATAGTCAGTCAACTGACGTAAAAGGCTTTGGGAGTGGTTCCTGAGTGCTCCCTGAATTTATCGGGTTTGAAATCATTTCCCCTAATGACTTGAATTACTTGGGCGGGTGCCAAGTTTGGTTGTGGTGTGGAGGTCTCTCCCCTGTATTCTTGGAATGCGTTGCTCGTTAATTTGGGACTTTGACCTCGGCTGTTATCCCCAGCCAACTTCAAGCCCACCGGACTTCCAATGCTTCCCTGCTTTTTTGCCGTATTTTCAGCCGAAAATAATGTAGCATTCTCTAATGATCTAATTTCATTTTTAATTATTAAATCTGAGTGTTCTTGTAGTTTAGATTTTACGCTTTCCTCCAAAGCCTGTTCTATCGAATTGTATTCCCCTAAGCGTTTTAAAATTGTCAGCCTGTCTTCTTTATTTGCGTTTGCCTGCTGTTCCCAATCTCTTCGGATCTTGCTCTTCATACTGCTCATTTTCTCTTCGTTCCTTTCCTGACTCTTCTCCAGCTGTTCCCCTATTTCTTGTATCTGCTGTTGCGTTTTGCCTAATTGTTCTTCCAGATTATCCCGATTTTTAATGAGCTGTTCTCCTACCTCTTCTCTTATAACCTCTTGTGTTTTAACTAACTGTTCTCCGACCTCTTCACTTATGACCTGCTGGGTTTTAATTAATTGGTCTTCCAGATTATCCCGCAAGTGCATACGTTCTGTTTCGGTCTTGATCTCAAGTTTATCGATTTCTTTGATTAATTCAAGTGCGTTGCTGTCGACTGAATTAATTTGTTGCTGTAATTTATCTTGTGTGCTCTTTATTCCCGCTGTGTTGTTGACACATGCTGCCTCGATTTGCTTTAGTTTATCGGCCACCATCTCATCAAATTGTATGAGTTTATTATCAAATTTCGCCTCCAACTTTTTAATTTCACCTAATTTTTTGACGTTATTCTCTGCGACCTCACCTGCCAGTTTCTCTACCTCCCTAACACTTTGATTCATGTCGTTAGTGATCTTCTCTAATTGCTCTGTTTGTGTTACCGCCTGTTCTGATAATTTGTGATTTAACTCGTGAAATTGTTTATCAGTGTCCAATTTCTGGACCTGTAATTGGACCGAAATATTACCGCTCATGGCGTGTAACTGTTTTTCACTCTTCTCACGCTGACTTTCTAATTGTTCTTTTAATTGTTCTTCCGTTTTCGCGGACATCTGCACTAACTGTTCTTTTAATTGTTTATCATTATGCTCGCTCTGAATTTTAAACTGTTCTTCCGTTTTCGCGGACATTTGTTCTAATTGTTTTTCCGTTTTCGCGGACATCTGTTCCAACAATCCCTTAATTTCCTCAACACTCGCCATTGCACAATACACAAATATAACCAGAGAAAAACAGGGTCATGCACCGAGATTTCAGTCATACTCACGCATACATGTCATAACATTTAAATATTACTGATTCTAATTTAATAAAAATTTCAGTAATCAAAATTTACTGAATAAATTACTCTTATTTCCAAACAACAAAATAACTCCCTAGTGATCTGCTTTTAAATTCCTAACCAACAGAATTTACGAACGACACTAATTAACCAAAGATAATTAAATGTCAAATATAAGGCAACACCTTCCTGCTTTGACTGAGTTCAATAATATGCAAATTTTCTATTTTTAATGCCGGGCGCCAGAACAAGTTAATAACAAATACAATATCAAATTCTAATCTTGTTCAATATCTCTAACTTAAGGAACTCAGTGATTTTACTTATGCACATGGCGGTACAACATCGCCTCAATTTACTGAATTTACGTTGCCCGCTTGACCTGGCATCATTTCTCAGCGAAATAAATATGAGATCAGCGAAGCAACAACAACAGTCCCACTTGGGCAGCCATTTTTGTTTTATGAACCCTTGCAAAGAAGCTTATGAGACTCAGTTTCGGGGGGGGGGGGTGTAACAGTCCATATCGTAAGTTCTTGTTAAAGCGCTTCATTAGCATGCAGGGTAACATATAACAAAATAACATGCAGGAAAAAGTGAAGCCAGGGTTAAAACAAATGAATTTAATAAACAGATCAGCTATTTACAACAAGAATTAACAAAACAAAACTCCCATATGACTCCCACTGAATAAAATAAAGTTTGCCAAAAACTAGGCCAAATCTCTGGAGAGATTAATACTTGGACCAAGGGTCCCAAAGAAAAATCAACAAAAGTGACAAATGTATGCGCGCGTGCTGTTCTACATGCTTCACGATGAGTACAATCGAATGCATGATTCGTCATCATCCAGAAGAAACTTTCAGACGACGAATCCACATTGCTTAGAGCTAGACAGACGCGGGGAACAACTATACAACACTTAAAACTAAACCGACACTTCCTATACTTAAAATAAACAACACAATAATTTCCGCGTGAAATTGGAATCAAAACTGCCGTAGCAAAAACATTACTGCCTAAAATTATGACTTCTCACACAAATCAACACAAATAAGTTAACACGTGACCAATAAAAGAAATACACATATGACCGCCGCCATTTTTACAAGTACACTACCACTACACCACACGGGCGTCACATACTAAATTACATGAACTGAGTCATAAACAAATCACTAGGCTCAAAGCCAACATTTACATTATTAACACCATATTCTATCCATACAACATGCAATAATCCGTCACACACATGGCGAACTCCCCCAATTAATTATGGTTCAAAATAACCATCACAACGAAACAGGTTTGCTACTTGAAAGCTTAAAGGGGCCAGTCGGAACAATAGGACTGCCTAACAAAAATAAGTCACCAGGCGAGACGGGCGATTCGTGGAAATCTGCATATCTGTCAACCTACGTGTAACAATGATCTCGACCTCCCAAGGCACGGGATCGAATCTCGAAGAAGCGTGCCCCAAAGCACAATAATACATGTGTGTGTGTGTGTCAGAACAAAAATATCCCGGCATTTCCCCTAGGAAATCCAAGAATCAGCAGATGGACAAGGTACAGCGGCCTCCCTGGAGCACCCTGCCTTTCCATCAAAAAAAAATACAACAACAACAAAATATGAGGGCGGTAGGACCTCTACCCCTCTTCACGTTGAATCAACACACACCTGACACGATAACACACACAGAATCACACGTATGTGTTTGACAGACCCTGAAATAAAATGACATAAATATTTTCCACTCGCTGGCGCCTCCGTTCTACGCCAGTGACTAATAAACCTGAAATGGACTCAAAAAAATCTATCAAATTAGAACTAAGGTGTTCTATAATTACATCTTAATTCGTTGCTCTTGGCAACCCTAATATGAATAATAACCTGTTCAGCAAAAATCTTACAGTAATTACCTCCCTTTCCTATCAAAAATATGAATTTAATAAAGCACCACTTATCGAATGTAACGGGTTTCGCATTTGCATGGATAAAAATCACGTACACGCGCCGTGTACATTACATATGACTCCACAGAAAAATAAATACACAACAAACACTTTGGCCACGTGCCAACGTACATTTGAAACATTTAGTGTCGGTAAGAAAAAAACACTCTAAAACAAGAAAAGAAAATGAACTATTTACAAAGTTCCCCCGCCAATCTAACTACATAATTGAATAATCAATTGTTGTACATCACCGTCTCAGCTTGTAGAACATATGACCTCCATCTCAGCCCATTTCCCCACGGGAAAATTAGCACTCCATAGTCGTCTTCGTAGAAGCGTCGGACATCACTCCGGCTCTTGACCACACGTCGGACATCTTGGTGTAGTCTCTTTGGAAGAAAAGTTCAATGTTATTATAATTTGACCTGGCTATAATCGCTTGTGAGTTACTAAATTCGCCCACAAATAGTCCTATGCGATTAATCACGAAGACTTTCCCTACTCTTGCTCACACACGCACGATACACACATGAAAAAATACAATAAAAATTTACAAGAAATATACACTTCGAGTCCACCGTCACTGGCTCGACAATACAAGTTTTAAAGTCTGACTGACTCACAGTCGCTATCTCGCTCGGTAATCTCTACTGCTCTGCTTGACCTTCGCTCGGGTGAGCGCTAATTAGAATGTTACTCACGTCTTGCCCCTAAGAGCTGAAAATAGTTGTCTTTAAGATAATATTCAAGTTTTAAAATCACCACGCACACTGGCGTGAAATTAGCTCACAGCGCTCACAAAGTATTAGACTTCAAATAATAATTAGAGCTTTAAAAATCGCTACACAAACTGATGTGAAGTTAGCTCATCAGAGCTCACAAATAAAACGACTTCGAATAATATTAGCGCGTTAAAATCACTACGCAAACTGGCGTAAAGTTAGCTCATCAGAGCTCCAAAACGAATGACATCGAACAGCGTGTCGTCGATCAATTTATTAGAAACTGACAGGGGGATGAAGAGTGGGGTAAATTAAGAAAAAATTTCCAGAGTTTTCATCTCACACACACGGGACTAGTGTCAATCTTCATCAAATAATTCAAACGTCTCCGCGCACTCGTGCGGAGATAATTCTGATCGGCGGTTCTTTAGATAATCAATTCCGCGCGCTTTTTACCACTGACGCCATCCATCGCGTGATCTTGGCTTGGTCTCTCCTGATTGGGTGATTCAATCGTAGGTCGGTTGCAAGAAACTTGTGACCATCCCTTTATGATTCCAATTCTGGTGCAAGTTGTTACACAATTTGGCCTTGAACTCAAATTACCAGGCCGTTTTCAAGAATAGCTACCAAGAGCTAATTCTGTGGCAATCATTGCGACACGCTACCTTGCCTTTATCCTCATCAACTTCCACAAGTAATGCCTGGGCTGCAGTACTAATAATAATAATAAATTATGAATACTTATTTATCGTAGATCAATAAGGGTTCAGTATATTACGAAAAAGATTTTTAAAAAATGTACAGAATGTGTGAACTAGACAAGGGAAATGTAAAAATGTGAAGTGGAAATTGTAAATATCCATGTGTGAAAAAGTGAAATAGTTATCACCATTTTAAAATTAAAAGACATTGTGATCTGGTAAACCTTGTTTTTATTTCACAACAACAAAAATGTACAGAATGTGTAAACTAAACAAGGAGAATGTAAAAAAATGAAAAGTGGAAATTGTAAATATGCATGTGTGAAAAAATGAAAATAAAGAAATGGCTATCACCATTTTAAAATTAAAAGACATTGTGATCTTGTAAACCTTGTTTTTATTTCACAACATATATGGCTTTACAAAATAGAATACAAAGAAATACCATTTCCTCAATCCTTTTCAATGTTCATGTCCACTCATCATTAACTTCCCTTTTATAGCAGTAATCACAATGAGGGCTGCCAACCCCTCCCCCACTGAGCCATTATAGGATGTCAAACGTTGCTTAGCTTTTCAACGATACTTTATCCACCACACGTATTAAAGCATAATGACTATGACGATAAGAAAGGTCGTGTTCTTTACATGCTTAATCCAAAGAAATAATAGGTATTTACTTAACACAGGGTCTTGAGTCCATGAGTTTGGTACATGTTGCAAGATTTCTTTCACGGCATTGACTGTCACAAAATAAATGAAAACTTGGAGAGCACCAATAATTCATTTTTGGTAAGACTATCCAGGATCTTGAGTCCATGATTTTGGTATAAGTTGCCAGATTTCTTTCACGGCATTGACTGTCACATAATAAATGAACAACTTGGAGAGCACCAATAATTCTTCTTTGGTAAAACTATCTGCATATCGATAACAGATAACCTTTTATTTATTTATTTATTTATTTATTTATTTATTTATAGGGTACAGAAAGTCCCAGTGAGCTGATAGCTCAAGGGGGGACCGCCCTTTACAAATATGGCTTAGTAACTAATACTAGAATTTACTAAGGTGGTAGGAACATTTATTCAGTGCTTATGAGTTCATCTATATTCTTCAACATATTGTTTCAGGAAGTACCTGCGTGCTTCCTTTTTGAATTTGTTTAAGTTTACAATTTGTCTCAGTTTAGGAGGTAAGTTATTATAAGTTGTGCTGGCGGAATAGGAAATACTTTTAATACCATATCTAGTAGTGTTTGTTGACTCCATGTATAACTGGTTTGCTGATCTTGTGTTATGGGTATGAATGTCTTTCCTGCATTGAAGTTCAGTATTAAGACTAATAAGACCATGTTTATATCTGAACATAAATAAAGCTTCAGAGTAGTTGAGCTGGCTTCGTAATGGCAATATGTTTGTCTCCTGAAATACTTGTACAGTGGGTTTCCTAAAATCGTAACCATACATGATTTTAATTGCTCTTTTTTGGAGTACTTCGAGCTCATTTATTGATTCCTGTGTGCATTTACTCCATATTATGTTCATGTACATAAGGTGAGAATGAATAAGAGAGGCATATATGCTCCTTAAATGTTGATTGCTTATTCCATAATCCCTTAACCTTTTTAGAACACCAATTACATTCGTAATTTTCTTTTTCACATTTGTGACATGATCATTCCAACTTAGGTTATTGTCCAAAGTTAGGCCTAAATATGTGTATTGTTTAACCCGTTCGATGGGCGCATTGCCAATTTTAACTATGTTGGAAGTGTTTGAACTCTAAGCTGGTTTATGAAATAGCATGTATTTTGTTTTTGAGGTGCTTATGATTAAATTATTTTTTGAAAGCCATGTTGTTAGTATATTTAGATCCTTTTGCATATTCTCCATAATCCTTTGTTCACATGCGCTCTCGTAAAGTAGAAATATATCATCTGCAAATAGAAATATTTTACCAGTAAACTCTAAATAACCTATATCATTAATAAATATCAGGAACAGCAATGGTCCAAGCACTGACCCTTGTGGGACACCGCATTTAACATCAGAGATGGACCCTTTAGTTTTATTAATATTAACATACTGCTTCCTGTTAGACAGGTAGTTTTTAAACCACTCAAAGGCTATTCCTCTTATTCCTGCATTTGATAATTTACTTAGCAACAAGATATGGTTAACTGTGTCAAGTGCCTTAGCAAGATCTATAAGTAGTCCTGCTGCTATTTTATTATTATCTAATGCTTTATGTATAAGTGACACTACGTCAAATGCTACTGAATCAGTGCTATGTTTGGGAAGGAAGCCATACTGATATTTGAAGAAGAAATTGTTTTTTGTTAGGAAATTCAGGACTTGTTTCTTGATTACTATTTCCAGTACTTTTACAAGTGAGGATAATATACACAACGGTCTGTAATTACTGGGATTAGATACATCACCTTTTCTAAATACTGGCACCACTCTTGCTAATTTACATTTATCTGGTATTACTCCTGTTTGCAGTGACAAGTTAATTATATCAGCAAGCAATGGAGCCAGATGATTGGCACATCTCTTAAGGAGTATGTTATTTATTCCATCGTCTGTGTAATTATTTTTGTTCGCAAGGTTTTGAATGATTTGTTTAACCTCCGTCACATTTGTTGGTTTTATGTATAGTGAGTTACAGATCGTCTGGTTCGAAGGCAAAATTGGGTTCTTTGGAGTAAGATCTTTAACCAAGTTTTCTACAACATTTATGAAATACATGTTAAATGCTCTACATATATCTTGGCCAGAGGTGTATCGTACGTTTTCATATTCAATTTCTACAATGTTTCGTGTATTATGAGGTTTGCCAAGTATTTGATTTACTGCCTTCCACATTCCTTTCATCGTATTCCCTTCCCTAATTACATTGTTGTAGTATAACTTTTTCAGTGCTCTTTTCATTCTAGTCACATCCCTACTACATTGTGTGTACTCTTGAATGGTTTCAGTTGAAGGGTTTTTAGTTTTAGTTTTTGCATACAAATTATTTTTTCTTTTTACCGCTTCCAGAAACTCATGTGTTACCCATGGATTATGTGTGCCTTTTACCTGTGGTTTTTGCTTAATATTTATACTAGCTGTCTTAAGTCCATTACTAATGAAATCACAAAGCTGATTATATGCTTCGTTGACGTCAGTAGATAGATTTGGCAATTTATTTTTTGAAAAGAAATTGTTCAGTTTGGCATAACTTATTTTCGTAAATGTTTGTATATTTGAACGATTATTGAATTGCGTACTCACTTCTGGTTGTGATGTAATTTCTAGAGTTAAATTATTATGATCACTAAGGTCACTCATAACATTATACAAATAGAAGTTATCATTGGCAAAGTTAGAATGTATATGGTCAATTAAAGTTGAAGAAGTAGGCGTTATTCTTGTTGGCAGTCTTGTATTGCATGGATAAAAATTAAAGCAATTCAGTAAAGACGAATAGGCCCTGTGAATAATGCTGTCTTTTAGAAAATCTATATTATCGTCTCCGATGAGTAGTGATAGATAGATAGATAGATAGATTTTTATTAATTCCATTTGATCAAATACATGCATTCAATACATTTTTGATATAGGACACGTCAGAATTTACATGCATAAAATAAAAGAACTAACAGGTATATATTACTAAGATTAAAACTATTTATAACTTATTATAATAGCAAATCTTAATAGATACAATCTTATTGCACAACTATTTACACCTCACTCTATTATCATAATATGAAAACTTAATTCTATAAATACAACAACATACAGCTAGGTATTAAAATTAAATTAAAAAAGTAAAATATAGTTATAGATTCCATCACTCCTATAC
Source organism: Meconema thalassinum (assembly GCA_946902985.2). NCBI lineage: Eukaryota > Metazoa > Arthropoda > Insecta > Orthoptera > Tettigoniidae > Meconema > Meconema thalassinum. Next base: position 24,676,794 of record OX336389.2, on the reverse strand, counting down.
GCTAAAATATTCAACTACTGAGTAAAAACAATGGCACTGCAGATAAGCTTTCAACATTCTATCAAAGGTTTTTATTTTTGGGGCCAGTTTTATATACTGGGGTAGTTTATTGTATAATTTAACTCCAGTGTGAAAAGTTCCTTTTTGATATATGCTTGTGTGTGTGTGTGAAATATGAATGTTTTGATTTTGTCTTGTGTTATGCCTATGAACATCATTGTTTGTTTTAAGAAAAACATCTTTATTCATTAAATTCTTTTTAAAAAACATAATACTTTCAAAGATATATATGCAGGGCAGTGGGAGAATGTTTAAATCTTTAAACAGAGGTCTACATGATTCTCTAGAGTGTACATTTGCCATAATTCTAATCGCTCTCTTTTGTATCCTAAACGTGCTTAGTACATCTGGCGACATACCCCAAAATATGATCCCATATCTTAAGTATGAATGGAAATAAGCAAAATAAGTATTTCTTAATGTGTGCATGCTAGTGCAGGTTTTCAAAATACGTAACGCAAAGCACATCGAGTTCAGTTTAGTATTCAGATATTGTATATGTTTATTCCATTTCAAGTCTTGTTGTATCCATAGTCCTAAAAACTTTGTTTCTGATTTATTTTCTATTTGATGACCATTTAATGTTATATTGGGCATCGCAGGATTCCTATTCTGTATAGTGTGGAAATTTAGACATACTGTCTTTTTATAGTTTATTATGAGGCGATTATCTTGTGACCATTTGGTTAACTCTCCTGTAACGGAGTCAGCAGACTGCTGTATGACCTGTTTAGTTTCACCTTTTATTACGAGTGTTGTATCGTCCGCAAACAAAATTTCCTTATGTGAATGAACGTTCTGTGTTATATCATTGATATATAGAAGAAAGAGTAGTGGGCCCAAAACCGATCCCTGGGGTACTCCAAATTCAATAATTCCCTCATTGGACAATGTTTCATTAAGTAATTTGGTTCCATCATCCTTGTGTCTCAAGCTTACTATTTGTTTACGCCTTGTTAAGTAAGACTCTATCCATTTATTAGCTAGACCTCTAACACCATATTGATTTAGTTTGGTAAGGAGGATTTTATGGTCAACTACATCAAATGCTTTCGATAAATCCAAGAATAGGCCAGTTACATGTTCCTTATTGTCAATTAATTTCAGTATACTATTACTACATTCGTAAATTGCTGTCTGTGTAGATTTTTCCGTTCTAAATCCATGTTGTGAGTTTGATAATATTTTATTTTTTTCTATGAAACTTATCAGTCTCTTATACATAATTTTTTCCACAATTTTTGCAATACCAGTTGGTAAGGTAATAGGACGATAGTTATCTAATTCATCTTTTGAACCATTTTTGTGCACTGGAATTACTTTTGATAACTTCAAAATATCCGGGTAAGTTCCTGAGAGAATTGAACTGTTTATTAAGTGCGTAAGTGGATTTATTATATTTTCTGCACATTTCTTTAAAATTGCATCAGGGATGCCATCAATGCCAGCACAGAATTTATTTTTTAGCTCTTTTATAACTATTCTTACCTCTTCACTTGTGACATGATTTATAAATAAAGAATCACTGCATATATTTATTTTATTATTAGAATTTAGTGTATTTACCTGTGATTTATTTAATAATTTTTGCGGAATTTCCAAAAAATAGTCATTAAAAGTGTTTGCTATTTCCTCTGGATTATTAATCACTTTATTATTTCTGGTCAGTGTAATGTTCCTTTGTATTTTAGCAGATTTTCCAGTTTCTTTCTTTATTACAGACCACATAGCCCTGTTTTTATTAGATGATTGGGAAATAAAATTATCATTATGCATTTTCTTTGCTAGTCTTATTACCTTATTTAATATGCCAGTGTATTTTTTGTAGTATAAATTGAATTCAGGTGTTGTGTGGTATTGTTTATATAATTTGTGTAGAAATTTCTTTCTTTGACATGAATTTATAATCCCTGTTGTTATCCAATTGCTAGTTTTGTTATTTTGAACAGTTCTTCGTTTAAAGGGGAATGCTATTTCAAAATAGTGTTTTAGGGTACTGTTAAATACATTAAATTTATCATTTACATTTTCTAGTTCATAAATTTCTGACCATGTTTCCTTATTTAATAAGTCATTGAAATATGTAACATTTGATTCAGTGAATGACCTGCACTTTGATTTTACTCCATTATCATTATTATTGATTACTTCGGATACTTCAAAACTCAGTATTTGTCCATGGTGGTCACTAAAACCCGGACAATAGACTTCTATTGAATGGTGATATTTATCTGTATTTATAAAAATTTGATCAGGAGTGGTTTTACTAAATTTTGTTATTCTTGTTGGTGTATTTACTGTAGGTTTCAGTCCATAGGAAATTAGTAACTGGTTTAATAATTCACAATTTCTATCAAGTTTTAAGAAATCCACATTTACATCCCCACAAATTATTATATCGAAATTTACTTTGCTCATGTTATTGAGTAACAATTCTAGTTTATCTATAAATAGAGGAAACTTTCCTGACGGAGAACGGTATACGCATACAATTATTAACTTAAACTGCTGAATTTTTACGGCAGAGAATTCAAAATCCTGTTCCATAATTAGATAATCATAAGCTGTTATCTGTTCATGATCTAAATTATTTCTTAAGAAGATGCAAGTACCACCATGGCTAATATTAGATCTAGAGTATTTACTAGCTTGTATAAACCCTGGGAATTGAATTAATTCGAGTTGTTCCTCTTTCAGCCAATGTTCTGAAATACATAGTGCTGAGATGTCTTTAAGTTCATTTTTAAGCATTAGATTTATGTAATCAATTTTATTATAAAGAGACTGGACATTCTGGTGGTAAATTTTAAATTTGTTACTTTTGCAAGCTTGTGTTGGTGATTTATTTACATTATTATTATCATAATTGTTATTATTATTGTTGCTAGACAAATCCGAAATACCATTGTTGCACTCCGTTAAATTTGACTTCAAAAGATGTGAATGCCAAACCTCACGTTTGGCTTCTTCTACCAGTTTCCCTGCTTCCACTCTAATGATATTACTGTTGAATTATTCTTACCATTTGAATTTACAATTTTGCAGATTTCATCACTAAGATACTCTTTTCCTAATCTATTTAAGTGTAGGCCATGCCGAGTGTGGAACTTCCTGTCTAATTTACTTACATCTACAATTTGGACATTTGGAAAACTCTTACAAATTTTATGAATTTTTCCATTTGTAGCCTCTATTTCCACATTTACACATGACTTGGGAATTAAATCGTGTCTCTGCGGAATATTTACAATAATGACATTTGTTTTTTGCATGGATGGCAATGTACCCTTTAAATCTTTGATTACCTTTTTACTCTCATTTCTATAAACGTCGTTTGCTCCAGCGATGATCACTGCGTAGTCCTTTGCAGTAAGGGACGCACACTCTCCTATCATCCCGTTCGTGACTTCTGCAATCTGAGCTCCTGGCTTCACTGTCGAAGTGACCTCCATTTCTCGGCTTCTCTCCAAAACGCTTGCTGCTACATCTCGCCCGTGGCTATCCGCAAATATCCGCATCTTCCTGGATTTTCTCTTTATCACTTTCTTCTTTTCTTCTTGAGGAAAGTCATCATTTTCTTCGACAAGCACTCCAAATGAATTTGAGACGGGAATTTCAGTTACATGTACTCCATTTATAGGCCTAGGCTTATTCAATCTTACCTTACCAGCAATCACTGTCGACCAAGTTTCCTTGCTTTCCTCTCTGTTTCCTTTTAATTTATTCAACTCTTCCATTAACTTAGCAATATCTTCCTTTAGCAGCTTTATAATTTCGTCTTTTGAGGACAGTTCGTTTCTTAGGTTATGACATTCGCATGACGGTAGCGGTAGGCCTACATTACGACAATCAGTTTCACTTTTCTCCTCATTCAATTTTACCTGAGATCTTGTGATGATTTTATTTGCATTTTTTACTTTTATTTTGCACGACGAGCATAAATCCGTTACGGTTACACAACCTGACGAGATACTAACACTGTTTACTGTCGTCATACTAGAGATCTAAGTGAGCCTAGATGTTTACACCAAATTACACTAAATTTAATTTAATTATTACTACCTAGTAGAATTAATCTAATAACCTACCAATAAAGAAGAATGTGAAATACGTATATCTTCCAATCGGGTGAAGTCTCGTAAAAGCACCACTGCTCTACTTGGTTCAAACAGTGATTGAAGAAGTCACCGAATCTTTGGATACACGTTCCCACAACTTAGTTTAAGTTTATTAAATTATCAACAAGAATTTCTAAATACTATCAATATTCCGTATTACACTTGATCTGAGGAAAGTAACTTTATAGATTTTAAGCCTCTGTTATAATATTTTACCACTTTTATCAAATATTTACACTAGCTGCTATTTCACTGCACTTTCACTGTGACGCCATCTTGTCCTCAGTGTGTTTGGGTTAGTATTGCAAAGTATGCGTTCAAGGTCAAGCATAAATTCGTTTGCATTACTCTCCCTTGGGTTATAGTAAGAAATTACACTGTATCTTCTGTGTTTCTGAAATATTTCAATTTGAAGTATACTGTGATAACTATTAATGGTGTTAATAACCTTGGTTGCCCATTTTCTAGATACATATATTGACAGACCTCCTCCAGTCCCGTCTCGCGTTACATGGTGTGATTCAAAGCTTGGAATGTTATAATAGTGTGTTTCTTTGTCTGACAACCAATTTTCTGTTATGACTATTAAATCTATTTCTAAAATCTCGTCAATAAGGAGCATAATATCCTCGAACTTATTCCGAACACTTCGTGCATTGATGTAGATACATTTAAATTTTGAATTCAAAATCTCATTTTTAGTATGTAAATTATAGTTTTCAATAGAATCACAATGAATTTCAACAGAGCTTAATGTTTCGTTGTGTTTATAATCGTCTACGTCCATTAAATCTATAAAATGCAACTTTGGATGTGTGATACCTGGAGTACTTATTGTCCGTATTTTTTCTCGAGGTGGGCGATCTTCGCTTCACTGCAGATGAGTGTGCTTGGGCCATCTCGAGCTTCCCGGACATAAATCTTGCAGTCTCTTGTCCAGGTTCCGAATATCTTCCCATTCTGCTTCAGGATCCGGCATCTTCTTGCAATGTAGTCGTTCCTGGGTGATAGGTGGTCATTTATAAAAATATTGCGTATAGGGCAATTCAGTCCAATGTCCTGGGTTGTTATAACTCTCTTCTGAATTCTCGCATTCACTATTTCGTCCTTCTTCCACCTGTTGGTGAATTTCACTACGATTCGCCCCACGTCCCCGCCCCTCGACGGCAAACGATGAGCGACATCGATGTCGCGGAGTCCCAACTTAACACCCAATGCCCTGGAAGCTTGGATCACTAGGTCGTAAACATTTTCCCTCGGCATTTCTGGCATTCCACTTAATATCAAATTGTTCCTACGCGTGAACTGCTTAAGGTCTTCTGACCCATCTAACGCTTGCTTCGTGTCATTGTTTATACTCGCCAACGATTTTTCCATTTCCAGTGTTCTTTTCTTTATCTCATTTGTGAGGTTTTTGAAATCTTCAAACTGCTCGTTTATGAATTCCGTGGCTTGCTTAATTATTTTTAAGTCCTGCATGAAAGTGTTCCTTAGTTCATTTACAGACAACTGTATCTTTTCTGTAACCTTCTTCACCAAGTCACAATCACTGAAATTGAGTGGTGGGTGACAATCGTCGCGATTGCATTTCCACACCTTTTGCGGATCACTTTTTATAGACTCGTAAGCCTTCTTAGAAAGTCTTGTGCATTCCTTGTGGAAATTACGCCCACAATCCCCTTCACAACTAACGAATTCCTCGCTATTTTTCACTTTTTTCCCGCACGGAGAACAAACATTACTAGCCATAGCCGCCATCTTGGGAAGTCCCTATGGACTGGCCCATGCTTTTTATCCAAATTATGCCAAAGGGACCCGCCCACAGGGACCCATCAACAAGGACCCGTCAACAGAGACTGGTTCGCGAGATATTAACAGAAGTGCACTTAGGCCCTTTGTCAAAATTTCAAAAAATAGTTTAAAAAGGGGGCGTTGGCGAGATTCAAAAAGGAGGGGGGATTTTTTCACCCACTTTTGTACCTACCTTTGCACCCACTATTGCTTTCACTTATGCACCCACTTTTGCACCCACTTATGCACCCACTTTTGCACCCACTTTAAACTATTATTTATAGTATAGAGTGAACTTTGCTAGAGATTAGTTCATGCTTGACAATTGATATGGAAGTATCATTTTCATTTCTCTTTATTTGTTACTCTATTTACCCTTTGGATGTTTATCATTCTCTTTTAATACACCGTTTCAAACACTTATAAAGAAAAGAAAAAAGCAAGTCCAAGAAAAAAATACTGTGGCTCATGACAGTGCATTGTTTACTGAGCAAAGTCTAACTCCTGTTGATGTAAAAGTTATGTTTAATCCATCTTTCACGTCTCAAGAGCCATCAACATCGTAGATTATGCAAGAGGTAGTGTTGTTGGTTTAAGGGTGGAACTAAAAGGTTATCTGTCATCGATATGCAGATAGTTTTACCAAAGAAGAATTATTGGTGCTCTCCAAGTTGTTCATTTATTATGTGACAGTCAATGCCGTGAAAGAAATCTGGCAACTTATACCAAAATCATGGACTCAAGATCCTGGATAGTCTTACCAAAGATGAATTATTGGTGCTCTCCAAGTTTTCATTTGTTTTGTGACAGTCAATGCCGTGAAAGAAATCTTGCAACATGTACCAAACTCATGGACTCAAGACCCTGTGTTAAGTAAATACCTATTATTTCTTTGGATTAAGCATGTAAAGAACACGACCTTTCTTATCGTCATAGTCACTATGCTTTAATACGTGTGGTGGATAAAGTATCGTTGAAAAGCTAAGCAACGTTTGACATCCTATAATGGCTCAGTGGGGGAGAGGTTGGCAGCCCTCATTGTGATTACTGCTATAAAAGGGAAGTTAATGATGAGTGGACATGGACATTGAAAAGGATTGAGGAAATGGTATTTCTTTGTATTCTATTTTGTAAAGCCATATATGTTGTGAAATAAAAACAAGGTTTACAAGATCACAATGTCTTTTAATTTTAAAATGGTGATAGCCATTTCTTTATTTTCATTTTTTCACTCATGAATATTTACAATTTCCACTTTTCATTTTTTTTACATTCTCCTTAATTAGTTTACACATTCTGTACATTTTTGTTGTTGTGAAATAAATACAAGGTTTACCAGATCACAATGTCTTTTAATTTTAAAATGGTGATAACTATTTCACTTTTTCACACATGGATATTTACAATTTCCACTTCACATTTTTACATTTCCCTTGTTTAGTTCACACATTCTGTACATTTTTTAAAAATCTTTTTCGTAATATACAAAAGCAAACATTTTACACTAAAATGTATTACTTATCTTATTTTTACTAAACTACAGTAGCCTAACATTATACATTCTACTTACAGTTTTTTACAAAAAAATATTACAATATAAAACACACTACAAATATTACAATATAGTGATCATTAGACTTAAGGAAAGTAATAGTCGTCAATGCGACTGTTTCCCCAAGCAAAAGTATCAAATGTGTTGGGTATAATGAATCGTTTGTTGTCTTCATTACTTAAAGCAACTTTGTTCAGCAAATTGGTATGTAGCTGATGATTTTTACTTCTAAATACACTCATTTTCTTACATAATACAGGTGGGTTACTAACTATACAGTTTTTATAATCACTTATATCTAACTCATTACTAACAACATTCTATTTCACTCCTTTTAATTTTTTACTACTACATCATCAATTGTCATATAGCTGTATGATTTAGATTTTGTGCCTACAAAGGTGTCTATAATAACACCAGCACATTCATCCTTAAATTTCCCAAGAACCTTTTTGTTTACTAGAGGTAAATGGTAAATATTATCCTCGGGATAATCACTTGTATCAAACCTATTTAGCTCAGTTTTGATATCCTCATAAAAATCATCAGTTTTAAACTCATAGATAAAAGAATCTGTGTCTGTGTAGAGTAATTTAGCATTATCAAGATAGTTTTTCTTTACATAATCATAGTGAAATTCATACATAAGTGTTTTTGACAATTCCAGAATTGTGTAACCCACATATATGGGTTTGTTGTAAGTTACTTTAAGACGATTCATTTGTATTACAACTAAATCCTCATGAATAATTGAACAGCTATGAAAATTAGGCTTGCTTATTAAGTTGCTCGCACCATACCTTTTACCATTATTCTCCCACTTTGTTATCAGCTTTACATCAACTCGTTTATCAACATTCTCCATAGTCTTTCCAAAAACACTATTATTCATGAGTTTATGAAAATATTTTCCAAACGCGATTGTTGACAGTGTTCTTAAATTATTGTTCAGATCAATATACGGTTTGAGCCATGCTGACTGATGAAATTGCAATACGCGATGAATTTTAGTTAATTTCAATCCATGCTGTAGACACTGTTTCAAGTTTTGATAATGTATTACATATTTACATTTATCATTCACATTAGCAATTAACGTTTTTGTTCGTGATGTGATGTATGGAGATTTCATATTCTCAGGACAAAATGGTAAATCATTATGATCATCATGTAACTCTTGAGAGTTACTTGCATCGAGGTAGACAATATACTTTGACTCTTCACAAGGGTTGTAGCTAGGCATGTATTTATTATTCGCTTTAGAGTACCGTCCACTACATTGGCTTAATCCACCTCGAATTGATGATTTTATAAAATTGATCATGTCTATATCAGTCATTAATTCTAAATTTACTTTCGTTTTTTTTTCAACATTGAACTGAAACTTAAACCCAGGAGCAGTGAAATACTGACAAGGATCAAGGTCATAAGTTTTCATACAAACATTCCGAAAATTTTCAAAAACATCTGCTAATAACAACACATCTGTCTTCAAATATAGGTCTGAAAATTCTCCTAAAGTTTGAATGTCAAACTGTGCCCATACACGTTGTGCATGTAAATATTCTGATCACTGATATGACTTGTGTTTAAGGAACTGTAAAATGCATCTTTCGGTGGTAAAGAACACTCCTCAAGACGTTCCACACAGTTAATATATTCGTAAGGGAATATACCCTTTTGACAAATCAAATTAAAATCATCTTCTTTAGGAAAGACACGTTGAATTTCATGAAACTGATCTGATTTCAAATTACTAGCAAGCTTATCAAGACTACTCGGCATAAAGCGGAATGAATCTAAAAATCGCAGTTTTATCGTTTTCTTATTGTCAGTTTTGATGTATTTTGTGAACGATATGTATTGTTCCTTATTATTTGCAATCACATCAATTTTCACATCTGAAGCTCCAAATTCTTTAACGATAAAGTGGTTATCGTATTTGCTACCGTTGTGTAGAATGACCGGAATGAATTTACTTACTCTATAATTTAAATTACATTCTTGGTGAGCAGCATCACGATATTTTCCTGTTAAATGGTCATGATCGCGAACCCTGTCTGTATATAAACATTCACCGCATATAAAACAATTAGTTTCAGTTTCAAAATTCATTTGCTCTGATGAAGTTAGTGGCTCCATTGGAATGATCGTATTTAAAATAGAGGATATACGGATGGCATCTTTCTCAAGCCTTTCCATAAAAACTTTAGGTGCATCAGGTCCTCTATAGAGCTCAAACTTATTTAAAGAGTCATCATAACGACATTTAATATAATATGCAAAGCTAAAAGGTTCATGAATGTGAGTAGTGTTGGTGAAAGGTTGGGCTGGATTCGATGAACATGTATTAAATGGTTTTAGCAAAGCTTCAAAGTCAGCATATATAACAAATGGTACTCGAAGCTGTTTCTCATAATCCTTAAATTTTAAAATGTTATTTCTAGGAGTCGGTAATACCGTACAAACATGATTACATCCCCATCTTTGATGTTGAATTAGTTGGTCCTCTTTCTCAAAATGTAGCAAACAGCCATCACACAACCACTTTTTACCATTGTGTTTTGAAACCTGACTACGGACAAGTCTACTTAAATGTTTTATCCAACAATAGTGGGCATTTTCACCTTCGGTTATGTATAGTAAATTTACATGAATATCCTTTTCTTCCTGAGTATAATATAGAGGACCTACTATTCTCTTATTTTCAATTCCATAAACATTAATACTTACATTGTTCAGCTCTTCAAAACGTTTAATGTCTTTTATAGCCATAGGAAATTCCATTTCTTTTAAATCTAACACTGAAGAATAGTGAGGATAAGATGATGTTCTATACAGATGCTCCTCTGCTGAATGGAGAGCTGAGGTTACAGCCCATGCAAAACATGCATGGTCACTATTCATAACGTTCACAACAGCTTTCTTCCGTTTGATCCATGCAGGTAAATCAATATATGATGATGCTCGAAGGGGGTTGTATTTATTCATGTTGGTTTCTAAATAAAGTACTTCAACCAACGCCCAGCCTGACTCCCTTTCCCGGAACTCTTCACTCTTCACAATGATAGCACTTGAAATATTTTGGTATATATCACTAATATTAGTTGATTCGCTAACAATTATGTTTTTTGTATTAAAAGATTTGATATCTGTAATTTCACCTTCGCTCCCAGTTTTTACATAGAGTCCAAAAAGTTCAAAATTCATTTTAATTGTTTTATGCTCTAATAAAACATTTTCTACCAAGTCAAACACAGTAGGTTGAACATTTTTTTAAATGATTCAATACTTTGAGTTTTTTCTTTACTATAAAGTCTATAACTAGCAATTCGACTTTTAAATGCACTGCCAATTTTCTGAATATTTTCAGAATTTCTTTCATGGCAAGCGTTATTTTTATGATGAATACTACGTAAATGTCCATGAATGATTGAAGAAGGTATATCAATATTACATACATTACAATGTGTTATCGAAGGTTCACCATTCTTCTTTCTTTTTGTTGCATGACTATTTTCACAATCTTGAGAACGTTTACGCTTTTGAGCATTACATTCATTTAAAGGTTCCGTGCTAGTTGATGGTTTTACAGTTTTTAATTCTTGTTGTTCTCCATGCACTTCAACCATGTGGGATTTATATCGCTTTACAGCAGAAAATCCAAGATCACAAACTGAACACGAAAATGGTGCTGAACTGACATGCTTTAGATTTACATGCCGTCCAAGGCTATCCTGTCTGTTAAATGTGGTAGCACAATGACTGCACACAAACATTTTAATGTCATGTTTAACATTTGCGTGCCGTTGAAGGTTGTCAGGTCTTGAGAACTGTTTCTTACAGTCACCACACTTGAACATGATGATCACTTTCGAAATTACCTATAAAAGAAAGAAATCATAAATGTTAATAAATGATAAACAAAAGTACAATTTAAATAGTTTAATTATATTCCAGTCAATGGTTATAGCAGGGTATTTAAATCGATCATCTATGAACTCCTAGCAAGTCTAACTTCATGTAGTTCTAACTGAGGGTTACTACATACCACTGTCACTGACACTTAGCGGTGAACATTGGAACTTGATAGAGTGGTAGAAACCAGCGGTCACCAGTTAAGTGAGCTAAGTGTGACGTTATAGCTAGTCTTAAAGCAAGTCTAAACTTGTAGAACATGTCACGTGATAGAAACCAGCGATCGCCAGTTAAGTGAGCTAAGTGTGACGTCATAGCCAGTCTTAAAACAAGTCTAAACTTGTAGAACATGTCACGTATTGGAAACCAGCGATCACCAGTTAAGTGACCTAAGTGTGACGTCATAGTCAGTCATAAAGCAAGTCTACACTTGTAAAACATGTCACGTGACAAGGTTAAGTTAGGTAAAGTTAGGTTATGTTAGGTGAATTGAGGTTAAGTCTTTAAATATTCCCTCTGTCACTGACACCTAGCAATGAACATTCGGACTTAATAGAGCGGCAATCAAAATCAAACCTACAAATTTAGCTTTACACTTTATGGTCAAGTAGTTCCAACTTTTGACTGCCAAATATACCATTTTCACTTATATGTAGTGGTGAACATTGGAAAATATCACTCTAGCTGTTTAAAAGTTATTAGAGGGGCACTTACCTTTTTATAATTGATCAACTGCTGCCACTGAATGAACAGATTGTAGGAATCTGGTAACCTACAGGTACCCAATTATCTGTAAACAAATTAATCAATCAATCAATCAATAAATACTTTCCAATCAATACCTTCAACATCAATTAGTAATAGACTACAATCCATTAATAATAAGTACTTACCTTGCAAAATAATTTAATGATTTTCTACCAAAACGGCTTTTTTACAACTCTTGAGCAGTAATAGAGCACTGTTCACTCAAAGCGAGTAATAAAGACTGACAGTAGGGAAATATATGACACCCCTCTTATATAAACTCTCATCGCTCGTGTCAGCAGTTTTTTGCAGATCATTGCAATTCCTTTCCCAATACAGCTGAGAGTCCAAAGTACACTAGGAACACCTGTGTGGTATCCAATGACTGCTGACTTAGTATGATCATCACCCATTGTCTTGGTCAACACCTGAGGTTTCAAATTACTGCAGCGTCAGTCATAGCAACAGCAGTGTGCGCTCTCTGTCATGTCAGCAACATAACACCGGAAGGAACACCTGTGTAATATCCAATAACTGTTAACTTTACATGATCATCACCCATTGTCTTAATGAACACTTGCGGTTTTAAATTACTGCAGCGTTAGTAATAGCAACAGATCTGTGCGCTCTCTGCCATGTCTGTAATATGACACAGAAAATAACAAGACGTCTTACTGCACATATCATCTCCTCAGTTTTAACATCTTAAGAACATGTATTATTCTCTTTCAACTACAAATGACTCGTTAGAACACATCCATCCACCAAGTTAGATCCCTTGTATGCTCACATGTATTTCATCACTTTCCTTTCATATCGTTATCCCATTATAGTAGTCGGGGATTAGTGAACAACGTCAGTTCAACACACACAAATGTAGTTAGGCCCTTTGACATAATTTAAATAAAATCATGAGCCAGTCCATAGGGACCAGTCCAAAGGGGCTCATCCACAAGGACTCGTCCACAAGGACCTGTCCACAAGGACTCGTCAACAATGACCCCGTCCACAGGGACTCGTCAACAAGGACCCGTCCACAAGGACTCGTCAACAATGACCCGTCCACAGGGACTCGTCAACAAGGACCCGTCAGCCATGACTCGTCAACAATGACCCGTCCACAGGGACTCGTCAACATGGACCAGTCAGCCATGACTCGTCAACAATGACCCGTCCACAGGGACTCGTCAACATGGACCTGCCAACAATAATCCGTCAACAATGACCCGTTAACAATAACCCATTAGGTTGGGTTAGGTTAGGTTAGGTTACACTACAGCCGCCATCTTTTAAAAAGCCCACCCTCTTACAAAAGCAAGCATGTTAATTCATAGTGGCTTTCCACCGAACACATTCACTTTATGTGGAGCAACGTTTCATTCCATATCGACATTCAAACTCTCACATGTTGCAATTGGAAAGAGAGATTCTCTAAAAAAAATTACAATTTCGCCCCCTAGTAGGGTAGGTTTTATTTTGGGGTTGAAATATGCTATCCATTGGAAAGGGACTGTCAGCCCGAGTTCAATGACACCTCATTCGTCAAAATCCGACCACGGGTTCGGGAGTTATCGGGCTGCCGCCATCATGTGTGGAGGAATGTGGAGGTGGAGGGCCTTGAACTCTCACAAAACCACTACTAGTGCTGACGAAATTATATTGCGAAGTGGGTTGAGCAGTATAATGCGGAAGTTGGCCATTGATGATCCAACCAAAGTTTGTATCTCGAGCAAAAACGTTAGAGGACAGATGGCGTATTTGCTTGCGTAGGCAATTCCAAAAGACGTTTGCACTGAAGAGTATATCGATCGGACCTTGAATGTTAAAGAGAGGGTCAGCAAGCCTCAAGTTAGCGGGAATGTTTAAACAAGTGGTGTCGACAGAGCCCAAGGGGTGTCTTCACCTATGCTATTCAGAATGAGACAGTTTAGTTTAAGGAAGTTATTTCTTTGACAAGTGTCTTTTATTTGTAATTTCGAAAATTGTAAGGCTTGCGTTTTAGAACTGTTGATGCCTGATACGTTTATAGAGGTAGGTGTTACGGGAAGACGACGTTTTTAATCAATGAGTTTGAAACGAAATCATGAGTGGCAGCCGAGTCTAGAAGTCCTCTGGCACGAATCCAGTTACCTGATCTTCCCCGTACTTCTACTTGCACTGTGGACAACAATACTTGAGCACTACGCCAAGAAATGGCGTTTTGAATGTACGATGACACATTGGGTTTGCCAGTTTCATCACTTTGTTTGGAGGTAGAAGTTGAAGTTGCTAATGACCTCGGTTTATCATGACGGTGCAGTAGTGTATGATGCTACGTTTGGCAATGATAGCAAAGTCTAGCGGATTTACAATTTGAAGCGGAATGTTTAGGCGAAAGACAATTGAAACAGAAACGATTTTGAGGTACTAATTTCCTTCTATCATCGACGGATAGCTCTTTAAAGGAAGTACACATGTATAGAGCATGAAGATCTTGACAAACTACGCATTTCGGAGGGTTATTAAGAGTTTTTTTATTCACCCTCACTGTTTAATGCGAGAAAACTAGTCTGACGGTTTTCAAAAGACCTAGTTTTGTAACCGGTAGCGTAGGTGTTGGACTAAGAACCATGTCTTTGAGTGCTAGTAGACACATGTTCACGTTTAGAGCTAGAGGATGTATGTTCACGTCGCGTCGTGAACTTGTAGAGGCGGGTTCACTTTGACTTGCTAGAGTGTTTAAGAGCTGACATCTGCTGTTTATGGATGTGACTAGATGATAATAAGAATAATCATCGTCGTGGGCAAGTTGGATTTCCCATGCCTTCAAAGTAGCGGCATCAAATTTGGATCTGACTAGGTGTATTAGGAAAGTGTCCCAGTGTTCTGTTGGTTGCTCTAATTGAGATAACGCCTTTACATGGAGTTGGGTTGTGTCTTTGAGAGTACGCAGACTATTGACGTCATTGTGACTTGAAAGTGGAAAGTTAAATAAGGATTTCATATGACGTTGAACACGTAGACGTTAATTACCGTATCTTTTGTTAAGAAGATTGAAGGCAATGGGATAATTATCGCTGCTTGAAGGAAGGGCTTCTACCAGTTGCAACGCCTGATCGTGAAGCGACGATGGCAAGTAATGAAATTTGTGAATTTCCGGAATAGCTTCATTATCGTGAATGAGGGAGCGAAAGAGCTCATAGAAAGAGTCACATTGTCCTTCATCTCCTGATAAATGAGGCAATTCTATTTTAGGGAGTAGGGGTCTGGGCCTGAGACGAAGTTTGTTGCACTTGAGGTGAACTTGGAACTGGAATATCTTTTTTTTAGCATACTTTCGATTTTTGAAAAAAAAAATGAAAGTAGACTTATGAGATCAACACAGGGCCGATCAACACAGGGCCAAAAATTGTGTGTCAGTGTGTGTGTGGACTCTGAAAGTCTGTCACCCCCCCCCCCCCCCTATCAATTTGAACACGGTGAATCCGAATTGAACGAAATTTGGTACAGTGGTAGCACTAGCAAAGGGCACCTCAGTGTCATGTTTTATATCGCCGGCATCTTGACTAAACGTAATGGCGGCCACCCAAATGTTCAAAGTTTAAATCAAATTACGACCAAGCTATTCATCTGATTTCTACCAAATTTTGCAACATTATACCTTTATGTATGAAAAATCATTTGACCAAACTACGAGGTCATCTGCCCAATAATTTGCGGATGGCGGCCATATTTGTGTGCAAATCGATTCCCCTTATCTTTTCAAACACGGTGAAACGGAATTGAACGAAATTTGGTACAGAGGTAGCACTAGCAAAGGGCACCTCAGTGTCATGTTTTAAATCGCCGCCATCTTGACGTAAACGTAATGGCGGCCACCCAAATGTGCAAAGCTTAATTCAAATTACGGCCAACCTATTCATCTGATCCCTACCAAATTTTATAACTTTATAGCTGTTGTTGTTTCCTATGGCTAGCCCGGATTCCAATCCATCAGCTTTCTTGCGTTCCAATAGAGTTGTGTGAGGTTTCCAGAAGTTCTAGCAGTCACATCAAGTTTGTTGCAATGTAGCAGGTGTCCCTTATCCATTTTACTTCCAGGTTCGTGACAAAGTGTGCATTCTTCAGATCTCAGGATGTTGATTCGTTTCAGATGAGCTGCAAGGCAGTCGTGGCCAGTGTTAAGTCTGACGAAGGCTACAGCTTTTCTTCTTGGTGTTAATTTATATTGATCCCATTTAGCATCAATGTCTTTCCATAATTTGGTTTCTGCTGTTTTCTTTGCCATTTCTTCATACCTGTTTGATAGTATTTTTCAGGATCCTTTTTGTTGACATAAAATCAGTCTGACAGGTTGTTGTAGTGTGGTACCTTTTTTTGCTAATCTGTCTGCCTCTTCATTTCCTGCTATTCCAACATGAGAAGGGATCCACTGAAATGAGATCTGTTTGTGGAGCCTTTGAAGGGTTTTTATCATACAAAAATTTCTTTCAGTTCTTTATTTTGGGGCTTATAATTTGACGAGATGGCTTGGATGGCTGCTTTTGAATCTGTAATGATAACACATTTTTGATAATCAATGTTTCTGCCTAATAACTGATGGAGTGCGTGTGAAATTGCTCTTATCTCAGCATCAAAGTTTGTTTTGTTTTGGCCTACTGGGAAGTAGAGTGAGAAGAGAAATGAATGTATTCCTGCTCCAGTTCTATTTTCTTTGTCTTGTGAGCCATCTGTAAATATTTTCAGCCATTGATTAGATGGATATCTTTCTTCCATTGTACAGAGGGCCAGTTGTTTTAGATCTTGTGGTGAAGAGTCTTTCTTGCAGACCTCTTCTAGCAAAGTAAGATCTGTAGTCACTTGTATATATTCAATGGGGTTGACTTTATGTATGAAGAATCTTTTGACCAAACTACGAGGTCATCTGCTCAATAATTTGCTAATGGCGGCCATGTTTGTGTGCAAATCGATTTCCCCTATCTCTTCAAACACGGTGAATCCAAATTGAACGAAATTTAGTACAGAGGTACCACTAGCAAAGGGCACCACAGTTTCATGTTTTATATCGCCGCCATCTTGACGAAAACGTAATGGCGGCCACCCAAATGTTCGAAGCTTAAATCAAATTACGACCAACCTATTCATCTGATCTCTACCAAATTTTGTAACAGCATACCTTTATGTATGAAGAATCGTTTGAAAAAAAACTACGAGGTCATCAGCCAAATAGTTTGCAGATAGCGGCCATGTATGTGTGCAAATCGATTCGTCATATCAATTCAAACACGGTGAAACCGAATTGAATGTAATATTGTACAGATGTAGCAGTAGCAATGGGCACCTCATATTCATGTTTAATATGCGTATAGCACGTTGTATTTCAGCAAGCTACTGCAACCAACATTTAATTATACTCCTTGAAAAGGACAAAGAGTTATAACAATACCCATGCATTTAGGAGAAAG
Source organism: Meconema thalassinum (assembly GCA_946902985.2). Lineage (NCBI taxonomy): Eukaryota > Metazoa > Arthropoda > Insecta > Orthoptera > Tettigoniidae > Meconema > Meconema thalassinum. Next base: position 24,659,164 of record OX336389.2, on the reverse strand, counting down.
TAGGCTGTATGTTCTTTACTGAACATCTTGTTTGATATTCGGTGGGTTTACGAATTAAAGCGTAAGCGGTAACAACGCCTTCATAATATAGGGTTTCAACCTCCTCCCTGTCTACTTCCTGATCTAACATGGTCGTTTCAATTTCCATCTGAACCGCGTCATAACTATCATAGGCCTGTTCATAGTCTTTTAAGCGGTGTGAAATTATAACTAAATTATAATCTGTGGGAGATAAATGTTTAAGGAAAGTTGTGAATCGAGTGAGTTGCTCATTGCAAGAAGTACGTTTTTATCAGTTGCTGGAGGTGCCATAATGAAAATTGGAAGTTGTAGTACAACTTACGTTTCTGAAGAAAATAAAGGTGATAATGCTGTCAGGTTGGCAGCGACAAGCGAGTTCGAAGGTGCTGTATACTGTAGGAGTTTGCAGGAACGACTCCCAATGTTCAACCAGCCTTGAGTGAGATTTGAGTTATAGCTGAAAATTCCAAATAAAGATTAGGTATTTGCTAAGTATTGGCAAATTGGATTCGCACGGGTTTCGGAACCAACTTTGGAGTGTCAAGCCCAGGCTCAAACACTACCGGAGGGAAGATGATGTAAGAAAAGTAAAAAGACATAGGAAAGAAAGAAAACTTATGCAACAGGGGAACGAATCCAAATAACAATTTATTAAAAAATAACAATAAAAAATGCTTATAGAAGCGTGAACAGTTAGGAAACGCAAGACTAAAGCACCTAAAATGGGAAACGATTATTAATAGAATATGTTGAAAAAATTGGTTTACTATAGCAAGAAGAAATGCCGAATCATAATTAATGAAATTAACAAGAAAATCACAGTCTTGCTTGCGAAAAAAGACAACCAAGAGTGTGCATAAACAAGCTGCTAATCTAACTTAATGCAATAATGTGAGGAGAAAATTGAAGACTACTAAACCAACAAGCAGTCACTGAGTGCACAATCCCTTCAAGACACGAAATAGAGTACTGTTTAGGGAGATTGTAGGGCGACTCAGGTCACTGGCGAAATTTCTAACAAGGGGCTATAAATTAATTTAACAAAGCTACGGGGAATATTTCAAAAAGGCATTCTAAATGGCTGAAAAGAATTAAACCAACAAAGAATAGCTTTACTGCCCACCGAGGATGGACCTCTAAGCAAGAGAACGATTGTACGTAAAATACAAATAGGTAGAAAGCTCTCGAAGCTTTTAGAAGTAAAATTATAATTAAGCAAAATACTAGAAAAGAACAATTGTTGTGTTCAAAATGGGCTAAACTTTTATCCAGCAGTGTGCTGATTAGAAGTTTAGTAGAGGAGACTAACAAATCTAACTTAGGCAAAACTACTATCTGATTGGTAAATTGACATGGCAAGGCAATAATCACCTCGAGTAGGAAGTTTTCTGAGCGAAATATACTCGCATTTAACAATTTACAGGAATTGCTAGAATAAACTTTAGGTAAAGTATCAACAGAAGTTTTGCCTTGAACACAACAAATGATCGGGATTAATTGCGAGATTAGCATGAAGTGCAATTGTTTCTGTAAGTACAGAAAGTAATACGAGAAAAATGGGGAAGGAAATGCCACACATAAAAGGCTTTTCTAGCAATGGAATTGAGTCCTGCTCTAACAAATGAGAGCAATTTCTAACATCCACACTAAAAGTGTTTAAGAACAATATAAGATTTAAGGTCTAAGAACTATTAAGAAATATTCAAATTTTATTTGTTTAGAGAACGAAGAACGTTAACAAATTATTGACTAGGGTACCTTAGTAATCAAGTGTAAGAAAAGACTTTGACAAATATGAAATTACAAATTCTGAATTCCCGGGCGCAGCAAGAAATGAGAACGCAGATTTAAAGGTGGATTTGTAACCACCAAGATAATTAAACAGTATTTGCGTAGTGATAAATTCAATAGGGGGGAGTCACCTTCAGTGAAGCCTCAAGTTAACCAAAAATATACAGAGATTGATATCTTAAATTTAAATGTTAGTAAATGGGGAATGGAAAGGAAAAAATGGGATATGTTTAGAGTCTGTTCATAAGTTTGTTCTGTCGCGGATTGGGTACCCAGCACATATGGTTTGCACTAAAACCAATATTTGGAAGCACACGGATAAGTCACTATTGATGTTTATAGTTTGTTCTGAATTGGAAATTAGCAGTAGTTTAAAGTTATTGAGCTTTTGAGTTGTTTGCCAGTGTGATATTGTACAATACAATTGCTTGTTTCAAAATGTCACGAGTTGCAAGTGGCATAAAATGGGGCAAGAAGAGAAAACTCCCTCGATGAAATTTGAGAATAACTAGGTACAATTTCAAGATTCAGTAGGAAATCCTTCGAAGAGGAAAAGCTTGATTTTCAAACTGCTACAAGGTTAGCATAATTCCCACGCTGGGAGGAAAAGTATCCCCTTTTTTAACACAGGTAGTTCTAGAAAGTTTTCATGACTATTCAATGGTGAGCTTAATTAAGCTTTAGCAAAGCAATGTAACATCCCTCCTTGGAGGCCGTAAGTAGATTGCTCCAGTATGTAAAAGTTCAAGTTTTGAAGAAAATGTTTATTAAAAACATTCAGATTAAGATTTATATAGACCCCATGAAATTAGTTCTTAAAAACACTTAGTTATGTACTTATCTTTTCATCGTAGTGATGTCAGGTTTCACGGCCAGCCGTTAAGAAAAGTCTTAAGACATGGCGTCGGTTTGAATCTTTACCACATCGTTGTGGTACGGACTACTACAGGAGAGCCGTTCAGTCAGGCAGAGCACTTAGCGGAGAATGACAGAGTATTCAAAATGTGCAAGCGAGCGAAGGTAAAGAGGGGAAAGGAAGGGGAGAGAGAGAGAGGGAGAAAACATATAGGCAACATTACAAAAATTAATTTTACATAAGCAACTTTAAGGCAGAGTCTAAAATTTAGGTAGAGTCTTCATGGAGAATGCAGAAAGCGACACTGATGCCCTCTATTTGAAATGTGTTGAACCAATTCTTGAGGTGATTGAAATCCAAATCTTCAGCGACTTGCCGCACGGAGCTCTGTAGAAAGATCTTACACAAAGGGAAAGTATTGTAATTCTGGAACAAACTTTCAGAAAATATAAGAGAATGCACGGAAAGAAAAAACAGTAATACATAGGAAGTCCCTGTTGGTGTTTATAAAAAAGGGAATAAAGAAAGAAATCCAAAGAGTAGTAACTAATAAAATTCTAACATGAACTGTATATTCAGGAGAATATACCAACTGGTGTATTTCAAAAGCACACACATTTAACTACACAATAAAATTTATTGAATAGGTCACCGAACTTAGAAACATAGGTCAACTGTAGGGGTAGAGGCCTAGGGTGTTTCTTTCCACAGGAAAGTTAGTTTATTCTTACCCTACAAGTCGTAGGAGTTTTTTTCTACATGATGTTATTTTTCCTTGAAAATAAAATGTTAGCTATAATGTATTAACGAATATCAGTTTCTGTGTTATATTTAATTTCCTTATTTCATTGCCTCTCGTGGAAATTGAGGAAAATGTTTCATTATCTCGAATTTACGCCGAGGACGACCCCGAGTTCCATCTCATGCTCGTATTGTTCACAAATTTCACATATTATGTGTATGGTGACCCATCGGTGCCGAGTGGCTTGCCATGGCGAACCGGTGGTTAACGGGCACAGTACTACGTGTTGGAACGCTCACCACCATGGCTATCTTGTCATCGATAAGCATAGGGACACTGACAACGGTCGCTATCGCATGGGGTTTGATCATTTCTTTCGTATTTAAGGCACTGCATCGATTTTTCACACTCGTCCGGACATCATGGCGACAGAAGGGCATCAATTTAAGAAACATATTATCCGTGCACGAAATAACATTTGCCGCAAGTATACTGTACTAAAACGCACTCATGCCGATAGTGAATTGTTTGTCCAGAAACATTTAAAAGCCGGATAAGCCCATGACGCTATCGAAAGCAACGCAAACAATCAACGTGGAGGAAGAGGATGACGAAGATGAAGAGCCTGTTTTTACACCTATAAAACAAAACAGCTTCCACAGTTTCTGACAACGTCAGTGATTACCAAAACAGCCTCGACCTCCAAGGATCCTACTTTGTATGAGGTATTGACAACACCTGAACGACAGGCCCAGTTGAAAACCATTCTTTTTAATACTTTTGGAAGTTTGGTGTCACCCTACCTCGAACTGCTTTTTTACGAAAACAGCCGTTACTACCTATGGCATTCTCTATGCACATGATCGTTTCCGGATTGGTGATTCAATTATCGAGATACATGATCATACTTTCTCGTGAAGGGAGTTTGATATACATTAACCACTGGTCTTCTAGAACTTTTATTTCCACGTTCCTCTCTTCCGGAGGACTATATCCAAAATTATATTAAAACGTATAAGGCCATCTTGTTCGCTACAATGCTTATAGACGTTACTATAACTGTTCCGACAGGTTAATGCCAATAAAGAAACCAAGTATAGAACCATCATTTCGAAATTGTTTCCTACCTCTGAGAGTGTTCGCCTTGGACTGCCTGCATCTGGTGTCACATTTAAGAAATTGAAACCACTTGTCGATGTTGCCTACTGGAACGATCCCAATACGTTGATCAAACGCTTACAGCTCTTACATGCCTCAAGACAAGCTGGGAATACTGGTCATGAAGGTGAACTATTAGAAATAGAAGAGGAGCTTCACCATACTGACATTATCGTGTGATGGCTCCACACATCACCACCCACTCGCCTGTTAAAACGGCCATTGCTCGCGAGTTACATCGACCTGCTCGTCGTCACCATGCCTTCGCACGGGGTATCGACGATCTGTGGCAAGCCGATCTGGTTGAAACGGTTACCTATGCTAACGCTAACGACGGTGTCCACTATCTGCTCACCGTCATCAACGTCTATTACAAAATGACATTTGCTGGACCAGTGAGACGTAAATCAGGTCCTCTGGTCACCGCCGCATTCAAAAACATTATTCAACGGTCCAAACGATAACCTCGTATGCTCCAAACGGACCAAGGCAAAGTGTTTTTTTTTAACACGACGTTTGCCAGCTTTCTCAAAACAGTGGATATCCATCCCTATTCTACCTATAGTAATCTGAAGTCTAGTGTGGTTGAACGATTCAACCGAACCCTAAAGATGCACATGTGGTGAGAATTTACAGCAAGGGGAAGCTATCGCTGGCTTGACCTTGTAGAGCGCCTAGTGGTACGATACAACGATACCGTACCAAACATAAAACCATCGGCATGTATCCACGTCTTGTCACCCAGAACCATAGACGGTTGGATCGACTTCAGCAAGGCATCAAGACAGCTGATCCACGACGACATCGCTTTCGTGTTGGTGATTAAGTACGCATCAGTAAACATAGTCCATCCTCACTAATGGGTATACCCCAACTGGAGCACGGAGATTTTTCACATTTGAAAAGTAAACCTCCACGATCCAGTCACCTATTTACTCCAAGACGACACCAGACAGCCCTTAGAAGAAGGCTTCTACGTGGAAGAACTTCAAAATACGCAGTTTCCCAAACAATATCTAGTGGAGAAAGTGCTTAGAACACGTGGACAGAAACTCTTTGTGACATGGTTAGGGTTCAACTCTACCTTTAATTAAAGGTCTTTTTATTGCCCTCACAGGACGTCCCATTCCCTTTGTCGATGCCAGGCTCTCTTCGTCAAGAACCAATATGGCCATTCACTTGGATCCTTATTTGAATTCAGTAGGCCGTGTTCAATGGCAAAATTAATCTCGGGATTTTCCGCCAACACAAAGTTCCTCTATTCTCTACTTGAAAGCGCTGTAGTGTCAAGGAGTTTAGACATCTAACCACCTTGACTTTCATAGCGTTCAAAGGAACGACGAAATTCGGCATGCAAGCTACCCTCTGGGTGTCAATTAACAAAGCTTGCACCAGGCACCCGAGGCCATACGATATTATTATTACTTGGATCCAACATGGCCGCCACTCTCTCTCTCATCCTGTGACGTCATACGCTGTCACGAGACGGGTAGTTGTTTTGTGAGGGTTCAGATGCATCCACACTCCACAGTGGAATAGAGCCATCTCATGCATGGAGCTTATGTGGAGGATGACCGTCCATGAGTTGACGCAACTCCTCCCATGACCTTGATAACTCAAATTTGAGTTTTACATTTAGGTCCCAAACTAACGTTTGACGCTTAGACCGGTACTACCCAAACGTTGTTGATGATATGATATAACCCGTTTCGATCACCCACAACGGGCCCCTCGAAACAATACCTTCCGCTCTGGTAGGGGTAGGTTTCATTCTACGGTACAAATGGCTTGCCCAAGGGGATGAGGGCGTCGCCCACTCTCTTTTGAACCCTCACACACATTCTTCACACTCGTAGTTTAGGGGTAATTGACTAGTGGCTCTGAAGTGACATTGCCCTACTACAGGGGCTGATGTCTAAGATAGTACTGTATATCACTAGTCAATCAATTTCACATACAGTGCTTGGGGCAGATGACCTCGATATTCCACCCTTTAAGGCAACAACCACCCCTACCAGCTCAATATTCCAGGTATAATTCGTCTTACTGAAAAATGAAAGGAGAGTTCGATTTTTAAAGGATTGAGGCCACCGGAATCAAGAAGAAAAGAACCACGAAAGGCACGAAAATGAAGAACACCCTACCCATCGAATGCCTAATAGTGTCGGGGTCGGCTGACGGAGGGGTGTCGGATTGAAAAGAAGATGAAGTACATTAGCCTTGCATGAGTAAGTGAACAGTGTGGTCCGGTGGTTGCCAACTATACCCACAAGTTGTGGGTAGGTCGAAGGAGGGAAGGGGTAACAATGCTTGGGGAAGCACATCTTATCTGAACCATGGCATGTCACGTTCATGTCAAATTAGCGACTCCACTGTGCTGTCTATAAATAAATACTCTGCTCTGATTACATTTGAAATATTTAAATTGACTCGTGACCTTAGCATGCCAAGTAAGCGGAAATAATAGATTACCACTGATTGAGCGTTGTCCATTTGCATGAAGTTGACGTTAAAGATTTCCTCCAGTCTATATTCTCACAAGGGCGGTTTCAGAATAACAAGAAGAAATATGAATGCAGAATGTTTGATCACGTATCTGTTACTAAATTCTCTGCTATTAGACGCGTTGACTTCGAGTCATTTTAGTAGGGTGAACATGGCGTGGCGGTGAGTAGAAAACAGTTGTCTCAAATGGACACTGAATTATTATTATTATTATTATTATTATTATTATTATTATTATTATTATTATTATTATTATTATTGTTATTTGGCTTATTGGACTTAGTTAAAGCAAGTATGACGACAGATCGTATACTATAATTTAGATCGGCCTTTGATCCACATTCCTTCTTCTTCTGTCGTTTAGGCCGACTGTGGACCACGTTAATTTTATTTCAGCTTCTGGATATTTATTTTTGCCCAATGCTCCTTCATTATATCGCCCTGCATTCTCCTCCTTTCTTCAGTCCATGGTGCCTGGATCCGTGATGTAGGATGACTCTTAAAACCCGTGAAATTCTTAATTTTGGTTTTGTATGCTTCCCTGTTGCTACTGTCCACGTATCTTCCTAAGAATGTTTCTCTTTATTAGCTAAAACGTTTTGATCACTCCTGATCCACATTTCATTAATTTCAAAGCTGAAAAAGCTAAGCGTATTTGAATTTATTTTGTGGGAAAAGTTGAATTATGGTCAGTCATTTACCTCTATAAGAAGTATACTCCAAAACTCCCCGCCTCGTGGTTCCCCGACATACACTGGTCCCCAGAACACGCGCCACATCGGTTAGCCGTCCCGGGGAATTTAGCAATTTGATTGCGTTGTGGTTGATTCATTTGCCGGGCTCGGACATTGTAGTCATTTAGTCTCTTGTACTTTGGTGAGTGGAATTTGTCCGACAAACTGTGTTATTGTGGTGTCTGTAGTAGTAGTATGTGAATTTGTAACTCTGGTGAGGATTGGGAAGGAGGCTGCCGTGACCTTCAGTTTGGAACTATCGCGGCATTTGCATGTAGTACAGTAGATGTGAGAAACCACAGGAAACTACTGCCAGGATGGCTGAGATGGGATTCAAACCCAACTCTTCTCAGGTTTTGCGTCACGAGGCTGAGTGTACCCCGTTCCAGCCTCCGGACCAGAATAACATTTCTTGGCAGAGCCGGGAATTGAACCCGGACCTCCGTGGCGACAGCCAAGAATGCACGTGGTGGTCATACTTTGATTCCACGAAACTCGTACTGCTCGAATGTAAGCTCCGTGAACCTGAGAGGAATGTGGATCGCGGACGATGAGGAGTGATGTGTGGGGTTCCCTGTCCGTGCGTAGTAACAGAACCAAATACCGTACATTGGTCGGTGACTCACTCACTCATTCGCAACACCACAGTGGTTTAGGCAACGACCCTATGTTAGCAGGATTGGAATAGACAGGAATACCAGATAACACAGCAAGCTGTTGACAGGGCCTTCTCTTCCCGCCTGCCACTTCCCCTCACAGAGCAGTAGCCTACCAACGTGTACTTTTGCACTGATTGAAGTTTGCCACATATTTTGCTCACTCATTGTTCATTTACGTGATGATAGCCCGGCTCCATGGCTAATTGTTTAGCGTGCCAGCCTTTGACACGAATGGATTGTAATCTCCTGGGGTTAACTCCCGTTGCCCGGGGCCTGGGTGTGTGTTACGTCTACATCATCACTCCATCCTCATTACGACGCGCAGGTCGCCCACGGGCGTCGACTAGAAAGACCTGCACATGGCCTCTCAGGAAGCCACACGAAAGAAAAATAAATGATGATACAGTATTTTGTACTTACACACATTTTATGGGAATCCAATGAATGCGTGCCTTTGTGTTGGCCCGTTGTCATGGCGTCCGTTTCCTTCTTCTTGGTATGAGCCTGAATTTGGTAGGGATCCCTTGAGCCTTGCTTATAGTTTACTTATGAGGACCAGTTCCATTTTTACCTGACTCAAAATAATTTTTTTTTTAAGGAAACCTTCAACACAAATATTAGGTACATACTTATCTCTTGAAGAGACACACGTTTTAAAACAGAATAGAAACTAAGAGATATTCTTTCATGTGTCTCGAATTTTTAAGAGTTATGTATGAGATGTGATATTATCCAGCGTGTCTTATTTCACGCTTTTCGTAGGTTATTACTGGTACAGGCAACACAAGGACACATTAATGCAACTAATCAGTGAGAAGCGAAGAAAAGGATTTGTCGATATCAAAAGCATTCAACACAACATACAGGTTAAATAATCTGCACGGCTAACATTGGTCGATTTCAGCGGTTCGTGTTCACAAGTAGCATCACGGCCAAAAAAGATTCGCCCCCTCGAGAACGTACCGTGGTCTATTTATGTCGGCATAGATGCCGTTGTTCGGGCGCCACTTCTCACCGCAGCGCCACGCCACCGTAGGAGCATGAAAGTAAGTAAAAGTAAACTCGCGAATGGTAGCTACTGGACTGGCACACCACAGAACTCAATTTCTTGGTAGATCCGAGAATCGAACGCGAGCCTCCAGGTTGGTAGCCACTACACCATGAGGTATGGAAGTGATGAGGTGATAAGGTGGGGACGGCCGCAGGGTCGGACGAGCACATGGCAACGCTCTGAGCTTGGGGTCTAGAGAGCACATGGCAACTCTCCGAGCTTGGGGTCGAGAGAGCGCATGGCAACTCTCTAAGCTTGGGGTCGGGAGCGCGCATGGCAACTCTCTGAGCTTGGGGTCGAGAGAGCGCATGGCAACTCTCTGAGCTTGGGGTCGAGAGAGCGCATGGCAACTCTCTAAGCTTGGGGTCGAGAGAGCGCATGGCAACTCTCTAAGCTTGGGGTCGGGAGCGCGCATGGCAACTCTCTGAGCTTGGGGTCGAGAGAGCGCATGGCAACTCTCTGAGCTTGGGGTCGAGAGAGCGCATGGCAACTCTCTGAGCTTGGGGTCGAGAGAGCGCATGGCAACTCTCTGAGCTCGGGGTCGAGAGAGCGCATGGCAACTCTCTGAGCTCGGGGTCGAGAGAGCGCATGGCAACTCTCTGAGCTCGGGGTCGAGAGATCGCATGGCAACGCTCTGAGCTCGGGGTCGAGAGAGCGCATGGCAACTCTCTGGGCTTGGGGTCGAGAGAGCGCATGGCAACTCTCTGAGCTTGGGGTCGAGAGAGCGCATGGCAACTCTCTGAGCTCGGGGTCGAGAGAGCGCATGGCAACTCTCTGAGCTTGGGGTCGAGAGAGCGCATGGCAACTCTCTGAGCTTGGGGTCGAGAGAGCGCATGGCAACTCTCTGAGCTTGGGTTCGAGAGAGCACATGGCAACTCTCTGAGCTTGGGGTCGAGAGAGCGCATGGCAACTCTCTGAGCTCGGGGTCGAGAGAGCACATGGCAACTCTCTGAGCTTGGGGTCGAGAGAGCGCATGGCAACTCTCTGAGCTTGGGGTCAAGAGAGCGCATGGCAACTCTCTGAGCTTGGGGTCGACAGAGCGCATGGCAACTCTCTGAGCTTGGGGTCGAGAAAGCTCATGGCAACTCTCTGAGCTTGGGGTCGAGAGAGCGCATGGCAACTCTCTGAGCTCGGGGTCGAGAGGGCGCATGGCAACTCTCTGAGCTTGGGGTCGAGAGAGCGCATGGCAACTCTCTGAGCTTGGGGTCGAGAAAGCGCATGGCAACTCTCTGAGCTTGGGGTCGAGGGTCGAGAGAGCGCATGGCAACTCTCTGAGCTTGGGGCCTTGAAAGCGTATGGCAACTCTCTGAGCTAGGGGTCGAGAGAGCGCATGGCAACTCTCTGAGCTTGGGGTCGAGAGAGCGCATGGCAACTCTCTGAGCTTGGGGTCGAGAGAGCGCATGGCAACTCTCTGAGCTTGGGGTCGAGAGAGCGCTTGGCAACTCTCTGAGCTCGGGGTCGAGAGGGCGCATGGCAACTCTCTGAGCTTGGGGTCGAGAGGGCGCATGGCAACTCTCTGAGCTTGGGGTCGAGAGAGCGCATGACAACTCTCTGAGCTTGGGGTCGAGAAAGCGCATGGCAACTCTCTGAGCTTGGGGTCGAGAGAGCGCATGGTAACTCTCTGAGCTCGGGGTCGAGAGAGCACATGGCAACTCTCTGAGCTTGGGGTCGAGAGAGCGCATGGCAACTCTCTGAGCTTGGGGTCGAGAGAGCACATGGCAACTCTCTGAGCTTAGGGTCGAGAGAGCACATGGCAACTCTCTGAGCTTGGGGTCGAGAGAGCGTATGGCAACTCTCTGAGCTTGGGGTCGAGAGAGCGTATGGCAACTCTCTGAGCTTGGGGTCGAGAGAGCGCATGGCAACTCTCTGAGCTTGGGGTCGAGAGAGCGCATGGCAACTCTCTGAGCTTGGGGTCGAGAGAGCGCATGGAAATAACAAGCACACATAACACAAAATCATTGTCCCAGAAGATGTTGAATATGTCCTCCACCTGTATCTACAGATTTCTGGCGTCGTCTAAGGAAATCTTCATTCACACGCATTAGTTCATCTACCGAGATAGCCTCAATTTCTCTCCTGATATTTAGCTTGAGTTCATCTAGATTCTAGAGTGTGAGGGTTTGTTGCATAAACCTTATTTTTCAATTTTCCCCATAAATAAAAATTGAAACAATAGCAATAAAACGTTATAAAATTATGAAACACAATAACAATTAAACAATAACCACGTATACCGTTATAACAAGTCTAACTTAAAATAGGCTATAAACGAAGTAACGAAGTCAACTATATTCGTCAAATCCTGCGTCTCAAAGTGGGATAAAGGGGGGTGCCGTCTTTGATTGAAATATTTATATTTCATATTCTGTAACAAATATTACTATCCTCATATTCATGAACCTATCATAGGCAGGTAGCTCCCAAGACCATTCAAGAATAATAAACTCGTACCATTGCTGTCTTATTTCACCAGAACTGACCAATAGATCCTGAGAAAAGGTGGCGAGTAACATGTCCCACACAGCTCCCTTTAACTCGCCACCCGCAGTGACATCTCTTTACCAAACACTTAAGGACAATAAGCCGCTTGACAATGTGACCGCCCCTTCCTTTCAAGAATGGATTCCAAGAATGGATTCTTCTGTTTCTGCCGTTGCCGATTCGAATTGAGCTAGGCCTTTCCAGTCAGTTCATAGACAGTGAGTGAACAGGTGAATTCTAGTGCGTGGTTAGCCAACTTTACAATAAACTGATTCGAGTGACGCCATTACCCATGGATAAGTGGCTTATTAGAAGTGGTAAAAAGGGACCCCATGAAAGTGATAGCGCTTGCCCTCCTTCGGAAAAAGAACAAGGTTCGAATTTAAACAAAGTCCATTGTTCTTCCGCGTCTACTTCTGCTCCCACCAGGATTATTAATTCTACACACAAAGTGCAAGTGCGTAATATCAAGACGATTATCTGACATTAGGCTTTACCAGCATTCTTTCGAATAATAATCAGGAACAAACTCAATGCGTTCTTTGTTTGGAGATTTTAGCAAACGACAGTTTGAAGCCTGTGAAACTTAAGAGATACTTGCAGACTAAACATCCAGACTGTGTAAGTAAACCTTTAGCATTTTTAAGCGCCACGAGCAACAACTAAAAGGAAATGTTAGATTCCTAGAAAAGCACGCAACAGTTCCTAAGAAAGCGCTAAGAGCATCCTTGGAGGTATCCTATTTAATCCAAAATCCAAATCACCACTTCTTCCTGCAGCCGTGAAAATGTGCGCGATCATGCATGGAGGAACGTTTGGCGAGTGTTTGAAGTCGATACCGCTCTCAAATGATACAGTAACTCGTCGTATTGATGTAATAGCCTCTGACATAAAAAATCAATTGCTACCACGTCTTCATGATAGCTCAAAATTTGCCCTGCAACTTGATGACGGTATTGATATCGTAATCAGTGCCCAGCTTCTTGTTTTTGTACGATACTGTCATGAAAATGAAATGCACGAGGATTTTCTATTTCATAAAGCTCTGGAAGAGCGGACTACAGGCGAAGATATTTTTTCTCTTGTGAATTCCTTTTTTATTGACAACAATCTCTCATGGACAAATTGTGTTGGTATGTGTACTGATGGGGCGTCGGCATTTACTGGAACTAAAAAGAGTTTCAGACCAAGAGTGTGTGCTGTTATTAATTCTGTAAAATTCACACTTTGCATGATCCACAGGGAGGCATTGGCTTCAAAAATACTACAACCGGAAGTCAATAAAGTGCTGAACGATGTAATTACTGTTGTGAATTTTGTGAAAGCAAGAGCTTTAAACAGTCGGCTATTTTCCATTCTTTGCGAAGAGATGGGATCCACACATGATTTGCCTCTATTGCACACGGAGGTACTGCAACCTGAATTTGTATTATTTTGAGACAAAATGATGAGATTTTTACAAGCCCATGTTAAAATTTAACATTGAAATAAGGGAGCTGGATCGATGACAGAAAACGGGTTTATTGGCAAGATACGCGTAAGTTGGAGCTTAGTCACGTGATTTGTGAAGCTAGTAGCCACGTGCCAAGGATATTATCTCATAGCAACAGAGATTTGCCGCAAATATTAGCAATTTATTGTTATAAATTATGCCATTGGGTATAAAAAGATAGCCAAAGAGGAGAGGTTTTATGGAAGGAAGGATTGTCGAAACCTCACGATCATAAATAAATAATTACATTCAGGCCAGAAGAAGGACTTTTTATGAATTGGAATTCTGTATAAAATGATATGAGGACATTACCAGTACTTTAAAAGACGCTGGAAATACGCAGTTAGTAGGGGGGTAAGGCCGATTCCAACGAGTGTCATGGCCGCCGCGTTAGTCCAAGCCAATATCTCGTGAACCCATGGTCGGATTTTAACAAATGACGTGTCATTGGACTCGGGCTGACGTCCTCTTTGCTGTGGACTACTCGTTATATTTTTGAAAATTTTTTGAAAATTTTTGTTTTCAAAAGTTGGTGATAGTTTGAAAACCAAAGATGATAGAACGTTATGCCATGGCCCAAACGAATGCTCTTTATGACCTTTTTTTGGAAAGTAGGAAGTTTACAAAAAGGTTTGTTTGACGTAAATTAATGGTCCCTATGCCCCCTACCCCCAAAATAAATGTCAAGTCTCTAGAGGAAAAATTTGTGTTTTGTAAGTAGTGGGATGAGGGGGGAGCTGCTTACAAAAGCAAGTGGTGAGCCCCTGCGACCTTGGAATGGAAGGAGTGATGCTAGGAGGGCGTGCTTGGATTCGTTTTTTTCGTCTCGTCGTGCTCTTTACGGGAATGTAGGTGTCGAAAAGGTGAAATGCTGGAAACACGGTTTTTTGGGGGGGAAAACGTGATTTTAAACTTTTTGCTATATTTCGCGAACCAATTATGCTAGAGGCGTGTACGACGGGTCCAAGGACTCGGGGTGACGTCCTCTTTGCTATGGACCACTCGTTATAATTTAAAAAAATGGAAACGCGATTTTGGGGTAAACACGTGTTTTTTGTGATTTTTGCCGATATCTCACGGACCCATAACCGTAGAGACGTGTACGAGGTGTCCTAGGACTTGGGCTAACGCCCCCTTTCAAATGTGATAGATATTTTTTCCAAAAAAATAATTCACAAAGGGCCTAACGCCGTACATGTTGAAAAAAATTCATTACCGTTACCTGTTTATAATGTTTATAAAGCGTGGTGGTTGAGAGAGACGATACGGCTGGGTGTGTGTGTCAACGAACCTGTCGCTGACCATGGTGGCTGTGTTCAATAGATCAATCGCTATTTCGGCGGGTCGATGTATGACAGAGCGAGCGTGCGTTTTCTGATATTTTACCTTTAACGTGTAAATGGTGATGAGAACTTGGTTCTATGTTGGTCGAAGCGAGTAGAGAAAACAAACTTGCCGAGGAGCAGGAGGTGAATATCAATTGAGCTTATTGGAAGGCGTTGATCTGACTTGACAACAAGTGCAATGGAAAATGACAATGACGCTTGAAGGTGAAATAATCTGACCATTATGGTGGCAGGGAAGAGCGAATACACGTGTGAGATGACATGTATGCTAAACCAGTGACATTCTGTTTTGCTTCGTACGTGACAAAATGCAAGTTCATGTGAAATTTGATCTACCACAGGTGTTCGCCTGGGACGTTAGCTGTCCACGTGCATGATAACTGTTAACAAGTGACATTCTGTTTTGCTTTGTACGTGACAAAATGCAAGTTCATGTGAAATTTGATTCGCCACAGGTGTTCACTTTGGGCGTTAGCTGTCCACGTGACCGATAACAGAATGTTCAAAGCGTGGGAAAAAATGATTATACATGCAACGTAGCATATATAAAGACATATCGTTATTATTTCCACTCTCACTTGGGTGGACTACCTTTGAACACACTGCGTTGCATGAAACCCCTTGTTTTAGATCCCTTATTTGGGGGTGGTAGGATCTAAAACGGAGAGTTATTGTGTTGATTTAGAAGAAGGTGTCTAAAAGGGGGTAGCTTCCCGCAGCCGGGCAAGCTGACCAGTGTAGAGTGTTGTTTGGTGTTAGGGGGCTCCTATAAATGATGTAGGAGTGTTTTAGGGGATGGAACTCAATGCAAGGGTCACTGTGCTGGTCGCCCAGCTGTCTGGTTAGATAATCAACTTGTACGTGTCAGCTATATGGTGCGGGCCGCTCCTAGCAGGCAGGCCGGTAGGGAATACGATGTTGCTTGCACTAGCAAGTATCTGGCTACTATAAGTCACGTCTAATAGTGACGGAGAGTTCAGGAAGGGAATTAGGGCGTAAAGAAGCGTGTAAACAGTAATGCAGGTGTAAGAAACTGACCAAGTGTTTATTGGTCAGTAATGATGTATATGTGAGTCCCTTTTAAGGGATGTAGTGATGTTACAATGTAAAAGTACAATTTGTGGGTAAAGGTTACAAGTATTGGAGATCTGAACACGTCTGACTCACCTCTGATGATACCAGCATAGCCTCCGGCCGTAACGTTGAAGCACTGATAATTGAGAGATCCCTTGACCTGATTAAGACGCCTTCTTATACTCTTCGGCGCTATGCTGTCAGCATTGTGATGGCATAGCTGCCCCAGTTAATAATATGTCGCTGTGTGTAATAATTGTGCAAGGATTGAGCTGCTTTCTAGAGTGGCAAGCTGTCCTTGTGGTGTTGATGGATGTTGGTCTGGCTTTCCAAGGGTTGCCAGTTAGGAGATTTAGACAGATGATGGGGGGATGGTCTCCAAGGGGTGCATACCCCTGGGGTACTGTACAAGCGTCTTCCTCCATTTGTTCGCGTCCTCGCGAACGGGAACGGAACTGGAGGTTGGGATGTTGATGTAGTTGTTCTTGAAGCCCCCTCGCATCTCCTGGTGGTGTCTTCCTCGTCGTCGTCGGCGTCGTCGTATAGAATGGGTGATGTCGTGTCGAAGTGTAGGTGTGAGATCAGCCCGTGTTCAGAGGGGAGGGTTATGGGATGTACATATATATATAAACTTGACATTGACATTGTAAAAATGGAAATTGACATTGACATTGTAAAAATGGAAATTGACATTGAGAAAAAAAATTGACATTGAGAAAAAATTGACATTGAGACAAAATTGCCGTTGCCATTGTTGGCATATTGCGAGTTTCAAAAAGAAGGAGAAAAAAAACATGGTTTGGATACTTATCCGTTACATAGTTGTGCAGGGAGGAAAAACCCAGCTAGACGAGGAATTGTGTCGTCTGGCTTTATTTTGGGGAAAAAGTGCTCCCTGCTAAGAGAAAGATAGAAGAGAATAGAAAAAATGGGTGTTCCAGGGTATAATTTAAGGGATATAATCAAAGTGCATTTATTGGTGTGGGATAAAACGGAACACCCTGACAAATGGGGAAGTTAGAAGAAAGAAAAATGAAAGAAAACAAATCATGGACATTATTTACGTTGGTGGTCTTGATAATGATAACAGATATGACCCGATAATAATAATAATAGTCATTACATTTGTAATATACCTGACGATTTATAAGTGAACATAGTAAACATAGTAATAATGATGAACATAGAAAAAATAATGGCTGCCATGTTGGTACCCTGTACGTATAGGTATGTTGACCACCCTTGTGGAACCTTTCAATTGTATGACATGGCGAGAAAATACAAAATAATTTACAATTTACAATTATCACTATCACATATACCTTGTAGAGCTCTGTTACATGGCCAGTTATTGTATACCTCTTATACTTAGTGCGCACCTTACCATCATGCCTCGACTACCGTTCTCTAATCGGCCGTTCCTGGTGCGGTTTAGTGGCTAGTCCACTATTCTCTCCTTGTACTTATCATATAACCTCGTGGTTTTCCGTCGTGGGTCGGAATTCCACCTTAGGGTCGAAGGTTCGGCACTTACAAACTCTGTGTCGCCCTTTGAGCCTGAAGTAACGCTTCATTTGCGTATGCTGAAATGTGTTTGCGTTCAGCGATGTTCATCATCCCACGTATGCTGTCCACCGCTGACCGCTGACGTTGTCACCTTTAAGGGTGCAACTAAAATTGATGAGTAGTGTATTTGTGTATTTGTGTGTGACATAGATGAAGGTAAGTGTATTTTGGTGTGGGTAATACATTTACCCCAGACATATTCACGCTCCTGGTTATCTGTAAATCAAAAAATGTATCCATATAAAAATGTTCATCTCTTCGTAGCTCCGTGGTCTTCCTGTGTGGGTGAAAGTGGATTAATCATGAATAGGACAGTACAATACATTGCAATGCATTACAGGTATATATAGAACCTTCATTGGTAGCGCTTAGTTTGTAAACTAAGTGTGGCGCCACTGAAGTCTAACTTAACCTAGGTTAGCCTATGTTAACCTATTCTAGCCTAGTGTTGTCGGGCTTACCTTGGTAACGGATTTTTAGTCACCAAGTGCCGAGATATTCTACTGTAATCTATATATATATAATAAAAAAAATTGCCTTAAATGTAGGCTTATGCTATCTTACAACGAATTATCATGACTTATCATGAGTTGTCGGACTTACCCTGATGCCGGGTTTCTGGGTCATCAGGCGCCGAGATATTCTATCTTAATCTATTGTATTATCGGGCTTACCCTGGCAACGAATTTGGGTCGCCAGGTGCCGAGATATTCTATCTTAATCTAAAAAGAAATTTCCTTAATTTTAAAAATTGCCTTAATTGTAAAACTATACTGTATATACAAGCCGAGTAGACCTTATTCTAAAGCCGAAATGTGCTGTGCTATTATTAGCAACAGCGGTTAGTAAATTTGCTTACATCTAAGTGACCTTAAAAATGGCACTGTAACTTAGGTACTAAAATTTAGATGGAGGCTCGTCCGTCCGATTTCTCTCGCGGGGGCCCTTGTAGTACATTGTTGAGACCGGAACCCAACAATGCCTCGTAGTCCCCTCCATTTTAATCCTATTGTCGACATCTATTCTAGGTCTTATTACTAGTACTAACCTAGTCGCAGGCGGCTTACGGTGCCCCTGAGCAAACCGTTTCGCCCGCTGTACTTATCAGTTCTTGACCGTTGCCATTGCGTATGTAGTCGTAGTTGGGCCGCCCACGTAACCCTTATGAGGCGCTCGCAATGCCCCTCTCTTAATGCCCATTGGCTGCCCGATGCGTCGCCATTTATGTGGGCATTGGACATTGTCGTCCAATGGCATAATATTATTTTCGCCTTTATAGGCAATCGTAGTCTGCCTTTCGCAGTAATATTTCTACCCGCCGTTGTCGGCCGCAGTAGTATTTTCTTCGCATTAATATATCATTTCGCCTCTATCGGCCGTAGTAATATGCTGTTCGCATTAATATGTCATTTCGCCTCTATCGGCCGCAGTAATATGCTTTTCGCATTAATATATCATTTCGCCTCTATCGGCCGCAGTAATATGTATTTCGCAGTAACATTTCACTCCAACGCACAGGAGCCTTGCTTCCCGCTATGGAAGCTGTACCTAACTTAAATTTAACTAGAAGTCTAGTCATTCTGGGGTCGTCTCTAGAGTCATCCCCTGAGTTCGGCGCGGAGTGGGCTATTTCTCCCACCATCCTCAGAAAGACTTCCCTGCAGGTCTTGGCTTCGACGACCGTGGCACATAGTGGGTGTAACTGTCTCCGACAAGGGGGATAGGCTAGATGCACCCCTAGATCTTGACGTTTGCCCGTGTCAGGTCCCGAATGCTTCAACCTTACGTGGTTCGTCTGTTTGGTCTAGTCAGTGATTTGTTGAGCCAACTGGGGTAAGGGTCATCATCGCCTACCCCAGCTCTGCTCCAGTGTGGTGCCTCTGGCCTTCGGCTTGTGCCGCTATCATCCATCAGAGTGTTACAGATTCCTTTACCTTTAAGAAAATATGGGCGTAACCTTTGTAAATGATTTAAAAATGTAAAATGTAAAATATTTCCAGTGTTGTGGGGTTATAGATCTTCTAAGTACATAGGCTACTTCTGGTCTACAATTGCTACGTCAGCTTTCCAGCGATAATGCTCTTTGTACCTTAATGGAGGTGTTAGTAGGGTCTGTAATGTCAGGTACCCTGTTATTAGGATCTGGGGGTAGTTATTTGTAGAGTGGGCTGAAAGCATGGTAGGAAGAGGGTATGCATCTTAGGGCTCAAATAAATGGTGGCCTTGAGCCGGTAATGCTACTAGGATTGTTCCTATAATGAGTTGACTGGGGAGGTAATTCCCTGGATTGCAAAGATATGAAAATTCCATGCAGGTTTGCTAGTAATACCCCTGGTAAATGGGTGGGATACTCATGCATGTATCTGGATATGAGGCGTCTGCACTCATGTACGGATAGGTGTAGGTTGAGGCATAATACCAATATATTCCTGTCATGCGGGAGTATTTAATTAATAAATAATGGTTAATATATATAATTGTGGCCTCATCTCTCATTTGGAGATGCGCATTATGCTTTTTTATGTTTGCCGACCCACCCCTAATACTCAGGTGGTAGCATCGTGATCCAAGGCGTAGCAAGCCTTCTGTTTAGACGCATGAAGACTATCAACCCCTTGTGTATACTCTGTAATGTTGTGTAGCTGTTTTGGTCGTGTTCATGTGTCTGCGTTGTTTATGTTGGACGTGAGAAGGTTATTGGAAGGGAGTAAGGTGGTACGCTGGTAGCCTGTTCTCCTGTCATCCTCCCTTGGTCCATGTTGGCTTTCTATCCGAGCCTTGGGATAGTAAAGCTTCACGACCTAATCTGGTCTGCCATTTGTAGTGTGAGTGTGTCCAGTGGACGTAGTGCGACTGGCCATGTCCTAATCGCCTGGAATGATTTATTTTAGGAATAGAATAGCGAAAAGAAGTTATTGGGGGGGAGGTCTTGTTTCCTCAGAGCCCCTGTCTGTGTTCGCTTCTACCTAGTGAGCGCGCGTGTGTGTGCCTATGTTCCGCTACACCACGCGGACGGTTGGTCTGTTACGGGCTAAGTCGTAATATGTATCGCGTGTATGGGCAGAAGGCGCCCGTGGCCTGCCAACGTCTTTGCGAACGTGCTCTTATAGGCCCAAGATAAGTTCCGATGTGTCACGTCTTGTCCATTGCTAAATGTTTTTGTTTTTTTTGCTGTGTTAAAAAAATGTATGGTGTTATAATTGTTTTGCGTTTGTAATTTCACGGTCACTGCCGATACACAATAGTGTCTTGTCACCAGCAGTATTGCAGTATGACGAGTCTGCAAGTCAGCAGTTGGTATGTGTAATGTCAGGCTGGGATGTTATTGTTCTAGATTCCTGGCGGCGTTAATGTGGCAATTCATACTATTTGCTAATACTATTGTGTGGTCACTATTCCGTGAGACCTTTGTCTTATGAAATTATCCTAGCTGTGTCTGGGAAATGTATTTCCCATGTCAGGTGTATTTTGAAATTTTATGCCCGGTTTTTGGCGTGAGGAAATGTGGTATTCCCTGTTCAAGTATCTGTATGGGCCAATTTCGGTGTGGTTGGCAGCCTGGATGATTGCCTTCCTTGGTGTCTAATGTTTACTGGGATTGGAACCCGTGATCTCGTGTCATTCTCTGTGTACTATGTCTGCGTTGTTCATGTTATGTGCGCTCCTTGTATGTATTTTGATTGTGTTCCCCGTACCAAAAATACCGTTGGATAGTTAGTTTTTGGTACGAGCGTGGTGTGTGATCATGGGTTCGGACCCGGTTGCCTGTAAAGACTTGTCACGACGGTATTTGTGCCGTCCATATTATGGCACGTTCCCCGTGTATGTGCACTGCGCAAATGAAAGTACGCATACCTGTGAGGAGTTTGCGTATTTTTTAACTCTCCTCGTAGTGTAATTTTGGAAGTTATAGGGTCCTTGGATCTGCCGTGAATGAACGCGTCTTTCCTGTCCACTTGGAGCAGGCTTAGTTCGTTTGTGTGCGTGAAGGTCAGCCAGCCATGCGCGCCTTATCGCTTCTCGATAGTGTCCAATTTCACTCACGTGTGCATTATCTTGTTACTTGCTTGACAATGCTCTGTGACTGTATGTTTGTGTCTCTCGGCCTGAATGCTATCTCTGTAATTGTGAGTGGGGCCGTCAGCCATACAAAAGAACCTCTCACTAACTACATTTGTGTCCCCAAATTTTGTGTTAACTGTATCGTGGTTCAAGTATATTCCTATCCGTTGTACCAAATGTCGTTATACACTAGTGTGTCTGGGCCGCTAGTCGCGTGTTTGGTGACTAGATGCCGGAGGTGATTTTGTTGTTTTTCATTTATGACCCTCTGTTAGTGGAACTGTCCCAATCTACTTTAGCTTCCTACTTGTCTTATCCTAGAACTGGATAGCTACCCGACCTTATATTCCTGGTATTCAGAAGGTTGCAGGTTTTGAGACCGTCTTTTACCCAGAGTAATTGTTTCTGGCGCCATTCTAGGCTGTGTCTCCGGGACAGTTCTGGTGAGTGTTAGGATCGTATCCCGGTTCGGTCAGTGAGGTTTGAAGGCTATTTCTTGGTCTTTTTTCCACGTCTGCCATCGGGATTACTTCCCTTCCTTTTGGTAGTGTTTTACTGTCATGTGGCAATGTAAACTGATTGTGTGATTTCCAAAAATATGCAGGGTTTCCCAAAGTCTGGGATTTTCATCCTACGGTGTGTTAGCGTTTTAGCTTGCGTGTTGTTGTGGAAATGAGAAAAAAAATTATATTACAGGCAATGTAACGTGTCACGTATGCCTATGGGTTAAATACATACAGTTCAACTTGGCCACCTTCTTTTCATCGGGCCTAATGACTGAGGCAGAGAAAGAGAAAAAAATGAGCTATGCCCCGCTCCGTATTAAGAGAGCATTTTGAAAAGGTATAGAATATATGTTTGTATGTCGCCTGCCCACTGCTGTATGCTTTGCTAAAGTGGGTTGCCCGACGGCGATAGTCTGTCAAAATTGTGTCGTAAACACTATGAAAAAAAATGCTTAAAAAATGGTAAGTAGGTCCTGATCGTACTATCCACCTAGTAGGTGACGTTAGCACTATAGTAATCTAGTTACGTCTCAGGGAAATCTACCACTTTTGGAAAGTAGTTTGAGATTTTTAATTCTTGTTACAATGAGGGCTCTCGCCCGTCACAAGGGAATCTATCAAACTGTTGGACCGGAACATAGAACACTTAGTCATTTCTACCTGGAAAGACCCGCTTAAGCTCTATGCTGTGATTTGTTGCTTAAGCTGTGTTCGGAATATCTCTTTCCGGCTTTAAGCCGCGTAGCTCACCTGATGGGCTTCTACTTGGCTTTGGATATTAGTACTTTACGTTATCCAAGTTATAATATGGATCAACCATGCTCAATACCCATGACTGGCCTGTGAGAGAAAAGAAAAATGTTAAGGGCCCAAAAAAAATCAAGAAGGATTTAGAATTGTATACTTTTGGTTTAGCCATGTTGCACTGCATATACGTGGAAGAAAAAAATGTGCCGTTTACGTTAGTGAGTCTGTATGTATTTATTGGCGTATTTCCCCCGTGTAAAGGAACTTATGTGTGTCCCTGGTGGAAGTCGTTACTCCGGTCCGAGCGTCCTTGCTCGGAAAGGTGAAGGGTTCTGCCCTGTTATGAGATTATAGGCCCCTGAAATCCACTGAGGCGCTTCTTTGCCATTTTTCGGGGGATTTTGTAGCAAAGTAAGCCTGGGCCTACTTCCACCGTAGCGCGTGTCTGTAGGTTTGAGTGTGCCTGTTTGCGAGGGCCTAAATGCGCTCTGCGCTATCCTAGTAGAGTTTACGGGGGTGTGTGTGCTTTTGCCCGAGTGGTTTTGTGGGGTAGGTAATAACACCTTTCGTGTACCCCGTGTATTGTGTGTGAATGCGTGGTCACACTGTGCAGGCGTGTATCGTGCATCCTGAGGGACTAATGCCGGTGTTCGCCTTCGTTCTGGCGAACTTGCCCTTTGAACTGGCGGTATAGGCCGCTTAATTGCCTGTCTCCGGCCTGGCAATGTGGTGGCGTGTAGCCTGCCCGCTTTCTGGCCCGTGGCCACGGCAGACTCCTGCCATTGTGTTAGCCTGTCTGTGTGGGTGTATGTAGGCTGTATGTACTGTAGGGCGGGCTCTACGTCGTCGGCCCATGACGTGGTTACGTCCCGTTGTGTCCCTGTCATATAATGTGTTTCTGAGAGTCCTGGCTTCAACTCCCTCTCGTCCCTTTGTTCCGAGGGGGTTGTTCTAGGCTCTGCCCCTCGGTTTGGCAAAATTGCCTTCCGATTTTTGTTTGGAGTGCCCGTATTTGCGTTTGCCGGCTTTGTATGTGTCTCTGGCATCTGGACAATAATGCTAATAATATTGGCGTACCCCTACTGCCTGTATGGCTTGCAATCTCTGCATGAGGTGCCATTCTGACTGAAGTGTATGCGAATAAAATAAAAATAAAAATTCTGTGCGTGTTTGACAGTGTATTTTCGTATCTCTTTGATTCTGTCTGGGGATGGGGGGGGGTTGGTTTACTAAGAATTTCCCCTATGTAGCTAGTTTGGAGCATAAATGGTGTTTCTTGTCTGGGAAAAAAAAATTTCACTATTTGCTTGGCTGCGTGCGGTTAGGACCGTTTTTACTACGAGGGCTCGTTGGTTGAGTCCTGTTCTACTATGCGTAGTACCCGGCCTCCACCATCTGTTTTAGATCCCTTATTTGGGGGTGGTAGGATCTAAAACGGAGAGTTATTGTGTTGATTTAGAAGAAGGTGTCTAAAAGGGGGTAGCTTCCCGCAGTCGGGCAAGCTGACCAGTGTAGAGTGTTGTTTGGTGTTAGGGGGCTCCTATAAATGATGTAGGAGTGTTTTAGGGGATGGAACTCAATGCAAGGGTCACTGTGCTGGTCGCCCAGCTGTCTGGTTAGATAATCAACTTGTACGTGTCAGCTATATGGTGCGGGCCGCTCCTAGCAGGCAGGCCGGTAGGGAATACGATGTTGCTTGCACTAGCAAGTATCTGGCTACTATAAGTCACGTCTAATAGTGACGGAGAGTTCAGGAAGGGAATTAGGGCGTAAAGAAGCGTGTAAACAGTAATGCAGGTGTAAGAAACTGACCAAGTGTTTATTGGTCAGTAATGATGTATATGTGAGTCCCTTTTAAGGGATGTAGTGATGTTACAATGTAAAAGTACAATTTGTGGGTAAAGGTTACAAGTATTGGAGATCTGAACACGTCTGACTCACCTCTGATGATACCAGCATAGCCTCCGGCCGTAACGTTGAAGCACTGATAATTGAGAGATCCCTTGACCTGATTAAGACGCCTTCTTATACTCTTCGGCGCTATGCTGTCAGCATTGTGATGGCATAGCTGCCCCAGTTAATAATATGTCGCTGTGTGTAATAATTGTGCAAGGATTGAGCTGCTTTCTAGAGTGGCAAGCTGTCCTTGTGGTGTTGATGGATGTTGGTCTGGCTTTCCAAGGGTTGCCAGTTAGGAGATTTAGACAGATGATGGGGGGATGGTCTCCAAGGGGTGCATACCCCTGGGGTACTGTGGGAAAAAATGATTATACATGCAACGTAGCATATATAAAGACATATCGTTATTATTTCCACTCTCACTTGGGTGGACTACCTTTGAACACACTGCGTTGCATGAAACCCCTGGTCTTGTTTAACAGTTTTGGTGTTGGTGGAAAATACTTAACCTTGTTGTGGGGTAGGTATTTATTTATATATTTATTCATTTATACATTTATTGATTAATATATATATTTACAAGCAATTATTTATTGATTAGGTAATTAATGATTTTATTTATTTGTTTGCAGATAACCGGCATACCTTACATGTCTAAGGGAGAAGAAACCATTGCACTTTTGAGCCCACTAGAAGGGAAGAGCAACAAGTCACTGCAAGTAAAGGTGAGATGATTTTTTTAAACTAACTTGTTTCATTTTTTTGTTTTATGTTTTATTTTATGAAATGTATGTATTAACCTGAATTTAGGTATTTATAGCGGTTTATTTTATTTATTTTTAGAAACTTGAAAAGAATAGCCTTACCGCCGTAGCAGTCGCTGAAAAAAAACAGAAACGCACTAAAGCGAAACCACTGCCAAAGAGTGAACTGCTTAAAACTCAGGTAAGTCCAACTTAAAAATGCTATTCCATTTTACCACTACTGAAAACTCGTAGACAAAAAAAAATTCATTACCAGTACATGACTGGGACAATGATTGCTTTCTTGATTAATGGCTATGTTGTTGTTGTTGACTGGGAAAAGTACAAGGCCATGTTGGATTTTCTAAAAATAAAAATAATAAATTTAATTTATGGGTGGTTCCCTATGGACTCAACGAATATCCACAGGTTTGAACATGATAATGTGAACAAAATGACATGATATTCATTTTTGTTTATATATTGGTTAAAGGGAGGGTGGGGGAATGTAAATGAATGTAGCTTTATAAAAAAGAAAATAAGTACATGGGTTACTGTTAGTGCCAACATACAGTTTATTTTTAATGGTGTTTTGATATATTAATGCCAATTAACGTTAACGTTTTATTTACAAGTATTGATTGATTGATTGATTGATTGATTGAGTGATGGGTTATTTTGTTTGCTTTTAGGTGTCGCCATGTTCCATTAACGTAATGAACAGACAGTGAACAAGCATGCATTATGCTTTAAAGTACTCTGTGCAATGTTAATAACTTACAATAAGAAAAAGTTTTATTATAACACATGGCGTTAGTACCAAATACAACAAGTGAGCAAGTTGGTTTACCACGTGGGTTAAATTTAAAATCAGAACATGATCGATGGTTAACATTTGAATCCTGGCCTGTAGGCTTTTTGTCGACGCATGAACTTGCAAAAGCCGTTTTTTTTACTTGAACCGAGAAGATGTGGTGCGCTGTGTGTTTTGTCGTATTGAACCTTCACACTGGGAAGAAGGGGATGATCCCTTTAGAGACCATTTGCGATGGTCTCCTCACTGTCCTTACATGCTTGGAAAGCAAGTGGGTAACCTACCCGTGCATTCATTTTACCGAACCACAAGGCCTTTGGCCGCTACTTACGTTGCTGAATCACAAATAAATAATAATAATGATGTATTACCAGCCAACGGTAGTGTCGATATATGTGGTCCATATGCCATAGACAGTGTTGAATTGGCGTGTGCTTTTGAAAAATTGGGAGTTTGCAAGACTAAAGCACTAGCACACCCAGAGTACAGCTCTGTTGAAAAACGTTTCGAATCTTATAAAAATGTTTGGCCATTAATATTAAAACACCTTACCAAACAGCTAAGTGAAGCTGGATTTTTTTATACTGGTGAAGGGGATAAAACATATGTTTTATTGTGGATTTGCTTTAAAGGATTGACAAATGACTGATGACCCTTTTGTGCAACACGCTCGTTGGTTACCAAACTGTAAATACATGGTGTTGCTTAAAGGTCAGGAATTTGTGAACACTATTCGTAAAGAAAAAGTGATTGCAGCACAAGACATAAAAGTGCCTTTAGAGTTAGAGCACGCGGAGCAAATACATAAGGCTGAAATAAAAGACTTGTGTTACGAACAGATACAAAAGTGTGACCAACAATTATGTAAAATTTGTTATCAAGATGAACTAGGTGTTGTATTTTTACCCTGTGGACACATGATAGCCTGTGTCAAGTGTGCATTAGAACTTAACACTTGTGCTATATGCAGAAAAGTAGTATCTGCTACAGTTAGGGCATTTCTTGCATAACTAGTATAATTTATTCGCCATGCATAGTGCAAAATCCCTAATTGCACAATATTATTAAAGCTGTTTTAGAGTGTAATAGATATGCTTTTGTTTTGTTTATAGACTACTACAATGAATGTTTTGAATGCTGTGGGACAATCATGTGGCTTAGAGACAAAGAAGCTCAGCGAATTGCCAACGCATATTCCATTCCGCATTATCAAGATTCGGAAATTCAAAACAGCATATGGTGATCGTGTACTTTGTGTATGTGAAAACTTTGAGACATTTCTGCCTATACGGTTTAATGATATGTCGGAGAGTGTTTTTGATGAAGTCAATAATGCTGTGCCACCTGTACACTTAATTTATGAAGGTTTTAAAAACAATAGGTGCATGGTTCGTTTTAATTAAATAAATAAATAATGTGAAATAATAATGGAAAATATAAGTAATGACAATATACTGAAAAAGAAAGAAAATATGTGTATAGAATAGTAATGTTTTAGCGTTTAGTGTTGTCTTTAAAAATATTATGATGAAACCAAAAAAATGTATATAAAGTTTGTAAATAAATGCAAAATGATGTTACAATGCTGTTTTATTTTATACAAAGTTAGTATATTTAACATTGCAGAGTATACATGATTATGACAATATATGCACACTGAATACAAGCCTTTCTCACTTTACAATAGTCTGTTATAGTTTTAAACACAAGGCTTGTTGTAGATCATTTTATAGCAATGTCCATTCAATGTTGTTTTCGAAAAGTGGGGAAGCCGCAATGGTTGTATTGACATAAAAACCTTATGGTTATTACTATTTAGTCACTTTGATCCCCTTGCAGATCAAGAGCAGATGACCTAGTTGTTCCATTCTTTAAAACGACGACAACAACAACAACACTACCTCTTGCATAGTTTGTGATGTTGATGGCTCTTGCGACGTGGAAGATGGATTAAAAATAACTTTGAGAACAGGGGTTAAACGTTGATCATTAAACAATGCACTATTTTGAGTAGCAATATGGTTTTCTTGATTTTTTGTCGACGGCAACTGTGTTTCATGCAGTACACTACATTGATGATCACTGACACTTAAAACCTCACTATTTTTACTTTTTAGGTCACTACGACAATGTTTGGAACGTTGCTTTGAACAACGCCAAATAACAGTTCCATTTTTATTGGTTCGTTTCACAATATATGAATATCCTTTATAGTATGCGTAAGGCTTACCATACCTAGTCACTGATATTTCCATATCAACTGTCAAGCATAGACTAAGCTCTAGTTAAGTCAACTTGGTAATAAGAATACTAGTTTAGTGTGAGGGCAAATATGGATCCAAAGAGTTCAGGTAAAAGTGAAAGCAAATAAGCAAATATAAGAAACAAGAGTGGGGGATAAAAGTGGTCGCAAAGTGGCAGACTCATTACACAATAATTTCAGCACGACGAAGCTCTTGTTCAATTTCTTTGATTTCCCAATCGTGACCGATATGCCCAGCTTGTCGTAAAGCATGCAATTGTCGAAGCCGTTGAATTAGCTTACTGGGTTTGTTCCAGTATACAAATTTAACAAATGATTTTTTAGGTGTAAACAAAGCATTACCATTATCATGATCATTATCATCATCATCATCATCATTATCATCATCATGATCACCATTATCATCATGACCATCATCACTGTTACTATATAGTCCTTTTTGATCCTCTTGCAATACCACTTTATTTATAGTCTGAGTTGATTTTGATAGTGTTGAAGGTTTCTTGGACGTTGACAACTGTCCTAACATGACGTTTTGAGGACATGATAAGTCCTTTTGAACAAACACTGCACTATTTTTAGCCGCAATATCGTTTTCTTGAACTTGCTTTTTAGCATTTTGATAATTGTTTGTAAACAGTAAGCGTAGTTCGTTTCGAGCACTAAATTGATGAACACTCACACTTAAAACCTTTCCATTTTGACTTTTCAGATTGCCTCGACATTTTGTTGACCTTTCTTTTGAGCATCGCCAGAATATTATTCCATTCACATTCTGGCGATTATAGTTATAGGAGTAGCCTTGATAGAGTGCACGTAGCCTACCTTTGTTGGTTGTAATAAGTTCCATAGTAGTAACTGACCTGTCAGTACGATGTTCACACTACAAAGGTTACAACTGTTTTGCTGATGGAGTGACCTACCATAAGCTTATATATTGGCTTATGTGTTGGCTTTTTGTGTTGGCTTTTTGTGTTGGCTTTTGTGTTGGCTTATGTGTTGGCTTTTTGTGTTGGCTTTTTGTGTTGGGTTTTCGTGTTGGCTTTTCGTGTTGGCTTTTTGTGTTGGCTTTTTGTGTTGGCTTTTCGTGTTGGCTTTTTGTGTTGGCTTATGTGTTAGCTTTTTGTGTTGGCTTTTTGTGTTGGCTTTTCGTGTTGGCATTTCGTGTTGGCTTTTGTGTTGGCTTTTCGTGTTGGCTTTTTGTGTTGGATTTTCGTGTTGGCATTTCGTGTTGGCTTTTCGTGTTGGCTTTTTTGTATTGGCCTTTCGTGTTGGCTTTTTGTATTGGCTTTTCGTGTTAGCTTTTTGTGTTGGCTTTAGTATTGGCTTTTGTATTGGCTTATTTGACAAGTTATTTGTGTCAATGTATTTAGTGGATTTTTTTCTTGGTGTTGGAAAGTAGTTGAAAGGGGGGGGGGAATATTTAAAGACTTAACCTCAGCTCACTAACCTAACCTAACCTAATCTAACCTAACCTTTCAACTCTCAGATGTTAATTAAATTCTGTGCATAGTCGAGTTGGAACCCAAGACCTCAGGGGTAAAAAAAAACAATTATTTTTGACGACTTATTTTGGTAACTTATTTTAATGGCTAACCTAACTTTACCTAACCTAACCTCAGAACTAACATGTATAGCCATGTTTAGGGTATATAGGAGACCCTTAGCAAGAAAGGCTGTCTAACCCACGAGTGTACAGCCTTGTCATACGCAGTAAGCACCTGTTGGCAGAAAACAACAACAACAACAATTTGAGAAAGCCAACAGGTGCTTACTGCGTATGACAAGGCTGTACACTCGTGGGTTAGACAGCCTTTCTTGCTAAGGATCTCCTATATACCCTAAACATGGCTATACATGTTAGTTCTGAGGTTAGGTTAGGTAAAGTTAGGTTAGCCATTAAAATAAGTTACCAAAATAAGTCGTCAAAAATAATTGTTTTTTTTTACCCCTGAGGTCTTGGGTTCCAACTCGACTATGCACAGAATTTAATTAACATCAGAGAGTTGAAAGGTTAGGTTAGGCAAAGTTAGGTTAGGTTAGGTTAGGTTAGGTTAGTGAGCTGAGGTTAAGTCTTTAAATATTCCCTCTCCTTCAACTACTTTCCAACACCAACAAAAAAATCCACTAAATACATTGACACACATAACTTGTCAAATAAGCCAATACAAAAGCCAATACTAAAGCCAACACAAAAAGCCAACACGAAAAGCCAATACAAAAAGCCAACACGAAAGGCCAATACAAAAAAGCCAACACGAAAAGCCAACACGAAATGCCAACACGAAAAGCCAACACAAAAAGCCAACACGAAAAGCCAACACAAAAGCCAACACGAAATGCCAACACGAAAAGCCAACACAAAAAGCCAACACGAAAAGCCAACACGAAAAGCCAACACAAAAAGCCAACACAAAAAGCTAACACATAAGCCAACACAAAAAGCCAACACGAAAAGCCAACACAAAAAGCCAACACAAAAAGCCAACACGAAAAGCCAACACGAAAACCCAACACAAAAAGCCAACACAAAAAGCCAACACATAAGCCAACACAAAAGCCAACACGAAAAGCCAACACAAAAAGCCAACACAAAAAGCCAACACATAAGCCAATATATAAGCTTATGGTAGGTCACTCCATCAGCAAAACAGTTGTAACCTTTGTAGTGTGAACATCGTACTGACAGGTCAGTTACTACTATGGAACTTATTACAACCAACAAAGGTAGGCTACGTGCACTCTATCAAGGCTACTCTTATAACTATAATCGCCAGAATGTGAATGGAATAATATTCTGGCGATGCTCAAAAGAAAGGTCAACAAAATGTCGAGGCAATCTGAAAAGTCAAAATGGAAAGGTTTTAAGTGTGAGTGTTCATCAATGTAGTGCTCGAAACGAACTACGCTTACTGTTTACAAACAATTATCAAAATGCTAAAAAGCAAGTTCAAGAAAACGATATTGCGGCTAAAAATAGTGCAGTGTTTGTTCAAAAGGACTTATCATGTCCTCAAAACGTCATGTTAGGACAGTTGTCAACGTCCAAGAAACCTTCAACACTATCAAAATCAACTCAGACTATAAATAAAGTGGTATTGCAAGAGGATCAAAAAGGACTATATAGTAACAGTGATGATGGTCATGATGATAATGGTGATCATGATGATGATAATCATGATGATGATGATGATAATGATCATGATAATGGTAATGCTTTGTTTACACCTAAAAAATCATTTGTTAAATTTGTATACTGGAACAAACCCAGTAAGCTAATTCAACGGCTTCGACAATTGCATGCTTTACGACAAGCTGGGCATATCGGTCACGATTGGGAAATCAAAGAAATTGAACAAGAGCTTCGCCGTGCTGAAATTATTGTGTAATGAGTCTGCCACTTTGCGACCACTTTTACTCCCCCCACTCTTGTTTCTTATATTTGCTTATTTGCTTTCACTTTTACCTGAACTCTTTGGATCCATATTTGCCCTCACACTAAACTAGTATTCTTATTACCAAGTTGACTTAACTAGAGCTTAGTCTATGCTTGACAGTTGATATGGAAATATCAGTGACTAGGTATGGTAAGCCTTACGCATACTATAAAGGATATTCATATATTGTGAAACGAACCAATAAAAATGGAACTGTTATTTGGCGTTGTTCAAAGCAACGTTCCAAACATTGTCGTAGTGACCTAAAAAGTAAAAATAGTGAGGTTTTAAGTGTCAGTGATCATCAATGTAGTGTACCTCATGAAACACAGTTGCCGTCGACAAAAAATCAAGAAAACCATATTACTACTCAAAATAGTGCATTGTTTAATGATCAACGTTTAACCCCTGTTCTCAAAGTTATTTTTAATCCATCTTCCACGTCGCAAGAGCCATCAACATCACAAACTATGCAAGAGGTAGTGTTGTTGTTGTTGTCGTTTTAAAGAATGGAACAACTAGGTCATCTGCTCTTGATCTGCAAGGGGATCAAAGTGACTAAATAGTAATAACCATAAGGTTTTTATGTCAATACAACCATTGCGGCTTCCCCACTTTTCGAAAACAACATTGAATGGACATTGCTATAAAATGATCTACAACAAGCCTTGTGTTTAAAACTATAACAGACTATTGTAAAGTGAGAAAGGCTTGTATTCAGTGTGCATTTATTGTCATAATCATGTATACTCTGCAATGTTAAATATACAAACTTTGTATAAAATAAAACAGCATTGTAACATCATTTTGCATTTATTTACAAACTTTATATACATTTTTTTTTGGTTTCATCATAATATTTTTAAAGACAACACTAAACGCTAAAACATTACTATTCTATACACATATTTTCTTTCTTTTTCAGTATATTGTCATTACTTATATTTTCCATTATTATTTCACATTATTTATTTATTTAATTAAAACGAACCATGCACCTATTGTTTTTAAAACCTTCATAAATTAAGTGTACAGGTTGCACAGCATTATTGACTTCATCAAAAACACTCTCCGACATATCATTAAACCGTATAGGCAGAAATGTCTCAAAGTTTTCACATACACAAAGTACACGATCACCATATGCTGTTTTGAATTTCCGAATCTTGATAATGCGGAATGGAATATGCGTTGGCAATTCGCTGAGCTTCTTTGTCTCTAAGCCACATGATTGTCCCACAGCATTCAAAACATTCATTGTAGTAGTCTATAAACAAAACAAAAGCATATCTATTACACTCTAAAACAGCTTTAATAATATTGTGCAATTAGGGATTTTGCACTATGCATGGCGAATAAATTATACTAGTTATGCAAGAAATGCCCTAACTGTAGCAGATACTACTTTTCTGCATATAGCACAAGTGTTAAGTTCTAATGCACACTTGACACAGGCTATCATGTGTCCACAGGGTAAAAATACAACACCTAGTTCATCTTGATAACAAATTTTACATAATTGTTGGTCACACTTTTGTATCTGTTCGTAACACAAGTCTTTTATTTCAGCCTTATGTATTTGCTCCGCGTGCTCTAACTCTAAAGGCACTTTTATGTCTTGTGCTGCAATCACTTTTTCTTTACGAATAGTGTTCACAAATTCCTGACCTTTAAGCAACACCATGTATTTACAGTTTGGTAACCAACGAGCGTGTTGCACAAAAGGGTCATCAGTCATTTGTCAATCCTTTAAAGCAAATCCACAATAAAACATATGTTTTATCCCCTTCACCAGTATAAAAAAATCCAGCTTCACTTAGCTGTTTGGTAAGGTGTTTTAATATTAATGGCCAAACATTTTTATAAGATTCGAAACGTTTTTCAACAGAGCTGTACTCTGGGTGTGCTAGTGCTTTAGTCTTGCAACTCCCAATTTTTCAAAAGCACACGCCAATTCAACACTGTCTATGGCATATGGACCACATATATCGACACTACCGTTGGCTGGTAATACATCATTATTATTATTTATTTGTGATTCAGCAACGTAAGTAGCGGCCAAAGGCCTTGTGGTTCGGTAAAATGAATGCACGGGTAGGTTACCCACTTGATTTCCAAGCATGTAAGGACAGTGAGGAGACCATCGCAAATGGTCTCTAAAGGGATCATCCCCTTCTTCCCAGTGTGAAAGTTCAATACGACAAAACACACAGCGCACCACATCTTCTCGGTTCAAGTAAAAAAAACGGCTTTTGCAAGTTCATGCGTCGACAAAAAGCCTACAGGCCAGGATTCAAATGTTAACCATCGATCATGTTCTGATTTTAAATTTAACCCACGTGGTAAACCAACTTGCTCACTTGTATTTGGTACTAACGCCATGTGTTATAATAAAACTTTTTCTTATTGTAAGTTATTAACATTGCACAGAGTACTTTAAAGCATAATGCATGCTTGTTCACTGTCCGTTCATTACGTTAATGGCACATGACGACACCTAAAAGCAAACAAAATAACCCATCACTCAATCAATCAATCAATCAATCAATATTTGTAAATAAAACGTTAACGTTAATTGGCATTAATATATCAAAACACCATTAAAAATAAACTGTATGTTGGCACTAACAGTAACCCATGTACTTATTTTCTTTTTTATAAAGCTACAGTCATTTACATTTCCCCACCCTCCCGTTAACCAATATATAAACAAAAATGAATATCATGTCATTTTGTTCACATTATCATGTTCAAACCTGTGGATATTCGTTGAGTCCATAGGGAACCACCCATAAATTAAATTTATTATTTTTATTTTTAGAAAATCCAACATGGCCTTGTACTTTTCCCAGTCAACAACAACAACATAGCCATTAATCAAGAAAGCAATCATTGTCCCAGTCATGTACAGGTAATGAATTTTTTTTTGTCTACGAGTTTTCAGTAGTGGTAAAATGGAATAGCATTTTTAAGTTGGACTTACCTGAGTTTTAAACAGTTCACTCTTTGGCAGTGGTTTCGCTTTAGTGCGTTTCTGGTTTATTTCAGCGACTGCTACGGCGGTAAGGCTATTCTTTTCAAGTTTCTAAAAATAAATAAAATAAACCGCTATAAATACCTAAATTCAGGTTAATACATACATTTCATAAAATAAAACATAAAACAAAAAAATGAAACAAGTTAGTTTAAAAAAATCATCTCACCTTTACTTGCAGTGACTTGTTGCTCTTCCCTTCTAGTGGGCTCAAAAGTGCAATGGTTTCTTCTCCCTTAGACATGTAAGGTATGCCGGTTATCTGCAAACAAATAAATAAAATCATTAATTACCTAATCAATAAATAATTGCTTGTAAATATATATATTAATCAATAAATGTATAAATGAATAAATATATAAATAAATACCTACCCCACAACAAGGTTAAGTATTTTCCACCAACACCAAAACTGTTAAACAAGACCAGGGGTTTCATGCAACGCAGTGTGTTCAAAGGTATTCCACCCAAGTGAGAGTGGAAATAATAACGATATGTCTTTATATATGCTACGTTGCATGTATAATCATTTTTTCCCACGCTTTGAACATTCTGTTATCGGTCACGTGGACAGCTAACGCCCAAAGTGAACACCTGTGGCGAATCAAATTTCACATGAACTTGCATTTTGTCACGTACAAAGCAAAACAGAATGTCACTTGTTAACAGTTATCATGCACGTGGACAGCTAACGTCCCAGGCGAACACCTGTGGTAGATCAAATTTCACATGAACTTGCATTTTGTCACGTACGAAGCAAAACAGAATGTCACTGGTTTATCATACATGTCATCTCACACGTGTATTCGCTCTTCCCTGCCACCATAATGGTCAGATTATTTCACCTTCAAGCGTCATTGTCATTTTCCATTGCACTTGTTGTCAAGTCAGATCAACGCCTTCCAATAAGCTCAATTGATATTCACCTCCTGCTCCTCGGCAAGTTTGTTTTCTCTACTCGCTTCGACCAACATAGAACCAAGTTCTCATCACCATTTACACGTTAAAGGTAAAATATTAAAAAACGCACGCTCGCTCTGTCATACACCGACCCGCCGAAATAGCGATTGATCTATTGAACACAGCCACCATGGTCAGCGACAGGTTCGTTGACACACACACACAGCCGTATCGTCTCTCTCAACCACCACGCTTTATAAACATTATAAACAGGTAACGGTAATGAATTTTTTTCAACATGTACGGCGTTAGGCCCTTTGTGAATTATTTTTTTGGAAAGAATATCTATCACATTTGAAAGGGGGCGTTAGCCCGAGTCCTAGGACACCTCGTACACGTCTCTACGGTTATGGGTCCGTGAGATATCGGCAAAAATCACAAAAAACACGTGTTTACCCCAAAATCGCGTTTCCAAAATTTTTTAAAATTATAACGAGTGGTCCATAGCAAAGAGGACGTCACCCCGAGTCCTTGGACCCGTCGTACACGCCTCTAGCATAATTGGTTCGCGAAATATAGCAAATAGTTTACAATCACGTTTTCCCCCCCAAAAAACCGTGTTTCCAGCATTTCACCTTTTCGACACCTACATTCCCGTAAAGAGCACGACGAGACGAAAAAAACGAATCCAAGCACGCCCTCCTAGCATCACTCCTTCCATTCCAAGGTCGCAGGGGCTCACCACTTGCTTTTGTAAGCACCTCCCCCCTCATCCCACTACTTACAAAACACAAATTTTTCCTCTAGAGACTTGAAATTTATTTTGGGGGTAGGGGGCATAGGGACCATTAATTTACGTCAAACAAACCTTTTTGTAAACTTCCTACTTTCCAAAATATAGGATTTTCAAAATTCGAGTGTTTTCAAAAAAACATAAAAAATAAAAAAGTCATTATAAAAAATAAAGGTCATAAAGAGCATTCGTTTGGGCCATGGCATAACGTTCTATCATCTTTGGTTTTCAAACTATCACCAACTTTTGAAAACAAAAATTTTCAAAAAATTTTCAAAAATATAACGAGTAGTCCACAGCAAAGAGGACGTCAGCCCGAGTCCAATGACACGTCATTTGTTAAAATCCGACCATGGGTTCACGAGATATTGGCTTGGACTAACGCGGCGGCCATGACACTCGTTGGAATCGGCCTTACCCCCCTACTGCAGTTCAATAATATATGTATTTTATATGTACGCGCGTATTTATCCCGCGAAGTCTAAAAATGGCGCGAGCCAGTGGTCAGATGTGTGATTTCGAGCAAGAATAAGGAGTCTTTTGCCTCTGAAGTTGGTTGAGGACAGACGTGTGGGTCCGGGAGAGTGATTCCTGGCGACCCGATATCGAGTGCGGGGATTGACTATCCTCTAGCGCAGTGCCATCTCGGACATAATTAATGCACAGGTAATATAGGCCGAAGCTGGCACAGGGGCTAATGGGCAAGATGGCCGCCGCGCGCAATCACTCTATGTTATTCTTATGGAGGGGTCATTCAGAGCTGGCACAGTGGCTAATGGGCAAAATGGCCGCCACGCCCTGAGACCGTGAATGACGTCACAGAGAGAGGTCGGCCGTGTACTTGCTAAATGGAATATTTATTATTAATATTATTATTATTATTATTAGGTAATTATTAATTGATCATGTGCAATTCAGACCAGCCTTATATTGTCCACTTTTGGTGTAGTTGCTAGCATTTTAGCTGTTTCCCTACAGGTGTGGGTTTCATTCCCGCCTCAACCAAGACATTTTATTCTGGGCTGAGAGCTGGAATGGGGTACACTCAGCCTCATGAGGTGAAAGTAAGAAAACGTGGGGTTTCATTCATACCCCAGCCATTCCGCCTAATCCAACTTTACCTAACCTACCCTAACCTAACTTAACCTAACCTAACTTCGCCTAACCTAACCTAACCTAACCTAACAAACATTATTTAACCTAACCTAACCTAACCTAACCTAGCCTAACTTCAAAGTGAGAGCAAATATGAGAGCAAATGTGAGAGCACACATAATAAACTAAGTTATAACCTAACCTAACCTAACTTCACCTAACCTAACCTAACTTCAAAGTGAGTGCAAAAGTGAGTGCAAAAGTGGGTGCAAGAGTGGGTGCAAAAGTGGGGTGCAAAAGTGAGTACAAAAGTGAGTGCAAGAGTGGGTGCAAAAGTGGGTGCAAAAGTGGGTGCAAGAGTGGGTGCAAAAGTGGGTGCAAAAGTGAGTGCAAGAGTGGGTGCAAAAGTGAGTGCAAAAGTGGGAGCAAAAAAGTGGGAGCAAAGAGTGGGAGCAAAAATTGGGAGCAAAAAGTGGGAGCAAATAAGTAAGAGCAAATGGGAGAAACCTCAGAAACCTCATTTAAATATTTTAGATTCAACATTTTAACATTTTACATTTTAACATTTTAGATTTTTGATTTTTCATTTTACATTTTGTTTTGATTTTACTTTTTACATTTTAGATTTTTTGTATTTTAGATTTTAGTTTTTTTAGATGTTACATTTTCAATTTAAGATTTTTTGATTTTAGATTTTACATTTTACATTTTCCGAAAAGAGTAAACTACAAGGTCACATACCTAACCTCACCAAACCTAAATTTACCAAACCTAACTTAAGCTAATTCAAAGGCTAATGCACATACACAAAGTATATAAGGGCACATGCAACTAGCCTTATGCTAGTCTTATAGGCTACTGTACAACATGATCACTACCCCAACCGGGTTTTTTTTTCATTTTGTTGTTTTCTCATTTGTCAATTTTCCAATTTCCCATTTTCAGTTTTTTTTAAATGTCAGTTTTAAGTTTTTCAATTTCATAATATGGAGACATGGATTTTGCATTTCGTTGTTTACACATTTGCCAATTTTCCAATTTCCCATTTTCGTTTTTTTGTTAATGTCAGTTTTAAGGTTTTCAATTTCATAATATGGAAACATGGATTTTGCATTTTGTTGCTTACACATTTATTAATTTCACAATTTCCCATGTACAGTTTTTAAAATGTCAGTTTAAAGTTTTTCAATATCATGATATAGAACCATGGATTTTCCAATTTGTTGTTATACATTATTTGTCAATTTACCAAATTCCCATTTACAGTTTTTAAAATTTCAGTTTAATGTTTTTTTCTATTTTGTCAATATGGAATCATGGATTTTCCAATTTGTGTTTTACATGTTCATTTTGCATTAGGAGTGGGGAGAGGCGGGTAGTAATTAGAAATGTACAAGCAGTGGCCATAAAATATTTTTATTTTAAATACATGTACACTATTTACACATAATACATTTTTATATATATTCTTTTTTGTTATAAATTGTACAGTTGTTTTTATTTTGTTTTCTATTTATATATTTTTTAAATTATGAATACCATTTTTTATTTTTGTAGTGTTATTGTTTTATTTCCTAAATTGTTTTATGTATTTGCTAGTTGCAAGCAGAAGATTTTGAAATTCATAACTTAACTCTTTAAGCATGGTCAATGATTGAGTAATGACCATAGGCATGTGTACCTATACCATCAGCATCAATCACTCTTTTATCATCACCAGGACACAAAGCAATTTTGTTTAGTCTTATAGATGATATGTCATGTTGTTTAGAAGCGATAATGTTCATTGGTATTCTTTTTACATTGTTGTTCATGACACAATCCTTATAATCTTGAAAGCTTATACAATTTTTGACAACCCCTTTGCTAATACCTTTAATCTTTTTGATTTCTTTACCATTTATGTCTAAAGCGTACATTTTAGCTCTAAGTCCAACAAATGCTTTTATAATTTGTCCACAAGCCTCGTCTTTAAATTTCCCCAACGTTTTCTTATTTGATGTAGATTAACATATGTGATTAGTAGGATAATCTGATGTGTCCAGGTGTTCTAGGAAATCCAACTTGTCTTGATATACATTTGGGGTGTTAACCAAATAAATTAACGAGTCGGTATCCATATACATGAGTTTAAGATTGTTCATTCCATAATAGGGTAGCAGGACATCATAGTGGTGGGAATACATTAGAGTTTTTGAAATATCCAGTATACACATTCCAATATATATAGGCTTATTGAATACAATGTTACGTTTAGCCATGTGGAAAGCAGCTAGGTTGGGACCATAAATTGTTCTGTCGATGAATGTTGGTTTAGCTATTAGCTTTTCTGCCTTTTTGCTGTCAGTCACAAGACGTATGTCTATTCTGTTACGGATATTTTCCATTGTTTTCCCAAAAATGGCATTGTTGAATAATTTATACAGATTTTTCTCAAAATCATTTCTGGCTTGTTTTCGAAGGTTGTTATTAAAATCAACGTATGCCTTTAACCAAGGTCTTTGTTTAAACTTTAACACACGATGAATTTTTATCAATTTTATTCCATGATCTAAAGCCTGTTTTAATGCCATGTAGTGAACAACATATCGCCTTCGATTTCCAAGATGAGGAATTAGTTTTTTCAGAGACGAATCCTTAGGTTGTGTACACTCTGGTAGGAAAGGTAAA
The DNA here is from genome assembly GCA_946902985.2 of Meconema thalassinum. Lineage (NCBI taxonomy): Eukaryota > Metazoa > Arthropoda > Insecta > Orthoptera > Tettigoniidae > Meconema > Meconema thalassinum. Next base: position 24,618,725 of record OX336389.2, on the reverse strand, counting down.
TCGTTGTGTAGATCATGAAGGTCAGATGGGTAATCAACATCAACGTCTAGAATGTATCCCACAGGATCGTCGTTCTTTAGTTTTTCTAGATCAACAGTATCTGGAGAAACCCACTGAAATCCACCATAAGGAAGGGAGTGGCACATAGCCCACCCGTATTGGTTGTTGGCATCATCATAGGTAATAAACTGCGATGGTTTCTCAGAATCATAGGTTTCCATGTATTTATTGTTAGCTTCAGCATACCGATGAGACACCTGGCATATGCCTCCACGTATTCCAGACTCGATTAAAAGAATCTGATCGTAATCCTGTAGCAATTCCAGTTCAATGCCTGTGTAAAGGAGCATTGCCTCAAAACTTAAACCAGGCGAAGTGAAAAAGTGTGCAGCATCCACTCGGTGTGTTTCTAGTGTTTTGTTTCTAAACGTTTCAAAGCTGTCTGCAAGAAGGAGTACATCTGAAGTTAGGTAGAGGTCACTATATTCCCCTAGAGTTTTAATGTTGAACTGTTTCCAGACATTTTTGGCATGTTCATAGTCTTCTTGACTAACATCTTCTTGACTTAATTTGTTAAAGAATGCCTCTTTTGGAGGTAAACACGTTTCACTTAACTTTTCCCATGAGTCAATGTAGTCATAACAAAATACCCCTTTACGAGTCATGAGCATTGCATTTTCTTTTCCAAAGTACTTGTCTGTTTCAGGGTATGATGTTAAGTTGGAAACTAAGTTTTCCAAACTACTCGGCATTAACCGAAACGTGTCCACAAATCTAAGCTTAACATTTCCTACATATTTGGTGAAGGAAATGTATTTTTCCTTGGAGTTAGCGATAACATCCACTCTCTCAGTAGTACATCCTAATTGCTTTACAATGAAATTTGCGTCGTAGCCACTCATATTATGTAGAAATACAGGAACGGGGTTACGTGTTTTACACCTCAAATTACAGTTATTGTGAGCACTTCCACGGTATTCCCCTGTAATATGGCAATGGTCTCGAACTTTCCAATCCTCTTTGGTATACGGTTTTTGACACAAATAACAGGTTTCAGAACATTGGAACTCTGCTTCTTGATCCTCAGTTAAGGCCTTTGGAACATTTAAGCTGTAAAGACGATCAATTTCATTAGCTATTGAGATCAAACAGACCATAAACTTTTCTGCAGCGTCAGGTCCACGATAAATAAGAGGTTGGCTTGGAAGGTTTGTCTTTATGTGTTCCACAGCAGGTGAGGGTTTAACGTATATACCAAAGCTCATAGGAACATGACTCTGGTATGGCACTGTATAACTTGCTTCAGGATTGGGTAGACATGTTTGATAGGGTAACAGTATACTTTCAAAATCAGCATAGATAACGTAAGGTATTCTCAGCATTTTTTCCACGTTTAAAAATTTGACAATGGGGTTTTTAATAGGCATTTCAACCCTAGCAATGTCATGCTGGACGCACAAAGCTCTATGTTCTTTCAATTTTTCTATTCCTTGTTGACCATATCGATTATCGAAGTGAGTAAAACACCGTTTACACGTATATATCTTATGTCCATGGTGAGTAATCTGATGTCCTACTAGTTTATCAAAATCTTTGATAAAGACGTAGTGGTTCTGGCCGGATGATGAACTTAGCAGAAGGAGGTCACGATGGTCTTGCATCTCTTGATCCACAACCTTTAGAGGGAACAGTTTATTGTTTTGTTCCAATCCAAATACATTAATGGATATATCGTTGGCTTTTTCAAATTTGGGAATGTCAACTAGCGATGTAGGAAACGATATTACAGAAAAATCATACTTGTTGTCCAGGTCCTTGTATTTACTAATGCGATGAGCATTCTTTTTAACCAGTTTTGCTAAAATGGCATACATAAAACACTTTTCATCATTCAAATTTTCAGGATTAATGCAGGCTTTTCTTGCTTGTATAGCTGCTGGTAATGGAATATATGTGCTTCCACGCAAGGGATTGTACTTATTTATTTTCAATCGTACTCCTTCCACTGCTAACAAAGCCCAATTACTGCCTTTTAGCTCAGATTCTTCCATTTCCGTAGTTAACTTTGTAAATTGTGTTTCCAAGAAACTACTTAAGTCCGTTTCCAAAAATAGGGCCTGATTTCGTGTTTTAAATGCACGATCTGTAATTTCATTGGTAGATGTATGAATGAATCTACATTCAGCCACAAGATTAACTTTTATCGACTTGTGCATTGCTAGTTCTTTCTGCATAGCTTGTATTATTTGCTGTTTGGACTCTTTAAGGTATGAATTTAAATCCTTGCACGTATCGCAACGAATGAAATAGGATTTAAGTCGACCTTCAAAAGATGTCTCATATTCAATAAGTCCATTTTTGTCAGGGACCAATGACAGTAGGTAATGTTTTGTAGGCTCTGCCTTTTGTCTTTTAGCTGCCGACACAACATTACAACATTCTTCATGACGACGTCCATTGTAGGCATTGTTGAATGTACTACCACAGGTCTTGCACTCATGAAATTCACCACACGATACTTCATGTCGCTTCCTATGATAGTCTCGAAGAAAAGTCTTTCCACACTCTTTACACATATAGCTAGGAATGGCTTCTTCCATTATGAATGTTGATTTCTGCAAACAGCTGCTTACTGCGTATCACAGGGCTAGAGGTTGGTCAGTGAGACGGTCTTTCACGATGTGAACACCGTGAGAGGTAGTAGTCAACTAGTGATATTCTTGTGAAGGGTCCACTAATATACCCCTAGTCTAGACCAACAGCTCTTTACAGCGTATGACAAGGCTGTATACTGGACAGTGAGACGGTCTTTCACGATGTGAACACTGTAACAAGTAGTAGTCAACTGATTATATACTTGCTAAGGGTTCTCTAATATACAATAGTCAAGACCAACAGCTACTTACTGAGTAGTACAAGGCTGTACAATAGTTGTTTTGACAGTCTTTCACGATGTGGTCACTGTGGATGGTAGTAGTCAACTGATGATATTCTTGATAAGGGTCCTCTAATGTACCCCTGGTTAAGGGTAACAGCTGTTCACTGCTTATGACAAGGCTAAAGACTGGTTGCTTCAACGGTCTTTCACAATGTAAACACTGTGACAGGTAGTAGTCAACTGAAAATATTCTTATGGCCTACTCAAGGTTATCAGGTACTTACTGCATATCAAAAGGCTGTACACTCATGTGTGTTAGGCACTCTTTCTTGCTAAGGACCCCAATATTCCCTACACAAGGCTATACATGTTAGTTCTAAACACTTAGTGGTTAATTGTATATTCAATTTTTGTACAAAGCATATACGAGCACGTTTTTATGAGGTAAAACTTTACCAAATAGTCAAATGCGACACGCAAAGTATGTTGCCGCTATCTAGCAGTGACTATGGGAACTACTTGACCGACCAGCATGCTACCTAGCGCTCCATTTCAATACTCGCTCACTGAACGAACAGCATGCTATCTAGCGGTCGATATCAATACTCACTCAATTACCAGCCTGCTACCTATCGGTCAATATAACAACTCACTCAACTACCAGCATGCTACATGGCTTTTTTGGTCAGTTTTTTTGTTGGCTTTTTGTTGGCTTTTGTTGGCTTTTGTATTAGCTCTTTTATATTTGCTCTTGTTTGTTGGGGCTTATTTGGTCTTGGAAAGTATGTCAGTCCTTTTTTATGGCTGCATATTGCTTACAGCCATGATTGTAAGCAGCAACAACAACAACAACACACAAAATTCCAAAAAAAAAACGAAAGTACTCTAAGTTTTATCAATGACTCTCAACTCTTACACTTACCTCTATCCCATGCATAGTCAAAAATTAGTGTATTTTTCAAATTTTTCAAAAAATATTTGGAAAGTAGACTGTATCATTAAACTAAAAATCCTGAAAAGACATATGTTAACTCCAACACCTACTTCTATACCCCTCTCAGTCCAAAAATAGTGTATTTTTCAAATTTTCCAAAACATATTTCCAAAAAGGGTTATATTTCCGAAATTAAAAAGTTAACAAAAATGTTTGTTTGACATAAATGAATGGCCTTTGCCTCCTCTACCACTGTACCAAGTCCCAGGTCTCCAGGACAAAAAAATTAAAATTTTTAAAAAAGGGTTTTATTTCCAAAATTAGGAATTTTACAAACACATTTGTCTGACGTAAATCAATGGCCTTTACCCCCTCTACCACCCCACACTAAGTCACATGTCTCTAGGACAACAAAAATAAAATTTTGAAAATGGACTTATATTTCCAAAATTAGGAATTTTACAAAAACGTTTGTCTGACGTAAATCAATGGTCTTTACCCCCTATATCCCCATACCAAGTCTCAGGTCTTTAGGTCAACAAAAATAAAATTTGGAAAAAATGGTCACTATTTTGGAAACTAGGAATTCTACAAAAAAGTTTGTTTAACATAAATGAAAGGTCTCTATCCCTTCTACCTGTAAACCAAGTTCCAGGTCCGTATGACAAAAATGAAAAAGTTCAACTGGGAAAGTAGGCGATTTTTCATATATCCAAACATTCTAAAATGTGTTCTATGGGCTTAAAAGAATGACCTCTATGTCCTTTATTTTTTTAAATAAAACATTTTTATTTTTTACACTTTTTTGAAAAAAGTTCAATTTTTAAAATTCTATATTTTGGAAACTAGGAATTCTACAAAAAACCTTCTTTGACATAATTTAATGGCCCTGACCCCATCTACCAACAAAATAAATTTCAAGTCTCTAGAATGAAAAATAACAGTAGTGGAGTGATGGTGCTTCCAAATAGTGTCATGGCCGCCGCGTGAGTCCACGCGACGGCCATGACACTGGTTAGAAGCACCACCACTCCACTACTGTTATTTTTCATTCTAGAGACTTGAAATTTATTTTGGTGGTAGATGGGGTCAGGGCCATTAAATTATGTCAAAGAAGGTTTTTTGTAGAATTCCTAGTTTCCAAAATATAGAATTTTAAAAATTGAACTTTTTCAAAAAAGTGTAAAGAATAAAAATGTTTTATTTAAAAAATAAAGGACATAGAGGCCATTCTTTTAAGCCCATAGAACACATTTTAGAATGTTTGGATATATGAAAAATCGCCTACCTTCCCAGTTGAACTTTTTCATTTTTGTCATACGGACCTGGAACTTGGTTTACAGGTAGAAGGGATAGAGACCTTTCATTTATGTTAAACAAACTTTTTTGTAGAATTCCTAGTTTCCAAAATAGTGACCATTTTTTCCAAATTTTATTTTTGTTGACCTAAAGACCTGAGACTTGGTATGGGGATATATGGGGTAAAGACCATTGATTTACGTCAGACAAACGTTTTTGTAAAATTCCTAATTTTGGAAATATAAGTCCATTTTCAAAATTTTATTTTTGTTGTCCTAGAGACATGTGACTTAGTGTGGGGTGGTAGAGGGGGTAAAGGCCATTGATTTACGTCAGACAAATGTGTTTGTAAAATTCCTAATTTTGGAAATAAAACCCTTTTTTAAAAATTTTAATTTTTTGTCCTGGAGACCTGGGACTTGGTACAGTGGTAGAGGAGGCAAAGGCCATTCATTTATGTCAAACAAACATTTTTGTTAACTTTTTAATTTCGGAAATATAACCCTTTTTGGAAATATGTTTTGGAAAATTTGAAAAATACACTATTTTTGGACTGAGAGGGGTATAGAAGTAGGTGTTGGAGTTAACATATGTCTTTTCAGGATTTTTAGTTTAATGATACAGTCTACTTTCCAAATATTTTTTGAAAAATTTGAAAAATACACTAATTTTTGACTATGCATGGGATAGAGGTAAGTGTAAGAGTTGAGAGTCATTGATAAAACTTAGAGTACTTTCGTTTTTTTTTTTTGGAATTTTGTGTGTTGTTGTTGTTGTTGCTGCTTACAATCATGGCTGTAAGCAATATGCAGCCATAAAAAAGGACTGACATACTTTCCAAGACCAAATAAGCCCCAACAAACAAGAGCAAATATAAAAGAGCTAATACAAAAGCCAACAAAAGCCAACAAAAAGCCAACAAAAAAAACTGACCAAAAAAGCCATGTAGCATGCTGGTAGTTGAGTGAGTTGTTATATTGACCGATAGGTAGCAGGCTGGTAATTGAGTGAGTATTGATATCGACCGCTAGATAGCATGCTGTTCGTTCAGTGAGCGAGTATTGAAATGGAGCGCTAGGTAGCATGCTGGTCGGTCAAGTAGTTCTCATAGTCACTGCTAGATAGCGGCAACATACTTTGCGTGTCGCATTTGACTATTTGGTAAAGTTTTACCTCATAAAAACGTGCTCGTATATGCTTTGTACAAAAATTGAATATACAATTAACCACTAAGTGTTTAGAACTAACATGTATAGCCTTGTGTAGGGAATATTGGGGTCCTTAGCAAGAAAGAGTGCCTAACACTCATGAGTGTACAGCCTTTTGATATGCAGTAAGTACCTGATAACCTTGAGTAGGCCATAAGAATATTTTCAGTTGACTACTACCTGTCACAGTGTTTACATTGTGAAAGACCGTTGAAGCAACCAGTCTTTAGCCTTGTCATAAGCAGTGAACAGCTGTTACCCTTAACCAGGGGTACATTAGAGGACCCTTATCAAGAATATCATCAGTTGACTACTACCATCCACAGTGACCACATCGTGAAAGACTGTCAAAACAACTATTGTACAGCCTTGTACTACTCAGTAAGTAGCTGTTGGTCTTGACTATTGTATATTAGAGAACCCTTAGCAAGTATATAATCAGTTGACTACTACTTGTTACAGTGTTCACATCGTGAAAGACCGTCTCACTGTCCAGTATACAGCCTTGTCATACGCTGTAAAGAGCTGTTGGTCTAGACTAGGGGTATATTAGTGGACCCTTCACAAGAATATCACTAGTTGACTACTACCTCTCACGGTGTTCACATCGTGAAAGACCGTCTCACTGACCAACCTCTAGCCCTGTGATACGCAGTAAGCAGCTGTTTGCAGAAATCAACATTCATAATGGAAGAAGCCATTCCTAGCTATATGTGTAAAGAGTGTGGAAAGACTTTTCTTCGAGACTATCATAGGAAGCGACATGAAGTATCGTGTGGTGAATTTCATGAGTGCAAGACCTGTGGTAGTACATTCAACAATGCCTACAATGGACGTCGTCATGAAGAATGTTGTAATGTTGTGTCGGCAGCTAAAAGACAAAAGGCAGAGCCTACAAAACATTACCTACTGTCATTGGTCCCTGACAAAAATGGACTTATTGAATATGAGACATCTTTTGAAGGTCGACTTAAATCCTATTTCATTCGTTGCGATACGTGCAAGGATTTAAATTCATACCTTAAAGAGTCCAAACAGCAAATAATACAAGCTATGCAGAAAGAACTAGCAATGCACAAGTCGATAAAAGTTAATCTTGTGGCTGAATGTAGATTCATTCATACATCTACCAATGAAATTACAGATCGTGCATTTAAAACACGAAATCAGGCCCTATTTTTGGAAACGGACTTAAGTAGTTTCTTGGAAACACAATTTACAAAGTTAACTACGGAAATGGAAGAATCTGAGCTAAAAGGCAGTAATTGGGCTTTGTTAGCAGTGGAAGGAGTACGATTGAAAATAAATAAGTACAATCCCTTGCGTGGAAGCACATATATTCCATTACCAGCAGCTATACAAGCAAGAAAAGCCTGCATTAATCCTGAAAATTTGAATGATGAAAAGTGTTTTATGTATGCCATTTTAGCAAAACTGGTTAAAAAGAATGCTCATCGCATTAGTAAATACAAGGACCTGGACAACAAGTATGATTTTTCTGTAATATCGTTTCCTACATCGCTAGTTGACATTCCCAAATTTGAAAAAGCCAACGATATATCCATTAATGTATTTGGATTGGAACAAAACAATAAACTGTTCCCTCTAAAGGTTGTGGATCAAGAGATGCAAGACCATCGTGACCTCCTTCTGCTAAGTTCATCATCCGGCCAGAACCACTACGTCTTTATCAAAGATTTTGATAAACTAGTAGGACATCAGATTACTCACCATGGACATAAGATATATACGTGTAAACGGTGTTTTACTCACTTCGATAATCGATATGGTCAACAAGGAATAGAAAAATTGAAAGAACATAGAGCTTTGTGCGTCCAGCATGACATTGCTAGGGTTGAAATGCCTATTAAAAACCCCATTGTCAAATTTTTAAACGTGGAAAAAATGCTGAGAATACCTTACGTTATCTATGCTGATTTTGAAAGTATACTGTTACCCTATCAAACATGTCTACCCAATCCTGAAGCAAGTTATACAGTGCCATACCAGAGTCATGTTCCTATGAGCTTTGGTATATACGTTAAACCCTCACCTGCTGTGGAACACATAAAGACAAACCTTCCAAGCCAACCTCTTATTTATCGTGGACCTGACGCTGCAGAAAAGTTTATGGTCTGTTTGATCTCAATAGCTAATGAAATTGATCGTCTTTACAGCTTAAATGTTCCAAAGGCCTTAACTGAGGATCAAGAAGCAGAGTTCCAATGTTCTGAAACCTGTTATTTGTGTCAAAAACCGTATACCAAAGAGGATTGGAAAGTTCGAGACCATTGCCATATTACAGGGGAATACCGTGGAAGTGCTCACAATAACTGTAATTTGAGGTGTAAAACACGTAACCCCGTTCCTGTATTTCTACATAATATGAGTGGCTACGACGCAAATTTCATTGTAAAGCAATTAGGATGTACTACTGAGAGAGTGGATGTTATCGCTAACTCCAAGGAAAAATACATTTCCTTCACCAAATATGTAGGAAATGTTAAGCTTAGATTTGTGGACACGTTTCGGTTAATGCCGAGTAGTTTGGAAAACTTAGTTTCCAACTTAACATCATACCCTGAAACAGACAAGTACTTTGGAAAAGAAAATGCAATGCTCATGACTCGTAAAGGGGTATTTTGTTATGACTACATTGACTCATGGGAAAAGTTAAGTGAAACGTGTTTACCTCCAAAAGAGGCATTCTTTAACAAATTAAGTCAAGAAGATGTTAGTCAAGAAGACTATGAACATGCCAAAAATGTCTGGAAACAGTTCAACATTAAAACTCTAGGGGAATATAGTGACCTCTACCTAACTTCAGATGTACTCCTTCTTGCAGACAGCTTTGAAACGTTTAGAAACAAAACACTAGAAACACACCGAGTGGATGCTGCACACTTTTTCACTTCGCCTGGTTTAAGTTTTGAGGCAATGCTCCTTTACACAGGCATTGAACTGGAATTGCTACAGGATTACGATCAGATTCTTTTAATCGAGTCTGGAATACGTGGAGGCATATGCCAGGTGTCTCATCGGTATGCTGAAGCTAACAATAAATACATGGAAACCTATGATTCTGAGAAACCATCGCAGTTTATTACCTATGATGATGCCAACAACCAATACGGGTGGGCTATGTGCCACTCCCTTCCTTATGGTGGATTTCAGTGGGTTTCTCCAGATACTGTTGATCTAGAAAAACTAAAGAACGACGATCCTGTGGGATACATTCTAGACGTTGATGTTGATTACCCATCTGACCTTCATGATCTACACAACGATTTACCTTTCCTACCAGAGTGTACACAACCTAAGGATTCGTCTCTGAAAAAACTAATTCCTCATCTTGGAAATCGAAGGCGATATGTTGTTCACTACATGGCATTAAAACAGGCTTTAGATCATGGAATAAAATTGATAAAAATTCATCGTGTGTTAAAGTTTAAACAAAGACCTTGGTTAAAGGCATACGTTGATTTTAATAACAACCTTCGAAAACAAGCCAGAAATGATTTTGAGAAAAATCTGTATAAATTATTCAACAATGCCATTTTTGGGAAAACAATGGAAAATATCCGTAACAGAATAGACATACGTCTTGTGACTGACAGCAAAAAGGCAGAAAAGCTAATAGCTAAACCAACATTCATCGACAGAACAATTTATGGTCCCAACCTAGCTGCTTTCCACATGGCTAAACGTAACATTGTATTCAATAAGCCTATATATATTGGAATGTGTATACTGGATATTTCAAAAACTCTAATGTATTCCCACCACTATGATGTCCTGCTACCCTATTATGGAATGAACAATCTTAAACTCATGTATATGGATACCGACTCGTTCATTTATTTGGTTAACACCCCAAATGTATATCAAGACAAGTTGGATTTCCTAGAACACCTGGACACATCAGATTATCCTACTAATCACATATGTTACTCTACATCAAATAAGAAAACGTTGGGGAAATTTAAAGACGAGGCTTGTGGACAAATTATAAAAGCATTTGTTGGACTTAGAGCTAAAATGTACGCTTTAGACATAAATGGTAAAGAAATCAAAAAGATTAAAGGTATTAGCAAAGGGGTTGTCAAAAATTGTATAAGCTTTCAAGATTATAAGGATTGTGTCATGAACAACAATGTAAAAAGAATACCAATGAACATTATCGCTTCTAAACAACATGACATATCATCTATAAGACTAAACAAAATTGCTTTGTGTCCTGGTGATGATAAAAGAGTGATTGATGCTGATGGTATAGGTACACATGCCTATGGTCATTACTCAATCATTGACCATGCTTAAAGAGTTAAGTTATGAATTTCAAAATCTTCTGCTTGCAACTAGCAAATACATAAAACAATTTAGGAAATAAAACAATAACACTACAAAAATAAAAAATGGTATTCATAATTTAAAAAATATATAAATAGAAAACAAAATAAAAACAACTGTACAATTTATAACAAAAAAGAATATATATAAAAATGTATTATGTGTAAATAGTGTACATGTATTTAAAATAAAAATATTGTATGGCCACTGCTTGTACATTTCTAATTACTACCCGCCTCTCCCCACTCCTAATGCAAAATGAACATGTAAAACACAAATTGGAAAATCCATGATTCCATATTGACAAAATAGAAAAAACATTAAACTGAAATTTTAAAAACTGTAAATGGGAATTTGGTAAATTGACAAATAATGTATAAAAACAAATTGGAAAATCCATGGTTCTATATCATGATATTGAAAACTTTAAACTGACATTTTAAATACTGTACATGGGAAATTGTGAAATTAATAAATGTGTAAACAACAAAATGCAAAATCCATGTTTCCATATTATGAAATTGAAAACCTTAAAACTGACATTAACAAAAAACGAAAATGGGAAATTGGAAAATTGGCAAATGTGTAAACAACGAAATGCAAAATCCATGTCTCCATATTATGAAATTGAAAAACTTAAAACTGACATTTAAAAAAAACTGAAAATGGGAAATTGGAAAATTGACAAATGAGAAAACAGCAAAATGAAAAAAAAACCCGGTTGGGGTAGTGATCATGTTGTACAGTAGCCTATAAGACTAGCATAAGGCTAGTTGCATGTGCCCTTATATAATTTGTGTATGTGCATTAGCCTTTGAATTAGCTTAAGTTAGGTTTGGTAAATTTAGGTTTGGTGAGGTTAGGTATGTGACCTTGTAGTTTACTCTTTTCGGAAAATGTAAAATGTAAAATCTAAAATCAAAAAATCTTAAATTGAAAATGTAACATCTAAAAAAACTAAAATCTAAAATACAAAAAATCTAAAATGTAAAAAGTAAAATCAAAACAAAATGTAAAATGAAAAATCAAAAATCTAAAATGTTAAAATGTAAAATGTTAAAATGTTGAATCTAAAATATTTAAATGAGGTTTCTGAGGTTTCTCCCATTTGCTCTTACTTATTTGCTCCCACTTTTTGCTCCCAATTTTTGCTCCCACTCTTTGCTCCCACTTTTTTGCTCCCACTTTTGCACTCACTTTTGCACCCACTCTTGCACTCACTTTTGCACCCACTTTTGCACCCACTCTTGCACCCACTTTTGCACCCACTTTTGCACCCACTCTTGCACTCACTTTTGTACTCACTTTTGCACCCCACTTTTGCACCCACTCTTGCACCCACTTTTGCACTCACTTTTGCACTCACTTTGAAGTTAGGTTAGGTTAGGTGAAGTTAGGTTAGGTTAGGTTATAACTTAGTTTATTATGTGTGCTCTCACATTTGCTCTCATATTTGCTCTCACTTTGAAGTTAGGCTAGGTTAGGTTAGGTTAGGTTAGGTTAAATAATGTTTGTTAGGTTAGGTTAGGTTAGGTTAGGCGAAGTTAGGTTAGGTTAAGTTAGGTTAGGGTAGGTTAGGTAAAGTTGGATTAGGCGGAATGGCTGGGGTATGAATGAAACCCCACGTTTTCTTACTTTCACCTCATGAGGCTGAGTGTACCCCATTCCAGCTCTCAGCCCAGAATAAAATGTCTTGGTTGAGGCGGGAATGAAACCCACACCTGTAGGGAAACAGCTAAAATGCTAGCAACTACACCAAAAGTGGACAATATAAGGCTGGTCTGAATTGCACATGATCAATTAATAATTACCTAATAATAATAATAATAATATTAATAATAAATATTCCATTTAGCAAGTACACGGCCGACCTCTCTCTGTGACGTCATTCACGGTCTCAGGGCGTGGCGGCCATTTTGCCCATTAGCCACTGTGCCAGCTCTGAATGACCCCTCCATAAGAATAACATAGAGTGATTGCGCGCGGCGGCCATCTTGCCCATTAGCCCCTGTGCCAGCTTCGGCCTATATTACCTACTCTTGCTATTTTAGTGCAAGTTGTTAGAAGTTGAGTCGAAGCTCATGAAAAGGTTTTATGAACTATTCTACGTGAATATTACAGTACAAAGTAATACAGTACATAACTTCGAGTATTTATGAACATTTATCGAGAAAATTACGTCGCAGATATTGTAATTAAAGTGAGTTACAAACAGTAGAAAAGTTGAAATACACGCTTGCCGTGTTAGGCAACCACGTTATAGGTGGCAGCATGAGAGACAATTGGAGCGCTAGTGGCGATACACTGTATTCTATTTTGAATTATATTAACAAAGATTAGACAGAATAGAACATCCAGAACAACACGAGAATGAAGCTTATATTTTCCTATGATCTCTGTATAATATCATTTTGGAATTAGAAGGAGTAATTTGAAAATATGTGATTTTACATGTGATGCGCATGTCAGTGACGCAATGCTCATGGCCTACAAGGGGGATAAAAAGAGCTGTAACTGCTGAAAGAGTTGTCATTTGTGCTGGTCATTTGCGCTGAAGTCATTTGCAGTGCAGGGAAACACACGCGATAAGGCAATACGATAAAGTGGAGCAGCGTGCCGAGCAATGCTGTGCAGTGAGTGTGGGAACTTAGTTATTTTCGAGCCGAGGTCAGTGGATGGTCAGGTCGTGAAGCATGGGTCAAACTCAGTGACAATGCGAGTGGTAAACAAACGCAGGCCAAGTGCGGCTGGAGTACTTGACTTGAAGCGTGATATTTGGTTTTCATAAAGACAGATGGTATTTAGTTCGAGTAATTGGGGCACTTACTCGTACATTTGCTGGAGATCGCTTATATTGATGGTGCACTTTCTAGCGATTTTCTCACGACATCAGAGCAATACTCATTTTCCACAGTAGGCCACGGTAACGATAGGTCAGAGAATAGCCGAACAGGAAATGTTCATGGAAGATGATACCGCTACTCAAATGTGTGTGCCTGTCATCTGCAGTACATACTAAAATACAGAAAAATTGTTGAACTATTTTCCACTTCGAAAACCTGGGTGACTCTTGTGAAAGCGCGGAAAGTTCGTGGTTGGGACCGCGAGTGGCCAAGCCATGAGTGTGCCGTGTTCGATACTCGTCATTATGGACATATCTGTTAATCGTCAACATATTCAATCTACGAAGAACAATATGCATCGCCTGATGGAGCATTAAAAGTGCTAGGAGAGGATGGAAGCCGATTGTATGTAGCGCCGTGTGGTGTGGTGTGTGCCTATCTGGGTACATGTTATCGCCAGCCAGGAATGCTTATTCGATCTGCACGGAAATGGATTCACCGCCACATCAACCGGACACCGTCTTCTGAAAATGTAAGCTAGATCATTACATTAATCGTTCTTGTTGTCATGAGCTTTGCAAGACCTTGCATTCAACCCCTTCTCGGCGCAATATTTTTTACTCCGCACTTTTCATGTCATCTGCCAACATAATTACATAAAATAGGACCAGAATCCATTATTTTGTCGACTTCATTTTATGAAGAAAATGGATGGTTAATTTACACACATCAAGAAAAGTTTTGCATCACCTCGGTTCTAAGAGTTCCGGAACCGTTAAATACAAAGGGAATAGAGATCAACACAAACAACATTTCAGCTCGTTTTATTGCTCATGAGACCCACACATTGCATGTTGTACCATCATACAGCTAGACTTTCAGCATTTGTGGTCCAGATTGCAGTACACACCACTACCTCTAATACCCAGTAGCACGTCCTCTTGCATTGATGCATGCCTGTATTCGCCGTGGCATACTATCCACAAGTTCATCAAGACACTGTTGGTCCAAATTGTCCCACTCCTCAACGACAATTCGGCGTAAATCTCTCAGAGTGGTTGGTGGGTCAAGACGTCCATAAACAGCCCTTTTCAACATATCCCAGGCATGTTCGATAGGGTTCATGTCTGGCGAACTTGCTGGCCACTGTAGTCGAGCGATGTCGTTATCTTGAAGGAACGCATTCACAAGATGTGCACGATGAGGTCGAGAATTGTCGTCCATGAAGACAAATGCCTCTCCAATATTCTACCGATATGGTTGCACTATGGGTCGGAGGATGTCATTCAGGTATCGTAAAGCCGTTTCGGAGCCTTCCATGACCACCAGTGGCGTACGTCGGCCCCACATAATGCCACCCCAAAACATCAGGGAACCACCACCTTGCTGCACTCGCTGGACAGTGTGTCTAAGACGTTCAGCCTGACCAGGGTGCCTCCAAACACGTCTCCGACGATTGTCTGGTTGAAGGCATATGCGACACTCATCGGTGAAGAGAACGTGATGCCAATTCCGTGGGGTCCATTCAGCATGTTGTTGGGCCCATCTGTACCGCGCTGCATGGTGTCGGGGTTGCAAAGCTCGACCTCGCCATGGACGTCGGGAGTGAAGTTGCGCATCATGCAGCCTATTGCGCACAGTTTGAGTTGAAACACGACGTCCTGTGGCTGAACGAAACGCATTATTCAACATGGTGACATTGCTGTCAGGGTTCCTCCGAGCGGCAATCCGTAAGTAGCGGTCATCCACTACAGTAGTAGCCCTTGGGCGGCCTGAGCGAGGCCTGTCATCGACAGTTCCTGTATCTCTGTACCTCCTCCATGTCCGAACAACATCGCTTTGGTTCACTCTGAGACGCCTGGAAACTTCCCTTGTTGAGAGCCCTTCTTGACACAAAGTAACAATGCGGACGCGATCGAACTGCGGTATTGACCTTCTAGGCATGGTAGAACTACAGACAACATGAGCAGCGTACCATCGTCCTGGTGGAATGACTGGAACTGATCGGCTGTCGTACCCCCTCCGTCTAATAGGCCCTGCTCATGCATGGTTGTTTACATCTTTGAGCAGTTTTAGTGACATCTATGAACAGTCAAAGGGACTGTATCTTGGATACAATATACACAGTCAACGTCTATATGCCGGAGATCTGGGAACCGAGGTGATGCAAAACTTTTTTTGATGTGTGTATATTATTTGTGGTGGAGGACACCATATTCTAGTCCAAGTGTGACTTTCGATAGATATGACAGCTTTTGCTTTTGTTTTGAATGACGCTGTTATGGAGTCACTACATTTTTACGTTAGGAATTTTGAACCATGTAACACTGGTTGTGGTGTCATTTGAATTAATCGTTTGAGTAAAGAATAGATAAATTTGGATAGTAATAATAAATATACAGGTTTGTCGAATCCGATTTTTCTATGTTAATAATAATAATAATAATAATAATAATAATAATTGTGGTAATTATCAATTTTGGAATAATCATAATAATAATAATAATTGTAAATCAGCATACTAAAAACTTAAAAATAGTAACTTCTGGAATTATTATAATTTTGAATAATAATAATAATAATACTGAGGAATAATGTTGTCTGTAAATAACAATAATAATTTGCCATGATTAGGGTGATAGGTCTGATAAATAAATATTTAAGGTGATATAAAATAATAGACGTCGAACGATAATTTGAGAATCTTTTATCAATAATCAATGTCAATCGAAGATGAGTGGAATGAATACGTAAACTTTTTCTTGGGGTAAACATCATTTAGTGGTGATAGTAATGACAAGTTTTTGGAGATTTGAAGGTGATCAAGGATAGTTAGCCATGATTAATTGTAATTGTAATTTACGATAATGACTAAAGAATAGTGACTGAAGTGAATGAAACAAAAGAGATCTATGAAGAATGTGGTATCTGGTGTGATAATAATTATGATGACATAATAATAATAATAATAATAATAAATTGGAGATCAAGGAAAGAAAGATCTTGAGGAAAATTCTTGGCCCGATTAAAGACAGCGGTGAATATAGACGGCGGCATAACTATGAGCTGTATATTCTTGTCCAGAAGATCTCTGATGTAATGAGGAAAAGGAGGATTGCATTTTATGGCCACTTGCTTAGAATGAAACCCACACGATTGACGAACCGGATCTTTAACTAATTTAAAAATAAGAAGACCAAGCCAGCCTGGTTCGAAGAGGTGGAAAGTGACCTGCAAGAGATGGAAATTACCTGTGGGGATATTCATGAACGCAATTCCCTCAGGAAGAAACTACACGACCACCAGGGTTTTCAGGAAAAACCGAAGTTGAAGACGGGAAAGATGTGGACGGAAGAAAGAAAAGAGCAACACCGGCAACGTATGAAGGAACACTGGGCAAAGATCAAAGCCCAGAGAAGCCAGTTGAAATAACGTGGTCCTTAGTTGGCCGATACGATTAAAGAATAATAATAATAAAATTTTCAAAGATTTTTTGTGTAAGATGAGGAGTGTATTATATCAAATAACTAGTAAGGAACGTCACGATTTACGGATTAGAATGATCTTGGATAATAATAATAATCAGTATATTTGTTTATAATAATCTGAATTAATGTCGTCATGTTCATGAAACACATGAAATAAGTGGAATTCTAATCCTGTTGTGATACATGTTTTGTATAATTGGAGTGAGAATTACGAGCGGATGTCCAATCATGAGCCGTAATATTGAGAGAAGCAATAATAATAATAATAATAGAATAACAGAGGACAGTTGGTTTAAATGAATAAAATGAATGTTAGACTGCGGAGCATTTGACGACATGGCTCAGTAGTTGAAGTTAATAATACTCTTGTGAGTGATATAAATATGTGAAAATTATGTAAATGTTAGGGGTATGCTTAGGATCTCCGTAACATATGGAAATAAAAGAAGGGTTAGACGTTGATCGCCCCATTGCAGATGTGTGCAGGTGTAAATAAGTAAATATGTAGAAAAGAAGGGATATTTGATTGCCCCATTTATAAAACCATCTGGTCATCTGTATATTTCTAATTTCAAGGCTCAGCTCAATTTACTATTTGTGACGCTCAGAATAAGCCCAACAGGAGGTTGATAAAATCCCATTTGTTATGACAGCCTTATAAAATCCCATGAAAGTAGATAAATGAACATGACGGTTCAGACTGCTTATTAATTCCGATAAATAGCTTTACTTCACCTTTATGAGATTGTTTCTAATAGACAAAATATTCGAATGAACAAATTCAGAATTACATTTTTATTGTTAAATCAGAACCACTTAATGGACCCCATGAGGCCCACTTTCTAGTTATCACCCATGAAATGACTTGATGGATAATGCATTTATGGCATAGAGATTTGAAATATTTCCCCCGATCCATAATATTGAACTTTGATTGCACAGACTATTTAGAGGATTATATTACAGTAACTTAACCATATGCATTGGATAAAATTTTTGGAATTAAGTGGTAAAATGTGAAGGACAGAGTTTATGCTATGACTAAAATTATTACATAGATGTCAAATCATGACTGGAATTAAGTATGGCATCTAATCTAATCTCTGGTAAATATTAAGTGACAGATGGACTATTAATTTCTGTTCACTTAACATCAGTGCTAGCGTAGAGATATTTTTAATAGGGTTTTTGCATAAATGTTTTTATACGATAGGATATGATAGATAGGAACCTAGGAAGATAGTTTTTTTTACAGGTTTGTGTTTTAATTTCGTTTTCTTCCTAGGAGGCATTTATTTTAGTTAGGGTGTCCGAGAAGGAAAAATAAATTGTAAATATCATTTTAAACTGTGTTATTTGTGACATTTCTTTATTTCCTCTTCTGCCCTATTGATGCTTGAATTTTGGAATCAGCCAGCTAGTCAGTTTATATTTTAGTTTGCCCAGATAGACCCTGAGACCCAGTTCTCGTGTTGATGGCTGATTTCAAAATTCATGCATGTGTGTTCGGGCGACTTCGGTCAAACGGGCACAATATTGAGCCACCTCAAGCTCATGCTGGTGATGATTTTTCGTCGAAACCTGGAATACTCCAACCATGAATCACTGAACGCACTCTAGAAGCTTGTCTCAGCTTCGGGAGAACTTTGGACTTTATTTGAAAGCCTGGATTATTTTATTCATGATCGCAGATTTGTATCTACGATATGCACACTTGAGAAAAGCATAATATGTAATTCTGCATTATCAGCAACATTAAAATGGAATAATGTATTTTGGTAATTAAAAGTTTTTTTCATCGCAGAAACGCGAAGCACAAGGAATTTGTTGCTAAATGACTTCGACGGTAGTCGAAGCCGGAACACGCCGTGCTAGGCAGAAGCGACAACCCTATGTGCGCTTGATACGCACAGACGTATATTTTTCAAGTCCGGTCAAGTACACCGATGGTGCATCGTTATCACAGGACTAGTGATGTCCATCATCGACGGATTGTAAAAGCATCCAGTATTATTTGAGCACCAATGTGCTAGTGAAAAACGTATTTTACAAAGTTTAATCACGGAAAGTGACATTTCGACAAAACTGTGAATTTGATAATTTTTTGTGCTAGAAGCACATGTGCAACGCGACACCACATGGTGAACAGTGTGTCAGGAAAAATTGTTCAAGTGTTCAAGTTAAACTCTGTTTCTCATCGCCTTCATATTCGTTCTACAGAAACTTCCAGAACTTTCTCGAACTTACTCGCAGACTCTTTACGTCATGGCTGACTCCGGTCAACCACCGCCACCTCAGAAACGTCTGTCGCCGAGTATTTTTGAATCACCACCTTCGCCACATCATTCCATGGATACCCAGCATATAAAGTGCCCTCGCACTGCAACAGAAGCAGCCATCAGCCCTGCAACCCAGGCCAAACGGAAATGTGGTGATAATATCACTTCCGGCTCCACCTACACATCGTCAGCTTCAGCTTCAGCTGTTGAATTCGAGCCCTCGGTGAGTGGAATTGAGTTCATGCCTTTCGATAGCCGCCAACTGGCACCACTCCAATTGCCAAACCTTCCACCACCAGCGGCTATGCCACCAGCTTCTTACATGCCGGGCACTCTACGTACCTACGCGGTGGCAGCGCAGAACCTGGCTCTTCACTGTCAAGTTCGCCAGCGGAGTGTCATCAACCCAAACCCTCTGCCTTCACCCTCATTCTATGTCGTCAAACTCACCGACATTGACCTAGCTAAGGCTAACCCCCGTTCACTTTACACCATCATATCCTCTTTTACCCCTGATCTCGCCTCCTACCGTCTTGAACTGCAGCGCACCCGTGAAGGGTACAATATCAAAACATCCAAGCCTTTCTACCAACATCTGGTAAACGCCATTGGCCTCTCGCAGTTCGGTCCCCGCACCCGTGCCAAAAATCTCTCCAACTTTCAATCTTCTCGTCCTGCCCCCCTCCCCCCTCCCGCCCTACCCTCTGGTGCATTCTTGGAATACACGGTACCTGAGATTATAATTTTCAATGCTTTTGCATGTTCATTTCTTCCTTCCTCTTTGTCAAACACCAACAGTGATCATCTGTTTTCTCCTTGATAAGCAAATCTCTCATGTCTTCATAAGTCTGTTCTAGATATATAACTTCTGTGACCCACCTAGCGTCACCTCGCAGCGAATCTCTGAAGCTCCTCAACTCTTCCTGGTGCTAGAGGACTTACTTA
This sequence comes from Meconema thalassinum, assembly GCA_946902985.2. Classification (NCBI taxonomy): domain Eukaryota; kingdom Metazoa; phylum Arthropoda; class Insecta; order Orthoptera; family Tettigoniidae; genus Meconema; species Meconema thalassinum. Next base: position 24,598,501 of record OX336389.2, on the reverse strand, counting down.
TCCATTTGGCCACCAGATCCTGTTACCATCGTCAGCTATTTTCTCTTGGAGCAAGAGGACTACGTCCACTTCTTTACTCACCATGCTGCGCTAGTATCAACTGTTATCAACTCTTAGAAGACCGGCTCAGCAAGAGAAGATAATTTTTTTGTTTTCAAGTTGGCAATGTTTATATGTTCTCCTTTTGTCTCCTACCCCCCACTCTTTCCCCTTTTCTTGGTCCCTCCGTGCTCCGTTGAGCTGCTCTCACTTCTCAGTCTGCAGTTGACTCGTTCAGTCAAAGCTCCGCTCGAGCTTGCCTCCTCAAACCAAGAGGCTAACCCTCTTTTACGCCATGTTGGCTAAGTAATCATCAACGGAAACTTCGACTTCAACATGAAATCAAGATAAGTACCATTTTAAAAGTTTTAACCTCATCTTCATGGTTTTAACTTCCACGTGCTTTTAATTATAATTTATAGACAGTGTGAAATTATTTACTTTGGGGCAATAATCATTCTTCGTGGGATTTGCCATGTTGAGCTTTTGCTTGTATAAGCCAACCTTACTAAAAAAGAGCTTTTCTTAAGCTATTCAAACGAGAAATCCTCTCGCTACGTGGGATATTATCTAATACCCGCTGTCTATAATTATAAAGCTAGTTCCTCCGTTGGATTTTCTCAACCCCATTTTCTGCTAAGGTCGTTCTGGAACCTTCGAGATCTTGTTCTCTATCTGCGAGTCTTGCCGTCAAGTATTGTTCACGCACTTGTGAAAATGCTAGTTAAAATGGGGAATCTTCCTTACAAATTTTTGCAATAGCTAACTTTCTTCCACCGCTGGAACCTCTGGAACATTCTATGGCACATTTAATTGTAAATCACAACTTTTTCAAGAAATAGACTCTCACCTATATAGTGCAATCAGTTATTTCCATAATTGCAATAACTTTTTTTCTCATAAACTTCAGTGTTTCTATAGTGAACTTTGCATCCATCTTCATAGACTACAGTGATAAACAGTGCTTGCTCCACGTTTCTACCGCGTCGCGATCGTCCGGTTATATTAAATACGGCCATGAACATTGATCCTATATCCCAATGATCTTTCCTCAACCTTCTACTAACAACCATTATTAATAAAATTGAAACTTTTCTATAAGGTGTCACTCACGAGGTGCCCTTGCAACTTTGCTAGTTTAACATTAATTAAATTCTGCATAATTGCTTGTGTGATACAAGTTTTAAATTCACGTTGTTCCTTTCCCATAATCAGGGAAAACAATTCTCTAAACTCTTGAGCGAGTCATGTTCAGGTTTCACGAAATGGAAACTGTCCCATTTGGCGAGTGATTCCGGCTCAAACTTGGGAAGTCTAGAACTTTCCCTTTCACTTTCTTCAGGTTTCACAGTAAATGACCTGCCCTCTTTGTATAATTCTCATATATTAATTCTGTATAAATATAAGAAGTTGTAGGAACTTCTATCTTATTTTTCATGTTGTTATTATTGTTATTTTCAAAGTTGTCACTTTCTCTAGAACATTCTCTCCAGAATTTCTTAAGGTGCACTTTTTGTACTCCAATTCACGTTCAAGCTTTAATTATTTCATTGCTCATTTGTTTAAATCTTATAAAAATTTTAGAAACATGTAAGGTTTGAAACCTTGTAAATTGTCAATTGCCTGGAGCAACCGTTTAATGTTGAGAGGTCTGCGACCCCAAATTGTTAACAAGATTGCAAAATATTTAATTGTCAAAAATATTAACTTCTTTAAATTGTTAAATAAATTAAATATTTGTTTTTGGATTCATCATTTCTCTGATACTACAGTTAGGCAAGATCCTGGCTTTCCTAGCTCCTCCTAGGTTCATGCTCTCGTTAACACAAAATAAAGCTTTTACTATCTGTCTTCCTGGAACATCACCCTTCCCTATAGTACTTTTATTCGTGCTCGGGAGGAAATATACTAAAGCCTTTCTCTGGCAAACTGCCCAAGTCTTAGCTGCGGTTCCCGTTAGCTTCGACCAAGCTCGTATCCACTTTAGGTATCCGAGCAAGGATTTGCGGTGGCAACCGCTTCTAAATGTATTGAAAGTCAAATTCATAAATTTTGTGGGACTCTCCTCCTATTTTTCTATCCTTCTTTTCCAATCCAAAATCTACTTCCTTCTCTTAATCATCTTCCCTTGGTGGGTGGGTTATTCCTCAGCCAATAAACTACCCAAAATTTGGTACCAGAAACCCGGGAGAGTCCATTTTTTATTTCCATTGTTTGTCAAGTGTCATTTGACAATACTTGGCAAATTATTAATATCTGCTTTGGATTTTTCAGCTATAATTACATCATGCAAAGCCTGTGAACGGGAAAGAGGCCGCTCCTGTCTCCTTTGGTGTGTCCTGTTCTTTATACCCATTTGCTGCTGCCAGCTTGACAGCATCTCCAAGGTTCTACAGTTTCGTGAGTTGTATTTCAATTTATTCTTTTTATCATGGCTCCTACTGAAAAAGATGAAACTCTCATTGCTAGACGTTCTTCCTATAAAGGGCAACTCACTAGATTCAGAAATTTCATCAGCAAATTAAATCCCGCCGAGTGTGATTTAGACATCTTGACACATCGCCTTAAGTTGTACGAACGGTCTTATGATTATTATGACCAAATTCAAACCGAGATTGAATCCGCTTGCCCAGAACTTCAATCGGATCGGGACGAGGTCGAACCCTTGTACTTTGAAGGAATTGCAAAGGCCCACCAACTGATCCGCAATATCTCAGAACCGGACACTAAGGTCATCAATCCGGCCCAGTTCGCACCCGCTTCAGTTTACAAGAACAAACCGAAACCGTTACTTCCTAAGATAAGCCTACCGCACTTCTCAGGCAAGGAAGGTGAATGGTATTCTTTTTACGAACTTTACTGCTCCCTAATTCATGAAAATATCGAGATCCCCGACATACATAAATTCTATTTCCTCCGTACGTCTTTGGAATCTGAGGCCTTAGCCTTGGTGCAGTCACTGCCTTTAAGCGCAGACAACTACCACATCGCCTTTAATCTCCTTAAAGAGAGATATGGCAATTTACGTTTGAGTGTAGCTCGCCACATACGTTGTCTTTTCAACTTGCCAGCCGTCAAACCTAATGACGTCACCTCTTTAAGAGACCTCTTAGATTCTATACAGTTGAATGTCAGAGCATTGTACCAACTAAAGCAGCCTGTCGAAACATGGGACACCATACTTATTCACCTAGCTACATCAAGATTCGATTTTTCGACACTGAAGGCCTGGGAGATCGAACTCGCCTGCAACAAGGAACATTCGTTCGAACACCTTATCTCGTTTCTCAACAGTCGATGTCAATTCCTTACAGCACTCGCATTTCAGTGCGAAAAAGTCGAAACGAATCCTCAGTGTCAAATTTTTGGAAAAAAAACTTGCTTCTTCAAAGGGACATCAGCCCCCATTTGTCGAAAACAAACAAACCCGTTCTTCTTTCAATCATGCAAGAGAAGATATCAGGCCGCTTAACAAATCGTTAAAATGCACGCTCTGTAAAAAGCTTCACACATTGTATTTGTGCAAATCCTTTAAAGAATTGTCTGTCGAAGATCGAAGGAAGTTTGTCTTGAATAGCAAACATTGTTTCAATTGCTTGTCACCTAAGCATTCTTCTTCGAACTGTACGTCATCCAATCTCTGTTTTCATTGCAAAAAACCGCATCATTCTTTATTGCACGTTCACGATAAATCGAGGTCATCAGTAGCTGCCTCTTCAAGCTCCTTGCAGAGCCGCTCCGAACAAACTAATGCTTCTTCCTGCATTTCCAACGCCGAAACTTCTCTCAGTGTGCAAACCCTTTTGACCACTGTACAATTCGAAATCCAAGATAAATTTGGAAATTGGTTTAGAACCCGTGGTCTTCTCGATTCCGCTTCAACTCATAACTTTGTTTCGCAATCGTTGATTAAAAAACTAGGTCTTTCGTCATCGCCTACTTCTATCAATGTGACCGGCATTGACAATTTGAAAACTCAAGTTTTGCAGTCTTCAAAATTGAAAATCAGAGACGTTTGCCAAAGAAACACCAATCTTAATTTAAACTGTCTCATTCTTACCAGTATTGGCAAGGACACTCCAAGTCACTGTATTAATACCTCCGGATTAAAGATTCCTTCGCACTTAAGGTTAGCTGATCCTCAGTTTAATTCTCAAGGTCCCATCGATGTACTTTTCAGTGCCAATGTTTTCTGGAATTGCATTCGCAAACAAACACGCAAGTTATCTTCAACCGTGGTCGCCAGAGACACCGATTTTGGTTGGGTTATTACTGGTGAAATTCAGCATCCCAGTGTTCAAACCAAAGCGCAATGTCATTTCGTTACATCTGACATAAATCCTATTTCTGAAAAAGAGAACGCTCATGTTTCAGATCTCAATATTTTTGAAAAACACTTGTCGAAACGATGTCTTATCGTGAACAACTACGCTACCTCTGTAAGTTGTTTAAATGGGTTTTCCTTCTTCCCGCACAAAATGGCAATTCAAGTTCGCCTTGCTTTGTGTTATTTCGTTTACCTTCTTATGTCATTTTTTATAGCAGGTAATTGCTTAAACTTTTTCTCGAAAACTATCTTCCCCTTGTGTAAAACCATGGCTATCAGTCACCATCACTTTGCTGTAAGCCATGTTTCACTTCTTTCCTTATTTAGAAGGATGGCCACGGTCGGCTCCTCCCTCCTTCCTCACAATTGGAAGTCGCTCATGAAACCGTTTGAAAATCTGAATGCTATAGCATCTAGAATAACTATTCTTATGCATAACCTTCTTCTCAATGTCCCAGCTTGTCTTCTTTGCTCGGAAGAATTAAGCTTCTTTTTGTTGAAAATTGTCGGATTCCGTGATCCTCTCAATTATGCGAAATTGATTTCCTACTCTATTTCATATATCTTTAAATTGCTTTTTCACGTCCAAGTTACGATTGACTGCATTCCGTTCAACCTGAATATCTGCTTTAAGTTACAGCTGATTCAACCAGTGTTGTTTGTTTATTCTGAACTGCTTGTTTTTCAAACTTGTTTGTATACACGCCTGAGGAAGGCCAAGTTGTTGTTTATTTCCTGTACGCTTGACAAAGGTCAAAACAAGTTTCTCTTATCCTAACTCTGGCTGATTGCCAACCATTGTCTGGCGAGTCGCTACTGCAAGTACAGAAGCCGCTCACCTATTTCCCAAAATAAACTTGTTCCGTTTAAGGACTCTTTCAGCTATTTATATGTCTTATCTCGTTGTACTATGTGGGTCAAGGCCGCGCTTGGTTATGTCTCTTATTTACTCACGCTCATATCTTACAATTGCTTCGATTCTTGCTTCAAAACTTCGTTGCGTATTTCTCACGCGCTCATGTATTTCACTTTGCTTACATATTTTGAAATCTTATTGTTCATTGATGAACAAACTTACTTTTTCTCGTCGTTACATTCGATGTGTTTTTGCATTCGTACTTGTTATGTTACGTTTCTCGCTGACTTAAGTATTTTTCTGAGTAACCCCTTTGATGCTTATTGTAACTTGAGGTCATTGTTTATAGCTACTAGTTTGTTACCTATGGCGTTCTTGCTTTCTACTCGCATAGTTCCTTTGTTTATTTGGTACATTCTTGTCCTGAATAGATGTACTTGTTTCTATACGCTTTGTTTAAACTTGTTAATTCACCTTTTGCATTGTATCTCAATCTCTACTAGTGCTTTATTTCCCTCAGCTTCTAGTTATTTTGTGATGGAAGATGTCGTTAATTCTCGCCTTTTAACTCCGCTTTCCAATGACCCTGATGACCTCCTTCCACTTACACCTGGTCGCTTCCTTACACGCACTTCTCTCTCTGCCCCTCCTCCCCTTCCTAATCCTTACAGGGATTCTAATCTACCTATCACTTGGTGTAAACTTGAAGCCCTCCGTAATTCTTTTTGGAAGAGGTGGGACTTGGAATATTTAACTTCCTTGCAACGGAGGCAGAAGTGGTTTCTTTCCAGTCCCGACATTAAAGTGGGAGACTTGGTCTTAGTTAGGGATGTTTCTCCCCCTCTAGTCTGGACTTCCGGTAGAGTGACCCAGTGTTACCCTGGAAGAGATGGGAGAGTCAGGGAAGTCAGAGTCTTAACTATTAATGGTCCGATCACAAGACCTCTGTCTTTGATCTCTCCATTACCTTTAAATGTGTACTTGTTTTTCTTGTTCGCTGTTGGTGTCTGCCCCTCCCAGTATGGTGCATTCTTGGAATACACGGTACCTGAGATTATAATTTTCAATGCTTTTGCATGTTCATTTCTTCCTTCCTCTTTGTCAAACACCAACAGTGATCATCTGTTTTCTCCTTGATAAGCAAATCTCTCATGTCTTCATAAGTCTGTTCTAGATATATAACTTCTGTGACCCACCTAGCGTCACCTCGCAGCGAATCTCTGAAGCTCCTCAACTCTTCCTGGTGCTAGAGGACTTACTTATCCATTTGGCCACCAGATCCTGTTACCATCGTCAGCTATTTTCTCTTGGAGCAAGAGGACTACGTCCACTTCTTTACTCACCATGCTGCGCTAGTATCAACTGTTATCAACTCTTAGAAGACCGGCTCAGCAAGAGAAGATAATTTTTTTGTTTTCAAGTTGGCAATGTTTATATGTTCTCCTTTTGTCTCCTACCCCCCACTCTTTCCCCTTTTCTTGGTCCCTCCGTGCTCCGTTGAGCTGCTCTCACTTCTCAGTCTGCAGTTGACTCGTTCAGTCAAAGCTCCGCTCGAGCTTGCCTCCTCAAACCAAGAGGCTAACCCTCTTTTACGCCATGTTGGCTAAGTAATCATCAACGGAAACTTCGACTTCAACATGAAATCAAGATAAGTACCATTTTAAAAGTTTTAACCTCATCTTCATGGTTTTAACTTCCACGTGCTTTTAATTATAATTTATAGACAGTGTGAAATTATTTACTTTGGGGCAATAATCATTCTTCGTGAGATTTGCCATGTTGAGCTTTTGCTTGTATAAGCCAACCTTACTAAAAAAGAGCTTTTCTTAAGCTATTCAAACGAGAAATCCTCTCGCTACGTGGGATATTATCTAATACCCGCTGTCTATAATTATAAAGCTAGTTCCTCCGTTGGATTTTCTCAACCCCATTTTCTGCTAAGGTCGTTCTGGAACCTTCGAGATCTTGTTCTCTATCTGCGAGTCTTGCCGTCAAGTATTGTTCACGCACTTGTGAAAATGCTAGTTAAAATGGGGAATCTTCCTTACAAATTTTTGCAATAGCTAACTTTCTTCCACCGCTGGAACCTCTGGAACATTCTATGGCGCATTTAATTGTAAATCACAACTTTTTCAAGAAATAGACTCTCACCTATATAGTGCAATCAGTTATTTCCATAATTGCAATAACTTTTTTTCTCATAAACTTCAGTGTTTCTATAGTGAACTTTGCATCCATCTTCATAGACTACAGTGATAAACAGTGCTTGCTCCACGTTTCTACCGCGTCGCGATCGTCCGGTTATATTAAATACGGCCATGAACATTGATCCTATATCCCAATGATCTTTCCTCAACCTTCTACTAACAACCATTATTAATAAAATTGAAACTTTTCTATAAGGTGTCACTCACGAGGTGCCCTTGCAACTTTGCTAGTTTAACATTAATTAAATTCTGCATAATTGCTTGTGTGATACAAGTTTTAAATTCACGTTGTTCCTTTCCCATAATCAGGGAAAACAATTCTCTAAACTCTTGAGCGAGTCATGTTCAGGTTTCACGAAATGGAAACTGTCCCATTTGGCGAGTGATTCCGGCTCAAACTTGGGAAGTCTAGAACTTTCCCTTTCACTTTCTTCAGGTTTCACAGTAAGTGACCTGCCCTCTTTGTATAATTCTCATATATTAATTCTGTACAAATATAAGAAGTTGTAGGAACTTCTATCTTATTTTTCATGTTGTTATTATTGTTATTTTCAAAGTTGTCACTTTCTCTAGAACATTCTCTCCAGAATTTCTTAAGGTGCACTTTTTGTACTCCAATTCACGTTCAAGCTTTAATTATTTCATTGCTCATTTGTTTATTAAATCTTATAAAAATTTTAGAAACATGTAAGGTTTGAAACCTTGTAAATTGTCAATTGCCTGGAGCAACCGTTTAATGTTGAGAGGTCTGCGACCCCAAATTGTTAACAAGATTGCAAAATATTTAATTGTCAAAAATATTAACTTCTTTAAATTGTTAAATAAATTAAATATTTGTTTTTGGATTCATCATTTCTCTGATACTACAGTTAGGCAAGATCCTGGCTTTCCTAGCTCCTCCTAGGTTCATGCTCTCGTTAACACAAAATAAAGCTTTTACTATCTGTCTTGCTGGAACATCACCCTTCCCTATAGTACTTTTATTCGTGCTCGGGAGGAAATATACTAAAGCCTTTCTCTGGCAAACTGCCCAAGTCTTAGCTGCGGTTCCCGTTAGCTTCGACCAAGCTCGTATCCACTTTAGGTATCCGAGCAAGGATTTGCGGTGGCAACCGCTTCTAAATGTATTGAAAGTCAAATTCATAAATTTTGTGGGACTCTCCTCCTATTTTTCTATCCTTCTTTTCCAATCCAAAATCTACTTCCTTCTCTTAATCATCTTCCCTTGGTGGGTGGGTTATTCCTCAGCCAATAAACTACCCACCCTCCTCCTCTCGGTCGTCGCCTATGGTGTCGACCCGGAATACTCTGAAGAAGACGTCGCCCAGCAGCTCGGCCTCCAAGGACTTACCATCTTTCGAGTTACCAGGATCAAAAACAACGCTGGTCCAACCTCACTCGTCCGGATCCGGAGCAGCGACACTGGGTCTCTGGACGCCCTCCTCCGTGACGGGGCTGTCATCTACGCCCGTCGCCATCGAGTGGAGCCCCCCCCCCCCCAGAGGCAGCGTTATGACCACGCCCCAGGAGCACCCTGTGTCCACGCTGAGGTATGTGGTATCTGCAGCCAAGAGCACCCAACATCCTTGTGCCAAAACCGTACCTCCCCCAAATGCATTAACAGCTCCCTCCCCCACCCGGCCTTTAGCTATAAAAGCAAATGCCACCCTGATCCTACCCCCACTCAGCCTGAAACCGTTGTCCCTGTAGTTTCTCAGGACCTTCCTATCGCAGCCCCCTCCTCCATCCGTCCCTCTCCTAGTACCGAAAGCATCATCCACTTCGTCACTATGGTCCTTCAGAACTGTCTTCCCTTCCACCGTACTCTTGTTCTTCATCAGGTTAAAATGGCCGCCCGGTTGATGTAGCATTCGCGGGTAATTGGATGCACTTTGCATTCGTCCTGCTTGCGAGTGGACCTCTTCTCACTTAGTTATGTCGCTTTCTATATTTTATGATAATATCCGCTCTGTCACTTCCAACCGGCTGACCTTTGAACTTTCCCTCCTCGAGCACTCCCCGGATATCTTTATCCTTAATGAAACCTGTCCTGGCTCACCGCTGCCCCTTCTCTTTATTTCACTCTTCTTAAACTCGATCGCCATGCCCTCCGTATCGCTCACCACCTCCCTTATGATACCCCATCTGCTGATTTTACCCCTCTCTATACCTTTCCTCCGATTCTCAACACTCTCCATACCCTCAGCCTTCATACCTTACCCGTGCTCGCCTTGCTGACCTACCATTTTTCTCCGAAGCCCTTACCCTTTCTCCCCTTGCTCAAGACATTCTTAATGCCAACCGTACCCCTGCAAACTCTCATCTTCCCCCCCCCCCCCCCCCCCCCCGCCAATAACCTAGTTTCCTCACCCCTTTTCTGCCCTCTACCCCCTGTTGCCTTGTTCTCTAACTTGCTTCGCACCACTATCACACAGTGTGCTTCCGGAGGTGGTGGTAGCCCTGCTCCGTCGACGTACAGTGAGTGTTCGGCGCATAGCCAGCTGTGCAATCGCTTTCACTTGTTGCATTTCTCCGACCCCTTTTCAACGTACTGTCATCTTCGTCATCCAGTGCAAAGTGCTTCGCAGCTCAAGCTGCCCATGTGCGTGTGACTGCCCCCGGTGTACAGCCCTCCCTCTCCGTGTGTGTTCTTTATTCTGTTTTTCATTAACATACGCTCATGGACAAAAAAAACTTTCCACAATCTTTGAACTTTCTTTATCTGGCTACATGCTTCCTGTGATTGTATTTTGATGTGTCTTTGTTTTTTACCTGCATTTCTTTTTGTCTTGTTTTACTTTGCTCTATTTATCTGTATATATTTTGATCAATAAATGGGGATGTTCGTCGGGCCTCGGCCTGGGCGTGGTGCTGGGTCTCTTCCGTTGGGTGATCTCCAGTGTTGGTCGGGGTGACCTCTGCGCCATTTCTCTCAGTCATTATTTTTACGCATGTCCTGACATGCTCCCAGCTCAAACGTTATTGAACCATATATTTTTTCATTTTCCTATGGCCAAAGGGCTGCTAGTTCAGCCGACGGCCCGCCTGCTCCCGCGCTTTGCGTGGAAGCAGGAATTGAAATAACTCCTTGAAGATGAAAAAGAAGCAGTTCGGTATTACTGTGGGGGTCCGGGCGGGGACACCAAGAGCCCGCTGATGAGCCAGCTTGGTGTCCTAGGTAAAACCCCACACAAGACACGGCACAAACCTAGAAGAATTGCTGAGTTTTAACAGAATAACTGCATTTTGCCAGCAGGCCGACAAAAAGTAAAACACTGTTTTAAAATTAGAAGGCGTGTATCAAAGAAGGCGCCTGTGATCTTACCTCTCGCTTTAGCCTTGCTTCTGTCAGATCCTGTTAATGACTACTTGAGCTCACACGTTATCTCACGTTTTTTAGACAGTGACTTACATCGCTTGTTACTGGGCGCTCTGTCTGGAGCCAATGACCAGTGCAGCCAACCCTTAAAAAAAATTAAATGACCCCCCCCCCCCCCTCCCCACTATAAATTGGAATTTATATTTTTCAAAAATATCACCCAAAATGTATAGCAAAACGTCTAAAAATATTATATATTAGTCTATGAAATGTACTCAGCAACATGCCCCTCGTACAGCTGCATCGACACCTTAAATTACTAACAAAGTAACATTACCATTTATCCACCATCACTACAAACTTAGTGATATATAGTCCGCGTCATCTTAAATTACTAACAATGTAACCTTAACATTCGTCCCCCATGACTACAAACATGTTGATATACGGTATAGTTCGCTTCATCTGAAATAAGTTTCTAACAATGTAACCTCCTCATCACTGAACATACCAGGCGAATCAGCTGCCATTAAAGTCCAGCCGCCGAGTGTCCAGCTCTCACGTTTGGCGATGGTGGGAGAAGAGGGGTAAAGGGAACGATATAGCCAACTTACGGCAGTGAGAAATTGTTAATAGAACCTTAAAACTTGCCATCATTGTAATTCTTCTCTAGCGTCTTCACTATGTAACGAGAAAGTCCCGCACCCATTTGCAATTTTATGCATGATTCGGTTATTCCGACATTTTGCGGTTACAAAACTTAAATTCTTTGATCGCAGTGGAATTCCGCCTACAGTATGTTGGCGAAGTCACTTACCACCATGAAGAATGTTGTCACCTGTACCAATCAATGGTTTTCCCGGCAAGCCGGACTTTAAATGTAGCTCGATATTCTGCATTCCAGTTGCTCTGTGTATTAGTGCAGGTCTGTTGTTTTATTGTCCTGTGTGTGCACAATTACCGGTTAACTGTGTGTAAGAATTCATTTAATAACATGTACCCAACAGTACCCCATCTGCTGATTTTACCCCTCTCTATACCTTTCCTCCGATTCTCACCACTCTCCATACCCTCCGCCTTCAGTCCACGTTGTTTTATATTTCGCGGTACAGAACCGGCAAGGCTGTCTCCCTCTCTCATGAGAAATGTCAGAGCCGGACACTTGGCGGCTAGACTGTAATAATATTATTGTTTTATAAAAAAAGGAAGGAAGCTTGTAGTTTTACATGGCCGTGATTCTTGTGATTATGAGCCACACCACAGGTATTATTATTGCTTATGCAGCCCAACTAACGCGTGTTGTCAGGAAGGTCGATATTTCTCTGCTTGCATCCCGTGTGGCACTAATACACTGCAAGCATATCCCGCAAACGATACTGACCTCTATTATTGTTCCACTCTTATTAGTCTGTAGTCACACCAAGGGAAAAATAATAGTGTTCAGTATTGCTTGCAGGAATGGTAGCTGCCGCATCTGAGAAGAAACAGCAAGAAACCGATTCAAGGCATCCACTTTTCGGCCAACACCCTGCCCGACAGAGACTTAAGTCCAGAAACTAATAATAATGATATTTGTTTTAGGCCCCTTTTAACTACTGCGGCTTTAAGAGACGCCGGGGTGCCGGAATTTGCCCTGAAGGGGAATTTTAACGTGCCAGTAAATCTACTGACACGGCTCCCTCGCATTTGCGCACCCTCAAATGCCAGCTGACTGCAGCAGGATTCGATCCTGCAACCTTGGGCACAGGAAGCGAGAACGTTACCGATGAGCCACGCAGCCAGCAAAGTCCACAAACAGCTTTTTGAGGGAGTAACAGCCTTCGAAGGCTCACAAGAAGCTGCCCATGTAAATATATGGAAGACAGAAATCTAGGACCCAATTATTCCTCTATCAGAAAAGAATAGCATCTGGTCACAACTTGCCGTATGGAATTTGGAAATCATTGAAAAGGTTGAGGACGGGAGTTTCACGCTGCAAGAACAATCTCAAAAAATGGAACATGCTCGTCAACAATGATGCGTTCTGCAACTGCAGCCTGTTACAGATCCAGAACACCTGCTGATCTGCCCCTTGGTGGAGAACATATGTTCAAAAGACGATCTTATGGCTGCAAATACTAATGCTGTAACTGTTGCTACTTACTGGCAAAATGTAATTTGATTCGGAAACGGAAAATAAATAAATAAGTACCACACAGGATGCAAGCCGCAGAATATCTACCTTCCTGATAACGACGTTAGTTTGGCTGCATAAAACAATATTATAAGGGGCAGCTGATTCACCTGGTATAGTGTGCGCCTCCTAAATAATTTACTAACTACACTGGTCAAAACAATTAGGGGATCAGGTGAGATATCATGCACAATATACATATGGTATCGTCTTTTATTGAGAGTTCGGTTACAATTGTAATCTGTGTGTGCTGCAGTACGATATTGTGCTGTCTCAACTCTTTACTGTAGGTTTACATAGCGTTTACTTAGGGCGAGGCACTATGGGGCTACCATAATACTGAAAAAGTCATCCTCGTTGCCCTCTAATATTGTGTGTGATCACCTCGGACGGCCAGGACAGTTGCACACCTGCGTGGCATGGACAGTATGAGGTTAACAATCAGCTCTTGAGGGATATTTAGCCATTCTTCCATGAATGCAATATCCAGCTCGTCAACCGTTGTGGGAGGTGCTGGTCTGGCTGCAATGCGTCTGCCAAGTGTATCCCAGACATGCTCAATCGGGTTTAAGTCCGGCGAACAAGCTGGCCACTCCATTCGTTCAATTGCCTCGTCGTCGAGCATGTTGTCCACCAGTGCAGCTCTGTGGGGACGTGCGTTATCGTCCACCAAAATGAACCCATCACCTATGGCACCAGCGTAGGACACAACAAACGGTTGAAGGATCTCGTCTCGATACCTCTGAGCAGTCAAAGCGCCATTCTGAAAGACATAGAGAACCGTACGTCTGCCAATACTGACTCCTGCCCACACCATTCGTCCACCACCATAACATGGTGCTGTTTCCTGCACATACGTGGGATTGTTCCGAGTTCCACGTTCTCTCCAGACGAGGGAATGACGATTGTCCGGCTAAACACAAAATCTTGACTCATCTGTGATCCGAACTCGTTGCCATTCGTTACGACGCCAATCCTGATGTTCCTCCGCCCAGTTTCTGCGGGCTAAACGGTGGCGTGGTTTTAATGGGACACACACCATAGGCCTCTGTGCGTAGAGGCCACTTTCCCGAAGGCGATTTCGGACTGTTTGTGTTGATATTGCGCGTCCTGTTGCCGCCTGGAGGGTGCGTTGCAGCTGAGTTGCATTCAGCCTCTGTCTCGGCGGACTGTTAACCGGAGATAACGGTCATCTCTTGCCGATGTTACCCGTGGACGACCTTGACCTGGCCTTCTTTTAACGGTTCCTGTTGTGTGAAATCGCGTCCAGGTGCTGGAAATTACACTTTGGGACACTCCAATAGCTACAGCCACCTCCTTCTGTGTCTGTCCTGCTTCCAACCTTCCTATGGCTCACAATGCAATTCCTTCGGGTAAGTCACGTTGTTGTTGCATTGCACTACCTGCTCACTTCACCATCTCTACCCAACTGCTTGTGTCATTCGTTTGGTAGAGTAAACATACGTCCCCACGAACACCCTCTGTAGCAACATTCTGTTATTACCACTATCTCGGTTGTCGTAATGTGGTTGTATCCACTCCGTAGATCCAACAGAAAGACGTCGACCCATTTTAGGCCATTCTGCCGATGACAATACGTCAGAACCTAGATATCTCAAATAATCCCCTAATTGTTTTGACCAGTGTATGTAACCTTACCATTTGTCCCTTTTTAAGTCAGCGCTGTGTTTAGACTTGGTAAAAAGAACGACACTTCTTTTGTACGATCTGCTATAAAATCTTAACGAGATACAATATATATACACATCAAAAATATTTTGCATTTTACCTCATCGAGCGGCGGTGGTAAAAACCTTCCTCCAGAAGTCCGCCATTGCACGAAAGGAATGGCCTGCAATGTCGCCGGACATGAACTGTATCGAACATGTCTGGGATGTGCTGACGCGTGCTATTGCTCAGCGTCCACGCCCTCCCATAATCCGCCAAGAGATCTTGGAGGCCACCGTCGAAGAGTGGGATCGCCTGCCTCAAGAGGGCCTGGACAACTTGATCTGTGCTTTGCTACGGGGAGTAAGAGCCCTGCTCGACGCCCGTGGTGGCCATGTTCCTCATTGAAACGTCACAGGATGGCAAGATTACAACACAAATCAGTCCCTGTTTAACAGGCCAAACATCTTTCTGTTGTAATTTTCTTTTCACACATGAATAAAGTCTGCAGGATTTGTCAGAATGCCGGCTTTTTTGTGAGAACCTCGCCCACAATCCCACATATGCTCTGCATCATAGCAAACAAGAGTTATGCAACACTTTTTTTGGTATAAAATAAGGGACTTTTTTATATTTTTTTACACTAAGGGGAAAGTTTTTTTGACATCTAAACTTGAGTATCCCTACTTTTTCCCTCGATAGTAAGTCAGAGCTGTCAGAGCAGCGAAGGCAACTCCTGTACTTCAGTCAGCTGAGCTGTCGTGGCGGGCAGGTCGCTTGCTTGCTCGGTTGGTTGGTTGGTTGGTTCCTCAGTTTAGGGGCTGCGACGACGCGGGCATGTAGCCCCATGTACTTTGGGTGTGTGTAGAATCTGACTGATAACCGGTGTTAATTGTGATGGCTGTATTAGTGTGTGTTATCTGTTTTATTTAATTCAAGTAAGGACTGCAGACATTGAACTTTCAAGTAGTTCCTACTTTTGCCACCAATCGCCACCATCAGCGTCTACTAGTTCAGAACTTGGTTACTAGATGCCACCGCAGTCGGCTCCTGGCGACGAACGTTGGAACCTAAGAGCGTTAGTCAAATTTAACCTATAATTTAGCTTCACACAAGTGTAATTAGTGGAAGGTTCTTTAACATGCCATAAATCTATGACATGGGACCGCCGGCTTTACTTCCCCTCCGAAAGAAGGCATACTGAGGGATTTTAACGCTCTTAATAAATCTGACGACTTCGGCCGGGTTTGAACCCGCGATCTTGGGCTTAGAAGCTCAGCATGCTTGATCGGTCCCTCCCTATCGCGTGAGGGGAACAGCGTCTAGTTGAAGTTGCCTCGCAGGTGAACTCTTTGTTTACTTTAGGGATTATACAGTACAAATTGTGAGTAACTATTTAAGCATTAATACTGATTGACGGTCAACTACATTATCAAGTGATAATACTTCAGTGTTTTCCATGCTTTCTGGTCAATATGGTGAGGGAGTTGCGCCATGGGCGCCCGCCGGATATTTCGGGGGGGATTCATTTCATTACCTACCTGTCACTAGGTGGTGATGAGACGTACCCCCACCCCCAAATGTTCATTTAGTTTCTTACTTGATTCGTGATGTTCATCATTTGGCTGCTCTGAAACCGTTGGGTACATTATCTTTATGGCATGAATGGGAGGTTTGCTTTTCTTTGTAAATCATCGTCATAACGTTCATTTCTTAAAAACAGGCAAAACGTAGTAGTATCACCGATTATCGACAAAAATAAAAATCAAGCCGTTCATTAAAATGGTAATGTTAATCCAGTTCGCCGATTTTCTAAATAACTGGAGATATTTTCAAACAATCCCAAATGACTAAGTTAAATAAAACTGTGGAATTATCGCTACATCTAAATCATGAGCTAGCAGTAACTTCAATTTATGAAATAAACTGGTGTGACAATGAACAATCGAAATATTCTCATGATTCTAATGGATTTTCATCCATCCATTAAAAATAAATTGTTCCAATTAACATAGAATGCCAAGTGATATATTCTGAAAATTCCTAAATTGAACATAAAGAGTGTCCCACTCCCAGGGGTACATTCATAACCTCCCTTACCTATATTATTTAGGCTATGCCCTTTATCATGAGTACTCACCTATTTTACAGGCGGTGTTTAAAGTGGTGTCCTTCCGCATTCAAACATTCCTGGCATCTTCTAATGAAATTGCTATTCACACGCACTTCCCTTTTAGAACCCTGCAGGTGTTATTTATCAGTAACAGCTGCCACACTTTCTTAGTTTCCTGTTGGTTTCTTGTTCCTTGGAGGACAAATACTGTCTGTTGGTGCCATTGTAGTTTTGTCTGTGGGTATCATTGTAGTTTTGGTAGGGTTTTGTCTGGTATTTGAGGGCCTGAAGATGCTCGCTTGACGAGCGAAACATGTCTTTCCTTAGTTTTCCCTTTCTCGTCGACATTTTTCGAAGTGAAATGCCATGTCCTGTGGTTCGGATTCCACGTAAAAAGGAGGTCCCGTGGCTCATGATCTCGAGATTGACGGTCACGTTAAACTACAAGCTTCCTTCCTTCCTTTTTCTCGTTGACATGAGTATATTGTATATTGTGCACACCGACTGTAAGTTACAATATTAATATACAGTACCTCAAAAAGTGGTTTACGGGTCATGAAGAATAAAAATGGAAGAGTTAGACTAATAGGACAGAACAAATACACTTTTCAACATTGTAATTAAATCAACAGTGAAAGATCTGAAGACTTCCCCTGTAATGTTTGTAGCCTGAAAGTTACATACCAACTCTCGGAAAATCATTTTAATCCCTCACAGTATACGGAAGTATTTTTAACAATTCTCCGCCATATGATGGTCTGAGCAAGGTTTTGTCCCACTGCCGAAACCCGCCATCTTCGACGGATTGATTCCCAGAGACCCCATCGATTTCCTCTTGTACAGCATATATTTTGAGTCTGGCGCTATTCTCACACTCTTCAGAGGAAATCCCAAATTCAAACGCCTGGTTCAGGTTCTTGTTCTCTGCTTCCATATCAATACCAGAATAATACATTTTCTTAGTTGATGTAACATCCTCGAAGGTCCTTGACGGCCTGTGAGACGAACCAATTTATCCTGGGTCAAGTAAATTGTTGGATATATTCTTCTCTGAGGTATCTTGCTGATGATCACTATTCTTCGAGATAGTCATCTCCTTGACGTCACCCAGGGAATTTTGAGGGACACTATTCTCTGGGAAGGAAGTGATGTCAGGCATAGTAGATTGAGGCATCATATTTAAATTATTTGATGAGCATTGTGACACATTGTTTTTAACTAAGGATCTTTTCAGAGGCACCCAATTGATATTTATCGATGAGCTTTTAGGAAAGTAGGTAATATAGGCCGGAGCTGATGCAGGGGTTAATGGGCGTGATGGCCGCCACGCGAAACCACAATCTTTAATGGCGGGCTTTTCAAATCATTATTTATTTGTTATTAACTATGCATTGTTTAATGTTTATTTATTATTAATTTTATATTTTTAATATTTAATTTTTTATTATATTATGTCAAAGCACTAAACTGCAGGTCATTAACCAAACAATTCTCTAACCCATAATTACAGAAACCTCATTTAATATTTAAGATAATGCATGTAATATTTTTTTTAATTTTTATATTTTAAATTTCACAATTTACATTTTTAGATATCGTATATTTTGATTTTAAATTTTAGATTTGTTTCATTTTAAATTTTACAATTTAGATTTTTAAATTTTAGATTTTGTATTTTTATTTTATTTTACATTTTACCAAAAAGACCAAACTACAAGGTCACAGACCTAACATTTTATCTTTAAGTGGTTTTTTTACTTATAAATTTTTATTTATTTAATTTTTTTTTAGCACAGGGCTAATACACAAAATGGTCACTGCACGCAACCACTTACATCAATGACATGCTAACCTAACTTCACCTAACCTAATTTTACCTAACCTAACCGAACATAATCTAAATTCACCTAACGTTACTTTACCTAACCTAACCTAACCAAACATACTTTACCTAACCTAACATAACCTCACCAAACCTCAGTTCACCTAACCAAAACACGTCCTCACCTAACTTTACCTAACCTAATTTAACAAACCTAACCTTACCAAACCTAACTTCACCTAACCTACCTTAACAAACCTCACCTAATATAACCTAACACTTAAAGCTAAGCCAAAGGCTAATGCACACACCCAAAGTATATAAGGGCACACTCAACTATCTCTATGCTAGGATTATAGAGAGTAAGGTAAAGCTAACACTTGCACTGTGGCTACGGTGCAAGATATTCGCTACGCACAACCAGCTTACAATTACAAAGTCAGTTATGTTTTAAAAAGCTTTTGATTTTATTATTTTTTTCATTTTGTTGTTTACACATTTGTCAATTTCCCAATATCCACTTTGCATTTTTTTTAAATGTCAGTTTTAAGTTTTCGAATTTCATGATACGGAAACATGGATTTTCCAATTTGTTGTTTACACATTTGTCAATTTCACAATTTCCCATTTACAGTTCTTAAAATTTCAGTTTAAAGTTTTGAATTTTGTCAATATGGAAACATGGATTTTCCAATTTTGTTGTTTACATGTTTATTGATTTAGTCCGTGTCGAAAGTTCATATTTGTGAAACACGATTTTCATTACATATAACAAGACTGTATACCTTATCCCAAAGCATAAAGGTAATAAACGGGTCATACTATACTTTTGGCTACCTACTTTTAGCTAACTAAGGGTAATTTCTCATTATTACTAGAGGTTAACAGTTTGGATTAGGAGTGGGGGAGCTGGGTAGTAAATAAAATGTACAAGCATTGTCCATATAATATCTTTTATTCATTTTAAATACATTTACAATATTTACACATAATACATTTTTTCTTTGTATTTTGTTATAAATTGTACAGTTGGTTTAATTTGTTTTCTATTTTTATTTCATTTTTGAGTATGAATACCATGTTAAAACTTTGCTAGTTATAGTTTTTAAACACAAGGCTTGTTGTAGATCCTTTTATAACAATGTCCATTCACTGTTGTTTTTAAAAACTGGGTAAGCCGCAATGGTTTTATAGACGAAAAACCCTCATCCTCTTCTTTTTCATCATCATCATCTTTATCACTATCATTATAACACCATTATCATAGTCCAGCTCTGTGGCTAAAGGTTTAGCGCGCTAGGCTTTGGCCCAAAGTGCCCCGGGTTCGATACCCGGCCGAGCCATCAGGGATTTTAATCCCTTGGGGTTAATTCCCGTGGCTCGGGGATTGGGTGTATGTGCCGTCTTCATCATCACTTCATCCTCATTATGACGCGCAGGTCGCCCACGGGCGTCAACTACAAAGACCTGCACTCGGCCTCTCCGGAGGCCACACGATCATTATTATTATTATTTACCATTATAATTCTCAACATCACTAGAACTATCCAATTCCTCTAGTTCATCTTCCACAGGGTCCTCGTGTAGAGTCTGCGTGGCTTTTGATAGTGTTAAGGTGTTTTTTTTTCAACGTTGAACCATCTTGAGCAATAATATTGTTTTCTCGAACTTGCTTTCTAGAATATTCATGATTGTTTGTAATCAACAACCGTGGTTCGTTTGGAGCACTACATTGATGAACACTGGCACCTAAAACCTTTCCATTTTTACTTTTTAGGTCATCGCAACACATTTTGACCTCTCTCTTGACCATCGCCAGAATATTATTCCATACACATTCTGGCGATTATAGTTATAAGAGTAGCCTTGATAGAGTGCACATAGGCTACCTTTGATGGTTGTAGTAAGTTCCATAGTAGTAACTGACCTATCAGTATGATGTTCACACTAAAAAGGTTACAACTGTTCTGGTAATGGAGTGACGATATTCTTGCTAAGGGTCCCCTAATATACCCCAGACAAGGCTAACAGGTACTTACTGCGTATGACAAGGCTCTAGACTGGTTCTTTAGACGGTTACGATGTGTTCACCTTGAGAGGTAGTAGTGAACTGATTGTTGTCACTTTATATACCCTAGTCAATGCTAACAGCTGCTTTTGTTTTGGCTTTTTATACTGGCTTTTTGTATTGGCTCATATGTTGGTTTTTATGTATTGGCTTTAATGTTGGATTTTTATATTGGCTTTTATGTTGGCTTTTGTATTGTTTTATGAGTTGGCTTTGGTATTGCCTTCTATGTTGGCTTTTATATTTGCTTTTATGTTGGCATTTATGTTGGCTTTTGTATTGGCTTTTGATGTTGGCTTCTTATGTTGGCTTTTGTATTGGCTTTTTATGTACGCATTTATGTTCGCTTTTATGTTGGCTTTTTGAATTGGCTTTTGATGTTGGCATTTATGTTGTCCTTTTGTATTGGCTTTTTGTATTGGCTTTTATATTGGCTTCTGCATTGGCTTTTTGTATTGACTTTTATGTTTGCTTTATGTATTGGATTTTATATTGGCATTTAATGTCAGCTTTTTATGTTGGCTTTTTATGTTGGCATTTATGTTGGCTTTTTATGTTGGCTTTTATGTTGCCTTTTGTGTTGGCTTTTTATGTTGGCATTTATGTTGGCTTTTTATATTGGCTTTTATGTTGGCTTTTGTATAGGCTTTTATGTTGGCTTTTTTGTTTTGCTTTTTAAGTTGGCATTTATGTTGGCTTTTTTATGTTGGCTTTTTGTTGGCTTTCTATGTTGGCTTTTGCATTGGCTTTTTATGTACGCATTTATGTTCGCTTTTATGTTGGCTTTTTGAATTGGCTTTTCGTATTGGCTATTACGCTGGCATTTATGTTGGATTTTATGTTGACTTTTATGTTGGATTTTTGTATTGGCTTTTATGTTGGCTTTTTGTATTGTCTTTTATGTTGGCTTTTGTATTGGCTTTGATGTTGGCATTTTGTATTGGCTTTTTTATGTTGGCATTTCCGTTGGCTCTTTGTATTGGCTTTTATGTTGTTTTTTATGTTGGCTCTTTGTATTGGCTTTTAAGTTGGCTTTTTGTATTGTCTTTTATGTTGGCATTTTGTATTGGCTTTGATGTTGGCTTTTGTGTTGGCTTCTTAAATTAGCTTTCATGCTGCCTTTTGTGTTGACTTTTTATGTTGGCTTTTATGATGGCTTTAATGTTGGCTTTTTTGATGGCTTTTTATATAAACATTTATGTTGCCTTTATATGTAGGCTTTTATGTTTGCTTTTTGTGTTGAATTTACATGTTGGCATTTATGTTGACTTTTTATGTAGGCTTTTATGTTGGCTTTTTTATGTTGGCATTTTGTTGGCTTATTGTATTGGCCTTTATGTAGGCATTTTTAAGTTGGCTTTTATGTTGGCTTTTTATGTTGGCTATTTTTATGTTGGCTTTCATGGTGGGTTTAGTGTTGGCTTTTTATGTTGGCTTTTATGTTGGCTTTAATGTTGCCTTTTATGTTGGTTTTTGTGTTGGCTTTTATGTTGGCTTTTTATGTTGCTTTTTATGTTGGCTTTTTATGTTGCCTTTTTGTATTGGCTTTTTATGTTGGCATTTATTTTGGCTTTTCTAAGTTGACTTTAATGTTGGATTTTTGTTTCCTTTTTTATTGGTTTTTTGTGTTGGCTTTTTATGTTGGCACTTATGTTGGCTTTTTATGTTGGCTTCTATGTTGGCAATTATGTCTGCTTTTGTATAGGCTTTTATATTGGATATTTGTGTTGTCTTTTATGTTGGCATTTTGTACTGGCTTTTATGTTGGCTTATGTATTGGCTTTTTAAATTAGCTTTTATGTTGCCTTTTGTGTTGGCTTTTATGATGGTTTTAATGTTGGATTTTTGTGTTGGCTTCTTATGTTTGCATATATGTTGGCATTTCTATGTTGACATTTATGTTGGCATTTTGTATTGGCTTTTATGAAGGCTTTTATGTTGGCTTAGTTATTAGCTTTTTATGTGCTTTTTGTATTGGCTTTTTATGTAGGCATTTATGTTGGCTTTTCTATGTTGACTTTTATGTTGGATTTTTGTTTCCTTTTTGTATTGGCTTTTTTGTGTTGGCTTTTTATGGTGGCATTTATGTTGGTTTTTTATGTTGGCTTTATATGTTGGCTTCTATGTTGGCAATTATGTCTGGTTTTGTATAGGCTTTTATGTTGGATTTTTGTATTGTCTTTTATGTTGGCATTTTGTATTGGCTTTTATGTTGGCTTATGTATTGGCTTTTTAAATTAGCTTTTATGTTGCCTTTTGTGTTGGCTTTTATGATGGTTTTAATGTTGGCTTTTTATGTTTGCATTTATGTTGACTTTTTATGTAGGCTTTTATTTTGGCTTTTTGTGTTGACTTTAAATATTGGCATTTGTGTTGACTTTTTATGTAGGCTTTTGTGTTGGCTTTTTATGTTGGCTTTTATGTTGGCTTTATGTAGGCATTTTTATGTTGGCTTTTCTATGTGTGCTTTTATGTTGGCATTTATTTTGGCTTTTATGATGCCTTGAATGTTGCCTTTTATTTTGGATCTTGTGTTGGCTTTTTATGTTGCTTTTTATGCTGGCTTTTGATATTGGCTATTTATGTTGGCTTTTATGTTGGCTATTTTTTATGTTGGCTTTCATGGTGGGTTTTGTGATGGATTTTGTGTCGGCTTTTTGTGTTGGCTTTTATTTTGGCTTTAATGATGCCCTGTTATGTTGGTTTTTGTGTTGGCTTTTTATGTTGCCTTTTTGTATTGGATTTTTATGTTGGCATTTATGTTGGCTTTTGTTTGTTCGCTTTGATGTTGGGTTTTTGTATTGGCTTTTTATGTTGACATTTATGTTGGCTTTTTGTATTGGATTTTATGTCGGCTTTTTCTATTGGGTTTTGTATTGGCTTTTTATGTTGGCATTTCTTTGTTGACTTTTATGTTGCCTTTTTGTATTGGCTTTTTGTATTGGTTTTTTGTGTTGGCTTTTTATGTTGGCATTTATTTCGGCTTTTGTATTGGCTTTTATGTATTTTACTCTTAAGTTCCTGGCTTTTATGAATTTGGCTTTTATGTTGGCATTATGTTCGATTTTATGTTGACTTTTGTATTGGCTTTTATGTTAGCTTTCTTGTATTGACTCATATGTTGGATTTTTTGTTTGCTTTTTAGGTTTGTTTTTATGTTGGCATTTATGTTAGCTTTTTATAATGGCTTCTTTGTAATGGCTTTTGTAGTGGATTTTATGTTGGCTTATTATGTAGGCTTTTATGTTGACTATTTTTATGTTGGGTTTCGTGTTGGCTTTTTGTCGGTTTTTATGTTGGGTTTTGTATTGGCTTTTATGTTGTCATTTTGTTGGTTTTTGTGTTGGCTTTTTATGTTGCTTTCGGAAGTTGGATTTTTTATTGGCTTATTATTGGCATTTATGTCGTTTCTTGTATTGGCTTTTTATTGGCTTTTATGTAGGCATTTTTATGTTGGCTTTTATGTTGACTTAGTGTAATAGCTTTTTATGTTGGTTTTTTGAATTGACTTTTTATGGAGGCATTTATGTTGCCTTTTTTATCTTGGCTTTTGGTTTGGCTTTTTTCTGTTGGCTTTTTGTATTGGCCTTTATGTTGGATTTTTCATTGGATTTTATGTTGGCTTTTATATTGGGTTTTATGTTCGCTTTGATGTTGAGTTTTTGTATTGGCTTTTTATGTTGGCTTTTATGTTGGCCTTTTATGTTGGCTTTTTATGTTGGCTTTTATGCCGGCTTTTTCTATTGGGTTTTACGTTGGGTTTTGTATTGGCTTTTATGTTGGCTTTTCTGTGTTGACTTTTATGTTGGCTTTTTGTATTGGCTTTTTGTTTCCTTTTATTGGCTTTTTGTGTTGAATTTTTATGTTGCCATTTACGTTGGCGTTTTGGTGTTGACTTCCTATGTTGGCAATTATGTCGGCCTTTGTATTGGCTTTTATGTATTTTGCTCTTAAGGTCTTGGTTTTTATCAATTTGGCTCTTATGTTGGCATTATGTTCGTTTTTAACTTGACTTTTGTACTGGCTTTTAAGTTAGCTTTCGTGTATTGGCTCTTATGTTGGCTTTCTTATGTTGGCTTTTTATGTTGGCTTTTATGTTTAATTTTATGTTGCCTATTTATGTTGTCTTTTATGTTGGCTATTTTTATGTTGGGTTTTGTGTTGGCTTTTGTGTCGACTTTTTATGTTGGCTAATGTGTTGGCTTTAATGTTGCCTTTTTATTTTGTTTTTTGTGTTGGCTTTTATGTTGGCTTTTAATGTTGCTTTTTATGTTGGCTTTTATGTTGACTTTTATGTTGTCTTTTTGTATTGGTTTATATGTTGGCTTTTTCTATTGGGTTATACGTTGGCTTTTTGTATTGGCTTTTTATGTTGGCATTTATGTTGGCTTTTCTATGTTGACTTTTATATTGGCTTTTTGTACTGTCTTTTATATTGGCTTTTGTAATGACTTTTATGTTGGCATTTTGTATTGGCTTTTATGTTGTCTTTTGAATTGGCTTGATGTTGGCTTTTGTATTGGCTTTATGTTGGCTTTTTGTATTGGCTTTTATGTTGGCTTTTGCGTTGTCTTTTTATGTTGGCTTTTATATTGCCTTTTGTATTAGCTGTTATGTCGGCATTTTGTATTGGCTCGTATGTATTTTGCTCTTATGCATTTGGCTTTTATGTATTTGGTTTTTATGTTGTTTTTTATGTTGACTTTTGTATTGGCTTTTATGTTAGCTTTCGTGTATTTACTCATATGTTGGCATTTTATTTGTTTGCTTTTTAGGTTGTCTTTATGTTGGCATTTATGTATCTTGCTCTTATGCATTTGGCTTTCATGTTCGCTTCTTATGTTGGCATTTATGTTGGCTTTTATGTTGACTTTTGTATTGGCTTTCGTGTATTGACTCATATGTTGGCCTTTTTATGTTTCCGCTTTAGGTTGTCCTTATGTTGGCATTTATGTTGGCTTCGTTGAATTGGCTTTAGTATTATTTTATGTTGTATTTTATTTTGGATTTTTATGTTGGCTTTTTATGTAGGCTTTTATGTTGTTTATTTTTATGTTGGGTTTTGTGTTGTGTAGGCTTTTTATGTTGCTTTTGGAAGTTGGATTTTTGTATATGATTTTTATGTTGGCATTTATGTTGGCTTTTTGTATTGGCTCTTATGTAGGCTTTTTATGTTGGCGTTTATGTTCGTTTTTATTTTGGCTTAGTGTATTAGCTTTTTATGTGGTTTTTGTATTGGCTTTTTGTATTTCCTTTTTATGTAGGCATTTATGTTGCCTTTTGGTTTGTTTTTTTGTGTTGGTT
Organism: Meconema thalassinum; assembly: GCA_946902985.2. Classification (NCBI taxonomy): domain Eukaryota; kingdom Metazoa; phylum Arthropoda; class Insecta; order Orthoptera; family Tettigoniidae; genus Meconema; species Meconema thalassinum. Next base: position 24,572,605 of record OX336389.2, on the reverse strand, counting down.
TTTTATGTAGGCTTTTGTATTGGCTTTTATGTTTTCTTTTTATGTTGGCTTCTTTGTATGGCTTTTATGTTGGCTTTTTGTATTGGATTTTATTTTGGCCATTATGTTAGGTTTTTAAGTTGGCTATTTATGTTGGCTTTTATTTTGGCTATTTTTATGTTGGCTATTTTTATGTTGACTTTTATGTTGGCTTTAATGTTGCCTTTTTATGTTGGTTTTTGAATTGGCTTTTATGTTGCTTCTTATGTTGGCTTTTTATGTTACCTTTTTGTATTGGACTTTTATGTAGGCATTTATGTTGGCTTTTTGTATTGGCTTTTTATGTTGGCATTTATGTTGGCTTTTTATGTTGGTTTTTGAATTGGCTTTTATGTTGCTTCTTATGTTGGCTTTTTATGTTACCTTTTTGTATTGGACTTTTATGTAGGCATTTATGTTGGCTTTTTGTATTGGCTTTTTATGTTGGCATTTATGTTGGCTTTTTATGTTGGATTTTATGTTGGCATTTTGTATTGGCCTTTTATGTTTCTTTTTTGTATAGACTTTCTTGTGCTGATTTTTTATGTTGGCAAATTTGGTGTTGGCTTTTTATGTTGGCAATTATGTTGGCTTTTGTACTGGCTTTTATGTTGGCTTTTGTATTGGCTTTATGTTGGCTCTTATGTATTTGGCTTTTATGTTGGCTTTTTATGTTGGCATTTATGTTCGTTTTTATGTTGAATTTTGTATTGGCTTTTATGTTAGCTTTCGTGTATTGGTTCATATGTTGGCTTTTTGTGTTGGCTTTTTATGTTGGCTTTTTATGTTGCCCTTTTATGTTGACATTTATGTTGGCTTCCTTGTATTGGCTTTTTGTATTGGATTTTATTTTGGCTTTTATGTTGGATTTTTATGTTGGCTATTTTTATGTTGGCTTTCATGGTGGTCCTTTTTGTTGGCTTTTATGTAGCCTTTTATATTGGTTTTTGTGTTGGCTTTTTATGTTGCCTTTTTGTATTGGCTTTTCATGTTGGCTTTTTATGTTCGCTTTTATATTGGGTTTTTGTATTGGCTTTTTATGTTGTTATTTATGTTGGCTTGTTGATGTTGGCTTTTTGTATTGGCTTATATGTCGGCTTTTTCTATTGGTTTTTACGTTGGGTTTTGTATTGGCTTTTCTATGTTGACTTTCATGTTGGCTTTTTGTATTGGCGTTTTGTTTCCTCTCTGTATTGACTTTCTTGTGTTGGCTTTTTTGTTGGCATGTATGTTCGCTTTTTTATGTTGGCTTTTAAGTTGGCTTTCTGGTGTTAGTTTTTTATGTTGGCAATTATTTCGGTTTTTGTATTGACTTTTATGTATTTTGCTCTTATGTTTGTAGCTTTTATGAATTTGGCTTTAAGGGGGCGTGGTGGCTCAGCGGTCTAGCTGTATGCCTCTCACCAAGGCGGTCCGGGTTCGATTCCCGGTCAATGCATGTGAGATTTTCGATGTGAAATGCCATGTCCTGTGGTTCGGATTCCACGTAAAAAGGAGGTCCCGTGGCTCATGATCTCAAGATTAACGGTCACGTTAAACTACAAGCTTCCTTCCTTTCCTTTGAATTTGGCTTTTATGTTGGCATTTGTGTTCGTTTTTATGTTGACTTTTGCATTGGCTTTTATGTTAGCTTTCGTGTATTGGCTCATATGTTAGCTTTTTATGTTGGCCTTTTGTATTGGATTTTATGTTGGCTATTATGTTGGAATTTTATGTTGGCTATTTATGTTGGCTTTTATGTTGGCTGTTTCTTATGTTGGCTTTTTATTGGGCTTTGTGTCGACTTTTTATGTTGGCTTTAAGTTGCCTTTTTATGTTGGCTTTTGTGTTGGCTTTTAAGTTGGCTTTTTATGTTGCTTTTTATGTTGCCTTTTGTATTGGCTTTTTATGTTGGCATTTATATTGGCTTTTATGTTAGCATTTTTGTTGGCTTTTATGTTGGCTATTTTTATGTTGGCTTTTGTGTCGACTTTTTATGTTGGCTTTTATGTTGGATTTTTATATTGGCATCTATGTTGGCTTTTTGTATTGGATTTTATGTTGGCTTTTATGTTGTCTTTTTGTATTGGCTTTTTATATTGGGTTTTACTTAGGCTTTTTATATAGGCTTTTCTATGTTTACTTTTATGTTGACTTTTTGTAGTGGCTTTTATGTGGGCTTTTTGTACTGTCTTTTATGTTGGCTTTTGTAATCACTTTTATGTTGTCATTTTGTGTTGGCTTTTATGTTGGCTTTTGTATTGGCTTTATGTTAGCCTTTTTGTATTGGCTTTTATGTTGGCTTTTGTGTTGGCTTCTTATGTTGGCTTTTGTATTGGCTTTTATGTATTTGGATTTTATGTTGTCTTTTTAAGTTGACTTTTGTATTGGCTTTAATGTTAGCTTTTGTGTATAGGCTCGTATGTTGGCTTTTTATGTTTGATTTTAGGATGATTTTTAAGTTGGTTTTTATGTTAGCTTCTTATGTTGGCTTCTTTGTGTTGGCTTTTTGTATTGAATTTTATGTTGTATTGTATGTTGGATTTCCATCTTGGCTTTTTATGTAGGCTTTTATGTTGGGTTTTGTCTTGGCTTTCGTGTCGGTTTTTATGTTGGCTTTTGTGCTGGCTTTTTGTTTACTTTTGTGTTTCCTTTTATGTTGGCATTCTATGTTGCTTTTAGAAGTTAAATTTTTATTGGCTTTTTATCTTGGCCTTTGTGTTGGCATTTTGTATTGGCTTTTATGTAGGATTTTTATGTTGGCGTTTGTGTTGGCATTTTGTATTGGCTTTTATGTAGGATTTTTATGTTGGCGTTTGTGTTGGCATTTTGTATTGGCTTTTATGTAGGATTTTTATGTTGGCGTTTGTTGGTTTTTGTATTGGCTTTTTATTGGCAATTTATCTAGGCATTTATGTTGCCTTTTTATGTTGGCTTTCTGTTTGGCTTTTTTGTGTTTGCTTTTTATGTTGGCTTATGCATTGGCTTTCATCGTCGCTTTTGTATTGGCTTTTATGTATTTGGCTTTGATGTTGGCTTATGTATTGTATTTTATGTTGGCTTTTATGTTGGCTATTTTTATGTTGGCTTTTATGTTACCTTTTTGTATTGGCTTTCTGTATTGGTTTATGTACTGGCTATTTTGTTGTTTTTTGTGTTGGCATTTTGCATTGGCTTTTTATGTTGGATTTTGTATTTGCTTTTATATTGGCCCTTATGTTGCCTTTTTGTATTGGCTTTATATGTTGGCTTTTTATGTTGGCATTTTGTATTGACTTTAATCTTCGCTTTTTGTATTGACTTTTATGTTGGCATTTTGTATTGGCTTTTTATGTTGGCATTTTTTGTATTGGCTTTCTTGTATTGGCTTTTTATTTAGGCATTTATGTAGGCTTTTACGTTGGCTTTGTATTGGATTTTATGTTGGTTTTTATGTATTTGGCTTTTATATTGGCTTTTATGTTGCTTTTTACTGGCTTTTTATGTTGGCTATTAAGTTGGCTTTTTTGTTGAGTTTTGTATTGGCTTTTATGTTAGCTTTTGTGCATTGGCTCATATGTTGGCTTTTTATGTTGGCTTTTTGCATTGGCTTTATTATGTTGGATTTAGTGTTGGCATTAATGCTGGCTTTTATGCCTGGTTTTTATGTTGTTTTTTATTTATTGGCTCATATGTTGGCTTTTTATGTTGGCTTTTTTGTTGAGTTTTGTATTGGCTTTTATGTTAGCTTTTGTGCATTGGCTCATATGTTGGCTTTTTATGTTGGCTTTTTGTATTGTCTTCTTTATGTTGGCTTTTGTGTTGACTTTTTGTACTGGCTTTTTGTATTTGCTTTTATGTTGGCTTTTCTATTTTGGCTTTTTTGTTGTCTTTTATGTTGGGTTTTTGTATTGGCTTTTATGTTCCCTTTTTGTATTGGCTTTTATGTTGGCTTTTTTATGTTTTCTTTTATGTTGGATTCTGTGTTAGCTTATTTGGTCTTGGAAAGTATCTCAGCCTTTTTAATGGCAGAATAATGCTTACCGCCATGTTTGTAAGCAACAACTACAACACACTAAAATTACAGGAAATTCATAGAACTCTTTGGTTAATGATTGACTCTATCCCACACCTAGTCAAAAATAATATATTTTTTTCAAATGTTTCCTACAAAGTTGAATAGAGAAAGTATTCTATATGCTTAAACTAAAAATCCTAAATAGTCATATGTTAACTCCTACATCTACCTCTATCCCATTCTCAGTCAAAAAATATTGTTTTTATATTTTTCCAAAAAATATTTGGAATGTAGGCTATATGTTAAAACTAAAAATCCTAAAAAGTCATATGTTTATTCCTACACCTACCTCTATCCCACTCTCAGTCCAAAAATAGTGTATTTTTCATTTTTTACAAAAAAAAATTGGAAATTAGGCTATGTGTTTTAACTAAAAATCAAAAAAAAAGTCATATGTTATCTCCTACACCAACATCTATCCCACACTCTGTCCAAAAATAGTGTATTTTTCAAATTCTTCCAAAAAATATTTGGAAATTAGGCTATATATCGAAAACCAAACATCCTAAAAAGTGATATATAGGCCTAAAAGAATGGTTTTTGTGTCCTTTATTTTTATAATAAAACTTTCTTTTAGTAGTTTTGAAATAAGTCAACTTTTGAAATTCCTATATTTTGTAAACTAAGAATTTTATTAAAAGGTTTGTTTGACGTAAATGAATGGTATTTTCCCACTCTACCCACAAACCAAGTTTCAAGTCTCTAGGACAAAAAAAATCACAGTAGAGGGCGGCATCCATATTAAATATTAAATAACTGGATATCTCGCGAACCTATGGTCGAATTTAAACATGTGACATGTCAAATTACTCAGGCTGACGCCCTATCGATAAAGGGTTCGCAAAGATATCCACAACGTCAGCGTAGCCGAGCGGCACCGCGTGGGTTTTAACTCCTATCACCCCCCCCCCCCCCCCCAGTGTTATTTTTGTCCTAGATACTTGGTTGGTTTGTGGGCAGAGTGGGTAAAGACCATTCATTTACGTCAAACAAACCTTTAAATAAAATTCTTAGCTTCCAAAATATAGGAATTTCATTTGTACTTATTTCAAGAAAACAAAACAAAATATATTATAAAAATAAAGGACACAAAAACCATTCTTTTAAGCCTATATATCACTTTTTTTGGATGTTTGGTTTTCGATATATAGCATACTTTCCAAATATTTTTGGAAGATTTTGAAAAATACACTATTTTTGGACTGAGAGTGTGATATGACTTTTTTAGGATTTTTAGTTTAAATATATAGCCAAACTTCTAAATATTTTTTGTAAAAAAAAATGAAAAATACACTACTTTTCGACTGGGAGTCGGATAGAGGTAGGTGTAGGAGTTAACATATGACTTTTTAGGATTTTTAGTTTAAACATACACACATCAAAAAAAGTTTTGCATCACCTCGGTTCCCAGATCTCCGGCATATAGACGTTGACTGTGTATATTGTATCAAAGATACAGTCCCTTTGGCTGTTCATAGATGTCACTAAAACTGCTCAAAGATGTAAACAACCATGCATGAGCAGGGCCTATTAGACGGAGGGGGTACGACAGCCGATCAGTTCCACTCATTCCACCAGGACGAAGGTACGCTGCTCATGTTGTCTGTAGTTCTACCATGCCTAGAAGGTCAATACCGCAGTTCGATCGCGTCCGCATTGTTACTTTGTGTCAAGAAGGGCTCTCAACAAGGGAAGTTTCCAGGCGTCTCAGAGTGAACCAAAGCGATGTTGTTCGGACATGGAGGAGGTACAGAGATACAGGAACTGTCGATGACAGGCCTCGCTCAGGCCGCCCAAGGGCTACTACTGTAGTGGATGACCGCTACTTACGGATTGCCGCTCGGAGGAACCCTGACAGCAATGCCACCATGTTGAATAATGCGTTTCGTTCAGCCACAGGACGTCGTGTTTCAACTCAAACTGTGCGCAATAGGCTGCATGATGCGCAACTTCACTCCCGACGTCCATGGCGAGGTCCAGCTTTGCAACCCCGACACCATGCAGCGCGGTACAGATGGGCCCAACAACATGCTGAATGGACCCCACAGAATTGGCATCACGTTCTCTTCACCGATGAGTGTCGCATATGCCTTCAACCAGACAATCGTCGGAGACGTGTTTGGAGGCACCCTGGTCAGGCTGAACGTCTTAAGACACACTGTCCAGCGAGTGCAGCAAGGTGGTGGTTCCCTGATGTTTTGGGGTGGCATTATGTGGGGCCGACGTACGCCACTGGTGGTCATGGAAGGCTCCGAAACGGCTTTACGATACCTGAATGACATCCTCCGACCCATAGTGCACCCATATCGGCAGAATATTGGAGAGGCATTTGTCTTCATGGACGACAATTCTCGACCTCATCGTGCACATCTTGTGAATGCGTTCCTTCAAGATAACGACATCGCTCGACTACAGTGGCCAGCATGTTCGCCAGACATGAACCCTATCGAACATGCCTGGGATATGTTGAAAAGGGCTGTTTATGGACGTCTTGACCCACCAACCACTCTGAGAGATTTACGCCGAATTGTCGTTGAGGAGTGGGACAATTTGGACCAACAGTGTCTTGATGAACTTGTGGATAGTATGCCACGACGAATACAGGCATGCATCAATGCAAGAGGACGTGCTACTGGGTATTAGAGGTAGTGGTGTGTACTGCAATCTGGACCACAAATGCTGAAAGTCTAGCTGTATGATGGTACAACATGCAATGTGTGGGTCTCATGAGCAATAAAACGAGCTGAAATGTTGTTTGTGTTGATCTCTATTCCCTTTGTATTTAAAGGTTCCGGAACTCTTGGAACCGAGGTGATGCAAAACTTTTTTTGATGTGTGTATATAGCGTACTTCCCAAGTATTTATTTTGAAATATTTGAAAAATACACTATATTTGAACTGAGAGTGGGATAGAGATAGGTGTACGAGTTATAATAAGACTTTTTAGGATTTTTAGTTTAAGCATATAGCCTACTTTCAAAATTGAACTTTTTCATTTTTATTCCAGGGACTTGAAACTTGGTTTACAGATAGAGGGATTAAGGACCTTCCATTTATGTCAAACAAACCTTTTTGCAAAATTCCTAATTATGGAAATATAACCCATTTTGGAAATATAACCCATTTTGAAAATATGTTTTAGAAAAAAATGCTAAATTTTCAAATATATTTTTTGAAATATTTGAAAAATACACTTTTTTGACTGAGAGTGGTATAGAGGTAGGTGTAGGGGTTAACATATGACTTTCTAGGACTTAAAGTTTTATCATATAGCCTACTTTCCAAATATTTTATGGAAAATTTTGAAAAATGCACTATTTTTGGACTGAGAGTGGGATAGAGGTAGGTGTAGGAGTTAACATACGACTTTTTAGGATTTTTAGACTTAACTTATAGCCTACATTCCAAATATATTTAGGAAATATATAAAAAAAACAATATTTTTTGACTGAGAGTGGGATAGAGGTAGATGCAGGAGTTAACATACGACTTTTTTAGGATTTTAGTTTAAAAATATAGCCTGCTTTCCCAATTCAACTATTAAGAAAAATTAGAAAAATACAATATTATTTTTGACTAGGTGTGGGATAGAGGTAGGAGTAAGAGTCAATCATTAACCTAAGAGTACTTTAAATTTTCTGGAATTTTAGTGTTTTGTTGTTGTTTCTTACAAACATGGCGGTACGCATCATTCTGCCATTAAAAAGGCTGAGATACTTTCCAAGACCAAATAAGCCAACATAAAACATAAAAAAAAACTTAACCTAACATAAAAGATAATGCAAAAAACAACATAAAAAGCCGACATAAAAGCCAATACAAGAAGCCAACATAAGAAGCCAACATAAAAGGCAACATAAAAAGCCAACATGTGACCCAATACAAAAAGCCAGCATAAAAAGCCAACACAAAAGCAGCTGTCAGCATTGACTAGGGTATATGAAGTGACAACAATCAGTTGACTACTATCTTTCACGGTGAACACATCGTGACCGTCGAAACAAGCAGTCTAGAGCCTTGTCATACGCAGTAAGTACCTGTTAGTCTTGTCTACGGTATATTAGGGGACCCTTAGCAATAAAATTGTCACTCCATTACCAGAACATTTGTAACCTTTGTAGTGTGAACGTCATTCTGATAGGTCAGTTACTACTATGGAACTTACTACAACCAACTAAGGTAGCCAACGTGCACTCTATCAAGGCTACTCTTATAACTATAATCGCCAGAATGTGCATGGAATAATATTCTGGCGATGCTCAAAAGAGAGGTCAAAAGGGTGTCGCGATGACCTAAAAAGTAAAAATGGAAAGGTTTTAAGTGTCAGTGTTCATCAATGTAGTGCTCCAAACGAACCACGGTTGTTGTTTACAAACAACCATGAATATGCTGAAAAGCAAGCTCGAGAAAACAATATTGTTGCTCAAGATAGTTCAACGTTGAAGAAACCCTTAACACTATCAAAAGCCACGCAGACTCTACACGAGGACCCTGTGGACGAGGAACAGGAGGAATTGGATAGTTCTAGTGATGTTGAGAATGATAATGGTGATTATAATGATAGTGATAAAGATGATGATGCTTATGATGATGATGATGATGATGATGATAATGAAAAAGAAATGGATGAGGTCTTTCGTCTATAAAACGATTGCGGCTTACACTGTTTTTAAAAACAACAGTGAATGGACATTGTTATAAAAGGATCTACAGCAAGCCTTGTGTGTAAAAACTATAACTAGCAAAGTTTTAACATGGTATTCATACTCAAAAATGAAATAAAACTAGAAAACAAATTAAACCAACTGTACAATGTATAACAAAATACAAAGAAAAAATGTATTATGTGTAAATATTGTAAATGTATTGAACCCTTATTGATTTGCCGATCAATAAGTCTTCATGATTTTTTATTATTATTATTACTGATGCCCAGGCAGTACATGTTGGAGGTTGACAAAGGGGAGTCAGGTAGTGTGTCGCAACTATTGCAACAGGAGTAGCGCGGTAGTTATTCCTGACGATGACCGGGTAAGCCGAGTTCAAGGACAAATTCAGTACGAATGCGCATCCGAGTCGGCGTCATTATGGGCGGGCCAGAAGTGAAGTTCCAGCCGATACTCGATTGAATCAGCAAATCAGGAGAGAGGACACCTAAGCCACGCGGAGAGTGGCGTACCTTAAAAAGGCGCGCTAAAACACGTGTCTGAAGAACCGCCGATGCGATATAATTCCGCATAAGTCCGTTGAGACGTTTGGATGAAAAGAAGAAGATTGATACTAGTCCCAAGTCTGTGAGGTGAAAACTGCGGATTATTTTCACAGATTGCCCCCACTTCACCCTGTTCTGTCAGTTTCTAATAAATTGATCGGTGATGAGCTGTTTGAGACACAACTTTATCGAGCTCTTGTGAGCATCGTTCACGCCGATCTGAGTTACGATTTATCAAGCTCTAGTGAGCATACTTCACGTCTGTTTGACAAACATTTTATTTTGTGCTCTGGGAGCAGAGTTCACGCTTAGCGGAGGGAGATCTCTAGTCGAGATAAGCGCTACGCGGTAGACATAATTTGAGAGACTCGTTAAAAGCCAGTTGCCTGGTGAACGAAGAGTGTAATTTTCTGTAAAATGTTGTGTTATATTTTGTGTGACGTATATGTGCGTGTGCTATAAGCAAATGCTGAGATAGGGCCAGTTCTACGTTGAGTAATCGCCTAGGACTTTATTGTGAGTGAAAGTCAGTAGCTCATAGCGATTCTAGCTAGGCAAACTAATAACTTTGAACATTTCTTTCCAAGAAGCAACGCCAAGATGTCTCCTGGAAGGTCGATTGGTGGAATGAAGTGCTACGCCTCTACCAATACGTCGACGATGGACGAGTAGATTTCCCGTAGGGAAATGCCTTGGGATGGAGGTTGAGTTCTACAAGCCGCACGGTGATGTACAAACCATTGATTTATTCAATATGTAGCTATATTTGACGCGGGAACGTTGTAAATATTTTATTCTTTGTTTTTCTTGTATTTAGAGGTTTTTGTGCGCCGACACTGTTACGTTTAAATGTACGTTGGCACGTGGCCAAAGTGTTTGTTTGATTGTATATTTTTCTTATGAGTCATTATTAGTATGCACGGCGTGTGTATTTGATTTTATCCATGCGAATGCGAAACTCGTCACGGTCGATAAGTGGTGCTTTATTCAAGTTCATTTTTTTTAGGAAAAAGGGGTAAAAGTTGTTAGATGTTGTGCGAACAGGTTTTTATTCATACTAGGGTTGCCGAGCGCAACAAATTAAGATGTCACTGTAGAACACCTTAGTTCTATTTTTTTTTTTAGTTTTTTTTTTAGTCCTTTTCAGGTTCTTTAGTCACGGACTAGATTGGGAGCGCAAGTCGGTGGAAAATATTTTATGTCCTTTATTTCAGGTTTCTGTCAAACCCATACGTGTGATTCTGGTGTGTGTCTTGTGTCAAAGTGTGTGTATTGATTCTTCGTGATGAGGGGTAGGATGTGCCTACCGCCCTCATAATTTTGTGGTTGTATTTTTTATTGGAAAGGCAGAGAGCTCTCAAGAGGCTACTGTACCTTGTCCAGTGCTGATTCTTGGATTTCCGTGGGAAATGCTGAAATATTTTATTTTGACACACACACACGTATATTATGTGCTTTTGGGAGCACACTTCTTCGAGACTCGAACCAGTGCCATGGCAGGTCGAGGTTATTGACACGTGGGTTGACAGATGTGCAGATTCCACTTTGCGCCCGTCTATGTCTGGTGATTCATCTTTTAGGCAGTCCAGCTGACCGACTGACCCCTGTAAGCTATCTGTAGCAAACCTGTTCTTTTAATGGTCATTGGATCATAATTTTAATTGGGAGTTCGCCATGTCCGTTACGAATTACCGCATATCGTATGAAATGAAATATTTGTTTTATGATGTAAATGTTGGCTTTGAGCCTAGTGATTTCTATGACTCATTTCATTGTTAGATTTCTCTGTTGTGACACCGTTGGGTGTAAGTAGTATTTTCTTGTAAAAATGGCAAGCGGCCATAAGTGTATTTTTCTTGATTGGTCACGTGTTAATTTACTTGTGTTGATTTGAAAAGTCCTAGTTTAAGGCGTTAATGTTGTTTGCTACGGCAGTTCTTGATTCCAATTTCACGCGGATTTTTTTAAATTTAGTGTAGGTAGTGTCGGATTAGTTTAATTAGTTTTTGGTTGGTTCCTCGTGTCTGTCTAGCTCAAAGACAATGCAGATTCGTCCCCTGAAGGTTTACTGAATGGTAACGAATCTCGCATTAATTTGTACACATCGTAACGCATGTAGAACAGCCGCACACGCACATGTCATTGTAGTAATTTGGGACATTTGGTCCAGATGTTTACGGTCTCTCCTGACATCAGGCCTAGTTTGGCAATTTTATTAATTCAAGTGGGAGTCATTTAGGAGACCTTGTTTTGTTTTTATTGTAAATAGTGTAAATTTGTTGATCTGTTATTAAATTCATATGTTTTAACCCTGGTATTCACTTTTTCCTGCATGTTATTTTGTTATATGTTACCCTGCATGTTATAAGAAGCGCTTAACAACAACTTTACGAAATGGACTGTTACACCCCCCGAAACTGAGTCTCATATGCTTCTCTGCAAGGGTTCAGTATTTAAAATGAATAAAAAATATTGTATGTACACTGCTTGTACATTTTAATTACTACCCAACTCCCCCACTCCTAATCCAAACTGTTAACCTCTAGTAATCTTGAGAAATTACCCTTAGTAAGCTAAACGTAGGTAGCCAAAAGTATAGTATAACCCATTTATTACCTTTATGCTTTGGGATAAGGTATACAGCCTTGTTATATGTAATGAAGAATCGTGTGTCACAAATATGAACTTTCGACATGGACTAAATCAAAAACATATAAACAACAACATTGGAAAATCCATTTTTCCATATTGACAAAATTCAAAAACTTTAAAGTGAAATTTTAAAAACTGTAAATGGGAAATTGTGAAATTGACAAATGTGTAAACAACAAATTGGAGAATCCATGTTTCCATATCATGAAATTCGAACACTTTTAAATTACATTTAAAAAAGTGCTAAGTGGTAATTGGGAATTTGACAAATGTGTAAACAAAAAAATGAAAAAAAAATGAAATCAAAAGCTTTTTAAAACTTAACTGACTTTGTAATTGTAAGCTGGTTGTGCGTAGCGAACATGTTGCACAGTAGCCACAGTGCAAGTGTTAGCTTTACTTTACACTCTATGAGACTAGCATAGAGATAGTTGCGTGTGCCCTTATATATTTTGGGTGTGTGCATTAGGCTTTGGCTTAGCTTTAAAGATTAGGTTAGGTTAGGTGAAGTTAGGTTAGGTGAGGTTTGTTAAGTCAGGTTAGGTGAAGTTATTTTAGGTTAGGTGAAGTGAGGTTAGGTAATGTTAGATTAGGTCAGGTTAGGTTAGGTTAGGTTAGGCGAAGTTAGGTTAGGTTTGTTAAATTAGGTTTGGTAAAGTTAGGTGAGGACATGTTTTGGTTATGTGAACTGAGGTTTGGTGAAGTTAGGTTAGGTTAGGTAAGGCTTGGTTAGGTAAAGTACGTTTGGTTAGCTTAGGTTATGTTAGGCTAGGTTAGGTTAGGTAAAGTTAGGTCAGGTGAAGTTAGGCTATGTGAAGTTAGGTTAGATGAAGTTAGGGTAGGTTAGGTTAGCATGTCATTGACGTAAGTGGTTGCGTGCAGTGACCATTTTGTGTATTAGCCCTGTGCTAAAAAAAAAATTACATATTTAATGAATAAAAATGTATAAGTTAAAAAAAAAAACTTAAAGATAAAATGTTTGGTGTGTGACCTTGTAGTTTGGTCTTTTCGGTAAAATTTAAAATGTAAAATAAAATAAAAATCCAAAATTTAAAAATCTAAAATTTAAATATTTAAAAATCTAAAATGTAAAATCTTAAAATGTAAAATGTAAAATATAAAAATTAAAAAAATATTACATGCATTAACATAAATATTAAAAGAGTTTTCTGTAATTATGGGTTAGAGAATTGTTGGGTTATTGACCTTGCAGTTTTGTGCTTTGACATAATAAGAGAAAATATATATAAATAATAAATTAAATATTAAAAAAACAATGCATAGTTAACAATAAATAAATAATGATTTGAAAATCCCGCCATTAAGGTGTGTGGTTTCGCGCAGCGGCCATCTTGCCCATTAGCCCCTGCACCAGGTCCGGCCTATATTACCTACTTAGGAACATCATTTTTCTTCCAAAGCTCATGTTTTGTTGAAGAGCCGCTAAATATTTGATTGGTATTATTTGACTGCTTTTGAAATTAATCGTGCTGAGCCACGTAACATCTTGGAATGGATTGAAACTTTTGAGATACATCGCTCTTCTCTAAGGAGGATTTACGAGATGCATTCCTCAACAAAGAAGGGAAGTTCTGACTGGTATCATCCAAAATATTTTGACGAGCATCTTTCTTCAATGTTTAAGATCTCTGAGGTCTAGTGCTTCGGGAGAAAGGAACAGAAAGTTGCGTCATTGTAAAAAGTTAACTTTTGAGACAGATGTTTATTTGTGTAAGATCGTGTAGAGGCATCAATACTGCGGTCACGCTCCGGAGAAGTATTTCGGTGAAATTTCAGTCGTGTTAATGTTGTAGGTTTACAAGAATACTTCTCTTTGTTCTGTCGTTCACTTTGGCGTTTGCCGACATCGAGTGAAACCAATTCCTTGTACTTTAATGTTGGATCTGTTACAGATTGGGAGTTAAGTTCAGCAATTAGCTCGCTGGTTGTTTTCACTCTTCGTGTTTTCTTAAAAGATGCTATCTTCTCCTTTACCATGTCTATTTCCTTTGCTGCAGGTCTCTTCTTTGTCCCATAATACAGGCTAACAAAACTGGTCTTTGGTTCCCTCGAATGGCGTTGCGTGATGTATTTAGCCACCACACACTTGTGGACTGGTGCTTCCCTGCAGACCTTCATACTTGTAGACTAAAATATACATAAATTGAACTTTTTTTTAGCGTATGGCTTTTAGTGCCGGGAGTGTCCGAGTACATGTTCGGCTCGCCAGTTTTGTAGCTGCTTCGAGACGGACACCCAATGGGTGAGCTACAAGTACCGTTGGGGAGGAAAGTTGGAATGTAAGGACGAGGAGTTGGAAGGTAGCGGCTGTGGCCCATAGTTAGGGACCAACCCCGGCATTTGCCTGGAAGGATGATGGGAAATCACAGAAGACCATCTTCAGGGTTGCCGGCGAGGGGATTCGAACCTCCTCGCCTCCCGGATGTGAGCGACTGCCAGCAGTCATGCCGTAACGACCACGGCTAACTCACCCGGTATAAAATTGAACTAATGTCTTTATTAACAGAACACAATGTAAAGTAATACACCCTCTGTCTGAAAAGTTCGGTGAATGAGTTTATATTACGAACGGATTGTTGGCTTACCTGAAACAGCCGTTACTATCCTTCCAAATAATCACCGTGGATGGTTATGCACTTCTTAGAACGACTGAACAAGTCCTGGCATAGTCTTCCTGAGGGATAGCCTTCAGTTGGGTCGTCACATTACGTTGGATGTCCGAAAACCTCTGGCCCTGCAGGGCTTTTCGGCCACCCTGGACCCCGATACTCCATACTTTGACGCTTGCCTTCGAGGTCGTATCTCAGGCACCAGGTCTCATCACCCGTGACGATGGTTTTCAGGACCATTCACCCTTCTCACTGCCACCCGTCGAACAGGTGTCCATAAATTCACCTTTCTCACTGCGGCCCGTCTATCAGGTGTGCAAGGCAGGTTGCATAAATTCGCGCTTCTCTCTCGCTTTCAAATTTAGAGTTTTGACGACCCAAACTGAAGGCTGTTCCTAAAGAAGACTACGCTAGGAGTTTCCAGGAATTGTTAAGTCGTTCTCAGAAGTGCATAACCTTCCACGGGGATTACTTGGAAGGACAGTAATGGCTGTTTCAGGTAAGCCAACAATCCGTTCGTAATATAGCCTAGCCCATTCACCGAGCTCTTCAGACAGAGGTTGTATATTCACAAGACAAGTCTCTTAGGCTTCCCATCAAGTTTTCAGTAAAACGGGGACATTTTGTAGGAAACTTGTGAAAAACATGTGACACGTCAGAAAATAAATACGCAGGAGAACTTTGCTAGTCAGAACTAATTGGGACCGGGGAATGTGTGAATTATCAACAATTCGGATTAACAGGGTTCATTTATAATTAGGCTTATAAAATGTCAGGTTGCTTATTATTTGTAGCTACTCCTTCTTCATGATAAGGTTCCATCAGTGTTGCCTATACAAATGACACTCCTTTTCCACTTCTGCTTCTATCCCTTAAATAATTTTATATGAAAAGAAAATTATACATTTGTAAGTACTGTGATATCACTCCACAAATTCTTTGAGTAATTTGCGGTGTCTGTTGAGGGATTTCGCCTAGGGCCACCGGGTCAGCCTCATCGGCAAAACTTGGTTCATCATGACAAGACCAACATCTGGAGTATAATTAATGGCCGTGGAATCAAACATGTCATCTTTTAAGATGACCAACTAAAAAACAATTATTTCACTAAAAATTAATATACCATTAATGCTTTCATTATCACTTAAAACAATTAAAAAACTGGCTGGCATGTTATGAATCAAACATATTTTATTCATTTTAAATAACACAATTACATACAAATATTTCAGTTATTTATAAATGTTAATATGACACAAACCAAAATATACACATTTTTAAACTAATTTTACATTTTATCACGAATTTCAAAATATAAGGTGCGTTCAAAAAGTAACGAGCCGGAGGTATAATTACAGAAACCAGTACCTGTATATTAGAAGTATTGGCCCTGGCTGTTGAGGCACTTGTCCCACTGTGACACGAGGCGGTGAATGGCTGTCTCATAAAATTCCCTGGGCTGCGGTGTGAACCAGTTCCGCACGAACAGCTGGACGTCGGCGTCCGAGGTGAATCGTTGGCTCCGCAGAGCCCTTTTCAGGGGACCAAACATGCCGTAATCACAGGGAGAGAGGTCTGGGCTTTATGGAGGGTGGCCGAGAACCTCCCATTAGAATTTCTGCAGGAGTGCCGCAACTGTGTTGGCCGTATGAGGTCGTGGAGCGACCACGGGGTCTATGGCGTTCACTGTCACTCGGCGGTCCTGGGTAATGAGTGCATCAAACAGCTGGACGTTGTCATCGGTAATGCAGGGGGGTGTCCCAGACCGAACGACACCCGTCCTTCTCTGAAGCGCTTGTGCCACCCCTTGACCCTTGCAAGGGACATGCAGTGTTCGCCGTACACTTGTGACATTCGGCGATAAATGTCCGTTCCCCCTACTCCTTCCGCTGTCAGAAATCGAACAACACCTCTTTGCTCTTCGGTTGACGCCTCCATGTCACTGTTTGCAATGCGACTGGCAGCGTTGGACGATTGATGCATGCTGCTGCTCGCTTTGTGTCGTCACGTGACGGGCACGCATGCCCTCTAGCGACGGGCTGTGACCTTCCACGCTCTGGTCGGAACCACACCACTTTACACACGCAACGATTAGCCGATGTCGTCACCAGTTTGCGCATTCCAGACTCCGGCTCGTTACTTTTTGAACGCACCTTATAAATAACTTCATGAATTCAACGGTTGACTTCGTTTTTGTCTTTCAAATCATTGAAAAAGTGTATTTAGGTTGTGTAGATAAGTATAGTCGTATTGTACTATAAAAGATAAAATTATAAGTTACCGTATAATGCAACTGCATGAGGCATAAATATAAACAAGAAACATATTCCCAGTACCTGACCATCTATTAGACTCGGGCACATTAAATAGTTGTTCCAATTAGGACTCATATAACACAAGGGTTACTATATGTCCAATCGGTTACTAGCAAAGGAATAAAATAAAATGGTCCCGTCATTCAAAATATTATTAAAATCATGATCGTACTAAAAGCGATTGTGCATTGGTTTTCAAAATGGGGAGGGGGATGTACAAGAATTGTAAGGGGGCACAAACAACTTGGAAGGAAATGAAACCTGTCCAGAAATTAATACACAGGGTTATTTAAAACACAGCAGATTACAAATAAACTGTAAGATAGAGGAAAGATGAAAATTTTATCATTCTTGAGGTTGCATATAAGAAACCAAGGAATCATCCCAGTGAACCGCACGGTAAACAAGCCACACATGTATCCGAATATGTTATGCACAAATCAAAGTGATAGTGTTTTGACCGTGTTGAAGAAGATAATCGCGCTGTGATGAATAGACCACCTGATATCCGAACTTACAATATTTCATAATGGTATATTGGCTTTCACGGCCAGTGAATTAAAACTCAGCAATTCTTCTAGATTTGTGCCGTGCCTTGGGTGTGGTTTCACCTAGGACACCAAGCTGGCTCATCAGCGGGCTCTTGGTGTCCCCGCCCGGACCCCCAGTGTAGTAGCAAACTGCGCGCCACCTCCCTTTTTATGAAGGACACCTGCAAACTTTACTGCGAAATCTAAAAGCTCAAGCAGCCATGATCTCCCTATGAAGGGTTCTAAAACTATGGTATATTGGCTTTCACGGCCAGTGCATTAAAACTCAGCAATTTTCCTAGTTTAGTGCCGTGTCTTCTGTGGGGTTTCGCCTAGGACACCAAGCTGGCTCATCAGCAGGCTCTTGGTAACCCCGCCCAGACCCTCACTGGAGTAGCGAACTGCGTGCTACCTCCCTGTTTATGAAACGCTCCTACGCCACATTATGGCCATATGGAAGCCTTCGTAGGGAGGTTAAGGCTGCTTGAGCTTTTAGTTATCGCAGTCAAGCGGTGCAGTTGCACCTAATATAAAGGGAGGTAGCGCGCAGTTTGCTACTACTGTGGGGGTCCGGGCGGGGACACCTAAGAGCCCGCCGATGAGCCAGCTTGGTGTCCTAGGCGAAACCCCACACAAGACACGGCACAAACCTAGAAGAATTGCTGAGTTTTAATTCACCGGCCGTGAAAGCCAATATACCATCTTTTTGGAAGCCTTCATAGGGAGGTTATGGCTGCTTGATCTTTTAGTTCTCACAGTAAAGTGGTACGGGTGCGCTTCATAAAAAGGGAGGTAGCGCGCAGTTCGCTACTCCAGTGGGGGTCTGGGCGAGGACACCAAGAGCCCGCTGATGAGCCAGCTTGGTGTCCTAGGCGAAACCCCATACAAGACACGGCACAAACCTAGAAGAATTGCTGAGTTTTAATATTTCTTAATGTCTAGCATTGACTGGTTAATACGATTCCATACAATATTATACATTGGTTCTTTAGAATCAGGAATGGCATGCATTATATTATTATTACACTTAAGTCATGATTTACTGTTTTACACTTTATCTTGGCATTAATTTGATTACCCACTTCACTTAATTACAGTAAGCTTGGAGACTAGTTTTGAGGTCGAGCCCAACGACATCCCCCCCCCCCCCCCCCTTAAGGTAGAAATGAAACAGTCTCAAAACTGTTTTCTTTTCTAAGATTACCTCACAATCTCAGTTCCCTGAATTGATCGGTTTTTTTGGCCTAACATCTAGGTTATCGGCCCCTAATGATCTGGGTGATGGCGACAATGACAATGAAATGGAAACCAGAACGAAAAACAAGGTAGATTGAAATTACTTACAAAAAGGAGTTCAGATCGAAAATACATTAAAAAAATGCAATGTAGATTGAAAATACTAACAAATGGTAAATTGAAAGAAAAAGGTAATTTGAAAGAAAGATTAAAAGAAACTTTCAAAATGTAATCTAGATACACGGGGAGCCAATTAACAAAACAGTGCGGGAATCTTAAAGAGAAAAAGATACCCTAAGATGGAGAGGAGCCAGCACAATGCCATGGACGCTCCTAATTGCAGACAATGTCATGTTGGCCTCTGGGACTCAGGTTGATCTGCAACGTCAAACCCAGCAATGGAACAATCGGCTGGAGCAATACGGTCTGCGCCTCAATAAGAAGAAAACCGAATATATGACATGTGACACACAAGCAATCGGAACCATTCAGGTAGACGGCGAGGATCTACCGCGAGTAACGAGATTCAAGTATCTTGGCTCCACGATCGCTGCTGATGGCCGACTTGTCGAAGAGGTCAATGCAAGGATATCCGCAGCTTGGATGAAATGGCGAACAACAACTGGCGTCACTTGCGACAGGAGGATGAAAGATCGCCTCAAAGCTATCGTACTGTCATCCTACCTGTCGCCCTATATGGTTGCGAATGTTGGCCTGCTACGACAGGGAGTCATGGAGACCAGGATGCCGCGGTGGACAGCTGGTGTTACTAACCTGGATCGCATCCCCAACGATTGCATCAGGGATAGATTTGGCATTGCACGCATTCCTGAAAAAATGTGCGAGAGTCAATTAAGATGGTTTGGACATGTGCTGACACTATAGCAAAGACGGGTTACATGTTGGAAGTGGCCGGTAATAGACCAAAAGGACGACCTAAACAGCGATGGGCCGATACCCTTCACAAAGATCTGAAGAGCGTCGAGGTCAAGCAGCAAGAAAGCCTTTTTGGAGTTTGTTTTTGGTAAATGCCAAGGAAACACTGGGAAGGTTGCAAGAATACTTCAAAAACTTGCTAAATGTAATTGGAGACTTATCCGGCAATGTGGCCAATTTTGAGATTATGCAGGAGGAGAATGAGGATGGGAACAGGATCACTGTTGAGGAAATAGAGAGGGTGGTAAATAAACTACCATGTCACAAAGCGGCAGGGGTAGATAAAATTCAGCCAGAACTGGTAAGAACTGCATATGATAATCAAATTAGCGTGGGATTTAGGAAACTATCTTCTGAGTGGACAACAGCAGTCATGGCCCCAATTCATTGAACATCAATGATTGCAACAATTCTAGAGGCATTTCTTCGATAAGTGTCCTCGACAAAGTGTACTCGGGTATTGTAGGTAAGAAGGTTTGATCATTGGCCAAGATTAAGATGGGTGGAAACAGGTGTGGCTGTGGACCACAACGAGCATGTGTTAATCCTACCATCGGTACTGCTAAAATATTTCCCATATTTGTTTTGATCGTTATGGAGTTTGATTTGAATTAGGACGACACAATCTTGTGTTGCACTGTAAATGGAAAAAAAGATGAATAGTAGTCTATGTTTGAAATGTGTTCTAAATAATCGATTGGTAATCATGAGGTTGGAGAAACATAGCCTACCTTTTAATCCATATTCTTGTTGGATATTGTGTGTTCACTTGACACAAATGAACGTAATTGAACTGGTTTTACTCATATGAGATATTCTTACAATCATTGCTTTGTTATTATTGTGAAGGTGGTTGCAAGAAACTAATTCAAATGAATCCATCTTGGATAGCTTAGCCAATTATGGAATATGTACTTTTCTGGCCAAAAAGAAAATATTGTTGGAATAATGGAATGTGAATTGATTACCAGTGCCTATTTTGTAGGTAAAGTAAGTTAAAACAATAACATCTGTTTGTATTGACAGACAGGTTTTGTACTTAAGATGTTCCTTATTTTATGGGATTGTGGTTTGAAACAGAAAATGTGTGTAGAAGTGGAAAGGTTAATGGGTGGGAAGGGTGGTATGTTTTTCTTAATATGTTTATGGTGGGTCTATCAAAATTTTTACTGGTAGTTAGTTAATGTGTTGAAAAGGGGTTGTTTTCAAATGATGGTTCATTGATGTTTTCATATGGGTGGAGCGTTTTGTTTACAAGGATCTCAATTTTCTCACCCAAGAACACAGGTCTTAATGACCACTATGTCCCAAGCTCCTCAAATGAAAAAAATACAACCAAATCCCTATGTATGCCTGCTTTAGAGGATAGCTTCTCGGAAAAGTAAGATGACCAACAAGAAAAAAATTATTTCACAAAAAATTAATTAACCATTAAAGTTTTCATTATCACTTTGCATCTCGCATTGGTACGAAGATCCCCTGTTCCTTCATTTCCTGAGTGAAGATTTCACTGGCTTGACAATGAGGACAGCAGAAAGAATAGCCGCTACGCATAGCCAACTTCTGAACGCAATGACGGTGATACCATGCTTTTTCTCGGCAGCATCGTCCCCACAGACTGTGCATATAGCCTCCTGGGTAAACAAAGTCGCTACAAAGCACGCATTTCATCTTAGATTGTAGCCGTTCGTTCTGGTACAATCGGTGTTCACGGCAGAATGTTCTGAATTTGCCAAAGAACTGCGGCATAGCTGCCCATCGTAGACCACAAGTAAGGTGGAAGACCCTGTAACACCCAGGATTCTGGCAGTAAATGCTGGCACCCATTTCCTTGCAATACACACATACAATTGTTTTACAGCGTTGCAACTCGCGATGGATGTCTGGGAGTAGGAAGCCAGCAATCCCTTCCTTATCTTTACCTCGCCGCACAACATTTCTGGAGAGTAACAGGCAGAAATAATGAACGGAAACATTGTTCTTGATATGAAACGTTCCTAGTTTCAACTCGTTATCTTCGCTGCTCTTGCATAAACAGCATTTCAACTGTTTATTCTTTGCTACTGGGGAGGAAACTTTCTTGAGTTTTTGCATTTCCATGATGTCCTCTTGATCGGCACAGCAAATGAAGGCACGCTGAAAATAAAAGGACAGGGAGATATTAATAGAGAAAAACTAGGATATAAAATTGAAATGAGCTGGGTATAAACAAAATAATCTTATTATATAATACGCTAAGGTGTATGTTTCACAAAACTCAAGCTCCTAAACCAGAGGGAGTTAGAAAGTGTGATTTGTACCAAAATCTTCCAAATCGTCTCAATAGTACAGGAAGAATCTTGCATTTCTTGAGAAGTCAATGGAAATATATTTATTTGTTTATAAAGTGCTTTTAGACAAATAAACAAGACGATAGTCCCTGGCAGAACTGTGTCGCGTAAAGCCCGCATAGCACTAGAGCTGGTCGGGTAGTCAGCACACAAGCGAGAGTTCTCGCACTGACCCGGTTTGTGTGGGCGAGACTAGGTAGTTTCCCGTAGGTCAAGTTGGCCTCGGGGAGTAAGGATGAGTCCCGGGAACTTGACATGAGGCACCCTGTGCCGTGTTATTATAATGTATGTTCTCGTTCAGCATGGTCAGTTCGTTCGCTGAGCACATAAGCTCTACAGAATGACTACTTGTAGACTGAGTCCCTAAGGACTGACTTGACGATATTCTATAAGTAACAGACCATTGTCTGATGTGGTTTGACTCACTTGATTCACGAAGACATGATCAACAGTCCTGACTGGAGCTTGACGTAGAATCATCTACTAGTCTAATATAATTGATCGATCAGGATTGTCCTGCTCTGATTGATCGACTATACAAGATTTACCTTACATTTACTCAACAAGATTGACCTCGTTCCTAATGAACCCCGGTCTTATATAGGGATATTCCTTACTCTCCAACTTGGACTTTGACAATCTCCTACTCTGGAGAAGTGGGTGGTGACAGTTTACTCTGCCCTGCCTAATGCTGCGCTCTGGTGGCCGCTGACAGACATGATGGTCGAGCCCCACGACATAATAAATATTAGCCAACTTCTACAGCCTGGGGGTTCGTACTGAGAGGGCGTGGGTCCGATACTGCCAAAAATGTTATTATGGTCTGAGGGCTGAACTGAGTTCAGGAGGGGGGGGGGGGTGTTGTTCTGCCATCTCAGTACCCCCACAGTTCTCAATCATCATAATTCCGCCATTTTGAGTTGACAATTGTAGTTTTCAGTCGGTCTACACAAAATTCCAATTACTTGAATATGTGAAAACTCTATGAGATTAAGATATAGGCTACAGTATACCGTATATAAGGATGGCCTGATCATCAGATCTAAATATGCAAGCTCTACAATGGTGTCAAGTGGTGACCTGTCTTTAAATTCCCGTAAGTTATATTTTAGAAATCCCTGAGATTCGCCTGGAAAATGAATCTTAAAGCGCGAATCAAGTTTTTCTAGCGTACAGTAAGTGTAATTGAATAGCGAGAGTGTGTTGTTTCATGATGAGACGTCTAAGCACGTACTAAAGACAAATGAAGTCCATCTGGATTGGTCATTATCCAGATCACGATGAAGTATAACTTTTGATCGTGAAAGTCACAGAATCGTACGCTTACATCATTGTATTCACAAACGGTGCCGATCACATCCTATTGCGTACTTTACTCAAGATTTTCCCCAAAATCAGACCGCGCTGCACCGTAAACTCGCGACCACAGTAGAAACTGCAAGAATTAAGTCAGCCCACTTGCGGGTAGCACCGATACCTCGCCACATTCGACCATACCCGACTGAGAACTTGCCACCTTCCACTTTGCTAGGCCAAACGGCGGAGAGTGGCGTCGATAACGTTCATAGCGACATTTCTCCATGTCTGTCCGCGAGAACCAGGATCTCGTCAAACGGACGGCCAGCGGTGTGGATTACATAGCATCGCAATATTTCAGTCTCGAGGAGACCGCGAGGACAACGGGAATCTCGTCAAATAGCAGAGAGCGGCGTCGATTGCGTAACATCGTGATATTTATCCATGCCCGACCGTGATAGCAACGGGAGGGAGTCTTGTTAAATGGACCGCGAACGGCCCCGATGAGTAACATCGCAATATTTCTCCATGTCTGCCCGAGAGAACGGGAATCTCGTCAAACGGACTACGATCGGCGCCGATTGCGTAACTCACCCAATATTTCGACCGCAAAGATAAAGTGAAACTTGTCAAACGGCCGAGAGCAGTGTTGATTGTGTAACATCGCAATACAGTCAGTACCTTCCCACATTGTTCTCCAGTACCCAGCCTCGACCTCGAAGCCGTAGGAACAGCAGAAATGCCGTTAAAGTGACGTTGGCGAAAGGCGAAGTAGCATAACGGTTCCTACTTCAGCTGAATATCTTTCCCCATCACATTGAGCTTTGCAAAGATTGGCGAACGTACCCATTGACATAAAAATATCAGCTCTGCTGGAAAACAACTGGTCTCCTCTGAGAATAACAAAGCAGGCTGAGTCCTGTCCGTCATTGTCTAGCAACGAGCGCGGCGCGCGGAAGGGGTACGGCCGGCGGTCGACCAGGCAAAGCAGTCGCATTCGACGCGACGATGCTATTGCGTCGTGACGTTGGCTGGGCTCTCACCCCACTTAGCACCCTAAAAGGCGGTATCGCAAAATACGGGGCGGCGCGTTCTGCAGGCGAAATAGAAGGCCGAGCGGCAGGACTCTACCGAGCGTTCAGAGGCTAATAAATCGGGCATTATGAGACTTTTCAAGATTTCCCGTATCAAATTCGAAACTCCCGTATATCTCCCGCATTCTTCCAGGGTCTCTAAAATTCCCGTACATTTTCCGCATATCCCGTAAATTATCGCTCGACACCCTGTCTACAAAACAATACCAAACCTACTGCGACACCCACAGACAGTCTCTGCCCTCCATAAACAAAATATAAGAAAACCTGTCAGAAAACTTAGTGAAAATGAAAATCCACAGCCTGCTTCCAGTCTCCGACCGGGTCAGGAATGGAATGAATGAAGCCCCCATCTAGGGGCGAGGATATGAACTGTGCCGGCTGCCGAGGCCTGACGCACTCCTCTGGGGCAATGATTAAATAAATGACAGATGAAATGAAATGATAGTGGACAGTGTTGCTGGAATGAAATTTTGACAGGGAAAACCGGAGTACCCGGAGAAAAACCTGTCTGCCTCCGTTTTGTCCAGCACAGATCTCACATGAAGTGACCGGGATTTGAACCACGGACCCAGCGGTGAGAGGCCGACGTGCTGCCGCCTAAGCCACGGAGGCTTATTCAGAAAACTTAGTAAATGTGGTAATTATTAGTGATAAATATTAAAGCATTAAGCACCGGATAAAATAACTATTGAAAAACTTAGAAAAGACGATCACACAACAAAAACAGTTTACCTCCCCCAAACTAATCTATGAATCTGTAGCTTCTATTAGGCCCTACTGTGATACACTTAAGCAGTAAGACATATACTACTGTAGAATTGTTAACTAATATGCGGAAATGACCCACTGTGATGTAATAACTAAAAGCTATAACTACAACATAACATATTGTTTGTCTACTACTAAGGTACCATCTGACTGGACAAAAGCAGTAATCGCACCAATTTATAAGCAAGGTAACAGAAAAGATTGCAATAATTATAGAGGCATTTCTTTGATAAATGTGCCAGGCAAAGTGTACTGAGGCATTGAAGAAAGAAGAGTAGATTGTTGACCGAGAGTAAGATGGATGAAAACCACGAGGATGTCAGGATCAAATTGTTAGTATGCGCCATGTTATTGCTACAAGAGGAATATAGGCTACAGTTGTGTTTGTCTTTTGTAGGTCTAGAGAAGGCATACGATAGACAATAGAGTACCGAGGGAGAAAACGCTGAGCATCCTGAGGGATTATGGTATCCGGGGATGGCTGCTACAGGCAATCAAATATATTTATGTTGATAATCAGGCTTTAGTGAGAGTTGATGGTAGGATGAGTTCTTGATTCAAGGTTGTTACAGGAGTGAGACAAGTCTGTAATCTCTCACCATTATGGTTTATTTTATATATGGACCATTTGCTGAAGGGCATAAACTGGCTGGGTGGGATTGAAGTAGATGGGAACCAGGTAAGCAGTCTGGCCTATGCTGGTAATGGTAGACCCCGTTGAAAGCTTGCAAGCCAACATGTTAGAACTTGAACAGAAATGTAGGGAGTATGGTGTGAGGATCAGCATTGTAAAGATTAAAGTTATGTTGGCAGGGAAGAAACACAAGAAAATAGAACGCCAGGTAGGAGGACCTAACTTGGAGCAGGTGGGCTGTGTATTCTCTCAGGATGGTCACTGTGTGGGGAAGGAAATAGAGTCGAGGTGTATAAAAGCCAATACAGTGAGGTCTCAGTTGCGATCTACAGTATCCTGCAAGAAAGAAGTTAGTGTAGCGATGAAACTCTCCCTACATCGCTCAGTATTTTGACCGGCATTGCTGTATGGAAGTGAGAGCTGGGTAGCCTATCTGATACATAAGCTGCAGGTAACTGATATGAGGGTAGCACGAATGATTGCTGGGACAAAGAGATGGGAGCAATGGCAGGAGGGTACTCGTAATGAAGAGATAAAAGCTAAGTTAGAAATGATCACGCTAGATGAAGCTGTTAGTATGAGCCTACTCAGATGGTGGGGTCATGTGGGGGAGGAGAGATTACCTAAGTTCGGATGCAGAGGGTAAGAGAGGTAGATGTAGGCTATACCTAGGAGGCGACGGTTAGATTCAGTGTAGAACGATTTCAAAGTGAGAGGTGTCGAAGCATAGGAGGCTGCAATGCTAACTGCTAATAGGGGATCATGGAGGTGACTTGTTCGCAAACAGAGGCTTGCAGACTAGACTGGACGCTGAAAGGCAAAACAGTCTCAAATGAAAATGAATGAATACTACTAATGTATTGAAAGATTTGATGATACTTATCTGAAGTTGTGGAATGTCTAAAGGCTGCTCTGACAACCACTTGTGGTGTGGGCTTTAGTAAAATCTGTAAGTACCGGCATAAACAATGAACTGAGTTCTCGTTTCCTTCTTCTTCAATAGTCCGTAACAATATTTATAGCTTAACCCATTAATGCCCAGATAAAAAAAACTTCCAAATTTTTGAAACTCTCACAATTGAGTGCCTGAGAAGGGCTATTCCACAAACACATAGTTTAGAGATAAATGAAGTTTTATTATGCTTGGTACAAAATGCATAAAATTTGTATAATTGTACTGGGAAATGGCGTATTTGCTTTCAAATATAAACAGGGTTGTCTCACTTTGGAAATGCCTTGCATGCAACTCTGTAGCCCGCACACTGATTCACCTACCCTCCTAGGTATTCCTAGAAGGGGGCATAACGAGAGACCTCCCGCAACAATAGCAATTTAACACTTGAAACATTCACACGGTTCTTCTTCTTCTTTCGATTCGGCCATCTAAGGACCACGTCATTTCAACTGTTTCTTGTTGCATCGAGCTTTAACGTCCTCCCAGTACTTTCGCATTAGTTCTCGATGCTGTTGTTTTCTTTCTGCAGTCCACTTCTTGCCAGTTGGAAGCTTTGGCTTTTCTTGAAAACATCGGTGTGCTGTTAGTTTTTGTTTAAGTGTGGCACGTTCCCAAATATCGTTGCCTGTTATTCCCACTTCTTGCAAATCTTTGTCCACCTCAATGAACCAAGCTCCCTTGGTTTTCTTTTTGAGGAAGTAGGTGAAAATTCTATTTGTCAATCGTGCTGGGTTCATTCTTGTTATATGACAGTAAAAGGTAATTCTCCGTTTCCTCATGGCATCAGTTATTTTTTCCACGTGGGTGTAAAGTTCGTGGTTGTGTCTTCTCCTATATTCCCCATTTTCTTTTACCGGACCCAAGATTTTTCTTAGAATTTTTCTTTCTTTCACTTCCAGCTTCTCTGTTAGTCCCTTGCGATGCATTGCAAGGCACTCTGCAGCATACAAAGCCTCTGGACGGATGACTGTTTGGTAGTGTCTTAACTTGGCATTTGTTGATATGGATTTCTTGTTGTAAATGGCCTTTGTTAGATTGTATGCCATTTCCATTTTCCTGATTCGTGACTCGAAAGCTGCCTTCTCAGATAGATTGGGGTCTATCCACTCACCCAAATATTTGAACGCTTTCGTTTGCTTGATTTTCCCCTGTCCTACATCCAGCTCTTTTGGCGCTAGCTTGATATTAGTGATAAATTCTGTTTTTTCAAAGGAGATCTTAAGGCCCGCTTTTGCTGCTTGAATCTGGAGTTCATTAATTTGTGCTGCGGCTGCATCGAGGGAATC
Source organism: Meconema thalassinum (assembly GCA_946902985.2). Taxonomy (NCBI): domain Eukaryota; kingdom Metazoa; phylum Arthropoda; class Insecta; order Orthoptera; family Tettigoniidae; genus Meconema; species Meconema thalassinum. The sequence goes on along the minus strand of OX336389.2, from coordinate 24,544,674 downwards.
TGAAAAAATTGCGAGGTCATCTGCGAATGCTAGGCAGTCAACTATCAGGTTCTGTTTTTTGTAGCCCAATCTGACTCCATTTTCAGACTTGTTAATGTTCATTACTTTTCGCCACTGCCGGATGACTTTTTCGAGCACACAGTTGAAGAGCAAAGGAGATAGTCCATCTCCTTGTCTTACACCAGTCTTGATTTCGAAGGGCTCTGAAATTTCTCCCCTGAATTTCACTTTGGACGCAGTGTTGGTTAAGGTTTTCTGAATGATTGCTCTTGTTTTGTTGTCCAGTCCCAGTTCTTTCAGTATTTCAAATAGGGTGGGTCGATCGATAGAGTCATAAGCCTTTTTGAAGTCAATGAAGGTCACTACAAACTGTTTGTTTCTAAGCTTCAGATATGAAAGGATAGATTTAAGGTTCAAAATCTGTTCGGCACACGATCGTCCCTTCCGAAATCCCCCTTGATATTCCCCTAATTGTGGATCCAACTGTTCCTCTGCTCTAGTTTGAAGGGCTTTTGAAAGGATTTTGTATGTTATTGCAAGGAGGGAGATGCCACGGTAATTGTTCACATTCGTTCTATCACCTTTTTTGTGAAGAGGGTGAAGCAGAGCTGATGTCCAATCAATAGGGAGTTCCTCCTTTTCCCATATCTCACTAATTATTTCTGTTAGTTTATCGATAGCTACGTCGCCAGCATGCTTCCATAATTCGGCGATTATTGAATCCTCGCCTGGTGCCTTATTGTTTCTAAGTGACTGAATGATCTGCATAATTTCTTCTTTGGTTGGTGGTGTAGAGTCCGGGTTTGTATTTGGATTGTCTTCAAATAAGAATGAGGATCCTGGGCTTTCACAGTTAAGGAGAGACTCAAAATAATTTGCCAGGATAGTGCAGTTGTCCTTGTCATTATAGGCAGTTTTTCCCTCAGGATCTTTGAAATGTAGGCTAGGTGGAGTGTATTTAGTGAGATTCTGTCTGAAGGTTCTGTAGAAATCTCGAGTGTTGTTTTTCTTGAAGTCTTGTTGAATCTTTTCCAATTGACTTTTGTCGTATGCACGTTTTACCCCACGTATGGTTTTTGCAGCATGTTTCCTCACTAACAGAAAACTCTCCCAGTTATCTGAATTCTTCTTAGAGTTCCATCTCTGCCATGCTAGTTGTCTCTGCCTTATTGCTGCTTCACATTCACTGGTCCACCAGAGATGTTTCCTTCTTTTTGTTAGCGGGACTATCTCTTTAGCTGTTCTCACCATGCCATCTCGTAGTTGTTCCCAATTCTGTGGATCCAAAGTTTCAAGCTTCTCAGTAAACTCGTGATTCAAGTGTAGCTTCTCTGTGTCAAACCAGTTGATCTCTCTTCGGCAGACCCTCCTGGTATTTCTTGGAAGAAGTTTAACCTTGATTTTGGAAAGGTAGTGATCAGAATCAAGATTTACACTTCTCAGGACTTTTACATTCTGGATCTCTCGGTGTGCCTTCCGTGAAATAGCGACATGATCGATTTGGAATTCACCAAGTTTTGGATTTGGAGAAGTCCACGTTTTCTGCTTTCTTGGCAGGTGTTTGAAAGCAGTAGATTTCATAACAAGGTTGAACGCCTTACAGAGCTCCAGAAGTCTCTCTCCATTGCGGTTGGTTCTGTAATGAGCTGGGTAACTTCCTACAATGTTTCGGAATATTCTTTCACGGCCAAGTTGAGCATTGAAATCACCAAGCAAGATAATCATATGTTTGTCCGGAATTTTAGCCATTATATCCTCCAGTTCTTCCCAAAATTCATCTGTTCCTTCTCTGTCTTTTTTGTTTGCCTCATTAATTGGCGCATGCACATTAACCATAGTATACATTTTGTTCGTGCATCGGAAAGTGAGGATTGCTACTCGGCTGTTAGGAGAACTGAAATCTACGACCGAGTCCAAAATTCTTCTATTTACAATGAATCCCGTGCCAAGGTGAGGGATGTTCTTTGCAACACGTTTACCAACTTTGCCTTTAAATATTCTGTACCCCTGAGACTCAAAAGGATGTTCATCTGTAAATCTTGTTTCTTGTACTGCCGTAATAAGAATTTGATGTTGGGAGAGAGTATCATTGAGATGCTTAAGTTTACCAGTTTTCAAAAGGGAGTTCATATTAACGGTAGCAAAGAAGTTCCGATGTTTGTGTTTGATCTTTAGTGGAGTCTCCGACACCTCCAAGCATTTTGGTGCTGGCTCCCCAGAATCCGAAGGCCTGCATGCATCGCTGAAAGCGATGGTGGATTGGTTACAACCTGGGGTAGTAGCTTTTGCTGAATTTTCCTCCATGCTTTCTTGAGACAGTTGAAAAACTGTAATTGGGGTCGGTGATATTTCACACCGGCCAAAGTACTACCAAGGTTGTGAGCCTTGGAGCCACCAGCACTGATCGGCTCGCCGACCCAGCTTCCCGCTGGGAGTGGTTACCCAACCTTCCACTGGGTTGCTCGGCTTAACAGGGGACACCTCGGGTAGGTTACGTGCTGGAGTTGGAGTGAAAGAGGCTAAGTTGGATTCTCTTGCTGAATCCAATATGTTTGAGTTGCAGGTGACATGCAACGACGCATTTCACTCCCATTTGCCCAGAGCCACAAGGACTCCTCCCAGGTTGATTCCTGAGACCCCATTCACACGGTTACTATTATTGTACGCGTCTGCACAGAAGGGAGACTTTCCCTCACCCGCACCTATAAAGGGAACATTATTTTGTGTTAATTTTTCTTGTATAGTTGGTTCTGAAGTGAATTTAGAAATGGCTAATTAACTAGAAGAACAGGTTATGGTATGGTAGAACGAGGTGGAGCAAGAATTAAGAAGAAATTGTGAGGCAGATGATGAATTGTTGGAAGTTGGCAGTGTTAGTGAAGTCAAAGAGGATAATAGAGAACTTAGTGATTCAGTGCTTCAGATGTTCCTGGCGATGAACTGGATTATGCTGGTGCACAATCTGGTACATCCATTGCCCAAAATACGTTGCAAAAAACGGACACAAGAACATTGTTGGAAGCCTTCCTGGAGTAAAAGATGAGGCAAAAATTGTGACCTCCCGCAGTGAGGCGTGGAGATTGATTGTTGACAACAATTACAACATTAATACTAACAATAAGCACACAATAATTACCTTGACCAAGATCAAAATGCTCACACATGAGAAGGTGAGGGCAGCAGACGCTACCAAACTGTAACGCAGAGTTGCAAAAAGGAAATAAGAAATTTGTTAAGCGTATGATAAATTGTACCATGGGCAATGAAAATGAGAATCCACAGCCTGCTTCCAGTCGACCGACCGGATCAGGGATGGAAAGAATGAAGCCCCCATCTAGCGGCGAGGATATGAACTGTGCCGGCTGCCGAAGCCTGTCGCACTCCCCTGGGGCAATGATTAAATGAATGACAGATGAAATGAAATTATAGTGGCTAGTGTTGCTGGAATGAAATTGTGGCAGGGAAAACCGGAGTACCCGGAGAAAAACCTGTCTGCCTCCGCTTTGTCCAGCACAAATCTCACATGGAGGGACCGGGATTTGAACCACGGACCCAGCTGTGAGAGGCCGGCGTGCTACCGCCTAAACCACGGAGGCTCACAATGGGCAATAATGTTTTTTTTTTTTCGTATGGCTGTTAGTGCCGGGAATGTCCGAGGACATGTTCGGCTCGCCAGAGTTTGAAGCTGCTTCTAGCGGACACACCGTCGCGTGTGGGGTGTTGTCTGAGGAGGACGTGGCTGTGGCCTATAGTTAGGGACCAACCCTGGCATTTGCATGGAAGGAAGATGGGAAACCACAGAAGACCACCTTCAAGGTTTCCGGCGGAGGGATTCGAATCTCCTCGCCTCCAAGATGAGAGCATTAACCTTCATCCGGTGTCGTCCCCCCCTCCGCGGGAGATAACCGTCCTATCGAAAAGAACGCGCGTAGAGCTCCTCTGATCGTTACAAAGTGCTCAAGAGGCACATGTATTCACAAGGTACGATGTCCTTCGCTAGATGACAGAGGAGTAGCGGTTCTTGATGGCGATGTTTTCGCTCAGTTGTTCATCGAAGTGCTAAGGGCGCAGTCAAGCGGTAGACTACCATCGTTCGCGACCGGAAGTACATTTTATTTTTGCCGACCGTCCAATACAAAATGTGAGTATTTATCATAGTAATTCCTCATTTCTAACACATTTCATTCACTATTGATAGCCCAGTTGCCCAACATCCACACGACACTATCTTTGAAGCTGTCATATAGTGCTTTTTCATTTTTACCAGCACCGTTGTCGCTCCTATTATGGATTTTTTATTGAATAAATGTTTCTATATTTATAGCTCTGTATGTCAATTACATGTTCGATCAACCTCAAAGCCAGTCGTATTGCCATTGAAACTGAAAAATAAACCCACAATTGAAAGAAAAACCGGGAGGACGGTAGATTACCGCGCGCGACCGCAACAAGGTTAATGGATTAATCACATGGAATTATTTTTTTCATGTTATTTTTCACATATCCCAGTAATAAGTTATTTTGTGTTGACCAACTGAAAACGACAATATTAAAAGCCCATCCTCGCGATGCTGTTATAACGACAGCATCTTCAGCCCTAACTTAAGGTCGAGTGACTTCCTCGACTAATAAGTGATATTCGCGGTCCGCATTAATTGTTACAGTCATTTTTGAAAGGGCCTTACTCCAAAATCTTAAGTTTTCAGGAGCGACGAATAACATTATGTGGGTGAGTACGTGGATGGGCTTTCCAATATTCAAAGAACATAATGAAATGGATATCTTGCCATTACTGCAGTTGCTAGGTTTTCCAATCTCTTTGAAGAAAATAAGTCCAACATCTTGGAATAAGGTCCTTTCCTTGAGGAAGTAATTCCTACGCATGGTCAAATTATGTTTTTAGTAGTGATTTAAGTTGCTCCTTTCCTTACTCACACATTGTCAGAGTATTGAGTGTAACTCTAATCATCAGCAGCAGTGTTACGTACAGGCCATTTCATCAAAACATCGTAGAAATACCTATATATGAGGAATATAATAATTATTCCTGGAGTAAAGCCCTTTCAAAAATGGCGTCGCTGTAACGAAGTCGCAAACACACATTTACAATGACTGTGTAGAATACCGGTAACGCCCTTTTCATGCAGAAAGATGTATATATGTCCACAGATTCTGGTACCGTTCTTAACTCATTTTGTCAAAATTTGGAATAATGCCCTTTAAAAAATGACTATCAATTATAAAAAGGGTTTAATTGTCCGCCTTTTCAATACATTAGAAAAGGCGGACAATTAAATCCTTTTTATAATGAACTGATAAGTGCCTAGAAGAGCAGAGGTTCCAAACTATGGCGGCAACATTATAATGAAGAAGCGATTGGAAGCTCGTCGCAAGATATGAGGAATGCCTCAATCTTCACGCTTGTAGTTTTACGTGACCATTGATATCGCGGTCATGAGCCACAAGACCTCCATTTTCATGTGAAATCCAAACCTCAGGACATGATATTTCACTTCAAAAAAATCTCACATACCTGCCAACCTTACAAAACCAAAAACAGGAGATTTTAATATGAAAATCAGGGAAATTATAAGATGCAAATAGAGCTTATCAACTCAATTAAGTGGCAAACAATGCTTCAAAATGAAGGTAAATAGGTATTCAGCATTTATTATACCATCACCTTCACTTTTAGCACCAATTTTTTATTTTATTTTATTTATTTATTTTTTTAATCTTTTTCCACACTTCACATTTTCTTGGTGCTTCTTTATTCGCACGTGTTTTGATATATCACCTTTTCCACCATGTGATATAAAAGGAATAGACAAACAGTACAAAATCTATACTAATATAATGAAGCTGAAGAGTTTGTTTGTGTGTTTAAACGCGCTAATATCTGGAACTACCAGTCGGATTCGAAAAATTATTTTTGTATATGATAGCCAGATTACTCAGTGATTTTACTCAGTAGTGAGTTGTCACAATGTGGTGCAACATAAGGAAGTGCGGTGTTATAAAGTGATATTACTCAGTAGTGCGGTGTAGGTCAGGTTAGGAGAGATCCTGCTACCGTATGCGACAGTAGACGGTACTACCAGCGACTGTCTGGCCGAGGGTTGGGCGGCCAATACCATACCCGACAAACTAGGGGAGAATCAACAGCTACGGGTGGAGGAGTTTTCCCTTAGAAGGTTCGATGAGACCTTTGTGTAGGAAATGACACATAAATTCATCAGCTGCTGCCTTGCAGTGAGGCAGGGGACTGCCAAAAGCTAAGGGAGACAACCCTGACAGAAGATCCTCAATTACGTTAGGCCTAGCAAGCCAGTAAAAGAGTCTATTTGCAGTTGCTTTCAACACATACAAGAGCCCCGGAACGCAATCAACTCGATTAAGACGCCAGAATGAGCAGACTTCTGTCAGGGATTAAGGTTTATGGCCTGAAGATAGACAGGGGCTTCTAAGAATGCAAAAATCCTGAAGGAGACTAACACGGATTGGAACCATCAATTTACTCAGTCTCACAGGAAGATGTGAAGAACTAGTGGACCTCATGGAAAGGAGGACATTAATGATTCTGGGGCTGAGTGAAACCAAATGGAAAGGCAAAGGAATGAAGAAGTTAAGGAAACAGTATACTCTGTATTGGCATGGAAATGATATAGAGATGAAGAATGGTGTTGGTTTCATCATGAGTAAAGATCTAGAAGGAGTTGCTGACATTCAGTATGTTAGTGAGAGAATAATAAAGGTGACTGTGCATTTAGGGAAAGAAAAACTAACCTTGGTTCAGGCTTATGCTCCTCAAACTGGATGTTGTCAAGAGGATAAGAACCAATTTCCTGATGATTTGGAAACAGTCATTAGTAAAGAGAGAGTAATCAATATAGGAGACCTGAATGCACAGATTGGGACAGATAGAACAGTATATGAGAACGTAATGGGACCTCATTGATATGGTGGCAGAAATGTAGAAGGTGAACATCTCCTTGACTTCTGTATGAGGAATGGATTGGTGATGAAAAACAGCTGGTTCAAGAAAAGAGAGAGCCATAAGATTACACGATACAGTTGGGATGGACTACAAAAGAGTGCAATTGATTATGTCATCACAGATGAGGAAAGGAGTAGAATGATAACAGATGTTAGAGTAATACCCTGTGAAAGCCTTGACAGCGAACACCGTCTATTAGCAGCGGACCTGAAAATCTTCCATGTGCTTAAGGTACAGAACAGGAAAATGCCAAAAATCAAAGTATGGGAACTCCAGAAAACAGAGAAGAGAACTGAGTTTCAGAACAGGATAAAAACCCTGTTACCAAGAGATGAAAGGAAAAGTGGAGAGGCAGAATGGACCTGACTAAAGGACTCTTTGGTAAAGGAAACAACCGAATTTTGTGGAAAGACAAGTATGAAAACAAGGGAGAAGGAAACACCTTGGTGGAACGAAAGAGTGAGGGCAGCAATCAGGGAAAGAAATCTTGTGCGGAAAGAAAGGGATCAGGAGAAAAATAAACCAGAACTTACTAGAGACGAAACAAAGATCAGAAACCTCGAACAAATGTACCGAAACAATAAACTGGACGTTAAAAGAACAGTTGCAGAAGAAAAGACCTAGGCATGGAAGATATTCGCTCAGAAACTGGAGGAGGACAGCAGAGGCCATAGGAAACTACTGTATAGTGTTATCAGAGGTAAAAGAAAACCAATGAATACCATAAAGGCCCTTGAAGATGAAAATTGAAATCTGATTAGGACAGATAGTTACATGAGAGAAGTCCTGAAGAACCATTTGACCACCTACTGAATAGACCAGTTCAAGAACAAAACATTGAACCGAAAATCCACGCCTACAATGAGGAACCTCCCATCACTTGGACGGAAACTGAGACAGCCTTAAAATCTATGCCTAAGGGAAAATCTTCAGGTGCAGATGAAGTGAATGCAGACATGATAAAGGCAGAGGGCATCCAGGGCATACAATGGCTGCACAGAGTACTCAATGCCATATGAGTGACAACAAAATACCTGCAGATTGGAGCAAGGGTGTTATAATTCCCCTATTTAAGAAAGGCAGCAGAAGGAAACCCATCAACTATAGAGGAATAACCCTGCTGTCTCATGGGCTGAAAATTCTAGAGAAGATCGTAGAAAGAAGATTAAGAACCATCATAGAACCACAGTTGGGGGAGGAGCAATATGGTTTCAGAAATAACAGATCGACAATGGATCTAATTTTTACCTCCCGCATGCTGATGGAAAAGTATTGGGAGAAAGACAAGAACCTGGTCATTGTATTCCTGGATATAGACAAGGCCTATGATAGTGTTATAAGAGATAAGATCTGGGAGTGCCTGAGGAGAAGAAATGTGCCCGAGGGACTAGTAAGGAAAGTTCAGATGCTGTACTGTGCCCAACTCTAGGAATGGGTATTCCAAGATTCAGACACCTAGATATCAAGGGAAAGGCTGTAGCCGCTTTTGAAGGTTCAGATATTTGAATATCGCGCTACATTGCTTCTCGAAGCATTTGGAAGGAATTTACCGATACTTGCATGTCAAGTGACGTAGCGAGTAATAGCAGAGGTGGAGGCTATTTATTGATTAAATAGTTAACCATGGAGTAGAGACTTGAGACTGGGATCAGATTACTGGCACGGCCAAATGAAAGAGAATGCAATTAGTATCAAGTAAATCGGACCAGGGATTCAAGAGATATGAGGATTTCCAGATTACAACGTGATGACGCGTGACCCTGGCAGTTTTGAATAAAAGCCAGCTGGACGAAGCATCGACAGCTCATTCTAACACAAGCAGTTGCCTAGCAAGTTGCTACGACGCTGAGCCAAGGCACATGGTTGCCGGATCTACGCAGAAGTTCTTTTGAAAGTCGTGATAGTCACGAAAAGTGCTGCGCTACGAGTTGGAACATAGTAAGTTTACGGCGAGGAGAATCACTGAGGTGATTGATTTTCTACAGACATTGGTGGAAATATTTATATTTCTACAAGGACATATGCTAGACTTTGTCTAGAATTAGTACTTTGTCACAGTCCAGTAGTAACATAATACTTGGATGATTAAATCCATTTCAAGTCAGTTTTCATGTTTGTAACTAGTTAACCACTTCGATCTGTCAGTACACTGAAGACTAGTCTATAACGGTGGCGTTCATTAGTCTACGCAAGGGAAACTACAAGTTGCTTAGCGCATGGTAGATGGTGATATAATAAACCATGCCCAGGGAACGATCTTCAGAACAGCCGTTAATTGCTTAGACTGTCAGTGTTTTTCTTGTACTGATAAGATTACCGTGAGTTATGTTACAACTGACATATTTAAGAAGAGATCACTTAGATCTGACCCTATTTAAACAAACTGTTATGGCTTTGATAGAAGCCCATATTAAAATGGAACAACAGTTAATTCAAACGTCAAGAGATACTACCACTATGTCTTACTAGACGGATTGTGGGTATATAATGGCGGCGGATACAAGGATTATACGTGCTTGTCCGATGGGGCATGTCTATGGATAAATCTGGTACAGACCAGATTTACTACGCTTCAAGACCATCAAGAAATGTAAGCCACATTTTAATTATATTATGCCTAGCTAATTGGAACAAACTATTTTTCTGCAGATGACCAACACATTTATTTTTCTTCGTATTTAAATCTTGCAATGATTTACGCAAGACATATTAGAGTTATTCTGAGTATTTTCAGCACTCAGAACAGTTTAGGATCGATGATCGAGCATTTCGAGCATTTATTTGAATATTTCATATTTTTGGGAAATCACGGTAATCAACCGATGTAACTGTAAAAGTTAAATTTATTTTTGTTAAGGAATGGATATTTTTTCCATATTCGAAGGTTCGAACATGTGGATTCTCACATAATGAGATGATAATTAAACATATCTGAAATAATATAAATAATAATAATAATAATCCACTAATAATAATAATAATAATTTTTATAATTTTTCTAAATAATTCTTGGATATTATATTTTATAATAATCATATGTATTGAGAAAGAGCCTATGAAGTAGTTTAATCATTTCTAGTTTGGAACAGGAGATTTTCCGAAGGAGAGTGGTTAGCGCAAGCCCGCATTCAACCAACATTTCAGTTCTGGTTGAACAGTCGATATTTGCAATGAGCAAAGTATATTTTTCAGATAACACGGAGAGGCATGAAACGGGAAGCAAATGATATTTGTATCAAATAGGATATTTTTGTATTTATATAAAATCATGACGTAAATACACTCGAATGTGAAATAAAGATTTTCATAAGTATGGTAAATTCACGGGTTGAACTGAATGGTAAAATAAAATAAACTTGTAAGTTTATTAATCTTCCAGTGTTGATAACAAGCAGAGGCTTGATTTATTGTATAAATTTTGGGAAGAAAATTTATATGTGTGGAGTAGTTGAAATGCCATTCCCAGGTGCGCATGTTTAAGTCGCAGGAATGAAGGTTTTTTCGAGCATCAATCAAATAGCAGGTTCGATGGCTCAGGTTTATAGTAGGAGTATTGGAACTACACATTTCGTCGTATGAATGACCCGAAGGTTATTTCTTTGAAACCATCAGTTCTTATTTCAACCTTGTTTACGAATTCCATTTAGACTTTGATTTTGCTAGAACCCGGATTTGTCATGATAGTAGTTTATTCTTCTTCAGAGGAAGACCTTTGCCGATGTTGTCGTAATATTGTGTTCTTACACAAATAATAGAATGGGCCACTGCCAATTAAAAATAATTCTTTAACCACGAATAATTTGAAGGATATTTTCAATCCTAGTGCCATGAACTAAATGAATTCATTATAAAACTACAATTCTAATTTCCGCATTCTGTCGAAGAATTGCAAGTTGTGAAAGTTGCTAAAAATGGCCATGAATATAAATATTTTTATAATAATGTTCCCAAGTGGAAAATTGAATAGTTGAATGGTTCAACCATTTATTGATCAAGTTGATGATTCAGAAATCATATATTTTGTTAGGAACTTGAAGTTCAGAATCGAGTCACTTCTCGAATGTTTAATGTCAGAAGAACGATTAATTGTTGTTGTGCTTCGCACAGTTCTTCGATGCTATGCTCAAGGTCAAATACTTTTCAGATGTTATTAATATATGTAAATAATTTGTGTTGCTTCAATGATAATAATATTTTCGACGATATATTTTTGAAACTGGAAAAATAAGTGAAAGTTTAAAAATTCTATGAACATTTATTCTACGAGTGTTAATATCATGTAAATATTCAAACAGTGATCTACGATATTTCCAGTATAGACAATTAACTTTGAACTGGAATTAAATATTAATAATTTTGGAACACAGTCTACAGGACTATTAATCGGACTTGTGTTTCCAAAAAGATTGTCAAATGTGTTTGGAAAATTTCTGTATATTGTGTGTAAATAAGTGTGTGGATCGCCACACGTGGATGATGCTGCTTTGAGCATCTTTGCAGTCAGATTTTAACTTCAAAATAAACTGAGATAATTTTACCAGATGTGTCATACCCAATTAAATCTCCTTCTATCCTTATTGTTGCATTGAGCCAAAAATCAGTAAAGCATTTTTTTCATTTGATGTCGTTTTTGCGAGTTGCTTTAACCCATCTGGCGCCCCGGGATATTTTGATTCTCGTGCTGACTGATTATTGGTAAAATGCATATGTGGTCGTGCGGACTCCGGTCTAAACGGGCACAGTACAAAGACTGTATTAGCTGTGTACAAATTGGGGAAGGACGATCATCATGGTTTGAGACCAAGAGTGGAGTTCAGCAAGGCAGTGCACTGTCCCCACAACTGTCCATCACTATTATGGATAATATAATGAAGAACGTCAAGGAAAAGTTAGGTGAATTGCATGCAGTGGCCTTTGATGATGACATCATGATTTGGGGTGAAAGAGAATAAGTACAGACTATACTCAATGTACGAAAATCCCAGTTCCAGGAAAATAACCTCAACATCAGCGAGACCAAGACAGTGGTGATGTCAGTCAACAAAGATGGGCGTCCAGCTAGTGTTAAACTAGGAGACCACCAGCTGGAGGGTGTGGACAGTTTTCCTTACCTTGGAAGTGTAATCTCTAGCGATAATTTGGACAGTAAAGAAATAACCAACAGAGTGCAAAAGCGATCAGAATTCTACCAAAAAGTAAGGACACTTCTATGGGATGACATTATTCCAAAACCAGCTAAACTGGCGATGTTTTTACAGCTACCAATATTGACCAATGGTATTGGAACATGCACCCTTACTAAGAGAGATGCATCAAGACTGCAAGCATCAGAGATGACATTTCTTAGATCCACCATCCAGAAGACCAAGATGGACAAGTTTAAGAACGAGGAGGTGAGGAAACAAGCTGGAATAAAGACATCCCTATTAGTCCGAGTCAGCACATCTAGACTACGGTGGTACTGGCATGTGATGAGGATGGAGCCTACAAGATCAGCCAGAATAAATTTGGAAAGACACGTGGATGGAAAAAAGACGTGTAGGAAGACCTAGAACCCAAAGGATGGACATGATCAAGATTGATCTAGCGACCAGAGGATGGACAGTGGAAGATGTTCTCCATGACAAGTTGTATATGGACAGGTTGCAGTGGAAGAGGCTCATAAACAGTACCCGGGAAATTGGAACTGTACGATGAAGATGATAATGATAGCCAAATTCAAGAGGTATAGTTTAGGCTATGTAGCATTACGCTACACCTCTCAGGTAACCTTAAAGATTGATTTTTGTTCAGTACCGGTAAGTCGGAAGAACAAGCTCTCCCAAACAGTTTCAATAATATCTAAGTGTATTGTTGCCTCGCAATGCGGGCTGCATCACGTCGGCCCTACCAATGTTCTGGTGCAGAATTGCGAGCTGCTTATAAATTGCAGTCACGGTTATCAGCTGCAATAAGAGTTGATGCTTTCAAATTTACTTTCATTTGTTCCGATCCTTATCCTTGAGCGCTCCAGTTCTGTAGTAGTATTCATTATCATCCACAAAACAAATAAATCCAACTGGCGAAGCCGGGCACTACTGCTAGTGTAAAACAATTGGCCTCTGCTGGATTCAGTCACGCACAGAAATTGATTCAAAAACACAGAATTGTATTTCTTGGTCATAGTGAAGAAATGTTAATTCTGGTCTGAGGGCTGGAACGGGGTATACTCATCCTAATGAGGCAAAATTGCGAAGATGTTCGATTGCCACCTCACCCATCCTTGAAGTGGTTTTCCATGGTTTACCACTTCTACTCCAGGGAAATGGTGGAATATTTCCTAACTTAAGGCTCTTCACAATCCTATCCGCAATTTAAAAATGCACACAATAGTACGGCCATGAAAATAACACAGGTTATCACACAAATTCCACACACAACCAAATACATGGGGCTGTTGTTATTTGAGTCATCAGTCTTTCGACTGGTTTGATGCAGCACTCCATGCTTCCCTGTCCTGAGCTAATCGTTTCATCTCTACATAGCTACCACACCCTACATCCGCGGCAATCTGTTTAACATATTCAAACCTTGGTCTACCCCTACTGTTCTTATCCTCGACCCTTCCTTCTATAACTAAGTTTGCTATTCCTGGGTGTCTTAGTATTTGTCCTACCAACCTATCTCTCCTCTCCCACTCGTCTTAATACCTCTTCATTCGTTACTCTATCTACTCATCTGATATTCATCATTCTCCTGGAACACAACATTTCAAATGCTTCCATTCTCCTCCTTTCTGCTGCGTCAGCAGTCCAAGATTCACTTCCATAGAGCACCACGCTCCAGACAAAGACTTTCCAAAATGTCTTCCTAATACAGTAGACTCTCGGCTATCCGGCTTACTTAATACTGAACCAATACTTTTCCAAAGCTCCTGCTAGAATCCTATGTGGTACCGTATTTCAAAATATTTTATGCATATCCAGGATGTCAACCAAAACCAAGTAACAGATTTCCCTGACAATTCCCTGATATTTCCAGGTTAAATCAGAAAATCCTCATATTAACAGTAGCGGCCATAATCTCTACGTAGTATAAAACAAAGTCCCCGATTCTTGGATGTTACGGGTAAACTCGAGAACCACTGGATGGATTTTGATGCGGTTTTTACCGTTCTGTAAAGGATATATCGAGGATGATTTCTGTAGAAAATAATTTATTTATGATCAAAGGAAGCCGAGCAGTAACAATTTCGGTGAAAAGTCGAAACATAGTCAGGCGTCCGAGCGCTTTGTAAGCTTACGCTGGGCATACCGTTAAAAATATCTAAATACTATGAGTGTAAAAATTGTTCAGCATGAAAAGTTCTACAAAAAAGTCCGCGAGAGCATATGTCTATCTTCAATACATCGCCCACTATAAGTGTTTTTACGTTTTAATTTCTTCCAACCATGCCCATTCAACTACTGAGGCGACAGTTTACGAGCTAGCTAAGGGCGAGTCTATCATCCCTGTTACAGCCTAGCTAGCGGGCGAACCTATTGCCCCAGATACAGCCAGCAGCAAACCGTTGAGTCGTGTTGAGTTAAGACTTCTGAGAAGGGTGGTTGTGTTTGGAGTTTCCCTGGAAGTGCAAATCGGGTTTTCTTCATTTCGCCTGTGAAACACAATCAAGATTGGACGGAAGGGGGAATTGAGTTAAATACACCTCGCCATTCCCTGGAAGTGCAACTCTCATTTCGCCTGTGAACGTTTCGTTCCGCAAAATTCACAGTCAATTTAAGATTGGACAGAAGGGGGATTATATTATATTAAATTATACTGAAAAATGAAAATCCACAGCCTGCTTCCAGTCTCCGACCGGGTCAGGAATAAGCCTCCGTGGCTTAGGCGGCAGCACGCCGGCCTCTCACCGCTGGGTCCGTGGTTCAAATCCCGGCCACTCCATGTGAGATCTGTGCTGGACAAAACGGAGGCAGACAGGTTTTTCTCCGGGTACTCCGGTTTTCCCTGTCAAAATTTCATTCCAGCAACACTCTCCACTATCATTTCATTTCATCTGTCATTCATTTAATCATGCCCCAGAGGAGTGCGTCAGGCCTCGGCAGCCGGCACAGTCCATATCCTCGCCGCTAGATGGGGGGCTTCAAATTATACTGATTGGCATATAATCTTTACTTAGTATAAAACAAAGTCCCCGATTCTTGGATGTCATGGGAAATCTCGAGAACCACTGAATGGATTTTGATGCGGTTTTCACCATTCTGTAAAGGATATCCCGAGGAAGGTTTCTGTAGAAAATTATTTATTTATGACCAAAGGAAGTGAAGCACTAACAATTTCAGTGAAAAGGTCGAAAAAAACTGGCCTCCGTGCGCTTTTTAAGCTAACGCTGGGCAAACCGTTAAAAATATTGTAACCTTTATGCATATGATACAGCATAAATGTTCCAAGTTAAATTTATCAAATGTGCTCATAATTGAGAAGGAAGTAGTTGCGGCCAAAGACGAACAAGGGAATGCAAGGGAGCGCACGGAACGTGACAAAGCGCAACTTTCCCTGAGAGCGAACAATGAAGCGAAGCTCACAGCCGCAACACATGGATACCAGATGTGATTTAACAAGGAATCGAGGTCGCTCAACCATGAGTGGGGGTGGTAACTGATTACTCACCAAACTGAAAAATAAGCACCTCCCATTTGAAAGAAATTAGAGAAATAATTAACGTACAAAATTATGAGTTGCAGCATTGGAAAGAGGGCGATTTTAGCCTCAAGAATGTCATTTCAAAAGTCACGAAAACAGCAGTATTGGAATTAATTCGGCCTAAAGAACTGGAGGAAGGCAAATTTGAACGAACCAATCAGAATTGTGGGCGGATGGACGCTTCAAAAACCGCGAAAATCTTGGACAATGAAAATTACTACGGAGCTAATTAGCGGCCGAACGTACGATCTGATTTCGAAATAAAACCAAGTTTTGGGACACTGGAAACAAGAGCAATCGAATGAACCTAGTTTCATCGTCATACGAGTGTTGCTCTAGATTTAAATTTTGAGAACCTCCCTCTCCCGATGATTTCACAGCCAGACCTTTAAATAGCCTGCCCAGTGTCAGTAAATTCAGTCGACTTTCCATCGCCCGTGCGGCGAGAGCCTTTGCCGGTCTGAGACCCGAATTGCAGAAAATTTTATAAGTGTAAAAATCAGTTGATTCTTGATCGCCTAATGGGCGATAGTTCACGTTGGTCAGTACCGCGAATTCAGCGCGAAAAGTGAATAATTGATAAGTAATGAACAGTGACATGTATTCTGATAACAGTAGCGACATGCAAATTGTTCGGGACAAACCAGTGCGAGTGAAGTCCGTACTTTAGAAGATAGCCATCCGTGCTATAGGCAAATTCAGTGGCGTAGGAGCTAGATTGAATATTGGCCGAATTGAGTAGGTCATGCCTAGCTGTAGATTATAGGAGGCGCTCCGCTAAAACAAAACAGTGCATAGAGTGTGTGAAAAGTTTTATGGTGATCCTTCACTTTTGCATGAAACTGTAAATTGTGTTTAAAAAGTGTCCTCCCCAACAAGAGAACATGTGTCGTCAGGAGCCAGCAGAAGGAACGTCACTCAGAAGGATTAGCCGAGACGTCATCATGAGCTAAGTGGCCTAAATTTTGGGGTGTGCATGGCATGATGTTGGTTACAACAGGTGTAGGACAGGTTATACAATTATAAGCCATTATAATTAGCAGAGGTTACCGGAACGACAGGTCGGAGGGGTGCAACTTGTATATAATTTTATATTTGTTACAGCTTAGTGTGTGTTTTATTCATTTTGTTGCGTGATCATCTTTTGCTGTGAGAGTTTGTTTATGTTGAGAAACGGAATGGCTTGTTATATCGTGGTAATCAGCCACAGGCACTTGGTCATTTATATTCATGTGGGGATTTTGATTTTATTTTTGGTTTATCTCGCTTCAGGAAGCGGAGCTTTCCGTGCATCCACGTAAATAAATAATTGTTTGAAGTCATTATGGGGGCACAGGTCACCATTGTTGTTAGAGGTGATCCATGCATATATTTTTCTATTTTGTTATTGATCAGTTAAGCTTGGACCCTACACACGACCTGTAACCGGAAACGATCATAACTGGATTCTTGGCATGAAGAAATGATCGAGAAAGATAACCTGTCCAACACACCTGTAAACCAAAAATTACGAATGAGAATGCGCTATATAAAATTAATCATTCATGACATTACTTTGATGTCATTTGTATTGGAACCATTGCAGTTTTGTTGTTCCTTTGGAACGGTCATGGACACATGATCACATGACATTTGTGTCGGCCCATTTTGAGGAGGCCAGTGTTTACTTTTGTGTTTAGTTTTTATTTTCAGTAACGTAAGGGGATGTGATTGTTCTGTTAATGGAGGGGGGGGGATTTAACTTAATAAGGATGTTTCTTGAATAAATATTGTTGTTTTAAGATACCTCTGGCATATTATTTTTACTGTAAGACTCCCGTGATCCTTAATATAAAATCCCAGGATGTTGAGTGTAAGTTTATAGCCATGCGAACAGAGCACCCCTGATATTAAGAGTCTACATCCTGGAGGAACCGAAGGGTACAATATCTGCAGTATATACTATGAGTGTAAGAATTGTTCAGCATGAAAACTTCCACAAAGAGCCCGGGAGAGCATTTCTCTATCTTCAATACATCGCCTACTATAAGTGTTTTTACGTTTTCTTCCAACAATCTCCATTCAGTTACTGAGGCGACAGTTTATGAGCTAGCATGGGGCGAGTCTATCACCCCAGTTACAGCTTAGCTAGCGGACGAGCTTATTGCCCCAGTTACAGCCAGCAGCAAACTGTCGAGTCGTGTTGAGTCAAAAACTTTAGAGAAGAGTGGTTGTGTTTGGAGTTTCCGTGGAAGTGCAACTCGGCTTTTCTTCATTTCGCCTGTGAACAATTCGTTCCGCAAAATTCAGTCAAGTTAATATTGAACGGAAGGAGGATTTGTGTTTCATGCACCTCGCCATTCTTAAATTACGTCTGACAAGAATTTGTTGCACATGCATCTCCATGATAATATAATTAATAGTCCAGTCAGTGATATTAACCCATTGTGCCGAGACGTAAAACGGATATTGGTCGTTGTTCATTGACATTGAAAAAAATACTCTTATCACGTAATGCATTCATAACTGTTCCCGGGCGAAGCCGGGTCGGGTTGCTAGTAAATATATAAAACAGAGTTTGTACTTAAAGAGCATTTGAAAAAGTGCTTGAACAATAAAGCGTAGCATGACCAAGTTGAAAAGACCAAAAAAAAAAAAACTTTCTACATTTTGCCAATTTCTAAATATTTCATCCAGAAACACTATTGTGTTTGCGAGCATTGAAGGTAGCTCTTCAATAGAGTAGTGCTCTCAAAGATCATACTGTTACACATTTATATATAAATACACCGTCTACACAGTCACGTAATCTGTGTGCTCTATCTTGCAAGAAATGAGAGCTTACGAACATACATCTACAACAATCATCACCAGAATATACTTTCCCCCCATCAAAATTTAAATTCCTAATTTCCAATTATTCAAGGTTGGATCGTGTAAAACAAAACTTCCCGGAGTACCATTAAAATATCCTGATAATTCCCTGAGCATTCCATGTTTTCCAGAGTAGTAGACACTCTGGCCTGGACACACTGGACCTACACCGGGCGTTCTGGTCTGGAGAGCAATATCCTATGACAGCAGGAGCACTCTCGCGGTTATCCCACGCACCCTGACTACAGATGTGTACGTCCGTCTGGTGATTCGACCTGTTGTGCTGCCATTCATGAACAGCATTCCCAGAGGTGTTTCCCAACAGGTCAACGGACGCCCCTATGCCGCTGTTGTAACCCAACGTGCTCTACAGAGTGTCGACATGCTGCCTTGGCCTGCTCGATCCCCCGATCTGTTCCCAATCGAGCACGTATGGGACATCATTGGACGTCATCCACAACCGGCATTAACCATCCCTATATTGACCGACCAAGTGCAACAGGCATGGAACTCCATCCCCCAAGCTGACATCCGGCACCTGTACGACACAATAATGCATGCACGTTTGCATTCTGGAGATTACACCGGTTATTAATGGACCAGCATGGCACATTTGCGATGGCTTTTCTCGCGCGGATATTAACCTGTTGTCTTTAACCTTTGATCAATTAAATATGTTACCTCGCCAAATATATTGCCGAAATTTCCGTACTCTACATTCCTTATTTCACGGTGTTGGGATATTTTTTCCGCGGGTGTAAATAAGATTTTAACGCTGAGTGAAGCTCGTGAGAGTACGTTTTCGACTCATAATGACGACTTTAAAAATGTCCATTTCAAATTATTTTAAAGAATTGAAGTACGGTATCTTTTAATGAAACAAATGAGACACTGTTTTAATTATTTATCATCTCATATACCGGTACTATATTTACCTCCTGTACAGTCAAATACTGTATCAACATTCTATCATAAAAAGTATAGGTAGGACATAATTCTTAACGAAAACTTGTGATTTCATTACACTTAACTTGTCATCCGAAGGGTTAAGTAGAAATAATTATTTAAATTGACGCTTTTTTTAATGTACTGTCAGGCCTATATTACCGTGTTATTTCAAGCTTTAAAGTCTGAAACGTAAAAAAGTTATTCCTGGTAGGTAGGCAACCGCAGAATAAATTTGAACCCCCAAGTTTGCAAGGAGTTTTACGCCCCTGATGCACGGGACTGTGGTCCATGTACTGCGGCATTCTCAGCACCTTCCATTTTAATCACATAAAACCTCCATGTTTTCCTGGGGAACACTTCCAACATGAACAGCTTCTCTCTCGGCTCCCACCCACGAGCTAGTCTTGGTCTTCCCCGTTCCTTCCAAGCCTTGGTAGCTGAGGTCCTCTTAGGAATAGGAAGTATGGGCGGGGGGTGATGATACACTGCCTACACCTGCCTGTCAGTCACTGTGTTTGTCCTTTTCTCCCTGTTTCCATCATCCTCTTCCTGTCCATTGATTGTTCACCTTGCTGTATATTTCATTCAGTTAAGGAACATTATGTCATCTAATATTTCCTCGTATCCCATTATACTTCTTACCAATTTATAATCTTGCAAAACAAAGTTGAGAGGGAGGGATGAATCATGCCACAACAATAGGCCTACCTTCAATGTGTTGCCCACTTAAAATAGGCAATATATCCTATGTGATGAAAATTATTATTATTATTACAGTTTAATAACATGTTACCAAAATAAATATATACTCTTACAGTTTTTGTATGGTCACAGAGTAACTACTACACAGTATAGATTCATAAAGTCAAACACGAGAAGTTTTAGGAAGTTTTTTCCACTTGCTGATAAATGTGGTTGGTTGGTTCCTCGGTTTAGCGGCTGCGACAACGCGGCCATGTAGTCCCATGTACTTTGGGTGTGTAGAATCTGCTGGGTAACCGGTGTTAATTGTGATAGCTGCATTAGTGTGTGTTATCTGTGATTCAGGTAAGGACTGCAGACGATCAATTTCAAGTAGTTCCTACTTTTGCTACCAAATGCTACCATCAACTACACCTAGCTGCGAACTTGGTTACTAGTTGCCACTGCAACCGGCACCTGACGGCGAACTTTGGAACTAATAGAGCGTTAATCAATTCTAACCTAGAAATTTAACAAAAGTAACTGGAAGGTTCTTTTACATGCCATAAATCTAAGACATGGGCCCACCGGCTTTACTTCCCCTCCTAAAGAAGGCATAATGAAGGATATGTAACCCTCCTAAAAGATCTGATGACTTTGGTCGGGTTCGAACCCGCAATCTTGGGCATAGAAGCTCAGTGTGCTACCAACTACGCTACGGAAGCGGCCCCTGAAAAATGTGAACTTGACACATTAGAGGTAGGCCTACTGTCTCTTGATAGTGATGGTGGTTCCTCAGTTTAGGGGCTGCGAGAACGCGGTCGTGTAGTCCCGTGTGTACAATCTGTCTGAGAACCGGTGTTATTGTGATAACTGTGTGTTATCTGTAATTCAGGTAAGGACGGCACACGGTTAATTGCAAGTAGTTCCTACTTTTGCTACCAAATGCTACCATCAACGACACCTAGCTGCAAACCTGGCAACTAGTTGCCACCACAACCAGAACCTGGGGGCGAACGTTGGAACTTAACAGCGTTAATCAAATTTAATCTACAAATTTTAGCTTCACACAAGTGCAGTTAGTTATTGTTGCTTTAAGGGGCAGAACTACGAGGTCATCTGCCCCTCTTAACACAGATTAAAGGATACAATTTAGAGGTGGACACCTAAATTTGAAAAGACCGAAAATTAATAAAACAAAAAATTAAATATAACTAATAATTATAATATAAACCAAAATTATGGAAAACAAAAATCATCATTCCAAAACGAACAAGTTGTTGAATCAATGTTCACTGGAAAATGCAGATTGCTGGCCCTAACGCACTCTCACCTATAAAGCGGATGACGAGATCAGCAGCCACCGCGTCATCGGCTAATATAAGTTTGAGTGTCATCTACAAACCAAGGTTTCTTCGTAAGTCAGCAAGATCCACACACTCGGTTAAAATGTGGGCCACGGTGAAAACGGCTCCACAGGTGCAAAGTGGGGGGTCTTCCCTTCTCATTACGTACGAGTGGTGGGTCTTATATGACCTATCTTTAGCCTACACAAAATTACGGACTTCCTCCGTGACAGGAAAGAGCTCCGCCACACGCGAATAGTTCCTTGATCGCTCTCAGTTTACTGGGTATTGGGTCAGCTAGCCACTGACGCTCCAAAAATGCCAGTACTTGTCGGCGTAACTGAGAGCGAATATCTCTAGCGGGTACCTCCATTGGTCGAGGTGGTAGTGATACCGCCTCTTTTGCAGCTTGATCAACTAACTCATTTCCCGCGATTCCCATGTGGCTTGGAAGCCACAGAAAGGTGATTCGAGTGTCAGAGCGGCACAGCCCGGCTAGTTGGTCGTGGATTCGCTGCACTAGGGGGTGTTGCAGGAAACGTGTAGCAATTGACTGCAACGAACTCAAAGAGTCGGTACATATGAGAAAGTGGATTCTTGCATCCTGTAGTGCAAACTGCAGAGCTTCATAGATGGCGAAGTGCTCCGCAAGTAAGCACACTACAGGCCTCAGGCAAAGAGATCTTGGCATTTGCAACATCAATAACGTAAGCACAATCCACCTTCTCGTCCACCTTTGAACCATCCGTGTATAGAATGCCAGCGTCCAGAAATCGGTGAACTATGCTGTGGAACTGCCTCCGGTAAACGGAGGCATCCGTGTTCACCTTAGGACCTCGCTGTAGATCTAACCGAATATCGGACGCAGAACTTGCCACAGAGGCACCTCGCTAGGGTCCGGATCATACAGGGACCTACAGCCACTCCTATTTCAGTACACGAGCTACCGAGTCTAATACCAATCGGCCGAGTGGCACGAGGCTGGTTGGCGTACCTCTGGAGGTATTGGGTACTGAAGAGAGCTCGATAGCTTGGATGATGCGGCATATGACGCACATTGGCAGGATATGCTAAAAGCATAATTATGTTGGCCGCGTTGGCGTCTATAATTTAGAGGTGGAACACCCGATTCGGCGAGTAGGCTGGATATCGGGCTGGTCCGGAAGGCACCGGTAGCCAGCCTAACGCCACAATGGTGGATCCTGTCGAGCATTTTCAAGGTTGCCGGCCTTGCTGAACCGTATGCCGCAGAACCATAGTCTAGCCGGGACAGGACAAGGGCTAGGTAGAACCGTAGCAGCACCGCACGGTCAGCCCCACACATAATGCCACTAAGTAACTTGAGCATGTTCAGTTTCCTGAGACACGCCTTATATCACTACCATCGTAATGTACAGGCCATCATGCAGCGACTCTTAACGATTGATCAGCTGATCAGTAGGGGGTAGAGATGGCGACCATTTTGCTTTGTGCTGTGTTGTTTATATCTTTTATGAATGAGTATCCGCGTGAAAAGTGATACAGTACTGCTCGGTTCCAAGCTCTGTGAACTTGCGGGATGAAGAGCAGAGGCAGGATAGGAGCAGGCGAGAATTGAGAAGCCTGTCGACAGCCCGCCGTGTTACCTGACATTCTCATCGATTCCAATACTGCCAACATAGGGTCTTTTCTGAAACCAGTGTGGCGTTGGGAATGAGTGACTGAGTCACCGACTAATGTATTTGCTTCTGTTACTACACAAGGACCGAGAAACCGCATCACTCGTCACCACCACTCATAATACTCATAATAGTCTGCGATGCACATTCCTTTCAGGTCCACGCAGCTTAGACTCGAGCAGTACTTGAGAACACTTCTACTTACGTCATCTAGCATGAGGATTATTTATTTTCTGAAACAAATGTTCATTTTGTAGGTAGGTTATTGTAACTACGCAAATTTTGCGTTGCATGTTTGTCATCACACAGAAGGTTATGTTTTAGTTAGGACCTCTATATCACTTATTATTTCGATTCATACAAGGTTTTTTGTATGGTAATAAAATGTTGTTAGTTCAGGAAACCTCCTTCCTAGGTCGCAAGTATGTCAAAAGTTTGTTTATAGCAACTACCGGTATTATGAAAGAAATGATAATGTGGCTTGCTTCTCCTTCCCCATCACGACAATTTAAGGCTAAATGTCCCGACACTTTGGTAAGAATATATTTCAACAGATGGCAGCACAAGCGAAGCTGAATTTACTTATTTATTTTTGTATCGAAGGGGAGCTCCGAGTTGCGATCTGAAAACTGCTATGCACTCTGTCTAGTAGCAGAATTGATATTAATTCATTGCTTACTTTTTAATTTCAAAAACAGAAAAGTTGCTGTTTGTTTTTCAAATATCTGATTCAAATTCGAAAGAAAACGGGTAATACGAAAGTTGAGTTTTACTCACTGATTCCAAAGCCGCATCGAAAACTTAAATCGGTTGAATAGAACCGTCGGGATCACTTTGGGAAGTTTGTGAATAAAAGTGTTACTGTATTTGCAACAAGGCGCGACAGTAGAACAAGGTCATGGAGAGCGGGTGGGTGGAGGGTTTGGGGGAGGGGATTGGAGCTAGAGTGATTTGAGAGAGCGATAAACTTGCCAGACGGTATGGAATTCCCGAGCATCTTGTCCAATATTGCGATTGACTGTGCTGGTTAGTTCTGAATTATTGTCAAGGTCTTAGTACAGTACAGCTGGAATGGTTTTGTACCAAAAACTATGCTATGGTTGGCGTTTTGTAAATCGTTAGAAAAGCACAAAAAAAGCTTAACTCCAAATTTTAGAATAATTTGCACTATCATTTTGTCGGAAAACTCAAAAAACATTGAAAAGCGTTTTTCTCTGAATCGACGTATTTTAAAGAAAAGTTTTTTAAGCAAAAAATGTAGAGGACATTGTCACCTACAATTCGCCTCATTGAGGTCATGTCATACGTTTTGAAATGCAGAAGCTAGGTGGCGCCAAAGTTTCCAAAAAAGTGTTTTTTCACATTTTGTCCTAGAAAAAATAGTTTTTTCACAAAAGAGTGAATCAGAAATTTGTTACTCTCAAAATTGTCTGCAACATTTATTTAAACGTTTGTTTCCTCCGACTTACCGTTCCAAAGTTATAGCGCAGCAAATGCAACGCTGCGTAGTCAAGGCTACTCTTGTTACTGCGGAGAGAGTGGTGGGCATAATAAAGACAGGGACCGGTGTCGGACAGCTGCCTAAGGCTCGGTCAAACAGGACGCGGGCTGTGTTTGTTAATTAGCTCAAACAATTATTTCAATCGCGACGTATCAATCATAACTGTACACATATTAACCTTTGTGCCATCTGAATAGTGCAATTTTCACACTTCGGCAGACTATAACATTGGAACGGTAAGGCGGAGGGAAAAAATGTTTCAATAAATGTTGTAGACAATTTTGAGAGGAACAAATTTCTGATTCGCTCTTTTGTGAACAAAACATTTTTACTAGGACAAAAAGTGAAAAAACACTTTTTTGGAAACTTTGGTGCCACTTAGCTTCTGCATTTCAAAACGTATTACATGACCTCAATGAGACGAATTGGAGGTGACAATGTCCTCTACATTTTTTGTTTAAAAAACTTTTCCTTAAAATACATCGATTCAGAGAAAAACGCTTCTCAATGCTTTTTGAGTTTTCCGAAAAAATGATCGTGCAAATTATTCTAAAATTCAGAGTTAAGCTTTTTTTGTGCTTTTCTAACGATTTACAAAAAGCCAACCATAGCACAGTTTTTGGAACAAAATGGGTTTTTCTGTGCAGATGTCCTGTACTATCTGGATATTTCTTAGTGATACTTTGATATTTTACCAGTTCCTAGTTACTACTTCTTGTTTTTACCGGGTGAGTTAGCCGTGGTGGTTACGGCATGACTAATGGCAGTCGCTCACATCCGGGAGGCGAGGAGGTTCGAATCC
The DNA here is from genome assembly GCA_946902985.2 of Meconema thalassinum. NCBI lineage: Eukaryota > Metazoa > Arthropoda > Insecta > Orthoptera > Tettigoniidae > Meconema > Meconema thalassinum. Next base: position 24,519,203 of record OX336389.2, on the reverse strand, counting down.
CCCCGCCGGCAACCTTGAAGATGGTCTTCTGTGGTTTCCCATCTTCCTTCCAGGCAAATGCCGGGGTTGGTCCCTAACTACAGGCCACAGCCGCTACCTTCCAACTCTTCGTCCTTACATTCCAACTTCCTTCCCTCCCCAACGGTACTTGTAGCTCACCCATTGGGTGTCCGTCTCGAAACAGCTACAAAACTGGCGAGCCGAACATGTCCTCGGACACTCCCGGCACTAAAAGCCATACGCTAAAAAAACTTCTTGTTTTTAGTTCATCGATCTCATTAATTACTTTTTATTTAATTTATTTTACCTGCAACAGTATTATTTTTTAATGCCCGTTAGGTGTTCTATTTTCGGCACTTTATTTTTTGGACAGTATTTCTGGTAGAATAGATTTATTTCTTTTAGTCAATTTTACCCTCCAGGTTGGTGGTTCCCACGGACTCAGCGAGGGAACTCACCACTACCGCCTTTCCAGGCAGTGTCCTAGAGCTGGGAACCCTTGGACGGATTGGATACAACTGGGGAGATGTGATCAGCACTTCACCCAGGCGGTCTCACCTGCAAAGCGAACAGGGGCCTCATGAGGGATGGGAAAGGAAGATTGGGATGGATATGCAAGGAAGAGGGAAGGAGGCGGCCGTGGCCTTACAGTAGGTACCATCCCGGCATTTGCCCGAAGACGAAGTGGGAAACCACGGGAAACCACTTCGAGGATGGCTGAGGTGGGAATCAACCCCCTCTACTCATTTGTACTACCCAAGGCTGAGTAGACCCCGTTCCAGTCCTCATACCACTTTTCAAATTTCGTGGCAGAGCCGGGAATCGAACCCAGGACCTCCGGGGTGGCAGCGAACCATGCTGACCGCTACGCTACGGAGGTTGAATAGATACATGTACATATAGGTAGGCTACGACTGGTGGAGAGCATTACGGTCATCACGTGGAGTTATTTTTCCGTTTTTGTTGAAAAATGGAGCCACGACTAAGTACCAAGAAAAAAAAGAACCTCTTCACACCCGTAAGGTTAGTTTATATTTGAAATTATGTAATTCTTGACGCTTGCATTAGAGAATCTGTAATGCACTGAGCAGTTATGTTTTCACTTATATTTTACCTGTAGCCTACAAGTTGGATGACTAAACGTCACCCCGCAATCTGCAGGCTACATCATGGCTGAACAGCGCAGCGGTTGCTTGGTAGGCCTAGGCCCTTCATGGGGTGTCGCGCTACGGGTGTAGTTTGTGTTTTACTTCTAATACATAAGTGTAGGATTACAAAATCACGAAATATTCAGTGTCAACTTTTTTCAGAGAAGCAAGTTCGACTTCAAATTAAAACAATGCGCTGTGTGGAAAAATAAAGGCGTAGCGAATGTGAAAATGGAAAATTGGTTTCCGGAAATACTGGATTGGATTGGGATCCATAAAGACTGCAAACAGTACTTTTGAACTACCAGTGGGCAAGGTGAAGGCAAACAGCTAACTGCAACCAAACTTATGCGTTATTGCTTGCAGCCCCTAATTGCAAAAATTTCCCAGCTAGTAGCAAACACCACCTGCAATGCTGCCGAAAACTATATGGCCCTTGTTGCAAAATTCACGGGAGGTAAGCAGATCAATAGAGGGAAACGAGGTTCCTTCACTCATAGAACCAAAGCTGCCGGACTGGTCTTTCAGTTTGGGCCATCCTGGCACTATAAAACAATGAAATCCGTTTAGAAAAAAGAAAACTGCCACAATAGTGAAGGACACTGCACTCAGCAGAAAGAGAAGAAGAGCAGCTTTCCGAAAAAGTTTATTTGCGTCGCGAGAAGGGAAAAGAATGTCCCGACAACAGTCTAATGAAATGAAACGTATTTTCTCACGTGATGATAGAAACCGATCAATGCAGTTGGATTTCGATGAGGTACTGTTGAGAGAGTTTAGTTATGAGAAGATCAAGCAACTAACGCTTAGTGAAGGCCATATACAAAAACTGGAAAAGGAAACAAGGGGCCAAAGGAAAAATGAAAAGTGGCACACAGCTAGAAAGGACAGACTTACGGCATCCAATTTTGGAGATGTATGCAAGAGGAAACCTACTTCGAAATGGGCTTCATTAGCAAAAAAACATTCTGTACGGCGAATTTCACTCAAAAGCAATGCAGTATGACTGTGATAATGAGCGAATTGTAAAACGAAATTTAGAGGAGAAATCGGTAGAAAAGTCGAAGAATGTGGTATTTTCGTACATAAAACTTATGGGTTTTTAGGTGCCTCCCCAGACGGATTAATAGGAGACGACGCTGTAGTCCAAGTCAAGTGCCCTTATTCTGCACGGAATATGACCATACTGGAAGCCTGCAAAAAGCTAAAGGGATTTTGTTTGACAGAAAGTAAGCGAAAAAGAAAGCCAGAGAATGTCAAGAACAGTGCCTTTCAGAAGAGAACAGATTGATAACTCTCTAACACTCACATGGTTTTTATTTCCACAACCAGGGCCAGTTGGAAATAACATAGCGGGAAATAACTTATGTTATTTCGTGGTATGGACGCCTAAGGACATTCACATAGAAACAATAAAGAGGGACGAAAAGTTCTGGAGAGAAAAAAATGCTTATGTACCGGTAACTGACATGCTGCTGCGAGAAAATCTTGTTGCCTGAGATCATTGATCCCAGGATGACCAGATCAATGGATATAAGAGAACCTGAGATGAAGTAAAATAGGCTACTGAGTGTGTGTAAATCATGAAACGCTATCTTCGATATGGAAAAAATTGAAGCATTGATTTCAAGAACAGAAAATAATTAGGTATAATATTTTTGTTTGTTTATAGTACGCAGTACTAGTGCCTGTGCTAACAATAGGCAGATGAGAATATCTTAGGAACTTTAATTCTATTATGTACATAATAATTTTGCTCTTGTTATGCATTTTCATAATTTGTTTATTGTAATAAAATGTCCTACATAAATGAACTCTTATTATTACCTCCATGAAAATTGAAGTAAGTTTTAGTGATAGGCCACACGGAGTCGTTTCAGATCTCACGAAAAAAAAAGGGAATTAGAGCCTAGAGAACCAAAGAACCATACGAATCACCAAAATAAATGTATGTATGTATGTACGTAGGTCTATGTGCGTGCGCATTTGGCCTCTTATAAATCGATAATCCATTGATTAGAATATTTCACGGTTTGTGGTCTTGTTTGTTTTGTCCAGAAGACGATACCTAAAGTTGGACGTCCGCATCGGATAGTTTTTAGAATAGATATTCCCAATAAACCTGAACACAAACATATCTTGTACATCTTTTTTCTAAAGTATCAAGAGCGTGCTAACTACAAACCAGTCATATCTTTCTATACAGTATTCAATGTCGCATCGAGTGAAACCAGTCGCTGCTCTGTGCGGTAAGAATTATGCCCTACAACGTATTACTAATGTCGGAACAATATGTTTTTTGTTCGGGAGTTTATCCTCAAATAATTCTAAAACAGTTACCTAGAAGGGAATCCAACGCTGTCCCCATCTACCCTGAGTGTGTTTTCACCGGTTTCTCCACAATCCCTCCAATACCGAGATAGTACCGTACGTGAAGTTTCAGGGCACCTGTCCCATCCCTGACTCTAATACAGTTACACACATAATCAACTACACGGGACTGATGATGATAATAATAATAATAATAATGATAATAACGTTATTGGTTTTACGTCCCTTTTAACTACTGCGGCTTTTAGAGACGCCGGGGTGCCGGAATTTTGCCCCGAAGGGCATCTTTAACGTGCCAGTAAATCTAATAACACGGCACCCTCGCATTCGTGCACCCTCAAATGCCAACTGGCTGCACCAGGATTCGATCCTACAACCCTGGGCACAGCAAGTGAGAACGTTACCGCAGAGCCACGCAGCCAGCCAAAGGTACTGATGACCAAGATGTCCCAAGCCCCTACAATGTATTATTATCAACAAGGATGTTAGAGGAAGTAAGAAAGGCATCTGTACGAAGACATTGTGTCAACGTTACATATTGTGACACTACTGCAGCATAATTTTATTGCTCAGATATTTTCCACGCCTAGGCACTTGCACACGTAACTCGTCGAACTATAATATTTGTGACGAGGAAGACAACTTCTTCCTGTCGTCAAATTGTTCCCTTCTCCCTCCGCCCTGTCAGCGTGTTCATCATTTTCCTTGCGCAAGAGATCTTGTGGGACCGCGCCGCCTACCACCCTTTTCAAAACAATTCCCAAACTAATGCTGTCGATTCCACTCACCCAATTTTAATTCTGAAAAATGCATTGGAAACAGGAAATAAATCTCCATTTTCGTATTACCAGGTTTTTTTTCATATTTTAAGCAGAGATATAAAAACTGTTAGTAACTTTTTAGTTTTTCACATTTTGGAAAATGCATTGAATTAATATGAATGCAATTGCAGTCTAGTATACATAGTGGTTTTCAGATCGCAAATACGAGCTTTCGTTCAAGAGAAAACTGAAAAAAAGAAATTGGCTCACTTTGGTGCTGCTACGTGGTGTCAGAATTACAAACTAAAAAACGGGACATTTAGCCTTAAGAAAGCAATGTATACACAACATTCCTAGAAATTATGTGTACATTACGGGGAATACAAGAGTGTGTGTTAACATTTCACTGAAAGTAAGATACCATTCTTCGGGAGAGAAGAGCTAATCGCCTTGATGGTAGGTTGTTAGTTAATATGGTTGCAATTATTGTAAGAAGTTCCCAAACTTCAGCCTATGCTAGGACTGGAAACATTTCTAATATGATAATGCTGAGGTTAAGTCACTTACCGTATGTAAATCAGAGAAGCGATATCCAGTATTCAGTATCTACTGAAGTCAGTCCAAGTTACATAATTTGTGAGAATGGTCTCTCGATCAAGCTCAAGTGAATATGGTAATGTTTTCGGGCAGCATTTGTGTAGGCTACTGTATTTACATTAATGGGATTGTTAGTACCTGGTGTATATACTGTAGGTTATTGATACCTGATTTCAAAATTACAACCCATTGTAAATTCCTGATGCAAGAAACAAGTTACAGTACATTGAGTCATAGAAAATAAGTGCTGTTAGGATAAGCCCTGTTTAAGTCACCTTGAGGGTGGCCTGTGCATTGATTACAGTTAGAGATAGGTTACATTGTGCTTTGTTATCCACGAGCAGTTTAGGACGTGATCTGTTGAATAGCCAAGAGTGATGTGGGGTTTTCTCAGGCATCTACCATAAACCTTTTCAAAGCGGTGAACAACGAGAAAATGGCCAAGAATAGATCTTATTCTCGACGTCAAAATACTGCAATTTAGCCCTATTTGTGTGTTTCAACGTCCTAGTAAATGTACCGGCAATGTACCATTTTGTTCACTCTCAAAATACCAGCTACATCGGCCGGATTCGAACAAGCGGAGCGATAATTAGGCGTATGTAGTGGTAACGGATGGAAGTGCCAATCAGCCATAAATAGCATTGCTATTTTTCTACGTCTTGAAGCGGGAGCGTAATTTATATTAGGTTTGAAGAGACTGCGTGTGAAGGGAGCAATCTGACTGCTGCTGCGACTCTAACGACCCTAGGCGTGACGTCACAGTAGGAGCCTTACGGCCTGTACATTACGTTGGCAGTGCTTATATGGTGAAACTGCCACGTTAATTTGCTGTCAAAATGGAGCCCCAGGAAGTGATAAGTGTCAACCAACGCCAACGCAGTATCCCTGAGATGTAGTTCAGAGAGTAAATGTAGCGTCCAGAGCCGAGGAAAATGGACGACGGAGGGTTTCGCTGCTGAAAAAGGAAAACTCCGGTCGTGAGCCCACCTGTCGACCCGGTTAATAGCTAGCTGCAATTGCCGTTCCACGATCGCCATACTTCCAGAGCTGTAATGCAGAGAAGTCGTCTACATACAGCGATGGAACTACTGTGGGTCCGGCGGCGGCAACAATGCCGCTGGTGGAAGGTTCTTTTAGGCCTATGGGCGCGACTTTACTTCCCCTCCGAAGGAAGGCATACTGAAGGATCCGATAGTGAAGGTGAACATTTTCAGTGCCAAGCATTTGAAATTAAAACTTGTGCACTGACAAATTGTATTTTCTCTCAATTCTCTCTTCAATGCAATGACTATTATTGAAAATGAAAATCCACAGCCTGCTTCCAGTCTCCGACCGGGTCAGGAATGGAATGAATGAAGCCCCCATCTAGCGGCGAGGATATGAACTGTGCCGGCTGCCGAGGCCTGACACTCCTCTGGGGCAATGATTAAATGAATGATAGATGAAATGAAATGATAGAGGAGAGTGTTGCTGGAATGAAATTTTGACAGGAAAAACCAGAGTACCCGGTGAAAAACCTGTCTGCCTCCGTTTTGTCCAGCACAGATCTCACATGGAGTGACCGGGATTTGAACCACGGACCCAGTGGTGAGAGGCCGGCGTGCTGCCCCCTAAGCCACGGAGGCTTAATGCAATGACTATTATTATGATCTTCAATGAGAAAGGGTAGTTTACAAAGGTGCAAAAATAAAACCATTATCAACAAAGACACAGAGGACAATATAAAAATTACAGATGCTCCTTTAATGCTTCTGCTAGCACATAATTTGCACCGGTGTGGGGGGGCGTGGTGGCTCAGCGGTCTAGCTGTATGCCTCTCACCAAGGCGATCCGGGTTCGATTCCCGGTCAATGCATGTGAGATTTTCGAAGTGAAATGCCATGTCCTGTGGCTCGGATTCCACGTAAAAAGGAGGTCCCGTGGCTCATAATCACAAGATTCACGGTCACGTAAAACTACAATCTTCCTTCCTTCCTTTTTGCACCGGTGTGGTTTGGTTCCTGTGTGTGTGTTAACGTGATTTTGGAGTGGGCCAATGTCTTGAAACCTCTCTCACAAACACTACATTTATGGGGTCTCTCCTCGGAATGTGATTTCATATGCCGTGAGAGTAGATACCTGTAAAACCAATAAAATATCTTCAGTATTACTATATTGTATTTTGTATGTAGTATTCAAAGAAGCCATTTGGATTAGTGTTGATGCCTTAAAATTTGTTTATGGAAAGATAGAAATCTGAGAAAGTAGTTTTCATTTAACAGGACTTGGGTCAGGATGTCTACCAAAACCAACTAACAGATTTCCCTGACAATTCCCTGATATTTCCACGATGAGTCAGAAAATTCCCTGAGTAACAGTAGCGGCCATAATAAGTATATAAAACAGAGTTTGTACTTAAAGAGCATTTCAAAACGTGCTCGAACAATAAAGGGCGGGGCACCATGACAAAGTTGGAAAGACAAAAGAACAAAAAAGATATATATGTATATTTCTATATTTTGCCAATTTCTAAACTTTTCATCCAGAAACACTATTGTGTTTGCGAGTATTGAAGGTAGCTCATCAATAGTAATGCTCTCAAAAAGCAAGCAGTAACGCATTTAGCCTACAAATACACCGTCTACACAGTCATGTAATCTGTGTGCTCTATCTTGCAAGAAAAGAGAGCTTACGAACATACATCTACCACAATCATCACCAGAATATACTTTTCCCCCATCAAAATTTAAATGCTTAATTTCCAATTATTCAAGGTTGGACCTTGTAAAACTAAAATTCCCTGAGTGTCATTCAAATACCCTGATATTTCCCTGAGTTTTTCAGGATTTAAAAATTCTCTGAGTATTCCCTGTTTTCCATGTTTTCCAGAGTAGTAGACACCCTGTAATCTTGTCCTTCTGGCATATATGGAGCCAATTATAAGGTACAGTACTTCTTCTTCTTCTTCTTCTTCTTCTTCTTCCTGCACGCGATCAGGCCCAGCGGAACGCGCGCTACTGTAAGTTTCCTTCCCCATCGTCTCCCATCCATAGCTGCCATCCGCCATCTGTCCACACGAATCGCTACCTGTGGCAGATCTTCATGGAGTCCATCACTCCACCGCTTCCTTGGTCTCCCTGGTGGTCTCCTTCCTGTGGGGGATGAAATTCAGTAGCTTCCGTGGCCATCTGTGGACTTCCATCCGGGCTACATGTCCAGCCCACAGCAGTCTTCTGGTTTTGATGGTTCCAGCTATGTTGGCATCATGGTACAGGTCTTCTACTTCATGATTGTTTCTAATCCTCCATTCACTTGTGTATACATCCCTCACCGGCCCTAAGATCTTCCAAAGAACTTTTCTCTCAAAGGTGAGTAGTTGATGAAAGTCCTGATTTCGGATACTCCATGTTCCACATCCATATAGTACAACGGGTTGGATCAGAGTTTTATACAGATGAATTTTGAACTGTCTGGAGAGACATCTGGACCGAAGAAGCTGTGTTAGGCTGTGGAGAGTTCGGTTTCCTGCTTGGATCCTGACGTTGATATTTGCCTCACATTATGTGTTCTCCATGAAAAGCGCTCCTATGTATTTGAATTCATGGACTTCCTTGTAAGACTGGCCCCCCACCCGCAGCGAATGTAGTTGCCCAAAAACTTGGTCCTGCCCGTGAGTCATAGTGAGGTACTCCGTCTTGGTTTCATTTACGATTAGCCCAAATTTGTTGGCAGCTGCCTTGAGTGCTCTGGTAATTTGCCTCAACTCTTCCTTAGAGCTCGAGAGTAAACTGATATCATCAGCGTAGGCAAGGTATGCTAGGTTCTTCCCTTCGAATTGGATGCCTTAAAAATTCTCTAGAAAGGTCTCACGTATGATCTTCTCCAAGGCAAAATTGAACAGTGTAGGAGATAAACCGTCTCCTTTTCTGAGACCCGTCAAAATTTCAAAATCGTCCGTCACTCGATTTCCCATCTTTACCTCACCGCGTGTTTCGCTCAGGTAGATCGCTACCAAGTTGATGAGTTTCTCGGCCATTCCAAACTCTCTTAGGCAACTGAGTAGTCTCTTTCAATGTATGCAATCAAAGGCCTTCTTGAAATCTACGAATAAAACGTGGAGTTCTTTGCCATATTCACCCAGTTTTTCAGTGAGCTGTCGGAGAACGAAGATATTATCTACTCGGGAATGCCCCAGCCGAAAGCCTGACTGGTATTCACCAAGCACTGATTCTGCCACTGGTTGAATTCTATCTATGAGGCAGTTGGACAAAATCTTGTAGCAGACGTTAAGCAGGGCGATTCCTCGATAGTTATCACATTTCAATTTGTCACCCTTCTTATACACACATCAAAAAAAATGTTTTGCATCACCTCGGTTCCAAGAGTTCCGGAACCTTTAAATACAAAGGGAATAGAGATCAACACAAACAACATTTCAGCTCGTTTTATTGCTCATGAGACCCACACATTGCATGTTGTACCATCATACAGCTAGACTTTCAGCATTTGTGGTCCAGATTGCAGTACACACCACTACCTCTAATACCCAGTAGCACGTCCTCTTGCATTGATGCATGCCTGTATTCGTCGTGGCATACTATCCACAAGTTCATCAAGACACTGTTGGTCCAAATTGTCCCACTCCTCAACGACAATTCGGCGTAAATCTCTCAGAGTGGTTGGTGGGTCAAGACGTCCATAAACAGCCCTTTTCAACATATCCCAGGCATGTTCGATAGGGTTCATGTCTGGCGAACATGCTGGCCACTGTAGTCGAGCGATGTCGTTATCTTGAAGGAACGCATTCACAAGATGTGCACGATGAGGTCGAGAATTGTCGTCCATGAAGACAAATGCCTCTCCAATATTCTGCCGATATGGTTGCACTATGGGTCGGAGGATGTCATTCAGGTATCGTAAAGCCGTTTCGGAGCCTTCCATGACCACCAGTGGCGTACGTCGGCCCCACATAATGCCACCCCAAAACATCAGGGAACCACCACCTTGCTGCACTCGCTGGACAGTGTGTCTAAGACGTTCAGCCTGACCAGGGTGCCTCCAAACACGTCTCCGACGATTGTCTGGTTGAAGGCATATGCGACACTCATCGGTGAAGAGAACGTGATGCCAATTCCGTGGGGTCCATTCAGCATGTTGTTGGGCCCATCTGTACCGCGCTGCATGGTGTCGGGGTTGCAAAGCTGGACCTCGCCATGGACGTCGGGAGTGAAGTTGCGCATCATGCAGCCTATTGTGCACAGTTTGAGTTGAAACACGACGTCCTGTGGCTGAACGAAACGCATTATTCAACATGGTGGCATTGCTGTCATGGTTCCTCCGAGCGGCAATCCGTAAGTAGCGGTCATCCACTACAGTAGTAGCCCTTGGGCGGCCTGAGCGAGGCCTGTCATCGACAGTTCCTGTATCTCTGTACCTCCTCCATGTCCGAACAACATCGCTTTGGTTCACTCTGAGACGCCTGGAAACTTCCCTTGTTGAGAGCCCTTCTTGACACAAAGTAACAATGCGGACGCGATCGAACTGCGGTATTGACCTTCTAGGCATGGTAGAACTACAGACAACATGAGCAGCGTACCTTCGTCCTGGTGGAATGACTGGAACTGATCGGCTGTCGTACCCCCTCCGTCTAATAGGCCCTGCTCATGCATGGTTGTTTACATCTTTGAGCAGTTTTAGTGACATCTATGAACAGTCAAAGGGACTGTATCTTGGATACAATATACACAGTCAACGTCTATATGCCGGAGATCTGGGAACCGAGGTGATGCAAAACTTTTTTTGATGTGTGTAGATTGGACAAATCCGAGCTGTTTTCTATTCTGATGGTAGCTCGTCTTTGATCCAGATTGCTTGTATCAGCCTGTGAAGTTTTTCTGCTAGTTTCTCTCCTCCTTCCTGCAATGTAATTTTTATCGTACCAAACATTTTTTTAAATTTATATAATTTTGTTTCTGCATTTATTGGTCTAAAGAACAACCAACGTTATTAAATGAAGAGACTTGTTCAATTGTGGTATCACTGATAATAATATTTGCACGAACTGGTTCAGTACTTTAGGCTATATTGTCAGGCCCGGACTTAGAGATCCAGGGCCCCTAGGCACTTGACATTTGGGCCCCCCACCATCTCGAAGCTATTTTGGAAATGTAGCAAATTAAATGCCCTAGTACAGAACATATAATTTTTAATCGCCTTTAATGACTTTGGTTGGTTGGTTCTTAAGTTTAGGGGCTGCGACAACGCGGTCATGTAGCCCCGTGTACTTTGGGTGTGTGTAGAATCTGTCTGATAACCGGTGTTAATTGTGATGACTGTATTAGTGTGTGTTATCTGTCTTTTAATTTAAGTACTGCAACTTAGAATTTTTCAAATAGCTCCTACTTTTGCCGCCAAGCGCCACCGTCAACGACTACTAGGTCAAGTTCAGAACTTAGCTACTAGACGCCACCGCAGCCGGCTCTTGGCAACGAACGTAGAAACCTAAGAGCGTTGTTTACATTCTTAACCTATCCAATTTAGCTTCACACAGGTGCAATTAGTGGAAGGTTCTTTAACATGCCATAAATCTATGACATGGCGCCGGCTTTACTCCCCTCCGAAGGAAGACATACTGAGGGATTTTTAACGCTCTAAAAAATCTGACGGCTTCGGCCGGGTTTGAACCCGCTATCTTGGGCATAGAAGCTCAGCATGCTACCGACTACGCCACCGAAGCCGCCTTTTAATGACTTTAATAAACATCAGAATAATACAGTCTATGTTACTATAGTTACGTTATTCTATAACATTTATAGAATCATACGATGAACTTTCTTCTGTGCAAAAGAATGAATGACGTCATGATAGTCAATTGACTGCATTATTTCTGACTCTATATACAATACAGAGAGTGAATTGAGCCTGTTCTCTCCTATGTTAGATCTAGCGCTGGAAACGACCGTTCTGCTGAGCATTTTGACGCTGGTGTACACAACAGCATTCGGAACGCAATTCCTACGTTTGGATAAAAGTCCAGAAAGCCTTTTTCCGATAAGTATTTGTATAGCTTCAGTGATGATAACACTATAACTTCATCATTCGACGACAAATGAGCTTGCAGGTGCAGACACTCGTTTTCCCAAGTCCTATCCAAGTCCCCCGGATAAAGTTATAAGGTTTCTGGCTGCTTCACGGATGTCGGTTGGTTCTTAAGTTTAGGGGCTGCGACAACGCGGTCATGTAGCCCCGAGTACTTTGGGTGTGTGTAGAATCTGTCTGATAACCGGTGTTAATTGTGATGAGCTGATGACAGTATTAGTGTGTGTTATCTGTTTTTTAATTCAAGTAAGGACTGCAGACTTATGAATTTTTCAAATAGTTCCTATCTTTGCCGCCAAACGCTACCGTCGACGACTACTAGTTCAGAACTTAGCTACCAGAAGCCACCGCAGTCGGCTCTTGGCAACGAACGTAGGAACCTAAGAGCGTTGTTTACATTCTTAACCTATACAATTTAGCTTCACACAGGTGTAATTAGTGGAAGGTTCTTTAACATGCCATAAATCTATGACATGGGACCGCCGGCTTTACTTCCCCTGCAAAGGAAGGCATACTGAGGTATTTTTAACGCTCTTAAGAAATCCGACGACTTCGGCCGGATTTGAACCCGCGATCTTGGGCATAGAAGCTCAGCATGCTACCGACTACGCCGCCTCACGGATGTCTTTAGATTCCAAACGAAGTAGTTACCGTACGTAAGAAAGTCAAACTTTTTACTTAACTCCTCACAAGCAGATCCGCGACTCCGTAGTTCTGTAATTAGTCTATCTATAATGGTAACTCTGAATTTGTCCCTGCCAGAGAGTTCGGTCTCGTTTCCATTTACTCCGTCGAACTGCACAGTTTCAATAACGTTTGACCTTTGTTTCCTTTGTTGTTTTAGGCAAGTTACCCAGGTTGATATGAGAGATCTGCTTACTTTGTCGAGCCTTTCCAGAGAAGTGACGCACGCGCGTGGCCTGGCGTGGATACTGCAGGCTAGAGAGAGGGGGGAACGAAGAGGCCTAATTCTAGCTTTGTTGCGCGAAGGGCTGTAAGTTTTGGCAAAAAGTAGTAAAAATATTTATTGTAATATTATTTTCGATTAAGCATTTTGATAAGGCCAGCCAGGCTTTTGAGCCTATGTAAAGATTCCACCTCCGGGGCCCCTAGGCTGGCTGGGCCCCTAGGCCGGGGCCTTGTAGGCCTAGGCAGAAATCCGGCACTGTATATTGTTGGTATATTTAAATCAAAGGACCCCTTCAGACGAGGCCATTCAGTAGAACCAACAAAGAATTCTTACAAGCGTAGGTGTCATATTAGTGGCACTCTACCAATCGTAGAGTGGAGAACTCGTTGGTCTTCCAGTGGATGATGATGATGATAATTGTTGTTTTAAGGGGCCTAACATCTAGGTTATCGGCCCCTTCTTCCAGTGGACAAGGAACATAGAACGAGATATAATTTTGGCCATGCTCCTCATACGGAGGACGAAGAGACATCAACATAGAAATGGAAGATTCTGTGCCAATCCATTGGTTTTGGAAAGACAGAATCGAGGACTGTTTTCACTTTATTTAAGAATGGCGAGGTGCATGAAACACAAATCCCCCTTCCATCCAATCTTAAGTTGACTGGTTTTTTTTATTATTATTTTTATTTTGCGGAACGAAAAGTTTACAGGCGAAATTAAGAAAAGCCGAGTTGCACTTACAGGGAAACTCCAAACACAACCACTCTTCTCTGAAGTCATAACTCAACACTGCTCGACAGTTTGCTGCTGGCTGTATCAGGGGTAATAGGCTTGCCCGCTAGCTAGGCTGTAACTGGAGTGATAGGCTCGCCCCTAGATAGCTCGTAAACTGTCGCCTCAGTAATTGAATGGAGATTGTTGGAAGAAATGAAAACGTAAAAACACTTATAGTGGGCGATGTATTGAAGATAGAGATATCCTCTCTCGGACTATTTTGTAGAACTTTTCATGCTGAACAATTCTTGAACTCATAGTATATTGATATCTTTAACGGTTTGCCCAGCATAAGCTTAAAAAGTGCACGGACGCCAGGTTCTCTTTTCGACTTTTTCACTGAAATCGTCACTGCTTGACTTCCTTTGATCATAAATAAATTATTTTCCACAGAAATCTTCCTCGAGATATCCTTTACAGAATGGTGAGAACCGCATCAAAATCCATCCAGTGGTTACCCGTGACATCCAAGAATCGAGGACTTTGTTTTATACTAAGCAGAGATTTTTTTAAGTTTCTTGAAATTTCCCTGATTTTTTCTGCACCTTTGCGAATTTCCCTGATATTTCCAGGTTCTGTTGCCACCATGGAAGATCATCTTCTGAACAACAATTTTATTTTCTATTTTCGTGCATTTTAGAACTCGTGTACAGCACAACAAGTTGACCTGAAGCCCCTTGTCCCTCTCCTCATCATGGTACAGGATCTGTTAGTCTACTCTTTGTTGCACAGTTACGTCATCAGAAACCAACAAGGAGTGAGTTCATTCATTGTTGTCAAACGTTTCGTTATTGTCATTCCATCATCTGCTACCGCACGGTGAACTTCATGAGGCTTCATCGCAGCTTTCACAACATTGTAAAAACACTGGCACTGGGTTGCACGCACGTGAGGATGACTTTCCAGCGGTGTCACTGCTACTCCTGTACGACCACATGTTTGTTCAATGTGCGTATGTCTGACGTGTAAGTATGTGTCTCCCTGGCGAGTGGTTAAATTAACATTAGCGTGTGCTTTATTACAATAGGCTTTGGCAATATTAAGAAAGTTCGTAGCCAGAGAAGAAAATATCAAGTGAAATAGGTTCTATGTATTTAAAAACTTTTGAGATTGCTTAAGACAGGGTGGTCCAACCTTTAGTTACCCGAGGGCCAATCAAACTTTAGTATAGGAATGTGAAGGCCAGAGACATTCCAGAAAGAAAATATATTTTACTAAAAAACATTTATTAAAATTTATATTAAAAGACGTTTAATATTACTAGTTTAATATACCACTTCATTTTACAGTCGAGAAATCAATGTGATGATTGGCACTGCTTTCCTGATACAAGTGTATCAATGTCCACTGTAAGTTCAGTAAGGCAAAAACTGTGGCTCGATTCCAGTGAAGCACTTTCAATTCCATTTCTCGTTTTTGATTTAATTTGTTTGAGAGCATAAAATGTACTTTCGCAACTATACGTACTGCCAAACAGCGATAACACTTGCAGAGAGAATTTAAGCGGTTTAGGAAAACTTTCTTTATAAATCAGTTTCCATAAATTTTCAGGGACATCACCCTTTTTAGTCTGGTAGAATGGGTCTGCCTGAAGATCACAAATTTCCATTTGAAGGTCGCAGGGCACCTCACTCACTTTTTGGTTTTAGGGAGTCAAAATCCTGGAATCTGTTCTGGAACTCTTTCTTGATATCTATTATTATTTCATGAAATACACTAAAATTTATGTCACTTTTTTCTTCTTTCAACAGCTGACAAGATGTTTAGTGTGCCATATTATTTGCCTTCAATGCAACTTGTATTACATCAAGTTTTTTGCGTAAGTGGAAACGTAAGTCCATAAAGCTGGGAGATATTTTGTTTTCTGCCTTGTAGTTTCAGGTTTAATGCATTTAGATTGGATGTTAAATCTGTCAGAAAAGCATGATTATTTAAAACTGGATTTCTTCCAGTCTTTCTTGATACTCGTGCCCAATGTTTTCATTTTTGAGGAAAGTAAGAATTTCATTCCTCAACCCAAAAAACTATTGCAAGCAATTTCCAGCACTTAGCCAACGCACTTCACAGTACAACGAAATGTCACCATACTCAGCTTCCAAATTGTCCATGAATGCAATAAATGCTGTGTCTACAGGCTTTATTGCCTCCCCTTATTAAGTTTACAGTATTTACAACAGTTTTCATTGCCTCACTGAGCCTATAATTTTTCCACAGAGAGCCTCCTGGTAGATAATGCAGTGGAATAACAAAACATTCAATCCTTTTTCTTTACACAGTCCTATTAAACCAATATTAGGACCAACCATTGCTTTAGCTCCATCTGTTGCAATGCCAGAGCACTTCACAAAACCTCCATATTTAGAATCGACATCATCCAGTGCTTTGAATATGTCAATAGCCTACCTTTCTTCTGCTGGTTTTAATGATCTTAATTCCAAAAGTTCTTCTTGAAATTCAAATTCTTCGTTTATTGTTCTGACAAAGATAAGGAGCTGGCCGATGTCAGCTATATCTGTGCTCTCATGTAGAGCTAGAGTAAAATTCACATTTTTCCAAAATGTTCTTGAGAGAACCTGAAACTTCACCAGCCATATATTTAATTCTTCTACTAACTGTCTGATGAGAAGGGGAAACTGTTTCAAAAATTTTAGCCATCCTATTATCTTCAAATGAAGATGCTATTTTACAGCACAATGCCTAAAAGCCTTTTTTTTTTTTTTTTTAGCTAGCTTTAAACATACCTCATTAGATGCCTTTAAACCGGCAGGGTTTGATGGTTGCTGAAATATATACTTCTGTCTTGTTAGTTTCAGCTTCAAATCATTAAACACACAACTTCTGGCACTTTCCTGGTATTGATCGTATTTTGATATATGCAAGCTGGTATAGTGTCTATTCACGTTATACTCCTTCGAAACAGCTAAGGCTTGAGAACAGATAACACACTGTGGTTTTCCATTATGATCAACAAAAAAGTAACTTTCCTGCCAGTTTGACTGAAATAGTCGTTTCTCATCTTCAACACGCCGTTTATTAAGCCCCGCCATATTGGGTACCGCTCTCGCAACAACGATGACAACAAACTCTCGTCGTACTATATCTCTCGAACAACCTCTCTCGTCAAAAACAACCTTTTCGAACAGCCCTGCACTCCCTTTTATAGGGAAATCTGCCGCAGCACACGAACGATCTCGAACTTACCGGCAGCTAACCAGTTGTTGCCTGGAGGCGGGGCCGCTTCTCGTGCCGTATGTATTTGCTGAAAGACAATTATGATTACTGGCGTATTTTTCGGGATCTTTCCTTTCCCACCTGACTCCTTCGTAACATTACTGAATGAAAGTGAAAATTAAAGTAGGCACGCCACGGATTATAACTGTCGAAGAGTGAAGGGCAGTAAGAAGGGCAAGGGCCAACAAAAATGAACAGGCGGGCCGCGGGTTGGACCATACTGGTTTAAGAAACGTGCGCTAGGCGTAGTTTGTTGTTATCTTCCACTTTGCAGGATTATATTCTATGAATAATATTGTGTTAATTTCGAACAAAACTATTATTTTCAACAGACATTATCTGACACAGTCGATGTAGTTAATTGTTGATTAGGCGTCGTGCTCTCGCTCTCTCTCCCCGCCCTCTACGTGCTCTTCCTCGCTCGCGCCGACAGAGCCCTCACTCAAAGCTTCATTTGAACTTGCTGAGCAATAGTAGGATGGGATGAGCCACAATGAAAATCTCAAAAATTTACTAGAGGAATCTTAATATGACTGAGACGAATTAGTTGAACTTTTCGTTGCTATACCGTGTATTGCAAAAGAAAGATTATGTTAATTGCTGTGTTAAGGGGCCTAACATCTAGGTTATCGGCCCCAATCAAAAGAAAGAACGTGAAGGATATGGCAGGAGCTTGGAACAGCTGAGCTGTGTAACCAAGTTTGTTCTTAAGGAGCATTTCTAAAAGTGCTCGAACAATAAAGGGTAAGTTAGCAACAAAGTTGAAAAGACAAAAAGAAAATATACTGTATATATTATGTATTATATGTATGTATGCATTATATGTATGTATTATATGTACATATGTACTATATGTATGATATGAATGTATGTATTATATATAGTTGGTAATTTTTCAGCTCATTACCACACCAATAAAAACAGGGAGAGACTTATCGGCCTTTGCCGGATGTTTGATCTAAAATTGAAGTCAATCTTTGTTAGAAAATTACCCTGAAGAAAGAACACCGAATCCTCATTTAGGTTCCTACCAATTAGACCATGTTGCAATTACAAAACAGAACTTAGGAGAAATAATGAAAGTTAGGGTGAGAAGAGGATTGAATATTGACTCCGACCATTCTTTGTCGGAGATCAAAATAAAATTTCAACCAAATAAATCCAAACCTAAATTTATGAAACTCCCTAAAATTGATACGAAGATCTTAGCAATAAGGTTACATTTATCAATAACCTAAATATAAAACCAATGTGTACCAGGGAAGAGATCAAAGATGCAATGGTTGAATCTGCGAAAGGATTGGGTCAGCCACCAAGGAAGAGAAAACATCGGTGGTGGAATGCAGTATGTGATGCGGCACTCGAATGTAGACAAAGAGCATGGCAGCAATGGAATTCAAGAAAGAAGGAAGATGATTGGACTAATTTTCTAGCGATCAGGAAATGTACGTCCAAAATCATTAGGTTTGAGAAATGTAACTATGATAAGAAGCGATTGGAGAGTATTGATGAAGAATTTAAAAATAACAACTCTAGAGAATTCTACAAGATATTCACTTCAAGGATACGGCAGGGGAATTAGCCACCAACAATAAAGACAACTGTCAGTTGCTTACCAAATATTTTGAGGAACTTCTAAATTGTGAAGAACCAATAGAAAGATTAAGTTTCAAAGTGCCACAACCGGTGAACCCTCCGTCAACTCCACCGACATTACATTAAGTTGATCTGTATATTGAACTTAATAACAATAAGGCATCAGGTGAGGATGGGATACTCGGTAGTAGAGTGGCAGCTGCAGCCCTCCATCAGGTGAGGATGGGATACTCGGTAGTAGAGTGGCAGCTGCAGCCCTCCATCAGGTTATCAATGATTGTTGGAAAAAAGGGACAATACCAAATGATTGGAAAAAAGCTTCAGCCAATAGCTTACAAAATCTTTTCAAAGACATTGTTAAGCGCTTTAATTGAACAAGCGGAGCACACTATTGGTGAGTATCAAGCCGGATTTAGGAAGGGTAAATTTTAATCTAAAAACAATCCTTCGAATCAGAACAACACATAATCTCAACACAGTGGTTACCTTTATTGATTTCCAAAAAGCTTATGATTCGATTGACCGTCAGACGCTTTTCTTAACACTGTTGGTACTAGGGATTGATGGAATTACTCGAAAGCTGATTGAACAAACACTCACAGATACATCCTCAAGAGTTAAGTTTTTGAATGAGATTTCAGACCCTTTCAGCATCAAAACTGGTGTGCGACAAGGCGATGTGCTTTCGCCAATGCTCTTTAATTTGGTATTAAACAAAGTTATGGGTGAATGGGAGACCTTATTACGAGAGAAGAACATTGAAGGGATCCATTTGGGACAAGGCTGAGGTAGGTTTGAAGTGGAATGTCTTGCCTTTGCTGATGATATAGCAATGATTTCAGAGAACAAGCTTGAAGCACAAATAATGATTGAAACACTACATGCAATTGCAATTAAAACTGGTCTTACCATTTCATATGAAAAAACTAAATATATTGAATACAGACATAATAACGGAAAGTATTTACCAACACAATATGGTCAGGTTCAAAGAGTTGATAAATTTAAGTATTTGGGTGAATGGATCCAGTCAAATGGACTTGATAACACAGTGTGCAAGGAGAGATTGAAGAAGGTGGAATGTGCCTATAACACTGCCAGCTGGATCGCTCACCTCCTGGTTGCTTTAAACTGCCTGCCCATTCGACACTCACAGGCGTACAAGATATATGCATTAATTCACCGCTAGGTGCAGCACCAAGGCACTGAGATTGCCGCGGCTTTTTAAAGGAGAAGATACCTGAAACGAAGTATTGTTATGTTTGGAGGCTTAATATCGAGATTGACGGACGTGAGAACATTACACTAAGTTAGTTCCTTTGTTATTCTAACATCTAAAAGTATTCAGACACATACTTACGGGCAAATTTTCAGTATAAAGGAAAGCAAAAATACTTGTGGCGGAGGCGATTGTTTTAAAGGGGCGAAATGTCTAGCTCATTTTCCCGTAATTATGCAGATGATAATAAAAATACAACTACTTCTGAGTTAAATCTTACTTACATACTTGGCGAGATGAAAAGAAAAGAATAAGGACAATAAAAGACAGGGAAAAGAAATGCCTCCGGCCCCCGAAAAATGGGATGATGATTTATTTAGGAGCTTTGCGACATCGTGGTCATGTAGCCCCATGTACTTGGGTGTGAGTTGAATTTGTCTGATAACCCGTCTTATTGTGATGGCTGTATTATACATTTTTACAGATCTTTGGATAGATTGTTTATTTATTTACTTATTTATTTACTTAATTATTTATTTACTTATTTATGTCTTTAATTATTTATTTACTTATTTATGTCTTTAATTATTTATTTTCTTGTTTACTTATTTACTTATTTATTCACTTATATATTTATTTACTCATTTAAGTTACTTACATAAGTATTTATTTAATTATTTGTTTACTTATTTACTTGCTTATTTATTCACTTTTTGTTTACTTATTTACTTAATTATTTATTTACTTATTTATTTACTTACATATTTATAACAAACGTTTGGTGCTTTTCACTCGGTCAACACGAATGTACCCAAAAAGAGCTGGGTTATGCCCTAATCCTGAAATAAATTACATTAAATTTATTAATCTCATGTAATTTATTTCAGGATTAGGGCATAACCCAACTCTTTTGGGTACATTCGTGTTGACCGACTGAAAAGCACCAACTTTTGTTTACTTAGGCAACACTGAAAAATGGCTTCAAACCCCACAATGTTACATATTTATTTACTTATCTATTTATTTATTTACCTACTTATTTACTTACATATTTATTGACTCACGCATTTACTCACTTAAATTGTGCTCTGAAAGAAGTTCATTTTCCGTATTGACAGATTCACTATATAACAAAGGAGAAACTGTTCCCCCTAGTCAATACATTTATTTACAACAAGTTATAAATTGCTATTTAATGGTACATGTTTCGGGGCCTCTAGTACTGGTGAAGTGATTTCCACATGCACAAACATTAGAACAGTGCTATATAAGTGTATTCTCAAACACCTAGCACTACCAATGGTGTTACCTTTTACTGATGTGCACTCATATTACTTCTTATGAGTAATATGTTCCTTTTTGCCTCATTTCATCCATTCACTCATCATTTTATGTATTTTTTTTTATTTTTATTATGATATCTTTAATTATGCTGGATTTTGCAACTTAATTTATGGCTGAAGAAGGGACCAGTACAAGAGGCCCCGAAACATGTACCATTAAATAGCAAGTTTATAACTTGTTGTAAATAAATGTATTGACTAGGCGGAACAGTTTCTCCTTTGTTATATAGTGAATCTGTCAATATGGAAAATGAACTTCTTTCAGAGCACAATTTACAATGAAGCAAGCCAAGCTAATAGCGCAAAGAAAGCGCGTTATAAGTTTAAAGATCTCAAGGTTAAATTGGTCAGCATAATTAAAGACATAGAGTTCCTTAAGAAATGTAAACATCATAACATCATCCCCAATCATTTCAAATCATATCAGAAAAGGGGCCCATTAAACAAGTATGAGGAAAGAACCCAAAGAATTATTAATAACAGGGTATTCCAAAGGGAAATCAAATTCTTATTCATTAAGAAGAACGACATTAATAATAAATTATACCGATTACATTTGGAAGCGGCAAATATTTCAAAAAGAAATGATTGGGACAGATATTACTTCACTGTCAATCAAATTGTACATACCAAAATTAATAATAAAATACAGATTTTGGACAACACGTTTAAAAACCTACTAGAAAAAGGCCATAACAGGCCAAAATTCCTAGACAAACAAGTTTTACCTAAATTCCAATCTCCAGTCAAAAATTTATCTAAATTATCTCTCAATTATCAAGACTTGGAAATTCTAAACAAAGGTCCCAAATATAATTGGGAACATGATCTCAGTAATCGAACACTCACAACCATGATTACTGAAACGGAAGTAGCAATTCGTAAACTCCCAATTGATAAACAGGGGGAAGCAAGGTACGAAACCAATAAGGAAATTCAGAAAATAATTAATATCAACAAAAAAGTTAAAACTAAATCATTTTCAAACTTGATTAATCTAAAAAAGAAAATAAATGATAACAACATAATCATTACCAAAGGTGATAAAAGCAATACAATCGTACTCCTAGAAAAAGAGGACTATATTAGTAAAACAAATAACTTCTTAAACAACCCTAATTTTGAAGAAATAAAGAAGGACCCTACACAGACCATTCAAAGAAAATTAAAAGGCATCATTAAAAATTCCATTTTTATTTTAGATGAAAAGCAAACTAACATACTCATCAATATGAACCCGGGACTTGCCACTATGAAGTCCTTACCAAAAATACACAAGAAAGGGATCCCAATTAGACCTATTATTAATTTCATAAACAGCCCACTTTATAAAATGTCTCAATTCATTCAAAGGTTTCTAGTTAAACATTATACCTTTAAAGCTAACAAATTTCTTAGAAACACCCTTCATTTTTGCGAAAGTACTATGAATTTAAAACTACATGATGAACATTCTTTGCATAGCATTGACGTGAAGGATATGTATACCAATATCCCAATTAACCCTACCATCAAAATTATTAAACAAAATTTTTCAGCCAGCAGCAAACTATCAAATGTTGAAATCAACGAATTCATATCATTGTTGGAATTCACCCTTAATAGCAATTATTTCACCTTCAATAATAAAATATACAGGCAGAAGGAAGGCCTTCCCATGGGCTCCCCTTTATCTGGCATTATAGCAAATATTTATATGGATCATACGGAATACACTAAAATACATGGAAAAATTGCAGGTTTGGCATACTGGGGTCGATATGTTGATGACATTTTCATCATCACAATACAGAAAATTGACCAACTTGTAGAGAAACTTAACAGCATTGACAGCAATATACAGTTCGTCCCAGAATCGGCAGTCAATAACTCAATTAATTTTTTGGATACCACAGTTTCCATAAAGAACAATAGACTTTCCTATAAAATTTTCAGAAAGCCTACACAAACTCATACTACCATAAGCAATAGTTCTAATCATCCTGGCAACCACAAAAAGGCAGCCTTCTTCAGTATGATGTGACTCCTCCATGTGTGTTGCCATTGCTGAGAATCTTCTGTATTTTGTGGCATTAAAATGTTCGTAGTATCTGATTGTGAATGCTCTACCCGTTTGTCAAATTTTCAGAAAGCCTACACAAACTCATACTACCATAAGCAATAGTTCTAATCATCCTGGCAACCACAAAAAGGCAGCCTTCTTCAGTATGATTCACAGAGCTTTCAACCTTCCCCTTTCAAAAAATGACCTCACCAGTGAAATAAAGACCATACGCCAAATAGCTAAAGTTAATGGTTTTAACTATCAATTCATCTCCAACATTATAAACAAAATAAGAAATAGACCTCCCACCCATTTAACACCAGATCATAAAGACAAACCTGTATACGCACGTACATACAGCATCTCTAACATATTCAAAAAACACAGTTTAAAAATGGCCAATAAACATCCAACACCAATGCCAATTTCTTCTTCAATTCGAACAAAGTAAATTCTATAGACAAATTCCATAGATCAGGCATTTATAGACTTAATTGTTCCGAGTGCGATGCGAATTATTTGGGACAAACGGGTAGAGCATTCACAATCAGATACTACGAATATTTTAATGCCACAAAATACAGAAGATTCTCAGCAATGGCAACACACATGGAGGAGTCACATCATAAATTCACCAACATCGAGAAAGACCTAGAAATCCTCCTTTTTACAGGAAAGGGAACCACTATGAATGTGAGGCGCCTAGAATCAAAACCCGCTAAATCCATATTTTATGAAAATTGAGATAAGCATTGTTTCATATAGCTTTTGCTGCGCTGAATTCATTAAAACTATTATTTTGTTACAAAACCCGCTACATCCTACTGTAAAACTAAGTCAAAGTTGAGGCTTAGTTGCAATATCCGCCAAGTCCAACGACAGTTTCGCCATTTTTGGTCACAAAACCCGCCACATCCACATCAGCCAATAGGAGCACCCAGATCCGCCATCTTACCTTCCATGATGCTTTGCGAAGTGTGTACTCTTTACCTACGTGCATTAGTCGGAGAATGTACCCCTGCCTGACGTGATTAGAATGGTTTATGTTGTTGTATTTTCTGATAATAATTTGTTTTGGATAATTTTGACAAAGAACGAGAAGAACAATAACATTCTGGTCTGGGTGATGTCTTCCACATAACTGATATTTGCGAACACAAACGTGTCACGAAAACTGATTTTGATATGACTCACGTAAAGGCAGAAGCCAAAAACAGAGGGATTGTCCTTCAGGCACAAGAAGTGAAAGATGTTTCAAGACTGCTTTCGAAGCATTCTGGAGAAAGATGGAGGGAAAATGTAGAGCTGCAGTTTTATTGCAATCTGCAAAGTCGTGGCGAACACGAAGAGAATGATGATGATTGAGAAACTACTATTGAGGATGAGGTAGAAACAGAAATTGTGTAGCTATAACTTCCAGTAAAGAATGTGATTTAGTAGTTGAATGACGATAGTTTTGTCTCTAAGGGCCTGGACCATAGTAATTGAATATGAATTTAATTTGACGTTCTTCCTTATTATTGTTCAGTACTGTAGGCTACAGTATTGCCGGCCCCGTGGTGTTGGGGTAGCGCGCCTGCCTCTCACCCGGAGGCCCCGGGTTCGATTCCCAGCTCCGTCAGGGATTTTGGAAACTGACGTGAGGGCTGGAACGGAGTGCACTCAGCCTCGTGAGGACAACTGAGTAACTGACAGTGAGGCAGCGCCCCGATCACGAAAACCAAGATTAACGGCCGAGGGGACCCGATGCGCTGGTCATGTGGCACCCCAATATCTGCAGGCCAAATGGCTGGGGATTAGGCCCTTCACGGGCTGTAGTGCCAGGGGTTATTTACTGTACAGTATTATTACCCTTTCAGGAATTGATTGCCGGCGGTGGAGATGGGAACTACTCTTTATGTAATTGTGTCACACGTCAGCTTGCTTCGTTGACAGGTACAGTTGCGCGTGTAGGATATGACTCAGCTCCAGTTTTTGATTTAACTGTCCATGGTGACATGAGCTCCTGTGACGCATATCTGATGCAATGCAGCGTGACCTATGTGCAGATTGCACTCTGTCATCGCCCCGCGGAGCTCATGCTACAATTAACATAAACGCTGGCACAGCCACACTCGGCGGCAATCAAATCTTGAATGGGTAATATGAGTTTTATTCTTTTTCTGTTTATTCTAATAAAACACAACCGCCCCTTAAAACAACAATAACAACAACAACAAAACACAAAAATTATACAATTTTTTTAATTTTATAACCTATATTTAGTTAACTTTCATTCAAATATTAATTTCTGAACAAAGCTTACGCAGTTTCTACAATCTCTTCGCAACTTCAAATGTATTAGGGCTCTTTGGTATCAAAACCTGCCAAATCCAAATCTTAGTAACAAACCCCGACAAATCCGAATTATTGCTTTATATTTTTCTACATACATTTTTAACTATATCGGGGATCAGCTTCGTACTTCCTCACTGTTTTTAAAAATAATTCATTCATTTTTTTGTGAAAAAAGTATTTTGTTTTGGGTATTGGTTCGTTTGTGACAGTTTTTGTCACTTTGCCGAAAAAGTGAAGGAATGGATATGGCGGGTTTTGATTCTAGGCACCTCATGTACTAGAAGCGATAGAAATTAACACCGCACAAAAACTATCTCCTCTTCATAATCTTAATGAAATAAATTTTGAAACGAATATCCTGTACAACATCCTAATGGAATATATAAAGAATAAAATTGTTGACAACAACAAACCACCGTGAATTCCCCAACACAAACTCCCCCAATATTGCCCCCCCCCCCCCCCCTCTTCCATATCCTCTCACCCTTATAACCCCATCTACCTTTCTATGTTCCATTTACAACAATTCCAGGTCACAAAGATATAATATTTTATTACCTCACCTTATTTTAATTTAAATCTCATATTGTATTTTATGAGTTTTTTTATTGTCATTATTTTTTAAATTTAATAATATATTAATAATGAGAGTGCAATGGTTACAAATTTAGATACTTCATGACCTAGGCAATGCATATAATCTAGAAGCCTTAGATCCAAGGTATCTAAGCAACTGGATGAAGCAATAATGGGGCCATGAAGTAATTTGAGATTCTGTGAATTAGATCAACAAAGGAAATTGTTTTAGTTGGTCGAAGTAAAATATATTTTTTCCATGCTTGGACGTCTCCTCATCATGATGATTTATTTCATTACATGACATTCGGTGTTTTCCCTCTAATGCAAGACTATAAGCTCAGAAGCCCCAGCTTGAACAGCAAGTTTCAGTCAACAGCATTGTAAACAACAGGCTAGAAATCCCAAGTGAAGTGATTTCCACATGCACAAACATTAGAACAGTGCTATATAAGTGTATTCTCAAGAACCTAGCAATACCAATGGTGTTACTTTTTACTGATGTGCACTCATATTACTTCTCATGAGTAATATGTTCCTTTTTGCCTCATTTCATCCATTCACTCATCATTTTATGAATTTTTTATTATATCTTTAATTATGCTGGATTTTGCAACTTAATTTATGGCTGAAGAAGGGACCAGTACTAGAGGCCCCGAAACATGTACCATTAAATAGCAAGTTTATAACTTGTTGTAAATAAATGTATTGACTAGGGGGAACAGTTTCTCCTTTGTTATATTTACTCACTTAATAATTCATTCATGTATGTATTTTTTTATTTTTCTATTTATTTGCTTGCTCTTCGTCACCTTCTCTGGAATTTCCACGTAACCACATCCCACGCAGTGAATTGTCCAATGGTTTCTCATGAAATGAGATTCCCCGGTATTCTAACTTGCTCTGTTCTGATTTACAAAAGGGCACGTAGCTTTACAGCATTATAAAATCGTTCAGAAGAAATTCCAAACACAACTTCGCCATTAACATCAATATAAAACTTATGTCTGCCACAGTCACTTGGTGCTGCTTCCTAGCGCCTTTATTTGGAAACGTGGTTGTACGCTGAAACCAATGCTGTAATCGTTGAATGGGCAGGCAGTTTAAAGCAGCCAGGAGGGGTGCGATCCAGTCGGCAGTGGCCTATAAGCTTACTCACACTCGTTACAACAAACTATCGATATTGTTCCAAACAAGATTTAAACACTATGCAACTGTCATTAAGCCAGAGGTATTACGGTTTATGGTTCTGAATGCTTAACATTGAATAAAAAAGGAAACCAAGTTGAACTAGAAAAATAAGAAAGAAAAATACTTTGAAAAATATTGGGTCCCCAAAAGAATCAAGAAACTTGGTGGATGAAGTGGAGAGGAGAGGGGAAATGAAGTGGAGAGGAGAGGGGAAATGAAGTGGAGAGGAGAGGGGAAATGAAGTGGAGAGGAGAGGGGAAATGAAGTGGAGAGGAGAGGGGAAATGAAGTGGAGAGGAGAGGGGAAATGAAGTGAAGTGGAGAGGGGAAATGAAGTGGAGAGGAGAGGGGAAATGAAGTGGAGAGGAGAGGGGAAATGAAGTGAAGAGGGGAAATGGAGACCTTTACAGTTTCAATTAAAAAGAGAAGACTAAAAGTTTAACGGATGAACAGTAATCGGCTCTCGAAGACTAAAAGTTTAACGGATGAACAGTAATCGGCTCTCGAAGACTAAAAGTTTAACGGATGAACAGTAATCGGCTCTCGAAGACTAAAAGTTTAACGGATGAACAGTAATCGGCTCTCGAAGACTAAAAGTTTAACGGTAATCGGCTCTCGAAGACTAAAAGTTTAACGGATGAACAGTAATCGGCTCTCGAAGACTAAAAGTTTAACGGATGAACAGTAATCGGCTCTCGAAGACTAAAAGTTTAACGGATGAACAGTAATCGGCTCTCAAAGATCATACTGTTACACATTTATATACAAATACACAGTCTGCACATGTAATTGTGTGCTCTATCTTGCAAGAAACGAGAGCTTACGAACATACATCTACAACAATCATCACCAGAATATACTTTTCCCCCATCAAAATTTTAATGCTTAATTTGCAATTACAGGGTGTCTACCAACTCATCTTAAAAGAATTCCCTGAATATTCCCTGATTTTTCCAGGATTAATGAGAGAATTCCCTGAGTAAAGACTGCTACACATTCGCCCGGGAACAGGAAGTGTGATGAAATGCACGCTATTTTTGGGTTCGTTTTAAGCGCTCTCCAGGAACAAGAAGCAAAATGTAATCCAGGAAAGCAAATTAAAAATAGGATTAAGTTTTATGTTTCCTGTTCTCGGAAATTCCAGGAGGCAAACAGATGTGAGCAATGGCGGCACAAGGGAAAGAGTTGTGAAAATAAATTATTTCAATAGAATATTATAACTGAACTTATTGTCCAGTAAAATAAGCAAGGTTTATGAAGTCATGCTGGTTTCACTACTGTAAATCCCCCCAATAAGAGGGACAACGGGAGGTTGAATACACACATCAAGGTGTGTATCATACGAGTGTGATCATCTTAGACCAATATTTAATTTGTAAAAGCATTTGAAATCACTGATCCTACGTCGCAGCAATGATGATATTTGGTAACATAACTCTGAATATAGGCCTACACAGTAATTTACACATATCCAAGGGACGAAGGGAGGCATATTCCAAGTTCTCACTCTCAATTAGGTCCACCTCGTCATGACAGAAGTAATCGAGTTAATCAATTTATTAATTTATAAATACATTTAAATGAAGGAAATCATTATGAATGATGTTTCAACAGGCCAGAACACACTAGCATCAGTCTAAAATAATTTAGGTTGGTTCCTCAGTTTAGGGGCTGCGACAATGCGGTCATGTAGCCCCGTGTACTTTGGGTGTGTGTAGAATCTGTCTTATAACCGGTGTTAATTGTGATGACTGTATTAGTGTGTGTTTCCGTTTCTTAATTCAAGTAAGGACTGCATTTTTCAAGTAGTTCCTACTTTTGCCGCCAAACGCCACCATCAACAACTACTAGTTCAGAACTTGTCTACTAGACGCCACCGCAGTCGGCTCCTGGCGACGAACGCAGGAACCTGAGCGTTGCTTACATTCTTAACCTAATTTAGCTTCACACAGGTGTAATTAGTGGAAGGTTCTTTAACATGCCATAAATCTATGACATGGGACCGTCGGCTTTACTTCCCCTCCGAAGGAAGGCATACTGAGGGATTGTTAACGCTCTTCGGCCGGGTTTGAACCCGCGATCTTGGGCATAGAAGCTCAGCATGCTACCAACTACGCCACCGCAGTCGGCTCCTGGCGACGAACGCAGGAACCTGAGCGTTGTTTACTTTCTTAACCTAATTTAGCTTCACACAGGTGTAATTAGTGGAAGGTTCTTTAACATGCCATAAATCTATGACATGGAACCGCCGGCTTTACTTCCCCTCCGAAGGAAGGCATACTGAGGGATTGTTAACGCTCTTAAAAATCCGACGACTTCGGCCGGGTTTGATCCCGCGATCTTGGGCATAGAAGCTCAGCATGCTACCAACATCGCCACCGAAGCCGCTCAAATTAATTTAACCAAGTCTGCTTAATAATACAAGGTAGAGTTTGAAAGGTGTTGCAAAAACATCTCCTGGACACAATTAAAAACAAAATTGGACATATGTTCTAGCCTAACTAGGAGCAGACAATAATCAAAGAATACCGGGATGGAAAAGCCGCGCAAACGGTATTGTCAACCCAGGTCTACTCTATTCCATACTGCAGACCGGGCAACTGAAGTACACCTAGCATGAGAAGATGGAACATAAATACGTGTAATTTTACTTACTTGTCCATCCATCAAATTCATCGTCACTACTTTCACTGCTATCAATGTCAATTTCTCTCGTATTATTAACGTCAACAGACTCGTCTGAACTGATTATCGCAGTCAGTTCCGCGCGCGTCAAATAGGCTATTGACAATATACGCGGTAACTGACTGTTATAAAACCTCACTTCCAGTACCTAAAGCATTATCAAGACAACAATATACCTATATGCATTTCGTTCAACAAAGACCTTGGTTCGTAAATAACACGTAGTATTTTGATTAATGAACGGCGGAGAGGAGAAAATTACACAAGAATGTTCACAAGAATGAAGCACAGTAAGAAAACGTTAATTTATGTAGCCGGTTGCCCGCGCACCAATACAAAACTACATAAATTAACGTAGCCCGTCATCATCCAGTAGTAGTCAAAATTCGATCGCTAACGGGAGTTTAAATAGTCCCTAAATTTCTACTTAGTATAAAAAGAAATAATTTATGTTCAAAGGAAGCCAAGCAGTAGCGATATCGGCGAAAAAGTGAAAAAAAAAAACAGGCGACCGTGCGCTTTTTAAGCTTACGCTGGGCAAACCGTTAAAAATATCAATATACTATGAGTGTAAGAATTGTTCAGCATGAAAAGTTCTACAAAAAAGTCTGTGAGAGCATATCTCTATCTTCAATACATCGCCCACTATACGTGTTTTTATAGATTGGACGGGAGGGGGATTTGTGTTGCATGCACCTCGCAATTAAATTAAGTGTGACAAGAATTCGTTGCTCATGCTATCTTCATGGTAATATAATGGATAGTCCAGTCAGTGATTTTAACCCATCATGCCGAGACGTAAAACGGATACAGGCCTAGGTCGTAGTTCATTGACATCGGGGGGAAAAAGTGGTTGTCAAGAAATGCATTCATAACTGTTTCCGAGCAAAGCTAGTATAAACAATACAACATTTAAAATATTTTGTCGCCCAAGTTGCTACATCTACCGACAAAATCGCTAAATTGGCAATACCGATCACAACGAACAAAATGCTCAAGGCCCAATAAACTGGCGTAGTTGGCTCCTGCGCAGAAGGCGAACGGAAATGTTGCCACATCAAGTGTTCAGATGAGCTTGAGAAGGCACTGCTCATTGGCTGAGCATTGTCATCAATAGGGCGCGGATTTTTAGGTGCTAAACATCGGGAAAATATTTATTTTTTATGTATTAAAAATACCTGAAAAAGTAACAAAAAAGTAAAAATATTTAATTATAATTTAGTTTATTAATGTATATATAAACAAAAAGCAGTACTCAAGAATGCAATTTTACTGACTGCTGAAGCATTAAAATATACAACGAGACACATCTTCAGGTTGTCCATCACAAATGATCGACGATTATCGCGAAACACTTATTCTGAAGGCGCGAAACTACGGCAATGTATTTCTTGCCCTTGAGATGTTGTGTAACTTGAGATCGCTGTTCAGCCTTGATTGCTTTCCCTCATGGTTGCCAGAACGCCCCCATCACAAGTAAAATTATGTTTAAATTCTGCAACAGACGATAAGTTGTAGTTTTTTTTTTTTTTTTTTTTCTTTCTTTACTTTAGGCACCGTAGAACTGCCTTACACTTCACAGTGCCAGAAATGAACTGCATGTGAGTGACACTGGTTCCAGGTAGCTGGGGGGGGGGGGGGGGGGGGAGGTCTAGGACGTGGTGCAATATGGCTATGGACAACGAAATCCGCAGCTTCCATAAGGAGTGGGATGGGGCGACAAATTAAGAATAACACAGTTGCAAGCTGACATACGCTCTGCATGAAGATTAGATAGCTCACAGGTTCTTCCCCGTTGAAGTAACACGTAACAAAAATGCAATAAACTGAAAGATCTAGAATACTGATTTTAAAGAAATGAAAATATTATGTCTTTTTATGTGCTAATAAGTGAAAACAGGAATTTATGTATTTATAGAAAAAAATGCTTAAAATATGTATTTACATAAAGAAATATGTATTTACCTAAAAATCCGAGCCCTAGTCATCAGTAGCGATCGATAATTTCCCGTGAAATTCGAATGTATTGCTTCCACTTTTACGAGATATAGCCAAACTGAGAAAAATCCCTGATTAACAAAGAAATTCCCTGATTTTTCCCTGATTATTCCAGAAATTCATAATT
Organism: Meconema thalassinum; assembly: GCA_946902985.2. Classification (NCBI taxonomy): domain Eukaryota; kingdom Metazoa; phylum Arthropoda; class Insecta; order Orthoptera; family Tettigoniidae; genus Meconema; species Meconema thalassinum. The sequence goes on along the minus strand of OX336389.2, from coordinate 24,487,256 downwards.
CCCTGAGAATTCCCGGTTTTCCCGGGTCGTAGACACCCTGCAGGTCAACGGGACTGAGGCACTCTTTCAAAGCGTCAGCGTTGCGGTAATAGACCCATTTTTCATCACATGTGACAATTCTCCTGATAAATCTATCATCTATAGGGCTACCGATAAGTTGACAACAGATATATACTCTACGTTGAGCCTGTTCAGGGGTCAATTCATGAGGTACAAATCTACAGCTTCTGTTTGATTTTCCAAGTTTCTTAATCTGGTGACATGGTATTTTTTGATGGACCAAGTTCTTCTGACAGTCTATGAGTACTTCTTTGTGGATTTTCTTCCAAACCTCAGCGTGTATTCTCAATATCCCATAGTTTAGGTCTTCCAGAACGTGGTATATCTGTAGTGTTTTCTTCTCCAGTGTTGAAACGTTGGAACCATCATTGTGCCGCACGCTCACTTAACGACACCTTCTTCTTACACTTTACATATTGCTTGAGCCGCGGCAGCAGCTTAGTAATCTTGTTCCCAATAGTGCTTTAGAAGGACCCTAACCTCCAACTTTGTAAGTTCCATTTGTGATTGGGTATCAACAAGTGACGATTGATACATGCTCGCAATATACACAATGCTAGTCATGGCCTCCTGTAAATAGCATTGGCCAAACAAACAAAACCAATTCTATCTTATAAAACACCAAACTTAAAAAACAACATTACTTATGAGACATCCTAATACAGAATATATTGCACAGACCCTCACTCAGGTAAAATTGCCAATCTACTGGAATCAGGCCAGGATCTGAATCTCCAGAAGCCAAATACACGCTCTGTCACGCTCAAGTCATCATCCACACGCCTGCGCTGTCAAAATGAAATGTCTTTTGTACTTTGGTCTGGCACTGATGAAGACTCAAAACGCACCGCCAGATCATGCAACTACAGTGCCGCACATACGCACGCTCTACTGAAGTTCCGTGATCAACATGGGGAGTATCCCAAAGCTCCAAGGGAACGTGGGCCGGCCGCTCTTGGCAGGCTTGGCTTATAGCATTGAGAGAGAGTTAAGATCTACGTTTTAAATAGGATAATGGCTGAAATAAAATAAAATATCACATTCAAATCACGTAAATATCTTTAATAGCACTTATTTAACTTTCAAATGAGTTTTTATTGAACACTAGCTGAACCCGGCATGCGTTGCAACGCCAATCAAAGAAAGTGTTGGCGTTGTAATTTTGTTCCTTGAAGTGCTTTTGGATAAACAATTCTTTTTTTCAATTTCCGCTAACTGCCTCCAAACTATCGGAAAATGGATTAACTAATTTAGAAACATTTGTGGGAACGTCCACAACAACTCACCAAAGTTTCATTGCAATCGGATGAATGGCATATGAATACATACGGAATTTCATTTATACAATTCGCGTGCTGTCACTTTGTTGAATTAACTCATTCGCTACCGACCGTGAAATGGATTTACTAAGTTAGAAACCTACACGTAAGTGCACACAACAACTCATCAAAGTTTCATCACAATCGATGAATGGTATATGAACGCATACAGGATTTTGTTGAAACCCTTCAAGCATCGTCACTCATTCTTTGCATCTACTTGTGCGCTAAATATTGCAAAATTGATTTACTAAGTCGAAACTCTTCCCTGGCATGTACACAATAACTCATCAAAGTTTCATCGCAATCGGATGAATGGCTTATGAACGCATACGGGATTTTGTTAAAACAATTCGCATGCCGTCACTCATTTGTTGAATCTACTCGTACGCTACCTATTGTAAAATGGATTTACTACGCCTGAAACCTTCCCTGGAGTGTACTCACCGATCCACCAAAGTTTCATCGCAGTCGGATAAATGGTATATGAACGCATACGGAACTTTGAAACGATTCGCGTGCCGTCGCCCATTATATGAATCTACTCGTGCGCTACCTATTGTAGAATGCATGTACTAAGCCAGTAACCTTCCCTGGAGTGTACACAACATCTCACCCAAGTTTCATCGCTATCGGACGAATGGTATATGAACGCATACGGGACTTTGATGAAACGCTTCGCACGTCATCGCTCATTTGTTGAATCTAGTCGTGCTCTACCAATATTGTAAAATGGATTTACTAAGTTGAATACCTTCCCTGGCAAGTATACACAACAACAAATCAAAGTTTCATCGCAATCGGACGAATGGTATATAAACGCGTATGGGATTTTGTTGAAACAATTCGCACGTCGTCGCTCATTTGTTGAATCTAGTCGTGCTCTACTAATATTGTAAAATGGATTTACTAAGTTGAATACCTTCCCTGGCAAGTATACACAACAACAAATCAAAGTTTCATCGCAATCGGATGAATGGCATATAAACGCGTATGGGATTTTGTTGAAACAATTCGCACGTCGTCGCTCATTTGTTGAATCTAGTCGTGCTCTACCTATTGTAAAACAGAATTACTAAGCCTGAAACCTTCCCTGCAGTGTACTCAACGATTCACCAAAGTTTCATTGCAATCGGATGAATGGTATATGAACGCATGTGGGAATTTTTTTAAACGAATCGCACGCAGTTTTGTTGAAGCTACTCGCACGCTATGTATGTAAATTGGGTTTACTATGCCTATAACATCCCCGGGAGTGTGCACAACAACTCACCAAACTTTGATCGCAATCGGATGAATTGTGTATGAACGCAACGCCATCACTCATTTGTTTAAACTACTCGTGCTCTATCTATTGTAAATTGGAATAACTACACCTATAAATATCCCGGGAGTGTGCACAACAACTCATCCAAGTTTCATCGCTATCGGACGAATGGTTTATGAACGCATTCGGGACGTTGTTGAAACGCTTTATGCGTAGTCACTCATTTGTTGAATCTACTCGTGCGCTACCTATTGTAAAATGGATTTACTAAGCCTGAAACCTTGCCTGGAGTGTACATAATATCTCATCCAAGTTTCATCGCTATCGGACGAATGGTATATGAACGCATACGGGTCGTTATTGAAACACTTTGCACGTCGTCACTCATTTCTTGAATCTACTACCTATTGTAAATTGGAATTACTAAGCCAGAAACCTTCCCTGAAGTGTACACAACATCTCACCCAAGTTTCATCGCAATGGGATGAATAATATATGAATGCATGTGGGACTTTGTTGAAGCTACTCGCGCGCCATCTATTGTAAATTGGATTGACTACACCTATAAATTTCTCGGGAGTGTGCACTACCACTCATTAAAATTTGATCGAAATCAGATGAATTGTATATGAATGCATCGCCATCACTCATTTGTTTAAACTACTCGCGCGGTATCTATTGTTAAATGGATTAACTATGCCTATAAACATCCCGGAAGTGTGTACAACAACTCACCAAAATTTGATCGCAATCGGATGAATGGTTTATGAACGCATAAAAGACGAACAGACAGACATTCCTTTTTATATAAAAATATAAAATTACATATTTTACCATTGAAAGTGAGAAGAATTTTCTCCATAAGCCAAGGCCAATTTTCACCGATTTTGCTTAGGAAATTATAAGTCAATGTCAAAAGTGAAGAAAAGTTAAATGGTTGTAAAGAGTAATTATTACAGAATGCTTCTAATGTGATGAATCTTGGTTTTCTCCAGCGTGTTTGTATAAAAGAACTACTTTTACTGCTCTGACACTTTCAGGCATAATGCCGCTACAGTAGAAGTTCGCTACATTTCCGCAAGAGCGCAGCGTAATGGGTCGGTAATGCAGACTGAAGAGTTATTTTGAGCCCCGAGAACGAGACTTACAGCTGGTGTATTGTTATCGTTGAATAGGATTTTCTGTGTTTACTTCCGTTTTTTTAAACGTACTGTTGGTAGGTTCATCTTCTGTAAAGTATACAGTGTTATTAATTCAACGAGTTTATAACTTATTGTGAAACTTTTTTTTATCATACACTTATTAATTAAAAGTACAGGGTCCTTATTTACCCCCCTAGCAAGTTAGTTATTGTTTTAAGGTGCGGAACTACGTGGTCATCTCTGCCCCTGTCCATGTAGCAACAAAGCAGCACTATATGTCTCGGCAATGAGCCACCCGGCTACACTTGCATTTTGCCGCTGCACTGCTATGTTGCTAGACCGAAAAAAGGACCCTGTAAAAAGATCAGATCTATTGTGATTTAACATTATTGTCCTACAATAATACTTTGGTAGTTTCATATATTTTAACTAATTCTCAACATATGGTATAAGATAAACGTAGCACTAAAAATATAAGAAAACACATGACGAGAGAAAACTACTCATGGAAATGAGTGACATCATAGCGGCGAGAACTATATTTTTAAGGGTACCGATACCGTAATGAACGAGATCGATGAATCAGGGACATACTGCATTTATTACCATGATGAAGCGTAATGTAAGTCAAAACTTTACAAGGTCAATGTGCTGGAAAATGAGCGACAGTTCTGGAGGGCTGAAAGTTCCCATTGGTAAGGACGGACGGCTTTAAAATGTAAAGTCAGTAGTCGCGTGGATTACAATCGTAGGTCAATTTTTAATGGGTATTTCATTAGTTAGTCATTTTTTGTTTTAAAATTTTGATTTTCAATTTTATGAGAATGATGGAGTGTGATAAATATACTAATCATAGACAAATACCATGGAGGAAAGAACCGGAAGGAGATGTCTTTGCTGCGCTGGCTAGTGAAATCTTATTATATAATATGCTAAGGAGTATATTACACAAAACTCAAGCTCCTAAACCAGAGGGAGTTAGAAGGTGTGGTTTGTACCAAAATCTTCGAAATCGTCTCAATAGCACAGGAAAAATCTTGCATTTCTTGAAAAGTCATCGGAAATATATTTATTTGTTTATAAAGTGCTTTTAAACAAATAAACAAGACGATAGCCCCTGGCAAAACTGTTTCGCGTACAGCCTGCATAGCACTAGGGCCGGGTGGGTAGTCTGTACACAAGGGGCGCACACAACCCATTATGCGAGAGTTCTCGCACGGGTCCGCTAGTATAATATAATAATAATAATCTTAACCTGCAACAGCTCAGCTTCAATAGACATTGTAACTTTCAAGTACGGTATGGTAAATAATAGGCCTACTGTATTCCTATGTTCTGTTTTGTCGATTCGTGCCACCATGTGCACTACACGCCCTTATTCGAAACAAACTTTAAAATAACCATGCACAATGCTCAGCCGCATACAAGTCACAGAAAACCAAACACAAGTTACGCCAGGTTACGCCCAGTTCGGACTCGGGGCTTGGCTTCACTGAAACGAGCTCTGGGCAACTCCTCTCTTTCTTTCCTCCATGACAAAAACATGAAATACCAAATATTTTGACACAACATGAAAAAAAATCTAAATTTAACTTTTGAAAGAAATTTGGCAGTTTCCCGTATTGAGTAAAAACATGAAATACTTGCGAACAAATGAGTATTTTTCTACAATTAAATGTTCCTTAATATATTCAGTTTCCCAATTCTATACAATGCTATACCTAAACAAGTAAACCCACGCAGTTCAAGCACGGGCGCCCGTAGGATTTCTTTCCGGGGGGAGGGCAAGTTATATTTTTCCTTTCTTTACCTACCTGTCACTAGGCGATGATGAGACGTACCTCCCCCCACAATTTTGTTTCATTTCTTACTTGCTTCATGGTATTCATTATTTGGCTGCACTGAAACCGTTGGTTACATATCCTTATGGCATGAATGGGAGGAGTTCTTTTGTGAATCATCGTCAATATGTTCATTTCTTAAGAACAAGTAAAATAAAAATCAAACAGTTCATTAAAATGGTAATGTTAATCCAGTTCGCCAATTTTCTAAATAACTGGAGATATTTTCAAATAATCCCAAATTACTAAGTTAAATAAAACTGTGGAATTTATCCCTCAATCTAAATCAGTAACTTCAATTTATGAAATAAACTGGTGTGCCAATGAACAATCGAAATATTCTCGGGATTCCATTACCCCTCCTTGCCCCCCCCCGGGGGCGCCCATGAGTTCAAGCGTAGTTCCGCAAATAGTCGCATGGAGTACAGTTGACTATTTGGTACACCACTTCCACGCTACGGTATATAGTTGCCATTGAATATTTCACGGTGATTGTAATGGGAAGAACTTCTAGGAAATGCACTGAACAGTACGTACCAAAATCTAGTGTATTATGTTCGCAGATATAAAACAAATGAACCTGGATTACAACAGTAATCTACGCAACCAGAGGAGGGTTAGGATCGAACTCTGAGAAATGTGACGAATGCCATTCAGAAATGACACGCTGGTTTTAAACAATGGTCTGCCAGACCTCTGTCCACATCGTTATTATGGACAATGCGAGCATTCTCTCAGTGCATATTAACAAAGCTCCGACCTCGAATAACAGAAAGACTGACATTATCGAGTGGTTGTCTTCTAATGGCATTCCCCACAACCCCAAGTGGAATTGTTACTTTACAAATCCACGCATTGTACGTACGAAATTGATGAAATAGCAAGGCAACACAGACAAAGGTCCGACGAGAAGGAGGGGCTACAGCTCTGGGGCCCGAGCGTACTGAAGAGCCCGAAAGAGACAATCACGGTTTTTTAATTGCTATATCAGTCCGTAAAAAAGTCCAAAGAAAATCTTGCATAATATTGAAATATGAATTCAACTGAATTTTGAAAATAAGCATTACGTTTAATTCTCGCCAAGCAAAATCTTGAAAGGTAAAGTGAGTACACTTTAAAATAATATTAAGAGGTAGATGACCTCGTAGTTCCGTCCCTTAAAACAACAATAACTAACTAAAATAACATTCATTACAATGGTGATTCTTGAGCAAAAAACTTGACTCCAATTTCAGTTATTTCTAAAGAACTGTTATTTACGTCAAGTCTGTTCGCCGAGTCGAGATAGTGGAAGTAAACACAGTTGTACACGTGATTGCAGGGCTGCCCGCAAGGGGTGCATAGAGCTGTACGTCAACTTCAGTGCTGTGTATAGCCTACATGTGAAGGTTACATGCTACAGTGCGGTTTATTTATTGTTCGTTTATGTATTTATTTAATTAATTAATTAGTTCTTAACCCTTCGCTAGTGACGTGAATTTTACTCACAACTTTAGTGACTTTGGTCCAGTAGACCGGCCTTAAATAATTCCATCATCATCATCTTCTTGTACAGTTTCCAGCCCCAGGCTGGGTCTGTTTGGAACATAAGCCTTGCCACTTAGTCCTTTCTTCCCACCACCTCTCCGCTGTCACTCTAGTCCAGTCCTCGCCTCTCTTCTTGACACATTCCTCCACTCCTTTCAACCATCTATCTCTTGGTCTTCCCCTTGGTCGTTTCTTCTGCATCTGCATCTCATGTATCCTCTTGGGAATCTTCTTCTCTTCCATTTTCTTTAAGTGTCCATACCACTTCAGTCCTGATGTCTCAATCCTACCTTGCAAGGGCTCCTCTTTCTCTATTTCCCTGACCGTTTCATTCCTCAACCTGTCTCTTCTTGTTACTCCGATCGTACTTCGCAGGAACTTCATTTCAGTTGCCTGTATTCTGCTTATGTCTCTTTTCATCATTATCCATACATAAGTATTTTATCATCTTAACCTTTATTTAAAATACACTTAAGTAATCTATAAGCAATAATAAGGAGAAATTATAACTGAGTTATGAAAAGTGACATTAGCGAAATATCCAATGATAAACTCTGTTGAAAAGAAAACAAACAATCATGATTGAGATCTAAGGTTTGTAAATTTGCAACAGTACACAATTAAACTTCATGACAGGCATGGCATACAACATTTGCATATTCAAGGCACAAATACTTATGACACTTGGACCGAATATGCTCTCGGTGACCTCGGTGTGTGAGACTTCCACTGACCTGTATGGTTATTGTTCAAACTTGTGCAGTGGTGAGTATACTCAGGAATGAAATTGATGAAGGTAACCTGATGCTCAGATAGCTCACTCCAAAGGTCAAAGAGGGAGGCGTAAACGTTTATGACGTTGGTCTGTGACACCGTGAGTCACAGGCAACAGTATAGCCTACAGTGCAGCACAGCACTAAGTGCTTCAAGTCTTGTCATTTCTAGGGCTACGGCATGACTAATGATCTCGGAGCTTCTTGGCTACCCCTGTCCGGCAGAGCCGATGACGTGAACTGGGTGCGTTTCCCTGTCCAGGCAGTCAAGTGACCACGTGCAAGTATTTACGCGCACTATCTCGACTCGGCGAACTGACTTTAGGTACATACTGTAGTCTATTGGCAGCAGGTCAAGTTTCAAGCATTACAATGCTAAAGGCAAGTTAGGAAAAGTAAGCACGTTGAACGTTGAAAGTACAAAATTCACAAATAAAGATAAAATGGGATTATCTCCGACAAAATGCCTGTTTGGTGAAAAATCAATAAATTGAATAGCTTCCCACATAATTTCACATATCCAAATATTGAAATTTTAAAATTGGCCGATATACCATCTTTTCGGAAGCCTTCATAGGGAGGTTATGGCTGCTTGAGATTTAGTTCGCTCAGTAGCAGGCGCAGGTGCACTTCATAAAAGGGAGGTAGCACGAAATTCCCTACTCCAGTGGGGGTCCGGGCAGGGACCCGCTGATGAGCCAGCTTGGTGTCCTAGGCGAAATCCCACGCAAGACACGGCACAAACCTAGAAAAATTGCTCATTGAAATTTTAATTTATTTTAAGATAAAACATGACTATTAGGATTTCACGGAAAGAACTCAAATGTGCCCCAGCAGTCATTACCGTGGGGCCATGATCGCTCTCTACGGTCGCAGCCTTGTGAGGACATTGCGTAGTTTTGATACAACCCAATCGAGCGTGTGGACGTACGTGAAATCTTATGTTGCCGGAAAAAAACAATACGTTGAGAAAATTACGGACAAGGCGACGATAAGTAAGTCGTGCAGAAAGACAAAAGGAAGAAAACTGAGTGGAGTATGACGCAGCGAGTGTCTCTGTCTCCTGCCACCGTACGCGCTCTCCTCTCTATTGCACTCACCTCTCAGGTGGCCATTTCTCGAATTAAAAGGCCATTCACGACTCAAGTTTCGCACCCTCTTAATAATGCGGGCCCGGTTCATGGCATGTTACTTCTGAACTTAAAGATGCCCACAGCAAATGGTTGGAAGTCAAAATGACAGACTCGACAACGGCAGCCTCCATCACTCCTCTGGATGAACTATTTGCGGCCTATGGTGTACCAATTACACTCGCCACCGACAATGGTCGAAAATTCACATACAATTAAAGGTATTCCATCGAAGCAGTTTGGTCAAGTACTGTACCACAATTGGCAGCCCCATACCATTCCTCAATAAATGGTCAACCTTAGAGGTAAGTGCAAACAATGAAGGATGCTCTGCATGCATTGAGAACAACAAAAGGATCAGTTAAACAAAACTTGAACGAATTCCTCACATCACTACTGGCCAAGAGATACATACTCCACTGAATCTGAACATACCAGATGATGTTCATATAAAAGTCACCAAGAAACAACACCAATTGAGGTACTTTGCTTTAGGTAACCCACAGACGGGCAAGTGGGTTCCTGGCACAAGTCACATGCCTAGGAGACCTCCATTACTAAGTTGATTATTTAGGGAAAAGGTTCAAAAGACATGTTGACCAAATTCGAGGATGCCAGAAAGATCAACAATTAAGTCAACTGGATAATGACACTCATCATATACAACAACCATGTGCAATCCCCTTTCAACTGGCCCGCATGATCAGTTATTGAAAATGTATTTCTTATGCCATCTGTTAATCTGAAGTAAGAATTTTTCCAACCCAATACAATGCAGTGCGAAAATTTTCTCTCTGGGCTTGACAACTCTGTTAAGAGAAGCCCTGGTGCCAACAACCTGGCAGTCCTTGTGGATATTACCTGTCACTTGAATGAGTTGAATTCAAAGGACAATTGAACTTGACAGACAAGTGAAATCCTATCAGAGGAAACTGAATCCATGGGGAAATCAAATGAGAAATGATAATGCCTATTACTCTCAAACCCTGTTCCAGCGGGACAAATCATTCAGTAACTGCGCTTTCTATGCAGACTTGAAGAATTAAATGTCAGATTTAGAGGCTTGAGAAAGGGGGAAGTGAATTTCAGTATTTTCGCATCAACATTCAGCATTGACATGATTAGTGCTCCTAAAAATTAGCATACGGAACATATTGAACTTCAGAAGGATGTGGCTTTGAAAGGATGAACGCGTTTCTTCTTTTAATGTGGCTACTACGTTCCTGTATTATTAAGTAGGACCCACGGCGCCTGTAAGTCCTCTGAGGTTAGCCACCCCAGCAGCAACTGCAATACTACGGCAACCAGCGACAATGATTGCTACATCACTTGTATCATCTACACCAACAGCACTACCACCACCGACCTGCTACAATAATCACTGAGAGCATCTCCACAAACAGCTTCTCCACAGACGGTTCTCACATATCATTAGAGACACTAGTTTCCAAGCAAGGAAAGAAATATTTAGTCTCTATCATCAGGTGCATATTTTTAGCCTATTTTCATTTTATGAAAAAATAGGCTTATGACATCATCTTTTGTCCGTGTGTGTGTGTGTGTATGTAGGTATGTGGTGTGTGTTTCCCCCTAATAACTTCTAAACGGCTGGAGCGATTTCAATGAAACTCGGTAAGGTCATAGCACCATTTTGGCCGACCCCGACCGTGCCCTTCAAATTTTACTACGTCTCACCAATCCAACATGGAGACTGTGCAAAATATTTAACCAGCATTCAATATCTCCGAAACTATTACCGATATCACCCTGAAATTTTGTACAGGGATAAAGGGCACTACTAGAAGTTCATCTATTAGACTTTCAAAAACCTGGTAACTACTAAACCAACATGGCGGCCAAGCGAAGTTGCGACTTTTAAATAGACTTTTCTCGCGATTATACCATCCAAACGCAATGAAACTTGGTAAAGAAAATGTTTATACACATTCTAATGCACTAGCATCTAATTTGGTTCAATTGTTTACATAACCTCAAGATGGGGGCTGTGCGAAATATTTCACTGGCATTCTATATCTCCGAAAATATTACTGATATCACCCTGAAATTTTGTACGATGATAAAGGACACTACTGACCGTTTATGTAACTTTCAAAAACCTGTAAAGTACAAAACGAACATGGCAGCCAAGCGAAGTTGAAATATTTTAATAGACTTTTCTGGTGATTGAACCATTTGAGCGCAGTGAAATATAGTACAGTAAATGTTTATACATATTGGAATGCACTGGCATCTAATTTAGTTCAATTGTTTACATAACCTCAAGATGGCAACTGTGAAATTTTAAAATTAAGATTTTATTTCTTGTGTCGTACTCATGAGATCGAAGTGAAAGTTTGAATAATGAAGCTACGCAATAATTTTCCTTTAATGGTACATAACTCTATGGCCTATACCTATAACAATCCAAAATGGCGACCATCTGAAATATTTAGACGGTTCTCAATATCTACGAATCTTTTACAGCAATGAAACTGAATTTTGTTATGTCCATAGAGGCTATGTATGAACATATAGGACTTTCAATAACCTTGTGGTTGTGTCCAACATGGTGGCGATGCGAAGTATAAATATTTAAATGGACGTTTCTCGCGATTTAACCATCCGAGTACAGTGAAACATGGTACGGTAAATGCTTGCACAAATGTTAATCCACTGGCATCTAATTTATTTCAATTGTTTTCATAACCACAAGATGGCAGCTGTGCGAAATTTTAAAATCTCACTTTTAGGTCTCGTGTCCTAATCATGCGATTGATGTTTGAATACTACACGTACACAATCTTCATGTAATAGCACATAACTCTAAGACCTACATATATAAAAATCCAACATGGCGACCATCCGTAATATTAGACGGGTCTCAATATCTACGAATCTATTACAGCAATCAAACTAAAATTTTGTATGTTGATAGTGGCAATCAACATAAGTAGGATATATGAAAATAGGCTTTAGTTCTTCACGGAACTACTTGTTTATCTCTCAGTTGGTACTACAACCAAATATTTCCTTTCCGTAGCCCACATTACTTCCAATTTGTGACTGCTGTGCCTGCAATGCAGTTGTATGTGTTGTGTCATGTGTACTAAGTTAAATTAATGTTCATGTTTCATTCCTGATTTAAAACAGAACATTCCTAAACCTCAAACCCTGATTGATCTTAGCTAGCATAATTACTCTTTTCTTGGAGAAAGCAATGCTCACAAAATTTAAATATTGTATTTCTGCCAAAACAAAGAACAGTTCAGTTTCTGCAAGTGTGAGTAGCTGGTGTAAAAAATTGCTATGCTACATTGCATATTTTTATTCTCAAGTGATTTGATGTGCAGAAAGAAATAGTGTACAGCACACAAAAAGAGCAAGTCATGTAATTGTATTAAAAAAAACAAGTATTACCCATTATTTTTATTGCAAATAGATATGTGTCTAGTTACCATTAAATGAAACATCCCTAATTGTGCAGATTTTATAAAACGTGCTCTGATAAGATAGTCTAACGGAAAATTTAAAACAGAGAAAAAATAAAATTGAACATTGTGGATTCATTTAAAAACTTTTGAGGACAGTGAAATTTGGGAATTTTAAACAAAGGGGAGGGGGAGGGGTGTGAGGGGGAGAATTAGGGGCACATGAAAGTAATGTCCCTACATTTGCTATTGAGTCACCAGATTATACAGGCTGTCGAGCGATGATCTTTCTTCAAATTCCCGTATAATTCCCGTATAATTCCCGTATTTCCCGTATGAAAATCAACCAAATTCCCGTATATTTTAGAACCCTCTAAGACTAGAGTTCGCATACCGAATGTCTGAAAAATGAATATTAAAGCGCGAATCAAGATTGTCTGGCGTAACTGTAACTGCATTTTTGGAGACACTTCCGCAGTCCACGGGTGATTGCGAGATTTAGGCCTAACCCATTGCGTGAGCAAAGCGCGCACGTGCGAGAGTGAACTCTCTCACAGATGGGATGAGATGCTACGAACACAAATAAAATACCGTTTACCTGAGAAGAGCTGATATAAATGACTGTTTTACTGAGGAGGGTTGAGAGAGTAGAGAATAGGAGTGCCACATAGTAAATATTTACTGGAAGTGACTGAATTGTATGGTACCATAACCGTATAGAGCTTCCAAGAGTTAAAATGGCACCGAAGCTTATGCATAGCGAACTTCCGGTCCGCGAATCTCCATTTGATTTTCATTGGCAGTGAATCGTTCGTTCGTGATTATCTTCTTTATTATTTCGGATTGTGGTTTTGTTTTTAGGCGTTCAACTTATGAAATAAGAACTAGAGGGTTGGCCTTTCATGAATATTCCAAAGACAAGTGTCTCCTAAAAGAGTAATTAGTAAAACTTCGCATCAGAGACGACCATAACAAACAGCTTGCCTACAAAGTGTGTGATTTGCAAATTTCAAACGGCAGTGGTCTAATTTAACTTAGACTACAATAATTAAGTTGGTGCAAATATATATGTGAGAATATTATTACCTGTTTAAATGCTGAATTGTGACGGATGCTACGAGTTATAGGCTATTCGCCGTACCGGTAGGTCTAATATTTACTAACAACCCATCGTTTCTTCTTTAATATTTATTTAATCATTATAATTATAATAGCCAATCTATTAACCCTTATTTAACCAATAATCATTTTATAATTCTATACATATTACAGGTATTGCAAGAAAGCGATATTTAATAGCACATGCGGTTCCACCTTAAAATCCAGCCGTGCCCAGTTTTCAGTACCCATGGAAAGTATTACCGTAAGTTAATAAACCAAACAACTGGCGACAATTCGTTTTGAAATGCTCATTTACATCTTCACCCTAGTCTACGTCAAGTACCATACAGTAATCACTGAAAGGGTAGGGGGGTTATGACCTCAATTTCACAAACGAACGAACCTCCTTTTGCATGAATAATGGAACCCGAATCCTAATGGAGGTATGGATTGTCTGCATTTGGAAATATGTTAGTCAATAATTTAAAACAAGATGCCACAAAACTAAATACAAAAAGCTGCGTGCCTACTACGGTGTAAAGTTGCTCCATGAAAAAGATACACCTCGCCAAGATTATACGACGTGCATACAGTTAAATACAATCATCCGATTGGAGAAACACTTTCTCTGTCACGATCTTATAAGCAATTCAAACATAAACTGCTGTAATTTACGGGAAAATGTGCAACATTTAGAGACTACGAGTGTTGTATGTGGCACAACGTTAGCTGACATTTCGCATCATTAATACATAAGGAATGAAAACATGCAGAGCTTTCTCACTGCACACGGCTGAAGATCATATCATTGTTGGTGCATTTTACGTTCTCTTAACAACAATAATTTGCTTAGTTACATGCAAGGAAATTTGTAGTACACAGTTCCCATTGCTTCCATTGCCTGACTACTAAACCAGAAGCTGGTAATGCATAACGATACGCCGGTGGCGCGTCCTATGGCAAATGAAAGATTGAAAGAAAATGTAAGCTCTATAGGAGCCCGGAACAAGGTGATACAATTTTCTACATTACTGAAAATAGTCAAACGACCCTTTGTAATAATGAATAATAATTTTGATGATGATGATGATAATTGTTGTTTTAAGGGGCCTAACATCTAGGTTATCGGCCCCTAATAATAATTTTGGGGGGGTCATGTAGTAATAGATGTTACCCCCCACCCCCACTATCCCTTTTTAGATCACGACTTTTATAGTAAAATTGGAGGTATGTCCGCTATTACACGCGTAAATTATGGAACAAATACAGTATTACCCACCCCGCGCATTCGGTACCGACATCCTCCCTGTCACTTTGCCCCACTTTTCTTCTTCGCACCCCATGCACAGTGGGTCAAAATCAAAATCTAGGGAGACAAAATTATTTTTATGTTTTAATCATGAATTTAGAGTGAAAGCTATGTATATAATTTGTTTACTACATAATAAACATTACTTAAGACCTTTTTGCTACGTCTACACATGCAAGAAATTGTCTATGACTAGGAGTTAGATAGAGCATTCAGTTATCTCTGCCGGCCCCGTGGTGTTGGGGTAGCGCGCCTGCCTCTCACCCGGAGGCCCCGGGTTCGATCCCCGGCTCTGTCGGGGATTTTAAAACTGACGTGAGGGTTTTAACGGGGTGCACTCAGCCTCGAGAGGACAATTGAGTAGCTATCTGACAGTGAGACAGCGCCCCGATCACGAATACCAAGATTAACGGCCGATGGGACCCGACGTGCTGATCACGCGTCACCCCAATATCTGCAGGCCAAATGGCTGGGCAGCGGTCGCTTGGTCGGCCTTAGCCCGTCATGGGCTGTATAGTGCCAGGGTTTTTTTTTTTTTTTTTTTTGTTGATTCAGTTATCTTTTCAGAACAATTTTCTACCCCTAATTTACTTTTAACAAAGTCACAAAGTTCCACTTTTGACATAATCGTCGAACACTGTGCTTCAAACAGTAGAAAACGTGTGAGAACTGGTTGCGCGGCATCTTCCAAAACGTAAAAATAACAAGTAAGTTGCAAAAAGATGCCAAAAATCTTATAACAGGCGTAAACTATAAAACTTTATCTCCATTTTAACAGTAAGTAGAAAGTGACGCGACATACTAAATATCTAAGTGAAAATATAGTTTTAAAAATAATAGTTAAATATTATATAATGCAAATATAGCTAAAATTACGTAACAATTACGCCCATTAATAACTGAAACACGTTACAAAGATCATACCTACAGCTGCATGTTTCATCTTAAAGCATCACACTAACCACATAGACAACCAAACCACAGCCACTTACATTCACCGTCCAATTCAGACGGCTCGAACAGTGGTGACAGATTTATACTAAGATGCATTTATATCCCAGAATAGTGAGCGGCAATTATATGAGAATGCCGTAGAAATAATAAATTTTGATTTTTTAATTATGAAAATAAATAATTTTGTCCTCCTAGATTTCGATTTTGACCCACTGTGCCATGGTCACCACACGGCAAGAATACTGAGCATGCTTCTCACCTACACCCTGCGGTAGCTTGGAACAGCTGAGCTGTGTTGCTAAGAGTTTAGTGTTGTAAATCAACTGATTCGAATAATACACAGCGCTACACTTCAGACATTATTTCGGTACAATTATACGTAATATTTAAAAAAAACGATCCTGAGTCAACGCCGAGGACATTCAAACAGAGAAATACGATACTTTTAGATGGATAAATAAATTACACACCGAAGCTATGATACCTTTATCATAGGTATTCAATTCAATAAATACGACAAAGAGGGCAAACACTCTACAGCTAATGAATATAAAAAAACTCACCATGCAATGATTATCCTTTAACATGAAACAAGAGTCTGAGTGGAGGTCGTTCACAGCTTACTACAGTAATTGACCACGCACACTCACTGGATCGCGACTCTCTACGGTTAATATTAGCTTTCGTGATAATACAAAAGTATAGTTAGCACTGAGCACTCAAACAAGCCCCCCTGTGGCGATATTATTGCCGTGGCTTCATATTGTCGAATTGTAGGCTATTGAATGACGGACGGTATTTTGAACACTATGACGGGAAACAATAGCCTGTGCTCTATTATCGATTGACGCAAGCAAACTGACACCAAGCAATAAATTTTCCTCAGTCACTTGGCAAGGGTTTCTTTGACACCCTCCATCCCCTCACTGTCCCAATCATCATCACCACCATCATTGTCTTCGTCAGAGC
The DNA here is from genome assembly GCA_946902985.2 of Meconema thalassinum. Lineage (NCBI taxonomy): Eukaryota > Metazoa > Arthropoda > Insecta > Orthoptera > Tettigoniidae > Meconema > Meconema thalassinum. Next base: position 24,470,436 of record OX336389.2, on the reverse strand, counting down.
TTGATGAATTGCCAAGGTTAATAATCATTTCATTCACCGCGATATCCAGACCGCCTTCAATATTTCTTTCTGTACATGCTGTACGGGATGTGTCCAGTCCTCGGGTCGAACTTTGGCGAAGTAAAAGTAACGAAACAATGACAATGAAAGGTAATCCGACACAGACAGTGGTTAACAAGCGACTGAAACAATGCCTGCCCATACGAGAAGAATTCTGTCACTTGTGTGGTGCATTTTGTAGCCACATGTTGGCGACGGGTGTTCGATAGTAAAATGTCGAGAGCTGTGAGATATTGTTTGTAGTTTTTGAAATGTATGCATGTGTGACGCTTTTGCATTGAGTGTTTGAACGGACTTTAAAACAATTTGGTATGTGCATCTCCCCTGCGAAAGATGACCATGGAAAGGCTAAGAACAGTAAAATTCCACACGTGACATGCCGCGAATACTTTTTAATTTAGATTTATTTTATCAAAGTAGATAATAGAAAATAAAATAATGCAAAACGAAATTAAATAAGTCACTTTGACATATACAAGATTGTTACTAGGAACTTCAGTTATATACAGCACAAAATTAAGTTCTTTTGACAGTTCTTCTCCCACCCCCAATTCCTGGAGATCTTTTGTGGCTTTTCTTTAGACTGCCCCCTTAGCCGTCGCTTCACACCTGTTTTGCTTCCTTGAACACGGCGTAGGAGTTTCGTGCAGTATGGACTCTTGCTCACGGTTATCTTTTCTACTCCACCAGCTGCCATCACAGCGTCCTGAACAGTATGCATGCCAATCAGACTTGCTTCTTTGTGATTGACGATCATGCACTCCTTGTACAGGGAGAAGCTTCTCTCTAGAGCTGCATTGTTGTGATACAAAATCAGTATCATTTTAACGAATTTTGTGAGATCGTTTTTGGCAGGAACTGAGGAAGGTGCTGAAGCCACTAATTCAGACCACAGCACGTCGAGCCGTGGCTCTTTTCCGTCGAACTGCTTCAAACGCGCAGTGACGAAGGACTGTCTTAGAAGTGCGGAGTAGCTGCTCCTTATGCAGTCAGCCATTGCGCCAGAAAGCAAATTCTTCTAATCACAAAGAATTTCCAGGGCAATGACGATCCTAACTTCTTCCAACTTAGGAGTCTCAGCGACCCCTATAGGGACTAGGCAGGAAATAGCACGGGTCTCTTGTGAGCAAGAGTTGGCGTCTCTTTGATTTTTTCAGCCATAGGATACAAATGTACAATTCTCGGCAGTTGGTGCGAAATTGCACCACATCAGAGTCTGGAATTTTCTGAGATCTTGAGCTGTTAGCTTCTTTAAGGGCTGCTCTTGTCGAGAACCCCAGGTCTCCTCTGTGAATAACAATGCAGACTGATGTATGTCATTGTCAGCAACGAGCGCGGCATGTGTAGTCCCGCGCGGAGAGGGTACGGCCAGCGGTCGGCCAGGCAAAGCATGCATTCGACGTTGGCTGGGTTCTCATCCCGCTTAGCGCTCTATTGGTGGCGCAAATTGTGGGTGGCACCGCGGTCTGCAGGCGAAATAGAAGACTGAGTGGGAGAACTCGACTGACCGTTCGGGGGCTAAGAAGTCAGGCATTATGAGACTTTTAAGATTTCCCGTATCAAGTGCAAAGGACTTAACATGGAAAGAAGTGGAAGATGCAGTGAGGAAGATGAAAGGAGGGAAGGCACCAGGTGTGGATGAGTTGAGTGTGGAGATGGTGAGAGCAGCAGGAGAGGTGGGGATACAATGGTTGTACCGAGTGATGAAGACAGCATGGAAGGAAAGGAAGACCCCAGAGGACTGGAAAAAGGGAATAATTGTCCCGATCTTCAAGAAAGGCAGTAGAACAGAATGCAGAAACTATCGGGGAATAACACTAATGAGTCAATGTGCAAAGATGTTTGAGAAAGTTTTGGAAAGGAGAATTAGGACAAGGATAGAAGGAGGGATGAGGGAAGAACAACATGGCTTCAGAGCAGGAAGGTCCACAGTGGATTTGATTTTTGCTGTAAGGCAGTTACAAGAACAGCACTATGAGTATGGAACAGATCTACTGATGGCCTTCTTGGACATCGAGAAAGCATATGACAGTGTATGCAGAAACAAAGTATGGAAGTCCCTGGAGGATAGAGGAGTAGAAAAATGGACTATAAGGAGGATAAAGGAGATGTACAAGGGAAGCGTGAGCTGTGTGAATGTGGGAGGAGAGAGATCGGACTGGCTGGAACAGAGAAACGGCCTGAAACAAGGAAGTGCACTGTCACCGTTACTTTTCATTGTGGTGATGGATGACATGATGACCCGAGTGGCACAAGCAATTGGGGAAGGAAAGATGAAAGCAATGGTGTTTGCAGATGATTTGATGATTTGGGGAAACACGGAGGAGGAGGTACAGGAACAGTTGGACGTGTGGGAAGGAATAATACAAGGGTATGGGATGAAATTTAGCATAAATAAGAGTGAGATGGTGATCACAACAAGGAAGAAGGAAAGAAGCACTACTGGAATAACAATTGGTGGGGAACAGCTGAAGAAAGTGGAGAGTTTCAAGTATCTGGGAAGCCTGATACAAGAGAATGGAAGAAACGATAGAGAAATAAATGGGCGGGGGAGACAGGCAGAAGCATTCCGGAGGAGTGTGAGAAGCATGTTATGGAGCAAGAATGTCCCTCAGAACACCAAAAAGATCATATATCGGACGTACTATGTTCCTATCCTGACGTATGCCTCGGAGACCTGGGTTATGAAAGGAAGGGAGAAGAGCAAAATACAGGCCAGTGAGATGAGGTTCTTGAGAAGCAGTATTAGAGCTACAAAGAGGGACAGAATAAGAAATGAGAGGACCAGAGAATTAATGAAGGAGGAACCATTACAGGATGGTATAGAGAAATCTAGACTTAGGTGGTATGGACATGTAAAACGAATGGAGGAGAAGAGGTTACCCAGGTGGATACACGAGATGAAGTGGGAAGGAAAGAGACCAAGAGGGAGACCGAGAGACAGGTGGCTGAAGGGGGTGGAAGAAAGCGTGAAGAAGAGAGGAGAAGACTGGTCAAGGGTGGAGGCTGAGAGATGGTGGGAAGACAGAAGACGTTGGAGAGGCTTGTGTTCCAAACAGACCCGGCCAGTGGCTGGAAACTGTGCAAGATGATGACGATAAATTCCCATATTTTTCCCGGGTCACTAAAAGTCCCGTATTTCCCGTATCGCTCGACACCCTGCTATATGACTTGAGGCTAACTCTGTGGTTCTACTATGGCAAGGTACACCTGATTTCTAATGTAATAAACAACAGTACTTCCTGGACATCGAAAAGACCTATGATAGTGTGTGTAGGGAGAAGGTTTGGAAAGCAGTGGAAAACATGGGAGTGGAAAAAGAGACTGTAGGCAGAGTGAAGGAGATGTATTGTGGAAGTGTGAGTTGTGTGAAAGTTGGAGGGGAAAGAACAGACTGGTTCAGACAAATGACTGGCCTGAAACAAGGTAGTGCGCTGTCACCCCTTCTCTTTATTGTGGTTATGGACGAGGTAATGACACGGATAGCAGGAAAGATAGGAGAAGATAAGATGAAAGCAATGGTGTTTGCAGATGATCTCATGGTCTGGGGAAACAAGGAGGAGGAAATTCAGGATCAGCTGAAGGCTTGGGAAGAAACCGTGGGAGAGTACGGATGGAAGTTCAACATCAGTAAATGTGAGATCCTGTTAACGACCAGGAAAAAGGACAGACCAATGAGTGAGATAACACTTGGAGGTGGACAGCTGAAGAATGTGGAAAGTCTCAAGTACTTGGGAAGTATAGTGGAGGAAAATGGGAGAAATGACAAAGAGATTACGGAACGTGGCAGACAGGCAGAAGCATTTCTGAGAAGCATTAGGAGCTTAGTGTGGAATAAAGATGTCCCACAAAAAAGCAAGGAAGTGTTATACAGAAGCTACTATATCCCGATACTGACCTATGCTTCAGAAACGTGGACAATGAAGAAAAGAGACATAAGCAGAATACAGGCAGGTGAAATGAAGTTCCTGCGAAGTAGGATCGGAGTAACAAGAAGAGACAGGGTGAGGAATGAAAAGGTCAGGGAAATGGTGAAAGAGGAGCCCTTGCAAGGTAGGATTGAGACATCAAGACTGAGGTGGTATGGACACTTAAAGAGAATGGATGAGAAGAAGATTCCCAAGAGGATACATGAGATGCAGATGCAGAAGAAACGACCAAGGGGAAGACCAAGAGATAGATGGCTGAAAGGAGTGGAGGAATGTGTCAAGAAGAGAGGCGAGAACTGGACCAGAGTGACAGCGGAGAGGTGGTGGGAAGAAAGAACTAAGTGTCGAGGCTTATGTTCCAAACAGACCCAGCCTGGGGCTGGAAACTGTACAAGATGATGATGATGATGACTTTCTTTTATTAATCTTTTGTGATTTAACAGAGTACATACAACATTTACAGTCGAGACTGCTTTGTCTTTCAGCATCCAGTCTACCTTGCAAGCCTATGATTGCAAACAATTCCATGATCCCTTATTAGCAGTTAGCACTGCGGCCACCTCTGCTTCTATACCTCTCACTCTGTAATTGTTCACAATGAACCTTAATAATGCCTTCTAAGTCTACCTCTACTTCTCTTACCCTCTACAGCAAACTCATTAACCTCTTAGGTAATCTCTCATTCCCCATTCTCTTCACATGACCCCCCCATCTGAGTCGGCTTATACGAACAGCTTCATGTATCGTGTTCATTTCTAACTTAACCTTTATCTCTTCATTATGGTTACTTTCCTGCCATTGCTCCCATCTATTTGTGCTACCCTCATCAGTTACCTCTAGCTTATGTATCAGATATCCTTCCATACAAAAACGTCAGAGAGAGTTTTCTTGCAGAATACCGTACTGTAGATCGCAACTGAGAACTCACAGCATTGGCCTTTCTTTACCCATACTATCATCCTGAGAGATTACACAGCCCACCTGCTCCCATTTAGTTCCTCCTACCTGGCAATCTTCCCTACGAACTTTTGTTTTTAAATGCTCATTTTCATGCCATATTTAAATCCCTGCGGGGATGCAGATATCCACAAAACGTTTTGCCATGCAGATATAGGCTAGGTTGCATGGCTGTCAATATAGCGGATAAGCTGAGGATAATGTTTGGAGTAAATTTGCGGTTGGGGTTTAGAATACATTCCGAACTTGTTGAACATCATTACTAGGACTAGGATATTTATGACATTCAGTATCATGTTTTTTTCCATGACATATGTAAGATGATTTAAGCTTATCTCATTCAAATTATGTCATTAACCATAATTAACACTCCGAACTGAAAAGGGTTGCAATTCTAGCTGTGTAACAGTCATTTTAAACATAGCACATGGCTCAGCCTAGGGGAACGACTTTCTCCTCAAATTGTCTAAATGTGTTGCTCTAATACTTAATGCTTTATCTAATAAATTAAAACTACTATTGCAATGTCAGCAGATTCGGTTGTGGATGCCGATAATATTTTGCTTATCTGCGCAGGGCTCTAGATATATTCCCTATGTTTTGGTTCAAGTTCTCATAAGCTTTTGTTGGAGTCTGCAATTACACCCAGGACATCAGCATAGGCCAGACTGCCAACCTTGTTTCCACCTACAGTAATTGAATCCCATGCCAATACAATTATCCTAAACATCTTATCTCTGCTTCAGCAATAATGATCCAAATAAAAATAAACAGTAGTGGCGAGAGGACACAGTCTTGCCTGACTCCTTCAACAACCTTGAACTAAGAACTCATTCTACCATCAACTCTCACCGCACCTGATTATCAACATAAATACTTCTGATTGCCTGTATCAACCTTCCCTTGATATTATAATCCCTCAGGATGCTCAGCATCTTTTCCCTTGCTACTATATTGTGTCTTCTCCATCTACAAAACACAAAATGTCTATTTCTCTTGTATCATTTCACAAAAACTTGGTGCATCCTGACATCCTCATTGTGGTCTAAAGCCACACTCTCGGCCAATGATCCACCTTCCCCTTAGTACACGTCGTCATCTCTCAAGGGCACTACACTCTATGCCCCTTCACATGGAGCTTCACTGAATCAATCCACATTATCCAGATTACGTACATCACAGAAACTATGTTCCCTTCACATACAGCCCTACTCCACACTTTGTTCTGCCTCGTTTCACCTGACTAACTCGCTATCTACCAGCCTGAATTTAACAATTCAATGTCATTCAAAAGTTCATGCTGAGTGAATCCTTAAAATGCTCTGAAGAGACAGTTTCCTCAGAAAAAGAACCTCCAAAAAAGTGGATAACCACCAGACTACCAGACTGATTTTAACAGTTCAATCTCCTTTCAAAGCTCATGCTTTACAGTTAAAGAAATTTTTCACTGTAAATAGTTCATTTGTATAAACAAGTTACAAAAACCCAGGCACATGAAAATAATGTAAGAAACAATTAATATGACAATGGAAAAAGGTTTGAAAGGGAATCCTCACTCCTTTCTGTATGAGGTAAACCTATAACCAGGGCGAATAAAGTAATAAGTGAAGGAACTCCGGTAATTGACCGTTTCCGCCGCTAGGTGGTACTAGCGTAACTTGGCCTCTGCGTGCCTGTCTGGCTCGTCTCTTCTTAGTATAAAACTAAGTCCCCGATTCTTGGATGTCATGGGTAATCTCGAGAACCACTGGATGGATTTTGATGCGGCTTTCACCATTCTGTAAAGGTAATCTTGAGGAAGATTTCTGTAGAAAATAGTGTATTTATGATCAAAGGGAGCCAAGCAGTAACTATTTCAGATTTCAGTGGAAAGGTCGAAAAAAGAACCTTGCGTCCGTGCGGTTTTTAAGCTTACGCTGGGCAAACCATTAAAATTATCAATGTACTATGAGTGTAAGAATTGTTCAGCATGAAAAATTCTCAAAAAAAGTCCGCGAGAGCATATCTCTATCTTCGATACTTCACCCACTATAAGTGTTTTTAGTTTGGACGGAAGGGGAAGTTGTGTGTCATGCACCTCGCCATTCTTAAATTACGTCTGACAGGAATTCCTTACACATTCATAACTGTTCCCGGGCGAAGCCGGGGCGGGTTGCTAGTTGTTTATTAAAAGAAGTATTGCACTAAATACTAAGCAAGTTGTGAATAACAGAAACAAATCTTCAAGGCAATACGAACATATTAAAATACTCTCCAGAACACACTAAAAAAAATGTCTAAGAAGAGTAGAGCTTATCTCTAAACAGAAGAGACCTTTATTATTTTTCTCGCTGATTTTGAAGACGATCTGGATCTCAGTTCCCTGGACATTTCTTTCGCCCAGAAAATGAACCGGCATTTAATGTAATGAAACACTATCCTAGGGAAATATAGTAACAGATGATCCTCTGAGCGCCGGCCCTGTGGTGTTGGAGTAGTGCGCGTGCCTCTCACCCGGAGGCCCCGGGTTCGATTCCCGGCTCTGTCAGGGATTTTAGAAACTGACGTGAGGGCTGGAACGGGGTGCACTCAGCCTCGTGAGGACAATTGAGTAGCAGTCTGACAGTGAGACAGTGCCCCAGTCACAAAAACAAAGATTAATGGCCGAGGGGACCAGATACGCTGACCACGCGTCACCCCAATATCTGCAGGCCAAATGGCTGGGCAGCAGTCGCTTGGTAGGCCTAGGCTCTTCAAGGGCTGTAGTGCCAGGGGTTATTATTTTGATCCTCTGAGCAGCTATAGCCCCAGAACGCGCCTTCTTGCTTCAACTTTGCCTCCACTACAGCATCTACACGTTTTATCACGTGAAATGTCCGGCTCTGTGGCTAAATGGTTAGCGCGCTAGGCTTTGGTCCGCCGTGTCCCGGGTTCGATTACTGGCCGGGCCATTAGGGATTTTAATCTCTTGGGGTTAATTCCCGTGGCTCGGGGACTGGGTGTATGTGCCGTCTTCATCATAACCTCATCCTCATTACGACGCGTGGGTCGCCCACAGGTGTCAATTAGAAAGACCTGCACTCGGCCTCTCAGGAGGCCACACGATCTTTCTTTTTTTGTCATCACGTGACATAAAGATAAAGACGGGTATTTGAGAAATTTAGATTCACTTCTGCCAAAGTCTCTCAGCATGGTGAGGGTACATACATCACTAACAGCAATAAATGTTTCGGAATCACTTTCCAATGACCTAATGCAGGAATTACATTTCTCAATCATCTTTGCTGCTGTGTGAATCAGGTAACCACACAAATAATAAACAACTTTATCGCCTGCTCTCTCAGAACTCTCATCATTAACTGACAGGATTATAGGGTTCAATTTCTGTCAGTGTAATATATAGTTTCTTTAATTTGCTGACAATTGTTATCCTTCACCTCTCTGATCGTATGTATTTCATTTCTCGCCATTGACCGTATTCATTAAGAGAAGAAAGCTAATTGTCAATAACATCCTCATAATTAGTTTGTGAAGAAAGGACTTCTTTCACTGGTAGGTTATGTACAGTATATAGACTGAAGCAAATGGAGGCGAAAGAAGTCGGTAGAAGTAAGATGATCGTCACTGATTAAACATCGTTTAAGTCCAAAATGCCTCTCAGAAGGGTCTTGATTTAATTTTGCAGTTAAAACGTACTTGTATTGTAAGTACAATTTGCACACGGTAATGCATCACTGCTTGGCAGCCGGCATCTGCTACGGCCATAGGCTCAGCGCGGGGCGTGGTGATGAAATTTAGAACTACTTCATCTTAACCAATGACTCATATAGAAGTTCCACCACTTATTACTTTATTCGCCCTGCTATAACCATGCCATATGGGATTAGTATCTGGTATAGTACGTCTTCAGAAACCTCTCAATTTGGCATAATCTATTCCAAACAAAACACATTTCCACATGAGAATGAAGTTGTGAATAATCACCATGTTATGACCTTAGGCAATTGCATGCATGTCATAGTTTAAAAAGACATTATTTTAATAACATTTCAGATTAGTTACGTGGACATTGTGTAATACAAGTTAGGAAGGACAATTTGTATAACATTAATTTAACAACAAATATGGTGCACAAAGTGACAGCACAAAACTACAACTAAAAATAAGAAACACTACTCATAGTTTGAGGTTTACTCACTCTATCAGGCATTGAGGTAGACTTTAATGGTTCATCATACTCCTGAAATATCCTCAAGCATTCTTTAGTTATTTCATCATCTGAACTAATAGCTCCCATATCTGTTGGGCGAGTCACATCATCAGGAATGGAACTTGCAGGACTTCCAAATGTATCTGAAGCAACTGATTCTTCATCACTGCCTAAACAAAGGGAAAAGTGGCAATCAATTCATTTTTCAACATTCTTTGACTATTACCAGCACAGCAAGCTCAGTAAAATACTTAAAAAACAGGCTGCTTAAACTTACATGCCCCAATGAATGTCATCTGTAACAGCTTAGGGGACAAAGGACAGGTTCATAATACACTGACCGGCAAAATACGATCACTTGAAATATTCAACATTACTTTCATTTAGCCTAAATCATAAATATGAACACTCTAGGCCTATAGTGCGTCTCTACCTTAAAAGACAGTATGGAATTAAATGTAGTATTTGCCTCTCACTCGCACTCCTACGTCCTGCAATTAGCTTCGTCCTCTTCTACCCCGGCGATGTTGCCATTTCCCAATAATTGAAAGTGGCAAATCTAAGAAAATGTTTGCGTGGTCTTATAGAGAATTTTCCGCTCTTTATGATGATGTAAAAATAAAAGCCATAAATAATTAACACATGGCCCAATTTTCACAATTAGGATATTTTAGCTCGAATCTTTAGTTTTGGAGATATAAAACTTATCATGCCATAGATAATAAACTAATGATCGCAACAGATCAAGAATTTATTTTTAGATTGCCTGATGTTGGTAGAAGATACCCGATTCCTCTGGGCAGTACTTATTTTCAAAATAAGAAAGTTATGATTTTTTTTCTTAAATGTTACTTCAGAAATCTGGGATGGTGTCACAGTAAAGTTACGTAGCGAGAAACTATTTTGCTGTTGACTTTACGTTGGTGACTAAGCGAGAATAAATGTTAATAGTTTTTTAAACAAACCAGAGCTCGATATCAGATAGCATTCATAAGTTATAGCACTTGGCGAACTCCTCCCGCCCAGTGCTGATGGACCGAAGGTTTGTTTACTCTCGTGGCTATCTCCTCGACTGCATTTGGTGGAGGGTAGGTGATGGCATGAAGTTAAACTGTGAAATGAAGTGGTCCTTGTGTTCTTTATAAATTGTCCGCCACGTTGCGTAGTGGCTAGCATTCTTGGCTGTCGGAGGTCCGGGTTTGAATCCCGGCTCTGCCAAGAAATTCAATTCTGGTCTGAGGGCTGAAACGGGGTGTACTCAACTTCATGAGACAAAACTGAGAAGAGGTGGGTTCGATTCCTACCTCAGCCATCCTCGAAGTGGTTTCCGTAGTTTGCCTTTGGTCATCCCGGGAATGAACAAGGGTTCGTTAATGGTGCAGAGTTAACGTTTCTGTGCCAAATGAACACGGCAGACACCCACGACGAAATGACAGATGAAGTGTATGAAAAGTTGTTCGCCGAGCAAATGTTGCACAATGTTCCCGAAGGATCTATCCTAGTAATAGACAATGTAGGCTATCACAGCAGAGAAATATGTTCCTTGCTTCCCACCATACCACAGTGAACTTAACCCCATCAAAACGGTATGGGCGCAAGTGAAGAACTATATAAAATTGAACGTGTCATTCAAGAAACAAGAAATTAATAATTTATTTTCGGCTGCATACCACCACTTGACCACACAAAATTGGGTAAATTACGTGGACCACAATATATATTATTATTATTATATGCCATATTATAATTTATTATAACCTATGATATTCGAGAAAATGTAATATAGCATGTTATAATATTATCATATTCATGAATAATTGAACTTTATAAATTATTATAATGTGTGCATTAAAATCGCACTCTGAGCTTCGGTGTATCATATCTAAATATTGTACCGTCGTTTGCTTCAAGGCATGAGGTACAGTTATATGCAACGAACAAATATTTTGGAAATTTCCCGAATTTTGCGGAAAAGCACACCTGTATACGAGTTATGTTAACATCATGTGCCTGGCCTCGCAGAACTTTGTATATGCAGCAGATCTGGCATCAGCGCGCTCCATTTAATGCGTACTGTCTTTTAAGGTAGAGATGCACTATAGTACATAAGTTACTGTTTATAGCATGGAAGTAAGGTTTCCTGGATGTATTATCATTGTTCATGTCATCGTTTCACTTAACAATAGCGATTTGTTGACATGATGCTGTTTCCCTCGGAAAGATGTGCGCGCCACCATTTTCGATCAGATCCACTGCCCTGGCAACATCTTCAGGCCTCAAGCGCATATTCGTTTCTGAATTGCACAAGAACTGAGGTTATGGCTGTATTGATCTTTTCCTAGGCCAACAAGTAGCAAAACAAAAGAGAATAAAACATTGCATTGTTGACGATAGCGATGGCGCGTACATCTTTCCGCGGGAAACATCATGTCAAAGAATCGCTATTGTTAAGTGAAACAATGACATGAGGAATGGTAATGCATCCAGGAAACCAATTAACCTCACTTCCATGCTATAAACAGTATGTACAGGGTCATCAAAAAATAATGCCAACATTTCAAAAACTTATAGCACTGAAACCCTTTATGTTAAACGTGTAATTCTTTCACTGAACGCCAGCTGGTTAAAGTAAGTTTTGTTTTGGAGGGGACATGACCTTGCTATGCGCACACTAGATGCGCGCCAATGAAGTCCTGACCTCACCCCTTTGCATTTTTTTCTGGGGGTACATTAAAAACATTGTGTATGAAGAAAAAATTCGGGACTTGGAGCACCTGCGGGAGCGAATTTCTGCCGCCATCTTGACAGTTACTCCTGAAATGATTGCACGTACCAATCCAGCCATTGGGAAAGCGTGCGTTCAATGCTGATGTTGGTGGTCGGCCTGGCCTGGATTTTTTCTCTACAGTCCCTGTTTCCTTAAACTGATTAAACCATCGAATGACAGCTTTGTAATCAGGTGCAGTTTGTCGGGCAGTGCATGCGTCTCCGGCCGACCTTGGCTACTGCGCATCCAGTGTGCGCATAGCAAGGTCACGTCCCCTCCAAAACAAAACTTACTTTAACCAGCTGGCGTTCAGTGAAAGAATTACAAGTTTAACATAAAGGGTTTTGGTGCTATAATTTTCTGAAATGTTGGCATTATTTTTTGATGACCCTGTACTGTACTAGGCCTAGAGCGTTCATATTTGAATGGAAGTAATGTTGAATATTTCAAGTGATCGGTTTTTTTTTTTGCCGGTCAGTGTATGTCTGAGAAGTCCTAGGCCTAACTTACCGTATTCCTAAATTTTCGTTTTTAACATGATGATAATTGTTAATTTTAAGAGGCCCAACATCTAGGTTATCAGTCTCTAGTGAAATGAATGAAAAAAACAACTCAATGCCTGGAATGAGGATGGAAATATGTATAAAACAGACAGTGGGCCTCAACAATTACGGTATGCCTTATATACACCAGCGTGTTCTTTGCTGGCACCCAGAGGTCCAGCTTCCATTCTAGGCTCTGCAAAGACATTTTAATTCTGGTGTAAAGGCTGGAATGGGGTACAATGAGTCTCATGAGGCAAAACTGAGAAGACGAGGGTTCAATTCCCACCTGAGCAATCCTGGAAGTGGTTTTTTGTAGTTTCCAACTTCTACTCCCAGGAAAATGCTGTGATGGTTCCTAGCATAAGGTCATGGCTGCCTCCTTCCCAATCCTATTTATAATTTACAAATACACACACTAGTACAGCCATCACAATAACACAGGTTATCACAAAAATCCCACACACACACACACACACACACACACAAAATACCTGGGGATATATGACCATGATGTCACAGCCCCTAAAATGCCTTTCAGCATCCAGTCTGCATCCAGTACTGCAAGCCTGTTTGCAAACAGGTCACCTCTATGATCCCCTATTAGCAGTTAGCACTGTGACCACCTCTGCATCTCCCACCCTCTACAGCCAAACTCATTAACGTCTTAGGTAGCCTAATCTTTCCTTCCCCATGTGCAATATTACAGGGGCTTTGCTACAACATGGTCCTGTAGCACCATGTCGGGTCTGTCTGACAACCTGTGTTATTATGATGGCTGTCCTAGTGTGTGTATTTGTAATGGGGGGGGGGGGGGCAGAGGGAGGGACTTGGGTAAGGGGTGGCCATGGCCTTCATTCTGGCATCTGCCTATAGTAGTAGTGGGAAACCACAGGATGAATGAGGTGTCTGTGTGAATCCTGTTCCAGCCAGAATTAAATTTCTTGGCAGAGCCACGAATCGAACCAAAGTGACCACCAAGAATATCGTACTATTCACTGTGCCACAAGGCAGATGCAATATTGCACTACAACCAAGATTAAAATAATATGATTTAATGAAGATGCTCATGGCCCAGATGATTAGACTTATTGCTATCTTTTTGGGTTATTCCATATGAAACAAAATGTACTCGGCATAAACCCAAAATGAAAACGGAATGAAAAAAAATGTATATGCTGTGCTGTATGTTTCATTATACAGGGTGCATCAAAATTAATATCGGGGTTTTAAGGCTTCGTAGTATTTATTACAGTTGACTTACGATTATAAATAATCCATCAAATGAAACAGCAACTTAAACAGTTTGTGCTACAAGTGTTCGTGCCTGTGCGCATGCACTGGTTCCTCCATTTTCCGTTAGAAGCGCTAGTAGCCAAGATGGCGACTAGGGAGCAGAAAGCTTTGTGTGTTTTACAGTTTGCAAGGACTGAATCTGCAGTTACAGTGCAACGTGCAATCCGTATTAAGTTCCGTTGTAATCCTCCAAGTGATAACATTCGTAGATGGTATCATCAGTTTGAAGACACTGGCTGCCTTAGTAAAGGGAAGAGTACCGGCCGACCATCAAAGAATGAAAACATCTTGAACGAGTGAGAGATTCTTTCACGCATAGCCCCAACAAATCAATTCCAAGGGCTAGTCGTGAATTAGCAGTCCCAATGATGTCGCTGTGGAGAGTTTTACGGAGATGATTACAAATACGTCCTTATCGATTACATTTGTTACAAGCTCTAAAGCCTACAGACTATGGTGCACGTGCCAACTTCGGAAACGGTATGTTGCTGCATGAAGATGACAATTTTCTGGATCGTGTCGTCTTCAGTGATGAATCGACATTTCACCTACTGTCGACCAAAATATTATGTGCACTCGAGTTTGAAGGTTGTTTGTGAAGTAACCAATAGACCTATATAAAATCCAATAACATCATCATTTTCATCGTTCTATTTTGCGTTGGTTCATGTAGTTTTGGAATTTTTAATTTATATTTTAATATTTTTTATCACAGTTGAAACACAAAAAGTGCCCGTTTTTAAGCGTATTTCAACCATGCGTCACATTTAAGAATTATTACCTCACAAACCCGTCATCAGATCGAATCCAAATTTTAACACAATATACATTGGAATGTTGTATAACAGGTTTATTAATTTCAAAATTTTGTGTGTTCAAGAACGAAAGTTGTTATCATTTTTGTAAGGTAACTTTTTCTCGGCTCGGGGTCGTTGGAAAATCTAGTTCTTGGTTGCGTTGTATTCCTTATACATCAGAAGGTTATGCTGTATGACTGTGAAATACATAAATTAATTCACTTATTTTATATCGGTTTGTATTTGTACGGGGAATTAAGACATGGTTCACCAGCTAGCCGCTCCGGGAAAAGCTGTACAGCGCTGCTGATATGGAGCCCATCACTTCCGAGCGAGGCGTGCCATGACGCGTGATGGAGCCCATCTTGGCAACGTTGTACAGCATTCTCCGGAGCGGCTAGCTGGTGAACCATGTCTTCATTCCCCGTACAAATACAAACCGATATAAAATAAGTGAATTAATTTACGTATTTCACAATCATACAGCATACCTTTTTGATGTATAAGGATTACAACGCAACCAAGAACTACATTTTCCAACCACCCCGAGCCGAGAAAAGTTACCTTACAAAAATGATAACAACTTTGTTTCTTGGACACAAAAAAAATGAAATTAATAAACCAGTTATACAACATTCCAATGTATATTGTGTTAAAATTTGGATTCGATCTGATGACGGATTTGTGAGATAATAATTCTTAAGTGTGTCGCATGGTTGAACCACGCTTAAAAACGGGCACTTTTTGTGTTCCAACTGTGATAAAAATATTAAAATATAAATTAAAAATTCCAAACCTACATGAACTAACGTTAAATAGAACTACGAAAATGTTGATGGTATTGGATTTTATGTAGGTCTATTGGTTACTTCACAAATAACCTTCAAACTCGAGTACACATAATATTTTGGTCGACAGTAGGTGGACATGTGAACACTCATCTGGGGGTCAGCAGTTGCCACATCCCTCACGCTGGAGCAACTGTAACTGGTGTCTCTTATCTTGATGCGCTACAACTATGGCTGAACCAGAGAACTTTATTTGGCAGCAAGATGATGTGCCGCCTCATTGCCATACCTTAGTACGCGATGGGTTAAACGACATTGTACCCGACCGCTGGATTGGCCGCAAGGGGCCAGATGACAGAGCTTGTTTCGCATGGCCTTCACGTTCACCCAATCTGATGCCATGCGATCTTTACATTTGGGGGTTTGTAAAGGATCATGTGAATGTGCCTCCCCTACCATCTGACCTAACCGACTTAAAAAAACAGGATTGAAGCAGTTGTTGCAACAATTACTCCAGAGACACTGAGCAAGGTTTGGGACGAACTCGGCTATCGACTCGATGTGTGCCGTGTGACGAATGGTGTTCACATTGAACACTGGTAGGACAAATTGTTTGAGTTGCCCTTTCATTTGATATACGAGGGTTGGGGCAAAAGTCATGGTAACTATTTTTTTCCTTGTAGATATGTGAACGGATCACAAACGTATATGTGTCATGTGGAAGTTCTGCAGGCATAGTGTGTATGCAGAACAACAGATGGCTCTGTGATAGCTGGTAGTAGCGCAGCGAGGGCTGTGAAATCAGTCAGTTGGTGAGTGTCGTGCGAGATGGAAGTAACCCGTGTTGAGCAGCGCGCTTATATCAAAATAGCCGTTCTCCGAGGGAGAAATGCGATGGAATGTTCCAGTGAATTAGTGGGAGCCCTTGGGAATAATGTCCTACCATACCGTACTGTAGCACGGTGGGTAGGAAAGTTTCAGCAAGGACGTATGTCAACCAGTGATGAGCAACGTTCGGGATGACCTGTTAGTGTGCGGACCGACGTGGCACGTGCCGTCATCGAGCAGCTCCTGGGTGAAGACAGACGATGGACGCTACTGGAGTTAGAGAGGACAAGTGGCATCGAGAAACGCACCGTCCACAGGATATTGCATAATGAGCTGCAACTACGCAAAATCGCATCGCGGTGGGTACCGCATGCACTGACGGAATTTCAAAGGTGGGTGCGCTATGCAATATGCTCCGACCACCTTGCACGCTGGCAACAGGACAGCGATCAATTCTTGTCACGAATAATCGCCATCGATGTATTTTGGGCCAGGGCAAACGAACCAGAACCGCAACGTCAGTCCACGGAGTGGCGACATGCTGGATCACCAAGGAGGCAGAAGTTCCGTCAGAATCCTTCTCCAGTCGAATTGATGGTGATCGTCGCGTATGACGTCAGAGGTGTCAATGTTTGCCTCTTTGTTCCACATGGCAGAACAGTGACCGCACAGCACTACAGGGACTTTGAGGTGCGACAGGTACAACGTGGCGTTCGGGAGAAACGTCCGGATCTTGTGGACAGTGCAATGGAAGACCACATAAAGCAGGGTGTGTAGGGCAGCTACTGTGATGTTGGGGATGGGAAGACTTGGAGCCTCCGCCGTACTCTCCCGACATTTCGCCCTGTGACTTTGATCTCGTTCGAAAGATTAAGGAAGCACTACGTGGTAGGCGGTTTGCAACACGAGAGGACATTGCTAATGCTGTGCGCCAACAGGTGGCCCGATTCACACATGGTGCGGCAAATGCTGAGGCAGATGATATTCAGCTCCTCCCACATCGTTGGCAACGTGTGGTGACAGTAGCAGGGGACTACTTTGAGGGTCTTTAGGCCCAGGTTTGTCATGTTAACTGTATGTGTACTGTGTTGTCATTCTTTTGCACCGTGAAGGCCATATTGCCATGTATACTACCGTAACAAATTCAATTAGTACGTTACGATATTTCAGTGCTATTCATTGTCCACACATGTAGTTAACACCTTGTCCTTTCGTCTGTAGATGTCACATTTTCCAACCGGACTGGTAGCTTCATGACAAAAAATAGTTGCCACGACTTTTGCCCCAACCCTCGTATTATTTATAATTGCAAGTTAACTGTAATAAATACTACAAAGCCTTAAAACCCCAATAATCATTTTGATACACCCTGTATTTAACAACAATTTACTTATTCATACATTCAATTACATACCGGTCATTAGAATTAAGCATCTTTGACCAATGCCAGTAAAAATCTTCTCAATGAAAATTCAAAGTACAAATACCCTAAAGAAGGCTATATTACTGAGGAATCAATTTTCTTCTTCTTTTTAGGAAAGATTATAGTGCTTTTAAAGAATAATTTATTTTGCAGAAAACCCTGAATTTTTATTTTAAAGCGATCACTAATATAAATTAAAAAAAAAAAACAAAGCAAAACCCTCATGAAAATAAAATAAAATCTATGTGGTGTTTTGAATGTAGTGTAGGAGTAATAAAGTTCCGGTACTCACTGAATGCTGGTTCTACATCAGTCTCGTGTTGAACACATTTCGTGCGACTGCTGCTCTTCAGGTGGGTGGTATGATGGGTTGAGCTTGGGTTCTTCTTCGTTGACTGTTTAGTGTGTGATTCCCTGCCAGGAATCTTATGCTTCGATGTGCTACTTCCCGAATGCATGTCCTTCACTCTAATTTGATATGTTTTCTTTTGACCTCTCTCATCTTTCACACTATGGCTACGTCCATGAGTGTGTTCTTTCTTGCTTACATGTTTGCTAGATGTGTGCTTCTTGGAACTGCTTGATGGCTGTTTAGTGTGGTCACTACTTGGTGCATGGTGCTTCTTGTGGGAACTAACGTCTTTACTATCTTTACATTTGGGATCATTCTTCCTCCTGCTATCCTCATTCTCACTCGCCCTTTTCTTTCTGTCAGCACTATGGTGATGTTCTATCTTCTTACTTTTTTCACTCCTAGAAGACATTTTACTTTTGGACTGTTTATCATCATCTCTGTGGAGTTTCTTCTCTCTGCGATATGTTCTATAATCAATTCTTTCACTTTTCTTTTTCCTTTTAAGAATGTTGTCTACACCCTTTTCGTTACTAGGATCATCATCTTCCTTGAGTCTCTTATGCGTATCTGGTTCAACGTCGTCAGCAGCTGCACTCTCCTTCAAATCCTGATGTATTATGTCATGTATGAGATCTATATCACTAGACAGAGCATCGAAGTCTACTTCTCCATCAGAAGCTTGACTGCCAAGTTTAGCAATCTCAGTTGGTACATACTCCTTCACAAAATTGTCTGTGTTAAGAGGCTGGTACTCAGGCTCAATGTTACTTACACTACTAGGTTTATATGCACTACTATTTACAGTAGAACCACTGGTTCCAGAAGGTACATATGAAGGCTCAGAACTAGACAATGCAATGTCACTTGGTTGATACATCACAGTTGGTGAACATTTACCTACAGGTACATAACTATTTTGTTTTGACTGAAGAGATTCTATGTTACTAGGTATATATAAATGCTTAGTGTCCCTCCAGCCTCTAACGGGGACAGGAGAGTATTTAGCACACTTATCACTTTTCTTCAAGCCCCTAATATTGGAATCCTTCCCACTTCCCAAAGCCTCTGACGATGAGGATACGAGTGAGCTGGTTGCACTGGAAGGTTTGTACGACGTGCTGCTTACCACAGAACTATCTGCGGTGAGAGGTCTGTGAGAAGGTTCTGAGCTTGGTTCACTTGGAGCACTTGGCTCTCCGCATGACTTATCACCACTACTGCTATCAGGTTCATACTCTTGTTCACATTTAACTCTCTTTAGTACACTAGAATTATCACTGGGAGTCCGCCTTTTAACCACAGCATTGGAACTCTTAGTTAGGGAAGGGGAATAAAGTATAGGAAAGTGCCTCTTCTTGAGTACAGCTATAGGGGTGGGCTTATACGAAGGTACTGTGCTGTTACTCTCCACACTGACATCTTCAGCAGTCACTGGAACTACTTCAATCTTGACTGGAGGCTTCGGTGGTGCAGCTGCTTCCAAAGAATTGGGCACACTAACACTTGAACTTACAACACCTAAGGAATTCTCAGTCTTCTGTTGCTGTTGCTGCTGCTCAAGAACTTTCTTAACAGCTTGTGACACAAGCCTATGCAATATTTCATCTGGCCCTTTCACATTTACAGGAGGCAGGCCATCCAGCGGTTCTAAAAACAAAGGAAAAACAAGAATGATTGTTATGGCAATTACATAAGACATAGCCTATCAAAAAACAAGTTCAATATCCTTTAAAAGTAATCACTTTTAAGTTTCTTATAGGTTCAAAGCTCATAGACTAAGTCTACAGAAGAGCAGGTTAAGATAACTCAGGACTGGCTGTGTGGCTCAATGGTACGTTCTCGCTTGCTGTGCCCAAGGTTGCAGGATCGAATCCTGGCACAGCCAGTTGGCATTTGGGGGTACACAAATGCGAAGGAGCCGTGTCAATAGATTTACTGTCACGTTCAAGATCCCCTTCAGGGCAAAAATCCAGCACCCCGGCGTCTCTAAAAGTCCCAGTTATTAAAAGGGACATAAAACCAACAACATTATTATTAGGATATCTCAGTTGTTGATTCAATGTTGTGTGTCATTCTGTTGGCTGTAAAATAACTGTATTTGAAACTCGGGCTAGGAAGCAATTATGGACTTAATTTAGGTCCCATAAATGCGAGTTATGCAATGAAACAAGTACAGGGTCAGTTTCGATTTTAGTATAGCTGTGCCCCGTGTCACACATATGTTCGCATACGGCTGAATGTGTTCCGTATCTTATTGTATTCCTATGTTCATTATAACGTGTATCTACTCGTCTTCCGCTCTGTCCAATGTAATTAGCTTGACAACCAGTGTCTTGGCATGTAATAGAATATACCCTTGACTTTGAATTCGGGTCTTGTTTATTTAGATTACTATTTTGCAGGTGCCTCCCGGTGTATTATTCGTTGTGAATGCTATTTTTATGCCTTGCTTTTTGAATAGATTAGTGATTTTATATGTGTTCGCATTCACATAGTTGAAGAGCGCAAATGTTTTCTCATTAATGTCTGGTTTTGGAATCATTTTATCTTTATTTTTATGTTTGGCTACAATTTTGTCTATTTTGCTTGGCCAGAAATTGTTTTCCTTTGCTATTTGTTTAATGGTTCTTATTTCCTTATTATAATTATCTTTTTTTGACATGGGTATGTTTAAAGCCCTGTGCACCATTGAATTGAACCCCGTTAATTTATGCGTACTGGGGAGATTAGACTGATTGTTGATTGCATGCGAAGTTTGTGTGGCTTTCCGAAATATGGAATATGAAAGCTCGTTGTCTTTACGTTCGATAGTTATATCGAGATAATTTATTTTTCGATCTGTTTCGGATTCCTTAGTGAATTTGATTGAGTGGTGTAGGATATTAATGGATTGGAGAATTGTTTCTTCGCTTGTTAATTCAGTATCGTAGATGCAAATTACATCGTCTACGTATCTTTTCCATATTACTATAGATAGATTTATAGATAGATAGATGTATTTACCATCAACAGGATAGACACCCAATTACAGATGATATAATAAAACATAATAAACATTAAATTTACTTAAAGCAACTATTTAACTAACCTAGAAACAAACATTGATTCAAGCTTATAAACTAAGTTCTCTATACACTTAAATTAAAATAACAATTATTACACACTATATATACAACAAACACCTACGATCTCGAGTTCAACAATGATCTACGAATTTCCGTAGGCTTCGAGTAAAATATATCTATAGCGCTATCAAGATGGTTTAGAGAGCGCTGCGCCATCAATAACCAGGAATTGGCATGGGCTACAGTTCTACACTTCTGGATCCGGAAAGTGAGTCTTTGCCTTGTATTGCGGCCTGGAACATGAAGCGGAATCAAACACAAAAGGCGCGCACAGTCGATTCTATTGGTCAGACACTTATATAGAAACATGGCGTTGGCACACATGCGGCGAGACCTCAAAGACCGCATACCCATGGTTCCACAGAAGGTCTCATAATCCAATGTAGAGAGTCGAATGCCCATATACCTACAGCTGATCCACTTCATGAATCTCACCTGCACTCTCTCTAACCGCTGAATAGCATATTGCTGAGAAGGCAGCCATACCTCACAACAGTATTCAACAGTCGACCTTACATATGCTAAAAATAAAATTTTGAGAGAACCTATATTGGCGAATTCACTACAATTTCTCTTCAGAAAACCTAGTAATCTGAACCCCTTACTTGTCACCTTCTCTACATGTTTTAGGAATGACAGCCCGTCATCGTTGGTAATTGTTATACCTAGGTCGTTTACTTCATTCACACGCACTAATACAGAGTTACTTATTATTATTATTAATCTTGATTGGTCACATTGGACCACTTGAGTCGTTCCACAATCACTTCTTCTTTGAAGGTAGTACTGCTTGGTTCTTGCGCTCTTTCCAGTACTTTTTCATTCTTTCAGATCGGGATTTTCTCAACTCATCTGAAATCTCCATAGGCTTTCTATGTGTCATTTCTGCAGAAAATTTGTGAGTTTTAAGAATGGTGTTAATTTTATTTTTCTCCTCGGCATCTGTTATCTTGAGTCCAACTGCTTTGAGATCTTGTTGGATTTCTTGGATCCATTTTCCTCCAGTTTTCTTTCCTAGATTTCTCATCACCAGTTGGCGTACAATTCTGTTTTCTGGAAGCCGTAAGATGTGAAAAAAATATGAAATTCTTTTCTTCTTCATTGTGCTGGTGATTGGATCAATCTCACGATAGACAGTTTCATTTGGGAGAATCCTCCAGACTCCCTCAACCTGATACTTTTTATTTATGCACGTTCTAATGATTCTTCTTTCCGTTTTCAGGAGCTGATCAGTTCTTTGTTCATTTTTAATTTGGAACAGTGTTTCACAAGCATAAGTGGCTTCTGGGAGAGTTACAGTTTTATAATGTTGGATCTTAGTAGCTATTGATAGGCATTTTTTATTATATGTTGACCAGGTTAGAGATTGTGCCTTTTTCATTTTATTTGTTCTATTTATCCAAGTTACTTTTTCGTTTAAGTTATGTGTTATAATTTCTCCTAGATACTTAAATTGAGGAACTAGGTTAATTTTATGATCATTTATATAGACTTCATTTATATCTAAGGGTTTCATAGGCATGATCTCAGTTTTTTCAAAGGATATCTGTAATCCTATCCCTTGAGCAATTTCTTGGAGACTAGTGATCTGAGTACAAACCTCTTCCTTGTCTAGTGCTAAAAGAGCCAAGTCATCTGCAAATCCTAAGCAGTTTACTTTTTTTTTTAATGATGGTTTTGTTCCAATTTTGATCTTAGGAGGGTTTTCCGTTTGCCAAACCTTCATGATATAATCAAGAGCCACATTGAAAAGCAGAGGGGATAATCCACCGCCTTGTCTGAGACCAGTTTTTACTGTGAAAGCTGTTGATATTTCTCCCCTAAATTTAACTTTCGAATTTGTGTTTGTTAATGTTAATTGAATGATTTTTATCAATTTAGGATGGAGACCGTATGATCGGAGGATTTTTAGCAGTGTCAGTCTATGAATACTATCATAGGCTTTCTTGAAATCTATAAAAGAGATAAAGAGTTGCTTATTTCTGTTTTTGTAATATTCCATTATTAATTTCAGGCTAAGGATTTGGTCTGGACAACTTCTGTAAGGGCGAAATCCTCCTTGATATTCTCCAAGTTGTGGTTCCAGAATGTTTTTGATCCTGTTGTAAATTATGCGAGAGAAAATTTTATATGTGCAGTCCAGAAGGGTAATTCCTCTGTAGTTATCTGGGTTCGTTTTGTCTCCTTTCTTAAATAATGGATGGATTATTCCTATGGTCCAGTGTGGAGGAATTTCTTCAGTAATCCACATTTTAACTAGATGTTGATGAAGATTTATAATCGCAGGTTTACCAGCATTTTTCCAGATTTCAGCAAAGACTAAGTCTTTGCCACAAGTTTTGTAATTTTTTTGTTCTTTAATTGCGAGTTCTACTTCATTAATGTTTGGAGGATTTATTAAATCAGGTGGAGTTAAAATAGGTGTATCAGTGTTAACTTGCAGGGTTTCCAGTGGATCATCACAATTTAACAGTTTCTCGAATGCTTCTGCAAGGATCTCTGTATTTTCTTGGTTAGAATGTGCTAACTTTCCTGTTTGATTTTTCAACATTAATGTTGGAGCTTCAAATTTTTTTAGATATTTACCAAATGTTTTGTAATAATCTCGAGATTGCTTTTTCTTGAAATCGTCTTCTATCTTTTCCAGTGTATTTTTAAGATGATTACGTTTCGTTTGTCTGATGATTTTATGGGTTAATTTTCTTTGTATAGTTAGTTCTAAATTTGATTCTCCTGACTTATACTATAATTCCTCATGACAGGCGCCAACTTCCTCATTTTCTAGTGCATTAATGAAGATGTCAGCGATTAGTCCGCTTAGTGGTGATCCCATCGCTAAGCCTTCTGTTTGTGTGTACATTTTATTGTCGAATTGAAACACGTTTTGGCTGAGGACGACCCTCAGTAATCTCACAATCCCTTCAGTTTCTTTTGCCGAATAAGGGGGGAAAATAGCGGTGGTTATAGGTAAATGCTATTTGGATCAGGTGTACTATGTACTTTTTTCTGCAATAAAACCTAGGCCGTTATGCGCGGCAGTATTAAAGGTGCCGGGACGTCTTCAATAGACCGTGTACCGCTTAGTTTAATTGGCTTTTTAGTCCACACGTGGCGTTGACAGTTCCATGGTCTTTAATAGTTGTAGATCTTCCTGTATTCAATAACATACATTCTTATCTAGACTTGGCAACGTCACACAAATAAACATGGCACTGACCACAGAACGAACATAGTAACAAAAGGGGGAGAAAGGGAAAAGCCAGCCTCGTCCAGTTAACACCCGGGTTAGTCGACTATAACTGGTGTCAGATTGAACACGAAACTGCTTGAAGTCCCAGTTAGGAAGACAACCGGATAAGTATCAGCCTGTATTATTACAGTATAACCATAGTTGATTTTGTATAACCTTATCATCACCCCGAACAGACAAATTCCGGATTTTTATCACCATTTTAGAATTTCACCTAACATTAGATATTTTCAAGGTTGGACCTTGTGAAACTAAAATTCCCTGAGTATTCCCTGTTTTCCATGTTTTCCAAAGCAGTAGAGTGCAGCGAACCCATGACCTACTGGCCGGGTTATGCCGCGCTGACATATGAATCACCTTTCTTTGTCTTCCAAGCCGCATGGGAATTGCGGGAAATGATTAAGAGGATCAAGCTGCAAACGAGGCGGTATCACTACCACCTCGACCAATGGAGGTTCCTGCTAGAGATATACTCCGACAAGTACTGGTATTTTGGGAGAGTCAGTGACTAGCTGATCCACTGCCCAGTAAACTGAGAGCGATCAAGGGAACTACTCGTGTGTGGCGGAGCATTTTCCGGCCACGGAGAGAGTCCGTCATTTTGTGTAGGCTAAAGATAGGTCATGCAAGATTCACCCACTCATACTTAATGAGAAGGGAAGACCCCCCACTCTGTACCTGTGGGGCCGTATTCACCGTGGCCCACATTTTAACCGAGTGTGTGGATCTTGCTGACTTATGAACAAACCTTGGTTTGCAGATGACAGTCAAACTTATATTAGCCGATGACGTGGTGGCTGCTGATCGCGTCATCCGCTTTATAAGTGAGAGTGGGTTAGGGCCAGCAATCTAAATTTACAACTGAATATTTACTCAAAGAACTTGTTCTTTTTTGGAATTCTGACTTTTGTTTTTCCATAAATTTTGTTTAATATTATCAAAAGCGGAAGAGAAACCTCATACACAAACTCAAACACAAACCTCAGTTGTTAACCCAGAGCAATGGATGGAATAATTTCAAGACCGCTTTGGAAATCCGGCTTCAAACAATTTTGGTAAAAATAAGCCACCATTAAGTATATTCCAAGTTTTCACAGAGGAGGAAGTAAGGAATTGCATAAAGAATCTAAGAAGTGGAAAAGCGGCAGGGCCAGATGGAAGCTATAACGAGTTTTAAGAGCATCGGAACAGGATATCACAGAACCATTGACCCTACTATACAATGAATGTATGAAGCAGAAAGAAGTCCCCAATTCATGGCCGGAATCAACCATCCTCACTCTGTACAAAGGTAAGGTAGCAAGGACGATCCTGGCTCATATCACGGGATAGCGCTGGAAAATCATACTTTTAAGATATTCTCAAAACTCTTGAAGAATCATCATGTCATCATGGGTAAAGCAAATAATACCTCCAAATCAATATGGTTTTGTGGAAGGTAGATCCTTGTTACAAGCAGTTGGAGAAGTCCTCCAGGAAATCAGCAAAGCCCTAGCCCAACCAACACCCCTATATGCCATTTGATAGCATAGATAGGAACTTACTAATCCGCAAACTTGAGACAATCCCAGGCGTAATGGAACATGAAGTGGAGATATTGAAACTGAAACTAATCCTGAACGTTAATTTTGTGAAGATTTTTGATGGAATCTCTTATACATCACCAATAATTCAATCAAAAGGAAAGATGTATATAACAATCATGACTGGCTGTGTGGGTATGAAGATGGGAGCGCATTGTTTTGTTTTCCATGTTTATTATTTGCAAGAGTGGACGAAATCGGGAGTTACTGATTTGAATCATTTGAGTTCAAGCATTAAAAAACACGAGTCCTCGGGTATTCATTTAAGAAATGTGCTGAAGCTAGTGCTTTTCGGCAAGGTAAATGTAGCTTCGCAGCTGGACAGTGCATACAGGAGGAAAATAGCAGCAGAAAATGAGAAAGTGAAGTACAATAGGTACATCCTGAATATACTAATAAACTGCATTACATTTTGTGGCGTATTTAGGCTAGCTTTGAGAGGTCACGATGAAACTCTAACATCATCAAATCCAGGAATTTATAGGGGATTAATTAATTTCACTGCAGAACTAGATGTTGCTTTGAAGTCTCATTTAAGGAAACATTTAAAGAAACATTTAAGGAAACATCTAAAACCATTCAGAATGAGCTGCTTCAAGTGATGCTAGAAGTGTGCCATGAAGAAATTGCAAGGCAAGTGAAAGATGCAAATTTCTTGGCTGTAATAGCTGATGAAACCAGTGATGTATCTAACATTTTTCAAATGGCCATTGTTTATCGCTATGTGGTGAAGGGTAAGCCGGTGGAAAGATTTTGGGGTTTTGTTTCACCTCAACACCATGACGCCAAAACATTAGCTTCTTGTTTGCTTGAAGAATTGCGAAAACATAAATTAGATTTTTCAGCAAATTCATAGAAATTAATTGCACAGACTTACGACAGGTGTTCGGTTATGTCTGGTTCTTCTTGAGGTGTACAGGCTATAATGAAAACCACATTTCCAAATGCAGAATACGTGCATTGTTATGCTCACCAAGCAGCGGCGGCTCACGGGGTATAAGTTCGGTGCAGCCCAACACACGCTCGCGGGGTGTAAGTTCGGTGCAGCCCAACACACGCTCGCGGGGTGTAAGTTCGGTGCAGCCCAACACACGCTCGCGGGGTGTAAGTTCGGTGCAGCCCAACACACGCTCGCGGGGTGTAAGTTCGGTGCAGCCCAACACACGCTCGTGGGCAATAAACGTATACATTTTCAATAGGTGTGTTGGGTCATCTAGCTAGGATGAAATCTGGTATGTCAAAAGTGGTTGGGGTTGATTGCTTGATAAAATTTATTTTTATCCTCCTCCTTCCATTTAGAAAACGGAATTTCTCCTAAAATACAAACTAAATCTATGGACGGTTCCATGTTAATACACGCCTTGGAGGGAACACTATTATTTTACACTATAAGAAAATATTTTAATACTATATACCTAAAGAACGACCTCTCACTCTACATACCGTACTCGTACTCGTACTTATACTTATAACATAACTGAATTTCAAACGCACTTCCTCTGCAAACATACACCTATAATTATGTTATGATTAAACACAGTAACAATAAAAACGCCAAGAGCTCACTCTTTTAGCTGTGCTAACTTACTGTATGCTTTTCAAAAGTGCTTATTCTATTTACACTTCACTCACAATTAATGCGCCACACGGCCACGAATCACATTTTAACAGCCCAATTTTTACTATAAAAGAATACTTCGTACACCACACGTTCAAATTTATAACAAGCTTCTTGGTTGGTTGGTTCCTAAGTTTAGGGGCTGCGACAACGCGGTCATGTAGCCCCGTGTAGAATCTGTCTGATAACCGGTGTTAATTGTGATGACTGTATTAGTGTGTGTGTGTTATCTGTTTTTAATTCAAGTAAGGACTGCAGACGATAAATTCAAGTAGTTCCTACTTTTGCCGCCAAACGCCACCGGCCACCGCAGTCGGCTCTTGGCAACGAACGTAGGAACCTAAAAGCGTTGTTTACATTCTTAACCTATACAATTTAGCTTCACACAGGTGTAATTAGTGGAAGGTTCTTTAACATGCCATAAATCTATGACATGGGACCGCCGGCTTTACTTCCCCTCCGAAGGAAGGCATACTGAGGGGTTTTTTACGCTCTTAAAAAAATCCGACGACTTCGGCCGGATTTGAACCCACGATCTTAGGCATAGAAGCTCAGCATGTTACCAACAACGCCACCGAAGCCGCCAACAAGCTTCTTATTACAGCTGTTGGAACAACTCTCGCGACAAAATATACTAGTCAATATGTCTTTGCGTGATTGTGTTTTAGCGTGACTGAGATACTAACATTTGTTTATTAATTTTAAGGTTCGTATTCGCGAATATCAAAATGTGTACGAACAATTAGTGTAAGTGGCTGTGCTCGAAATTAGGCCTAAAAACTGATGAATGCCTCAACACCAAAAATAACTTAAAAATCAATTTGGTGTAAGTACCGTGATTAGTTCGGCATCATTATAATAGTTCCCAAGATGTTCCTTCTTTGGTATAACGAGCACCTTCAGACATCTGTAATCAATTTAATCAGTATTTCAGCATATTATTACGTTTTGCCGCGTCTTTCTTACAAAACTAGCCTTGCAGAGGTGCTCTCATATTTCTATTTAAATTCGCTTTTAAAACGAGAACGCAGCTTATTTGTGCCAAGTACCGTGATGGACAGAGTGTATTCTGCCTATCCAAGAACAAATCTTGACTTGTCATTTAAGTTTTATGTCACTAAAATCCAAGACAATTGTTGGAGTGGTTTACAGCTTTAAAAGCATAGGAACAGACATTTTCTTGCTACCCCAATTGGGCGCGACGTTTGGCTTCAGTAGCTTGCACTAGGCAGCGCAGCGAATGCATCTCCTTCCGTTCTTTCCTCCATGTCGAGGAGCGAAGAGCTTGCGTTTTATATTCGGTTAATATCGTCACGGCTCGTACGAGGCAGCGAAACATTCTTGTTGCTTGACGGGCTGCACCAAGCGAAACACTCCTGTATATACACTGGCAGGCGGTTTGGTACGTTGTCATGGCAACCGTTCAGTTATACGTCACAAGTCAGCCCGCATTGCTGTGAGCATAGGAAGGGCTGCACACACAACGCAAGCGCAATCGTTAAGAAAATTGACTGCGGGGCTCGTTTAATTACTAATAAGTATGAGCGCTACGCCGGTTGTGTAATCACAACATATAAAGCGCACTCTTCGTTCTTTTTAACGAATACGGTAGGTTTTAAAGAGGAAATATAGGGATTTAGAAAATGATAGACAATTGTTTTGAGAAATGTTAGTGCAGCCGGGCTGTAACTGATGCACCTGAAAAGCCGCTACTAAATCTGGTAATGGGTAAGGCTGCTTCTGTCAATAGAAACGTGGGGATTATCTTTTCAAATTTACAGGGTATTTGTACATTATTTTCTGTTAGTCCCCAACGTACTGCGGTACTTGATTCAGTGGTGAAGAGACGGTTAGGCTACCTCGAGTTAACAATACTCGTTGGAACTTTTTATCTAGAAGTGTAAATACCGTTTTTGACCATTAAAAAGATATTATTCAGTGTATGAACGAGATTCTGGACAGTGACGAGATCAAGAACTCCGGCACAATAAATCAGGCTGCTGGTCATAAGAAAATTCTAATCAGTCATGATTTCAGTTTTTGGCTCTCCTTTTTCAGCAAAATAATGCCACTTGTTGAAATGTTATTTGGTCAACTCCAGAGAAGAGAAATTGATCCTTGTTCTGCCCAGAGGGCAATTTCTCAGTTCGAAGATAACATAAAACTCATTCGGGAACAAATTAATGTTGATTCAAGTGCAGAACCTACCGCGAGTTCATCGAAAAGGAGGATGACTGACAACACTGAATGGAAAAGGGAGGCAAAGGAAGTGTGTGACGTGATCATGTGCGAAGCCAAAGCCCGCTTCTCTTTCTCAGGACAGCTTGTTGCATCAAATTTGTTTGCACCACATATGTTTCCACTGTACGCATCAACATTTCCAGAAGAAACAGTGAAAACAGAGTGCTCGATTTATAACTTTCTTGACAGGATAAAACTTACTCATGAACTGTCTTCTATCTACTCGGCAGAAGAATTCAGATGTGTGTCAGGGTAGATTTTGTTCTGCGAAATAATTCGGAAAATACATTCAGTGAATCATCGAGACTACAGAAATTGATTCTAACTGTGCCTATGACGTCAGTGGAAGCTGAAAAATGTTTCTCTACATTGAAGAGGATTAAAACATTCCTAAGAAACTCCATGTCTCAAGAGAGATTGACAGCATTGGCGATGCTCTCCATTGAAAAGGACCTTATCATGGAAATTCCAGACTTCAATCAGCGCGTAATAGACAAGTTCGCTGCAACAATAGACAGGAAAATGGACTTCCAGTTTAAATAATGTGAGTAATAGATTATTACTAATTGTTACCAATTCTTAACATTGTCGATTGTCTTTGAATTATATTTATATAATACTTTGTTACTTTAAATTTGATTGCTTATTGTGTAACTGTTAGCGGATCCTCTATGCCAGTGGTTCCCAACCTTTGCCAGCTGACGCTCCCCTTTTCAGATACGGGTAGTCATCGCACCCCACCGCCCCTCCACTCGTCGCTTCTATAACCTCTTCGATAAACTGACGTGGAGGATATAGACCTAACCTAACAACACTACATAATGGAACAATTAGTTCTGAAAAGATAATATGAAGTACGCGCTTTATATCTATTAAATACTAACAAAGAACACACTTTTACAATACATCCTTAAATTAGTCAACAAATGTCAGTGAGAGGGTTGACACTGTTTTCTCTTGGTAAGATTCGGTATGTTTGGTTTGATATTTGACAGAGCACAGCGGAGATCAGTTGCAACATCAAGCCGACAGCGCTGCTTTGTTTCTATGACACTCAGCGTTGAAAATCCTGGCTCGCATAAATATGTCGTTGAAAATGGGACAATGACGCGCAATGCAACTTTGGCTATTACACTGCAAGACAGTTTACTCAAAGGTCACCCAGTCCTAATATTTTGAAATCATATTTTAGCTTTGATTCAAACTTCAAATCTATGGCGCTTCTTCTTGAAGTTGTGCTGGCAGTGCTTCAACCTCAATGGCAAACGGATTTCTTGTTAACATACAGAACCATTCATCTGACGAGATATCAGGAAAATAGAAGTTGAATTATTGTGCCAGGGAATGCAAATGTAACTGAATTTGCACGTTAAGTTTATTACGATCACGTTCATTTTCCAGCGAAATTTCATTAAGGCGGTGAAAGGATGAGAAGTTGAACTGAAGCTGGCGTTTCCATAACTGTATTTTTTCCAGGAAACCTCTGATGGCATCATAAGCCAGAATAATATTGGAGCTTTTGCCTTGGAGCTTGAAGTTCAAACTATTCAAAGCTTCAAAGAAATCACAAAGATATGCCAATGGGACGATAAAATTGGCGTTGGTTTTGCTCCTTACAACACAGCAAATCCGTTATTTCACCTCCAACCTCGCGGCTCCGCAAAGGTTTGTGCCGACCGTTGGTGATTACCAGTGTTTTGAACGATTGACTTGGCGCTAGAATCACTTAGAGAGACTCGAAAATGTTTGTTATACAAAATTGTAATATTTGAGTTAAAAACTTAATTCAGAAATCACTTCACGCCCCCCTTGATAAAGCCCCACGCCCCCCTAGGTTGGGAACCCCTGCTCTATGCTATTGTGGCTTCTGCCGTCACTATCGAAAATAGACTTGTTTCCAAGTAATGTTGTCCACCGGTTCTATCTAAGTCAGGCCTTTTCTCACTTTCTACGCAGCCCACAGAACTCTCCGATAGCCCCTGTAAGGCTCATATTACCGACGCAACGTCCTGATAAAGGCTTACAGCTCCATGACCTCCAATCAGGGAAATGGATGTATACCGCAATTATTACCAGATGGCACATACGTACGGAAAGAGTTTCGTATGCAGGCGAGTCTGCGTGCTGCAGCGGGAGCGAGAGGAGAGGGACGTTCACTTCGCTCATTGCTAAGGGAATGTTAACATCGGCTCCTACTGTAACTGTCACGTTTGAATTCTATTTGTATAGTAGCCTATGTTTTTTTAATATTTAATTGCTTATTGTGTGACGTCAGTGCCTCCTAAGAGCACAGCAGCAGTGACCCTCTCCACTACCTTCCGTCTCCTTTTCCCTCCTCACCTGAGAGTTCGCACAGGTTTGCGCCATCAGGTATTAATTGCTGTCTAAATAAGAATGCTAGTGTCTGAATCGCTCCAGAGAGAAAGAAAGAAAGAGTAAGCAAATTGCATTATAGTGTCTGAGTACTTTTTTCTGTAGTTTTTGCGGGGAAATATTTATAGGCTACTATGGATTAGCTGTTCAATGCTGAAGACAAGCAATCACCTCTACAGTACTCCTGGCTGCACACTATGTTTTGTCCGTGAATGATATCCAAGGTCTCGTTTAAACACATCTGTTATCTGCCTCTCGCGACGTGTGGTGAGGAGTTGATTTGTCGTCAGCTTCCGTTGCGTCATCAGTGGCTGCTCTGGTGAGGAGTCGCACACTGTGTTGAGGAAGAGTTCCGAGAAAAATATCAAACCTTGCAAACAATGGAATTCACCCCTACTGAACTAATATTTTCTTACAGGCAAAATACTTGTAAATTTTAGTGAATATCATAACTAGGGTAACTAAGCTACGTTTGAACCGCAGCTTGTATATGATTTACACTTACATACGATCACAAAGGATATGGTGATTGATAAACCTATGAGCAGTGAATGAGACAGGGGTGTAAGGGTAGCGTATCTGCCTCTCGCCCGGAGGCCCCAGGCTTGATTCCCGGCTCCGTCAAGGACAGCCTCATGAGGGTAGTAGCGGTCGCTTGGTTGGCCAAGGTTTTAATGGCTCTAGTGCCACGTTTTATTAGTGAATGAGCTAACAGTCTGCCACTCAACATATAATAATAAGTCCTGAGCTTGAATTTACGTGCGGAAATGTGTGGGTAGACCTGTCTTAAGGCACGGCCACACAGAAGGCGGTCCAGTTGTATTGACCAAAGTGGCATCAACCCTGGCACACAGAACGCGGTCTACTGTCACCCGCTAGCGTTTGTCGCAACGACGAGTGATCCGGTTGTACAAATTTACAGATTGCCCGCCTGACCGCCTGACCGCCAAACGCCTTCGATTGTGTTGAGTGACCAAACTGAAGTATTTATTGAAACTGCGCGTAAATACACATATTTGTTGGACAGTTCACAGGAACATTATAGAAATGTTTTAAAGAAGGCTGAAGCATGGAATGAGACAGCTCAAGAGCTCAATTTAATTTGTGTAACCTATTCTATATTTGATGTATGGAAATTCATTATGTGCTTTATAAAATGTGTAAATCACAGAAAAATACATAACGATTGAAAACTGGCAACAAAAACAAAAAAGGCTTTAAAACTTAAAATAGGCAACGGAAGCCGTTTTCTCCAGTTCGTTGTGCACTTTCCAATGCTGAATTGTATTAAATCGTACAATTCCTTGATACATTCTCGCGACATACCAAAATACTTGAAACCCCTATCTTTATGTGACTCCAGTTCGATACATAAGCGGTGGTATTCTCCTAATTGCTCTCTCTTCTTATTGATGTCATGCACCCAACATTGTCTTTTCTTCTTTGTGTTTTTCAAAGCAAACTGGGGAAGGAGTTGTTCTTTGTCCAAGCTCATACTCAATAATAATATCAAACAATACTTAATTTGTAAACACACTACGTATTCTCTAGAAGGAAGCAACCAGACTGGACCGCTCACACAATGGTATCGCGTCCTATGTGACGTCCCCATATCGCAGATCGCTGGATCGCTTCCCGCCGCAACAGACCGCTTTCTGTTTGGCCGAGCCTTTAACCAACATTTAAAAAATCATTAACATCTTAAATACATTGTAGTGAATCATTATTTTGTTATTATACTTCATTTTGAATAATTTTACTGAAGTAATTTTGTACTCAAGCATAGTAAAAAAACTGCAGTTATTTATTAAGGATTCTCTAGACCAGGGTTTCCCAACCTGGGGGGCTTGGGGCTTTATCAGGGGGGGGGGGGGGCG
Source organism: Meconema thalassinum (assembly GCA_946902985.2). Taxonomy (NCBI): domain Eukaryota; kingdom Metazoa; phylum Arthropoda; class Insecta; order Orthoptera; family Tettigoniidae; genus Meconema; species Meconema thalassinum. Next base: position 24,436,438 of record OX336389.2, on the reverse strand, counting down.
TGAAGTGATTTCTAAATTAAGTTTCTTGAACTCGAATATTACAATTTTGTATATTAAACATTTTTCGAATCTCTACAAGTTATTGTCACGCCAATTCAATCGTTCAAAAGCACTGGTAATTGCTAACTGTCGGCACAAACCTCTGCGGATCCACGAGGTTGGAGGTGAAATAAGGAATTTGCTGTGTTGTAAGGAGCAAAATCAATGCCAATTTTATTGTCTCATTGGCATATGTTTGCGATTTCTTTGAAGCTTTGAACATTTTGAACTTAAAGGGCCAAGGCAAAAACTCCAATATGATGCTTATGATGCCATCAGAGCTTTGCTGAAAAAAATAGTTATGGAAACGCTGGCTTCAGTGTTTCACCGCCTTCATGAAATTTTACTGGGAAATGAATGTGATCGTAATAAACTTAAGGTGCAAATTCAGTCACATTTGGATTCCCTGGCGCAATAATTCAACTTCTGATATCTCGTCGGATAAATGGTCCTGAATGTTAACTAGAAATCCGTTTGCCATTGACATTGAAGCACTTCAAGAAGAAGCCATAGATTTGAAGTGTGATTCCAAATTATTAGGACTGGGTGACTTTTGGGTGAACTGTCTTGCAGTGTATCCTGAAATAGCCAAAGTTGCATTGCGTGTCATTGTCCCATTTTCAACGACATATTTATGCGAGTCAGGATTTTCAACAAAGCAGCGCTGTCGGCTTGATGTTGCAAGTGATCTCCGCTGTGCTCTGTCAAATATCAAACCCAACAAACCGAATCTTACCAAGAGAAAACAGTGGCAACCCTCTCACTGACATTTGTTGACTAATTTAAGGATTTATTATAAAAATGTGTTATTTGTGTTGTGTTAAAATGAAGTTAGTATTGTAATAGCCTAGATATAAAGCGCATACTTCATATTATTTTTTCAGAAATAATTATTCCATTATGTAGTGTTATTAGGTTAGGTCTATATCCTCCACGTCAGTAGCCTATATCGAAGAGGTTATAGAAGCAACGAATGGTTGGGAGGGGAGGGGGGCGCAATGACCACCAGTATCTGAAAAGGGGAGGGGGAGGGGGCGTTAGCTGGCAAAGGTTGGGAACCACTGCTCTAGACAGATCTATTTGTTCCTTTGTTATAATAATAATGTTTTTGATTTTACGTCCCCTTTACATCCCTACTGCGGCTTTTAGAGACGCCGGAGTGCCAGAGTTTTGCTCCAAAGGGAATCTTTAACATGCCAGTAAATATACTGACACGGCTCCCTCGCATTTGTTCACCCTCAAATGCCAACTGACTACGCCAGGATTCGATCCTGCAACCTTGCGCACAGCAGGTGAGAACGTTACCGCTGCGCCCCGCCTGATAATATACGGTGATAAAAATTAATTCAAAAAAACTATACCAATAAAGGTGCCTTAACCAATAGTCTACTGTAATATAGGCTAGTATCGTTTTATTCTAACTATAGGCTATATAGCCTGAGATTTAAAAAATCCCACGCTACGTGATAAGGCATGGACTTGGTTTGCAAGAGACATCATACTTTAACGGTACACGAAATTCGTTAGAACAATGTGTAGTTTTATAACTTCCCTTCATCAAGAATTAATTATTTTTGTCGTACTTACAATACAAGACCCAGTTCGTGAACACGCAACAACAAGAGATCAAGCACACAACTAAAACTCAGCCGCTAACTGACTGCATTCAAAGAATGCTAGGAGTCATTGTTGAGTTACATTATCGCCGACACTATTAAGTGGAGCGGTAGCCGCTTGTAGAGCGCTGTACTCGCTGATACTCGAAGCTAGGCGGGAAGGCGCGACCCATTGCTCGCAGTGAGCTCGTCTTAGACTCGGACGGCCGGGGTTCAAATCCCGGTGACAACGCGGTGGAATTTTCACCTGAAAAATCACGTGGCGTCAGGAAGGGCTCCGGCCTCAAATCCCCGGACAAAACCAAAATGAGCCTGGTTGGCTCCGGCGACCCCAATTCATGTAGCCTATAATGTGCCGAGGGCGCCCGCAGGATTACCTACCTGTCACTAGAGACGTACCCCTCCCCTGCAATTTTTGTTTCATTTCTTACTTGCTTCGTGATAATGAATGAGAGGAATAGTCTTTCTTATAATGTTCTGAAGTTCCAACGTTCGTCACCAGGCGCGGGTGGCGATGGCATCTAGTAGTGATGACAATGATTGTTGTTTTAAGGGCCCTAACATCTAGGTTATCGGCCCCTAATGGTTTGGGTGATAGTAAAAATGAAAGAAACAACTACAACTAATTACTCGCTTACAAACTAGAAGAGGAAATGGGAAAGAGGAGAGGGCCCGCCCCGAGGTCTGAGGAAAGAGGGAACAAAACGGACCCAACTCAGGAATCCCTCGGGGTCGCCAACTCCAAACTCACCAGCCGTGAGCCCTTGAGGGTGTAGCACTATCCTATCCAGGGTGCACCAGAAGTGGTGGGGATACACACATCCTGCCTCCTTGAGGGCCTTGAGCAGAAGGCAGGAGATATGGAGAGAACAGAAGAGATCTGACCCCTCGAAGAATGAGGGATAAGAAAGGATGAGACAAGGGCCAATTAAGGCGGGAAAGTGAAAGACTCCCTAGGCCTCGGATACCCTAAAACCGTCGGAGTCGAAAGAGAACAAGAGTTGACCATGAAAGATAACAGTGATGAGTCAGGCACAAGTAAGTGGAAGCAATGCCGGACTCAGCTGGGGTCCCGTGGTCGCCAACCCACGTCCCACTAGATGTAAGCCCCTGGGGGTGCACCTAGTAGTAGCCAAGTTTACAGCTAGGTGTCGTGGAAGGTAGCGTCTGGTGGCGAAGGTAGGAACTACTTGAAATTATCGTCTGCAGTCCTTAATTGAATTAAAGACAGATAACACACTAATACAACCGTCACAATTAACACCGGTTATCAGACAGATTCTACACACACCCAAAGTACACGGGGCTACATGACCGAGTTGTCGGAGCCCCTAAACTAAGGAACAAACCAACCAACCAACCAACCAGTCTTTCTTAGTTCAGAGTTTTTGACCGTCGCTTTTCTTTGTGAATCATCGTCATAATGTTCATTTCTTAAAAACAGGTAGAAAGTAGTTTTATCATCATTTATCGACAAAAATAAAAATCAAGCAGTTCATTAAAATGGTTATGTTAACCCAGTTCGCCGATGTTTTAAATAGCTCGAGTTGCTTAGACTATATATCAACTAGCAACCCAAATTACTAAGTGGAATTATCCCTGCATCTAAATCAGTTAACGAACAGTAACTTCAAATTATGAAATAATCTGGTGTGACAATATGAACAATCGAAATATTCTCGGATACCAGTAGGGGGGGGGGGGGGGGCAGGCCCCTCCTTGCGTGCTTTGTGTAGTTAGTCTGTCATGAGTGCAATGAATTGTGTACTGTTCCCTCTCTGCTCCCGAGAATCCTTTTCTAGAAAGCAAAAATTGACCTTATAATATAGGGATTCATTCACGTAACAGCACTGAGTGATTGGAACCATGTGAGGCTTACATGTACTAGCAACCTGCCCCGGCTTCGCCCGGGAACAGTTATGAATGCATTACGTGATAAGCGCTTTCTTTTCGATGTCAATGAACTACGACCTATATCCGTTTTACGTCTCGGCATGATGGGTTAAAATCACTGACTGGACTATTAATTATATTATCATGGAGATGCATGTGCAACGAATTCTTTCAGACGTAGGTTAATTTAAGAATGGGGAGGTGCATGAAACACAAATCCCCCTTCCGTCCAATCTTAACTTGGCTGTGTATTTTACGGAACGAAAGGTTCACAGGCGAAATGAAGAAAAGCCGAGTTGCACTTTCAGGAAAACTCCAAACACAACCACTCTTCTCTGAAGTCTTAACTCAACACGACTCGACAGTTTCCTGCTGGCTATATCTGCGATAATAGGCTCGCCCGCTAGCTAGGCTGTAACTGGGGAGATAGACTAGCCCCTAGCTAGGTCATAAACTCTAAACTGCTGCCTCATTAATTGAATGGATACTGTTGGAAGAAATGAAAACGTAAAATCACTTATAGTGCGCGATGTATTGAAGATACAGATATGCTCTCGCGGACTTTTTTTTTGTAGAACTTTTCATGCTACAATTCTTATACTCATAGTATATTGATATTGCTAACGGTTTGCCCAGCGTGAGCTTAAAAAGCGCACGGACGGCAGGTTTTCTTTCCGACTTCTTCACTGAAATCGTTACTGCTTGGCTTCCTTTGATCATAAATACAGTATTTCGTACAGAAACCGTCCTCGGGATATCCTTCACAGAATGGTGAAAACCGCATCAAAATCCATCCAGAGGTTTTCGAGATTACCCGTGACATCCAAGAATCGGGGACTTTGTTTTATACTAACGACTACAGCGATAATAGGCCGCCATTTATGACTTTATATTTGGTAGTCTCAATTCCATCATCACAAGCCTCCATCGCGGCTCTAGTAACAAGAAGCTTTGTTTAACCAAATCATTTGTAAGGATACCTATATCATTTTATTTCGAATTAAACTTTCTTCGGCTTTTCCCAATTAATTGGGGTCGCCGGAGCCACCCAGACTCGTTTAGGTTTTTGGCCGGGGATTTAAGGCCGGATGCCCTTCCTGACGCCACGTGATTTTTCAGGTGAAATTTCCACCCCGCCGTCACCGGGATTCGAACCCCGGCCGTCCGGGTGAAAGACAAGCAGCTAAGCCACTGCGCCATCACGCTCTCCCATTTTATTTCAAACTAGCAGTAGTGCCCGGCTTCGCCCGGTGGATTTATTTGCTTTATGGATGATAATGAATACTACAGAACTGGAGCGCTCAAGGATAAGGACCAACGCTTATTGCAGCTGATAACCTCAACACCATCGCCCTTATACAGAGGCATACTATTATCATGATAACTGTATTAAGGGGGCCTAAGAAATCTTTTTGCACTAATTACTCCCCGTGACTGCAATTTATAAGCAGCTCGCAATTCTGCACCGGAACACTTGTAGGGGCGACTTGATGAAGCTCGCATTGCCAGGTAACAACAGACTTATAGGTATTATTGAAGCTGTTCGGGAGCGCTTGTTCTTCCGAATTACTGAATAAAAATCAATCTTTAAGGTTACGTGAATGCTACATAGCCTAAACTATTCCTCTTGAATCTGGGTATCATATACAAAACGAATTTTTCGAATCCGACTGCTAGTTCCAGAGATTAGCGCGTTTAAACACACAAACAAACTCTTCAGCTTTATTATATTAATATAGATTGATTCTATTATTTTACATTTTACGAGAATATTTATCCATTAGATTTTATATTTCCATCGTTCTCATTGTTCTTCCAGTTTCTTCATCTCATCCTGTATATATTTTCCTTAATTTCATTTCTCATTAATTTAATTAATGTTTAATTGTAATTTTCTGAAGAAAGTCCCGTTGTTGGATCGAAGCTAGTTTAATATAATTTGTATTGATTGGTCGCCTCCATGGTGTAGTGGTTAGCGTGCTTAGTTGAGGTCTGGTACGGGGTCTACTCGGCCATCCTCGAAGTGGTTTCCCGTGTTTCCCCACTTCGTCTCCAGGCAAATGCCGGGATGGTACCTAACGTAAGGCCACGGCCGCCTCCTTCTCTCTTCCTTGCCTATCCCTCCCAATCTTCCCTTCACTAATAAGGCCCCTGTTCACTTTGCAGGTGAGGCCGCCTGGGCGAAGTGCTCGTCCACCTCCCCAGTTGTATCTCTAGACTCGATGTTTCAAGCTCCTGGACGGCGGTAAAGGTGGGATCCCTCGCTGAGTCCGAGGGAAAGCCAACCGACTAAAAAAACCTTTTCTAGAGAAATAAATATAAAAAAAATATTTTCCTAATGAAATAAAATTAGGAGAAATAAAATGTATTGACTCCAGGTTGCAGACCTTTGTCAACCACTGTTTACGGAAGATTCTCAACATCTCCTGGCCGGAAGTAATCTCCAACCATGAACTGTGGAGAAGGACGGGGAAATTGAGAAAGCCATACAAATCATAAGATGAAAATGGAAATGGATTGGGCATACACTGGGAAAGGGAAATGAAGCCATTGGATTGGAACCCGCAGGGAACAAGGAAGAGAGGGAGACCCAAACATACTGCACAGGGCGAAGATCAGTACACATGGAATCAATGAAAGAAGGTAGGACCTGGAGCAAGGTGAAGAGGTTGGCTGACAACAGGACCAGATGGGGATGCTTTGTTGATGCCCCATATTCCACGAGAGACAACAGGAATTAAGTCAAAACGAAGTCAAAATGTATTGAGTAGGCCAGGGGTGGGCAATCAATTTTGAGCTTGGGAAAGGAAATTAATTTTTTAACATTTGAAGGGAACTAAATCCAATTTTGAGCTAGGGCTAGTAAATTGACTTTTTAAAATTTGAAGAGCTATCTAACTAAACTTTTATTAATAACTATTTTGAATGTAAACTACAGTATTATTTGCATACAAGTCATTAGATGAGAGCCCAGCAATGCCACAACAAACCGCCATAAAACTCTAAAACCAACCCTAGGCGACATAATCCCTTTATAAACCGTAGACTACATTTTCATGTTCTTGTTCCCAAAACATGATCCTTTGTCCCGAGACTTAAAAAGAAAACCATTATAATGAACATAATTATGAAACAATTTTCGACTACTTACATTTTCCTAAGTGTGCACTGCACTGCACTGCGACTGCTCGTGATATAGTCCGGTGGCTTAAGAGTTGTTCGCGTATCTTGCTAACTACATCGGCACGTCAGCATTTCCCCGAAAAGTTGTCGTCACGCTTCAAGAAAGGGTTCTTTGCAATGTCCAAAGCGATTTATCAGAATTAATGCCTTGCAATCACGAAGAATCTGACCGCAGAATGCTTCTACAGTACATGCTGGAGATGGCGCAAGACAAGGATGCAGTAGAATCTTGATCAGGACAGTAGACACCGACGTCGTCGTGTTGGCTACTGCCTTGCTGGATAATCTCCAAGGATGTGAACAGCTGTGCGTTGGATTAGGCACGGGGAAATCATATCGATTGCTGGACATCCTTGCTATTGCACATCACATAGGACCGGAGAAGTGTGCTGGGCTGCTGGCGTTTCACGCCTTCACAGGTTGCGATACGACGTCCTTCAGGAGCAAGGGAAAGCGATCGGCCCGGGCAGCCTGGAAAGCTTGTGTATAAAGGGCTTTCGTTTTTCTTTATAAGAATACCAAGTAACCGCAATGAAAACTCCGATTTTTAGGTAAAATGGACACTAATTCCGTCTGCAGCAAAAGTGTGCCAGGAAATCGTGACCTGTTCATGCGGAGCGGTCTTCCTTGCACTTCCTTTTGCAAATGTGGTGGTTGCGAGACGTGACGTATCGGTAACGTTCTTAATTATTATTGTAATACGAAATTTTTATCGACTTCTTTCCTTTTCATGGCACCAGTAACTTCGATGTGTGTACATAGTATTTTCGAAGAAGAAGTTATCGTCAGAAATTTTGATTTTACTGTATGGTATTTTGATTAAACAAATTATCCAGAGAATAAATAATACTTAACAACACTACTGTCAAACATAATATTTTTGCAACAGCATCCTTTAAACCACCGCCCTCGATCACCTAAATACAAAATGACCTCGGAAATGAATTCTACACCCCTAAAAACTTTGGAAATGAGTCGTTATAATTAGATGTTTCCTGTCATTGTCTGCACCGCCCCCGTAGTTCCGCCCCGTGGGATTCACTGGCCCCAACCCATACCACCTATAACAAAACCAAACCCAGAAATGATTTCTGCGCCCCAAAATACCTTGAAAATGATATGCATCAACCAAGTTTTACGGTCTTTGACCCCCCGCCCCCTGTAGCCCCACCCCCAATATTGACAGCCCCCAAACCTATCCCCTAGAACAAAATCTACCCCAGAAATGAATTCTAGACCCCCAAAAAACTTTGAAAAGAATCAATAAAGCACCAGTTTGCTATCATTGTGTGCACCGCCCCCATAGTTCTGCCCCCCGCGATTCACTGCCCCCACCCCTTACCCCTAGAACAAAAAATAACCCAGAAATTAATTCTACGCCTCAGAATACCTTGAAAATGATATGCATCAACCAAGTTTTACGGGTTTTGACCCCGGGCCCCCTATCCCCGACAAGAAAAATAACCCCAAAATGAATTCCTTGCCCCCAAAAAATCGGAAATGATATTAATGTTATTAATTTTGCATATAAAAATAATTACGAATTTTAACCCATAAAATAATGGTACGCACCCCATCACATGTTTGGGGGTCTGTAAAGAATTAACCAGGGGGTGTACAGAATACCTCCGTGGCTGAAAACGTTCCTTATGGACCCCTTAACGTAACTAAAAAATAAAATCGCTTTTACCTCGATCTACACAATACTTCCTTAATCCCCCAGACTAAGCCACTCTATTGCGATATTGTTGACGTGTTTTGCATTGTCGAGTTGTAATTGGTAGCAGGCGGTAATGTTTCAACACTATGACGGGAAACAATCGAATTCAAACCACTTGTGTTCTATAATCGATTGCCGCTGGCGAACTGACACCGATCTATATACTGTATAAATAAAGCTGAATGTTGGTTTGTCTGCTTTCTGTTATTTATACAAATCTACATCATTTCACAGAACTGAACCAAATTTTACGTACCGTACTTACCTTTTGGAACCCTGCGGGTAACACTGCCTACTTGAAATTTGGACAGCCCTCTCCGTTCCATAGAAGTAGGTCCTTTGGCACATAGATGACAGGGGAGGAAATACATTGACAAGATACAATAATAAGACTGTTTTATTCACTTATCGCATCTTTAGCAAGGTTACTCGAGGTAAGATAAAAGGAAGGATTGAAGAACAGAATGGCAGGTAGGCGCGCACACAATGTCGTATGGAGAGTGAGTCGAAAAATTAACTGTCAGCAAATTCACAAGAGTTGAGATTTACGTGCAAGCAGTGTTGCCTTGTCTACTTATTTTTGAAGGGGATCTACTTTTTAACTTTGCCTACTTTTCTACTCGTCAAATGATTCACCAGAGGATTTGAATGCGTCTTTAAATGGTATGAGCTCCATCTTGAAGAAATAATTCCTGATGGAAACCAACAAATGTGAAACAAAAATGATGGAATACAGTTAAAAGAAATCAGAAACCCCTATGGACGTCTGCTACTTAGGAAGCAAAATAACCAGTGATGGCCGAAGCAAAGGTAGGTTGGCTCAGGAAAGGAAAGCATTTCTACAGAAAAGAAATCTGTTGATATCTAATATAGATTTAGGTATTAGAAAGTCATTTTGTAAAGCCTTTGTCTGGGGCGTGGTGCTCTATGGAAGTGAAACTTGGACTGTTGACACAGCAGAAAAGAGGAGAATAGAAGCATTTGAAATGTGGTGTTACAGGAGAATGATGAAGATCAGATAGTGTAACAAATGAAGAAGTATTAAGACGAGTGGGAGGGGAGAGATGTTTCTGGCGACTGCTAATGAAGAGAAGAGATAGGTTGGTAAGACAATACTAAGACACCCAGGAACAGCAAACTTTGTTATGGAAGTAAGGATTGAGGACAAAAACTGTAGGGTTAGACCATGTTAAACAGATTGTCTCGGATGTAAGGTATGCTAGCTATGTAGAGATGAAGCGATTAGCTCAGGACGGGGAGGCATGGAGCGCTGCATCAAACCAATCAAAAGACGGAGAACTGAAACAACTAGTATAAGAAACTTAACAAATCTCCGTACTTAATGAAAATATCCCTTTAAAGTCGGTGTTTTTTTTTTCTTTTTCTGAATTTTACATGTCCTTTTAAAACACCGCAAGCAAAAAGTAATTAAAATAGATTCATTTGAAACTCCAAGTTTAGTTCGCTGCTGTCAAATCCTGCACCGCCAAAGCCTAATCTACATTTTTACCTTGTGACAAATAAAACGCAATTACTTACATATTATTTATGTTAATTGGATGCGATTTTTAAGGTAATCTTTGAGGCATTGTATTAATGTAAGTTTGTAGATTGAAATGAAGCGTTAAACATTACTTTGTTTGAAAAAAGATTACCATTGTCAAAAATCGTTAAGAAATAAATATTTTTTATAAGTCGGAAACTGCATTCTTTTATAGAAATACTAGCAACCCTCCCCGGCTTCGCCCGGTATCTTAAACGCTTTACCCAGCGTAAGCTTAAAAAGGCGTAGGCTATTTTTTTCGATTTCATGGTATAGCTTATATCACATCGTTGGTCACAGTAAACACACAATGCTCGTAAAATCCCCAAGTTCTGCATTCTTTGTGGTGAAACCTGGTGACTATGCCTCAGATCATATACTCCACGCGTCCATTCCAGGTTGATCAACGCATCTGTTGAACGAAATTCATCCCATATCATATCTCTCTTCATGCGTAGTTCCTGCAGTAATTCTGTGTAGGCCCTTGTTTCCGGAAGTCTAATAAGTCTTCCACGAAATACGTCTCCTTTGAGAACATAGATTAGTCAAATAATCATGTAAGTGTAGGGCTGTAGGCCGATATACTTAAAGCATAATGTTTTAAAAGTAATTCAGTTATTGATATACCGGTACTGTAATATTATAATTTATCTTAAACATTAAAAAAATATCATTAAATGAAATATACTCGTATTAAACTGGCAACCCGCGCCGGTTCCACCCGGGAACAGTTATGAATGCATCACGTGATAAGCGCTTGTTTTCGATCCGTTTTACGTCCCGGCATGATGGGTTAAAATCACTGACTGGACTATTAATATTATATTAGGCTATCATGAGATGAATGTGCAACGAATTCTCGTCAAGACGTAATTTAAGAACGGCGAGGTGCATGAAACACAAATCCCCCTTCCGTCCACTCTTAACTTAACTGTGTATTTTGAGGAACGAAAAGTTCACAGGCGAAATGAAGAAAACCTAAGTTGCACTTCCAGAGAAACACCAAACACAACCACTCTTCTCTGAAGTCTTAACTCAACACGACTTTACGGTTTGTCCCTAGCTAGCTCGTGTAACAAATTTTTGCAACATTCTGCATTTCCACTCTGTATTTCAAAAGAAAGAACGTGAAGGAAATGGCGGGAGCTTGGAACAGCTGAGCTGTGTTGCCAAGGTTTTATTGTTGATGTAGATCAGCTGATTCGAATAATACACAGGGCTACACTTCGGACATTATGCGCAATATAATGTAGCCTAAATGTCGATCCTGAGTCAACGCCGAGGACATTCAAATAGAGAAATACGGTACAAAAATAAACAACACACCGAAGCTATGCTACCTTCATCACCGTTATTCAATAAATACGATAAAGAGGCCTAACACTCAACAGCTATACAAATTTAATACAAAATACAAATACAGAGTAATCTGATGATGAATATATCAACACTCACCATGCAATGATTATCCTTCAAGATGAAACAACATTCTGGGTGGAGGTCATTCACAGTTTACAGCAGTAGAACACAGAAACATCATGATAACACCAAGCACACTCACTCACTGTATCGCGACTCAGTACGGTTAATACAAAATAGCTTTTGTGATTCCACAAACTTAATGTTAAGGTAAAGAAGTATTTAGCGCCTAACACACAAACAAGCCACTCTGTGGCGACATTATTGCGGTGTTTTTACATTGTCGATTTGTAGGCTATTGAATGACAGGCGGTAATTTGAGCACTACGGTATGACGGGAAACAACAACAGCCTCCGAATTGTAACACCTCAACCAGTGTTAGATCTTTCACGGGGTGGACGCGTTCTGGGCCAACCTCTTCCAGAAATCATATCTCAAACAAAAATAACTACAATAGTCTACTTATCGACCTATAACCTATAACCTACCTATAATTAACAAACCAACTAGCTAACTAAGAACACGATGAAACTAGAAAATAATAATAATAATAATAATAATAATAATAATAATAAAAGAAATAACAAAGTAAAAATGGAAACAAAACACATTATAACTCGATGCTAAAAGTAAACGAAACGATGACAATGAACCTAACTCCGACACAGACAGTGGTTAACCAGCGGCTGAATCATGAGCAATGCGCTGGCAACGTGTGCCACTAATTGTCAAAATCCAGCCAATAGGAGCCCGCGGCGGCCATTTTACGATCGTTCCCGCCAAATATGCCAGGTTCTTACTCTGGAAATACAGAGTATATTCTTACAGTCTTGAAGCTTTGAAGACCTGTATCTTGCTTTTAATGTAACAATCTCTCAATATTAGGTGTAGTTCTTGATGTTCACGGAATAAGTATATTGACAGGATGTGCATCTGCAGGCCAAATAGCTGAACGTTTTTTATTCTAAATAACATTCATAGCAGAAAATCTGATTACAAAATATGTGGAGCCAAATCTTCACACGAACCTTAGATCGAGATCGTGAATTTCAGGAAAAAGGTCTAAAGGGGCATATTTCCAAAATTCGGTAAAATTAGGAGAAGTGGGTGTTTCACAATGTTCTTTAAATTTAGCACGAAGTCCTGAATGGTTTTGTTTCTAGTATTTCCATCCGCAAGGACGGGGAGTATTTATGAATATCAGATTCCAAAATACAATAACAAATGGATTTTCGAATAAATCGATCTTACTCTTTTAAGATTCTAAAGTGGAAAATCTAGTTGAGAATACCTCGCTCAAAGCTGTAACTTGCTACTTTGTATTTTAAACTATCCACGGAATATTTTGTGCTGAATTATTGGAAAATGATAGACTAGTGATAAATAGGTTCGCTCGAGCTATCGGTGGGTACATCATGGGCCATTAGTTGTCCCACGGGCCTAAGGTTGGCCACCCCTGGACTAGGGGGACAGACCAAACATATTGTTTTATTGCATAAGGTCAATAATTAAGCACGGGAAGCAGAACGACTTCAAGCGAAACAATTTCCTACGAGAAGGGAGGAGAATCTCTACAAATATGTCGGTATTACACTGCAGACATCAGGCAGTACTTACACTAAACACATTAAGGACAGAGTAGCTGCAGCAGCTATCGATTGAAGTAATAATTAGGTTGTTTCATACAAAAGTATCACCGGAAATCACGTATGGGAATATCTCACCGAAATAAACCTTCCAGACATTGACAACGTGAAAGCATTTTACATGAAAAATCCAAATTTACTCCGTCAAGACTATGATATTAGTAAACAAGGGAACTTTTCTACATAGAAAACTCCTCGCCTGATCTTAACATCTACAACTGCATTTAATCACCTGCAAATAGAGCTACGAAACACGGAATGGAAAAAGGCAGATTATGAACATAGGCACAAAGTAATTAGTTGAGCAACAGTGGGTGCGTACCAACAAAGTGTTTCACACGCCGAATACAAAATGCATGTGTGTATCGTGCAAGAAGACTAATAACCTGTGCTACGAGACAGATTGGACTAACCATAATCTGAAAAACTTCACAAGAGATAATTGCTTTTATAAAAGCTACTCTATTCATAGTTACAGAGGAATAGTTGACTACATCAAGTCTGAAAAGCATTAAGTCAAAAATGATCATTTTTTACACAATTAGTATTCTGAAGTATTGACCCAAGGGCCTTGGAACGGCAGGGGAAAGAATTAAGTCAGCCTTCAGTTTAAGCCAGAAGCCACTGCTCCATGTAGTGCGATCACAGGGGAAAAGCATTAAGTCAGCCTTCAGTTTAAGTCAGAAACCACTGCTACATGTAGTGCGATCACAGGAGAAAAGCATTAAGTCAGCCTTCAGTTTAAGCCACAAGCCACTGCTCCATGTAGTGCGATCACAGGGGAAAAGCATTAAGTCAGCCTTCAGTTTAAGCCAGAAGCCACTGCTACATGTAGTGCGATCACAGGGGAAAAGCATTAAGTCAGCCTTCAGTTTAAGCCAGAAGCCACTGCTACATGTAGTGCGATCACAGGGGAAAAGCATTAAGTCAGCCTTCAGTTTAAGCCAGAAGCCACTGCTACATGTAGTGCGATCACAGGGGAAAAGCATTAAGTCAGCCTTCAGTTTAAGCCAGAAACCACTGCTACATGTAGTGCGATCACAGGGGAAAAGCATTAAGTCAGCCTTCAGTTTAAGCCAGAAGCCACTGCTACATGTAGTGTGATCACAGGGGAAAAGCATTAAGTCAGCCTTCAGTTTAAGCCAGAAGCCACTGCTACATGTAGTGCGATCACAGGGGAAAAGCATTAAGTCAGCCTTCAGTTTAAGCCAGAAGCCACTGCTACATGTAGTGCGATCAGAGGGGAAAAGCATTAAGTCAGCCTTCAGTTTAAGCCAGCAGCCACTGCTACATGTAGTGCGATCACAGGGGAAAAGCATTAAGTCAGCCTTCAGTTTAAGCCAGAAGCCACTGCTACATGTAGTGCGATCACAGGGGAAAAGCATTAAGTCAACCTTCAGTTTAAGCCAGAAGCCACTGCTACATGTAGTGCGATCACAGGAGAAAAGCATTAAGTCAGCCTTCAGTTTAAGCCAGAAGCCACTGCTACATGTAGTGCGATCACAGGGGAAAAGCATTAAGTCAGCCTTCAGTTTAAGCCAGAAGCCACTGCTACATGTAGTGCGATCACAGGGGAAAAGCATTAAGTCAGCCTTCAGTTTAAGCCAGAAGCCACTGCTACATGTAGTGCGATCACAGGGGAAAAGCATTAAGTCAGCCTTCAGTTTAAGCCAGAAGCCACTGCTACATGTAGTGCGATCACAGGGGAAAAGCATTAAGTCAGCCTTCAGTTTAAGCCAGAAGCCACTGCTACATGTAGTGCGATCACAGGGGAAAAGCATTAAGTCAGCCTTCAGTTTAAGCCAGAAGCCACTGCTACATGTAGTGCGATCACAGGGGAAAAGCATTAAGTCAGCCTTCAGTTTAAGCCAGAAGCCACTGCTACATGTAGTGCGATCACAGGGGAAAAGCATTAAGTCAGCCTTCAGTTTAAGCCAGAAACCACTGCTACATGTAGTGCGATCACAGGAGAAAAGCATTAAGTCAGCCTTCAGTTTAAGCCAGAAGCCACTGCTCCATGTAGTGCGATCACAGGGGAAAAGCATTAAGTCAGCCTTCAGTTTAAGCCAGAAGCCACTGCTACATGTAGTGCGATCACAGGGGAAAAGCATTAAGTCAGCCTTCAGTTTAAGCCAGAAGCCACTGCTACATGTAGTGCGATCACAGGGGAAAAGCATTAAGTCAGCCTTCAGTTTAAGCCAGAAGCCACTGCTACATGTAGTGCGATCACAGGGGAAAAGCATTAAGTCAACCTTCAGTTTAAGCCAGAAGCCACTGCTACATGTAGTGCGATCACAGGGGAAAAGCATTAAGTCAGCCTTCAGTTTAAGCCAGAAACCACTGCTACATGTAGTGCGATCACAGGAGAAAAACATTAAGTCAGCCTTCAGTTTAAGCCAGAAGCCACTGCTCCATGTAGTGCGATCACAGGGGAAAAGCATTAAGTCAGCCTTCAGTTTAAGCCAGAAGCCACTGCTACATGTAGTGCGATCACAGGGGAAAAGCATTAAGTCAGCCTTCAGTTTAAGCCAGAAGCCACTGCTACATGTAGTGCGATCACAGGGGAAAAGCATTAAGTCAGCCTTCAGTTTAAGCCAGAAGCCAATGCTACATGTAGTGCGATCACAGGGGAAAAGCATTAAGTCAGCCTTCAGTTTAAGCCAGAAGCCACTGCTACATGTAGTGCGATCACAGGGGAAAAGCATTAAGTCAACCTTCAGTTTAAGCCAGAAGCCACTGCTACATGTAGTGCGATCACAGGGGAAAAGCATTAAGTCAGCCTTCAGTTTAAGCCAGAAACCACTGCTACATGTAGTGCGATCACAGGAGAAAAGCATTAAGTCAGCCTTCAGTTTAAGCCAGAAGCCACTGCTCCATGTAGTGCGATCACAGGGGAAAAGCATTAAGTCAGCCTTCAGTTTAAGCCAGAAGCCACTGCTCCATGTAGTGCGATCACAGGGGAAAAGCATTAAGTCAACCTTCAGTTTAAGCCAGAAGCCACTGCTACATGTAGTGCGATCACAGGGGAAAAGCATTAAGTCAGCCTTCAGTTTAAGCCAGAAGCCACTGCTCCATGTAGTGCGATCACAGGGGAAAAGCATTAAGTCAGCCTTCAGTTTAAGCCAGAAACCACTGCTACATGTAGTGCGATCACAGGGGAAAAGCATTAAGTCAGCCTTCAGTTTAAGCCAGAAGCCACTGCTACATGTAGTGCGATCACAGGGGAAAATCATTAAGTCAGCCTTCAGTTTAAGCCAGAAGCCACTGCTACATGTAGTGCGATCACAGGAGAAAAGCATTAAGTCAGCCTTCAGTTTAAGCCAGAAGCCACTGCTCCATGTAGTGCGATCACAGGGGAAAAGCATTAAGTCAGCCTTCAGTTTAAGCCAGAAACCACTGCTACATGTAGTGCGATCACAGGGGAAAAGCATTAAGTCAGCCTTCAGTTTAAGCCAGAAGCCACTGCTACATGTAGTGCGATCACAGGGGAAAAGCATCAAGTCAGCCTTCAGTTTAAGCCAGAAGCCACTGCTACATGTAGTGCGATCAGAGGGGAAAAGCATTAAGTCAGCCTTCAGTTTAAGCCAGAAGCCACTGCTACCTGTAGTGCGATCACAGGGGAAAAGCATTAAGTCAGCCTTCAGTTTAAGCCAGAAGCCACTGCTACATGTAGTGCGATCACAGGGGAAAAGCATTAAGTCAGCCTTCAGTTTAAGCCAGAAGCCACTGCTACATGTAGTGCGATCACAGGGGAAAAGCATTAAGTCAGCCTTCAGTTTAAGCCAGAAGCCACTGCTACATGTAGTGCGATCACAGGGGAAAAGCATTAAGTCAGCCTTCAGTTTAAGCCAGAAGCCACTGCTACATGTAGTGCGATCACAGGGGAAAAGCATTAAGTCAGCCTTCAGTTTAAGCCAGAAGCCACTGCTACATGTAGTGCGATCACAGGAGAAAAGCATTAAGTCAGCCTTCAGTTTAAGCCAGAAGCCACTGCTACATGTAGTGCGATCACAGGGGAAAAGCATTGTCAGCCTTCAGTTTAAGCCAGAAGCCACTGCTACATGTAGTGCGATCAAAGGGGAAAAGCATTAAGTCAGCCTTCAGTTTAAGCCAGAAGCCACTGCTACATGTAGTGCGATCACAGGGGAAAAGCATTAAGTCAGCCTTCAGTTTAAGCAAGAAGCCACTGCTACATGTAGTCCGATCAGAGGGGAAAAGCATTAAGTCAGCCTTCAGTTTAAGCCAGAAGCCACTGCTACATGTAGTGCGATCACAGGGGAAAAGCATTAAGTCAGCCTTCAGTTTAAGCCAGAAGCCACTGCTACATGTAGTGCGATCACAGGGGAAAAGCATTAAGTCAGCCTTCAGTTTAAGCCAGAAGCCACTGCTACATGTAGTGCGATCACAGGGGAAAAGCATTAAGTCAGCCTTCAGTTTAAGCCAGAAGCCACTGCTGCGTGTAGTGCGATCACAGGGGAAAAGCATTAAGTCAGCCTTCAGTTTAAGCCAGAAGCCACTGCTACATGTAGTGCGATCACAGGAGAAAAGCATTAAGTCAGCCTTCAATTTAAGCCAGAAGCCACTGCTCCGTGTAGTGCGATCACAGGGGAAAAGCATTAAGTCAGCCTTCAGTTTAAGCCAGAAGCCACTGCTCCATGTAGTGCGATCACAGGGGAAAAGCATTAAGTCAGCCTTCAGTTTAAGCCAGAAGCCACTGCTACATGTAGTGCGATCACAGGAGAAAAGCATTAAGTCAGCCTTCAGTTTAAGCCAGAAGCCACTGCTACATGTAGTGCGATCACAGGGGAAAAGCATTAAGTCAGCCTTCAGTTTAAGCCAGAAGCCACTGCTACATGTAGTGCGATCACAGGGGAAAAGCATTAAGTCAGCCTTCAGTTTAAGCCAGAAGCCACTGCTACATGTAGTGCGATCACAGGGGAAAAGCATTAAGTCAGCCTTCAGTTTAAGCCAGAAGCCACTGCTACATGTAGTGCGATCACAGGGGAAAAGCATTAAGTCAGCCTTCAGTTTAAGCCAGAAACCACTGCTACATGTAGTGCGATCACAGGGGAAAAGCATTAAGTCAGCCTTCAGTTTAAGAAAGAAACCACTGCTACATGTAGTGCGATCACAGGGGAAAAGCATTAAGTCAGCCTTCAGTTTAAGCCAGAAGCCACTGCTACATGTAGTGCGATCACAGGGGAAAAGCATTAAGTCAGCCTTCAGTTTAAGCCAGAAGCCACTGCTACATGTAGTGCGATCACAGGGGAAAAGCATTAAGTCAGCCTTCAGTTTAAGCCAGAAGCCACTGCTACATGTAGTGCGATCACAGGGGAAAAGCATTAAGTCAGCCTTCAGTTTAAGCCAGAAGCCACTGCTACATGTAGTGCGATCACAGGGGAAAAGCATTAAGTCAGCCTTCAGTTTAAGCCAGAAGCCACTGCTACATGTAGTGCGATCAGAAGGGAAAAGCATTAAGTCAGCCTTCAGTTTAAGCCAGAAGCCACTGCTACATGTAGTGCGATCACAGGGGAAAAGCATTAAGTCAGCCTTCAGTTTAAGCCAGAAGCCACTGCTACATGTAGTGCGATCACAGGGGAAAAGCATTAAGTCAGCATTCAGTTTAAGCCAGAAGCCACTGCTACATGTAGTGCGATCACAGGGGAAAAGCATTAAGTCAGCCTTCAGTTTAAGCCAGAAGCCACTGCTACATGTAGTGCGATCACAGGGGAAAAGCATTAAGTCAGCCTTCAGTTTAAGCCAGAAGCCACTGCTACATGTAGTGCGATCACAGGGGAAAAGCATTAAGTCAGCCTTCAGTTTAAGCCAGAAGCCACTGCTACATGTAGTGCGATCACAGGGGAAAAGCATTAAGTCAGCCTTCAGTTTAAGCCAGAAGCCACTGCTACATGTAGTGCGATCACAGGGGAAAAGCATTAAGTCAGCCTTCAGTTTAAGCCAGAAGCCACTGCTAAATGTAGTGCGATCACAGGGGAAAAGCATTAAGTCATCCTTCAGTTTAAGCCAGAAGCCACTGCTACATGTAGTGCGATCACAGGGGAAAAGCATTAAGTCAGCCTTCAGTTTAAGCCAGAAGCCACTGCTGCGTGTAGTGCGATCACAGGGGAAAAGCATTAAGTCAGCCTTCAGTTTAAGCCAGAAGCCACTGCTACATGTAGTGCGATCACAGGAGAAAAGCATTAAGTCAGCCTTCAGTTTAAGCCAGAAGCCACTGCTACATGTAGTGCGATCACAGGGGAAAAGCATTAAGTCAGCCTTCAGTTTAAGCCAGAAGCCACTGCTACATGTAGTGCGATCACAGGGGAAAAGCATTAAGTCAGCCTTCAGTTTAAGCCAGAAGCCACTGCTACATGTAGTGCGATCACAGGGGAAAAGCATTAAGTCAGCCTTCAGTTTAAGCCAGAAGCCACTGCTACATGTAGTGCGATCACAGGGGAAAAGCATTAAGTCAGCCTTCAGTTTAAGCCAGAAGCCACTGCTACATGTAGTGCGATCACAGGGGAAAAGCATTAAGTCAGCCTTCAGTTTAAGCCAGAAGCCACTGCTACATGTAGTGCGATCACAGGGGAAAAGCATTAAGTCAGCCTTCAGTTTAAGCCAGAAGCCACTGCTACATGTAGTGCGATCACAGGGGAAAAGCATTAAGTCAGCCTTCAGTTTAAGCCAGAAGCCACTGCTACATGTAGTGCGATCACAGGGGAAAAGCATGAAGTCAGCCTTCAGTTTAAGCCAGAAACCACTGCTACATGTAGTGCGATCACAGGGGAAGAGAATTAAGTCAGCCTTCAGTTTAAGCCAGAAGCCACTGCTACATGTAGTGCGATCACAGGGGAAAAGCATTAAGTCAGCCTTCAGTTTAAGCCAGAAGCCACTGCTACATGTAGTGCGATCACAGGGGAAAAGCATTAAGTCAGCCTTCAGTTTAAGCTAGAAGCCACTGCTACATGTAGTGCGATCAGAGGGGAAAAGCATTAAGTCAGCCTTCAGTTTAAGCCAGAAGCCACTGCTACATGTAGTGCGATCACAGGGGAAAAGCATTAAGTCAGCCTTCAGTTTAAGCCAGAAGCCACTGCTACATGTAGTGCGATCACAGGGGAAAAGCATTAAGTCAGCCTTCAGTTTAAGCCAGAAGCCACTGCTACATGTAGTGCGATCACAGGGGAAAAGCATTAAGTCAGCCTTCAGTTTAAGCCAGAAGCCACTGCTACATGTAGTGCGATCACAGGGGAAAAGCATTAAGTCAGCCTTCAGTTTAAGCCAGAAGCCACTGCTACATGTAGTGCGATCACAGGGGAAAAGCATTAAGTCAGCCTTCAGTTTAAGCCAGAAGCCACTGCTACATGTAGTGCGATCACAGGGGAAAAGCATTAAGTCAGCCTTCAGTTTAAGCCAGAAGCCACTGCTACATGTAGTGCGATCACAGGGGAAAAGCATTAAGTCAGCCTTCAGTTTAAGCCAGAAGCCACTGCTACATGTAGTGCGATCAGAGGGGAAAAGCATTAAGTCAGCCTTCAGTTTAAGCCAGAAGCCACTGCTACATGTAGTGCGATCAGAGGGGAAATGCATTAAGTCAGCCTTCAGTTTAAGCCAGAAGCCACTGCTACATGTAGTGCGATCATAGGGGAAAAGCATTAAGTCAGCCTTCAGTTTAAGCCAGAAGCCACTGCTACATGTAGTGCGATCACAGGGGAAAAGCATTAAGTCAGCCTTCAGTTTAAGCCAGAAGCCACTGCTACATGTAGTGCGATCACAGGGGAAAAGCATTAAGTCAGCCTTCAGTTTAAGCCAGAAGCCACTGCTCCATGTAGTGCGATCACAGGGGAAAAGCATTAAGTCAGCCTTCAGTTTAAGCCAGAAGCCACTGCTACATGTAGTGCGATCACAGGGGAAAAGCATTAAGTGAGCCTTCAGTTTAAGCCAGAAGCCACTGCTACATGTAGTGCGATCATAGGGGAAAAGCATTAAGTCAGCCTTCAGTTTAAGCCAGAAGCCACTGCTACATGTAGTGCGATCACAGGGGAAAAGCATTAAGTCAGCCTTCAGTTTAAGCCAGAAGCCACTGCTACATGTAGTGCGATCACAGGGGAAAAGCATTAAGTCAGCCTTCAGTTTAAGCCAGAAGCCACTGCTACATGTAGTGCGATCACAGGGGAAAAGCATCAAGTCAGCCTTCAGTTTAAGCCAGAAGCCACTGCTACATGTAGTGCGATCACGGGGGAAAAGCATTAAGTCAGCATTCAGTTTAAGCCAGAAGCCACTGCTCCATGTAGTGCGATCACAGGGGAAAAGCATTAAGTCAACCTTCAGTTTAAGCCAGAAGCCACTGCTACATGTAGTGCGATCACAGGGGAAAAGCATTAAGTCAGCCTTCAGTTTAAGCCAGAAGCCACTGCTCCATGTAGTGCGATCACAGGGGAAAAGCATTAAGTCAGCCTTCAGTTTAAGCCAGAAACCACTGCTACATGTAGTGCGATCACAGGGGAAAAGCATTAAGTCAGCCTTCAGTTTAAGCCAGAAGCCACTGCTACATGTAGTGCGATCACAGGGGAAAATCATTAAGTCAGCCTTCAGTTTAAGCCAGAAGCCACTGCTACATGTAGTGCGATCACAGGAGAAAAGCATTAAGTCAGCCTTCAGTTTAAGCCAGAAGCCACTGCTCCATGTAGTGCGATCACAGGGGAAAAGCATTAAGTCAGCCTTCAGTTTAAGCCAGAAACCACTGCTACATGTAGTGCGATCACAGGGGAAAAGCATGAAGTCAGCCTTCAGTTTAAGCCAGAAGCCACTGCTACATGTAGTGCGATCACAGGGGAAAAGCATCAAGTCAGCCTTCAGTTTAAGCCAGAAGCCACTGCTACATGTAGTGCGATCAGAGGGGAAAAGCATTAAGTCAGCCTTCAGTTTAAGCCAGAAGCCACTGCTACCTGTAGTGCGATCACAGGGGAAAAGCATTAAGTCAGCCTTCAGTTTAAGCCAGAAGCCACTGCTACATGTAGTGCGATCACAGGGGAAAAGCATTAAGTCAGCCTTCAGTTTAAGCCAGAAGCCACTGCTACATGTAGTGCGATCACAGGGGAAAAGCATTAAGTCAGCCTTCAGTTTAAGCCAGAAGCCACTGCTACATGTAGTGCGATCACAGGGGAAAAGCATTAAGTCAGCCTTCAGTTTAAGCCAGAAGCCACACCTACATGTAGTGCGATCACAGGGGAAAAGCATTAAGTCAGCCTTCAGTTTAAGCCAGAAGCCACTGCTACATGTAGTGCGATCACAGGAGAAAAGCATTAAGTCAGCCTTCAGTTTAAGCCAGAAGCCACTGCTACATGTAGTGCGATCACAGGGGAAAAGCATTGTCAGCCTTCAGTTTCAGCCAGAAGCCACTGCTACATGTAGTGCGATCACAGGGGAAAAGCATTAAGTCAGCCTTCAGTTTAATCCAGAAGCCACTGCTACATGTAGTGCGATCACAGGGGAAAAGCATTAAGTCAGCTTTCAGTTTAAGCCAGAAGCCACTGCTCCATGTAGTGCGATCACAGGGGAAAAGCATTAAGTCAGCCTTCAGTTTAAGCCAGAAACCACTGCTACATGTAGTGCGATCACAGGGGAAAAGCATTAAGTCAGCCTTCAGTTTAAGCCAGAAGCCACTGCTACATGTAGTGCGATCAAAGGGGAAAAGCATTAAGTCAGCCTTCAGTTTAAGCCAGAAGCCACTGCTACATGTAGTGCGATCACAGGGGAAAAGCATTAAGTCAGCCTTCAGTTTAAGCAAGAAGCCACTGCTACATGTAGTCCGATCAGAGGGGAAAAGCATTAAGTCAGCCTTCAGTTTAAGCCAGAAGCCACTGCTACATGTAGTGCGATCACAGGGGAAAAGCATTAAGTCAGCCTTCAGTTTAAGCCAGAAGCCACTGCTACATGTAGTGCGATCACAGGGGAATAGCATTAAGTCAGCCTTCAGTTTAAGCCAGAAGCCACTGCTACATGTAGTGCGATCAGAGGGGAAAAGCATTAAGTCAGCCTTCAGTTTAAGCCAGAAGCCACTGCTACATGTAGTGCGATCACAGGGGAAAAGCATTAAGTCAGCCTTCAGTTTAAGCCAGAAGCCACTGCTACATGTAGTGCGATCACAGGGGAAAAGCATTAAGTCAGCCTTCAGTTTAAGCCAGAAACCACTGCTACATGTAGTGCGATCACAGGGGAAAAGCATTAAGTCAGCCTTCAGTTTAAGAAAGAAACCACTCCTACATGTAGTGCGAACACAGGGGAAAAGCATTAAGTCAGCCTTCAGTTTAAGCCAGAAGCCACTGCTACATGTAGTGCGATCACAGGGGAAAAGCATTAAGTCAGCCTTCAGTTTAAGCCAGAAGCCACTGCTACATGTAGTGCGATCACAGGGGAAAAGCATTAAGTCAGCATTCAGTTTAAGCCAGAAGCCACTGCTACATGTAGTGCGATCACAGGGGAAAAGCATTAAGTCAGCCTTCAGTTTAAGCCAGAAGCCACTGCTACATGTAGTGCGAACACAGGGGAAAAGCATTAAGTCAGCCTTCAGTTTAAGCCAGAAGCCACTGCTACATGTAGTGCGATCAGAAGGGAAAAGCATTAAGTCAGCCTTCAGTTTAAGCCAGAAGCCACTGCTACATGTATTGCGATCACAGGGGAAAAGCATTAAGTCAGCCTTCAGTTTAAGCCAGAAGCCACTGCTACATGTAGTGCGATCACAGGGGAAAAGCATTAAGTCAGCATTCAGTTTAAGCCAGAAGCCACTGCTACATGTAGTGCGATCACAGGGGAAAAGCATTAAGTCAGCCTTCAGTTTAAGCCAGAAGCCACTGCTACATGTAGTGCGATCACAGGGGAAAAGCATTAAGTCAGCCTTCAGTTTAAGCCAGAAGCCACTGCTACATGTAGTGCGATCACAGGGGAAAAGCATTAAGTCAGCCTTCAGTTTAAGCCAGAAGCCACTGCTGCGTGTAGTGCGATCACAGGGGAAAAGCATTAAGTCAGCCTTCAGTTTAAGCCAGAAGCCACTGCTACATGTAGTGCGATCACAGGAGAAAAGCATTAAGTCAGCCTTCAGTTTAAGCCAGAAGCCACTGCTACATGTAGTGCGATCACAGGGGAAAAGCATTAAGTCAGCCTTCAGTTTAAGCCAGAAGCCACTGCTACATGTAGTGCGATCACAGGGGAAAAGCATTAAGTCAGCCTTCAGTTTAAGCCAGAAGCCACTGCTACATGTAGTGCGATCACAGGGGAAAAGCATTAAGTCAGCCTTCAGTTTAAGCCAGAAGCCACTGCTACATGTAGTGCGATCACAGGGGAAAAGCATTAAGTCAGCCTTCAGTTTAAGCCAGAAGCCACTGCTACATGTAGTGCGATCACAGGGGAAAAGCATTAAGTCAGCCTTCAGTTTAAGCCAGAAGCCACTGCTACATGTAGTGCGATCACAGGGGAAAAGCATTAAGTCAGCCTTCAGTTTAAGCCAGAAGCCACTGCTACATGTAGTGCGATCACAGGGGAAAAGCATTAAGTCAGCCTTCAGTTTAAGCCAGAAGCCACTGCTACATGTAGTGCGATCACAGGGGAAAAGCATGAAGTCAGCCTTCAGTTTAAGCCAGAAACCACTGCTACATGTAGTGCGATCACAGGGGAAAAGCATTAAGTCAGCCTTCAGTTTAAGCCAGAAGCCACTGCTACATGTAGTGCGATCACAGGGGAAAAGCATTAAGTCAGCCTTCAGTTTAAGCCAGAAGCCACTGCTACATGTAGTGCGATCACAGGGGAAAAGCATTAAGTCAGCCTTCAGTTTAAGCTAGAAGCCACTGCTACATGTAGTGCGATCAGAGGGGAAAAGCATTAAGTCAGCCTTCAGTTTAAGCCAGAAGCCACTGCTACATGTAGTGCGATCACAGGGGAAAAGCATTAAGTCAGCCTTCAGTTTAAGCCAGAAGCCACTGCTACATGTAGTGCGATCACAGGGGAAAAGCATTAAGTCAGCCTTCAGTTTAAGCCAGAAACCACTGCTACATGTAGTGCGATCACAGGGGAAAAGCATTAAGTCAGCCTTCAGTTTAAGAAAGAAACCACTGCTACATGTAGTGCGATCACAGGGGAAAAGCATTAAGTCAGCCTTCAGTTTAAGCCAGAAGCCACTGCTACATGTAGTGCGATCACAGGGGAAAAGCATTAAGTCAGCCTTCAGTTTAAGCCAGAAGCCACTGCTACATGTAGTGCGATCACAGGGGAAAAGCATTAAGTAAGCCTTCAGTTTAAGCCAGAAGCCACTGCTACATGTAGTGCGATCACAGGGGAAAAGCATTAAGTCAGCCTTCAGTTTAAGCCAGAAGCCACTGCTACATGTAGTGCGATCACAGGGGAAAAGCATTAAGTCAGCCTTCAGTTTAAGCCAGAAGCCACTGCTACATGTAGTGCGATCATAGGGGAAAAGCATTAAGTCAGCCTTCAGTTTAAGCCAGAAGCCACTGCTACATGTAGTGCGATCACAGGGGAAAAGCATTAAGTCAGCCTTCAGTTTAAGCCAGAAGCCACTGCTACATGTAGTGCGATCACAGGGGAAAAGCATTAAGTCAGCCTTCAGTTTAAGCCAGAAGCCACTGCTACATGTAGTGCGATCACAGGGGAAAAGCATTAAGTCAGCCTTCAGTTTAAGCCAGAAGCCACTGCTCCATGTAGTGCGATCACAGGGGAAAAGCATTAAGTCAGCCTTCAGTTTAAGCCAGAAGCCACTGCTACATGTAGTGCGATCACAGGGGAAAAGCATCAAGTCAGCCTTCAGTTTAAGCCAGAAGCCACTGCTACATGTAGTGCGATCACGGGGGAAAAGCATTAAGTCAGCATTCAGTTTAAGCCAGAAGCCACTGCTACATGTAGTGCGATCAGAGGGGAAAAGCATTAAGTCAGCCTTCAGTTTAAGCCAGAAGCCACTGCTACATGTAGTGCGATCACAGGGGAAAAGCATTAAGTCAGCCTTCAGTTTAAGCCAGAAGCCACTGCTACATGTAGTGCGATCACAGGGGAAAAGCATCAAGTCAGCCTTCAGTTTAAGCCAGATGCCACTGCTACATGTAGTGCGATCACGGGGGAAAAGCATTAAGTCAGCATTCAGTTTAAGCCAGAAGCCACTGCTACATGTAGTGCGATCAGAGGGGAAAAGCATTAAGTCAGCCTTCAGTTTAAGCCAGAAGCCACTGCTACATGTAGTGCGATCACAGGGGAAAAGCATTAAGTCAGCCTTCAGTTTAAGCCAGAAGCCACTGCTACATGTAGTGCGATCACAGGGGAAAAGCATCAAGTCAGCCTTCAGTTTAAACCAGAAGCCACTGCTACATGTAGTGCGATCACAGGGGAAAAGCATTAAGTCAGCCTTCAGTTTAAGCCAGAAGCCACTGCTACATGTAGTGCGATCACAGGGGAAAAGCATTAAGTCAGCCTTCAGTTTAAGCCAGAAGCCACTGCTACATGTAGTGCGATCACAGGGGAAAAGCATTAAGTCAGCCTTCAGTTTAAGCCAGAAGCCACTGCTACATGTAGTGCGATCACAGGGGAAAAGCATTAAGTCAGCCTTCAGTTTAAGCCAGAAGCCACAGCTACATGTAGTGCGATCACAGTGGAAAAGCATTAAGTGAGCCTTCAGTTTAA
Source organism: Meconema thalassinum (assembly GCA_946902985.2). Classification (NCBI taxonomy): domain Eukaryota; kingdom Metazoa; phylum Arthropoda; class Insecta; order Orthoptera; family Tettigoniidae; genus Meconema; species Meconema thalassinum. Next base: position 24,409,701 of record OX336389.2, on the reverse strand, counting down.
GCCAGAAGCCACTGCTACATGTAGTGCGATCAGAGGGGAAAAGCATTAAGTCAGCCTTCAGTTTAAGCCAGAAGCCACTGCTACATGTAGTGCGATCACAGGGGAAATGCATTAAGTCAGCCTTCAGTTTAAGCCAGAAGCCACTGCTACATGTAGTGCGATCATAGGGGAAAAGCATTAAGTCAGCCTTCAGTTTAAGCCAGAAGCCACTGCTACATGTAGTGCGATCACAGGGGAAAAGCATTAAGTCAGCCTTCAGTTTAAGCCAGAAGCCACTGCTACATGTAGTGCGATCACAGGGGAAAAGCATTAAGTCAGCCTTCAGTTTAAGCCAGAAGCCACTGCTCCATGTAGTGCGATCACAGGGGAAAAGCATTAAGTCAGCCTTCAGTTTAAGCCAGAAGCCACTGCTACATGGAGTGCGATCACAGGGGAAAAGCATTAAGTGAGCCTTCAGTTTAAGCCAGAAGCCACTGCTACATGTAGTGCGATCATAGGGGAAAAGCATTAAGTCAGCCTTCAGTTTAAGCCAGAAGCCACTGCTACATGTAGTGCGATCACAGGGGAAAAGCATTAAGTCAGCCTTCAGTTTAAGCCAGAAGCCACTGCTACATGTAGTGCGATCACAGGGGAAAAGCATTAAGTCAGCCTTCAGTTTAAGCCAGAAGCCACTGCTACATGTAGTGCGATCACAGGGGAAAAGCATCAAGTCAGCCTTCAGTTTAAGCCAGAAGCCACTGCTACATGTAGTGCGATCACGGGGGAAAAGCATTAAGTCAGCATTCAGTTTAAGCCAGAAGCCACTGCTACATGTAGTGCGATCAGAGGGGAAAAGCATTAAGTCAGCCTTCAGTTTAAGCCAGAAGCCACTGCTACATGTAGTGCGATCACAGGGGAAAAGCATTAAGTCAGCCTTCAGTTTAAGCCAGAAGCCACTGCTACATGTAGTGCGATCACAGGGGAAAAGCATCAAGTCAGCCTTCAGTTTAAGCCAGAAGCCACTGCTACATGTAGTGCGATCACAGGGGAAAAGCATTAAGTCAGCCTTCAGTTTAAGCCAGAAGCCACTGCTACATGTAGTGCGATCACAGGGGAAAAGCATTAAGTCAGCCTTCAGTTTAAGCCAGAAGCCACTGCTACTTGTAGTGCGATCACAGGGGAAAAGCATTAAGTCAGCCTTCAGTTTAAGCCAGAAGCCACTGCTACATGTAGTGCGATCACAGGGGAAAAGCATTAAGTCAGCCTTCAGTTTAAGCCAGAAGCCACTGCTACATGTAGTGCGATCACAGGGGAAAAGCATTAAGTCAGCCTTCAGTTTAAGCCAGAAGCCACTGCTACATGTAGTGCGATCACAGGGGAAAAGCATTAAGTCAGCCTTCAGTTTAAGCCAGAAGCCACTGCTACATGTAGTGCGATCACAGGGGAAAAGCATTAAGTCAGCCTTCAGTTTAAGCCAGAAGCCACTGCTACATGTAGTGCGATCACAGGGGAAAAGCATTAAGTCAGCCTTCAGTTTAAGCCAGAAGCCACTGCTACATGTAGTGCGATCACAGGGGAAAAGCATTAAGTCAGCCTTCAGTTTAAGCCAGAAACCACTGCTACATGTAGTGCGATCACAGGAGAAAAGCATTAAGTCAGCCTTCAGTTTAAGCCAGAAGCCACTGCTACATGTAGTGCGAGCACAGGGGAAAAGCATTAAGTCAGCCTTCAGTTTAAGCCAGAAGCCACTGCTACATGTAGTGCGATCACAGGAGAAAAGCATTTAGTCAGCCTTCAGTTTAAGCCAGAAGCCACTGCTACATGTAGTGCGATCACAGGGGAAAAGCATTAAGTCAGCCTTCAGTTTAAGCCAGAAGCCACTGCTACATGTAGTGCGATCACAGGGGAAAAGCATTAAGTCAGCCTTCAGTTTAAGCCAGAAGCCACTGCTACATGTAGTGCGATCACAGGGGAAAAGCATTAAGTCAGCCTTCAGTTTAAGCCAGAAGCCACTGCTCCATGTAGTGCGATCACAGGGGAAAAGCATTAAGTCAGCCTTCAGTTTAAGCCAGAAGCCACTGCTACATGTAGTGCGATCACAGGGGAAAAGCATTAAGTCAGCCTTCAGTTTAAGCCAGAAGCCACTGCTACATGTAGTGCGATCACAGGGGAAAAGCATTAAGTCAGCCTTCAGTTTAAGCCAGAAGCCACTGCTACATGTAGTGCGATCACAGGGGAAAAGCATTAAGTCAGCCTTCAGTTTAAGCCAGAAGCCACTGCTACATGTAGTGCGATCACAGGGGAAAAGCATTAAGTCAGCCTTCAGTTTAAGCCAGAAGCCACTGCTACATGTAGTGCGATCACAGGGGAAAAGCATTAAGTCAGCCTTCAGTTTAAGCCAGAAGCCACTGCTACATGTAGTGCGATCACAGGGGAAAAGCATTAAGTCAGCCTTCAGTTTAAGCCAGAAGCCACTGCTACATGTAGTGCGATCACAGGGGAAAAGCATTAAGTCAGCCTTCAGTTTAAGCCAGAAGCCACTGCTACATGTAGTGCGATCACAGGGGAAAAGCATTAAGTCAGCCTTCAGTTTAAGCCAGAAACCACTGCTACATGTAGTGCGATCACAGGGGAAAAGCATTAAGTCAGCCTTCAGTTTAAGCCAGAAGCCACTGCTACATGTAGTGCGATCACAGGGGAAAAGCATTAAGTCAGCCTTCAGTTTAAGCCAGAAGCCACTGCTACATGTAGTGCGATCACAGGGGAAAAGCATCAAGTCAGCCTTCAGTTTAAGCCAGAAGCCACTGCTACATGTAGTGCGATCACAGGGGAAAAACATTAAGTCAGCCTTCAGTTTAAGCCAGAAGCCACTGCTACATGTAGTGCGATCACAGGGGAAAAGCATTAAGTCAGCCTTCAGTTTAAGCCAGAAGCCACTGCTACATGTAGTGCGATCACAGGAGAAAAGCATTTAGTCAGCCTTCAGTTTAAGCCAGAAGCCACTGCTACATGTAGTGCGATCATAGGGGAAAGCATTAAGTCAGCCTTCAGTTTAAGCCAGAAGCCACTGCTACATGTAGTGCGATCACAGGGGAAAAGCATTAAGTCAGCCTTCAGTTTAAGCCAGAAGCCACTGCTCCATGTAGTGCGATCACAGGGGAAAAGCATTAAGTCAGCCTTCAGTTTAAGCCAGAAGCCACTGCTCCATGTAGTGCGATCACAGGGGAAAAGCATTAAGTCAGCCTTCAGTTTAAGCCAGAAGCCACTGCTACATGTAGTGCGATCCCAGGGGAAAAGCATTAAGTGAGCCTTCAGTTTAAGCCAGAACCCACTGCTACATGTAGTGCGATCACAGGGGAAAAGCATTAAGTCAGCCTTCAGTTTAAGCCAGAAGCCACTGCTACATGTAGTGCGATCACAGGGGAAAAGCATTAAGTCAGCCTTCAGTTTAAGCCAGAAGCCACTGCTACATGTAGTGCGATCACAGGGGAAAAGCATTAAGTGAGCCTTCAGTTTAAGCCAGAACCCACTGCTACATGTAGTGCGATCACAGGGGAAAAGCATTAAGTCAGCCTTCAGTTTAAGCCAGAAGCCACTGCTACATGTAGTGCGATCACAGGGGAAAAGCATTAAGTCAACGACTTGCAGCCTTTCAGCGCCGTATTCCTTACTTAATGTTGGCCGCACTGCAAGATTCCTGCGTGTTACAGTGCTATTGTAAACTACATTTTTAGTATGCCATCCTTCGGAGGGAATGTAAAGCCGGCGGGCCCATGTCATAGATTTATGGCATGATAAAGAACCTTCCTCTAATTATACTTGTGTAAAACTAAATTATAGGTTAGTTTGACTAACTCTGTTAGGTTCCAACATTCGTTGCAAAGAGCCCACTGTGGTGGCATCTAGTAACAAAGTTCAGAACTAGTTGGTCGTTGACCGTGTCGTTTGGTAGCAAAAGTTGGAACTACTTGAAAATCGAATGTCTGCAGTCCTTACTTGAATTAAAAACAGTTAACACACACTAATACAGCCATCACAATTAACACCGGTTGTCAGACAGATTCTACACACACCCAAAGTACACGGGGCTACATGACCACGTTGTCGTAGCCCCTAAACTGAGGATCCAACCAACCAACTAATTCGTAGCGTAAGTATATAAATACAACATTGAATAGACCTAAAGTAGGTCTATGTACAACATTTCATTTTTTCTCATTATGTCCAATATATGCATCCCCATGGTTTAATTATTTTAGCACAGGCCTACCTCCGTTAGCCGGAAAGCTATCTTTAACGGGAAAATTTGCTATTCCCGTTCGTTTCCGACGAAGGCAGGTCTTACTGTAGTAGTTATTTTCTTAAATCCATGTTATTGTTGGTTCTACATTAACACTTATTTTCTGTGTATGTTAAGGCTTGCTGAGGAAATGCATGAGAAAAATACCATCCAAGACCTGGAACGTATATTACTCGACATCGTGGGGCCTCTGCTTATTGATCTGAACTGCTTGGCAATAATAAGCGATCACTTCCACCAAGACATGTTTAAATCATCCTTCTTCTCCAGACACCGCTTTCCTCCATTCTTCAAGGTAAGATGCTCTGTTGTCCAACACATGTTCAATGTTTCCTTGTTAGCAAGCAAACGATTAGCCTTTCAATCAATCAATAAGATTAGGTGGGAATAATATGGGCCATTTTCAAATTTTTGTCCGATTCCATGTCCTCAGGTTTCTAAACCCAGAAGAAATGCATTATTTTTGAATATCAAATTTTCCTGGCAAAGTCACGTTTTTGAAGAGCAGTTTACACACTTAGCACTTATTTTTGTCGTAAACTATTTTTATTTTTATTTTTCAAAGTTGGCAGAACCTCATAAGTGACACTGTCCCCACCTATATGTTCAACATTTGATCACCTATATTCATGACCAAGGTTAAAAGAAATAGAAATCTAAAACCCGCCGTTCATTCAGCAAAATGTCTAGATTATGCTGTACCTTTGCTAGATATTTAACCACATTTTTTAAAAGGACTTTGCTCAAAATGATTTTTCCCCCCAGTTTACACTAATAACGCCCTCAGGAGTGCCATTTTGTTTTAGCAGCACTGCAGTCATTTGTTTCGGGGAGTTCAAGATTTTGAGTCATTGAAGTGGGAGCTTGCTCTTCAGTATTTTCAATTTCGTGATCGTAGAAGGGCATGTGCTCTGTGGGCCTCGCTCTTCAAAACATGGTAAGGGTTCTCTAAGGTGCTCTTGAGTCACATGCATATTATAATCAATATCAATTTCTGAATATCTTATATATTACATTGTAGCCTTACTCTGTGTCTTTATATAACCTAGCCTACTTCACATTGGCATAAAACATTATCCAGTAGGCTAATGTAGGCTTACATTTAGTAACTCATGTGCTATTGTGTTACTCATATATTTGCTATTTTAAATAATAAAATAGATACTCAATACAGTTATTCATGGATTAGGCCTTATCCAATGCAGATAAATGTAAAAAGGAACGGGGAGAAGACTTACAATGGGAAAGAGAATACAATCTAAAGCATTTCCGGAGGTAGGTACACCTACCAAAACACCTATTTTATAAAGAGACGGTATAGTGGCTTTCACGGCCAGTGAATTGAAATCAGCAATTTTTCTAGGTTTGTGCTGTGTCTTGTGTGGAGTTTCGCCTAGGACACCAAGCTGGCTCATCAGCGGGCTCTTGGTGTCCCCGCCCGGACCCCCACAGGAGTAGCGAACTGCGCGCTACCTCTCTTTTTATGAAGCGCACCAACACCTCGTTACTGCGAGAACTAAAAGCTCAAGCAGCCATAACCTCCCTATGAAAGCTTCCAAAAATATGGTATATTGGCTTTCACGGGCAGTGAATTAAAACTCAGCATTTTTTCTAGGTTTGTACCGTGTCTTGTGTGGGGTTTCGCCTAGGACACCAAGCTGGCTCATCAGCGGGCTCTTGGTTTCCCCGCTCGGATCCCCACATGAGTAGTCAACTGCGCCCTTTTTATGTTGCAGTAGGCCTAGTTCATTATTAACAAGAATTAGTGAAAAATTCCCTTAAACTGAGGAAAACTAAAAATAATTACTATTGAATCACTCATGAGTAGACTGAGTAAATTTCAAATTCTAAACTAAAAGGAATACTTAAGTAGTACCCTGATATCTTTACGTTTTATGCAGTCAGGAATAAAAATGCACCAATAAAAATCATATTTCATTATATTCTGGCAATTATGCAATTCTGTATAATTATACAATAAATAGTTATTCAAATAAATTAGAAACAGAAAAGGCGTGTCTTTTCATTCGTGTTTTATAAGCAATAAATAAATAAGAAAATAAATTACAAAACGAAGTTGTTTTCTTTAGTCAATTTTACCCTCCAGGTTGGTGGTTCCCCGGACATTGCGAGGGAGTTTTCTAGAGCTGGGAACACTTGGTCGGAGTGAATACACCTGGGGAGGTGCAAAGCGAACAGGGTCCTCATGAGGGATGGGAAGGGAAGGGAAGATTGGGAGAGATAGGCAAGGAAGAGGGAAGGAGGCGGCCGTGGCCTTAGAGTAAGTACCATCCCGGCATTTGCCCGAAGACGAAGTGGGAAACCACGTTGAGAATGGCTGAGGTGGGAATCGAACCCCCTCTACTCATTTGGACCACCCGAGGCAGAGCAGACCCCGTTCCAGTCCTCGTACCACTTTTCAAATTTCGTGGCAGAGCCGGGAATCGAACCCAGGACCTCCGGGGCGGCGGCTAACCATGCTGACCGCTACGCTACGGAGGCGACACAAAACGAAGTTAATTTGTATAAATTTAGTATTAAATCCAGTGACATTAATTATTTACGAAATGAAGAATTGAAAGAATACTTAGGTCTATCATATCCGTTATCACGGATAACATAATTTCGTATATATTTCAATAAAACTTTATATGCTCTGTCATATTAAAAAATGTCACAGTAAAATATTTATGTTATCTATTTTGAATATAGTTTAGCGTATAAAATCGTACGACATAGTATACTTAACAAGAAGTTCCGTTACGAACTAAAGAGCCTACTTTCCTTAAAATTTAAGATTCATGCCAATGATTAATCTTTATGGACCTATCTAGAATAATGACGAAATGAATTCGGTAATATCAAAATTTCTAATTAGTTCGAAATATACCTGGCATGATGTAGCCTGATAGAGCACTACAGTTGGCAGCCCTGGTGACTGAATATATTCTTAGTTCCATCTCTTAAGGTACAGAATACAAAATTTGGTTGAAGTCCAATGGATAGCATGGACGTTACATGCAGTTAGACATTGGACCTATCAGCGCATGTAAAATCATGTTAGCAACAATGGCATGCATGTGTTGGTCAGAAATAATTTTAAATATTATGATATATTGTTGTGTCAATTTTGGATGAAATCCATTTGTTAGTATAGAAGTTACTGGAATTTTAAAATTGGACCTATCAGCAGGCTTAGAATCATGTTGGTAGCACTGACATACATTAGTTGTTCCAAATTAATCTAGAATGTCAGGAACTATACGTGCGCAAAGTTTAGAGCCGTTGGCTTGCATACTTTCTGATATATTGATATTAGGGTAAAATATATAAACACCATTTATTAACTGTTGGCAGCCCTGATTGCTCTAAAGAATATCTGTTATGGTACACATAGCACATACGAAATTTGGTTGAAATCCAATTGATAGTATAGAAGATACATGTAATTGGTCTTTTCAGCAGGCTTAGAACCATGTTGGTAGCACTGACATACATTAGTTGCTCCAAATTAATCAAGAATGTTGGGCACTATACGTGTACAAAGTTTAAAGCTGTGGGCTCCCATACTGGCTGATATATTGGTATTTTGATAAAAAAAAATAGACAGAGCATTTATTGACAGTTGGCAGCACTGGTTGCTCTTTAGAATACGCTCAGTCATATCTCTTTATGTACACATAGTACATACGAAATTTGGTTGAAATCCAATTGATAGTGTAGGAGTTATATGCATTTAAAATTTGGACCTATCAGTACGCTTAGAATCATGTTGGCAACACTGTCATGTATGGCCTCCTGAAAATTAAACTGAAGTATTATTATCTATATGTGTACCAATTTTGGAATAGTTCCCATGTATACATTCCAAGATATCCAACATGGAGCTCAAATTTTAATTGCGATTTTTTAGCAGTTGGTAGCACTGACATAATTTTCAAGTATGACATTGAGATGTCCCGGTATAGATCTTTACTCATACCAAATTTGGTTTCGATAGCTGCAGCCGTTTAGGAGTTGATAGGGGGACACACACACAGGCAGACAGACAGACAGACAGAAGGACAGACAGACAGACATTTTCCCGGATCGATCTCATAAGTCTACTTTTTCCTCATTTTTGCAAAATGTGAAAAGTAGGCTAAAAATAGTGTACCCTGTTTCAATACAGATCCCACCAGCTGAAAGCGTATTAAAGCATATTGAAAATGTAATACGCTTTAATCCCGTTTCTTTAAATCAACATGAATGAATGAAAATCCACAGCCTGCTTCCAGTCTCCGACCGGGTCAGGAATGGAATGAATGAAGCCCCATCTAGCGGCGAGGATATGAACTGTGCCGGCTGCCGAGGCCTGACGCACTCCTCTGGGGCAATGATTAAATGAATGACAGATGAAATGAAATGATAGTGGAGAGCGTTGCTGGAATGAAATTTTGACAGGGAAAACCGGAGTACCCGGAGAAAAACCTGTCTGCCCCCGTTTTGTCCAGCACAGATCTCACATGGAGTGACCGGGATTTGAACCACGGACCCAGCGGTGAGAGGCCGGCGTGCTGCCGCCTAAGCCACGGAGGCTTCCTTTAAATCAACATATTAACATTTATTTAATGTCAAACAGGTTTTTCTTGATTTCATATTAACTTGAAAATGCTGTAACACGATTTCGTGTACAAGTAAAGGCAGCTTTATAGACTATGCTATGTCGTTTTGAAAAGCTTCACAAAAACTGAAGAATCAATTCATTGCTTTGAATACAGATGCACATATAAAATTGGATGGCATAATATACTTAAAATCAATATACGTATTGAAGCAATTTACAATGTTGTTACTATATATGTAAAGAAACGTGATTCATTGTGGTACACGCACACGCTGCTGGGTCGGTAACAGTGTGAGCCACGCGCATCCATTGTTGACGCCTGGCTTAAGGCTTGGTTTCTCAGAACCGACGCATGCTAGTTGCGAGGTGCGAACTTCTGTCTCGGGACAGTCGGATGAGGAGCCGGAAAGATGCGCGCGCACCCGGCAGCGAGGAGCATTTGAATAGCGCCGACTTGAAACAAATCAACGACAGTGAACACACAAAAAAAAAACTCAACAAACTATTTAGCGATAAAAAATTGATACATTTGTCGTTATCATTTCCACACCACTTTTTGAGTAGATAACTCGGTCGGGGTCCATGCACGGATGAGCCAGCTTGGTGTTCCTAGGCAAAACCCCACACAAGACACCGCATAAACCTAGAAAAATTGCTGAGTTTTAAGATTCCCATTCCTTGTAATATATCCACATAGCAACATGTCTGCAGAGGACGGGATCAACGGCGAATTCAGCCGAGTGTTAGACGCAGCCTGGAGCAAATTAAATTCATGAGAAAACAGTCCAAGGAGATGAAATTGGGTGAAGAAGACGCCATAAGAGAAAAGGAAGGGAAACATGTGGTTCTGGGGACTTTTAGACAGTGGGTGAAGAAGAAAATCATTCTAATGTTTTAAAATTGTTTTGCTGCACAATTCATTTTTTTGGACTTTACACCAACTATTCAGTAGCAAATATTAACCAATCTCAATAATATTTTTGTAGCGTGTGAAGATATCTATCTCCCATAATTCTGTGCATCCATATAAGTTAAAATAGTTATCGTTTATTTTTAAATAATTGTTAACTTTAATTTTTGGAAATAAAAATTAATTTTGTGAAACAATTTTTTATTTCAGGAACTATTTAATATTTTTTCAAACCCATGCACAGAATTATTAGTCTGTGCAATGAGTACATAGTGTAAAAAGATTGTAAAGTTTCAGTAATTTTTAGTGGTAAATAACTTAGTTGGTATACTTTTTTTAAGGAAAAGACTATCTTTTAGTAATTTCTGCCCATACTGATCAACTGAAAGGAATATTATTGCACTTTATCCGTTTATCGTTATGAAAGACGTTGGTCGTATGGAAATAAAATTTGGTGCAGTTTGGATCACTGGGAGCAATTTTTTTTTGTGGGTAATCTATAGTGTCCCCTTAAAGAACCTTCCACTAATTACACCTGTGTGAAGCTAAATTGTATAGGTTAGGAATGTAAACAACGCTCTTAGGTTTCTACGTTCGATGACAAGAGCCGACTGCGGTGGCGTCTAGTAGCTAAGTTCTGAACTAGGCCTAGTAGTCGTTGACGGTGGCGTTTGGTGGCAAAAGTAGGAACTATTTGAAAAATTCAAAGTTGCAATCCTTACTTGAGTTAAAAAACAGATACACACATTAATACAGCCATCACAATTAACACCGGTTATCAGACAGATTCTACACACACCCAAAGTACACGGGGCTACATGACCGCGTTGTCGCAGCCCCTAAACTGAGGAACCAACCAACCAAATACAGAACGTGTCATATGCTAATATTATTATTCTGGGATAAATTTTGAACTATTTAAATAGTATCCGTCCATGGTTTTAAACAGTATTTAGGGAAAATAGAATTTTAAATGAGAGAAAACATGTTTACTATCGACCTCGTAGATCGTGTAGACAAAACTAAGTTGCAATATTGTAGTACGACGTGAGGAGGATATAATAAAATAATTAAAAAGAAGTAAAAATTTTCGCCGTCCCCTCCGTAGCGTAGCGGTCAGCACGGTTAGCTGCCGCCCCGGAGGTCCTGGGTTCGATTCCCGGCCTTGCCACGAAATTTGAAAAGTGGTATGAGGACTGGAACGGGGTCTACTCAGCCTCGGGTGGTCCAAATGAGTAGAGGGGGTTCGATTCCCACCTCAGCCATCCTCGAAGTGGTTTTCCGTGGTTTCCCACTTCGACTTCGGGCAAATGCCGGGATGGTACCTACTGTAAGGCCACGGCCGCCTCCTTCATTCTTCCTAGCCTATCCATCCCTATCTTCCATCCCTTCCCCTCCCTCATGAGGCCCCTGTTCGCTTTGCAGGAGAGGCCGCCTGGGCGAAGTGCTGATCACACCTCCCCAGTTGTATCCATCCTGACCAGATGTTCCAAGCTCCAGGACACTGCCCATAGAGGCGGTAGTGGTGACTTCCCTCGCTGAGTCCGTGGGAACCACCAACCTAGAGGGTAAATTGACTAAATAAAATAAATAAAATAAAAATTTTCGCCATTGGATAGCCTTGAACCCGGGATCTTCAAAACAACAAGCGAGCGCGATACCTATTGCACACTTTTGCAGCAGACTTTACGCTCCTTAATAGTGCGTATGGTTAAATATCCAATTATTACAGTTAGATCTTAACTATTGATTGGAATGCATTCATTCTGTATCAGGCATATTTTGAAATGTACTTAAAGCAAGTTTCACGACCGCTTTGCGTTAATAATGCAAATCGACTGTAAATGTTACCCTGAAACGACAACCGTCCTCCATGTTTTATTTCTTACAACTTGGCGCAGTCGCCTCCGTAGCGTAGCGGTCAGCATGGTTAGCTGCCGCCCCGGAGGTCCTGGGTTCGATTCCCGGCTCTGCCACGAAATTTGAAAAGTGGTAAGAGGACTGGAACGGGGTCTACTCAGCCACGGGTGGCCCAAATGAGTAGAGGGGTTCGATTCCCCCTCAGCCATTCTCGAAGTGGTTTTCCGTGGTTTCCCACTTCGTCTTCGGGCAAATGCCGGGATGGTCCCTTCTTCAAGGCCACGGACGCCTCCTTCCCTCTTCCTTGCCTATCCATCCTGACCATCCCTTACCTTCCCTCATGAGGCCCCTGTTCGCTTTGCAGGTGAGGCCGCCTGGGCGAGGTGCCAATCCCACCTCACCAGTTGTATCCCTTCCAATTCGATGTTCCTTGGCGCACGAAATGCTAGCGTGTGATACACTTCAGTCATAAAAGCTGGTGTTCGACGAGGATGAACAGAATCATACAGGAATGAAAGACAAGTACGCAGGTGGGATAATTCTTGTAGGTAACAATCACACAATGAGACAGCGAGGAGCATTTCAAGTCGGCGCTATTCAAAAATGCTCCTCGCTGTCGGGTGCGCGCGCATCTTGGCGGCTCCTCATCCGACTGTCCCGAGACAGAAGTGAGGTGCGTGGCCTCGCACAAATCTGGCGGGACGAATCAGTGCGGGGCGGGGTGACGCTGCCAAGTTGCGCAGCGTGAGAAACCACTGCGGTATGCTCGTGTAGTCTGGATATGTGCGAGGCCCCGCACCTCGCATGCGTTGGTTCTGAGAAACCAAGCCTTTACAGTTCTCAAAGGGAGAATTGTGTCAGAAAAATTTGAATCTGTTCTGGATAACAATAAGTCTTATCGGGTACTGAATGAAATAAGTCAAGTTATTGAAGGTATGACACACATCATTCCAGCAAACATTGCAGTAAATGATGTAGCATGCTACAAAAATGCTCCCATTTCATCACGTGATGTGGAACGGAGCTTCTCATCTTACAACATTATATTGACAGACAGACGTTACAGTTTGCTTCCTCAACATTTAGACAAATTGTTAGTTGTATATTGCAACAAATAGAATACTGTTATTTTATGTCCTCTTCAAGGTTTTGGCTTTTAACCAATTCCAAAATTACATAGGCTATTGTTTGCAAATAACTATGAATTATTATTTACTTCATTACATTTTGTAAATTACTGGGAGCTGATTAAATAAACACAGTCTTAAAAGAACCTTATCAATTAATAGTTTTAAAGTAAAAATTTAATCTAATAATTTTATTATCTTGAATTTTCGCATGAATTCCTACCAATTAACTTTGAAATGAAAATCCACAGCCTGCTTCCAGTCTCCGACCGGGTCAGGAATGGAATGAATGAAGCCCCCATCTAGCGGCGAGGATATGAACTGTGCCGGCTGCCGAGGCCTGACGCACTCCTCTGGGGCAATGATTAAATGAATGACAGATGAAATGAAATGATAGGGGAGAGTGTTGCTGGAATGAAATTTTGACAGGGAAAACCGGAGTACCCGGAGAAAAACCTGTCTGCCTCCGTTCTGTCCAGCACAGATCTCACATGGAGTGACCGGGATTTGAACCACGGACCCAGCGGTGAGAGGCCGGCGTGCTGCCGCCTAAGCCACGGAGGCTTACCAATTAACTTTCAAGTATTCAAATTAAAACCAGCACGAACAACTTCATATAATTTCATATTTCGTCACTTTAATTTATTTATTTTCAGTAGTGTATTTGTAACAGTTCCGCAGCCACCTCCACCTCCCCACCTCACAAGATGGCGGCAGCCCGATAACTCCCGAACCCGTGGTCGGATTTTGACGAATGAGGTGTCATTGAACTCGGGCTAACACCCCCTTTCCAATGGACGCATATTTCAACCCCAAAAATAAAACCTACCCTACTAGGGGGTGAAATTGTAATTTTTTTAGAGAATCTCTGTTTCCAATTGCAACATGTGAGAGTTTGAATGCCGATATGGAATGAAACGCTGTTCCACATAAAGTGCATATGTTCGGTGAATAGCCACTATGAATTAACATGCCCACTCATGGCTTTTGAAGAGGGTGGGGGGGGGAGCGGATCTCTGTGGACGGGTCCTTGTTGACAGGTCCTTGTTGACAAGTAATTGTTGACGGGTCCCTTTGGACTGGTCATTGTTGACGAGTCCTTGTGGACGAGTCCTTGTCCCTTTGGACTGATCCCTTTGGACCGGTCCCTTTGGCCTGGTCCCTATGGACTGGCTCATGAATTTATTTAAATTATGTCAAAGGGTCTAACTACATTTTGTGTGTGTTGAACTGACGTTGTTCACCACTACTATAATGGAATAACGATATGAAAGGAAAGTGACGAAATACATGTGAACATACAAGGGATCTAACTTGGTGGATGGATGTGTTCTAACGAGTCATTTGTAGTTGAAAGAGAATAATACATGTTCTTAAGATGTTAAAACTGAGGAGATGGTACGTGCAGTAAGACGTCTCGTTACTTCCTGTGTCATATTACAGACAGGACAGAGAGCGCGCAGATCTGTTGCTATGACTAACACTGCAGTAATTTGAAACCGCAAGTGTTCATTAAGACAATGGATGATGATCATGCAAAGTTAGCAGTTATTGGATATTACACAGGTGTTCCTTCCGGTGTCATGTTGCTGACATACCAGAGAGCGCACACTGCTGTTGCTATGACTGACGCTGCAGTAATTTGAAACCCCATATGTTGATTAAGACAATACGTGATGATCATGCAAAGTCAGCAGTCATTGGATACCACACAGGTGTTCCTAGTGTACTTTGGACTCTCAACTGAATTGGGAAAGGAATTGCAATGATCTGCAAAAAACTGCTGACACGAGCGATGAGAGTTTATATAAGAGGGGTGTCATATATCTCCCTACTGTCAGTCTTTATTACTCGCTTTGAGTGAACAGTGCTCTATTACTGCTCAAGATTTGGTAGAAAATCATTAAATTATTTTGCAAGGTAAGTACTTATTATTAATGGATTGTAGTCTTTTATTACTAATTGATGTTGAAGTTATTGATTGGAATGTATTTATTGATTGATTAATTGATTGATTGATTTGTTTACAGATAATTGGGTACCTGTAGGATACCAGATTCCTACAATCTGTTCATTCAGTGACAGCAGTTGATCAATTATAAAAAAGTAAGTGCCCCTCAAATAACTTTTAAACAGCTAGAGTATTATTTTCCAATGTTCACCACTACATGTCAGTGAAAATGGTATATTTAGCAGTAAAAAGTTGGAACTACTTGACCATGATGTGTAAAGCTAAATTTGTAGGTTAGATTTTGATTACCACTCTATTAAGTTCGAATGTTCATTGCTAGGTGTCGGTGACATAGGGAATATTTAAAGACTTAACCTCAGTTCACTTAACTTTACCTAACTTAACCTTATCATGTGACATGTTTTACAAGTTTAAACTTGCTCTAAGACTGACTATGACGTCATACTTAGGTCACTTAACTGGCGATCGCTGGTTTCTATCACGTGACATGTTCTACAAGTTTAGACTTGTTTTAAGACTGGCTATGACGTCACACTTAGCTCACTTAACTGGTGATCGCTGGTTTCTATCACGTGACATGTTCTACAAGTTTAGACTTGTTTTAAGATTGGTTATGACGTCACACTTAGCTCACTTAACTGACGATCGCTGGTTTCTATCACTCTATCATGTTCCAATGTTCACCGCTAGGTGTCAGTGACAGTGGTATATAGTAACCCCCAGTTAGAACTACATGAAGTTAGACTTGCTAGGAGTTCACAGATGATCGATTTAAATACCCTGCTATAACCATTGACTGGAATATAATTAAACTATTTATATTGTACTTTTTGTTTTATTTTTTATTAACATTTATGATTTCTTTCTTTTATAGATAACTTGGAAAGTAATCATTATGTTCAAGTGTGGTGACTGTAAGAAACAGTTCTCAAGACCTGACAGCCTTCGACGACACGCAAATGTTAAACATGACATTAAAATGTTTGTGTGCAGTCATTGTGCTACCACATTTAACAGACAAGATAATCTTGCACGTCATGTAAATTTAATGCATGTTAGTTCAGCACCATTTTCATGTTCAGTTTGTGAACTTGGTTTTTCTGCTGTAAAGCGATATCAATCCCACATGGTTGAAGTGCATGGTGAACAACAAGAATTAAAAACTGTAAAACCAACAACTAGCACGGAACCTTTAAATGAATGTAATGCTCAAAAGCGTAAACGTTCTCAAGATTGTGAAAATAGTTGTGCATCAAAAAGAAAGAAGAATGGTGAACCTTTAATAACACATTGTGATGTATGTAATATTGATATACCTTCTTCAATCATTCATGGACATTTACGCAGTATTCAACATAAAAATAACACTTGCCATGAAAGAAATTCTGGAAATGTTCAACAAATTGGTAGTGCATTTAAAAGTCGAATTGCTAGTTATAGACTTCATAGTGAAGAAAAAACTCAAAGTATTGAATCATTTTTAAAAAATGTTCAACCTAGTGTGTTTGGCTTGGTAGGTAATGTTTTATTAGAGCATAAAACATTTAAAATGAATTTTGAACTTTTTGGCCTCTATGTAAAAACTGGGAGCGAAGGTGAAATTACGGATATCAAATCTTTTAATACAAAAAACATAATTGTTAGTGAATCAACTAATATTAGTGATATATATCAAAATATTTCAAGTGCTATCATTGTGAAGAGTGAAGAGTTCCAGGAAAGGGAGTCGGGCTGGGCATTGGTTGAAGTACTTTATTTAGAAACCAACATGAATAATTATAATCCCCTTCGAGCATCATCATACATTGATTTACCTGCATGGATTAAACGTAAGAATGCTTGTGTAAACGTTATGAATAATGATGACGCATGCTTTGCATGGGCTGTAACCTCAGCTCTCCATCCAGCAGCGATGAATGAAAAGAGAACGTCATCATATCCTCACTATTCTTCAGTGTTAGATTTAAAAGAAATAGAATTTCCTATGGCGATAAAAGACGTTCAACGTTTTGAAGAGCTGAACAATGTAAGTATTAATGTTTATGGAATTGAAAATAAGAGTATAGTTGGTCCTCTATATTATACTCAGGAAAAAAAGGATGCTCATGTAAATTTACTATACATAACCGAAGGTGAAAATGCTCACTATTGCTGGATAAAACATTTCAGTAGACTTGTCAGTAGTCAGATAACAAAATGCGATGGTAAAAAGTGGTTGTGTGATGCCTGTTTGCTCTATTTCAGAAAAGAGGACCAACTAACTCAACATCAAAAATGGGGGTGTAATCATGTTCGTACGGTATTACCGACTCCTAAAAATAACATTCTAAAATTTAAGGATTATGAGAAACAGCTTCGAGTACCGTTTGTTATATATGCTGACTTCGAGGCTTTGCTAAAACCATTTAATACATGTTCATCAAATCCAGCCCAACCTTTCACCAACACAACTTACATTCATGAACCTTTTAGCTTTGCATATTATATTAAATGTAGTTATGATGACTCTTTAAATAAGTTTGAGCTCTATAGAGGACCTGATGCACCTAAAGTTTTTATGGAAAGGCTTGAGAAAGATGCCATTCGTATATCCTCTATTTTAAATACGATCATTCCAAGGGAGTCACTAACTTCCTCAGAGCAAATGAATTTTGAAACTGAAACTAATTGTTTTATATGTGGTGAATGTTTATATTCAGACAGGGTTCGCGATCATGACCATTTAACAGGAAAATATCGTGGTGCTGCTCACCAAGAATGTAATTTAAATTATAGAGTAAGTAAATTCATTCCGGTCATTCTACACAACGGTAGCAAATACGATAACCACTTTATCGTTAAAGAATTTGGAGCTTCAGATGTGAAAATTGATGTGATTGCGAATAATAAGGAACAATACATATCGTTCACAAAATACATCAAAACTAGCAATAAAAAACCCATTAAACTGCGATTTTTAGATTCATTCCGCTTTATGCCGAGTAGTCTTGATAAGCTGGCTAGTAATTTAAAATCAGATCAGTTTCATGAAATTCATCGTGTCTTTCCTAAAGAAGATGATTTTAATTTGATTCGTCAAAAGGGTAGATTCCCTTATGAATATATTAACTGTGTGGAACGTCTTGAGGAGTGTTGTTTACCACCGAAAGATGCATTTTACAGTTCCTTAAACACAAGTCATATCAGTGATCAGGAATATTTACATGCACAACGTGTATGGACACAGTTCCACATTCAAACTTTAGGAGAATTTTCAGACATATATTTGAAGACAGATGTGTTATTATTAGCAGATGTTTTTGAAAATTTTCGAAATGTTTGTATGAAAACTTATGACCTTGATCCTTGTCAGTATTTCACTGCTCCTGGGTTAAGTTTCAGTTCAATGTTGAAAAAAACGAAAGTAAATTTAGAATTAATGACTGATATAGACATGATCAATTTTATAAAATCATCAATTCGAGGTGGATTAAGCCAATGTAGTGGACGGTACTCTAAAGCGAATAATAAATACATGCCTAGCTACAACCCTTGTGAAGAGTCAAAGTATATTGTCTACCTCGATGCAAATAACCAATATGGTTGGGCTATGAGTCAATATCTACCACTGAAAGATTTTCGCTGGCTGACACAACCTGAAATTGATGTCTTACATGTTGACACTCTTAATGATAACGATGATAAAGGATATATTTTAGAGGTAAATCTTGAGTACCCTAAAGAGTTACATGATGATCATAATGATTTACCATTTTGTCCTGAGAATATGAAATCTCCATACATCTCATCACGAACAAAAATGTTAATTGCTAATGTAAATGATAAATGTAAATATGTAATACATTATCAAAACTTGAAACAGTGTCTACAGCATGGATTAAAATTAACTAAAATTCATCGCGTATTGCAATTTCATCAGTCAGCATGGCTCAAACCGTATATTGATCTAAACAATAATTTAAGAACACAGTCAACAAACGCGTTTGAAAAGGATTTTTATAAACTCATGAATAATAGTGTTTTTGGAAAGACTATGGAGAATGTTGATAAACGAGTTGATGTAAAGCTGATAACAAAGTGGGAGAATGATGGTAAAAGGTATGGTGCGAGCAAATTAATAAGCAAGCCTAACTTTCATAGCTGTTCAATTATTCATGAGGATTTAGTTGTAATACAAATGAATCGTCTTAAAGTAACTTACAACAAACCCATATATGTGGGTTACACCATTCTGGAATTGTCAAAAACACTTATGTATGAATTTCACTATGATTATGTAAAGAAAAATTATCTTGATAATGCTAAATTACTCTACACAGACACAGATTCTTTTATTTATGAGTTTAAAACTGATGATTTTTATGAGGATATCAAAACTGAGCTAAATAGGTTTGATACAAGTGATTATCCCGAGGATAATATTTACCATTTACCTCCAGTAAACAAAAAGGTTCTTGGGAAATTTAAGGATGAATGTGCTGGTGTTATTATAGACACCTTTGTAGGCACAAAATCTAAATCATACAGCTATATGACAATTGATGATGTAGTAGTAAAAAAATTAAAAGGAGTGAAAAAGAATGTTGTTAGTAAAGAGTTAGATATAAGTGATTATAAGAACTGTATAGTTAGTAACCCACCTGTATTATATAAGAAAATGTGTGTATTTAGAAGTAAAAATCATCAGCTACATACCAATTTGTTGAACCAAGTTGCTTTAAGTAATGAAGACAACAAACGATTCATTATACCCAACACATTTAATACTCTTGCTTGGGGAAACAGTCGTATTGACGACTATTACTTTACTTAAGTCTAATGATCACTATATTGTAATATTTATAGTGTGTTTTATATTGTAATATTTTTTTGTAAAAACTGTAAGTAGAATGTATAATGTTAGGCTACAGTAGTTTAGTAAAAATTAGATAAGTAATACATTTTAGTGTAAAATGTTTGCTTTTGTATATTACGAAAAAGATTTTAAAAAATTTACTGAATGTGTGAACTAAACAAGGGGAATGTAAAAAATGTAAAGTGGAAATTGTAAATATCCATGTGTGAAAAAGTGAAATGGCTATCACCATTTTAAAATTAAAAAGACATTGTAATCTGGTAAACCTTGTTTTTTATTTCACAACAACAAAAATGTATAGAATGTGTAAACCAAACAAGGGAATGTAAAAAAATGAAAAGTGGAAATTGTAAATATTCATGTGTGAAAAATGAAATGGCTATCACCATTTTTTTAAAATTAAAAGATATAGTAATTTAGTGAACCTTATTTATATTTCACAAAAAAAAATGTACAGAAAGTGTGAACTAAACAAGGGGAATGTAAAAAAATGTAAAGTGGAAATTGTAAATATTCATGTGTGAAAAAAATGAAAATGAAGAAATGACTATCACCATTTTTAGAATTAAAAGACATTGTGATCTGGTAAACCTTGTTTTTTATTTCACAACAACAAAAATGTACAGAATGTTTAAACTAAACAAGGGGAATGTAAAAAAATGTAAAGTGGAAATTGTAAATATTCATGTGTGAAAAAAATGAAATGGCTATCACCATTTTTAAAAATAAAAGACATTGTGATCTTGTAAACCTTGTTTTTATTTCACAACAAATAGAGATTTACAAAAATAGAATACAAAGAAATACCAATTCCTCAATCCTTTTCAATGTCCATGTCCACTCATTATCAACTTTCCTTTTATAACACTAATCCCAATGACGACTGCCAACCTCTCTCCCACTGAGACATCACAGAATGTCAAAAGTTGTTTAGCTTTTCAACGATACTTTATCCGCTACACGTCTTAATGCAGAATGACTGTGGTGATAAGAAAGGTGCATGCTTGATCCAAAGGATTAATAGGTATATCACTATGCTGCAAAGGTTCTTCAAGACAAGTTCCAGGACTACACAAATAATAACCAGGTAGGTAGATTTCGAAAGTCAAGTATTGAATTACTTTGTTAATGACGCCATTGCCAGTACAGGTCTGGCATATCCTTTTCCATCGATGGTAAAAAGGTTTGATCTTCCTCCTCCTCTGTGGATGATGTTTGTTGTTGTTGCTTTTTTTCTTCATTACTCCCGTGGTATGAGGAAACAAAGTCTTTACACTGACTTTTATGACCATGATACAGTTTGACTAGCTGACAAGTAGCACACTGTCGCATAGAGGGTATTTTTGCCATAGCCACTTGCTTATGGTGATCATAATCTGTACATGGTTGCAATTCACTTAACACAGGGTTTTGAGTCCATGATTTTGGTACATGTTGCCAGATTTCTTTCACTGCATTTGCTGCGACATAATAAATGAATGATTTTGGAAGAGCCAATAATTCTTCTTTAGTAAAACTGTCTAGTTTCTTTTTACACACAAAGAACTTTCCAATCGCTTTATCGGTAGCATCCCCTTTCTCCATGGTATCACGTTGATGTTTACACGTCGCTTGTAGAAATCTCACTGGTGTCATTCACAGGTAAACCTTTAGTTTTAATTTTATTTAACAACTCCCAGCAGGCATTGGTGGATAGCCAATGAAACAATTGCCACACCTGTGCCAAGGCTTTATGGGTAATATTGTCACAGGGGCAGCGATCCATGAGTGTTTGCAGCGATGGACAGCCCATGTCCATTAAATCGATACATTGACAGTAAGACGCTAAAAATGGTTGTAGCCATTGACGTTTTTCACTACCTTTCACAAATATTACATGGGCAGAAGACAAGTGGGCTTTCATGACCATGTCCAGGTGCTTATATGAAATGGTTCATCGCTTCCAGTCTAGTTGCATATGAGTTTCAATCCACTGGGTTTGTTTACGGTCTTTATCACACAACAAATCAAACGCATAAGGTGGTTTAAACACCAAATGAGTAGCTTGTGATATCCAAAAAGTGGAACAATCGATGATGGCCACTTCTTTAAATATAAATTTGTTATCTCCAATTTTAAACCCTTGACAGTCGACAATCAGTGTACGCAACATGTTCACTCTTGTCTGGATCAAGTCCAACTGACCACATACTGACAATTGTTCAGTAAGGTGTACCCATGTCATTTACTTACATTCCATTCTAGTAAAAGAAAAGAAAAACATCGAGTAGTCACTATAGAGGTTAGGATATGACAGGGTGGGGGGGGGGGGCATAAGAAATAATAATATAACAACAACAACCAATTTTTTTATTTCATTATTTTATTAGCATAACAAGTTTTACATTCTTTTTTCATTCTAGGATAGAGGCGGTACCATCTCATACAACAAAAAAGTCTTTTATGTTTATAGTGTCCATAACACCGATGATATCCCAATGTCTCTAAACTGGATGTTTTTGACTGTGAGCTGCTCACTGAAGCACTGCCGGCACTATAAAGTCCACACGTATCATAACTTTTTTCATCACTCAGAGGCATGAGTGAGGGGTAACTTGAATGACAGGGTATATTACCCACTTCCATTCTGCACAGGTAGGGGCAGGCAGGTGACCAGCGCTGATGTTCCTGCATGGGTTCATAGCTCTCTTGCCATTGGTCTAAGATGATGGGACAAAACACACATTTCACTTCATCTCTTCTTTTTAAATAGTAGAATCCAGCGGCTGCTAAGGCTTGAGGGTTTATAAAAGGCACCGGTCACGTCGCAAAGGTCTTGAAACGTTGTTCCTCAGATTTTAAATTCATGGATGTAACTTCTCTTGAGGCTTGAAAGCAAGACATGACTGAGTGGTTTGATGTGTGTTGACCTGCTATTTATACACTTGTCACTTGGTTGGACAGTGGATAATAGTTGACTTGTTTGTGATGAATAATCAAACAGTAGGCCGTGGTATTGGCTGGAACATTGTCATGCGTTTCAAAATCTAGTCGAATGTCAATATTGGATGGTTTGACAGACTCTTCCAAGTAGGAACAGTCAAAGACAATCAGTGGCGCCCTTGTCTTAAAAGCTTGGGGTGACAACATTGGACAATTCTCTTTTTGATAATACGACCATCTAAATTTAGAAAACAAGTCGTACAGGGGGGCAAACTTATTTTTTGAAAAATCTAAATCCAGTCCTTCGTAGGGAAACACAGCACCGTTGAGGAAAAGACGTGCATTTCTCAATTGCAGGTGATCAAATTGCGTGACATCTTTGGTTTGTTGATACTTGCGATTCGTTTGAAAACCCACAATCATGTAGAGAGGTCTCTCTGTATAGCGGGCTGTTTTTATAGACCGACTGTGTGTGTTGGTGGTGGGCAATAACGGGTACTCATGGAGTGCCCAGCTTCTAAATTCCATGGGTAGAGGTATATCTCTCTTTACCATTTTGAGTATGTCCAGTTTTTTGCTATCGTTAAGGGTCACATGAGGCACTTTCCATAGCAAGCGTTGTAGTTGAATTTTTGAATCAATGGGGGCATTGTCGACTCCCTTGAGTGCATTATTATCACTCCTGTCTCTCACTAGATAAAGCACTTGCCTTGCGTTGACCACAATGCGCTGGTGATCTTCAGCAAAGCCTAAAATCAGTTTAAGAGGTAAATATCCAGTAAAGGTGCCATCGGTGTGTACCATCCAGTCATTGGTCGAGTCAGGGCACCAACCCGCCATGCAAAGTGTTTTAGCTTCTTCCTCACTATAAGAGGGATATAGTTTCATGACACTGGAAATACCCACATTTCGAGTGCTATCCACCACGATATCGTTAATGACATAACGTACTTCAGAAAACAGGAAGGCGAAAGCATGGTTGGCTAACTTGGATGTAGTGGGTGTAGAGCCATCGGCTTTGGTGAGCCGACCTTCAATCTGAATAACACTTTCATGCGGTAGAGTGTAAATATCTTGGTTGTTGATAACAAATTGAATTTCATCATTGTTATTGAGTCCAGGTGTTTGAGCTTGATAAGAATGCAGATCAATTCTTACCACTCCTGGTTGCTCCTCGATGTGGTTCGCTACCTCTAGAATAGAATTCATCGCGGGGGTTAATGTGGTAACCCAAATGCTGTAAAATCTGCTTGTTCTGAGATGTTAACGTGTATTCACGTGGTAATCAACTAACACCATTCATAGACGGTGCTGTTGCTTTATATACAAACTTCATAGTGGTTTTAGCACCAACTTGTAAGTCACTGGTGTGGTAGAATCTAGATCAATGAGTTGTTGCTCTCTATTCATCAGTCTTAATGTTATATTACTAATACCATCGACAGCCACAGAATGAAAAAGCACCACTGGAGGGTTTTCACGAATAATATAGCCATTGGGCGATGTTACAATAAAGTCATAAAGCGAATGCGACGGTTCTTGATTGGTGTACACTTGACTAATAATATTACACGTCACCGACACATGATGGTCCTCAATGAATTTCACTTCATGGTCTGATTCATGTTTTTTGTTGGGCTCTAACACACGTGGTTTAAATCCTAGTAATGGACCAATGGAATCGGGGTGAGTTTTAAAGTCAATTTTGAATGTAGAAAAAATACTGCAGCGATGAGTGTTGGTATTTTCTACAAGTTCAAACTTGCGCGTTCCATCGAGAAATGACTTTAAACCATATTCATTGATCAACACCACATAAATGTGTTCATAAATGTCATCTATCGTGTATCCACCAGAGTTCAGGGTGAGCACAGAATCATCATAGTAAAACTTGTTGTTCACATTTTCACGTATGTTGTATATTCGATTGTATGTTTCAAGAGAAACAAGTCCTAAACCATAAGGTTTTTCACTCAATTCGATAGGTGGGTAAAAGTCTAGGCTCACTTCAGGTCCACGTCCATGCAGTGTAAACGTCTTACTTTCCGCCGACATACTGTTGACGTTTTTGCTTATGTTGCGTTTTATATAAAAAAAATAAACATAAACGTCCACACTGTTGGCTGTTAAACGTTTGCTCACGTTTCACATTATAATATATCTTGATCCTGTTTCGAAAATAGGCCACTAGTTCCATGGGCGGGGGCAAATTCCCAAAACTGTCAAAGTACCATACAGTAGATCCCTCTTTGACATAAGCTACATAATGTGTTCCAGGTCCTCGGTGATCATCCAAATTGACAACAGCACATTCATGTTTCCAGGGTCGTGAGGGTAATTGGTTTCGCATAAACACACCTCGAAAATGAGAAAGCTTCAGTTGTTTAGCATAGCTTTCCACTTGCTGATGCGTTAGGGCATGTCTTGCTATGGCTGAGGTTAAAGATGTTTTTTTTTATTTCGAAAAGGTGAAATTCCAAATCCTTGTTGATAAAAGGCTGGCTTCAAATTGACATTTCTAGCCCCCATAGCAATGGCCTCCATTGTTTCATTGTGTCGCTGACTTTCTTTGAGTTGTTGCTTGCCCTGTTGCGCGGCTTTAATAGTTTTTGCCACTGCACTGGCACCGCCTAAAAGTGAACCCAGAGCAGCCAGGCCAGCGAATAATGCAGGTAAAAATCCCGCTCGTTTAGGGACGGGAATCACTCGTCCTTGTTTTGAACCCTGTCGCTGACGTTTTGGAATAACATGTCGCTGTGCTACACGAAAAGCTTTCCTTATGGTCAATACATTATTTTTTCTTTTTTTCTTTCGCAAGGGCTTGTCCACGAATGTCATAAGCCCAGGCTTTGCCAAGGACAGGCTCATATTTTTAGTCTTTCTCACCACATATCTTTGTTTCACCATGATGATGATGACCAACAACCTTTCACAAGAAAGTTTAAGTCACAACTAACGTCAGATTGTTATTTCATGGCTGTATATTCCAATTCTACATAAAGTGGGAAATCGTTTATGGTTTTTCCAGCTTGCTTTTCATTCCATGTCAACATGAGATGAAAGGATAATTCGTCTCCTGCATTGACCATTTCATGGTTATGAACCAACATCCTATGACCATTTATCTCTATTTGTAAATGGTTCTCATCAGGTATGGCATATTTGATGTGAATGGTTCCATTATAGTGTAGTCGATAGTGGCTTAAACCCGAAGCAAGCACATAGGTCAAGTGCTGGTCATGAACTAGCGGTATATGGTTTCTCTCATTCACAGGTTTTACATTTGTCAGATGCACTAAAAATACTGATGGGATAAATTTATAAAGCCTTTTCATTTCATAGGTCACGTATCGCTTGGTACAGACATCATCATCTTCTTGTGGGTCTTCCACGTGAATAATGCGGTGATGATTAGCGCTATAGCCATTCACCGTAAGCTGAGGCACTTTATCATAAAACTCATACACCTTGTTATCCACATACTTTTTTGTAGTAACGTCTGTAGACAGATGAGGATGTTTTACATGAGTTAACCGCTTTCCTTTAAAGTCATAATCTCCTTGTTTTGTGCGTGGCACTACTGACCTATCCACATAGTGTTTATTAGCAGGATCTGTTTCTTGTTTAGGATCATGTATGGGAACAGACCTAGCTTTGACCATCAACGCACGTCCAAAGACATCCATCGTCAACCTGTAGTACGAGTCTACTGTTTCTATGACAAGGGTCGGTGTGATGTATATAGACAGCCTGCTAGCCTCTCTAAGCCTTAGTTGAAATGAAGCTAATTAAGCAGCAAGAGTCATTCCCCGTGAGGGACATGGTTTCCCATCTCTGCCCCACATCACGTGAACAACGCCATGGTTCACTGTTTCCATCTTCCATTCGCTGCATCATTGTGGGACCTTCCGGCTGTGGAAAGACTAATCTTTTGCTGACACTTATTACAGCGCCCAATGGTCTGTGTTTTCAAAATATTTATATTTTCGCAAAATCTCTCTACCAACCCCTCTACGTGTTTCTGGATCAAGTCATGTCTGGATTAAAAAATGAGAATATGGGGTATTTTACATTTTCCACGCAAGAAAATGTTATTTCACCGAATGAGGTAAAGCCTGATTCACTCATGATTTTCGATGATGTATCCACTGAACGACAAGGCATCATTCAAAGCTATTTCAGCATGGGTCGACACAAACATATCGATTGCTTCTATCTTGGACAAACGTATTCTAAAATGTCCAAACAGTTGATTCGTGACAATGCCAATGTCATTGTTTTATTTCGCCAGGACGAGAGGAACAGTCGTCACATTTATAATGAACATGTGAATCCGGATATGACCTTTCAAATGTTTACAGAATTGTGTGGCAAGTGCTGGAACACACAACGTCATGCCTGTTTAGTGATTGACAAACAAAGTGAACTCAACCAAGGGCGGTATCGCTTAGGGTTTGATCATTTTATTGCTATTTAAGGCACTGTATCATTCCCTCTCAAGTCATTTGTCACAACATCATGGCGTTAGCAGAGAGTCAATTGAAAAAGCATATTATTAGAGCAAAAAATACTATTCGCCAAAAGTTTCGTCAATTGAAACGATCGCTTGCGGATCATGCTTTGTTTATTCAACAACATTTAGCACCTCCGCTAAAAGCCATATTGAAACCCTCTTTCAAGCCATCTGAAACGCTACCTACCGTTTCACAAGCCACTCAGACGCACCACGAGGACTCTGAGGAAGAGAAAGAGGAAGATTTAACTAGTGTTAGCGAAGTTGAGGATAATGAGGAACAAGTGTTTACGCCTCAAAAAGGGCATCACCCCTTGCAGAGTTTTTAAGAAAAAGGAAATCCTTGGCCATGGTCGAAACCCCTTGCCCTTCCAGATCGTCTCCATTTTCACAACTCTTGGCCACCCCTCAACATAAAGCTCAACTGAAAAACATTTTAATAAAATATTATGGATCAACACTGGAACCCTATTTCACCAATCTATTTGTTGGAAACACAGATACCACGTATGGTGTTCGCTATGAGGATGATAGTTTTAAAATTGGTGATTCATCGATTAAATTTAGTCGTACTAAAGCTGTCATTAAAAAGATCAACTATAAATTAACACCAGGACTGTTAAAGCTACTATTCTCTCTGACTCCCTCATCTCAAGATTATACGTCAGAGGACCTTAGTAAATATAAATCCATTTTATTGGACACCCATGCACACAAAAGACAGTATGATCCCACTCAACAAGTGAATGCCAATATATCTCAAAAATATAAAACCATCATTGCAAAAATGTTCCCCACTAGTCAAAGTGGTCGTCGTAAAGTGTCCGCTTCAGGGGTGACATTTAAACCATTAAAACCACTTGTGGATGTTACCTACTGGCACAATCCAAATAAACTCGTCCAGCGACTACAGCTGTTGCATGCTTCACGTCAAGCCGGTCATACTGGTCACGATTGGGAAATTCAAGAAATTGAGGAAGAACTTCGAAATGCCAAAATTATTGTTTAAGCCCTCACCCATTAAAATGGATATTGCTCATGAGTTGCATCGTCCAGCTAGACGTCACTATCAGCGACTCAAGGTGATTTCACAAGGTGTGGATGAACTTTGGCAAGCAGACTTGGTTGAAATGATTCCCTATGCTAACGTTAACGATGGTGTACGCTATATGTTGACGGTCATTGATGTTTATTCCAAAATGGCGTTTGTTGAACCTGTGCGTCGCAAGTCTAGTCCACTAGTCACCAAAGCCTTTCAACATATTATTCAACAATCTAAACGTCAACCTCAGCTGCTACAAACCGACCAGGGAAAAGAATTTTTCAACAAGGATTTCTCCAGTTTTCTCAAATCTAAGGATATTCACCATTACACCACGTACAGCAATCTCAAAGCCAGCGTGGTCGAGCGGTTCAACCGAACATTGAAAACCCATATGTGGAAAGCGTTTACCGCTCAGGGCACTTATCGCTGGTTGGACTTGTTACCTGAGTTAGTGTCACGTTACAATGACACCAAACACAGAACCATTGGGACCAAGCCACGACTTGTGACCAAAAATATTCCACAACTGGATAAACTGTTTAACCCCATAAAAACAGCAGACCCTAAACGTCATCGCCTTAACATTGGGGACCATGTTCGTGTGAGCAAATTCAAGTCCGTCTTCGACAAGGGCTACACACCAAATTGGGGGACTGAACTATTTCGAATTCGTCAAGTCAACCTGAACAGTCCAGTCACCTATTTACTCGAGGACCTCAACCATCAACCCATAAAAGGCAGGTTTTATCTTCAAGAACTCCAAAAGACAGCGTTTCCTAAACATTACCTTGTGGAAAAAGTGTTGAAACAAAAAGGAAATAAACTATATGTAAAATGGTTGGGATTTAGCTCAGCCTTTAATTCTTGGATTAATAAATTACATGTTGTATGAACCTGTGTGTCTTGTATTTATTTATTCACTCATGTTGTACTTAACCTTCAGTCCTATGTACAGTCCTCAGCTCTACATGTATTATGAGCAATACATATTTCTTTCTCCTTTCACCTGTGTTCTCTCTTACACCAACCCCTCCCCTTTACCTCCCACCACTGTCAAAACAGGTTGTGACTTGTTAGCTCTTATGGTGCACGTGTACAGGTGAACACCTGTGTGTTAGATCATATTACACATGAACTCGCATTTTCTCACGTATGAACCAAAACAGGATGTGACTTGTTTCACAAGGAGGATGGTAATAAGGTCATCTCACACGTGTTCACATGTATTTCGTCACTTTCCTTTCATATCGTTATTCCATTATAGTAGTGGTGAACAACGTCAGTTCAACACACACAAAATGTAGTTAGACCCTTTGACATAATTTAAATAAATTCATGAGCCAGTCCATAGGGACCAGGCCAAAGGGACCGGTCCAAAGGGATCAGTCCAAAGGGACAAGGACTCGTCCACAAGGACTCGTCAACAATGACCAGTCCAAAGGGACCCGTCAACAATGACTTGTCAACAAGGACCTGTCAACAAGGACCCGTCCACAGAGATCCGCTCCCCCCCACCCTCTTCAAAAGCCATGAGTGGGCATGTTAATTCATAGTGGCTATTCACCGAACATATGCACTTTATGTGAACAACGTTTCATTCCATATCGGCATTCAAACTCTCACATGTTGCAATTGGAAACAGAGATTCTCTAAAAAATTACAATTTCACCCCCTAGTAGGGTAGGTTTTATTTTTGGGGTTGAAATATGCGTCCATTGGAAAGGGGGTGTTAGCCCGAGTTCAATGACACCTCATTTGTCAAAATCCGACCACGGGTTCGGGAGTTATCGGGCTGCCGCCATCTTGTGAGGTGGGGAGGTGGAGGTGGCTGCGGAACTGTTACAAATACACTACTATTTTCATATTTTCATACGTGCATTTAATTTCATATTTTGATAAAACTTTCTTCATATTTTTACTCGCTCTGCTCATGAGTTTTACTGTATTACACCAATCAGCGTTTTGATGTGCACAAGGATATTACAAAACCTTTGATCCCCCTTTCAAGCAAATACGACAAAATTTAATTTTTGACAATCTTGTTAATTTTGGGAGATAATATCGGACAATAATATGAAAATGGCCCATACAACTCTAGCTGAAAATGTCCATGTGATTGACGAGTTGCAGGATACAGGGATCAAATGTTCCGATCGTCAAGTGAACATCTCATATTGTTAATAATGCTCAGTTTACGACACTGGCGATGAGGTTTAATTTACTTTAGTGATAGAGTTAGTAACTTGTCTAAGAAGTTAAATGCAATCTGTTGTAGATTATGTTTTGATTATACAGGGGATACCTCATAAGTAATGTCGCTTTTTAATAAAAATATTATTTGGAAAGCTTTCTGACAAGAAATTAAACTATTCTTCAAAGTAGAGACCATAAATGGGATTTCCCTATAAAAAATGTTTCTAGAAACATTGCTAAGTTTTAATTGATTGGCCGTGAACGCCAATATACCATCTTTTTGGAAGCCTTTATAGGGAGGTGCACAGTTCGCTACTCCTGTTGGGTCCGGGTATGGACACCAAGAGCCCGCTGATGAGCCAGCTTGGTGTTCCTAGGCGAAACCCCCCACAAGACATGGGATTAGCCTAGAAAGTTTGCTGAGTTTTAATAACAATAAGGTTGTAAGAAGTGGCGGTTCGTGCCTTAAAAAAACGGTAGGCCACAGCACGACTTTGAGAGAACATACGCCCATAATGCTACATGTTCCCGCAGGCCTACTATGGGTAAAAGACAAGGAAACCCATGTTGATCTTACTCAATTGGTTTTATTGTGGCGGCCATCTACGTCATCGTCTCTCTGCGGCTTTATCGGGATGTGATGGTGTAGTGGACAAGAAGATTGCCTCCCACCAAGGCTAGTCAGGTTCGAATCCCTGTTAATGCTTATGGGATTTCCGAGTTAAAATGTCACGTCTGGTGGCTCAGATTCCTCGTAAACAGGAGGCCCCATGGTTTATGATCGCGAAGTTAATGGCCACGTAATAGTACAGGCACTTTTTCTATTCCTTATAATATTCCTACAGTAGATAACTTAAACTCAATCATTTCACGGTTCCATTAAAGATATTACAGCCTCCATGGCTTAGGCGGCAGCGCACCGGCCTCTCACCGCTGGGTCCGTGGTTCAAATCCCGGTCACTCCATGTGAGATTTGTGCTGGACAAAGTGGAGACAGACAGGTTTTTCTCCGGGTACTCCGGTTTCCCCTGTCACAAATTTATTTCCAGCAACACCCTCCACTATCATTTCATCTGTCATTCATTTAACCATTGCCGCAGGGGAGTGCGACAGGCTTCCGCAGCCAGCACAGTTCATATCTTCGCCGCTAGATGGGGGCTTCATTCATTCTATTCCCTGACCCGGTCGGTCGACTGGAAGCAGGCTGTAGGAAGACATTAACATGAACAGTTCAAATTCCTGAAAATCCCTCAATATTATTAAGGTCTTGATTGTAGCATTCAGCTCTGGTGTAATAACAATGGGAAACATACCGATAATTAAAATTAAGGTGAATTTAATAGTGACACATTGCTTTGGTGACTTGCATGACACATAGCGTATAATTTATTAATAAGGCCCATGGCAAAAAAAATGGCACGCATTATGGATAATTATCTTACTTTTCCCCTCCTAAAATACGTTTTCAACGGCAACTATTATGTACAGCCGGTAAGGTAAACAAAGGAAAGGTCTCCACACGGGTTTACAAACATAACTCCATCTTGCAGGCGCCAAAACTTTCAAAGCAAAGCAAACATGGAGACAGAATTGTCTTCAAGCCAGCTTCAGAACTCCTGTTGTTGTTGTTTCATTTAGGGGCTTAGACATCGGGGTTATTTAGCCCCGTGTGCTTGGGCTGATAACATGTGTTATTGCGATGACTGTATTTGTAATTCAGGTGAGGATTAGGAAGGAGGCGGCCGTGTCCTTGCCTTATCTTAGGAACCATCCCGGCATTTGCGCTGAGTAGACGTGGGGAACCAAGAAAAGCCACTTACAGAATGGCTGAGGTACGAATCGAACCCACCTCTTCTCATTGTCAGTTTTGCCTCACGAGGCCCTGAAACCAGAATAGTAGGGACAATAGACCGAAGCTGGCTCGGGGGCTACTGTGCAAGATGGCCGCCACCACCTGCCCCATACCCATACTCCTCCTTTGACCCCTACCCCCATCCCCCCCCCCCCCAGAATTACCCTAAAATTCCCCGGATTTCATCAAATTCCCTAAAATCCCCCAAATTTAACCAAAGTCCGTAAAATGTTCCCCCAGATTTACCCAAAATTCCCCAGATCCCCTCAATTCCATTCAGATCCACCCCAGACCAAGATTATCGGCCGAGGGATCCAGCGCGCTGACCACACGTCACCCCATAATCTGCAGGGCAAATGGCTAAGTAGCGAAAATTCACAAATATCCCACCTAAATCCCAGATTTACCCCAAATTCTGAAGATTTACCCCCAATTTCCCCCAGATTTCTCCCAAATTCCCCAGACTTCCCACCAAATTCCCCAGATTTCCCCAAATCCCCTAAAATTCCTCAGATTTACCCAAAGAACCCCCAGTTGTTCCCAACGTCCCCAGATTTCCCACCAAATTCCTCTAAAATTCCTCCTAAGGTGCCTTGACAGCTGCGTATGTACTCAATGCTATGACTGCATCCGGGGATTCCTAACCCATTGTTTTGTAATCGATACATACCAGTCATCTGCTCCTAACTCATCACTCTACACCCGTCACACGGTGCTTGCGAGGTTCCATGATTTACCTCAAATTCCCTAAAATACACCTTCCACGTCTGCTATCTTAGAAGTCGTTTTCTTTGGTTTCCTACACTCCCTCCAGGCAAATACTGGGACATTACCTTCTAATAGGCCACGAGCTCTACCTTCCATCTCCTAGCTGAGTTTCAATTGTCACCATTCATTTTTCATGAGCTAAGCATCGGGAAGGGTATCCAGCTGTAAAATCACTCGCAACATAGAAACTTTCCTTTTACATCATCCCGACCACCACTATTGAAAATTGTAAGCAGACTACTCGCGTAGGAGTGGGTTGACTGGAGGTGACTGGGTTTATACTGGGGCTGTGCGGACAAACACACCATTATCCGCAACCCCCTGCACCCGCACCCGCACGACTGTTATGAGCATCCGCACGACTGTTATGAGCATCCGCACGACTGTTATGAGCATCCGCACGACTGCTATGAGCATCCACACGACTGTTATGAGCATCCGCACGACTGTTATGAGCATCCGCACGACTGTTATGAGCATCCGCACGACTGTTATGAGCATCCACACGACTGTTATGAGCATCCGCACGACTGCTATGAGCATCCGCACGACTGTTATGAGCATCCACACGACTGTTATGAGCATCCACACGACTGTTATGAGCATCCGCACGACTGCTATGAGCATCCGCACGACTGTTATGAGCATCCGCACGACTGCTATGAGCATCCCCACGACTGTTATGAGCATCCGCACGACTGTTATGAGCATCCGCACGACTGTTATGAGCATCCGCACGACTGTTATGAGCATCCGCACGACTGTTATGAGCATCCGCACGACTGTTATGAGCATCCGCACGACTGTTATGAGCATCCGCACGACTGTTATGAGCATCCGCACGACTGTTATGAGCATCCACACGACTGTAATTCACATCCGCACGACTGTTATGAGCATCCGCACGACTGTTATGAGCATCCGCACGACTGTTATGAGCATCCGCACGACTGTTATGAGCATCCGCACGACTGTTATGAGCATCCGCACGACTGTTATGAGCATCCGCACGACTGTTATGAGCATCCGCACGACTGTTATGAGCATCCGCACGACTGTAATTCACATCCGCACGACTGTTATGAGCATCCGCACGACTGTTATGAGCATCCACACGACTGTTATGAGCATCCGCACGACTGCTATGAGCATCCGCACGACTGTTATGAGCATCCGCACGACTGCTATGAGCATCCACACGACTGTTATGAGCATCCGCACGACTGTTATGAGCATCCGCACGACTGTTATGAGCATCCGCACGACTGTTATGAGCATCCACACGACTGTTATGAGCATCCGCACGACTGCTATGAGCATCCGCACGACTGTTATGAGCATCCACACGACTGTTATGAGCATCCACACGACTGTTATGAGCATCCGCACGACTGCTATGAGCATCCGCACGACTGTTATGAGCATCCGCACGACTGCTATGAGCATCCCCACGACTGTTATGAGCATCCGCACGACTGTTATGAGCATCCGCACGACTGTTATGAGCATCCGCACGACTGTTATGAGCATCCGCACGACTGTTATGAGCATCCGCACGACTGTTATGAGCATCCGCACGACTGTTATGAGCATCCGCACGACTGTTATGAGCATCCGCACGACTGTTATGAGCATCCACACGACTGTAATTCACATCCGCACGACTGTTATGAGCATCCGCACGACTGTTATGAGCATCCGCACGACTGTTATGAGCATCCGCACGACTGTTATGAGCATCCGCACGACTGTTATGAGCATCCGCACGACTGTTATGAGCATCCGCACGACTGTTATGAGCATCCGCACGACTGTTATGAGCATCCGCACGACTGTAATTCACATCCGCACGACTGTTATGAGCATCCGCACGACTGTTATGAGCATCCACACGACTGTTATGAGCATCCGCACGACTGCTATGAGCATCCGCACGACTGTTATGAGCATCCGCACGACTGCTATGAGCATCCACACGACTGTTATGAGCATCCGCACGACTGTTATGAGCATCCGCACGACTGTTATGAGCATCCGCACGACTGCTATGAGCATCCGCACGACTGTTATGAGCATCCGCACGACTGTTATGAGCATCCGCACGACTGTTATGAGCATCCGCACGACTGTAATCCACATCCGCACGACTGTTATGAGCATCCGCACGACTGCTATGAGCATCCACACGACTGTTATGAGCATCCGCACGACTGTTATGAGCATCCGCACGACTGTTATGAGCATCCGCACGACTGTTATGAGCATCCGCACGACTGCTATGAGCATCCGCACGACTGCTATGAGCATCCGCACGACTGCTATGAGCATCCACACGACTGTTATGAGCATCCGCACGACTGTTATGAGCATCCGCACGACTGTTATCCGCATCCGCACGACTGTTATGAGCATCCGCACGACTGTAATCCACATCCGCACGACTGTTATGAGCATCCGCACGACTGTTATGAGCATCCGCACGACTGCTATGAGCATCCACACGACTGTAATCCACATCCGCACGACTGTTATGAGCATCCGCACGACTGTTATCCGCATCCGCACGACTGCTATGAGCATCCACACGACTGTTATGAGCATCCGCACGACTGTTATGAGCATCCGCACGACTGTTATCCGCATCCGCACGACTGTTATGAGCATCCGCACGACTGTTATCCGCATCCGCACGACTGCTATGAGCATCCACACGACTGTTATGAGCATCCGCACGACTGTTATCCGCATCCGCACGACTGCTATGAGCATCCACACGACTGTTATGAGCATCCGCACGACTGTTATGAGCATCCGCACGACTGTTATGAGCATCCGCACGACTGTAATCCACATCCGCACGACTGTTATGAGCATCCGCACGACTGTTATGAGCATCCGCACGACTGTTATGAGCATCCGCACGACTGCTATGAGCATCCACACGACTGTTATGAGCATCCACACGACTGTTATGAGCATCCGCACGACTGTTATGAGCATCCGCACGACTGTTATGAGCATCCGCACGACTGTTATGAGCATCCGCACGACTGCTATGAGCATCCACACGACTGCTATGAGCATCCACACGACTGTTATGAGCATCCACACGACTGTTATGAGCATCCACACGACTGTTATGAGCATCCGCACGACTGTTATGAGCATCCGCACGACTGCTATGAGCATCCACACGACTGCTATGAGCATCCACACGACTGTTATGAGCATCCGCACGACTGTTATGAGCATCCGCACGACTGTTATGAGCATCCGCACGACTGTTATGAGCATCCGCACGACTGTTATGAGCATCCGCACGACTGCTATGAGCATCCGCACGACTGTTATGAGCATCCGCACGACTGTTATGAGCATCCGCACGACTGTTATGAGCATCCGCACGACTGTTATGAGCATCCGCACGACTGTTATGAGCATCCACACGACTGTTATGAGCATCCACACGACTGTTATGAGCATCCGCACGACTGCTATGAGCATCCACACGACTGCTATGAGCATCCACACGACTGTTATGAGCATCCGCACGACTGTTATGAGCATCCGCACGACTGTTATGAGCATCCGCACGACTGTTATGAGCATCCGCACGACTGTTATGAGCATCCGCACGACTGCTATGAGCATCCGCACGACTGTTATGAGCATCCGCACGACTGTTATGAGCATCCGCACGACTGTTATGAGCATCCGCACGACTGTTATGAGCATCCGCACGACTGTTATGAGCATCCGCACGACTGTTATGAGCATCCGCACGACTGTTATGAGCATCCGCACGACTGTTATGAGCATCCGCACGACTGTTATGAGCATCCACACGACTGTTATCCGCATCCGCACGACTGTTATGAGCATCCGCACGACTGTTATGAGCATCCGCACGACTGTTATGAGCATCCGCACGACTGCTATGAGCATCCGCACGACTGTTATGAGCATCCGCACGACTGTTATCCGCATCCGCACGACTGTTATGAGCATCCGCACGACTGTAATCCACATCCGCACGACTGTAATCCAAAAAAAAACATATTCGGGTAGAAATATGTTTTGCCGATCTTTTTTGTCCTATATTAGAACTACGTAAATTTGCTAGAAATGTTAGAAAAATCAGATTTCCATAATTTTTGACAAATCGATAAACTGTGTCCCCCTGTTACTCAAATCGATCTTACAACATGTTGCATTGACTTTGCGGCGCCTATTTTACACACAAGTGTAGCTAAATGTGTCGTCTTGATGATGGATTCTTGAAATATTGTATACTGGTCATATTAAAATGTTCATGTAGGTAAAACTTCTTAATATTCTCTCATAACCGCGTCGCAGCATTGAAAAAGTTCGTATGCAGCCAACTTTTTTATTTTTAAAGATAACCATGTCATGTCAGTTTGAGAGTTGTAGAGGAAAGTTGGAAGAAGTTTTCTACCTGCTTACCCAGAGTGTAGGTTTAATTGTTTACACAATCCGAGCTGTTCATTGACAGCGCATTATATGAATGAAGTTTCGAAGGACAGGGTGGGGTGCAGCTTGTTACTCACAGCTTTATTACTGAGCCCTTCGAGCTTGTATTTCAGTAGTTCAACTGTCTATAGCCTATCTTGAGTGTGTGTGCAGCAGTTCTTTTATATTTAACGTGTTGTATTTCACGTACAACAATGGATAGTTTTGTGGAAATAAAGCGTGGTCAAGGGCTCGAAGGAGGGAAAGACAGGTTGTAATTAATGTGTTCAGTTATTTTAGGAATGTTAAACCTAACGAAAGTATAAATAATTTAGCCAATGAAACTGCTCTGGCTACAGGAATATCAAAGACTACCATTTTTAAAATACGTAGTGAGATTAGACAGGGGTCCAACGCCACGCCAAAAGAGGCTAAGCAGGACTTTGTGAGGAGCAGCATCCGACGCTAAATCAGCGAGTTTACATTCAATCCTGGTTGCAGTAAACTCCGATTTTAAAAATCTGCTTTCCATTCGCGTTATTTATTTTATTTTGATTGCTTTCTTTTATGCTGTTATTCAGCATACGTTATAGGTCATTAAATTTTATTTCTTTGTATGTGTTATGTTATTATTAGTATTATTATACAGTACTTAATTCAAGTCTTCCGTCACTGTACGATCGCTGAATGTGTGGAAAGTATACGCGAAACGCTCTGTGGCAACCCTGCCGTAACGTGCCATAAGACCAATGCTTCATTCTAAACGTTGGATGCCTTATAGCAGTTTTTCAGAAAGCACTTTTACCCTCACCTTTCATCAGGGGCGAAGCGAGGGTGGGGGACTCACCCGGCTCAAGCACCCACCCTAGTTCAGTCTTGCCTTCGTCCCCACGGCCCATGCCACACACTGGAGTAGGTAGAGTGTGTTGTTAAGTATTTATATGAACAATTTTAATTGTTCTTGGAATTACAGTACCTTAATATTATTTTATTGTTGTTTTTGTTTAAGTGAGGAAAGAGTGAGGAGTTTACGAGAAAATTTGTACCACACATGTGAACTAGGGTTGCAGCAAAATTAAGAAACTTGTCAGCACAGTGTCCATGTCCACTAGTTAACAAGGGGGAGGTTACAAGCTGAGGATTTTCCAACCCAAACCGGCCGTGGTCAGGCTAAAAACAGGACCAATTAGATCTAGACTTGACCCCCTTTGAAGAAAGGAATCACATACTTAACAGTGTTTCAAACGCACCAGTACAAATAAATAATAAACCAACAGTGCACATTATCGCAACAGAGAATTCTTGCTGCCAATAAAACGTGCTGTAACTGAATGGATCCAGAGTTTGTAAACGCTTTGCGTTCCCCAAGTTTGCCGGTTTCGTGGAGAAAGTCTGACGAAAATTGCTCGTGTGTTTAACAAGTAGATTTATTTTACAGTGACGAGAATCAAGGAATACAGATTAGTCATATCAGTGTTCTGTTTCCCGTAGATGTAAGAAGTACTTCAACAGCGGCATATTTGACAGTAAATTTAATACATTTGAACTCTTCAGGTGAATTCACGTATTACGTTAATGTATTGGGATAACAGTCTTTCATTTTTCTTACTAATCTCAATTAAAATATTTATCAGATGTGAGGTTCGAACCCACGCTCCCATGTGGGAACCAGAACTTACGTCTGGCGCCTGAGACCACTCGGCCAATCTGACAGATATTAATATAAGCTTTACTAAAGCTATATGGCGGAACTTCCCTGGTGTAACATTCGTTGCCTACTTCGCAATATGTTCGTGCGTCACCTTGATAATGACGAGTGTGTTCAATGTATATTTTGTACTAGCAATTGTACTATTTTGTGTCGCCTCCGTAGCGTAACGGTCAGCATGGTCAGCTGCCGCCCCGGAGGTCCTGGGTTCGATTCCCGGCTCTGCCACGAAATTTGAAAAGTGGTATGAGGACTGGAACGGGGTCTACTCAGTCTCGGGTGGTCCAAATGAGTAGAGGGGGGGGGGGGGGTGTTCGATTCCCACCTCAGCCATCCTCGAAGTGGTTTCACACTTCGTCTTCGGGCAAATGCCGGGATGGTACCTACTGTAAGGCCACGGCCGCCTCCTTCCCTCTTCCTAGCCTATCCATCCCAATCTTCCATCCCTTCCCATCCCTCATGAGGCCCCTGTTTGCTTTGCAGGTGAGGCCGCCTGGGCGAAGTGCTCAGATGTTCCCAGCTCCAGGACACTGCCACCAACCACCAACCTAGAGGGTAAATTGACTAAATAAAATATAATTGTTATACTACAAAGCTTCGCCCGGGAACATTTATGAAAGCAGTACGTGCTAGGTCGTAAAAGCTGTCGCCTCAGTAATTGAATGAGATTGTTGGAAAAAATTAAAACGTAAAAACACTTATAGCGATGTATTGAAGGTTCTTTGTAGAACTTTTCATGCCGAACAATTCTTGAACAAGTCTATTGATATTTTTAACGGTTTGCCGAGCGTAAGCTTAAAAAGCGCACGGATGCCAGGTTTCTTTTTCGACTTTTTCACTGAAATCGTTACTGCTTGGCTACCTTTGATCATAAATAAAGTATTTTCTACAGAAATCTTCCTCGAGATATCCTTTAAAGAATGGTGAAAACCGCATCAAAATCCATCCAGTGGTTCTCGAGATTGCCCGTGACATCCAAGAATCGGGAACTTCGTTTTATACTATGTAGAGATTTAGTGAAATTACCTGATAGTGTGAACATAGCACAGCCAAAGCATAAGGCTTATTATTTTCCATTTTTAATTAGTTCTGGCAACGCCACTTTCTAGTTATTCAAATAGCTTGCCACGGTGGGTGAGTGATCTACTAACCCCAAGATTGCAGGTTCGCTCCTGGCCGTGGTAAGTGATTTTTTGAAAGGCGGCAAAAATACGATACGCATGTCATACGATGTTGCCATGTCAAAGAACCCATTTGAACTCAGTAGGCCGAGTTCATAATGGCAAAATTAATCTCGGGAGTTTCCGCCAACACAAAGTTCCTCATTTCTCTACTAGAAAGCGCTATGATGTTCAAGGAGATTAGATATCTATTATCAAACCTCCTTGACTTTCATAGTGATTCAAGGAACAACGAAATTCGACATGCAAACTACCCTCTGGGTGTCAAATTACAAAGCTTGCACCCGGCATCCAAGGCTATACGCTATTATTAATATTATCATTATTATTAGTTATTCAAGTAACTTGTCGGTTAACCACTTCAAATATGTTATTGTTCTTTGTTCACATAATGGCGAACCAGTAATTAAGCAATATGAGTAAACAATCTAAACTATGTTTTTTTTTCTTCAAGAAGCCCAAACTAGATATTAGTGAAGACACTGTGACGAGAATAATAATAATAATAATGTTATTGGTTTTACGTCCCTTTCAACTACTGCGGCTCTTAGAGACGCCGGGATGCCGGAATATTGCCCCGAAGTGGATCTTTAACGTGCCAGTAAATCTACTGACATGGCTCCTTCGCATTTGCGCACCCTAAATGCCAGCTGATGGTGCCAGGATTCGATTCTGCAACCTTGGATACAGCAGGTGAGAATGTTACCTCTGAGCCGCGCAGCCAGTCTGTGACGAGAGTTTCTGCGCAGGAATGCTATAATAAACAGAGTGAAATTAGTCATAGCAGTAAAAGAACACAAGTTTTGGAAGAAACTATTGGAAGTACAAATTTTCAAAAAGAAACTGATATAGAGTTATACGCAGGAGGTATTTAGGAGTATTTAGGAGTAACTAGGGGGGGGGGGGGGAATTTGCACATACGAGGAATAGTGAAGAACGCTTACAAGTCGCTTCATCTGGTTATGCGAGTGTTTAAAGGCGCTGGCAGAGAGATTAGGGAAAGGACATACATGTCCCTAGTCCGTCCGCTGCTGCAATATGCTGGGGAGTGTGGTATCCATACCAAATGTACCTAATGAAGGAATTGGAAGGAGTTCAAAGGAAAGCCGACAGATATGTAATGGAGGACCACAGGTTGACGAGTAGTGTGAGTGGAATGATTCAGGATTTGGGTTGGGAAAGTCTGGCTGGTAGACGTTCAAGAGCAAGACTAGGGGAAATTGCATGGGAAGACATTTGGGTATGCAACTGTATGCGGGAGCAATCCACTGCCTACTTGATGCGAGCTACGTTTTATACCGGCCAGTTAGTGAACCCATGCCAGCGGTGTTATTGAAAATGGCCTCTTATTGACGATATAGCGCACTGCCAAGTATAGGCGCGATTAAAAATTAGATGTGCAGTAGGTATCTTAAAGGCGTTTCTCCCAGTGATACGTTTAGACCAACCAAATATCTTAATATGATAATAGTGGAAACTCCCACGAGAAACTGGCGACACCGATTATGCGTGCCATCTAGCGGTTCGCGCAGACAACTACGAACTCGATTTCAATCAGCTGGCAAGTTTATTTGCACATGTTAGAAGTGTAACTTTTGGGCTATGTATGGGTGTTTCCATTACAAAATACAAAGTGATTAAGTGATTAAGCTATTTGGACCAACGAAGTTTCAATTCTTGTTAGTAGTCGGTGTTAATATACTGAATTCCTACGTTGTTTGGAGTGTTGGTTGATGCGATATAGCACTCGACGTATCGAGTGCTTACATTAAATAAGAATACAGCAAAAGTATGAAGATTTAATAAATCGTAATTGTTTTCACACCAAAGAACAACAATTTAAAGATGATTTATTGAAGCAATTTCTTTAATGGGGCCTCCAAACCTTGAGGTAAACTGTATGCGATTTACATTCCACATAGTCACATGGCTTACAGTACGTCGTTGTACCGATCTCCGCCACCGCGCGCGCTCATTGTTTCCGTCCCATCCATTTCCGTCTCTTTTCCAAAATCACTCCCACAAAAATTTCCAGCTACCGAGTGCCACAAAAATATCCAGATACCGAGTGGAAAGATGTCACACATCAAAAATCCAGTTCAACATTGTATTCTAAAAACTATCCGCAAATTTACTCTACACATTATCTGCAGCTTATCCGTACAGTCATGCCAAGGATATCCACGCCCATGGCCCATGGCTTTATTTCTAGTTACTGGAGACAAGCAGGAACGTGTTCCGAGATCTTCAGTTCGTACGGTACTCATCGTCGCCTCTCTCACGACGGAGTACACACAGCTTCGTGACAAGACGCTAGTTCGATTCCAACCTCAGCAAGTGATTTTCCGTGGTTTCACACTTCTACTCCAGGCGAATGGCGAGAGGTAACTAAAGGTCACGGCCGCCTCCTACCCAAATCCGACTTCGTTTACAAGTATACACACAATTAGAGATAACCCCAACAACACAGGTTATCATACACATACTCAAATACCCCAGATTTACTCCAAAATTCGTTCCTGAACAGTTCTGCAAAGATTAATTGGAACGTTTCTAGAGGGAGCTTGCCAATACTCCTGCGCAGTTCTGTTTAGATTACTTGCCGTAATTTGTTTGAAGTGATAAGCAATAAGCAAAATATCTTTCATAACACGGCTATCAGCTAACAACCCAATATTACACGTTGCACTGACTGGTCCATGGCACATTTGATAATGGAACGTTTTGGCTGCGCGCTGGTTGTATATTTTTGTCGTGTATTGTTCGTGTTATCTCTAATGTGTATGTGCAGCCGTGAAATGTAGTATTTTGGTGTTTCAGAGGGGGGGGATCAGTCATCAAAGTTGTGTACCTTCTGTCGCAGTCACCGAGGAGGGGAGAAAGCACATCATTCCAGGCCTCCACTACTTCTCTTCCACCCCTCGGAGGGTATCATTGGGTTGGACCCTACATTCTCAGTTGGATTCAGGTTGGCACCGCAAGGTGGCCAATCAATAATCTCTATTTAAACCAGCTTTGCGAACCATTCTCGAACCGATTGGGACTTGTGGACCGGAGACCAGTCTTGCTGAAATTGAATACATTGTCCCCGAAATGGCCATGATATTGTCAAGCGTATGCATAAACTGTACAGAGCACTAATCCATTTCCAACACGTAACAACGGACTCGTATTCTGGATTCTGTTGAGTCAC
This sequence comes from Meconema thalassinum, assembly GCA_946902985.2. NCBI lineage: Eukaryota > Metazoa > Arthropoda > Insecta > Orthoptera > Tettigoniidae > Meconema > Meconema thalassinum. The sequence goes on along the minus strand of OX336389.2, from coordinate 24,366,247 downwards.
GTGAAGCCCATGTGCATGTTCTCCCAGGCAAGTGCAAGTCGTGATATCTGTTGATCATCAAAGAGCATTTGCTTCTTTACAGCTCGCCAGAATATAGACCTGCCTTCTTTAAGTACGGTACCGTACCTCAAGAAGTCATCAGCAAGCAAGGGCGAGTTCTTTGATCTCTCGAACCGACTGGTTGTGGTTGGACTAGGATACACAATTATTTACAGTACGGTACATTGAAAGAGTCGCATATGTTGGGACATACAATATACACCCAAAGTCAAATGGAAACTTCAGCAATCGGCAGAGTGTATACGTCGAGATAGAAGTGTATCAGTGGTGGTGTCATTTTAGAGGCTTGCTTAATAATAAAGATGTGTGGGAGAAAGAGCTATTGCGGTTCAGAAGAAGGACAGACGTACATCTGGTATAACGGCTGAAAAACATTGAGCATATATGTAGGCTACTTGGCTGGAACGAGTAATGATACATACAACAAGATGTTCAGTAGAGCCTATATGTATGTTTTAGTAATAATTCTTTGTTCTAATCAAGGAGTATTATTGACTGTTCTTGTGAAGAACATTAGACTACAGTTCAGTGTTGTACCCTATATAAGACTTGCCATTAACTAAGTTTCGTTATAATTCCGCACCCAGAGGAATTGATTGGAACATTAGAAAAGTACGCCCATCCACCCCCTTGACTGTATGGAATAGTTTATCTTGCACCTTCTGTAGAGAAAGCCTTTTTTGTGAGACTATATATTTGCTGCGTTTCGTCATTACAACGATAATAAATATTGGATTCAATATTAATGTCTTATATTTCCAAGATGGCAACAGTGTGATAGCCTCACGACTAATGCAAGCGAGGTTTCTCCCCTCTATAACAAAGTTTCGTGTTGATTGTGCAATGCATGCTTAGCTTTTGGTATACAAAGCCCATATGCGCTCTACAATAATGCTAAAATGACATGTGTCTCTCAATTATATACAGTTTTTTGTTTGCATATTTTATAATTTCAAGATGGCCGCTACGCGTTCTAGTCAGCGTGATATTACTACAAAGAATGGTAGCGATGTCTTTTGTGTGGTACTCTTCTCCCACTAATTTTCGCATTAATTGTGCTATTATATCGCGAGTTAAATATATTGAAGTCTAGCCGGAACGTGAAAGTTTGGAATAGCCTAGCTGTTCTTTTGACTTGGTCATAGGAAGCCTGTAACCTGTAACGGAAATTAGCAGTAATGTTGTTGTATCATAAAAATGCATTGAGTTATTCATTATCATATTCTATATTTTCTAAGCCGCCGCACGTTGTATTCAGTGACTTATTTTTATGGCTAACCTCAGCAAAGTCACTTATAGGCCTATGATACTTCTTTCTTACTAAGTTTCGTTTTAATTGCGTAATTATATTCTGAATATTTCACAGTTAACTTACGTTTTAATATTACACCCAGCCACCATCTTGAAAATTTAGAGTCGCTGTTATTTTGCTTTGGGCATACAATACTCCATATAGAGTTCTACCTTATCAATAATTTTCGTTATTGTACTTCTAAAACATGGAAAGTTATTAATTTTTGAATTATGAAATTTCAGGATGGCCGCTGTGCACTCTATTCAGTGTGATAAATTTATCTCTAACTCTACTGACGCATCTTAAACAATACTACTCTTCTACTAAGCTTCACCTTAATTGTGCAATGACATTCTGATTTACTATTTTGTATAGTCTACTTTAATCGTGCGCCTATCCACCATTTTGAATCCATGGGGTTACTGTTCTTTTGCTTTGGGCATACGAAGCGACTTATAAGGTTCTGTTTTATTATTCAAATTTCGTTATTATAGCTCTAGGATACCGAAAGTTATTAATGTATTTGGAAATTTCTGTGCACTGTATTCAATATGACAATCTGACTAACGCAAGTGAGATCTCTAATATGTAACGCCCTGCGTGGATGCGTGCGGATAATGTTTGCAGTAAATTTGCAGATAGTTTTTAGAATACAATCGAATCCGAACTTGTTGAATATCATCAGGAATATCAGGACACGGATGTTTATGACTTATAGTCTACTGTATTTTGTTTTCATGACAAATGTAAGATGATGATTTACGCTAATCTCATTCAAATTATGTCAATAAACAAAATAGCTTGCCATGGTGCGTGAGTGGTTAACATGTCGGTCTACTAACCCCAAGCTTGTAGGTTCGCTCCTGGCCGTGGTAAGTGATTTTTGAAAGGCGGCAAAAATACGATACGCATGTCATACGATGTTGGCATGTCAAAGAACCCATTTGAATTCAGTAGCCCGTGTTCATTACGGCAAAATTGATCTCGGGATTTTCCGCCAACACAAAGTTCCTCATTTCTCTACTAGAAAGCGCTATAGTGTCAAGGAGCTTAGATATCAAAAACCTCCTTGACTTTCATAGTGCTTCAAGGAGCGATATGAAATTCAACATTCGTCAAATAACAAAGCCTACACCCAGCACCCGAGGCCATACGATATTATTATTATTATTATTATTATTAAGCACAATGAACACTCCGAACTGATAGGGGTTGTATTTCTGGCTGTATAACATTGCACATGACACACAAGGCCTCTCCTCAAATGTCTAAATGTGTTGCTTGAATATTTTAAAAATATTATTATAAAGCCAGTCGATTCGGATAACAGTCGTGTGGATGCGGGGCGGATGTGGATAACAGTCGTGTGGATGCGGGGCGGATGTGGATAACAGTCGTGTGGATGCGGGGCGGATGTGGATAACAGTCATGTGGATGTGGGGCGGATGTGGATAACAGTCGTGTGGATGCGGGGCGGATGTGGATAACAGTCGTGTGGATGTGGGGCGGATGTGGATAACAGTCGTGTGGATGCGGGGCGGATGTGGATAACAGTCGTGTGGATGCGGGGCGGATGTGGATAACAGTCGTGTGGATGCGGGGCGGATGTGGATAACAGTCGTGTGGATGCGGGGCGGATGTGGATAACAGTCGTGTGGATGCGGGGCGGATGTGGATAACAGTCGTGTGGATGCGGGGCGGATGTGGATAACAGTCATGTGGATGTGGGGCGGATGTGGATAACAGTCGTGTGGATGCGGGGCGGATGTGGATAACAGTCATGTGGATGTGGGGCGGATGTGGATAACAGTCGTGTGGATGCGGGGCGGATGTGGATAACAGTCGTGTGGATGCGGGGCGGATGTGGATAACAGTCGTGTGGATGCGGGGCGGATGTGGATAACAGTCGTGTGGATGCGGGGCGGATGTGGATAACAGTCGTGTGGATGTGGGGCGGATGTGGATAACAGTCGTGTGGATGCGGGGCGGATGTGGATAACAGTCGTGTGGATGTGGATAACAGTCGTGTGGATGTGGGGCGGATGTGGATAACAGTCGTGTGGATGCGGGGCGGATGTGGATAACAGTCGTGTGGATGCGGGGCGGATGTGGATAACAGTCGTGTGGATGCGGGGCGGATGTGGATAACAGTCGTGTGGATGTGGGGCGGATGTGGATAACAGTCGTGTGGATGCGGGGCGGATGTGGATAACAGTCGTGTGGATGCGGGGCGGATGCAGATAACAGTCGTGTGGATGTGGGGCGGATGTGGATAACAGTCGTGTGGATGTGGATAACAGTCGTGTGGATGCGGGGCGGATGTGGATAACAGTCATGAGGATGCGGGGCGGATGTGGATAACAGTCGTGAGGATGCGGGGCGGATGTGGATAACAGTCGTGTGGATGCGGGGCGGATGTGGATAACAGTCATGAGGATGCGGGGCGGATGTGGATAACAGTCGTGTGGATGCGGGGCGGATGTGGATAACAGTCGTGTGGATGTGAGGCGGATGTGGATAACAGTCGTGTGGATGTGGGGCGGATGTGGATAACAGTCGTGTGGATGTGAGGCGGATGTGGATAACAGTCGTGTGGATGTGGATAACAGTCGTGTGGATGCGGGGCGGATGTGGATAACAGTCGTGCGGATGCGGGGTGGTTGCGGATAACAGTCGTGTGGATGCGGGGTGGTTGCGGATAACAGTCGTGTGGATGCGGGGCGGATGTGGATAACAGTCGTGTGGATGCGGGGCGGATGTGGATAACAGTTGTGTGGATGCGGGGCGGATGCAGATAACAGTCGTGTGGATGCGGGGCGGATGTGGATAACAGTCGTGTGGATGCGGGGCGGATGTGGATAACAGTCGTGTGGATGCGGGGCGGATGTGGATAACAGTCGTGTGGATGTGGGGCGGATGTGGATAACAGTCGTGTGGATGCAGATAACAGTCGTGTGGATGCAGATAACAGTCGTGTGGATGCGGGGCGGATGTGGATAACAGTTGTGTGGATGCAGATAACAGTCGTGTGGATGTAGGGCGGATGTGGATAACAGTCGTGTGGATGCAGATAACAGTCGTGTGGATGCAGATAACAGTCGTGTGGATGCGGGGCGGATGTGGATAACAGTTGTGTGGATGCAGATAACAGTCGTGTGGATGTAGGGCGGATGTGGATAACAGTTGTGTGGATGCAGATAACAGTCGTGTGGATGCGGGGTGGATGTGGATAACAGTCGTGCGGATGCAGATAACAGTCGTGTGGATGTAGGGCGGATGTGGATAACAGTCGTGCGGATGCAGATAACAGTCGTGTGGATGCAGATAACAGTCGTGTGGATGCGGGGTGGATGTGGATAACAGTCGTGCGGATGCGGGGTGGTTGCGGATAACAGTCGTGCGGATGCAGATAACAGTCGTGCGGATGCGGGGTGGATGTGGATAACAGTCGTGTGGATGCAGATCACAGTCGTGTGGATGCGGGGCGGATGTGGATAACAGTTGTGTGGATGCAGATAACAGTCGTGTGGATGTAGGGCGGATGTGGATAACAGTTGTGTGGATGCAGATAACAGTCGTGTGGATGCAGATAACAGTCGTGCGGATGTAGGGCGGATGCAGATAACAGTCGTGCGGATGTAGGGCGGATGCAGATAACAGTCGTGTGGATGTAGGGCGGATGCAGATAACAGTCGTGTGGATGCAGATCACAGTCGTGTGGATGCGGGGCGGATGTGGATAACAGTTGTGTGGATGCAGATAACTGTCGTGTGGATGTAGGGCGGATGTGGATAACAGTTGTGTGGATGCAGATGACAGTCGTGTGGATGCAGATAACAGTCGTGCGGATGTAGGGCGGATGCAGATAACAGTCGTGTGGATGTAGGGCGGATGCAGATAACAGTCGTGTGGATGTAGGGCGGATGCAGATAACAGTCGTGCGGATGTAGGGCGGATGCAGATAACAGTCGTGCGGATGTAGGGCGGATGCAGATAACAGTCGTGTGGATGTAGGGCGGATGCAGATAACAGTCGTGTGGATGTAGGGCGGATGCAGATGACAGTCGTGTGGATGCAGATAACAGTCGTGCGGATGTAGGGCGGATGCAGATAACAGTCGTGTGGATGTAGGGCGGATGCAGATAACAGTCGTGTGGATGTAGGGCGGATGCAGATAACAGTCGTGCGGATGTAGGGCGGATGCAGATAACAGTCGTGTGGATGTAGGGCGGATGCAGATAACAGTCGTGTGGATGCAGATAACAGTCGTGTGGATGCGGGGCGGATGTGGATAACAGTTGTGTGGATGCAGATAACAGTCGTGTGGATGTAGGGCGGATGTGGATAACAGTTGTGTGGATGCAGATAACAGTCGTGTGGATGCGGGGTGGTTGCGGATAACAGTCGTGCGGATGGGGGTGGATGTGGATAACAGTCGTGCGGATGGGGGTGGATGTGGATAACAGTTGTGTGGATGCAGATAACAGTCGTGTGGATGTGGGGTGGTTGCGGATAACAGTCGTGCGGATGGGGGTGGATGTGGATAACAGTTGTGCGGATGCGGATAACGTTTGATTATCCGCACAGGGCTCAACTAATATGATGCTCACCCAATTCTAATAGTTTTCACAGCCGCCATCTTGAATGTATGGAGAGGCCACATACATGGCCTTACCCTGTCACTGATTTTCGTTACAATAAGTCTTAAGTGTTTAGAGTGTTTTTAATCTTTCATAATTTCAAGATGGTGGCTGCGCATAACATACAGTCTCATGTAGTTGTCACGTTGATGACACAGGGTCCTTACATAGATCTATCTGTATGCCAAATACTGTGAACATTGATTCTTTCGATCTTAAATTATGGATAATAATAATTGCCTAATTCACACAGCCGCCATCTTGAAATTATTTGGTTGATCCCCTTGTAGATTAGATGCCAGGCGCTTCCTACATGAAGGTATATTTTTCTAAACTTTGGTGGAGTTGTTATGATTAGTTTAGTCATAATTTGATTTAAGCTTTGAACATTTGGATGGCCACCATTCTGTTTTGTTTAAGATGGTGGCGGTATAAAACATGACACTGAGTTACCCTTTGCTAGGGCTGCCTCTGAACCAAAATTTGTTTGATTTGGTTTTGTTGTGTTTAAATTGATAGGAGGGGAGACATACACACGCTGACACACGGATATTTTTTACAAAAATTGAAAGTATGGTAACAATTTGGATAAGGGGAAGTAGAAATTATGTGCCAGTGTTATCAGTTGGAGAGAAATGAAACCCATTGCTTCAGTCTCATTACGGAGAACCTATCACCTAATACCCGTATGTTGGCGAACAAATGCCAATACCTGTGTAGCAGAGGATTACGCGATAGACGGAATTCGATCATCCAACATTTAAGTTCTCAAGATGGTAGGAAGAGCACTACAACAACGAACCTTTGAGCAAGTCCATTTTTCGACAATATTCCACTATATGCTTCGCATCAACATGGAAAGATTCACGGCTAGAAAATGCTGTAATTAAAGCTTGATGATCGTAACATTCGGTTCTGACTGTAATCGGGAACTACAAATGTGTCAGCTGCTCATTTTATGTGAACTGTTGAGTACATTAATAATGTCATACTTTGTTCTTTCCTCTTTAGCTATTGGTAGATGAATACGATGATCTTTCAGAGCCGAACAACAAACTCTTAATTGCTATTGAAAATGTCAGGCGCTGTGGCTGCCAACTTTACATACTTCTTATATCGAATGGATGGCAGCTCTCTGGTCTCCTGAGATTCGGGGACAGGTAAGTTATAAAACAGTACCGTCAACTTGCAACACCAGGGCAACTTGCTACATTTTCAGGCCATTTTCGTTTCTTCACTCTGACAAGCCCGTAAGTTTACACTTCAGTCAGATGTGTTGAAAACATTGTTGTAGGCCAGTTGCACCATGTGTCGATGTTTTTAATGGATGTCTTACGCTGTTCTGTTGTGTCTTTCTACTCGTGGCAAGTTGCTCTTTAGTTTTAGAGATGAAACTGACCTGAATATCGTCATCTATCCTAGTCAAACGATTGCTTATCAAATTTTTTCTGGGTATTGTCCTGCTGTACCATTTAGTTGTTGACAAAACGGCATTCAAGAAATTAAGCATTTTTGAACTTCATACGGAAATATCTTTTTATTGTTTGGCAGTTTCCGTATGGGGTAACTTGCAACATAGAGTCCTTAATTTAGGAGCTTTGCATTCGGCTCTGCATTTATCAAAATAGTACAGTACCGATACCTAACGCTAGTAACACAGATTGTTTGCATTCATTTGCAGATCTGCTGGTAGTCAGGAACCATGCCAGGAGCGTACATTAGAAAAGTAGGCAATAATGCCATTGAATTCCTTCTTGTTTGTTCTGACTTCATAATCTTGCTCTTGTAAAATTAGATTAAGAAGTCAGAAGAAACAAAAAGGAATTCAAGTGGTTCGTGGCTCAGGTGAAGGATGTAAAAGTCAAGGAGAACATTTCTTGTTGAGAAGAAGTAAAAAGGTTGTGAACAATTTTACTTTTCCCTTGGTTGATGACGTCATGGACGTGAAACTGGAAAACATTGTAAAATCTTGCAAGTCTCCAACACTTAACAGGGGACATCGCTCTTTCAATGAATATTTTCATGTTGCCGTGCAGCAGACTAGAGTTTGAGGGTTTTGCAGGTTTCCAATGTTAACTTAAAATTTTATAAATAATTTTTATTACAACTATTAAATAAAATACATCAAAATCATTTCTCAACATTTTGTATTGGTATTCTTGTAACTAAAGACCTTCAGCATGTTAGAAAAAATTAATAACTGTTGCAATACCCCAGTTGTTGACAAACTCACACATTTAAATGGCTGTTGCAATGGCTTGAAACACATCTATTTTTGGTGCCCAGAAATAAAATGGTGCAAAATATTTTCTTCTTTGTTATGTTAGCTTGTTTTCTGTGCCACTAGTAAACACTTATCTCATTTAGTTTTTATGCTACACAGCTTTGAATTAGAAAAGTGTTTTAAGTAACCATTTGACGGTATTCTGATATTGTAAATGAGGGACATTTGGGATTGCTGTGTTCAATGTCAGGTTATTAGAAACATGCATTTTGGTTAGAATTTCCAATATTTGCTGATATTTATGGCAGAGTTTCATATATCGCGATTTGAAGTCTAATATTATTGTTTCATACTTTTTCAACCATTGGAATGATAACGATTATGTATACTTTTTATCAGTTAAAAACTCTTGGTTATATGATAAGTTTCCAAGGATCTTCCAAGAATTTCATCAACAATAATGAACAATAATAAAATATATTTACTAGTGTAAAAGAAAATGAACCTCCAAATGTTACTTGGATGTTTTTGAAAGGTCTGTAGCAACATAGAACATGACACAGCAGTGCTTTGACATAGGACACATGTTCTGATACCCTATTCATACAATGTTACTCAACTTGTTTCGCTGATGAGCCACAACACATGAATCACACTGCGATATATTGTTATTTACGCCCGAAAGCTCGAGGAAATAGAAGTTACAAACTTTTGTATTATCAGACCATGAGAAGTTTCCGTCCATATGCTCGAGAAAACAGAAGCCCGACGCACTCAGGTACGCAAGACGTATGGAAGACACAGTCAGTCTGAAGGACTGGACTTTATATCATTTTCAATGCTACAAATGCTGAAAAATGCTAGAAAGGCTGGAGGCTTCGAGCGAGCACGCTGTGAAAGGAGGGAGCTGGCTGGATGACGTCACGCTCGCCGTGTCGTTGCCGTCTCGTAACTCCAGAGCTCACCAGTGAACTCAGTACACATGCACCAAGCAGTACTATGACGACACACACCTCTGTGCATTCTCGGTACATTTCGTGACGTTGCCGTAACGTAACAACCAAGACAACTAGATCATTTAAAATGATAAAAACATCAACATATTACGCTCATTCTATTGTAGAGTGTTTATTACGGAATGAGAGTCCTCCAGGGCGGATCAAGTAACCTGTGAGCCAATCAGAATGTACAGCAACTGTCTCCAGCTATCTATGTGTTGTCAGGCTGATACCACCTGGCCATAATAATATTGGTTCAATAATAATAAATAATGTTATTTGTTTTACGTCCCTTTTAACATCTGCGGCTTTTAGAGACGCCGGGGTGCCGGAATTTTGCCCCGAAGGGGATCGTTAATCCACTGGCACTGCCAGCTGACTGCACCACTGCAACCTTGAGCACAGCAAGTGAGAACGTTACCGCTCAGCCATGCAGCCAGGCGTGTTATCACGAAGGTCCCGTATGCTACTAATGCACTGAACACCATTATTATCCCCTCGAGGTGACCACAGACTAACAAGAGGGATATGCTTACAGTGTCTATAACAACCAACGCATACATTAACACGTATTGTAATCCAACTTCACCATAGATATACAGGCTGTTTTAGAAATACTTTTACAAACTTTGGGTATTGGTTCCTTACACCAAAACAAGAATAAAAGTTCATATACTCATTTGTCCCAAAATCCTTCGTTTTCACTTTATTAATGAAAGAACATTGTACAGTGACACATTAATTGACAGCCTGTTTGGAAGTGTTTAACGCATGAACTCATATCAAAAAACCTTCCTGACACCACAGATAAAAGTCTAACGGACCGTGCAAGCCATGGAACGGGTCCTCCTTCTCTGCCCAACCATCTGTCTTTTTATAAGGTGACTAAAGTGTGCAGGAGCCCCATCATGCATCCACCACATACGTTGTCATATTTGCAGGAGCACATTGTCATGCGGTAAGTCTGAAAGGGTGTTCTGGATAAAGTCTCTGGAGACAGCACCTGTATGGACCTACAATGCCAGCCCCATGGCGAGCCTGTCTGGAACACCTGTGCATTTGACAGTTTTTCCATCTGTGGTGTCAGGAACCTTTTTTGATATGAGTTCATGTGTTAAACACTTCCAAAGAGGCTGTCAATTAATGTGCCACTGTACAATGTTCTTTCATTAATAAATCAAAAACGAAGGATTTTGGGACATATGTGTATATGAACTTTTATTCTTGTTTTGGTGTAAGGAACCAATCCACAAAGTTTGTAAAAGTATTTCTGAAAAGCTTCATCCATACCATATGTACCAAGCGCCCCTCAGCAGAGAGCCTTACTTCATCTTATGAAAAACCCATCTCAAGATATTTTTATAATGTTTAAGTCTATTCATAAAATAATGTTTACCATCACCAGATATTTAAATTACACGTATTTTTCAGAAAATTATTTTCTAGTATCATCAATTTAAAGCGCACATTGTTACAGATCTGTTTCTTGAATACTTTTTATGAAAAATTGTTATCAATGAAAGGGAAATCCCAAGGTAAATATTGATCAACTTTGTTCATAGTTCAAATACTTTTAATTTATTAAGAAGACAATTACTGAAGAGCTGGTATAATATATTCTATTTTCACTCTATTTATTGACTAAGGTGGATAAATACGAGTACTTATGATATTTTACTTCTGATTCAAACAGATATAGTCCTACGTTTTCCCCTCGTATACAAACTATGTTCATGCAGCTTAGTTGGTTGAGTAGTTTTTGCGTGAAAGGGTAACAGTCAGACATCACTGGTATACCTTATATCATATAGACATCTTGTAACTGCTAGCCATGTTCACATCGTTGTGTGATGACTAGAATTCTTGGATGCCACTGCAGAGGTATGGGTTCAATTGTGGACACGATCCCTGTCTGAAGGCTGGAACAGGGTTCACTCAGCCTTGTGAGGCAGAGTCAATTCCAACCTCAGCCATCCCAGAAGTGATTTTCCGTGGTTTCCCCACTTCTAGGCCAGGATAATGCTGGGATGGTATCTATATTGAGGACACGGCTGCCTCCTACCCAAATAATAGCCCCAATTACAAATACGCACACTATTACAGGCATTACAATGATGCAATTCATCAGACAGATTCCACACACACACACCCAAGTACACGTGGCTTCTAACGTCAGTAAGCAATAAGATCATTTTGCTTTCTTAAAATTTAAAATTTTGTCTATTTTATTTCTACCATATGTCTATTGTGTAATGGAGTATGCAGTGTCTAAAAAGTTCTTGGAATTTAGTATGAATTGTAAAATTGCTCTTTTAATGCTTTTACAGTGTTGATAATAGGCCATTATATGAGATAGAAAGAATTGGTATAATGCATGCAAATCTGCGGTTGATTTCACGGAACTACCTGTCTATTTATGTATTGCTTCTCATGAACTAAGTAAGTTGCCTTCGTCACCTATTCACATGTTCCCAGCCTAAAAGAAACAGCTATTATCATAATACAGTATATGTATCTCTTACAGACATAGGGTTCTGAACACACGGGCCAAGTTTGTACTCCTGCACGATGTTCGTCTTTTTCGCCCAGAACTTCATTATTTATGGAAGAAGATGGTGAATGTAGTGTTTCTTCGTCGTTATGACGATTATCATAAAGGAGTTGAAACTCATGGAAGGCAGTGGAAAACTCCCTGGTATGAAATATCTACGGTGCCATTTCCTTCTCCCATTCGAAGAATTCTTGTTCCACTTCGGTTAGATATTTGGCGCAATGGAAGCTTTCATACTGGGATGGATGTATTCCGAGAAAAGATATCTGATTTGCGGAAACAATCACTGCAGGTAGTGACATTCCAGCATATACCATCGGCTGTGAAGGCTGCCAACAAGTCCAGCAACCTAAGAAACAAGAAGATCGGATTTGGTGGACTGGAGATAGAGGTACAATATGTTAACACTAACCAGCCTTTACGCCTGCAGACGCAATCCATTAAATGTGCACTTGTACTTCCATAATGCTAATGCTAATGTTATAATGTGATATCAAGTCTCAAAAAGAAATATTTTCCAAAGAAACTGCAAGCCGATACTCAAAACAGTAATAAAATATTGCCTAATATGCAGGAGTTCTCGGACAACCTGTACATGCACAATAGATGTCAAACTATGCACGAATAATGCCAAAACACTGAACACAATTTTACCCCTCCCTCAAGCAAATTATAGCCCCCTCTTGTTAGGGGCAGCATATATTATTCTATAAAATAAACAAACATTTTGGTCAAGTAATGCGTATCAGCCGAACACGTAAATCCATATCCATATGTCTTCTCTTCTCTCGCCACAAACTTCCCTGTCAAAGCAACCCCTCCCCCCTCCAGTCCTCAGGGTAATGGTGTCGATGAATAATGCAATTCTTGCTACACGGCACCTTCTATGGAGTGAATACTCAATAGAATTTGCTTCATAATATGGCACCAAAAGCATATTTACCCAGGCCATAAAGGATTATAATACTCTCCCAGCACATATAAAGTCAATAAATCCTGTCTTAAAATTTAAAAAAGCCTGCAAACAATTCTTCACAACTAACTTACACTCTGATACTCCCTAATTTATAAACTTAATAAAACTTTGAATAGTAACTTTCTGTCATTGTAAAATACTTTGTAACTTTGTTTTTGTATGTTAAATAATATTTAATATTCCTTATTATTTAACAATGTATAGTCCTACTATAGGGCCCCCTCGAGGACATCCTCTCTATGAAAATAAATAAATAAATATGTTAATATCTGTAACATATACAAGTTGTCGATCCCCTTGGTATTCTCAGTAATAAGTTATTAATCGCTTTCTGCATGAACGATGCGAGATATATCGCTCCCTACCCTCTTTGGAATATTGACCTTGGCTCACTCTCTCGCCAGCGCGTTGCATAACCGTAACAAGTCTGATGACGTGGCATTGATGCGGGACGGTATCAGCTCCTCTAGACCAGCTGACAAGTCGTTTGCGTATGAAATCTTGCGCATGTAAACGATCGTAACACTTTGTAAAGATATCCAACTCGTAATGATTAAATCTCACCAGGAAAATACTGGTACAGTACCATCCCGGCATTTGCCCGGAGACGAAGTGGGAAACCATGGAAAACCACTTCGAGGATGGCTGAGGTGTGAATCAAACCCCCTCTAATCATTTGAATCACCTGAGGCTGAGTAGACCCCGTTCCAGTCTTCATATCACTTTTCAAATCGTGGCAGAGCCGGGAATCGAACCTTGGACCTCCGGGGTGGCAGCTAAGCACGCTCACCACTACACCATGAAGGCGACATAATATTAATAATATTTTAAAAAATTAGAGTCTTTTGTACTTTGGGTCCGCACAATACTTTTAAGAAGTTGGCGCCATTGCATGCTGCATGCTATTTCCGCATGAAAGAACGTGCCTGCGGAGTTTGACAATTCGAAATTAGACGCACATGTTCCGACACTATATGACCTGAAAAGGATGTACTGGGGCATTGAAAAGGTTGCATCAATTTCAAAAAATCGTATCTCCCGTTGTAAGTGAGATAAATTAATAATTCAACCTGAAAACTGATCAGGAACTCATCGAGTTTTAGTTTTAGATGCGACTGTACTCCTCGCGTGACCTTCAGCCGATGCACAGCATGAGTGCGCGACAGGAAGCTGTCATTTCGGTCCTATTCAATGGCCTCCTAGAAGCCCCGACTTGACACCCCTAGACTTCTTTTTATAGGGATACGTAAAAAACATTGTATTCAGTGAACCGGTCAGAGATCTGCAACATTTAAGACAACCCATCACCGCTGCTGTTGCTACAATCACGCCTGAGATGATCCGGCGCACTTGGGCCAAACTTGACTATCGACTGGATGTTTGCAGAGCAACCAAGGGAGCGCACATAGAAACATTAACAGGTATGAGAAAAGAAAATTTTTTGAGTTGGTGAATTTAACAAAAAAATACTCGTTTTGATATCGAAAATAGTTCCTGAGCTATGATTTTTTGATATTGCTGCAACCTTTTTGGATGCCCCTGTATTAGCGTTTTGAAACACCTACAGTCCCTGAAACCTGCTCCAATCCACTGTTCCCGACTTACTGAATGTTCCAGCTGATACAGACTATCGCGAGGAAGATGAACTTTATTGCTGAGATATATGAGGCCGAGAACGCTGATGAAGAGAAGTGGGGTCGCAAGGGCAACGGTACGAACGCGAACGGTTCGCTGACGGGCCTGCTTGGTGAGGTGATGCGTGGGCGAGCAGATGTAGCCCTAGGGAATCTCCACTATACTCCATATCATCTCGATCTGATGGACCTTAGCATTCCATATAACACGGAGTGCCTCACATTTCTAACACCAGAAATTCTAGCGGATGTTTCATGGAAGACTTTAATTCTTCCCCTGAAGTAAGTACCGGTACAGTAATATGGAATATTGTTTAGTAGGTGTATCAGGGAGCAACATCAAGGTCGATTCCTCCTATGATGTGGATGATTACAACTATCTTATTATAGGCTACAGGGTGTCTCTTATTAATCACCATAGCGACGTAGATGGCATTGAGACAAGTAATTTGTCATATCATTCTGGCTCCGGGTCTGCGTGTGCGACCCGGGCGCGTGGGGTTCGAGGTTCAAATCCGGGGCCTATCCATCAGCTATCTTTGTTCTATCTGTTCCCCTTTCAAGTGGAAGCAGATTGTTTGTTGACATTAAGACCCAGAACCATAGTGATATGATATTCAACGTTTGCTTTGGTGTGCGTTAGGGAGCACGGGCCTGACCGCTAGAGCTGAGCCGTCACCTGATGACGTCATATGTTTAACAGTTGTGGTTCACTTTTAAGGTATTTCCGGGCACTTGCGACCCTAAGTGTCCTGTATCAAATTACTTGTCTCAATGCTATCTACGCCGCTTTAGAGAGTTATTAACATTAATAGGAGACACCTGTATAATACGCTAAGGTTTATGTTTCACAAAACTTAAGCTCCTAAACGAGAGGGAGTTAGGAGGTGTGGTTATGTCAAAATCTTCCAAATCGTCTCAATAGTACCGAAAAAAATCTTGCATTTCTTGAAAAGTCAACGGAAATATATATTTTGGTTTATAAAGTGCTTTTAAACAAACAAGACGATTACATTCAGTTTCAAAAAATGTAGCTTAAGATTGTAGGCTTAACCTAGAAAGTCCACTGTAGTCATTTGATGGAACCTGGCAGAAGAGAGGCTACACTTCACACCATGGTGTGGTTGTGCATTGTGACAGACACTTGGTAAGAGTTATTTTTGTTTTTTGTGAGAGAAGAAGGACAAGGAACAGTGCATCCAAGATGGAGTCTTTTGAGTGTTATTTGTAATGTGTGTGTATTTTCTTGTAAATAAATATCTTTCATTTTCCCAAATAAGTACGAAGTGACGTTTCTGTTCGTAACATCTGGCGACCGTGACAGGACATAGAAAGGAAAATGAGCGATATTCGAAGTTTGATCACAAAAGTGGTGTATGATGAAGAGAGTATCGCAAAGGAAATGAAGAAAAACCCTGACTATAACCAATGAAGGTCCCATCTGGTATACCAGGTATTTTTCCAGCTATCACAGAATAGTTCATCTAATCGCATGGATTCTTCGTTTCTGAAAGAATTGTCTTAGACATGAGAGGATCTCGCAAGAAAATCTGCAAGTTGAAGAGTTAGAAAGGGCTGAAATTAGACTCATTGCAATAATTCAACGAGAAAGCTTCCACGGATTAGTTGATAAACGTCTATCTTCACTACATCCATTCTTGGAAGATGGTGTTCTCAGGGTTAAAACGAGACTACTACTGCAAGAAGATTTGAAGCAATTCAGGTTCCCAATGATTCTCCCGGCGAACCATGTCATCACCTCTCGCTTGATTTTGGATGAGCACGTGAAAGAAAATCACATTGGAGTACAACTTCTTCTTAATCATCTGAGACAACGCTTCTGGATCATCGGTGGAAGGAGGACAGTTAGAAAAATTATAAGAAAATGTGTCAAGTGCCGGAGGCATGATGGACAACATACCGAAATCGCTCAGGCCCCTCTGCCCCTGGACCGCATACGGGAAGCCTGTGTATTTGAAGTGATAGGAGTGGACTTGGCAGGTCCGGTGTTCCTGGGGGATGAAAGTAAAGCTTGGATTGTGGTTTTCACATGTGCGGTGTATCGCGCTGTGCATCTCGAAATGGTTACTTCTCTCTCCACAGAGGCATTTGAGCAAGCGTTCCGGCGGTTTGTAGCAAGAAGATTTACTCAGACAATGGTACAAATTTCACGGGTACAGATAACGCGTTTCAAAGTGTTGACTGGGAGAATATTTCCAAACACTATTCGGTTGAACGTATTACTTGGAGATTTAATCCCTCTAGTGCTCCTTGGTGGGGAGGCTTCTGGGAAAGGTTAATACGTCTAATTAAACAGCTTCTGAAACGCGTTTTGGGTAAAGCCTGTCTAACTTACCAAGAAATGCTTACCCTTCTCTGCAGTATAGAAGCCACCATAAATGCAAGACCGCTAACATATCTGACCGATGGATGTGAAGATTTAAGTCCACTCACCCCTGCCTGCTTTCTACAAGAAATTAAGACAACTGGAGTTCCAGAATGTGATGCATTGGATGCTATAACCCTGAATCAATGAAATCGTCATCTTCTGAACTTAAGAATGGCATTGAAGAAAAGATTCCAGCAGGAATATCTGGTACTTTTGGCACTCGGTAACTCTTTTGTTTAAGAGAGGTGACATTGTCCTAGTTGGATCAGATGGCACTAAGAGGAAAGATTGGCCCCTGGAACTGATGGTAATACAAGACTTGCAAGGGTTGTTACATCTAAAGGAGAACTCTTGAGACCGATACAGCGACTCTACCCACTAGAAGTACCTGATGAAGACAGCACACCTTTGAGGACTGGCTTGAATAAGAAAACAGCTACTGCTTTAGGAGAGCCGACTGGAACTGGTGTTCAACCCCCAAAGACCACACGTTCGGGTAGAACTGTCAATGTTCCTGCAAGATATGTGGAGTAGTTGAGGATGTCTTTCCTCAACGGTGGGAGGATGTGACAGACAGTTGGCAACATTTTTTTTTTGTGAGAGAAGAAGGACAAGGAACAGTGCATCCAAGATGGAGTCTTTTGAGTGATATTTGTAATGTGTGTGTATTTTCTTGTAAATAAATATCTTTCATTTTCCCAAATAAGTACGAAGTGACGTTTCTCTTCGTAACATGCATACCAGAGGTCACTCTTATCTCGAGAGACTTACCAGCATAAACATTCACTTCCTAATGCTGTGATTGAAGCCATGAGACCTATATATAGGGACCTCAGTGATGAAAAACTACTAAAAAATGTCTGCATGGACAGACACAGAACCAAAATGAAAGTTTCAATCATTGTGTTTGGGAAAGGGTGCCAAAAACAGTGTTTGTAGGGTAGAATATGATAAAGGTTGGTGTCTTTGATGCAGTCATAACATTTAATGATGGTGTCATTAGCAGATTAAGTGTTATAAAGGAAATGGGTCTTAGGAGTGGAATGAACACTGAAAAAGCATTATGTCGTATCGACATGGCACGTGTAATGTTTGGTCAAAAAGCAGCTTCATCAGCCTCCAAAGATGCCAGGACCAAAAAGAGGAATCGGAAGAAGCAAAATGTGACACAGGATGAAGGAGATGGGGATTATGCTACTGGAATGTACTGGAGTAAGTCACACAATTAACATAAATTTTCAAATGCATTTTTCTCAAAACCTTTTTTTGTACAAATGTTCCTTTTTCTCAGGACATACAAGATGTAGGAAGCTGAAACTTGACACTTATACTTAACATGATTAGAGACAGTTTGTGTAGCAGAATTATAGAAATATCATCCATAGTTTAATTTTTCATAACAATTTTATCTGCAAAATAAGGCTGAAAAAATAAATACATTTTTAATAATTGCTAGAGACCTGCACATTATCGAGGCCGAACTACGTGCACTCTCAAGGCGAGGTGGAGAACATGTTTAGTTTCTGACAAAAAGAAACATAAAAAATTCAACTTTTTAAGTTATTTTCAATTTCTCATTTATTATTTTTTTATTCTAAAACTATAGTAGGCCTATATGATTTTATAAACTTCTGAATATACTATGCCCAAAGTCCTGTGCTTATGAGGCAGAAGTTTGAAAGAGATTGATTCAGTAGTTCTTGAACAATTAACGATTTTCTGTCCTGAAGTAGTTAAAAGCTAAAAGGACACTACTTTGTATCCTTAAACAAATAAACAAGACGATAGCCCCTGGCAGAACAGCCCACATAGCACTAGGGCCGGGCGGGTAGTCTGTACACAACCCATTATGCGAGAGTTCTCGCACGGGTCTGCTAGTTACTCTTAATACTAGTAATACAACCGACAGCGGTACCTACGCTCGCTAAAGCGCAACGATAAGCCATGGGGCCAAGCTCTCTGCTGACTCGGTAGACGCGTGGGTTCGAGCTCCACCGTCGGCCGTCCTTGAAATGGTTTTCCGTGGTTTCGTCATTTTCAACTCCAGGCAAATGCTGGAAAGGTACCTTCTGACAGGCCACGGCCGCTTCCTTCCACATCCTTGCCCAGTTTCATCTCTCCCTGGTACCTGAAATAAATACATGAGTTATTTATATACTTAATAAAACACTTCCCATAAAAAATGGAGGTTTAATTGGATGACCAGTTTCGTTGTTGAAGCGAACATCCCAGGTCTTGTTTACTTACGTTCGGTGGACATGGGCACGGACAGTACCGTATATAACACTCATGTACAAGTTACAGAAGCTCTTAAAGAATCAGATTCATTAAACAATTTATTATGTCTTATTCCATTAGTCTTTTACACTTCTGTAAGTGTTGCATTTTTAGCCTATTTTCAATTTTGAAAAAATAGGCTTATGAGATCACCTTTTGTCCGTGTGTCTGTGCGTGTGTGTGTGTGTGTGAGGTGGGTGTGTGTGTGTCCCTAATAACTTTTATACGGCTGGAGCGATTTCAATGAAACTCGGTAAGTTCATAGCACAACTCCGGGCGACCCCGACAGTGCCCTTCAAATTTTGTTACGTCTCACCAATCCAACATGGCGGATGTGCGAAATATGTCACCAACATTCAATATCTCCGAAACTATTAACGATATCACCCTGGAATATTTTACGGTGATAAAGGGAACTATTAAAAGTTCACCTATGTGACTATTGAAAAACTGGTAACTTCAAAACCAACAGGGCGGCCACGCGAATTTGCGACTTTTAAATAGACGTTTCTCGCGATTTAACCAACCAAACGCAATAAAACTTGGTACAGTATATGTTTATACACATTGTAATGCACCGACATCAAACTTCGTTCAATTGTTTACATAACCACAAGATGGCGGATGTGCGAAATATTTCACCGGCATTCTATATCTCTGAAACTATTAGCGGAATCACCCTGAAATTCTGTACGGAGATAAAGGGCACTACTGGAAGTTCATCTATAAGACTTTCAAAAACCGGTTAACTACAAAACGAATATGGCGGCCAAGCGAATTAAAAATTTTAAATAGACCTTTCTCGCGATTTAATGTTCCAAACGCAATGAAATCTGGTACAGGAAATGTTTATACACATTGTAATGCACTGGTGTCCAATTTAGTTCAATTGTTTACATAACCTCAAGATGGCGGCTGTGTGAATTTTTAAATTAAGTTTTTATTTCTTGTGTCGTAATCATGCGATCGAAGTGAAAGTTTGAATAATGAACCTACGCAATAGTTTTCCTCTAATGGTACATGACTCTATGGCCTATACATTTAACAATCCTACATGGCGACCATCCGAAATATTTAGACGGCTCTGAATATCTACGAATCTATTATAGCAATCAAACTGAATTTCTTTATGTTCATAGGGGCTATGAACATAAGTTCACCTATAGGACTTTAAATAACCTGGTGATCACAAATCCAACAAGGCGGCGACGCGAAATATAAATATTCACATGGACGTTTCTCGTAATTTAACCATCCTAGTGCAGTGAAACTTGGCACAGTAAATCCATATAAGAATGTTAATCCACTGGCATCTAATTTATATCAATTGTTTCCATAACCACAAGATGGCAGCTGTGCGAAATTTTAAAATCTCCTTGTTACTTCTTGTGTCCTAATCATGCGATTGAAATTTGAATGCAACACGTACACAATAATCTTCGTGTAACAGTACATAACTCTGGGACCTACATATATAAAATCCAACATGGCGACCATCCGAAATATTTAGTCGGTTCTCAATATCTACGAATCTATTACAGCAATCAAACCGAAATTTTGTATGTTCATAGTGGCAGTTAACAAAAGTAGGATATATGAAAATAGGCTGTATAGTTCTTCACGGAACTACTTGTTGTTACTACGTTTTCAGTGTTTAAGCATAAAAACTATTTTGAATAATTAACTTCTACCGTAGCGAGCATGTTACGTTCTAAGTTATTTTAGTAACCATACTATTTGAGTTTCTAATAATGTGATTAGCTTTTGTAATTGGTCAGTTGGTTGTATTGGCAACTCCAGCTATCTGATATGACATCTAGCGGTAAAAGTGAGAAACTTACCAAGTAGGGTACATTTGTCACGTGGTGACTGTTTGTATATGGTTTCTTGTATTGGTAAGTAGATCGTGGTAAATTCGTTGTGTCTTTATACATAAGTAATAAGTTTTACTCGTTGATAGAGTGCAAAATGAGTAAAAGCAAAGTATATTGCTCAGTTTACGGCTGTAAGTCGATGTATAAGAGGGCTGCGAATATAAGTTTTCATCACTTTCCAAAAGATGCAAATAGCAATAGCCGAAAGGTGACGATACCTAATAAATACGGTCAACAGGAGCGGGTTGGACCACTCACCACTACACTCACTGACGACAGGACGGGTTGTTCACTTATGCCGAGCCAAGCCGCACCTAGATAGCCAAGCACAGTCTCGCCGAGCCAAGCCGTACCAAGACAGCCAAGCTTCATCAGTCAGGTATCCTTCCCCGCTCCCTAGTTCATTTCCAATTACCCTACCAACCGCCATTACCTCGCTCTGCGATATCCAAGTCATTCCACTACGAGTCATATAGGCCTAATTTGACTTCACAGGGCAAATATCTACTCTGCAAGAACCTGCTACCAGTCCGATATTCAACACCAAACCTACCTGCTAACCATCCAACAAATCAAGCAATTCCTGTCTCCCCGGAGTTTTAATACAAGTTAAACTCATCCCTTCGCCCTACCAAGCAGCAAATAATTTCTAGAGTCTATGGTACAGTGAGCAAACTCAAATATACGGTAGCTTTTAAACGTATCAGCGCCATGACTCGAACTGCTCAAAAACAAATACCAGCAGACAACCAATGCTTGATAATATGCAATTGACACATAAAATCCAGTGGAACACACAAATTAGATCACGTGAATCGCACAGTTATACATATATACAATTAAAAATAACACTCTCATTATTTTAGGGACCACATTTACTGATTATAACCGAAAAATAAAAAATGTTGCATAACAAATGCATTTAAACACAAATAGTGCTAAATGTTCCGGCATAACTCAACAAGATGACAGTGTTTCGCCCCGGTGTGCTATTGGGCTCTTCAGTTGGTTAAAGCACACCTCACCAAGACACTGTCTAGTGCACACTGGGAAGGCCATTGCACGACGTATTTGATACATGTGTATCCACGTCACGAGCAAGCCAGTGCGCTATGGGAGTCGAAACTCCTTTCCAAAGCAATTATAACCTTACCTTGGCATTGAATATACAATTTTCATAAGAAAATATGCATTTTCCGTTGAGCCATAATATATTTTCTTTTGAAAATTGTATATTCAATGCCAAGGTAAGGTTATAATTGCTTTGGAGAGGAGTTTTGACTCCCATAGTGCACTGGCTTTGCTCGTGACGCGGATACACATGTATCAAATACGTCTTGCAATGGCCTTCCCAGTGTGCACTAGACAGTGTCTTGGTGAGGTGAGCTTTAACCAACTGAAGAGCCCAATAGCACACCGGGGCGAAACACTGTCATCTTGTTGAGTTATGCCGGAACATTTAGCACTATTTGTGTTTAAATATATTATGGCTCAACGGACAATGCATATTTTCTTATGAAAATTGTATATAACAAATGCATGTTATTGAGTATTTTTACCCTACTTATCCAGACCGATCGCAGTGCCCCAAGTGTTAGTTTGAGTTGCCAATAGACTTAGCTGATTTTTTGAAGGTTACTGTACTAACGTCCACTTCACTTCAGTCCAGTCAGGTAACTAAGCTCACGCCCGACCACGGTTTGCTCTAAACAAAGGGAAAGGGAATCAATGTCGTATACAAGGAGGCACTTATAGTGATAATCAATGTATCCCTTGCACATATCCTCGGTCCCCGCCTGGGGAAATGTGTGCAAGAAAACCGCAGCTATCCCAAAATGTAGTTATCTGAACAATATAAAAGGTGTCGCGCTATACAAAAATAGCGTATCTACACAAAGTCTGTAAAATACAAGAGCAAATAATTATACAGGTGAAGAAATTTCATAAAAGTGAAAGCATGCACTGGTCTGAGAACAAATATCAGTTCTGTTGTAAGATATAAAATATGGCCATGATGAAAATCAAACATTACTTGAGCAATCATAAATAATTGACAAGATCTTCATATAGTCAAGAATGGAAACATAAAATAGAATATTCATACATTTTACATTTTAACTTCATTTTTATTAAGCTAAACTTTAATTTCTGAGCTTCTAATAGATTTATAAATTAAATTAAGCATGCGAAGTGAGTTTTATGTTAAAATTGTATTATTTTAGTTCTAGCGTGACAAATAACAGTTTCAGTTATGTTGTATTTCGATATACGTGCTTTTGTTTCATGTTTTTACATATCTAAATTTCTTCGGTCATCACTTGAGACTCGAAATAATAATAATTTTAAAATTCTCATAACTGTAGCCTACTGTTACATAGCCTATCTTTTAAATTGACAGTAACCATATTATCATCTAAACTACATGAAATTTAAAACGTTGAGGATAATCATATCTAGCCTTGATTTTGACTGGAGACCGTATGGGTCAGTAGTCCGCAAATTCTAAAGTAGGCCTATTGGTTGGAAACTCCGGAAACAACACTTAAAAGGCTTGTAATGGGTCTTTCATATAAAGTAAGAACGGCAAGCGGCAGTTTTGTTATTCGCTAGTCCGGTGGCCTTGAGCGAGCCTGTGGCGCGCCATGGCCCCCTACTGTAGTATTGAAAGCACGCGCATAGTACATACGAGGGCTGGTGTTTTTTTTTTGTTTTTTTTTTTTTCAAGTTCCGATGGACTGTATAAAAATAATAGATTGACATACCAAACTGATTTTACTACTAAATGTTTGCTTGTTTTATTCTTATGTCTCAACATAATCGCCAAACGATTGAAACATTTGTCGTATCGTTACACCAGCTTTCCAATGCCCTCGGCAAAATATTCTGCCATCATTGAGGTGGGTATGTCTGGACAGACTCCTGAAGTTTTTCCTTTTTGACAAGGCGTTGCCGCCCAACCATACCTTCAATTATCGAAAAAGGTGAAAACCATTCACGACCACACTGTACTAACATCATGATAGATTTTTCAAAGAATTCAAGTGTGAAGTTTTGGACCATCTGCCGTTTAGTCCAAACCAGCACTGAATGATTTTCACCTTTTTCGAGAATTGAAGGTATGGTGGGGCGGCAACGCCTTGTCAAAAAGGAAAAACTTCAAGAGACTGTCCAGACGTTCCCACCTCAGTGGCGGCAGAATATTTTCCCGAGGGCATTGGAAAGCTGGTGTAACGATACGACAAATGTTTCAATCGTTTTGGTGATTATTTTGAGACATACGAATATAACAAGCAAACATTGAGTAGTAAAATCAGTTTGGTATGTCAATCTATTATTTTTATACAGTCCATCGGAACTTGAAAAAGAAAACAGCCTCATATGTACTATGCGCACGCTTTCAATAGTACAGCAGGGGCCATGGCGCGCCACAAGCTCGGCCAAGGCCACCGAGGCAGCGAATAACAAAACTGCTACTTGCCGTTCTTATTTTATATGAAAGACCCTGTAGTTGACTTTTCCACAAATGTTCATTGCTTATTGCTCCTATGGGACTGTATAAATGCTCTATGCAATTCACTATTTACTTCTAAAGCTGTGTTTCATCCCATTTCAGGCCATACATGTGGGCAGCGGTACTGGTAACCCTTATCTTGGGAGGCTTTATATTTCATGCTCTTTCCCGCTTCCAAGAATGGCTGATAGTCTCAGGAAATGGGGACTCAACTACAAGAGCAGCGGAACCAGCCGTAGAAGAGCCGGGAACTCGACCGGAGGGGCTCTATCTATTTGGAGATCTCAGCAACGGCATTCTGTACACGTTTGGAATGCTTCTACTCGTGTCTTTGCCCAAAGTGCCCTCCGGTTGGAGCCTGAGACTTCTGACTGGCTGGTGGTGGTTATACTGCGTCTTAGTGGTTGTTTCATACAGAGCCAGCATGACTGCAATTCTATCAAAACCAGCTCCCAGGTAACACACACATCTCATGAAAAAAAGTGTTATTCATACAGAATTCTATCATTTTGTACATAAAAAAAGATACGAGCCTTACAGTAGTCGCATGTGACGTGTAACATCTGACATGTTATCCTTTCTTGAAGTTGTTACCGTTTTCATTATCCTTGACATTCATCAACACACACAAAATCTTTTTATTTTTTACACTCTCACAATATATAACAATTCCAAGACTCTCTTTTTTTTTCTTCACTGCCTACTTGATATTTCTAATCTCGCACTGCCTTCTTGATACTCTGCTGTTACAAAGTAATTTGTATGTGATAAACATTCCACATGGTACCACTGCCAGCTGGATCACATCCCTTCTGGCTGCGTCTTACACACTTCCGACCGATCCACTTCCGTCCCATTTTTCAAAATCACTCCCACAAAAATATCCAGCAACCGAGTGGAAAGATGTGACACATCAAAAGAGGCTACAGAGCGCCAAAGGAATACATTTATAGGAAACTCCAAATCTAGAGAGGGAGGAGAGTATTCTAATACTAACATTCATTTGCCCCTGGAACACTCGGGAAACTTGAAAATTACGCTTGGAAACCCTTTGGCAAATGCAATTGAGAAGGGGGCCATTATAGTGTACAACACTGCAATTTATTCTCATATGACTTAGGCCTATTTGCTTGGAACCCTCGATAAACACTTGAAAAATTCTCTGGCAATAGAGAATTGTTCTTCCATTAAATTCTATAGTGCAAGAAAAGGAACGGGTGCTATTTTCTGTAATGTATGAATCCAACGAGAATCCCAAACGTAAGATTCCTACATTGAAGCATGTTTACTTGAATCTAGGCGAGCACTTGCTTCAAGTATTTTATTTATCGTATGGCTTTTAGTGCCGGGAGTGTCCGAGGACATGTTCGGCACGCCAGAGGCTGTAGCTGCTTCAAGCGGACACACAGAGGGTGAGCTACAAGTTCCATTCAATTTCAAGTAGTTCTAACTTTCGCTACCAGATGTCAATGATACCTAGTGGTGAACGTTGGAACTTTGATAGAGCGTTCCAACGAAATCTAACCTAGAAATTTAGCTTCACACAAGTTTAGTCTGTGGAAGGATCTTTTACAGGCCATAAATCTATGACATGGGACCGCCGGCTTTACTTCCCCTCCAAAGGAAGGCATACTGAAAGATTTTAATGCTCTTAAAAAATCTGACGATTTCAGCCGGGTTTGAACCCGCTATCTTGGGCACAGCAGTTCCGCATGCTACCAACTACGCCACCGAAGCCGCTAACGTATCGGGTAACTTAACCGAACTCGAGGTTCAACAGCAACGCAGAAAGGAATTAGCCTATTATTTTTCACTTCAAAACCATCGTTACTTTACACCTTACGAATCATTCTCTCTTTGCAAAAGTAAAGTTTTTGTGTTCAAGCTGTTTGTGATCAACCCTCTCACCATCTTCAGAAGGGCCTTTGCGCTAGGATAACGAACAAATAAGCTGTGTGTAGAAGACCAAATATGTACTTTATAATAAAAACCACGCTACTTTCCAATGCAATTGCAATTTTATTATTCTTAAGAGAACGATCATTTTGGATGTGACCTTGAAGCCTTACATGTAATTGCGTTGACTGACGGAAGAGATAAGATGTTCAGGAAGTCGGAGGGAGCACGATAGAACGTGGCCTTCCATTAGTACATTTACTTAATTTAAGAAGAGCGTACAATGTAACACTGGCATCTTTCGTGGAGAGGTCAGTTTACAATATTTTTCTTGAAATTGGTTCTGCAAATGAAAATTCTAAACCAGAATTGTAATTGAAACTGCCTAGCATCTGCATGGGTTTGGTAATAGCGATCGCTACATAGTGACCATGACATGGTTTGGTAATAGGGGCCGAACACTCGCTACATAGTGACCATGACATGGTTTGGTAATAGCGATCGCTACATAGTGACCATGACATGGTTTGGTAATAGTGGCCGAACACTCGCTACATAGTGACCATGGCATGGGTTTGGTAATACGGGCCGAACACTCGCTACATAGTGACCATGACATGGTTTGGTAATAGTGGCCGAACACTCGCTACATAGTGACCATGACACGGTTTGGTAATAGGGGCCGAACACTCGCTACATAGTGACCCTGACACGGTTTGGTAATAGGGGCCGAACACTCGCTACATAGTGACCATGGCATGGTTTGGTAATAGGGGCCGAACACTCGCTGCATAGTGTCCATGACATGGTTTGGTAATAGCGATCGCTACATAGTGACCATGACATGGTTTGGTAATAGTGGCCGAACACTCGCTACATAGTGACCATGGCATGGTTTGGTAATAGGGGCCGAACACTCGCTGCATAGTGACCATGACATGGTTTGGTAATAGCGATCGCTACATAGTGACCATGACACGGTTTGGTAATAGGGGCCGAACACTCGCTACATAGTGACCATGACATGGTTTGGTAATAGGGGCCGAACACTCGCTACATAGTGACCATGGCATGGTTTGGTAATAGGGGCCGAACACTCGCTGCATAGTGTCCATGACATGGTTTGGTAATAGCGATCGCTACATAGTGACCATGACACGGTTTGGTAATAGTGACCGAACACTCGCTACATAGTGACCATGACACGGTTTGGTAATAGTGGCCGAACACTCGCTACATAGTGACCATGACATGGTTTGGTAATAGGGGCCGAACACTCGCTACATAGTGACCATGGCATGGTTTGGTAATAGCGATCGCTACATAGTGACCATGACATGGTTTGGTAATAGTGGCCGAACACTCGCTATATAGTGACCATGACATGGTTTGGTAATAGTGGCCGAACACTCGCTACATAGTGACCATGACATGGTTTGGTTGTATAAGGGTCCGAACACTCGCTACATAGTGACCATGACATGGTTTGGTAATAGGGGCCGAACACTCGCTACATAGTGACCATGACATGGTTTGGTAATAGTGGCCGAACACTCGCTACATAGTGACCATGACACGGTTTGGTAATAGGGGCCGAACACTCGCTACATAGTGACCATGACATGGTTTGGTAATAGGGGCCGAACACTCGCTACATAGTGACCATGGCATGGTTTGGTAATAGCGATCGCTACATAGTGACCATGACATGGTTCGGTAATAGTGGCCGAACACTCGCTACATAGTGACCATGACATGGTTTGGTAATAGCGATCGCTACATAGTGAACATGACATGGTTTGGTTGTATAAGGGGCCGAACACTCGCTACATAGTGACCATGACATGGTTTGGTTGTATAAGGGGCCGAACACTCGCTACATAGTGACCATGACATGGTTTGGTAATAGCGATCGCTACATAGTGACCATGACATGGTTTGGTTGTATAAGGGGCCGAACACTCGCTACATAGTGACCATGACATGGTTTGGTTGTATAAGGGGCCGAACACTCGCTACATAGTGACCATGACATGGTTTGGTAATAGGGGCCGAACACTCGCTATATAGTGACCATGACATGGTTTGGTAATAGCGATCGCTACATAGTGACCATGACATGGTTTGGTAATAGCGATCGCTACATAGTGACCATGACATGGTTTGGTAATAGCGATCGCTACATAGTGACCATGACATGGTTTGGTAATAGCGATCGCTACATAGTGACCATGACATGGTTTGGTAATAGCGATCGCTACATAGTGACCATGACATGGTTTGGTAATAGGGGCCGAACACTCGCTACATAGTGACCATGACATGGTTTGGTAATAGCGATCGCTACATAGTGACCATGACATGGTTTGGTAATAGCGATCGCTACATAGTGACCATGACATGGTTTGGTAATAGCGATCGCTACATAGTGACCATGACATGGTTTGGTAATAGCGATCGCTACATAGTGACCATGACATGGTTTGGTAATAGCGATCGCTACATAGTGACCATGACACGGTTTGGTAATAGGGGCCGAACACTCACTACATAGTGACCATGACATGGTTTGGTAATAGCGATCGCTACATAGTGACCATGACACGGTTTGGTAATAGGGGCCGAACACTCGCTACATAGTGACCATGACATGGTTTGGTAATAGTGATCGCTACATAGTGACCATGACATGGTTTGGTAATAGCGATCGCTACATAGTGACCATGACATGGTTTGGTAATAGCGATCGCTACATAGTGACCATGACATGGTTTGGTAATAGTGATCGCTACCTAGTGACCATGACATGGTTTGGTAATAGCGATCGCTACATAGTGACCATGACACGGTTTGGTAATAGGGGCCGAACACTCGCTACATAGTGGCCATGACATGGTTTGGTAATAGGGGCCGAACACTCGCTACATAGTGGCCATGACATGGTTTGGTAATAGCGATCGCTACATAGTGACCATGACATGGTTTGGTAATAGCGATCGCTACATAGTGACCATGACATGGTTTGGTAATAGCGATCCCTACATAGTGACCATGACATGGTTTGGTAATAGCGATCGCTACATAGTGACCATGACATGGTTTGGTAATAGGGGCCGAACACTCGCTACATAGTGACCATGACATGGTTTGGTAATAGGGGCCGAACACTCGCTACATAGTGACCATGACATGGTTTGGTAATAGGGGCCGAACACTCGCTACATAGTGACCATGACATGGTTTGGTAATAGGGGCCGAACACTCGCTATATAGTGACCATGACATGGTTTTATTCAAAAGTAATTACCACAACTGTTAATAATACATTTATCCCACTGGGAAACAAGATGATCAATTCCAATTTCTTAGAAAGAGGTAGGTCGCTCAAGGATCCACAACCGTACCCACTCTTACACTTCCTCGTCTCAATGAAACAGACGTCCACGAATGTCTTTCTTCAGGTTGCCAAAAATGTGAAAATCACAAGGGGAAAGATCTGGACTGTATGGAGGATGTTGAAGTGTTTCCCAGCCAAATCGCTGCAACGTAGCCTTCACCAGATTGGCAGGGCATTACTCCAATGCAACAGGACGATTCCGTCCAACACCATCAATCGTTTGTCTCTGCGTCAGTTGATGTGGAACCCACTGCACGCAATTTTTGCAGAAATGCAAGTATATAATAATAATGATATCGTATGGCCGAGCTTTGCTATTTGACACCCAGAGGGCAGCTTGCATGTCGAATTTCGTTGTTCCTTGAAGCACTATGAAAGTCAAGGAGGTTAGATATCTAAGCTCCTTGAACACCATAGCACTTTCTAGTAGAGAAATGAGGAACTTTGTGTTGGCGGAAACTCCCGAGATTAATTTTGCCATTATGAACACGGCCTACTGAATTCAAATGGGTTCTTTGACATGCCAACATCGTATGACATGCGTGTCGTAAATCTTTGCCGCCTTTCAAAAATCACTTACCACGGCCAGGAGCGAACCTGCAAGGTTGGGGTTGGTAGACCGACACGTTACCACTCACCCACCGTGGCATGATAAAGGCAGGCATAGAGCAATGGGTATTGCCGACCAAAACACGAATTTCTTCCCCCGTATTCGTCGGTTTTCCCGGATAGGACCCATCAATCTACGCTATCACATCAGGACTAATGGCTCGATGGGCCTGTCCTGGATGCACATCGTTTGGCAGTGATGTGCGCCCTTCTCGGAATCTCGTACGCAACTCACGCACACTCGTCAAGGACGTGCAGTGTTTGCCATCCACAGCAGACATGCGACGAAGAGTTTTGCGCGGCCTATTCCAGCACCCTCAACCACCAGGAAACGAACCATTGGCTGCCTCCATTTCTACAGCTGAATGAACACACTAGGGCTAGGCAGTCCGTGCACCAACAAAGACATTCAGCACGTCAATACCTGTCACTTGAGATCAGTTTTTTTCCCCGCAAGAGCTAGCCTATTTGCGAGGTTTGAAGAGCGCATCTGGGTGTGTTTGAAACACACGCTTGCCTGAGTTGAGCGGCCGCTTTATAGAGTGCAGTAGGGACAAGACATGTGGCGCTAACTACTGGACGCAGTATTTCGATTATGTAATAAAAACGAAGAGCTGGAAATATCACAACATCGTGGGAACATGGTAATTAAATTTAATCCCTATATGTTAACGCACACCTGAGATATCATACTCCACTTTGTAGAGAAAAATTAAATAGATGGATAATTGGGGGTAGAAATACTTCAAGACAGTTAGAGATAAGAGAAACTGGGATGCTATCAGGGCCTTTTGCTTTTGTACGAATTGATTTGATAGCTTTCACAATCTGGTGTGGGTAAACATACATAAGGAAAAATTTTTCATGTGCAGGGGGAGAGATAGATGTGTATTTCACGACGGTCACTGATACTCTTAATGCATCACCAATTGATGCAACATTTGAGTAATGTTCATTTAATTGTGATGCAGAGACAGGCATCTCCACATCAGTGATTGAACTGGCACCAACTCCCAATGATTTTGCAGTCACTGAAGAGGTTGTACATATATTTCACTTTTGTGTTCCTGATTGTTTGTTTTGTCTTATTATGCAGAATTCTGTACTCTTCATAGACATTGGTAGGTTTAGATTTAATAAATGTTCTACAGGCTTTATCATGTTTTGATTTCTTTACTGATCCATGGAGCAGAGCTATGTTTTATATCCACTTTCTTTTGTGGTGCATGCTTATCATAGAGTTTATTTACACAATCATTAAATAGAGTCACTTTCTCAGCTATGTCAGTGGATTGATAGAAATTCTGCCAAGGGAGTAGTTCTGCGTCGGTTTTAAAATCATTTAAATTGAATTTGCTGAAGTCACGTGGGATTTGTAGCCAGGAGCACCCGACCTCCATGTGCCATGTGCCAACCCCATCCCCTTCCCTCTGAACCCGAAACCGTCACAATAGGTGTTCAAAGTGGCCTCCATTGGATGCACGTCGCATCATAGATTGCGGCACTCTTTCCAATGTTTCAGCCTGTACCTGAAGAGCACCACGGACTTCGCGAACTCACCGTTGAAGGTTCTGCATATCCGGAACAGGCGCACCATTCACAAAGCTTTTTAGATGCTCCCACAAGTAAAAATCCAGAGGGTGTAGGTTCAGTGATCAAGCAGGCCTCCGCATCTGGGGAAGGTGTTGTCGAGGTGTCGGCGAAAGTGGGGTGGTGCTCCATAGTGCAGTAGTCACATGACCTGTCTCACATTATCAAGTGTTCTGCAGGAAGTCCAGATGATATCTGCCGGGGCAATGCTGCATTTCTGGACATATGTTGATATGGACTTTTTTTTGCTCCATTTCTAGTCAGGAATCCCTCCATGCAGTTTGCCGATGTATATGTGACATGCAGTTAAACATTGATCCCAACAGCACGCGTAGAATCATGTTGGCAGCACTGTCGTATATCGGTTACTCAAAATTAATCTACAATTTTAGGTATTGTGCGTGTTCAAAGTTGAGAAATGTTGGTCTGCTTATTTTCTGATATATTGACATAAGGATACGAATTATACAGAGCATTTAACAACAGTTGGCAGCCATGGTGATTCTAAAGAATATACATCGTTATATCAGCTACGGTACTCAAAGCACATAGGAAATTTGGTTCAAATCCAATTGATAGTATGGAAGTTACAAGCATTCAAAAATTTGTACTATCAGCAGGCAACGAAACTTGTTGACAACGCTGTCTTATATGGACTCCTGAAAATTAATCTGAAATATTATCTATATGTGTGCCAATTTTGGAACAGTTCACGTGCATACCTTCCTGATTTTTCAGCAGTTAGTAGCACTGAAGTCATTTTCGAATATGGCCATGAGGTGTCCTGGTATAGATCTCTACTTATACCCAATTTGGTTTCGATAGCTACAGTCGTTAAGGAGTTGATAGGGGACAAACACACACACAGAGACAGACAGAGGACAGACACACATTTGCCCACATTTATCTCATGATTTTCATAATTTTTAGCCTACTTTCATCTTATGGGAAACTAGGCTCATGAGATCACCTTTTGTCCATGTGTCCCTGTCAATGAAACTCGGTAAGGACCTTGTCCAACCTCGACTGTGCCTTTCAAAATCCAACATGGTGGCCATGGGAAATATTTCACCGGTATCCCATTTCTCCGAAACTATTCCGGATATCACCCAGAAATTTTGTATGGTGATAAGAGAAAAGTACGTTCATCTGTGTGGAGCTTAAAAATCTCTTAGGTAAAAAACTAACATGGCGACAAAGCAAAGTTAAACTATTTGCATGGCATTTTCTCGCAATTTAATCATCCGAGCGTAGTGAAACTTGGTACGTTAAATGGTTATACAAAATTTAATCTACTGGCATCTAATTGAATTCAATATTGTTCTCATAACCTGTGCTCCTGTGCTCAATTTTAAAATTAAGTTCTTTTTTTTTTTTTTGTGTGTGTCCTAATTGTACCAGTATTTGCCCTCAACATTCGTCAAGGGGCAAGATACTGTACAGCGACCATTCTTCATAGATTTCAGTTCACTGCTGCTAATTGAAAACCAGAAGGGGTCAATTCTAGACTAGCTTGTCGTGGGCCTGCAAGGAATAACCAAGATATAATCTTGAGTAAACCATTTATAACATTAGTGAATCGAAACAAAATAAATTAGCAACTAACATGGTAACATGGAACAACAAAACAATTAACCAAATGAGATAATCAAAATATCTCCCTGGGCACGAAGCTAGGTGAGCACGGAATCGAAATTAAATGTTCAAATAATACATAACGTATGAAAAAGCTAATAAATGAAATTACATTTTAAATGTCTTCTTGAAAATGTCTTTCGTAGAACACAGAATGGCACTGTAAGTTTATCAAGTTATACGGTACCTTTCCACAGGGTCCCCGGCGACCACGATGTGGCCCCGGGGACAATCTCACGTCTTTCTAGTTTGACAGTCACAAAGGTAGTGGTCGAGGTACGCGCTTGGCTTCAGAGTTCATGAAACTCTGTGTCAGGTACGCCACAGGGTAGCTAACCCGGGGCACGGAATGCAACTAGTTTGTTCAAGCCGGAAAATATAACTTCCGACTAAAGTTTATCAATCAGCTGGCTTCAACAGGTTTACAACAGCTGGAAAAGATTTCGAGTAGTCCTCGATTTATATCGATCTTTCAAATCAGTTTCTTTTGGTCGGCAACTCGGCACTCCGTTCTCATAAGCACACAGGCTAGTGTTTGGAGGCGGGGTAGCTTGGTATTCTGTGCGTGTGGTTAGTTTTGAAGGATGAAGAAATTAACGAACTATTTAACATCCACCCAGGCATCGAAAAAGCTGAAAGTTAATGATTCGAACACAAACAATGACAAAGAAATGCCAACAGTGTCGTGTGGTGATGCAAAAGGAGATCACAACAAAGAGCTTTCAACCGCGTGTAACAGTGGGACGGGAGACATTCCCAAATGCTGGGATTTGGAGAAAAAGCAGGAATTTTGCAGTTAGTAGGAATGGTTGGTGGCACATTTCAAAAGTGCCAAAAATGATCCCAAAAGAGGCAAAACTGAGCAAGTCATGTATGGAGGACTCCTTAACCATATAACCAATGCCAACTTTATATTAGACCTTCCATTGATGTGTTGGAGTTGGCAGAACTTAGTGATGACTTGCAAGCTCGTGACATTGCAATTTATTCATCCCACAAGAAGATATGCCAGCAAATTAAGATGTTTTCTGAAAGAAAGACAGAACATGGCCCATCTCCATACTACACTGAAGCCTTGGAAGCAGAAGCACTGGTAATGTTTAAGGCGTGAATCTTGAAAAAGAAGCAAGAAATAAAAGGAATCATATTGATGCTGTTGGGTTCTAGGAGTGCCTGGCCAGGCGTATGGAGAACCGCCTTGTAAAATCAGAAGACATTGAAATCCCAGAATTGGCTACAGTTTTGGACACTACCACTTGGCCGGAAAATCCTGATGTAACTTATGGAGAAGCTGAAATAAGAAACTTGTGTAAACGTTTTAAGCTCCATGAAAGATAAATCTTAAGAGGTTTCCGGGAATATCTTGCTGAGAAGAAATGTCCATTGTCTCTCCTGCCCCTTATTAACACTGTGAGCAGCATCCCAATTTCGACGAGTGAATGTGAAAGAGGCTTCTGACAAATGAACTTGATCATGACTCCAACAAGAACATAATTGCATCTGAGCACAGTAGCAAATCTTATGTTCATCAAGTTGGTTGGCACTCCACTAAGAATTTTCAACCCTGTGGATTACGTAAATTCATGGCTCCTGGAAGGAAGACATCTGTCGACCGACACGAAAAGCAAGCAGAGGAAACCTGAAGATGGCAGTGATCAGCCTCTTTTACCAGTGTGGAATTTACTGTAAGCAGCACAGCAAAATGAGACACTACCACAGTGCTGATATTCATTTCACTTAATTTTAAAATATAAAATGATTAGAAATACTGAGTGCAGTTACCATCTTGTCATGTTGACCACAAATAAATTAACCCAATGCACCTTACATTTACCATGTCAGCCCGAAAACTAAAGACCGACTCTGCAAGTTGCCGAAAATTGCAAGATCGTCATGTTCTGTCGACTACAACGGAGAGTACCCCTTATTTTTTTATTTTTTTTATGGAAATAAGAGAGCACTGGAAATAACTATTATTAGAATTGTCATCTGCTGGCATATAATTCTATAGCCTACATATGAAAGAATCGAACATGGCGTCCATACAATATATTTCACCGGTTCACAATATTATCTCCATAACTATTTAAGCAAGCAATCTGACATTTTTATGGTAATGGAAGACTATCAACTAAGTACATATATTTGACATTCAAACCCCTGAGAAACACAAAAGCAACATGGTGGCCATGTGATTTTCAAATATTTCAAATGATTTTTCTGTCGATCTAATCACCCGACAGCAGTGATGCTAAGAACAGCGAATCTTTTCTCAGGTCTTAGTATAGACACATTAATTTGAGACAATTATTGTTGAATTTATAAGGTGCGTTCAGAAAGTAACGAGCCGGAGGCTGTAATGCGCAAACCGGTGACGACATCGGTTAATCATGGCGTGTGTAACGAGGTGTGGTTCCGACCAGAGCGTGGAAAGTCACAGCCTGTCGCTAGAGGGCACGCGTGCACGTCACGTGACGATACAAAGCGAGCAGCAGCATGCATCAATCGTCGCATTGCAAACAGTGACATGGAGGCGTCAAACGAAAAGCAAAGAGTTATTGTTCAGTTTCTGACAGCGGAATGAGTAGGGGGAACGGACATTCATCGCCGAATGTCACAAGTGTACGGCGAACACTGCATGTCCCTTGCAAGGGTCAAGGCGTGGCACAAGTGCTTCAGGAAAGGACGGGTGTCGTTAGCCGATGATGCCCGGTCTGGGGCACCCCCCTGCATTACCGATGACAACGTCCAGTTGGTTGATGCACTCATTACCCAGGACCGCGGAGTGACAGTGAACGCCATAGCCGCCGTGGTCGGATTGAACGTCGGAAGTGTGCACACCATCATGAAGGAACGACTGCACTTGCGGAAAGTGTGTGCCCAATGGGTGCCCCACAGTCTTCAACCACACCAGGAAGCATGTCGAATGGCCTACTGTCTTGGTTGGACGATTGATGCATGCTGCTGCTCGCTTTGTATCGTCACGTGACATGAACGCGTGCCCTCTAGCGACGGGCTGTGACCTTCCACGCTCTGGTCGGAACCACACCTCGTTACACACGCCACGATTAGCCGATGTCGTCACCGGTTTGCGCATTCCAGCCTCCCGCTCGTTACTTTCTGAACGTACCTTATATGTAGTTCCACATGTATATTATGTAAACTGTAATTATTTGTTTAATTATAGTGTTCCCCATGGTCCATGATCACGAAATTTAAAGCTTCATAAAATTGCAAGATTTATATAGTCTACTTAATATCCTTACTTACTAATAATAATAATAATAATAATGTAAAACCTGTCTCTAACGGAACCTTTAATAAGCGGAATCCTGTCCACAATGGATAAAATCACCGGTTTCGTGGATTATGGCCTATTATTCCTGCTAATTTACCTGTATTTAGCGGAAACTGTCTAACTTGGAAACGGAAACAAATTACAGTTTATTTTACAGAAAATGATGTGTTTTACAGTATTTCATTTACGAAACAGGAAAGTTTTACGAACTCATTTGACTACCCTTGTTGTTCACCTTGCGGGGTTTGGACACCCCTTGGCGAGATTTCTCAAGTCTTGTGCGGCCTTCACTTGGCAAGGGAATGCCCCACATTCTTGTGAGGATTAACGTACAGGGGTAATTACGAGGTATGCCAAGTCCAATGAAAAAACCTGATGTGCTTCTCACACAATACTGTAAAGTGATTCAGTGACCAATTGTAGAACGTTGTGCTGTTGTTAAGTCCGTAAGTGGTGGAAGGGAAAAAGTGCATTGTTTTAAACGCTAAAATGAAAGTGTCGAGCATTACCGAAAAGAAAATGAGCCAGAGGATGACGCCGGCGATGACAATGAAGATGGTGACAATAACGTAGACGACAATGTGTGTAGTTTGAAGACTTAGACAAGCCCTTTCAGCTGTAAATAAAATGCCAACCTTTTAACTCGCGAAAAATGAGGCGGAATTGTTTGATATTGTTTTCCACTCCCGTATCTTAATTGAAAGCCGTGCCTTCAGGGTAAATTGTGCTCAGCGCACAATCTCGGATGGCTGGAAGAATTAAAAGATTATGTAGCAAATTGTGTTATAATACTGTAGCAACAGCAAGTGTACAAAGTATAATTCTGTAGGTGTATGTCTGTGATCGATTCTTAACGTCATACCGGTATCTATGTAACTAATGAACACAATAACTATGCTCTGCAATTTGTTTTTAAGAACGAATTGTGTTAACATTTAGTGTTGTGCTGTTTGTGCTATTGTTGGTGTAACCCCTGCAGCAGAAACCACAGTACCGTATTGTATTTACACTCACCTGTATTTACCGGAATCCTGTCCATAACGGAAATATTTCTCGGTCCCTTGAAGTTCCGTTCAAGAAAGATCTTACCGTTATAATAATAAAAACAACAAGCCGTAGGAGTGGCACTTACATGCTAATCTGAAGTGATTGGATCTTCTCTCGAGAAGATTACATCACTCGTGGGTCCTACAGCCCACGTCGATGCGAGTGCCGACTTCCAATATCCATTTCAACCAATCATGCTACTACGACTACTTCTCCGAGAGTGTAAATAAGCTGCTCTCTACACTGTAGAAGGATGAGGGAATTCAGGTCTCGCGAGTAATGTAAGCTCGCACAATTACACCCTTTCTAGGAATGGCCCAAATGAATTTGGGAGTATAATATCGTCCCAAATGTTTTCCACGTTCACGAACCTCCGGTCAGTCAGGCGTGTGACATCACGAGGGGGGTACATTGGAAAAGAGATCAGGACCACATAAAGCAAATTTTTCAGAAGAGCAAATAGAAAGTTCAAAGACTGACATCAAACTGAATTTCACAACTATAGAATTTGTCTTGATAATACACAGTCCTTTTACTTCTTTTTCAGTACGGTAAATATTGTGGATGCTGATCGGTTTTCTCTGGATTACATATTTAAGATGATGCTATTAGTACGTGACCAAAGCAAACATGTTATTTACAAAATCACGTCATTAGAAATGATTAGTTAACAATAAAAATTTAACTACTTAACATAACAATGGCTTTATTGTTTTGAATTTCACAAAAAATAATGTTTGCTCATTTCTTGTAATCCAAAACTAACGACACTTGATGTTATACGTTCCCCGAGCCAGAAAAAATGTAATTTAACAACACTAAGACACTTCTGGTGGTGGTGATGGTAGATTTTAGGGACACGGATAATTCTTTCAAACAACGCTTAAATATCAATGGCGTGTTTCTCGGAAACTAATTGCTTATGCTCCGTAATATTTAACATGATGATGCACTCGCATACCTGCTATCTAATGGAGAAATATATTTTTTCACTTTTGATGGACACATCTCTTTTCACCTGTACCCTTCTTGTGTTTCAGAGTGACAATTGACACACTGAACCAACTTGCCGATAGTCAAATAGCTTGCGGAGGATGGGGTGAGCAGCAGAAGCAGTTCTTCACCACTTCTCTTGATGCAGCAAGTAAGAAGATTGGTGAAAAGTTTGAGGTAATGTACGACAGTGATCAAGCTATCGGAAGAGTCTCCAGAGGGGAGTTTGCGTATTACGGAAATATATTCTTTCTGCGCCATGCAAGAATTAAGAGGATACTTTTAACGGAAAAGTTTGGCCTTGACTTTGAAGGTACGAATTCAACTGAAAATACTGAAGAAGAAAGCAGCAAAAATGCAAAAGTCAGGAGTTTGCATATCATGCATGACTGCGTAATAAACATGCCAATAGCAATTGGACTTGAGAAGAACTCTCCACTGAAACCACGTTTTGATACCTTCTTGAGAAGAGTCATTGAAGCGGGTTTAGTTAAGAAGTGGCTGAATGATGTCATGTTGTCTACCGCTTCTAGGGAGCCAATGTTTCAAGAGGAAGGCTCTTCAAATGCTCTTATGGATCTTCGTAAATTCTATGGGGGACTCGTAGGTCTTGGTATCGGCTATTTTATCAGCTTATGTGTCCTCCTCGCAGAGAAACTGCACTGGAAGTACATCGTACAAAAGGGCCCATTATTCGATAAGTACGCGGTGAATATGTATCTCAAGAAGAACAATAAACTAAAACAGTAAAAATTAGCTACCGTCAAATGGGGTAACTTGCAGCACTTTCCTAATTCAAAGCTGTGTAGAATAAAAACTAAATGAGATAAGTGAAAAGTTACTTCACACACAGTTTACTAGTGGCATAGAACAGAAGCTAACATAACAAAGAAGAAAATATTTTGCACCATTTTCTTTCTGGGCATCAAAAATAGGTGTGTTGCAAGTAACCCCATCAGCCATTGCAAAAGCCATTTAAATGTGTGAGTTTGTCAACAACTGGGGTATTGCAACACTTATTAATTTTTTCTAACATGCTGAAGGTCTTAAGTTACAAGAATACCAATACAAAATGTTGAGAAATGATTTTGATATATTTTATTTAATAGTTGTAATAACAAATATTTATAAATTTTAAGTTAACATTGGAAACCTGCAAAACCCTCAATCTCTAGTCTGCTGCACGGCAACATGAAAATATTCATTGAAAGAGCGATGTCCCCTGTTGAGTGTTGGAGACTTAAAAGATTTTACAATGTTTTCCAGTTTCACGTCCATGACGTCATCAACCAAGGGAAAAATTGAATTGTTCACAACCTTTTCACTTCTTCTCAACAAGAAATGTTCTCCTTGTCTTTTACATCTTTCACGTGAGCCACGAACCACTTGAATTCCTTTTTGTTTCTTCTGACTTCTTAATCTAATTTTACAAGAGCAAGTTTATGAAGTCAGAAGAAACAAGAAGGAATTCAATGGCATTACTGTCTTCTTTTCTAATGTACGCTCCCGGCATGGTTCCTGACTACCAGCAGGTCTGCAAATGATTGCAAACAATCCGTGTTACTAGCGTTAGGAACCGGTACTGTACTATTTTGATAAATGCAGAGCCGAATGCAAAGCTCCTAAATTAAGGACATCTATGTTGCAAGTTACCCGATACGGGCACTGCCAAACAATAAAAAGATATTTCCGTATGAAGTTTCAAATAATGTTTAATTCCTTTAATGTAATTTTGTCAACAACTAAATGGTACAGAAGGACAATACCCAGAAAAAATTATGATAAGCAATCGTTTGAGTAGGATAGATGACGATATTCAGGTCAGCTTTACCTCTAAGACTAAAGAGCAACTTGCTACGAGTAGAAAGACACGACAGAACAGCGTAAGACATCCATTAAAAGCATCGACACATGGTGCAACTGGCCAACAACAATGTTTTCAACACATCTGACTGAAGTGTAAACTTACAGGCTTGTCAGAGTGACGAAACAAAAATGGCGGGGAAATATAGCAAGTTTGATGGTACGGAGTAAGATGGAGGGACACAGTAAGAAATGATGTCAGAACTGAAAAAACCTATACAACAGAATGGCGGATTGAAAAGGGAAGAATGTGGAAGTGCGAAGAGAGGCAGACTCAGGCTAAGAAAATGATCAAGAACAGTATGACGAGAAGGACCCTGGAAAGGTACCACAAACGTTCCGACCTGGCTGCAAATGGACAAGGGGAACTGATGATGATAAAGACGAAGATACTCACAAGTGGAAATTATTCGAACGTTGAGTTCGAGCCGTGTTTAAGTTATAATTTTGATTTTGTTATCGTTCTGTAGTTACAAAATAATACAATTAGTTTCGAAACAACACTGCTGCCTGATTCCAGTGACCGTTATGTGTCTACATTATACAGTCATTTAACTGAATGAAATGAAAAGAAAAGGAATTGAGCCTGTAATGCTGATACCTTTTCTTCCGACTGAGCTACATGGAATTTACTCTGTACTGATGCAATTCAACACTACAACTAAACATGCATTTAGATTATATTCTGATTATTTAATAATAATCATCATCATCATCATTTCCCCTTATCCAGCTCCTGCCAGGTCGGGGTATTTATGCCACTTCTCCACTTTCCTCTTCCTTCCACCATTCTTCTTCCACGATTTTGTCCCAGTCCAGATTTCTTTTTCTTACGCTGTTCTTCACTGAATCAATCCATCTTGTTCTAGGTCTTCCTCTTGCTCTCTTACCCTTGCACTTCGCCTCCAGCATCTGTCTTGGTATTCTATTTTCCTCCATCCTCTTTACATGTCCAAACCACCTTAGTTTATTCTTCTCAATTCTCTCATTTAGTTTTGCCATCCCAACTTCCTTCCTAACATCTTCATTCCTCACTCTGTCTTTCCTATCATACTTCTCAGGAATTTCATTTCACTGGCTTGGATTCTACTCTCTTGCCTGCTTGTCAGGGTCCAAGTCTCAGCTGCATAAGTTAATATGGGAACATAGTACATTTTATACATTACCTCCTTGCTTTTCCTTGGTACTTCCTTATCCCAAACAAGTTTTCTTACACTTTGATAGAATGCATTGCTCTGCTGTACCCTCCTGCCAATCTCCATGTCCAACCTACCAGTTTGCATCAATTCACTTCCTAGGTATTTGAATGTGTCCACAATTTCCAAACTCTGACTTCCAATTTTCACAGTGCCCTTTCCTTGTCTTTCCCCTCTTGTCATCACCATGGTCTTGCTTTTCTCTATACTGATTTTCAGGCCGTACTTCTGAATATTTTCGTTCAGTGCATCTAGTTGTTTTTGCACTTCTTCGGTGTTCCTTCCCCAGACCACAATATCATCTGCAAATAACAGTAACTTCATTTCTTTATGTCCATATGCTTCCTTTGTTTCCTTTACAATTTCATCCATCACCATTATGAACAAGAGAGGTGACAGCACACTCCCCTGTCTTAGTCCAGTCTTGTTCCTAAACCAATCTGTCTTTCCAACTGGGGTCAGTACCCTGCTAATAATATATGACAATAATATTTGTAAGTGTAGCAGCAGCATTCAAGGCAATGATTAAGGAATTATTTTCTGGATACAGTTATTCTCAATGCAGGTCTTTAGAAAAACAATTGATACCGTAGTTCTGGGATCAAGATTATGAACTATCATCATCATCATTTCCCTTTTCCAGCTGACACTGGGTGGGGGCAAATATGGTTCCTCTCCACTTTGTTCTGTCGTTCCACCATTCCTCTTCCGTTTTCTGATACTAATCTCCACCGAGTCCATCCAACGCATTCTTGGTCTTCCTCGTCCTCTCTTCCCTGTCATTCGTCGTTCCAGTGCTCATCTTGGTAGCCTTACTTCATTCATCCATTTGACATGTCCAAACCACCTCAATCTGTTTTGCTCCAGTTTGTCATTGAGTTTCTGTACTCCCAGTTCTTTCCGTATATCTTCATTTCTCACTCTGTCTCTCCTGGTTTACTGGACCATACTTCTCAGGAATCTCATCTGAGCTGCCTGTACTCTGCTCTCATCCCTCTTAGTCATTGTCCAAGTTTCTGCTGCATATGTCATTATAGGAACATATCATGCTTTGTACATAACTTCTTTAACCTTAATTGGTATATCCTTGTTCCATACTAGTCCCCGTACCTGTTGGTAGAAAGCACTATATATTTTTAGAATGTTTGGAATTAGTCTGCAAATAAATAATATTACGGTAGTAATAAGATTCTAAATTTATTTGATTTATTAATTTTATTTTCGTCGTAAATTGCCATTATTTTGAAACCTATGTAAGATTCTTGAAAGAA
Source organism: Meconema thalassinum (assembly GCA_946902985.2). Classification (NCBI taxonomy): domain Eukaryota; kingdom Metazoa; phylum Arthropoda; class Insecta; order Orthoptera; family Tettigoniidae; genus Meconema; species Meconema thalassinum. The sequence goes on along the minus strand of OX336389.2, from coordinate 24,323,024 downwards.
AATAAGGACATTTGATTATTGACATGATTCCACAAAGTGCTGAATGACAGAAAGGAAGTGTAATACGAGCTGTCATTCAACTTAATCTTTTAGCATTCGAAGCAGCTAGGCGTTTCCAGGTTTCAGAAAGGACAGCTTAGAGACCGGTGCAAAATTACCGACGTTCGGAAATATTTGGCCGAAACGTTGGGGGTGGTACAAGGAAGTTTTCTACACCACAACAGGATACCAGGTTAGTGGCAGAGGTTGAAAGGAATCCCCTTCTTTCTGTTGCTCCGTTGAAGACACTTGTTAATTTTCTTGGCCACGAGAAATTGTTTAAGAGCTGCAAATTTAAGATCTCGACGTGCCATTCCTTGAGAAATTCATACAGAAAAACATCTAGTCTTTTCAGTGGAATATGGTGATCGGGATTGAAAAAGAACAATCTTTTCTGAAGAAGCCATCTTTTTTATGACAGAGGAAGAACCCACGTTTGTATATTGTCCTCTGAAAGTGCCGCCATTCGTGCCCGAAATCGTAGTTCTTTTGTATGTTCGTCGTCAAGTGGCCCAATCCATTGCATTCGTAGAAAATTTATCAACGAATGCTGCACGTTTCTTTATGCTAGGTTGTTGTATCCTGATGGAATTCTTCAATTTCAACTGGGTAATCCAGTAAACACATTTCAATTGATTCAAGTCTGGGTTTCAAGGCAACAGGATATCAAACTGTTCGACAGGCCTCGTCGTTCTCTGGACATGAAACTAATTGTGAATATATGAGAGCATTTAAAGTGGTATATGCAAAAAAGTTAGCCCAATCTCCCTCCAAGGCGTCGTCATTATTTGAGGACACTCGTCGAGGATAGCTGGGATGCCGTGGTTTATAACAGTCCGGTCGACTCCTTGCCCATTCAACTGCAAAGTGTGATCGTGTCGAAAGGAAGATGGACTACAGTAAATATTGAGTCCTGACTTTTTAATTCTTTAATAATGTACCAATAAGTATACAGCAGTAGGAGTTTGTTTTGTTTATGCCACAACATAAGTTTTAGTTGTTTTTGTTGAGAATAAAATCTTTCATTCTTCATGGCCCAAGTATAGGCTATTCTGTATTCAGTTGATGTGAACAATGGGAGGCAGAATATTGAGAAAGCCGTGTTGTAATTGATGCGTTTTAATTTCCACTGTAAAATATACAAGTGTTCTTATTTGTACTCCCAGTCAAGTAGAAGAGTTTCTACGAGGGCTACTTAAGCATATACCTATAAAAGACCAAGGCTGACATTTGGTGCCCAGCGTCATGGCATAATTTATTTATATCGATTGTGATACTTTTTATGTTAACATGGGTGAAGTCATGAAGCTCAGGAGTACAAGGCTTTGATCACAGAAATTCAGTTCGATCAAGTCAAATTTATGTTGTCACGTACTCGTATAGTTGTAAATAATTTTATTTTATAAAAATCCGCATTGTCAATACTCAAGATGATGTTTTATTAATGTACGTACATGCTTCAGTATACAAAGATACCTTTTCTTGTGTTAACATAAATAAAATGGATATCCTTACAATTAATTTTAAATAAAAAGTTCCTAATAAGCGAACACTTAGAAGTTGTTGCATCTAGATTGTGTCATAGGAGTTGCGATAGACTGTGGTGAAATAATTAACTAAATAACCTATTCTCAGTTCCGTCTTTTCAATACTTATTGTGTTTAACATTATTAACACTGGTACATGTCCTTCTTCAGCCAGAATACACATCATAAAACACTCACGGGCATAAAATACACTCAAATGCTTGCAGTTCATTAAAAATAGTCACTTGTATAGACCACAATGTCTATACACTTGAAAAATTGTCCCACAATTAACCATTAAGGTTGCCATATTTTAACTACTGTAGATTGTAGAATGGGACAATTTTTCAAGTGTATAGACATTGTGGTCTATACAAGTGACTATTTTTAATGAACTGCAAGCATTTGAGTGTATTTTATGCCCACGAGTGTTTTATGAAGTGTATTCTGGCTGAAGAAGAACATGTACGAGTGTTAATAACACAATTAGTATTGAAAAGACGGAACAGAGAATAGGTTATTTCAGTTCAATATGGACCATTATGGATAGTAGAAATTGAAATCTCTACCTTCGACATTTGCCAAAGCCAAAACATTATTTGCTGGCTTATTCTCGTTGTAGTTGTTCGAATAGCTTCGAAGAAATATTCATATACTTCACAAAGGACTTAAATTATTCTGCGTTGTTATATGAACGAATCCTCGTATTAATGCTATGCACACTTGTATCAGCATCGGAGTTGAAATGAATCACCTGTTATTGGTGGCATTACAATGTATAGCATGGTTTGGACTTATCATATTATGTGTACTTACAAATGCACATGTTGGTTGTATCATTGAGATGTAACTGGTTAACGTTCAAGTGCTTTATTTTTGAGATACTCTTAATTCAATACCAACGTTCTGATCACAGTAGGCCTATAGGGTCCCTTGTTTAGTGAGCCGCATGTCATCTCTCACCCTATCCAGCCAGCATGTTTGGGGTCATCCTCCAAGTTCAGTTGAAGAGCAGTCTTTGCAACTGAGGTTTCATTGCTACGGAGCACATGTCCATACCACTGCAGAGGAGTAACACCTTGGGCCAGCTGACCCGGCTGGTAGTACCTTGTAAGGGTCCCTTACCAGGGTTATGGTGAAGACCTCAATGGCAGCTACAGTGGAGAAGATATTCTTCAGCACAGTGTAGATGGTGGAACAGGTATCCAGGTGCTCGCGAAAATTGAGTTAAAGGTATATGCACAAATTGGGGCATATATCAGATGCAGCGTCTGTACTTCACGTTAGGAGCGGTGTCAAGAATACCTGGCAGTAGGTATAAAATGCCCTTGACGACACGCGTAGCGACACGTCGGTTGAGGTATTTTTGTCATATCCAACATGCAGTTGACTCCTCTTCATTCAGATATTTATGACGATTAAGACTACAACAAGGGATAATATGATGGGGCTTCAAAATAATCATAGATGTTTTGCGGATTCATGTTCCAAGGAGAATTGCATGTAGTTATGATTACCGTTGTTGTGTTGTTTTGAGATGCGTTGCGTTATACGTACCTAGAATCTGGATTATTTTTGACATGTTCATATGTTAAATGTGTAAGTATGCTGTTATAACTTGGTCTTCGATGTATCTTGAGGAAATGGTGTGGTACTAAGAAAATGTCCTTCGGTAAGAAATTGCCAGATATCAAAGCATTTCAATTGTGTCACCAAGTATTGGCGTACGACTGACCACCGATAATGGGAGTGGGCATTCAGAACTAAGGACCTCGGGACTTCAGGGATGAGACAGTAAATCTAAGCTCTTATTAGATTAAAGGGTGTGGAAAATACTTTTAAAATTTCAGATAAAAATATGGAATTGTTTATATTTCCAGTTTCTATACTAAAATAATACGGTGAAAACTGGTGATAGAAAGGCCAGAAATTAGGTAGAGAAAGGGTCAATGGACAAAAAATAGCTAATGGGAATGATGATGATGACATTGCCCTGAATAATAATACTAACATTAGACAGACAGCTTAACCACTTTCAGGGGAGGATATGGACTCCAGCATGAACAACCATGTCTGTGAGAATCCTGTCAAATACTAATAGTTAAGTGGGAATCTCAGGATAATTTCGATTTATGAAAAAAGTGATGGGAAAACAGTTTATAGACTTCAATGTCCAGGTTCATACATCTTGTGGCCAGGATACACCTACACAATCTCACTTACAAAATTGAGTATGCACACTTCAAGTGTCTGTGAATGACGTACACCTCAAAATTAAGCAAACAACACCTTTTTAAAACAGTAACACGTGTTTTGAACTATAGCTAAGGGAACATGATGATGATAATTGCTGCTTTAAGGGGCCTAGCATCTAGGTCTTACAAATAAAACTAACTACACACTTACATACTAGAAGATGAAATGGAAAAAAAAAGGAGAATAAGACAAGTAAAGGACAGGAGGAAAAGAAAGGAAGGAAAGAGTCATGAAAGGCAGATAGGAAAGGGAAAGACGTGAGGGTCCATCCCAGAGGCAATGGAAAATGGGGGGAAAAAACGGACCCAGCTGAGGAATCCCTCGGGGTCGCCAACTCCTAAACTCATCAGCCGACTAAGGGAACAGCATTGTCCTTCAAACTATGAATTAGGACTTCATACGGAACAATTTAAATAATGCAAAACTAAAACCTGTCTCTCAGTGAATAGGAGCAGATAAACTCCTGTTCCACCCCTAATTTCAAGTGAACAATATGATTGGGCTGGATTTAAAATCCTGAAGTTCTGCTATATGCAAAAAAACCACACATTGTGTATTCACTTATTTATTTTAAGAATTCTTCCACATTTTTTTTTTCATAACATAGAAAATACATTTAATACACAGCACATCAACAATATTTGTGCAACATTCAGTCACATGCAACTCAGCTACTGCACTGGTCAGCAGAAACACAAAAAAGAACATGTTCAAAACAAACAAAAAAATAGATGTGTTTCCATGAATATCAAACCAATAAACAATTCTTCACTTTAACCCTTTACAAGTCCTTGGGATAATATCTTCCCACCATGTATTCCCAACCCTTTCTTTCAAGCAGTTCCGCATGCATTCACAAGCTAGATGCAGAAAAATATTGAAAACCCATTAATTTGATGCATACAGTAATCAGAAAGCAAAGGTGGGAAGCATATATCCCAGTGGTATCCACAGTGCACGTGCTCGCCAGTTCGGTTGTGTAGAGTGAAAGAAATGCATTGTTTTACAGAAGAGGGTGTTTTTATTGAAGGTAAGAGATTTGTAAACGTTGATAAATAACTGAAATACAATGTTAATAATGGTTTTGGTCACTTGAGCAAATATATAACAGTTAGAATGGAAATAATTATCCTGCTCAGGGTGTTTGCCATAGAAAAGAACAATTTTAAATTAATTTTCTGTGTTTTTAGTAAAGACTATTTTGAAATTATTGAATTATATTCGAATATACTAACTTTTAACAATCCAAAATCACTTTTATATTTTTTGTGCAGTTTTCAGCAAAGATGATATAGGTCACTGACCTTGTGTTGCATGGGGGTTACGTTTTTTTTAAATTATAGGGCGTGATGGGTGTTTTTATATATTATATCCTGTTAAATAAACCTCATTATTGAGTGACAAACACAGTACCATCATAATTTGGAAGTGGGAGAATATTACCCCGTTGCTCATTTAAGAAAACATACCGTCGGGCCGGGGCAGTTGGATAATTTCCCACCCTATATTTCATAAAATAGAATCTACACCCATAAAATTGTTGCATATTCCTACTTATCTATCACCCCCAAATACAAATGTGAAAAAAAAATATATATATATTTTTTATACCCCCAGTCTTTTGCCCTATAAAGGGTTAAAGGAAGATAAACATTCCTATTTTCCCATGTACCCAATGCACTGTTACCAAATAAGATGTGTGTATCCTCTGTGCCATGTTCCAACTGTATTAGGTTAATGATACACATTACATTCTCAATTGTATGCACTGAGAAACTTTGCTTACAAGTTGTAAAGTTCACAAACATAAAAGGCAGAGCTCAGCATGTGGCTTACACAAACGATTTACATAACCCACCTGAGGTATCATTTCAGATGATCAACACTATACGGTGTTTATACCTGGTGCTGATGCCTTGATGCTTTTAAGGCTGCCAATTTAACAAAGCTTAACCAACATTTTCCATACACACACTCGCCGGCAAAAAAACTAACAAAGAAACACACTATGAATTTGAGACTTAACTCAATATTGGACTGTTCCAAATGTATGATGAGTTAATTGATAAACATTATTGATCATGACGAGGGTGAGGACTGTGCCATATAGGCACCCACAATTGTATGCTCAGAAGTCTGTTTCAGTCCATTTGCCAATTTCCACCCATCTCTAATTTGTGTTTCCTTTACCAGATAGTCGCTTCATTGCAGGTAGCTACCAAAGACAGGCACTTAAATGGGTTTTGAGAGGACAACAGTGTTCCTCCTGTCTTCTGATTCTGCTTGGTGCGAGCAGGCCTTGAATCTGCACCCTGCTGTAGGGAGGGAGGAGGGGGCGGGGGAGAGAACACGCACGGTCGGACAACCTGATATCAGCTGACTCGTTTTGCGCAAACTGCAAGTAATTTTGAAGTTCCTCAACTCGCAAAAATATTTGTTAAAGCCAGATTGTTAGTGGACTACGTACATTGTTGTTAATATAGTTGAAGGGAGTTAGGGAGGAATTAGTGGGAGGTTCTTTCCATTCTCTAAATGAAGTGCAATAATTTCTCAAACAAATGCCGAAGGACAAATCGTGCATATATATTCTGTCCCCTGACCTCACGTGAAGTGGAAAGATCATTTTCACAATTTGAAAATATATTAGCTGACAACAGGCAAAATTTTGGATCAATATCTGTTTGTCCACTGTAACATTTGAAGTGTCCTGTTCACATAATTATTGCCTGGGAGAGATAAGTGTCTTCAATTGTATTAATAATTATAATAATCATTATTACACTCAGCAATTTTTCTAGGATTATTGCAGTGTGTTATGCAGGATTTCGCCTAGGAACACCAAGATAGGCTCATCAGCGGCCTCATGGTAGCCGTGAGTAGCGAACTGTGCACTGCTCCTAAGAAAATCCCCCTTAATAGAGTAGAAGACATTTGCACTCTCCTTGTTGCTACCTTTTGCAGTATGGACTCCTGTAGTAGCTGTTAGGGTGCATGCATCCTCACTTGTACTTTATACTACTTGCTAAGAGATAGGTAACATTTTAACTGATCAGTAAATTATTCCAAGACAGAAACAAAATACAGTTTCTGCCAATTATAGCATTCAAAAATGTGGGTGGTACATAAGCACATTTCAAAGCATTTTATTATGCACAAGAATAGGATAAACTGTACACAATATTTTTTATATCTCTCTTTCCTTTAAGCAAGTAATATAAAGTCCAGTGCTCAGATTCTCAAGCGAGCTTAACCCCAGCTTTATACAGGGAGATTCTTCTGCTGGAGCGGGGCCGGTTGCCTTCCGCCAGCCAACCGAGCTCGCGCCGCGGATAGCCCGTAGATGGAAACCGTAACAAAGTACTTTTAATTAATGGTAAATTCACCAGCAAATCATGACTAAAAAACTTACCTTTTTAACAGAAGATGCTGGAAATGTTGTCCTTCAGGTGACAGACAGGCGTTGTACCGGGTAAATAAATTAGCGTTTACACGTTGTAATTCCCTTCTGTTGTGAAGGATATCTGCTGCCATATATTGTTCTTCAGCTTTACTAGAGTGCGCGTAATTGATCTGTACACCTTGTATTTCAAATTACTCCACAATTTAACATCAAACAGGCTTAGGTCCATGCTTCGATTAATTACAGTAAACACGCAGGGGAGAACAGGACTAGCTACATAACGTAATGATGTCTGTCTGCCAGCTGAAGGAGAGCATTTTCAGCATCTTCTGTGAAAAATTAAGTTCTAACCTTTGACATGAGGTCATCCAGATTACCAAGAAATTAAAAAATACCTCTGTGCTTCTTTAATTAAATCTTGCAAGAAGCTGTTGTTTATGTTACCTTCTTCTCTGTGCGATGACACTTCACACCCTCGTTGACTTTAACGACCATGGTTATCTCACCTGTGCGCTATCCGCGGCCCGAGCTCGGTTGGCTGGCGGAAGGCGTGTGCGCCGGTCCCGCTCCAGCAAAAGAATCTCCCTGTAGATTCAAAGTGGATGGAGGGGATTGACTTTGCACTGCATCGCCCATTACCCAACCAGTCAATAGTGCCACACCTGCTGTGCTGTCTACACTGTTTTGTAAGTAATTCAATTTAATTTTTATAACAAATATTTAATTCTATTTTGCTAGGGACATAAAGAATTGGCATCAGTGTGTTTCACCTCCCTATTTTCTGGGTTTTCATAAGATTGACATCTTACATGTTTTAGAAAATTCTCCAAAAATAGCAATTAAATTCTTAAATTAAAATCTGCTACAAAAAAGTATCTGATACTATTTGCATTTGAAAAGAAGACTCTAACCTCAATATATTTGGAAATATGATATTCAAACCTTCCATTACCTTCAAACCTTACATACTAAGACACCCAGGAATAGCAAGCTTAGTTATGGAGGGAAGGGTCGAGGACAAGAACTGTAGGGGTAGACCAAGGTTAGAATATGTTAAACAGATTGCCTCGGATGTAGGGTGTGGTAGCTATGTAGAGATGAAACGATTAGCTCAGGACAGGGAGGCATGGAGCGCTGCATCAAACCAGTCAAAAGACTGAAGCTTAAACAACAACCATTACCCAAGGTCTCATCTTCAGTTATGTTTTTCTCTTTTCAGATTTTCACACAAATGTTACTAGACCTTAAGAAATAAACAAAACCAATTTAAACTTAATTATAAATGAAATTGGGAATTTAAAAAAACATGTTTAACAGACTTGAAGAAATATTAAGTTCAAATATTTGACGTGGAATAATTCTTAAGTGACTTGAATATGGCTACAAAACAACAAATGAATAATAATCTTTGGTAAGAAGAATACAGACTACTAACTAGATAGCACAATTGAAACACAAAACATATAATAAACACATGCTGAAATTCTCACAACAATCAAAAATTGGTAATAATACCAAACTTGTACAACGGATAAATTACAGTTATCTGCTAGTCTCACACCGTATGTACATAAACACTCACATTGCTAAGAATATATAAAACAATTGTTACGCATTAATTATTACCTATTTGCAATTACAATTCTTTATATCACACAATGAAGAAAATTAGAGCATTGTAAAGTAGAGCAAACATCCAGTGCACACCAGTGTGGTGTCCGAGCCCATAATCCGTTCATATCCTAGACAATTCTTATGCTGTATGACTTATAATACATGTAATATGATCAAGTAACATTGTTTTAAGTAATAATAACTATTGTTTACTTTGCAGAAACTATGAAAGCAGCACAGAGAATTGCAGTTCCAATTACCCACAAACTTTCCACACAATCAGTTAGCTATATCCTGGGTCCATTCGACCCGGTAATTCTTGACTTTCCTTATAATATCCAATGTGAAATACAACCCCATTTGCTTATTCTTTGAAGAAAGAAAAAATCCACCATTTTCATTTAAATAATAATGTTATTGGTTTTAACTACTGCGGCTTTTAGAGATGCCGGGGTGCCAGAATTTTGCCCCGAAGGGGATCTTTAACGTGCCATTAAATCTAACGATACGGCTCCCTCGTATTTGCGCACCCTGCGCCAAGGCCATGTACATTTACACTAAGAGTTTACATTGGATCCTTACATATTTCTTGTTGTTGTTATGCTTCCCAGTTGATACAGCCACAGAGGATAGTGTTGTACAAGATTGAGCAATAGGAATGGTCTCTTTGTTGTTATTATTATTTATGAGCTTTGGTTATTGTTTGCAGTATAAAACTTTGCTTAGAAGTTAACTTGATCTGTAATATATCATACAATTTGGTTGTTTCATATAAATAAAGGTAGGACAATTAAACTATTTGTAATTGATGGGTACTGATATTATAATGGCAATTTTGACATTGTGTTACATGTTAGTTCTGACAGTTATGTTACCTTTTCTCATTACGGAAAATGTCCACGAAGAAAGAGATCAAATGTAGAATAGACCATTAGCCTGTGGCTCCGTGGGACCAAGACACTACACTACTCGAAGGCCTGCTAAGGGTTTATTCGTGCCACATGTCACAATCGATCAAGATATTTGTTTTATGTCCCTTTTAACATCAACGGCCTTTAGAGACGCCAGGGTGCCGAAATTGCGATCTTTAACGTGCAAGTAAATCTACTGAAACGGCTCCCTCGCATTTGCCTACCCTTAAATACGAGCTGACTGCGCCAGGATTCGATCCTGCAACCTTGGGCACAGCAAGCGAAAACGTTACCGCTGAGCCACGCAGCCAGCCTTCATAATTGATGACATGGTAAACCAATCTTGAGTGAAATTTTTCAGTTTTCAAGAAACAGAAATGGCAGGATGAATCACCCGATGAAATTTATGCTTTTTTTTTTTTTTTTTGCATATTGGAGCCGACAAAGGTTGGGCTGTACCAAACAGAGAATTATTTTTAGAAATTTTTCTAATCCAGTGTATTGAGCAACAATGTCGGTAAACCGCTTCTAAAATATCAGGAGGTTTTAATGACGAGCGAACAAGGCACGTCAGAGTGGTATTACAGAGGAGATTGTTCATCAAGGAGCTTTCATTATCCCAGAGGTGCCAACCTTTGAAGTGGATAATCAGTAATCTCTTATACAGCTGCCCCCCCCCCCAAATCCAAAGCATGTTCCTCCCTTCTCGATAATGACATCACACCTCCTATATTACACTACACAATAAAATTTGCCCATTAACTGCTAGTTAAAAAGCCTTGTAGCTTGTTTTGCTGTCAGTAACTGGTTTTCCGTTAAAGTTCTCTTGCGAGATGACATTTTCGTCTTGTGAATCATAAGCGATTCCAGTGTAGATGTGTAGGTCTGATTTTTCCTAACAACACTGAAATTTCTTTTTGTGGGAGAGTTACTGTGAGGTACAAGTAATATTGCAAATATCACTTTACTTAAAGTTTTATACTTGGGCTATCCACTTTCGTTTTATAGCTCAGCAATTTTGCCCCAGTTTACTTCAATTCTAGTTCCTTGTAAAATATATTCAGGGAAAGTATCACACTGATAAACAGCAAATTCCTCTTCAAGTTAGTCACGTTCACTTTCCTTGACCGAACTTGGGAATCTTTGAAGAAAATAATCAAGAGATGAATAGGAAACCTTCATTCTAAGAAAAATATCGAGATATTACACGATCGGCTCTGGCCTCAGCCTTTTGACGAGATTCCCGTAGTTTTCACGATAGAACACGGAGAAAAATCGCTATTTACATAATTGGTGTCACTTTTAGACGATCGACGAGATTTCGATTGTCCTTGATGTGCGAACGGGAAATAATAGCATAATTACGCAATCGGTGCCACTTGCTGTACGTTTGACAAGAATCCAGTTGTTCTCGTCATCGAATGCGGAAAAATATCGCGATGTATTGCAATCGCTACCGCTTTCGGTCGTTATACGACAATCACGATGTCCTCGCGGTTGGTCACCGAGAACGCGATAATATGCAATCGTCGCCGCATCCGGCCGTTCAACGATTGTCTGTCTGTCTATCTGTTCTGGCAGAATGGCGGAGGCAAGCTCGAGGTTGGGCATGGTTAAAATTCACGAGCAGTTAAGGACATATTGTATGGTCGGCGCCGTGATTCCCACTATCCCTATGGCGTGGTTTGGAGATCACGGTGGATCACGAGGAGAAAAGAGTATCGCGATGCTATGTAAACTGTCATTTCTAAAAGGGTTGACACACTTCTCGCTCTCCGTACGCTTTTAAGTATACGGTCTTGGGAAAAATGGCGAGTAGGTTTCAGGATGTTTCGTGATGGGCGCACAATCACATTTGACAGGATTCCCGCAGTCCTCGTGGTCACAAGTTCACAATTGGGCACGGGTTTTATGATTTTACGCAACTGGCAGCGATCTCGGTCCGTTTGACGAGATTCCCGCAGGCAAGTCGTGCAGTCAGCCGGCCGTCTTGAGCATGTGAGTTCGGAGGATGAACGTTCGAAGTAGGTATCGAATATTACGAATTATTCTGATAGGATTGCATGAATAATACGACAAGAGGGCACATTTTCTTTCGAATTCGAATTTTCGAGATAACCGATTAAATTATCCGATGGAACCAAAGTTCGAAGGAAAAGTCTACATAACGGAATTTCGAAATAACCTTACTGGATGTCGCAAATTTTCGAGACGGGTAGATTTTTAAAATAAATGTATTTCGAAGCATTTTCGGGATTCTTTTTTCGAAACTGTATATTTTCGAAAGATTGCGACATTAAATTATTTCGCTTTATTTCTGGACTTCAATTTGAGATAGTCTCCAAATCAGAGGTCAATAACAGAAATGAGAGGTCTCGGTTGAGTTTCGGTAATGTTCACGATTAAACGTCTCACGAAGTAAGGTTTCCTAATAATACAGACAAATAGTTCACACAAAACTAAAAACTCTTCTCGATACCGAAATTATACGTTGAACGGATGTATACCACTCAAGGTATCCTCAGTTTGTATTTCCTTGAGGTCGGGCACGGGTAAATATTGCATACACAATCGGCTCCATCGAAATCTGTGAGCCAAGCGGCGCGAGTTAAGACGATTTAAACCGACCTCGGCGAATTTTTGTTATCTCCAACTATACAGACATACAAATTAGCTACTTTTACTTTCGTTACCTGCTTGTAAAATTAGCTACTTTTTCGTTACCGGTAGACACCCTGCAACTTTCCTTTTATTTTTTTCGTAGAAATGTATTTTTTTCGCGATGCCACTTTTCCGTAATAATTTCCCCTTTGACCGTAATAATTACGGACAATCCGGAATAGTTGGCACCTCTGTTATCGCCATCCCTTCTTTGACAGATTCGGAAAGGAGCAACCAGCCAGGCACCAGGCATTGTTCCAAGGGTTCAAAGAGCATGTGCCAGGAACACAGCCAAACTCGTGATGTTATCAATCATGTGCAATTGCTAATGAAAAGTGAAGGAGCGTCGTTGGATGAGGTTTTAATTCTACTGAAAAAAAGGGCAGAATAGAGGGGTATCTGCAACTAAAGGGCCAGAGATGACAGGAATGTGCTCAGGGTGAGAAAGTGGAATGAGGGTAAGCTAGTATGTGGCAGACCAAATCAGTGTCAAGCAAGTTGTAATTTATATAGTGATTTATTGATTTAGAGCTAAAAAACGTTAATGATATATAACAGGTTTGTGCAAGTAATTAAACTTAATCCCATATAATAAATAACATACAATGACTGCAGGGTATGTAAATGTTCAGAAATACAAATTAAAAGCAAAATACTATTTGTTTTTGATTCACTGTTACAGTATTACATAAGTCAATCAAGTTGTTCATGGACTCATTGGTGCTCATGGACCGAAAGAGGTCTGAACGTTTTAGCGAACTAAAAGTTCATTAATTGTGAAGAAGCAAAATATCTATTAAGATATACGAGAAATACCCTTATAATTACAGTGCTCAAGTACTGGAGGTGTGAGAATATTTTTGTAACAGTCTTGTTCAGCCTATCCAAATATTCATATCTAGGGCCAAAACTAGAGATAGATATCACATTTATCAGACCTTCGTGTGTTTCATGAGAGAAAACCTACAAATATTTCTACTTAAAATAATAACAAAGAGCTTTGTACAAGTGAAAATTCAATGCCATACATTTTTCAATAAAGCATACAACACACAATACAATACGACAGAAAATAGGATACAATTAAAACTTTAGACTTATTTTCCACACGTCCCTTGTCATAACTAAAAATACAGAGCATTTGAGAATCACATGTAGGCTTGTTTTCTTCTAAGAACAAACATTCACACGACAATGTGCCACATACAGTTTATGCCACCGACTTTGGCCATCAGCCTCAGGAGAGTGAGATAAGCCAGACTGTGTGCTCTGCTGATCAGTAAATTAAATGCAGCAGTGAACTAATATTTATCGTAGTTACTTCTAGTTCACAGTGGAGATTGTGTTACTGTATTGAGCAAAATGCCACCTATTCAAACCTCTTCACATCCAAACTCGTGATGTTATAAATAATGTGCATTTGTTGAAGGAAAGTGAAGGAGCGTCGTCGGGTCAGGTTTTAATTCCACTGAATCACATCACTGATATTTTTATTGATATCCGCATCACTGATATTGATGATTTTGATAAATGTAGAAATTTGAAGCCATTGTTTTCCAGTATTGCCTTTGGAAATGACAATTTGATAAATGTGTTTTCAGCTACAAATGGATCTGTTAATTAAAGTGATGGTCATCTTTAACTTCAAATCTAACAGTTAACAGCCTCAACAGATGTTGAGGAATGGAGAGTTATCGTATTACAACAATTTTAAAATATCACTGATTAACGTTGCTTTAAACCTACTACGGCACCTCTCGGTGTGGAAGCTGCCCGTAAATTAGTCCAACAACATGACCATTAGAAGTGAGCATTTGTACCACCCGAGTCTTACCGTTCCAACCAGAATACTACTGAGCTATTCTGCCCGAGATCCACACTAGCGTGGGTCTAGTATCCCAAAGAGGTACTCAATTTCCCATTTTTATGTTTGGGTTAAAGAGAAGCCATTTCTGCCCTTTCTATAGCGAATTGGGGTGCTCCAACTTCCAAAGCTCCCGAAGGCTATTTCTTAAGCCTTGGCCAAAAAATAGGAAGATTCATTTCCCTGTGTGGCTAGAGAAAGGGGGGATGTAGCAGAGAAAGCACAACCTATCAAGAAATTACTTAGGATTAAAAGCAGTACGGTATATCAACACCAAAGAAGGAAGAAGGTTTATTATTAGCTGTCTTTTCAGTCGAAGAATCACATTCCACGAAGAAGAAATCTAGGGAACCGTCAAAGGCATTACAATGCAACAAGGGTCCAAGTATTGAAGAAAAATCGAAACATGTGAAAAACAAAAGAAAGAGAGAAAATGTTTATATTGAGACTGTAATTCAACCTGCTGATGAAGAGTTTGTCAGAAACGATTCCCAAGAACGTGCAGACAGATAGCAATCCTAAATAGGAAGTGTTAAGGAAGGCTATGAAGCCATGCGTTAGTGGTGAACAAGTTTAGTACCGTATATACCCGAATGTAAGACGAGGTTTTTTCCCACTTTTTGTGTTATAAAAATTTGGGTTCGTCTTATATTCAGGGTATTTAAAAAAATTGTTATTATTATTATTATTATTTGCAAAGTAGTATGTGGTGTTGGCATCTTGTAACTAACAACAAATCAATGCGTTAATGAAGATTAAAATATATTTTGTTATGTTTAATTACCATGCATATACGAATAGCGTACATTTTGAGGTTAGGATTTACGCATATACGTCATTTTAAGCGGATAAATTATATGTTCGAAAGCATACGGAAATAAGTTTTAAAACAATCTTTACAAGAACAACCAGTCAGTTTTACGAGCAGTAATTGAGTGATTAACGTATCTTAATTTAATAACGTCTCCCATTCTTGAACAAAGAAATTATAGTATGTCTTGGAAAAGCGGGCAGAGGGATTTCCGATAGCACAAGACGTTATAAAAATGAAAGCACGACCTTAAGGGCATATATTGTGTAAGTTATGAGTTAGCGAGTATGTTTTTGAAAAAATCTGTAAGAGGCAGTTGATAACTAGGCCTCGTCTTATATTCGGGTATATACGGTAATACCAGACTACCAGCAGAGCTCCTGTCAGCTGCTGTGCTTCAATGCACAAGCTCTCACGGCCATTGGCACAAAATGGTGGCGTAAACTGTACACTGGTATAAAATACAAATCAATTACTGTATCGGTAGTAACATTTGCCTTGACAAAGAAAAGAAATTTGGAGACAATGTTCTATTATAACCTGCCCACTTTTAACAAGGTGGGCTCCAAAACACAACAATCCCAAATTGGAATACATTTTCCATTAAATTTGGAAGGAAACAGAAAACTTAAAACTAATGAAAAATAATTCTAAAAGTGTAGAAAAAACCTCTTACATCCTAAATGATGAATCTAAATTAAATGATCAAATCATCATAACTAGTTAAGCTGCAGAACATATCCAATTACTACACCATTTAGCAATCATCAACAAAAAAAAGTCATGAACCACATCTCTTTGGTGTTATGTAGCAATTTTTCAACTTCATTCCAGTTTGGAACCCACACATTCCTGGCAATCACTGATGTTTTGGCTTCAGTTTCAACGGATCATTCATGAGAGCTATTAGTTCATCAACAGATTTTTTCATTAATCCACAATGTACTATTCCAGGCAGAAGGACAACTACGGTCACTGAAACAATTCCAAGATCAACAGTAGATAAAATTCCAAATATAGAAAAACTAATAAAGCTCTATCAGCTACAATCCATACACACAGCCATATGCTACCAATCTCCAGAGTTAAACCAATTCTGCTATCACTAATTGTACCCTTAGTTAAAGTTTGCTACAAAAAAGGTAACTGAATTGGAAGTGATATCTTTCTTTTTATTGGGCATGGTCACATGCCTACGAACGTAGATTTTTCCCATTTACTGTAGTTTCATTTCAAAAATATTTTAGGTCAGACTGAGGCGAGACACCCACTATAATTCAAGCTAACGGTCATTAACAGTTAATAAACAAGTAGTTGCGTGAAGAACTAAATAGCCTATTTTCATATATCGTACTGGTCTTACTTAGGACACGAGAAATGAAAACCAGATTTTGAAAAATTGCACAGCCGTCATTTTTAAGTCATCATCAAATGCCATTAAATTAGACGTCAGTATATTAGGGCTTGTATGAGGATATACTGGGCCAAGTTTCACAGCGCTCGGATAAAAGTCGCGAGAAAAATCCCTTTCAATGTTTAAATTCCACTTCGTCGCCATGTTGGTTTTGTGCTCACCAGGTTACTGAATAATCCATTGGTGAACTTATGTTACTAGCCTCTATCAATATACAAAATGTCAGTTTAATTGCTGTAATAGATTCGTAGATATTGAGAACCGTCTAAATATTTCGGATGGCCGCCATGTTGGATTGTTATGTGTGTAGGCCATAGAGTTTTGCACGATTATAGTGCATCTCTACCTTAAAAGACAGTATGGAATTAAATGTAGTATTTGCCTCTCACTCGCTCTCCTATGTCCTGCAATTAGCTTCGTCCTCTTCTACGCCGGCGATGTTGCCATTTCCCAACAATTGAAAGGGACAAATCTAAGAAAATGTTTGCGTGGTCTTATAGAGAATTTTCTGCTCTTTATGATGATGTAAAAATAAAAGCCATACATAATTAACACATGGCCCAATTTTCACAATTACGATATTTTAGCGCGAATCTATATTTTTGCAGATATAAAACTTATCACGCCAAAGATAATGAACTAATGATCGCAACAGATCAAGAATTTATTTTTCGATTGCCTGATGTTGGTAGCAAATAACTTATTTCTCAGGGCAGTAGCCTAATTATTTTCATAATAAGAAAGTTATAATTTTTTTCTTAAATGTTACTTCAAAAATCTGGGATGGTGTCACACAAAAGTTACGTAGCTAGAAACATTTTTGCTGTTGACTTTACGTTGGTGACTAAGGAAGAAGAAATGTTCATTAATGTCTGAAATAGTTTTTTAAACAAACCAGAGCTCGATATCAGATAGCATTTCTAAGTTATAGCACTTTGTGTACTCCTCCCGCTGACGCACCGAATGTTTGTTAACTAATGTGGCCCGCAGGCTATCTCGCCGACTGCGTTTGAGGGAGGGTAGATGATGGGGTGAAGTTAAACTGTGAAATGAAGTGGTGCTTGTGTTCTTTATAAATTGTCCGCCTCGTTGCGTAGTAGCTAGCATTCTTCGCTGTCACTGTGCTGTCACCGTGGAGGCTCGGGTTTGAATCCCGGCTCTGCCAAGAAATTAAATTCTGGTCTGAGGGCTGGAACGGGGTGTACTCAACTTCCTGAGAGTTCGTCCCGGGAATGAACAAGGGTTCGTTAATGGCGCAGAGTTAACGTTTCTGTGCCAAATGAACACGGCAGACACCCACGACGAAACGACAGGTGAAGTGTATGAAAAGTGGTTCGCCGAGCAATTGTTGCCCAATGTTCCCAAAGAATCTAGCCTAGTAATAGACAATGTAGGCTATCACAGCAGAGAAATATGTTCGTTGCTTGCCACCATACCACAGTGAACTTAATCCTATCGGAACGGTATGGGCGCAGGTCAACAACTAGCCTATATAAAATTGAACAACGTCTCATTCAAGAAACAAGAAATGAATAATTGAATTTGGCTGCATACCACCACTTAACCACACAAAATTGGGTAAATTACGTGGACCACAATATATATTATTATTTTTTTATTATTGTTATATGTCATATTATAATTTATTATAACCTATGATATTCGAGAAAATGTAATATTATAACATGTTATAATATTATCATATTCATGAATAATTGAAAATTATAAATTATTATAATGTGTGCATTAAAATCGCGCTCTGAGCTTCGGTGTATCATATCTAAATATTGTACCGTCATTTGCTTCAAGGCATGAGGTATAGTTATATTCAACAAATAAATATTTTGGAAATTTCCGGAGTTTTGAGTAAAAACACGCCTGTATACGAGTTATGTTACATCATGTGCCCGCCTTGCAGAACTTGGTATATGCAGCAGATCTGGCATCAGCGCGATCCATATAATGTGTACTGTCTTTTAAGGTAGAGACGCTCTATAGATGAAGATTATTGTGTAGGCTCATTATTCAAACATTCACTTTGATCGCATGATTAGGACACAAGATATAAAACCTAATTTTAAAATTTTGCACAGCCGCCATCTTGGGGTTATCAAAACAATTAAACGAAATGAGTTGTCAGTGCATTACAATGTGTATAAACATTTGTGTGCCAAGTTTCAACAAGCTAGGATAGTTAAATTGCGAGAAAAGTCTATTTAAATGTTTCAACTTTGCTTGGCCGCCATGTTCGTTTGGTAATTAACAGGTTTATGAAAATCACATAGATGAACATCTAGTAGCCTAGTACCCTTTGTCATCGTACAAAGTTTCAGGGTGATATCTGTTACTGTTGCGGAGATATAGAATGCCAGTGAAATATTTCGCCCGGCCACCATGTTGGATTGGTGAAACTTATTAAAATTTGAAAGGCATGGACGAGGTAGCAGTATGCACTTACCAAGTTTCATTGAAATCGCTTTGGCTGGTTAGATTTTATTAGGGACAAACATATGCATGCACGCACACACACACACAATCTTATAAGCCTATATTTTTCATAAAATGAAAATAGGCTAAGGCGTACAGCAAACAGTATTACCACCTACAATTTGTACCGCACGGTTTAAAACGGGCAATGTGGCAAAGCACATAGTACCATGCCCTGGAGTATGCAAGGTGACTACAGCAATAGCATGTGATCAAAATGTACGACTAGGGACCGGACTTTTTGGAAATGCGTATACGCATATGCAAATGCATATTTCGTGGGTTTATTGGATTGTTTGCATATTCTGAACTTAACAGCATATTTTAGCAGATACAGTTGAAATTAAGTGTAATTTAACACATCTTGAACAAAATAGGTTTCGCCTGCATTTTGGACATCCCTTGTAAGCAACTTTCTGAGCAACAGATGAATAACTAATATTTTACGCAAGCATGATGCCTGGCTACTTGAAGAGGGGAATGGAGTGGGACATTCCTTTCACTACTCGACAGCCAGTAGCCCGGGGTTAGTTTTGTGAGGAGTTACTTTATTCTTAGTCTGCATACCGTATCCTTAACTCAAAATGCCTAAAGAGAAGAGCAGCAGAAAGTATTTATTAAAACAGTGGGTGTCAGGTAATAGCGATGGCTTGGGACCGGACATTTATGCACTGAAAACTATTAAAATAGACGTAATTTGTCTCCTGAAAACATTGAAAAACTTGCAATTATCTATTGAGATGCTTCTTTCAGCAGTGAACGATACGGTCATGTATAAAGTGGCTTATTTTTAAGTGTATATTTTTCAATTTTCAATGCATATTTTCTACAATTGTCGTGCATTATTGCAGGGATATTTTAATTGTTTTTAGTGCATAAATGTCCGGTCCCTACTCGATTCAAGGAAGCTTTCCAGTCGGTCAACACAAGTAACCCCTCCCCCATTTCTGTACATAAAAGTGTGTTATTTGGTGATAAATATCTCATGTAATATTTCATTCAGGCTTGGTTGTTTAAATCCTTGTTTTCCCGCCCAATGTAATTGTGTTGTCCGACTGGAAAGCTTTCTATAATAGAACTAGGCAACACAGAAAAAATGGCTTCTAATTCTTCAATTTTTTTAAACTGAGAGCTATCCACGCCGTCTGTTGTTGTTTCTTAAAACCTTGCTTGGATTAATTACAAGGGCTGTTTTTAAGGGCCTTTTTTTTTTAAATTAACCGAATTTTTTATTTTGAAACCATATTTATTTTTAGGTTTTACATACCTTTCTCTATTTTTCTACATAGTTGCCTTGTTTATTTAGGCACTTGTCATACCTTAAAACTACGTTCTGAAATCCCTCTGCATAAAATTTTGCCGCCTGCTCTGACAACCAAGAATTCACACATGAGGAAAATCCATTGATAGAGTGGTTATCCTGAATGATGATGATGATGATAATTGTTGTTTTAAGGGGCCTAACATCTAGGTTATCAGCCCCTAATGATCTGGGTGATAGCGAAAATGATAATGAAATGGAAACCAGAACGAAAAGTATCAGAGACGGAAAATACGTACAAAAAGGAACTCAGATGGAAACAACTCACAATATGGTCTTACAAAAGGGAATTTAGAACGAAAAGATTCACAAAAAGAATAGATTGAAAAAGACCCACAAAACGTAGGCTAGATTCAAAGAACGTACAAAATGCAATGTAGCGTCGAAATACTTACAAAATGCAAATGAGATCGAAAATACGTACAAAATGCAATTGAGGTTCAAAATACTTACAAAATGCAATTGAAATTGAAAATACACAATGCAATTCAGATTGAAATATCCCAGTTCCAATCCAAATTATTCACAAAGTGCAATTGAAATTCAAAATACTTACAAAATGCAATTGAAAATGCTTACAAAATGTACGGTAGAATCAAACGACTCTTGTGGATTGACAATACTTACAAAATGCAATTTAGATTGAAAATACTTGACAAAATGTAATTTAGATTCAAAATACCCACAAAATGCAATTGAGAATCAAAATATGTGCAAAATGCCCACCAAACAAAATGCAATTTAGATTCAAAATTCGTGCAAAATGCGGTTTTGGTTGAAAATACTTACAAAATGCAATTGAAATTCAAAATACTCACTAAAATGCCCTGACACCTGCATTGAAAGACTTACTAAAAAGCAATTTAGATACTCAATCTTTACAAAATGCAATTGAGGTTGAAAACAATCACGAGATGTAATTTAGATAGAAAAAACTTACAAAATGCAACGTAGATGAAAAATGCCTTAAAAAAATCGCTAAAAGGGAATTTAGATACACGGTGAACCAAGTAACAAAAACAGTGCGGGAATCTTGAAGAGAAAAGGAAATATAATGAAAAGAGGAGAAGAGAGGAGAGAGAGGAGAGGGTCCGCCCCAAAGGTAAGGGACAAAAGGGGAAAACGGACCCAGCTCAGGAATCCCTCGGGGTTACCAACTCCCGAACTCCCCAGCCGTGAGCCCCTGAGGGTGTAGCAATATCTAGGGTGCACCAGAAGTGGTGGGGCTACATACACTCGGCCTCCTTGAGGACAAGGCAGGAGGTAAAAGGAAAAGAAAAAGAAGGCTGACCCCTCACGGAAGGAGCGTATCAGGAAAGATGAAGACAAGGGCCAATTAAGGCGGGAAAGTGAAAGACTCCCTAGGCCTCGGATAACCGAATACCGTCGGGGTCGGAAGAGAACAAGAGTTGACCAAGGGAGGTCGACAGGAAAGAAGACGGAGAGGAGCCCGGCACAAGTAAGGGGAAGCAATGCCGGACTCAGCTGGGGGCCCGGTTATCCTGAATCTTCGTGTCAATTGCAGACACCAAGTCATCTGTGATCACAGACCTGAGTGTTCATCGTCATGAACATTTCACGCCCACTTTTGAACTCGCATACCCATTTTTGCACTTTACCTTCCGTCATTGCATTATCACCATACACCTCACAAAGCTGACTTGTTTCTTGCACTCAAAAAACGTATCACAGATCGTACCTCACACGCGGCGGGCGAATCAATAATCTTGAACATTGTAAAGATGCACAGTTCAGCGTACAGGTTAGCTACACAGCTGCAACTGACGCCTGCTTGTTCGCAAAGGATGCTGGAAGGTAGGGCGCATGCTTGTTGCGGTGTGCGCACTAACTATGGTCTTTAAAAGAAAAATGGCCCTTACTTAAAAAACAGCCCTCGTAGTTTGTATCTTGAACCGGCAATGCCCTAACCTAATTGACAGACTGGAAAGCTTTCTTTAACAATTGTTCATAGAGGTCCTGAATGAGCTGCAACAACACAAAGAAAAATGGCTGTATCTTCCCTCATAATTTGGGACATAAATAGGTGGGTCTCGGTTCAGAGAATGGAATCTTTCAGCATGCCCCTCGTTAAGGCACCAATTATGTGAGATTCGGGGAGTACGAGAATTCCCTTCCACAGGAAAATACCAAAGTGTCCTTGCAGAACGGCATGTGAACCCCTGGCATTGGGAGCTGCATATTTTGTCAAGAAAAAGAAAAAAAACTGTTGAGTTAGGTTGATACAGCAATAAACATAAGCTCAGAAGAGAATTGATCGAATATGGACTCGCACCATGGTCCATGTAAATTGCAAGATATACCGTATTTACTCAGCTATAGGACCCCCTCGCCTATAGTACCCCACCCCCCCTTTAATTTTCGAGAGCCAAAATACAAAATTCTTGGAAATCGCTTATAGTACCCCTCCGTAATTATTGAAAGTCAAAATACAACATTCTTAGAAATATACGAATTCTTGAAAAATTTCAAAATTATAACTGAAGTTCATCCTCTTTTATGACAAAAATATATTTCTTGTTACATTATTTTGTTATTCAGACGATATGACCGCCATTTTCTGTACGCGATTGGGCAGGATATCAAATTGTGTAGCTAATGGGCTTCACCCGATATCCAATAGAAGATGTCACACTATTGGCCGAGTAGAAGTGCCCAGTTTAAAATCTGCCAATGAAAGTTATGGTTTCATATCTTGCCAACATTATTTTGTTTAGTATTCTTTGTATATTATATGTGAATAATACGCACTTCGTTGTGATTACAAATGTTAGTGAGATGTGATCACTCATTCCCTAATTGATGCATTCTCCCTCCCTGTGTTCAAATAAAAATAAAGTTTGTATTTCCATGTCTGATACTTTGTCCATTCCATTCTATTTCTTTGATACTAAGATTTTTGCTTAGCAAGGGATAGTAGTGAAAGTCATTGGGGGGTAGCCGGGAATAGTGGTGGATAAGTGAGGTTATGGCAGTCTCATAAAGTTGTAATAAACTTTGTTTATTTTGATTAAATATATCGTACTATGTAGCATCAAAATAAAATAGCTTATTTTTACTCTCTTTCCCAAACTAATGGATTTTTGCGAAGTTCGCGTCTATAGTAGCCCCCCCCAGTTTCGTAACTAAAAAATTACAACAAAAAAATGGAGGTCCTATACCCGAGTAAATACGGTATCTTGCGGCTTCGTGTCATATATGTTCGAATAGCTATGATTAAGGACCACCTCATATCCCCATCATCTAAGAAAAGTCCCATGACAGAAAATTGTTAATAATGAATTAAATTACACCAACTCATTGTTCCACTAACATTGGAAACTACAGCAAGAAATGAATGTTACCACCTACCAGAGACTTGTTATTATGAGTCATGTCAAGCAATGGACACACATAGTAGAGCCATCATTACTTCCGACTTGACGTTTCAGTGCTAGGCTACAGCTTCGTTCGCTAAATCGCGACATCACGAACGAAACTCAATTTGCCGTGATATATCGATTTGATTGGGTGCCTGTGATTGGCTACTTTAAGTGATATTCCTTCTGACCGCTACACAACTCCAGGGTAACACTGAAATGTCAAGTCGGAAGTTATGATGGCTTTACTATAGATTAGTTGTTTTTATAGGGCTGCCTTCTACAATGCTTCTGTAGTTTCGATGCCAATCCATAACAAAGGGTATATTTGGTCATTAGATACCTCAGTGGGGATAAATATTAAGCTGTAGGCGAAATTTCAGACACGACTGTATAGGTCTCAATAATACATTTTTCATCAGTATGAAAATATGTAGTTCACTAGCTTGACAACATCCACGGGCAGGGAGAGGAAGGCAGAATGACGTGAAATGACAGGCAGGTAAAAGGAAATTACAAGGAAAAACACTGCTGTCTTCAGATGTGGGCATTCACACCATCAATCCTATCTATTGATACCAAAATACAAAACTTCTAACCATATGCATGTATGTTAAATTGAAAAATAATAATTAAGAAACATGTGAAGAAGATATACTTTCAACTTACCAAATATATATGTGAGCAGTAGATTGTTGACTGCATTGCCCAGCCATGAGAGAATAACAAGTATGAACACCATAGCACCAAAATACTGCATGAACAGAATAGAAATTGAAGAAGTTTGAGTCCCTTTGGTACAGTTGGTTTCCGTATGCAGGGAGGTAACCACACACTCCACATTCCTTCTCTTAGTTTGTATCTAAGTGATATTTACACCCATGAAGTATATCTGTATATGTTTCATTAATTAATAAGCTTATTAGTATTTGACTCTTGAAGTTGCAAATTGAGCAAAGGGCTTGCCAGAAATTTAAATTTGTTAGCAGTTAGAGAACACAAATAATACCATAAGCTCAGCGTGCAAATGTATGACAAAAATTTCTTCCAAAAAGACTTTTTCCATTAAACTAAGAATTTAAAATACAAACGGCTTCGTGCCGTCTTATTTTGACGTATATTTGCATGCTATTCTCAGGGATATAAATTTATCTATGCCTCGTCTTCTGAATTAAATATGTCAAAGGGCCACTTAAGAGAAAGTTGACAACAGATACCCAGGAGCCAAATGTTATTTAGCTTTGGGAGAGAAGAAGAAAAATGCCACATGTTTCTATTGTCTAGATTTAATAGATTAATAATAATTTGCTGCTGAATAACATTTAATTTCTTTACTACAACTCGATTTTTCTGAATCTTTGCTCCATCACTAACATTCAAGTTACAGTAAACACTAATGATCAAGGAACATGTTGGTTTAATGGAACCGAATTAAAGGGTTACGGTAGTTTTGCAGATATATCTTAAGCAACCTCAAGTGGCAGTTGACGAGTTTCACTGGTATTTGTCAAGTCAGAAAAGGAATTCATTGACGAATGACAGCTTTCAGACTAAATGAAAAATAAAACAATTGGTTGAAAAATGAAGAGTTGGAAAACCTTGAGAAGAAGTGTGTTCAAATTCACTTATATACTAGAAAATTAGTTTGTTTATTATTGTGCATGCAAGCAATTATTGCACTCTGGTTTACAATCTTAGGGCAGGACTTATGAAGGACTGGTTACATCCCTGAATATAGCATACATATTAAAATGAAAGTAAAAATAACACAGTGCTAGACAATATTCAGCAATTGTGCTTGTTAATGATTGAAACTAAGTTCTCAGTCAAACACTCTTAAAACTATTGTGAACTTTGAAAACTGTTCCTTGCCTTCATTATTCAGTAATTATAACCAGGACATACATACCCTAACCTGTCGTTAACCAAACAACATAACTTGACACCTACAGCAGTAGAAAAAATTCTAGGAATAAAAAACCTGGAGTAATTACAATTATTTCAGGGAAATTGAATTACTTTTATGGAAAGTAATCGATACTTGTTAATAAAATTAATCTGGCACCAACTATTACATACATTCAATTTATACAACAGTATCATTTTATAACACTGCCATGATATCGATGTGAACATTAGGAATAAGGTTTGAAATCTTTACATATTAGACAATCTCACTCTAAACAGTTTCTCATTTCCCTTGCAGGTGGGATATAGACATAGCCATTAAGGAATCTGAAAGGGTTGTTTCTTCATTGGTGGCAAATGTTAACTACAATCGATCGACCAACAAGAGATGCTTCTGTCTATACCAAGGCACCTCACTGTTCCTCCTCGTGCTTCAGACATGGCTCACAGTGGTCTGTCTAGCAACTTTATAGCATGCACTTCTATTACCAACTTATCTACAATATTTTCAAAGTGAATATAGTTTTTAGTGATAGGCAGAGCATTTCAGTTCAAATTTCAACTCTTAAGCAACCTCAAGTGGCAAGTGCCAAGTGGAGTGGTAGTGTTTATACTACAGTGCAGAATGTTGGATGATCAAACAGCTCCCTTGCACCTCAATAAATATCTGTTCTGCTGTCAGCTATTCGCAGGCGGCAGGAGTACTATAGCAAGTTTGGTGCCTGTGTCGAAATATAGCTGACTAAGTCTTGCATACAACTATGTTCCCTCTATATTTTTAAATAGGGATGCTTACTTTCTGGATGTGCGTCGTACATTAGGCAGGAAAACAACTATTTATATGCCATAACACGAAAGAAATATTTTAAGATATTTATCTTAAAAATGGGGGTGCAGTATTTACTGAATGACATGTTTCGATCGCCTTGGAGGCTGGATTTAGACAGCTCCTTAACCCGGTCCATGAGGCAATTATAATTGGCTACATGGATAATTCTTGCCAGGCGCGTCCACATCGCGGGGATGGGCAACGGTACTGTAATATACCATGGAACTACAGTACCGGCTAAGTTCTGGTGAGGATCCAGTCCTATGGGGTATAACATAGGCCCCGTGCACAGGGTTACGTGCGAAGACCTCAACGGAATCTGCAGCGGAGAAGATGGACTTCGGAACGGTGGAGATTGCGCAAGAGGCAACCCAGTACTCAGGGAATAGAATGAGTACAGCATCAATCGGCAGCGTCTGTTTCCCAGGTTAGGGGCGGCTGCAAGGGCGTCTGTTTCCCATGTTAGGGGCGGCCTGTATAATAGCTGGCAGTAGCTTAATAAAATGCCTTTGGGAGTGGCGACCCCATCGTAATAATAGCCTAAAATGGAAATGGCACTTCAAATGATTCGGAGAAGGTTAGGGCGTACCCTGCAGGCGACGCGCAGTTCTTTTGGTACTGGGGGAACTGTGAGAAATGGGCGACCAGTAACCGAAATGAAAGTGGGAATCATGAATGTCATGACCCTGACAGGCAAGGTGGAGGAGGTGGTAGACTTTATGGAGAGGGAGAATGTTGGATTGATGGGGCTGAGTGAAGTGAAATGGAAAGGTAAAGGAAGGAAGAAATTGAGGAAAGGATATACATTATACTGGAGTGGTGGCCAAGAGGCAAAAAATGGCATGGGACTGATAACCTCGAAACAACTGGAGGAGTATGTTGAAGTGGTCGAGTGTGTGAGTGACAGAATAATGAAAATTAGAATGAAGATGAAAAATGACGTGATGGACTTCATACAAGTGTACGCACCACAGACTGGAAACAGAGAAGAAGATATTGAAGTATTCCTGGAGGATGTAGAAAGAGTAATTTCAGATGTAGAAGTGGTGATCATGGGAGATATGAATGCACAAGTCGGAAAAGAGAGACAAGGAAAGGAAGAAGTCATTGGACCATATGGATATGGGAAAAAGAACCGGGAAGGAGAGGAACTTGTAAACTTTTGTGAAAGGAATGGACTGATAGTGGGTAATTCATGGTTTCGGAAGAAAAACAGCAGGAAAATTACGAGATATGGTTGGGGCGATAGAAGAACAAAATCAGCAATTGACTACTTTCTGGTGGAAAGGACTAATCGCAGAAAGCTGATAGACGTGACAGCTTTACCAGGAGAAGCATTTGATGGGGACCATAGAGCAGTGGTGGCAACATTTAGATGGGAAAAATTGGAAAACCTAAAGGAGATCAGAGAAAGTAAAATAAAAGAATGGAAATTGAAAGACAAAACTGTACAGGAAGATTTTCAAGAGAGATTGAAGCAACAAATCCCAGTTACTGAAGTGGAAAACATAGAAGAGGAATGGTCCCACTTTAAAAAGGCATTTGTTGGTGCAGCAGAGAGTGCTTGTGGTAGGACGTCAACAAGAGTGAAAGAGAAGGAGACACCGTGGTGGAATGAGGAAGTGAGGAAAGCAGTGAAAGAAAAGAAGTCTGCATGGAAAGAATGGAACCGAGCTCAAACAGAAGAAAGCAAAAGGAAGTATCACGACAGCAAACGGAGGTGTAAGAAAGTGGTAGGAGAAGAAAAGAAGAAAAGTTGGGAAGAATTTACACGAAGAATGGAAACAGATGTAAGTGGCAGTAAAAGGATGCTGTATGGGCTTCTAAGAAGTAAGAGGAAAGAAAGAGTTACCACAAAGTTGGTGAAAAAGGAAGATGGAGAGTTGTTAACACACCCAGAAGAGATAAAGGGACGATGGAAGGAGTATTTCGATAAGCTATTGAATGTGAGCAATTGTACTGGTGAGATGGAAGTGACACAACCTGACGACTCTATAACAGAAGATGATATAACAATGCTGGAGGTGGAATTAGCAGTACAGAAAATGAAGATGGGAAAAGCAACAGGGGTGGATGAAATCAATGTAGAAATGATCAAGGCTGCTGGACCTGTTGGTATGCAATGGTTGTATCGACTGCTAAAGTGTGTGTGGAAACGGAAATGTGTCCCAGAAGACTGGGAGAACGGGCTAATAATACCAGTGTTTAAGAAGGGGGACAAGGCGTGTGATAACCATAGAGGGATCACAGTCTTATCACAGATAGTAAAAATACTGGAAAGGATATTAGAAAGAAGAATGAGAAGAAAGGTGGAAGGAGAGTTGCAAGAAGAACAGTATGGCTTCAGGAGTGGAAGATCCACAGTGGACCCAATCTTTAGCTTGAGGCAGGTGATGGAAAAGAACTGGGAATATGGAGAGGATTTGATCATGACTTCCATAGATCTAGAAAAGGCATATGATTGTGTCCCCAGAGAGAAGGTATGGGAAACCATGGTTAAGAAGAGACTGGGAAGAGAAATGTAGGAAATGGTGCAAGCAATGTCATCATCGGCTTTAACTCGAATCCGAGTATAAATCTTCTTCCTTCAGTCCAGTTTGTGGATGTGTTTACGGTGACTAAAGAGTCCAATCCTGGCATGGAACAAGCGACCACACAAGTCACATAGTATTGCTGGAGGAGGACGTGGTTGGGCTGCTCGAAGTTTCCTAGCTTGACGCTTGGCCTCTTCATGTATGCGTCGATCCCTTTCAAACGTCTTTACAGTATCCGAGATGGTACGGCGCCAAGTTGAGCGGTCTTCAGCCAGCATGTCCCAGGTTTGTGAATCAAGAACTGTCAATTTCAGGGTCTGCTTAAATTGGTCCTTGTAGTGCCTCTTAGGACCACCATGAGGTCTGGTGCCATAGCATAACTCACCATATAGCATTTGACGAGGTAATCTCACATCATCCATCCGATGGACATGACCAATCCATCTAAATTGGTGACCTATTATGGATGATTCTATGATGTTGATTTGAGCCTTTTCCAGAACAGCAATATTGGTAATGCGGTCTTCCCATTTAATCCTCAGGATTGATCGAAGTTTTTGTAGGTGGAAAAGCTCAAGCTTCCTAAGATCACGTCGGTAAAGGGTCCACGTTTCACAGCCATACAACAATGTAGAAATGTCTACTGCTTTGTACACCATAAGCTTTGTACTCATGGACAGATCATTATTCATGAAGACCCGATGCAATGTACAACAACTGTGTTAGCAGGGTAATGACCCCAGTTGGAAAGACAGATTGGTTTAGGAACAAGACTGGACTAAGACAGGGGAGTGTGCTGTCACCTCTCTTGTTCATAATGGTGATGGATGAAATTGTAAAGGAAACAAAGGAAGCATAAGGACATAAAGAAATGAAATTACTGTTATTTGCACATGATATCGTGGTCTGGGGAAGGAACACCGAAGAAGTGCAAAAACAACTAGATGCACTGAACGAAAATATTCAGAAGTACGGCCTGAAAATCAGTATAGAGAAAAGCAAGACCATGGTGATGACAAGAGGGGAAAGACAAGGAAAGGGCACTGTGAAAATTGGAAGTCAGAGTTTGGAAATTGTGGACACGTTCAAATACCTAGGAAGTGAATTGATGCAAACTGGTAGGTTGGACATGGAGATTGGCAGGAGGGTACAGCAGAGCAATGCATTCTATCAAAGTGTAAGAAAACTTGTTTGGGATAAGGAAGTACCAAGGAAAAGCAAGGAGGTAATGTAGAAAGTGTACTATGTTCCCATATTAACTTATGCAGCTGAGACTTGGACCCTGACAAGCAGGCAAGAGAGTAGAATCCAAGCCAGTGAAATGAAATTCCTAAGAAGTATGATAGGAAAGACAGAGTGAGGAATGAAGATGTTAGGAAGGCAGTTGGGATGGGAAAACTAAATGAGAGAATTGAGAAGAATAAACTAAGGTGGTTTGGACATGTAAAGAGGATGGAGGAAAATAGAATACCAAGACAGATGCTGGAGGCAAAGTGCAAGGGTAAGAGAGCAAGAGGAAGACCTAGAACAAGGTGGATTGATTCAGTGAAGAACAGTGTAAGAAAAAGAAATCTGGACTGGGACAAGATCGTGGAAGAAGAATGGTGGAAGGAGAGAGGAAAGTGGAGAAGTGCCATAAATACCCCGACCCGGCAGGAGCTGGATAAGGAGAAATGATGATGATGATGTTTCGATCGCTGAGCGGTCATCTTCAGATCCTACTCACTTAGGCTTAATTAATGCACGATGATTATGAATTACACTTACGCACAAATACATATACCGGGTCATCATTTTATTTCCCGCATGTACGCGCCGCTAGGCCGGTGAAGGTGGCCTTGGCAGATGCGGCCGCTAGGCCGGTCAAGGTGGCCTTGGCGTTCTCCCCGCAATGAACACGTGCGCTGCGATCGGCAATGTTGCAATAAGCTGTCAGTATCTCCGGCGTATTCAAGCTTGTGAAGTGCTAGTTGATTTGACCTAACATACAGTGCAGTCTCGGGGCAATTTTACAGTTTATGTGTTGCCTTTAAGTGATGTTTTCTATACAAGAACGTGTATTCATTGTGCTTTGTTATGCAAAGTGATGTTTTCTATAGAACAACGTGTACGGGAAGTTTTCGATGACCGTATAGTTAATTATCCCGCCAGATCACCCGATTTAAATCCATGTGATTATTACCTCTGGGGAATGCTGAAAGGAAAGGTATATGCAAACAATCCTCACACAAGTGAGGAGTTAAAATAAAATATTCGGCAAGTTATAACGAACGTCACCCAGGAAGAAATTTGCCGTGTGTCTAGAAACTTGTTTACGAGGTGCCAGGCATGCTTGCAAGCTGACGGACAACACTTTGAACATTTCTTGTAAAACCAGGTAAGTTTGTAGATAATTATTTTCACTAGAAATTGCTATTAAATGACTGTATGTTGACGCAAAGTAGCGGGGAGAAGTCGTGCACTTTTTACCAGCCAGCGAGCGGTTGTCAGCGCGAGAGCTTGCCGTGCCGTGCTCGGTATCGGATGCGAGACTTAAATTGATGACCCTGTACAATGTTTAGATTACATAAGTTCCTAAAACTTGCGTAACGCATCAATCTTATTTACAGACAATATTGCTCACTTCTATAATGATACCATGGATGCAGAACTATTAGCAGAAAAGGCTGTTTACACCCGGTACAAAAAAAGCTGGGGAAAAAATCAGTCTTGCTCTTGGTTGGCAAACTTTCATACATTAAAAAAAAGTTTTAAGATAGATAAGTTTCTTACCACTGCAGGTCTAGTCTGGCGCATGTCATAAAATTTTGCCAGGTGACTTGTCAGAGTATGAACAATTTCAGCAAGTTCATTGCAGATTTCTTCCAGCTTCCTCTCTTTAACACCAGTCCAACTATCTGCTCGACACAATCTCAATGTTAGAGTTGGAACAATGTAATCTACAAGGACTGTAACAAGTCCAATCACTGCTAAGGTCGTCAAAATCGATGGATCCAGAAACCATAGTAACCTTTAGTAAAGAAAGTGTCCAGTTAGATTATGCGGAAATCATAAATCTCCACCTGAAAATATTACACTTCACGATATTACAAGGATGATATGATACTGGCAAAGATGATTAGTGATGTGGTTGAATTTATTTTATTGGAACACAGTCTTACTTAGCTGAGCCATGTCCTTCCACATGAGTTAGCATTCTGTATATCTAGTTCTAAAAATGTAATCCACAGCGGATCAAATTAAATTTTCACTGACAAGTTATATGAAATAAATTCAATCGCATACTCATTTAAATATTCTTACAGTTGCACCTCAATTCCAATTATCTCTGAACCGCTCCTATAACACCGAAATACTACCGATCGGTTGGTTCTAGGCACATAAAACGTGGCCCATTTGTCTGTCTGATACTTACACAAGCCCTCACCGTTTCAGCAAACTGGCCAAATTTTACGTCCAGTATTTTGTTTCTTGCATTGCGAGGCTTAATAGAGCCATATTTATACAAAGCTACACCATTTCACTGAACTGGGCCTAATTTTAAGTCGCGAGTTTTGTTTTATGCATTACAAGGCTTAAATTGAGCCTAGATTTGTCTTTGACAAATTTGATATTTCGTCCAAACGGCCTAAATTCAGGGAATGGAAAGGTCTATCCGAAATTTCAAGTAGACAGTGTTACCTGCTGGGTTTCGAAAGGTAAGTACATAAAATTTTGTTCAGTTCGGTAAAATGGTACACTGTAGATTTGTGCCAAAGGGCCTAAATGCAGGAATAGAGAGGGCTGTCCAAAATTTTAAGCAAACAGTGTTACCCGCAGTTTTTCAAAGCACAAGTACGTAAAATGTGGTTCAGATTGGTGAAATGGTGTAGATTTGTGCCAAATGGTCTAAATGCAGGGAATGGAGAGGGCTATCCGAAATTTCATTCAGACAGTGTTACTCTCGGCGTTTCAAAGGGTAAGTGTATATAACTTGTTTCTGATCAGTGAAATGGTGTAGATTTTTGCCAAAGGGCCTAAATGAAGGGAATGGAGAGGGCTGTCTGAAATTTCTAGTGGACAGTGTTACTCGCAGGGTTCTAAAGGAGAAAGTATGAAAAATTTGGTTTTGATCGGTGAAACGGTGTAGATTTGTATAAAAAACAAACAGACAGACAAATATTCAGCTTTACATAGATATATTATTCACATCTTAACTGGGACGGAAATGACATGCGATGATTTTTCTCTTGCTTGTGGTGGAAAGAAACAACAGAGAAATAAATGAGCGGGGGAGGCAAGCAGAATTATTCAGGAAAAGTGTTAGGAGCCTGCTATGGAGTAAGGATGTCCCTCAAAACAACAAAACGGTCATAGGACGTACTACGTTCCAATCCTGACGTATGCCTCAGAGACCTGGGTAATGAAAGGGAGGGAGCGAAGCAGAATACAGGCTAGTGAGATGAAATTCTTGAGAAACAGTATTGGAGTGACAAAGGTGGACAGGTTAAGAAATGGGAAAATCAGAGTAGTCAAGGAGGGAACATTACAGGATAGGATAGAGGAATCAAGGCTTAAATGGTATGGGCATGTTAAGCGAATGGATGGGAGGATACCTAGGAAGAAACACGAGATGAAAATAGAGGGAAAAAGACCCAGAGATAAGTGGCTGAAGGTTGTGGAGGACTGCTTGCGAAAGAAAGGAGAAGTTTGGACCAAGGCGGTGACGGAGAGATGGTCGGAAGACGGAAGATGTTGGAGAGGCTTGTGTTCCAAACAGACCCGGCCAGTGGCTGTAAACTGTGCAAGATGATGACATCGTTTAAATCTTTAAGTGCCTACCATGTCGTCATGGATGCTGCCATTTTGTGTCTCGGGGAATTTTGTAGTTTAATGTATAACGATCCGCGTCATCTAGCGGAGGGCAGCGGTACTATAGCAGTGAGATGAGGCGGGAGTACGGCCATATAGCAGTGCATAAACGCAGGAGAGGCTAGTCTACTGTTCGGGACTAAATACGAATGCAAGATTTAACAAGCATGCCATTTTAGGATTTTTAACTTGTCGTTAAAAATATCTCGCGAAAAATCTACGGGTGAAGTATGTCATGAAAATTGCATGTTGATAGGCTATCTTTAATAAAGATCAAGACAGGACTGTCTAATTCTGCTATGAGAGTTTTGTACGGAGTCGATTGTACAACTGTGTGACGTATTTTCACCACCACCGCAATGCTTCTAGCTACCACAATGTTGTTGCTTGAGTCTTCAGTCTTTTGACTGGTTTGATGCAGCTATCCATGTCTCCCTGTTCTGAGCTAATCGTTTCATCTCTACATAGCTACAAAACCCTACATCCGAGGCAATCTGTTTAAACATATTCTAATCTTGGTCTACCCCTACAGTTCTTGTCCTCGACCCTTCCTTCCATAACTAAGCTTCCTATTCCTGGGTGTCTAAATACGTGTCCTATCATACCGATCTCTTCTCTTCATTAGCAGTCGCCAGAAACAACTCTCCTCTCCCACTCGTCCTAATACCTCTTCATTTCTTACTGTATCTACCATCTGATCTTCATCATTCTCCTGTAACACCACATTTCAAACGCTTCAATTCTCCTCTTTTCTGCTGCACCAATAGTCCTAGTTTCACTTCCATAGAGCGCCACACTCTAGACAAAAGATTTCAAAAATTACTTCCTAATACCTAAATCTATATTCGATGTCAACAGATTCTTTTTCTGTACAAATACTTTCCTTGTCCGAGCCAACCTACTTTTTATATCCTCTTTGCTTCGTCCATCACTGGTTAGTTTGCTTCCTAAAAGTCTCCTACTTCCTTTAGCTTCTCACCTGCCAATTTGATGCCCATAGGGGTTTCTGATTTCTTTTGGCTGCATTCCAATATTTTTGTTTTACATTTGAAGGGCCAGGGGGAAAAACAATGAGAGTCATGAAAATGAAAAAAAATGAGTTATTAGTGCCAGTTGGTTGCTATGGTGATGCTTTACCTTCCAGCAATACTAGCATGAGGAAAAGTGATGGCAGTCAATAGATATGAGCAGGAAAATATTTGCCACAAGGGGGAAAAGTGATGCGAGTCAAGGTGCTAGGTGGCAAGACTGATGAGGGTCAGCCAGCCACTCCCAGAATTCCCGGCTGTTTTGTTGTTTTTGTGTTAGCATTTTGTTTTGAGGTTATCTTCATTGAGTGAGTAGTCTTTTCTCAGTGTTTTACTTATCATTAAGTTACTAGTAGTACATGTGACGAATTTAGAGTAAAGGAACGAGACCTCCAAGTGAAAATCGACAACGTAAAAGAAGACATAAAAACTGTACAAGATGAAATGAAACAAATCAAAATTATCCGTGAACTTCACTTAAGGAAAGCTGAAGTTTTTATGAATTTAAAAGGTCAGCAAGATATGCTTCCCAAAATTCTGAAAGTAT
Organism: Meconema thalassinum; assembly: GCA_946902985.2. Classification (NCBI taxonomy): domain Eukaryota; kingdom Metazoa; phylum Arthropoda; class Insecta; order Orthoptera; family Tettigoniidae; genus Meconema; species Meconema thalassinum. The sequence continues at coordinate 24,287,646 of OX336389.2, read as the reverse complement.
AGAGGCAATATGTATGGACTTCCAAAAAAGGGTGCACAGTTAAAAGTGGGCTAATGCTTATTTTTGTGTTCAGCCGAAGCGCAATGCGGTTAGAAGCATACCAAACTTAGGGCGAGGCTAACCGAAAAACTCAACTTGATGAAAACTTTGCTACGACAAATCAAGAATTGATTGATTGATGGATTCTTCAGACTCAACTAATGACTCAATTTAAGACTCAACTGAACTTTGGTTGGTTCCTTAGTTTAGGGGCTGCGACAACGCAGTCATGTAGCCCCGTGTACTTTGGGTGTGTGAAGAATCTGTCTGATAACCGGTGTTAATTGTGATGGCTGTATTAGTGTGTGTTATCTGTTTTTAATTCTAGTATAATAATAATAATACCGTATGCTCGGGTGCCAGGTGCAAGCATTGTTATTTGACACCCGGAGGGTAGCTTGCATGTCAAATTTCATTGTTCCTTGAAGCACTATGAAAGTCAAGGAGGTTAGATATCTAAGCTCCTCGAACACTACAGTGCTTTCTAGTAGAGAAATGAGGAACTCTGTGTTGGCCGAAACTCCCGAGATTAATTTTGCCATTATGAACACGGCCCACTGAATTCAAATGGGTTCTTTGACATGCCAACATCGTATGACATGCGTGTCGTAAAATTTTGCCGCCTTTCAAAAATCATTTACCATGGTCAGGAGCGAACCTGCAAGCTTGGGGTAAGTAAACTGACACGTTAACCACTCATTCAAGTAAGGACTGTAGACATTTATTTTTCAAGTAGTTCCTACTTTTGCTACCAAACGCCACCATCAACGACAACTAGTTATGAACTTGGTTACTAGATGCTACCACAAATCTGAACTTAAAAAGTGAGATTAAAAAGAGAATCATGTTTGAAAAACTTTAGTGAAATGACATCTTGGTTTGATAGTTTGTGTAAAACTTGTCTACTGACTCTCATCGTTCATCTCTCTGACAATATGTATTATGTGTATTTAAAACTGTATAACATTTTGAAATGTTAAGGAAATAAAAATGTTGTTTTAGAATACTGTTGTGAAGTATGTTTATTGTTCATTTACAGTCTTACATTGCACACTGTTAACGGCTGCTTCAGAATAGAACGTTTTTAACTTTAAAATCGTGTTATTGAAAAACTCATCCTTTCTGACTCTCATAGTTTTCCCCCCGACCCTTCATTTATTAATTTTCATCATGAATTCTTTCCTCAAGACTGAGTCCATACCATTCAAAAACTCATTCAAATCCTCTGGCGTGACGGCCAAGATGACAAAGTCGTCAGCAAATCTCAGAGTTGAAATTATTTCTCCTTGAATCTTCACTCCCACTTTAAATTTTTCTCTAATTTCCTTCATTGCTTGTTCAATGTAAATATTGAAAAGTATGGGCGATAAGTTGCATCCTTGCCTTACACCTTTCTGAATACCAGCTTCTCTCTTATGTCCTTCAGCTCGAATGACTGCTGTCTGATTTCTGAATACATATTGTAGAGCACGCTTCTAATCCTGTACTTTATTACAATCGCTTTCAAAATGTCAAACAACTTACCCCAATCAACGTTATCAGAAGCCTTTTCTAAGTCTACAACTGCCATGAATGTTCTCTTATCTTTCCTTATTCTACCTTCCAAAATCAGCCTAAGACTTAGTACAACTTCCCTTGTTCCTAAGATTCTCCTGAAACCAAACTGGTTTTCACCCAACTCCGTTTCTATCTGGCTTTCCATCCTCTTGTAAATTATTCTAGACAGGATCTTTGAAGCACGAGTAATCAAGCTGATTGTACGGTAATCTTCACATCTGTCAGCTCCTGATTTCCTCGGTACAGTATAGGGTTGATAACATTCTTCTTGAAATCAGAGGGTACCTCAACTGTCTCATAAATCCTATACACCAAGTGAAATAACCTGATGAGAACTTCATCACCTATGCAGAGTAGCAACTCAATCGGTATATCATCTATGCCTGGTGCTTTGTTCCTGCTTGAGTCTTCCAATGCTCTGTCAAATTCTGATCACAATATTAAATCTCCTTTCGCATCCTCAAAATTTCCTCTTCCCTTATACAAACACCCTATGTAAGCTTTCCATCTCTCAACCTTTTCTTCCCTATCTGTTAGAAGTTTTCAATCTGAGTCCTTAATATTACAGTACTTACTGTTAGTCTTCCTTTCCCCAAAAGTATCTTAATTATTCGATAAGCTGTATCTACTTTTCCTAATTTTAGACACTTTTCAATTCCTGCACATTTCTCTTTCAACCACTCTTCTTTCGCTTACTTGCACTTCTTGTCAACCTTATTGCTCAGACGTCTGTATTCTGCTTTCCCCTTTTCATCTCGTACATTCTTGTGTTTCCGCCTTTCATCCATTAATTCTAGTACATCCTGAGTGATCCACGGTTTTCTACCTCTTCTTCCTTTCCTACCAATGTCGTCTTCTGCAGATTGAAGTCTGTTCAGGGTTTTTTATTAGTCCTTCCTTTATACTCTTCTTGAATCTTTCATTTACATCCTTCTCTTTCAGTCTGTCTATTGCCCACCTTTTTGGCTTTTCTTCAGTTTCTTCAACTTTAATCTGCATTTCATAACAACCAGATTGTGGTCAGAGTTTATGTCAGCACCGGGAAATGTTTTGCAATCCAAAATCTGGTTTCGAAATCTCTGCTTGACCAAAATGAAGTCGATTTGTTCATTTGATTTAGTGCTAATGACCCTATAGTCTCCTGACCGAAAGTCCTGTTCTTCTTGCCAGCACATTTCACTAATCCCAACCAAATCCAACCTCAACCTACCTATTTCCCATTCTATGTTTTCTAACCTTCCACTGCCTAGCAGACTTCTAACATTCCACGCTCCGATCCATAGAATGTCAGATTTCCTCTTTGTCATTTCAGTGATGTTAACCGCAATGTCACATTTCGTGTTCTGACCCAGTAATGAAAATATAGACGAGACCATGCAGTGTTCAAAAATAAATACCTGAATGGAGGTTCATTATTGATTGTACGGAAGTAAAAGCAGATCTCTATCTCATTACAAGGGAACATACACTGTGAAATGTTTAGTTTTACCTCCAAATGCTACGCCGGGAGATGGAGTGACGCATTTATCACAAACGACACTGGGTTGTGGACATTGTTAGAATATGGTGATGAGATCATTGCTGACAAAATCTTACCTGAAATAGCAACAAGCCTTTCCAACCGAGGAATGATTTTCTTCATGATGGTAAGCTGACAGCTGACGAGGTCAGGAAGAGACACAGTGCTGCAAGTGTTCGCATACATTTCGAAAGATGAATTCAGCAAATTAAAATATATTATTTTACGATTGAACTTCTGCCTCATATTGACGACATTGTTTATATGTGTTGCGTTATGACAAATTTGCAGTCCCCTACTTAGTAAAACTAAGTCACCGATTCTTGGATGTAACGAGTAATCTCGCAAACCACTGGATAGATTTTGATGCGGTTTTCACCATTCTGTAAAGGATATCTCGAGGAAAGTTTCTGTAGAAAATAATTTATTTATGATCAAAGGAAGCCAAGCAGTAACGATTTCAATGAAAAATTCGAGAAAAAAAACTGACGTCCATGCGCTTTTTAAGCTTACGCTGGGCAAACCATTAAAAATATCAATATACTATGAGTGTAAGAATTGTTCAGCATGAAAAGTTCTACCAAAAAGTCCCGGAGAACATATCTCTATCTTTAATACTTCGCCCACTATAAGGATTTTTTCGTTTTAATGTTTTCCAACAATCTCCATTTAATTAGGCCTACTAAGGCGACAGTTTACGACCTAACTAGGGGCGAGCCTGTTACCCCAGATACAGCCAGCAGCAAACTGTTGAGTCGTGTTTAGTTAAGACTTCAGAGAAGAGTGGTTGTGTTTGGAGTTCTCCTGGAAGTGCAACTCGGCTTTTCTTCATTTCACCAGTGAACTTTTCGTTACGCAAAATACACAGTCAAGTTAAGATTGGACGGAAGGGGGATTTGTGATTCATGCACCTCACCATTCCTAAATTACGTCTGACAAGAATTCGTTGCACATGCATCTCCATGATAATATAATTAATAGTCCAGTCAGTGATTTTAGCCCATCATGCCGAGACGTAAAACGGATATCGGTCGTAGTTAATTCGCATAAAATAGTCCTTATCACGTAATGCATTCATAACAGTTCCCGGGCGAATAACAATAAAAAATTAAGGCAAATAGAATACCTTGGCAATAACGAAATATTGATTGATAATACGACAAACATTTAACATCAATTTGAACAAATATTGTAATAAACTCTTATATCCAAAAAACGGAATGTACATTCATAACTTCTATCATTTTAATATTTTTAACCTAGAAAAGTACAATATACAAATGCATGTAGCGGCGAGCATTCTTGGTTGTCACTCCAAAGGTCTGGGTTCGATTCTTGGCTCCGCCAAGAAGTTTAATTCTGGGCTGATAGCTGGAACGGGGTACGCTCAGCGTCGTGAGGCAAAACTGAGTAGAGGTGGGTTTGATTCCCACCTCAGCCATCTTGGAAGTGGCTTTCCATACTTTCCCACTTCTAGCCCAGGCACATGCCGGGATGATACCTAACTTAAGGCCGCGGCCCCCTCCTTCCCAATCCTCACCCGAAGTACAAATTCACACTACTACAGGCACCACAATCTTCCTCTTCTTTTCTTCAGCGCTTGTCCGCCCGGTGGCAGGGTCTGCTACTTGGATTCGATGTCTCCATTTAGTCCTGTCCTGGGCGATGTCAGGGTGGAGATTGACGCTCTTCAGATCTTTGTGAAGGGTATCGGCCCATCGCTGTTTTGGTCGTCCATTTGGTCTATTACCGGAGACTTCCAACATGTAACCAGTCTTTGCTATAGTGTCAGCCCGTCCTCAGCACATGTCCAAACCATCTTTAACGACTCTTGCACATTTTTTCAGGAATGGGTGCAATGCCAAGTCTCATTGGGGATGCGATCCAGATTAGTAACACCAGCTGTCCACTGCAGCATCCTGGTCTCCACGACTCCCAGACGACGCTCTGTCTCAATCATAGTAGGCCAACAGTTGCAACCATACAGGCACCACAATAACAGAGCTTATCAGACAAATTCAATATATACACACACCTAAGTGAAAGGGGATGAATGACCGCGATGTCCAAGCCCCTCAAATGAAACAACAACAAACGCAAAGAATATATTAAACATTTGTCAGATGTGAGCGGCTCTGATTTTAATAGAATGTTCATAAGCTAGCCTGTAACAAGTTTGGGTGGATAATACATGAAATGAAACTGTTCAATTTTATGAATATAATTACGAACATACTGTATCTGGAGTCCTTCTCTAAGGTTACACAGTTGATGATTCTTAGTGTTATCTGGCATTGAGTAAAGTACATACCGGTATTTTGTCTCGTCTAACATAAATTGTACTTCTCTCGTGTCTTTCACTATTCCCCTATCCTTGCAATAGGTCTGACATTTCACTTCCAACAGTCTCTGTGTCCTACCGTCTTTCACAACGATTCAATCTGTACTTCTATAAAGCCATGGTTGCAATTTATAGACATTACAACCACAACAAACTACTTTCACATTAATCATTACCTGATAGAACGTAATAGCCAGTGCTCCCATTTCTTTCCCATATGCAACATCATGTAGTGAACGCCCATGAAGTTAGAATCAGTTATCATAGAAGAAGCTAAATTTTCAAAGTTTTACCTCCTGGTTTTGATGTGATGAGCCATGCTCCTCGCCGATATTCTACATTTTCTTTCTTGGTACCGGTAACATTCTGGGGACTCGCCCTGTTCCAGAGTTGTCACAGAATTGTGAAGCACTTTGTCACTGTTAACATTGTTTCCAAAAACTCACTGTTCCCTCTCATTCAAAGGTCTGAAAAGTATTGTATCACGCTCTTCTTTCAAAATGAAATTCTCAGCACAATTTACTACAAAAAATTAATGTACCCCTACAAGTGCGTTCAACTTCTGATTTGTTTTCTGCCTGGAACATTCTCCGTAAAGGACAAGGCATTTTCAAAATCAGGTAACTATTTCAACTCAGTCGGATTGAAAACAACTATGGAATTTTGTACATTTCTTCAAGGATATAATTCTTTAATGCCCTTCCTTCTTGGAATAATTTTCTTTCGCAGCACTTACTGACCTGAATTGGGGCCCATCAGTTTTATAAACATAATAATAATAAATTGACCATTGATAACATAACAGAGACAATAAAGAAGAGGCGATTGTTATTTTTCGGACATTTACATAGAATGAATGATAGCAGGTAAACCAAACAGATTTTTAAATTCTTTGGAAAAAGAAATCGACAACAGCCTGGTATCAAGAAGTAAAGAAAGATTTAGAAAGAAACAATGTAGGAGAAGAAGATGCACTAGAGAGAGAAATTTTCAAAATAAAGGTAGGTAGCGTTGAAGGAAGATAGAACGCCCGATAAAATTCTCTACAATACATGAATTAGCCAAAATACCTTATGAAACGATGAGAAATAAATCAGGGAGCAACGTTTTAATAGATATTTCCTCCTCCGCTGTCTGTGACCCACCCAGCCATCCCAAATAGGATCACGACTTATATAGCCAAAATTACAGCTGTGGCCGCCATTAATCCAAATCAATTATCATCGGTTGAGGTCTCTTCGTTAGCCCCACTGGTCCGCTGGTCTGTCATCAAAACAGAACTGCCAACCTCGCCCTTACAGTACTATTTGACTGATAAAAAAATCCGTCTATTCAACACAAAAATTTTATTATTGAAATTATATTATTTCATTATTGGGACATGTTTCGAGCTGTCAATCAGCTCATCATCAGCCAAGTGCCCTCACAAAAGTAATAAAACACACACCAAAAATACAAAGTTCATCAACAAGTACAATAAACAACATGCATTAAAAATTGACATATAATAAAACTTAGCATCCTATAGTAAAATTAACAACTTAATATAATGGAACCAGCTAATGTTCTTCTTCTTTGAATGAAACAGCGTATAAGGATGAAATTTCCATAATATATCAGATTGCAGAAGCATATGGATACAACAGAGCGTACATTAACAACCTTATCAGTAAAATTACCAGGCAATAAACACAAATCTAATTTAGTAAAAGCAAACAAAGAAAAAACAGTCCACGCGGCATTTACATATATCAACAATTTAACTTATAATGTTAAGAGTGCGTTGAAGAAATATAACGTAAAAGTGGCTTATAAAACTGACAATAGCAACCACAAAATTTTTTAAAATTCAAAATCAGTTAATCAAACAAATAAATACAACAGATCAGGGATATACAAATTGAAATGCACAAAGTGTGAAGCTGATTATATAGGGCAAACGGGACGCAATTTTAACACGCGTTATGCTGAACATTGTAATGCAATTAAACATAGAAAATGTTCTGCCATGGGAACGCACATGAAAGACACCGATCATAAATTCACCAGCATTGAAACAGATTTAAAGATACTTCATTATGAGAATAAAGGGTCCATAATGAATATCCTTGAACAAATAGAAATAGATATTGCCCAAAAAATTAATCCATCTAATAATCTTAATGAGATTAATTTTGAAACAAATATTTTGTATGACACACTAATGGATGAGCTTACAAGTAGATTGGCACATTTGTATTCCGCAATATTCATGAATTAGAATCAATGTCAAGTTTTTTCAGCACATCTAATGCATAGAAGGAGCTCACATGTTCAGACAGACGCGTTTCCACTCCTTCACTCGGAGCCAGGTCATCGACACAGGCTTGCTCTACAGACGCGTATTACTCACGTACCACTACTTTGTTTCCCATCCTTCTCCGGAGGCATGTAATTCGCCATACGGGCTTGCGTCGCAGAATGTCATTCCAGTTTGAGTCAGTAGTGAAGGCACACACGCTCCGTGCCCATGGATTCGAGATGAAGGTGAGCGATAATTTTCGATCGGTTAGGTTTTCTTTTTCAAATTTCTTGGGGGTTATTTGTTTACTGATTAGCATGATTTGTTTTTTTCTTAGATGAAATGCTGCTAACAGACAAGACTCATTCAACTAGGAGCCACACTACGTGTCTTAACTTTAGGAGGAGGCTTCATGAGGGCCGAAACAAGAACCTTGTCACATCAATGGGAGTTTCCATCATCCGTTTCATACGATGACTTGTGGGCTGGTCAAAATGATAGTCAACAGAATGTACATGACACAGCTCCGTTTGTTGCGTGTGTGGGGAAGTCAGAACGAAGTAACATCAACTTTTTATTGAAGAACATTAGCTGGTTCCATTATATTAAGTTTTTAATTTTACTAGGATGCTAAGTTTTATTATATGTCAATTTTTAATGCATGTTGTATTTTTAGTGAGGGCACTTGGCTGATGATGAGCTGATTGACAGCTCGAAACATGTCCCAATAATGAAATAATATAATTTCAATAATAAAAATTTTTTGTATTGAATCGACGGAAAAATTTTTATTAGTCAAATAGGATTATATGTCAATACGGACCAATATAACGTCGAATACTCCTTACAGTACTATGTAACACAAAGAAGCGCCTAGTTCAGTCTCCAGTGTGCAGCACTCCGTGCACCGCTCTAATTAGGCTAGTGTGTGCAATATTTCGCTCCTCTGTAATGACTCTTTTCCCACGACTGAAATGAGTTTCTTTAATAGTGAAACTTATTTAACTGTTCTGTGATTAATGCGAGCAATATTTTTGTTTTCTGTGATGAATATGTTCTTTTTTCTTTCCACGGCTGAAATGAGTGTTTTTTTATTTTATCTGCTCTGTATTTACTATGCAGTATATCGCTCCGCTGCAATTTTTTTTTTCTGCACAACTGTGGTTTTGACAATGATAACAGCCTAACGCTCCCAGATCAATGGTTTTGTGTCAACCGTGCCCCGTTAGCTGTGCGCGGCAAAGGGCGCACCTACACCCGACCTTCTAACCTTCGTTTTGTCCAATCCAATGGGTCTTGACAATGGTTACAGCCTAACGTGTCCCGATGATTTTTTTTAATCAACAATGATTTTGTATCTCACATGTTGGCAACAATGTGTGCGCCTCGGTGCTTGCCGCTAGAGTGCACCTCATTGACAGTTGAATGAGATGAAAGCGCTGTTGAAACATGGCACCCGTTTAAAAAAAAAAAAGCAAGAAATAACAAACACATATTTACGCGAACTTTAGCACATATATGAGGTTCAGTAGTGACCAGGGTTCGTAATTTCAAAACGTAATATTGCCCATTCGATGAAAGAAGGACACAAGGTATGTTAAAGTCACATTCATGTCTGCTGCAAGTGTATAATCCACGTTCCACTTACATTCAGAATTAATAAAAGGTATTGGGAATGGAAGGACTCCAAAACAGGCTCAAAATGGTCGGAAGAGAGAAAGAAAATGATAATTGTTGTTTTAAGGGGCCTAACATCTAGGTTATCGGCCCCTAATGGTTTGGGTGAAAGTGAAAGATTAGATGAGAATGAAAACTATAACTAATACTAATTACAGACTTACATACTACAAGAAGAAATGGTAAACAAATCAAGAATAAGGCAAATAAAGGACAGGAAAAAGAAATGCCCTTAACCCCCGAAGAATGAGGATTGAGGGACTTGGAAGGAAGGAGAGCCATGAAAGGCTGATAGGAAAGGGAAAGAGCCGCCCCAAGGTCAGAGGAAAAGGGGGATAAAACAGACCCAGCTCAGGAATCCCTCGGGATAGTCAACTCCCGAACTCACCAGCCGTGGGGCTACACACATCCTGCCTCCTTGAGGGCCTTGAGCAGAAGGCAGGAGACAATATGAAAAGAAAAAGAAGGCTGACCATTCGAAGAATGAGGGTACAGTAACAGAAAAGATGAGACAAGGGCCAATTAAGGCGGGAAAGTGAAAGACTCCCTAGGCATCGGATACCCTAATACCGTCAACGTAGGAAGAGAACAAGAGTTGACCAAGAGAGGTCGACAGGAAAGAAGACACAGAGGAGCCCGGCACAAGTAAGTGGAGGTAATGCCGGACTCAGCTGGGGTCCCGTGGTCGCCAACCCACGTCCCACTAGATGTGAGCCCCTGGGGAGAGAGAAAGAAGACCCACAGCGAAAAGATGAAGGAGCAGTGGAGGAAGAAAGAACAACAAAGGGAACTATTATACATTGTGATGCATCTGCGTATAAAATTCCCCTAAAACAAAATGGCGACTTCCGTGACATCAACGACGTCACGAAATACTCCTCTAGCAAGCTTACGGGAAAATAGGGGTTTTTGGGTGGGGAAACACCAAAAAACAAAGCTGCATCAAACAAAAACCTTTGAAACGAAGTGTGCATCGAAATCTGTAATTGACCTACATAGCTCAATTAAAGATTCCGATGCATAAACAAATTCCGCTATTTTAGCTGATATTTTTAAATTGACCTACATAGCTCAGAATTGGGAAAATTTTCCATTTTTGGTCCGTATTGACAATTGTAATTTGTGTTTATTCAAATTAGCAGGTTCCGCCAATCAATACCTTCATGCTTTTACATAAACCCTAGGTGCAGTACGTTTCGAACCATTATCGGTCCTTCATCAGCTGACTTAATGTCTTGTCAATAGCATAACACATAAAAACACTGAGCATTGACACAAAGATATGCATACACGATAAAATGTTCACAAGCATTCATTAAAATTCATTAAAAGATATTCAAGCTTTAAAAAAGTTTAAAAAGCACTGCAAGTTCAATTGTTCCTGTTAGATGATGCTAATTCTCTCGATTAGCATCTTGTCAGTCCATTTAGTATTCCTGTTTTCTTCACACGTGAGCGGCGAAGTCATACAAATTGTTAGGTTGAATTTTGCCATGTATAGGGAGCCAAAAATGGATGAAACTGTCCCAATTGCGCGGCTCGAAGCAAATGAAAAAATTCTAATTAATTGATTGATCCAGGCAGCAAAGTAATCCTCTGTTAAACAAGAAAAGAAAGAAGTATTGAGACTTGCATTTAGTGGAGAACCAAGAGAGAAAACTCAGCAAATGTGATAGTCTATACGAGAAGCCGCTACTGAAAGTGAAAGTGACAACTCCCAAACGCACACCATTATCAGGAAAGACTAACCATCCACAAAAAAGCTGCATTTAGAGCGTTCATTAATAGGGCCGTTAACGTACCCCTATCAGAGGAAGACTAGAACAATGAGCTTTCCATCATACATCAAATCGATAGAGCCAATGGTTTCAGCAAGCCCTACGTTGACTCCCTTTTAAGTAAAATCAAGAATAGACCGGCAACTAAATTACAACCAATAGAAAAGAATTTGCCCTTCGCAATCTTCTCATACTCAAACCAACTCACCCACAATATTACAAATGTTTTTAAAAAACAAGATGTTAAAATAGCTTATAAAACAACCAATTAAGTATAACAAACTTAAAACGAAATAATAAATGAGTGTTGATTAGGCGGAAACTTTAAGTTTGTTATACTTAATTACAAAACGTCAGCACGGAACCTGCAATGGACTCTTCTTCGAATAAAACAACCAATACCACTAAGAAACATTTATTTAATTCTAAGTCTGTTAACATGCAAGATAAATTTCAAAAATCAGGAATCTACAGGATAAGATGCCAAAATTGTGATGCGGATTACATAGGGCAAACCGGACGCAGTTTCAAAATTAGATATAATGAGAATGTTAGCGCGATAAGACACAGAAAATTCTCGGCCATTGGTAATCATATGAGGGAGTTCAATCATAATTTTTCGAAAATCGAAGATGATATGAAAATTCTACACTACTGTAGCAAAGGGTGTATGCTCAACATTTTGGAACAAATAGAAATAGAACAGGCCCTAAGGAATAATCCCTCGCACAACCTAATTGATATCAATTATGACACCAACATTCTGTACGAAACACAGATGAATTACATCACTAATAGGAAACGTACAAAGCCCCCATAGAGAACATACCAGGTTTCACTGCCCCCCTCCCGAATTCCTTCTCACTCATCTCCTTCCTACTCCCCCCTCTCCTTCATTTCCCCACCCCGCTTGTCACACCCGCTCCCCTCCCACCTTTCCCTGACCTGACCTCGCTCAGAACAGCACCTCAGTTGCTGCTGTCAGCTCAGCCGGCACGTACACTGTTCGCATACGAGGTAAGAGTTGTCACTTTCAGTAGCGGCTTCTCGTAGACTATCCCATTTGCTGAGTTTTCTCTCTTGGTTCTCCACTAAATGCAAGTCTCAATACTTCTTTCTTTTCTTGTTTAACAGAGGATTACTTTGCTGCCTGGATCAATCAATTAATTAGAATTTTTTCATTTGCTTCGAGCCGCGCAATTGGGACAGTTTCATCCATTTTTCGCTCCCTATACATGGCAAAATTCAACCTAACAATTTGTATGACTTCGCCGCTCACGTGTGAAGAAAACAGGAATACTAAATGGACTGACAAGATGCTAATCGAGAGAATTAGCATCATCTAACAGGAACAATTGAACTTGCAGTGCTTTTTAACTTTTTTAAAGCTTGAATATCTTTTAATGAATTTTAATGAATGCTTGTGAACATTTTAACGTGTATGCATATCTTTGTGTCAATGCTCAGTGTTTTTATGTGTTATGCTATTGACAAGACATTAAGTCAGCTGATGAAGGACCGATAATGGTTCGAAATGTACTGCACCTAGGGTTTATGTAAAAGGATGAAGGTATTGATTGGCGGAACCTGCTAATTTGAATAAACACAAACTACATAGCTCAATTAAAGATTCCGATGCATATAAAAATTTCGCAATTTAAGGGTATATTTTTTAATTTCCGAATCGAAATCTGTAATTAACCTATGTAGGTCAATTACAGATTCAGATACACATCGTAATTATGGTAATTTCATAATTTAAAAAAACATTGCATTGAAATCTGTAATAAACCTAAACAGCTCAATTAAAGATTCCGATGAATATACAAATTTCACAATTTCAGGTTAGTTTAAAAAAAAATCGTATCTAAATCTATAATTGGCCTATATAGTTCAATTACAGATGACGATACACATCGTAATTATTTTAATTTCATAATAATAAAACATTGCATCGAAATCTTTAATTGAGCTATATAGGTCAATCACAGCTTTCGATACAATGTCTTATAAATATAAAATTTAATTAATTACGACATGTATCGTCATCTGTAATTCAACTATATAGGCCAATTACAGATCCCGAAACGGAATTTTAAAAATATAACCTTAAATTGCGTAATTTTCGTATGAATCAGAATCTGTAATTGAGCAAAATAGGTCAATTACAGTTTTCGATACAATGTTTTATAATTATAACATTAAAATACATTACGATGTTTATCGTCATCTAAAATTCAGCTATACAGGCAAATTACAGTAACAGATACAAAATTTTAAAAATATAATCTCAAATCGGAATATTTTCGTAAGTATCGCCGACAATAATTTAGTTAAGTAGACCAATTACCCATTCCAATACAAAATCTTATAAAAGTAACCCAAATATTTTTTAAAACTGAAATTACCTGATTTAATAGTCGGGAGGATATCAGGAGAGGATTGAGTATTAGATGTTCACTGCTCCGCTGTCATAGACCCACCACCCCCCCCCCCCCCCAAATAGCGACACGACTTATATAGTTGAAATCTAAGTTCTCACCCCCATCTTTCTCACTGAATCAGTATTGCCAACCCCACGCGTTTGGTACTATTTCGCACGTGATGTATGAAATCACTAAGTGAACTCAATGACAGTGTTTATTTATGTGTTTATTATGTTTTACATACAAAAACAGACATAACCTGGGGCTTACGCCCCAGACCCCCTTGCTTGTGGTACTAGCATTAATTTTCGACCAGGCAGTACCTAACCTAGTAGCGGACATAAATTGTATGTTATTAATGTTTTACATACAAAAACAGACATAACCTGGGGCTTATGCCCCAGACCCCCTTGCTTGTAGTACTAGCAGTAATTTTCCACAAGACAGTGCCTAACTTAGTAGCGAAGGCGTGTGGTGAATTTCTTTATTCAAGTTGGTAACGTAGTCACATTATCGACTTTCGGGTGTCACATGACTGTCAAAGATGGCGTCCGTAAGTGAAGAAAAATTGCATTGTTTCCGTGAAATAACAATTATTGCGGTGCAGCAGTGGCTATTGAGTATGAAGAGATTGTGAAACGACTCCCAACAACTCCCCGAAAGGTATGCATATCATAAATTATATATTTTCAATAAGCTAAGGTGTCAAAAGTTGTTAAAAGTGATGAAAAGGGAGGATGGTATAAAGTGAACAATAAATCAAGGCTTTTCCCATAAGCTTGCCAGAGAAGCATTTCGTCAAGTGGTTGATAACATCACAAAAGCAGCCAATTTGCTTTTATAAAAAAGTTATGCACAAATGATCGCGGTCTGTAATAATCACCGGTTGGAATCAATACATCAACACCCTCTTACTCAGACCACAGGCAGTAATGTAAATGTAAAACATATTTCCCACGCATACACAAACCTAACCTAGCTGCTGGCACACGCATTAATTTCCATCAAAACCGCAAATACAAATACAACCTATCGTTAACACATTATAATCTTCTTATAATACATTGTCGTCAATAATGTTGTTTTTGCTATTTTTATGTTTTCCAATATTGGCTGCAAATACTTGTATCTCAATTAGAAATCACAATCCATAACATACTGTTTAATAACGCCTCACAGACATACTGTATGAAACGTCAAAAACAAGACCTATATAGGTCTAATACAAAACACTGTCATATCTCTTTTTCAAGTGTTCATGTAAATGCCAATTTTTGTCTATATTTTACCCACCCATTACTATTTTGCCAGGAGTATTCCCACACACCGTACCTAACGTAATATTTTCGTCTAGACAAATGGCTTGGTCTAAAGCTGTAGAAGAGTACAGTGCAACTTTTCAATTATATGCAACAACCAAAAGAAATATATGAACAACGTTATTACAACTCACCGATAGATCCCACAGGCCGTATTATTGCACATGTAGAAGAAGAAGCAGTAATTTTCGACCACACAGTGCCTCACATAATATTTTCGTGAAAATCAATGGCTTTACGATTAAATGCGACAACTACAGAAACTCAACAATTTTATTACAAATCGCCAACACAAAACGCGCAAATGTCCCTTGCTAATATCTAAATCTCGGTCTATAGTTTATTCACAGGAATATTTATTATCAAAATTACGTTTACAAAACGCTAACAGGTAAAAAAAATGGCGAACCTCCACCGACGAAATCGCGTGCCACACTGACGTAATCATCAGCTGACAAGCTTGCGGAGCAACTCCCAGCAACCAAAGAACATCAATATATCAATACGTCAGCTGTGACGTCACCTAGGTAACTAAAAATTCCCCTGAACTCGCGTGCATCGCAATGTTTAATTAACCCCGACAAAGGACTAAACATTGAAATTGATCCGTGGTCCTCAGAAGACCCTAACGAAGAAAGAGAGAAAGAAAGAAAGAAAAAAATAATAAATCACCACAGCAATATGCCAACAAGTGTTTCCAAGACCGGTTGTACAAGGGCAAAGAGCGGTGGCGACATTTCGCTCAGTGTCATTCTGTGAAATATAATAGTAATTATAATATGAAAACATTCAACAATGAATGGGAACATAGCATAATTTATGATACTTGGTAAGACGGAAGCGAAACAGACATTTGCCGAATCACTTCTGCTATCAGAAAGCACTCATCTTCTCACAATTCCCCCACATTATTAACATGCCCACTTATATAGAGATTTCCACCTTTCCAACAGTTAATTCCCCAAAATTCGGGTGTCTATAATCGGTAAAAAGCCGCACTTAAATTGCGTCTCGCACATGGCTTTCAAACGACTGGCGCGGCATGATTTACTCTACCCCCTTCCCTTGTTTCGCAACTCAGCACAGTGTGGCGCCGCTAGTGCGATTTCAGGGGTCGTGCTCGGTGCCTATACTACTAGGTCTACCCGAAAATCATATATTATCCATATCAACCAAGTGTAAATGTCAAAAGGCAGATTCACATCTCGTGTGGTTTTAATGATGCTGTCAGTGCTATGAAAATAATACTGAATTTGTGATCATACTGAATCACAAAAATAAACTTCCTCCTGTCTAATAAAAATATAGTAATATCCTTAAACACTTCCTAAAGCATTCATACTTACATAAATATAATAGTGGACACCGAAAATATCATCCACGGATGCCACCTTCTTTCCCACAAAAGGACGGAGTGCAGAGGTAGTATAACCTCACGCCAACCTTCTAAATCTCGCTTGATTTCTTTAGCGAGACTCCGTCGACGGATTTCCTATAGAACAAGTAAAAACATAACCAATTAGCTCCAGGAAAAGTAAATATTGTAGCGTGACATCTAATTATTCAGCCAGCATTCATTAACCCTTTGAGCGCCGTGTGTTATTATGGTTTGCCTACCGCTGAGCGCCAAGGCCAGTTTTCGTTTTTTGCAAGCTTTTGTTTGATCACTCATAGTTCAGCTGTTATTATAGGCAGAAGCTTGAAATTTTCGTTACTTGTTTACTAATATGATGGCCTATACGAATAAAGCCTTACTCAGTTCATTTATGACCATTTGTAAACATTTGGCAGCCAGAACCCAAAAATATTAATTAAAAATAAAACAAAACCAAAGTTTAGCAATAAAATTTTGGTAGAACAAAAATTGTTGTATATATCGTGAACCTACTTATTGAACAGTACGACTTATTATGAAGCTATATTGAAAATTTCATTCATTTTGAACCTAAAATAAAACTGTAATAAAAATAATTAATTCACATATCCAAATGAGCCATAAATACAACACAAGTCTTATTACATTCGTTTGGTTTATATGTCAGTAAGTACTTCTTTTACATAACATACTACAAATAATAATAATAATAATATTAAAAATAATAATAATAACCAAAAAGTCCTCTTCTCCTTCTTCAATCATATTATGAATAGTGTTCTTACTAACAGGAGATCGGCTCATTTTCACAGCAATAAATGAACAAGTAAAAGATCGAGAGCAACTAGACACAGAGCGAACAATGTGCACAGCGAGACTGCTATTGTTGATGCCGCGCCAAGTAAAGCGCGCCAATAAATATGCCTGTTGATTGGACTGATATACTGAAACAATGGCCTTAAAATTAAAATAGGCTGTTTATTGCAAAAACAGTAAGTCTTTAACTAACTATATTGAGAAATTCTGAAAGGAACTAACTGTTACTTTGAATAATAAAAAATAAATACTGAACGTCCTTTTGAAAGGACGTTGGCATTTTTCATATGAAAACCAAACGGGCTTTCAAAAGGACGTTGGCGCTTAGAGGGTTAAATTACTTGCAACCTTAACAATATCATAAAACTGAGAATAAACAATCACATTCCAAATGAAAGAATATTTAAGGACTTTTAAAGTTTATAAATTCCTAACTATACCAGATCATCCGCTACCACATTGTCCGCCATTCTTTCCTTTTCTTCCTTCTCGTCGATATTTCGCCACTGCCGTCCCCACTCAAGGCTAGTAAAATACTGTAGTTTATAAGCCTAAGTCCCCACTAAGGTCTTCTTGTTCAACTTCTTCAACTTGGTACGGTGGTAGGCACAGTAAACTCCTTATACCCCATTTAGACGTCTCGGTCGCGATCCCGATTCTTCTTCTTCTTCTTCTTCTCATGAGGGGTGTTGGGCGCAGTACACTCATTACCCAGTCACTAATTCAGAGATTAACAAAAAATGATCTATTATCGGGAGGAGAATATATGGAGAAGCATGATTATGACGTGGAAGTGGGGTGACACATAAACAACCAAGGACACAATAAGGTGCTAAGCTTCACGCCCAAGTGACGCATCTTGGCGACTTGCTACATAAACAATCACGAGGCGTCACACGTAAGGGAAAGAGTTAAATAGTTAGATGGCAATCAGAAAAATATGTGAGTAAAGCGGAGAGGACAGGAAATGTAGGGGAATAAAGAAGTACCGAAATTGATAAGGGGAGAGAAAACCCTAGCGTACTGAGGGAATTAAATAGCGTAGTTCGTTGAGACGTATATAAGGGACACTGAAACACGAGGTGATTAACAGTACCTATCGTAGTATTACATGCACAAACCTCGGAGGCTTGCAAGTTGCACCGAGCCATAAAGACGGGGGTGCGCGCATGATTGAAACGTAAGCGAATAATGGTAATGATGTGACGACGAGTATAGCGACCATTATTAAACCAAGGGAGATGGGGTATCGACGGTTGTAGATTATAATAAAACTGAGCCTTTTCCCTTGAATAATCCCTCCATTGTGTCGACCATACTTCCTTTAATTGATTTTTCAGAAGAGGTATAAGATCACAGGCGGGAGTGGCAATGGCGATGGGGGTGCCGTGGCCACAAGCAGCACGTCGAGCGGCCTGATCTACGTATTCATTTCCTAAAATAGCTGTATGGCCGGGGATCCAAGAAAAAACAACAGAAAATCCCGATTGAGTCAATTCATACGTCAACCTGAGTATATGAAGTATGAACCAGTTGTCGATGTGCATCACATTTTGTAAGGCCTGGAGAACACTTCTGGAGTCAGAAAGAATAAGAGAGCGAGATATCACATTCCTTTTGACATATAAGAGAGCTTGACGAATAGCAAAAGCTTCTGCTGAGAAAATAGATAATTGCGGAGGTAACGTAAAGGAAGCAAGATGTTGTTTGGCGGGCACATAAAAGGCCGCCCCCACGCCAGGCGGGGAGTCGAATTTGGAGCCATCTGTGTATATGGTGGTACAGCTGGAGGCACTTTCTTCAATTTGACAGACATATCGACGGGCGATGGAGTGGGAAAGAAATGAAGCTTTTTGAGAAAAGTAGGGGGCATGGTGAAGAACATCAGGAATGAACTGATAAAGAGGGAAGGGCGCATTATAGCATAGCGGCTTCCGGGTTTGGAGAATGTCTGGACGAAGACTGGTAAGACCGATGAAAGATGAGAGAATGGAGGGGGTAAGTGTTGCTGATGATATTCTTGTAGTAATTGTAATTTCGGGAGAATGGGAGAAGCAGCAAGAGCAATTTTGCGAAGGAGATGACGAGAAGACAGGTATTTCCGTCTTAGACCAAGAGGTGGATCTGTAGCTTCGACGAGAAGGGCCTGCGTGGGCGTAGAGGAGAGAGCTCCCAAGATAATTCGCAGAGCGGCATATTGTAATTTATCTAGTATCGTGAGACGAGACTGGGGCATGATGTCATAAAAATGGCAACCATACTCCATGGAGGACCTGACGATAGAGCGGTATAAAAGTAGCAAAATTTGAGGGTCCGCTCCCCAAGAGCGGCGCGTTAACGAACATAGGAGTTGTAGTTTTTTTTGTGACGTGTGATTTTAGGTGCGCCAGTTGGGGTGCCCATGTCAGCTTATCATCTATCAATATCCCTAGGTATTTGGTATGATGGGTGATGGTAATAGAACCCTGTTGATATAGAATCGGGGAACGGTCGTAGAGACGTTTATGGGTAAAAATTAAGGCAGAGTTTTTGAGTGGGACTGTATCAAGACCGTGATTAAAAAGCCAAGAATGTAAACTCGTGAGGACATGGAACATATGTTGTCTACACTGAGATAAATCGGGGTGTGAGCAATATAATAGAAGGTCATCGGCATATTGAATAAGCCGGACATGTGGGAGTATTAGTTTCTCAATCTCACTGGTGTAAAGGAGATATAGTATACCACTAAGAATATCGCCCTGGGACAAGCCGGAAGACGCAAAGCGCGAATTCAGGACAGTGGGGAAAGTTGCAAGAATGACGCGACGGGAGTGAAGAAAGGCGGCAATCAGTTTTATAAAAGGGGAGGGGAATTTCCATTTACAAAGTACAGCCAATAACAACGAGACGTTGACATTATCGTATGTGCCTTGAATGTCTAAAAATACTGCTACCGTAAAATGTTTACGACACCTGGCCAATAGGAGGTCAGTGAGGAAGATATTCAGAGCATCGATAGTCGATTTTCGTTTTATAAAAGCAAATTGGGTTTTTGGGACCAAATCATAATACTCAAGAGCCCATATCAGTCTCGCCAACAATATACGCTGAAACGTTTTTCTGATACAGGACCCGAGCTGAATTCCCCTATAACTGCAGGGGAGGGCGGGGTTTTTGCCAGGTTTTAAGATGGGAAGTAATAAAAAGTCGTTCCATGTGGAAGGAATCTGACCTGTACGTAGGACATTATTGTAAAATTCAAGTAGGACCATATGTGCGGAAGAGGGTAAACTATTGAGCACGTGGTAAGAAATATAATCGGGACCGGGGGTTGAAGAATTTTTGAGAGAGAGGGCATTTCGGAGTTCAGCTGGTAGAATTGGTTGTATTAGACAAGTAAACTTGGAAGGCGTGACATATTGATAGGATGGTGGGGCACAGGCAACAAAATCAGGTGTTAAACTGCGATAGAAACATAAAGAATTTTCAAAAGTAAGACGATGTGGAGGCGCATATTTTGTACTCCTTGATAAATTGCGTACAGAATTCCATATTTGAGTAAGGGGAGTTTGGTGATTAATGGAATTGACATTTTTTAGCCAAGCAGTACGACGTTTGTCACTGAAGGTGCGTTGCATAGTCGCAACAAACTTTTTATACTGCAAATAAGTATACGGGGTATGGTATTTACGAAGGAGGTGAAGCAATGCTTTGCGGCGCTTGACCAAGCGTATACATTCGTCGTCCCACCAGGGGATGTGAAAAAGGGCTTGACCGGATCGTTCTCGACAAGGAATGAGTGGATGATAAGTGTCAAAATATCTATTAATAATGGTAATTAAGTATTCATAAGAATAGCGTACAGGCGGAGCGGCATGGCAAAAATGTTGTTGGATATATTCAGAAAACAACACTTCATCAAAATATTTAAACTGTCGAAAGAAGCGAGGAGTATGCTCAGGGGGTGGGGGCAGGTGTATAGATGAACCGGTAATGATGATGAGATAATGATCACTGAGATGTAGATCTGGAGTTGTTTGCCAATAGAACAGGTGTGCGAGAGAAAGGGATACAAAGGTTAAGTCGACAGCACTGGGTGCTTGCTCTGGGGCAGAAAGACGGGTAGGGGAACCATCATTAAGAAGATGAAATGAAGCAAGTTGGGACGACGTCCAGATATGACGACCTTTGGGCGTAATTCGGGCGCTGCCCCATTCCGTGTGATGAGCATTGAAATCACCGCCCAGTAAATGGTACGGAAAGGATTGACAATAAGTGAAGAAGGATTTCCACTGTCGTTCGTTGCCCTTAACATCTGGGGGAATGTAAAGATTGGTAATATGATACTTATCAACTTGAATAGTAAGGAAATATGTGCGGGGAAGATGAAAAATAAAGGGTATCACTTTATAGGCAAGGGACTCATGAATGAGAGTAAGCACTCCACCATAATGGGGCCCATCATGACGTTCAACTACATACTTCGGTATATTGAACAATAAGGAATTATACAACCATGTTTCCTGTAGCAGGACAACCTCTGGTTGATATTCCTGTATTAGAAGAAGGAGTTCATGCCGCTTGTTTAATATGCTATGGGAATTCCATTGTAGGATCTTCATGGGATGGGAGATGATTGTACATCCCTGGGTGACTCAAGTGGTTGGGATTCGGGAGGAAGAGAATGAAACGGGAGAAGAACTATTTTATCATACATATTTTTTAAAATGTGGGCCCATTGGGCATTCGAGCCCAAAAGGTCCATAAGTTGGAGATAATCACGTGTGATAGCAGGAGGCACACCAGTTTTGGGTGGCACAGGAGGGGGAGGAGGGAGGCTGAAGTGCATGGTAGACGTCGACGCAGTGACGGCGCCGGGCACCGGACGAGTCAAATGGTCTGGCCGAACTATCGAGAGATAGGCCTGCCGGTCGTAACCCAAAGGTGGTATCACTTTGGGTGAGCTTTGAACAATGGACGTAAATTTACGTTTTTAGGTAGCGTGGTAGAAGCAGGGGTATGAGTGGGAGAAAGTGGGGGAAATTGCTGAGGGACGGTAAGTGGTTGAAAGAGGTTAGAAAATGGGGCAACAATTTCTTGGTATGACTTATTTTCGACACACATGCGTGTTTTTATCTCAACTTGATTTTGATGGTACACACACTGGGAAGAACCGCTTGTATGATTCTCATCACAATGCACGCATCGTACCAAGACTTGGGAACAAGTCGAAGTTTCATGTCCTTGAGCACAGTGGCCACATCGGGGAGCTCTTGCACGACAATTTTGACCGGTATGTCCATACCGCTGACATCGATTACATATGATCGGCCTAAAGATAAAAATGTGGACCTCAAGGACAACATGAAAGATTGAGACATATTTTGGGAGAGTCTGCGTTTCAAAAAAAAGTTTTATCGTCCCCGTGGGGAGCATCTCCACTTTACCGTCAATCATCTTACGGCGAGACATGCGTTGGAGTTTGATTATGGGGCATGGCGACTCAATATACTGCAGGATATCGTCATTCGATAGAGATAAATCGACACCACGGATTAAGCCTATCCGTTGGATGTTCGCGGATGGAATGAACGCTTTCAACTTTTTTTCGGCGAGTAAGGGGTTTTTAAGAAAGAGGTTGGCGGTTCGAGCCGTGTTGAAGGTAATCTGTATGCGATTGCGCCCCTTGCGGTGAATGGCCGAAATTCCCTCGATTTTTTTCTCATAGAACAGTCGTCCCAAAGCCATCGGATGTAAATGACCGATATGCGAATTGTCGACAGACTCGACATTAACATGATAGGGCCCAGAGTGGGTTGAGGGGTACGGTCTCGGAGGATCAGCCCCAGTTGACGGAGTTGAGGGGGTCGAAATTACGGGAGGCAAATTCGTATCAGATGACGGGGTAGCAGAAGATAAGGCTGGAGTAAACGGGGCATTTAAAGGCATAATCTCCGTAAGAATAACGTCCATGGCAACGTCAGGCGGGCCCGGATTTTCCGCACCCACACTGGTGTCTGACATGTCCCCGGTATATAGAACCGAGAATGGGTCTACTATTCACTGAGTAAGAGTCACTAATACACACTTAGGCACACACAAGTTTACGTGAACACACACAGTCACACTACTTAACAGAAGCAGTCGCTCTCCACACACGAGGCGATTCGAATAGGCGAGCTAAGAGAGACCGACCCGTACGCGACGTAAGAGCACACGCAACTGATCCCGATTATCTCTGATCTGGATAATGTCCAATCGCGATCAACGGCATTTGCCATTGGTACGTGTTTAGACGTCCCATCATGAAACAACAGGATAATCGAGTAAAACAGCATGACATCGCTAAGGTCTGCCAACTTTCGAATTCCAAGTGTTATAGCAGAAATTTACAGTAGTTTGTTTCCTCCCGTTTTGAAGTATTTCAGTTATTCTTTATACATAATTCAACCTGCTAATGCATATTCTAAAATATATACAAATCCTGAGGAGACCCTTGGTGTGGATATAAAAATATTTTGAAATATTTATAATTAGGTCTAGGCTATTTATTGCATAAATACTTCTTGTTCGTCCAGAGTTATTTGTCCCTTTTCGGAAACCCTTCTATGTCTATGACAATAAATGTATGTCATTATTAATCGTCTTCATCGACTTTCCTCAACGCTATTTTTTTTTCAGCGTTTAAACACTGGTATGTTTATCTCCATCCATCATTTCGTTTCTCTCAATCTTCATATATCTGATATCAACCAACATAAATACAACCATCATAGCCAACATTACGTACATCTCGCTTTCAAAACACAAGATAATACAAAATGGCCATCATTTCCACTGCCTACTTCACTCTGACAGCAGGAGGATAGAACATACCGACGATCGCAATGGCCGCGAAAGCGATTATCTCGTTGTGGGAACGGGATCGGGCTGATCTTGTTGGAGGGAAAGTTGATCGCGATAATGTTATCCTGTTGCGTTTAGACGTCCCAACTTCATCTGGATCGGCGCCTGATCGCGATCGCAACCGGGACGTCTAAACGGGGTATTACCCAATTGCTACTGTGCAGTGGTATGTATCATTGGGTAACCGTTGACTACCGATTGAAAGCGTAAGACCAGTAAGTAGCGGGTATTCGCAAACAAGAGTATGACGCAACGCAGAGAGATACATATGAGGAAAACATAGGAATAGAGAATAGAGACGAGGACACAAATGGTATTTAACTCTTCACACCGAAGTGACCCACCTTGGTGACTCACTACACATAGACACACATGACCGGGTCACAAATATGGATCATGGGAAAGGATGACCCATTCAAATCTTTAAATTAATATTGTCGAAAAATGCTACTATGTTACGAACCAGTGGAATTGTAGGCGTATGTACCAATGTGGCAACATTTAAAGGAAGTGCATAACGTAAATCATATAAAGCTCGCAACATTAAGGCACGTTGATAGTCATATTGTGGACATTGAAAGAGAATATGATTTAAGGAACCCTCCATTTGTAAACACGAACACAGAGGATCATCACGTCGTTTTATGCGGAATAAATACACCGGCGTTAATGCATGGTTAAAACGTAGACGAATGATTGTAATGATATGTTGTCGTGTGTATTTCCCTCCCTGAAATCATGGTTTGTTTAAAATAGTCGGTTGTATCCCAAAATAGTGTTTGGCCTTAATTCTTGCATAGTTAGTCCATGTGACTTGCCAGTCATCCTGTATCGTCGAACGAATTATAGAACGCAAATCAGACATTGGTATGGCTATGTTGTAAGCTTTGCCTTTGCCATTAGCAGCATCTTTGGCGAGGTTATCCGCTATTTCGTTACCCTCAATATGAGAATGGCCGGGTACCCACGTGATACTGACATCAAAACCCTCCGTATGTAAAGTGTACAATTGTTGCACTAACTGACATAAAAACCAATTATCGGCCTCTAGAACATTTTGAAGTGCTTGCACTACACTCATTGAATCGGTACAAATTAAAGAATGACGAATGGCATGTTTTTTGATATAAAACACGTCTGACGGATGGCAAAAATTTCGGCTGTAAATATCGTGACGTCTGGGGGTAAAGTATACTGAAATGAGATTTGTAAATCTGGAGCCAAGAAGGCTGCTCCCACACGAGAAGGGTTAACCATTTTAGAGCCATCTGTATAAAAAATGATGCAGGAGATCAAAGGATTCGTTATCTCCCGAAAAATACGAGGAATGATTACGGGATGATGTTGAAAGGACTGATATACTTGGGGCAAGGAGTTCTGAAGAATATGAGGTTGAAAATACGTTGCAGCATACGGAATAGTATATATCGGTAACCGCATGACTTTTAATATATTATGGCAGTAAGGTTGAAGCATGGAATATGCGGTTAGTAAGGCTGGACGAGAATCTGTGGGCAATAATCGACGCGTATAATATTCCTCCAATAGTTGTAATTTAGGGACGATAGGTGATGTTGTTATCATCATTTTTCGTAGTAGGTACATACATGCGAGATATCTACGGCGATGATGAAGTGCCATTTCTCCGGTTTCAACTAAAAGGGCTCCTGTGGGGGTTGATTTAAGCGCACCTATAATTATACGTAAGGCAGAAAACTGTATTCCATCTAACCGGAGGAGCCTCATGCTGGACATTGAATTAAAAAAAGGAATTGTAATCCAGCACAGAACGGATGATGTTACGATAAACCGTTAATAATGATTGCGTCGAGTGAGTGACTTTAGAACATTAATTTTGTTGGCGAGATGACTCTGAAGGTATTGCGTATGTCTCTCCCATTGCATTTTCCTGTCAATGTGAATCCCTAAGTATTTTACACTCGTCACCACCGGAATTTGACCTTGACGGTATAATATAGGAGCACTGTCGTAAATTCGTTTGTGCGTAAATATCATCGCCGCATTTTTTTTCTCACCGATGTTTCAAATCCGTATTGATGTAACCAGTCATGATCATGAGATAAGGCGTGGTATATATCCCTACGACATTCGGAAAACTCTTCTCTAGTGCAATATATTAGAATGTCATCCGCATATTGAAGAATGCGAGCGTGCGGTAATATGACTGTTTCTAAAGTACGAGTGTAAATTAAGTATAAAACCCCGCTTAGAACGTCTCCCTGCGGAACACCATAAGAGGTATGTCGAAAATCAAAGACACCGGCTGGGGAGTTTAAAGTTATGTGACGATGACATAGCATATTATGCATTAAGTACCTGAAGGGAAGGGGAAATTGAGGATCCATCAGAAGTTGAATAAGAAGATCAACAGAATCATATGCATTTTTGAGATCAAGGAACACAGGTGTGCATTTTCTTTCCTTTTGCTAGGAGTAGGTCAGTAAGAAATCTATTTAAGGGGTCAGATGTGCCAAGATTTTTTCTAAATGCAAATTGGGTTTTCGGAAACAGGTTATAATATTCTAGGCAGCATTGAAGCCGTCGGAGAAGAATATGTTGAAAAAATTTTCGGAAACAAGATACAAGTTGGATACCACGATAACTACTCGGTAATCGAGCATCTTTCATAGGTTTGAGAATCGGTACAGTTTGAAAAACATTCCAATCCTCCGGGAAGGTTCCATTGCGTAGGATTGAATTATATAGTTGAAGAATGATACCCTGAGCGTTTACGCGAAATCGAGCGATCAATCCCTGGACTGGATGATTTTATGTGACGAAATGTGTGACGTAATTCGTTACTTGTAATAGGCTGCATTAAACTGGAAAAACGGTCCAGTGAACCAGAGGTACAAGATGCAGGCAAGCGACCGGTGTCCAAGTATGATACAGGTCATGGTATCCCTGCGCCGAAAGTTGAGAGGAGGATGAAATAGTGCGATTATTAGAGAAATGTTTAATCGCCGTCCAAATACTGTTTAGGGACGGTAGTACTGCTTAATTGGGTAATGTATAATTTCCACGCTTCACGTCGTTTATGATTAAATGCACGTTGGATTTGCGCAGTGAGACTTTTGTATCTCAAATAAGATGTTGCAGAGCCATAATGTCGAAAAGCGTTTAAACTCGCCTTGCGCCGTCTTGCCAGCTGTCCGCATTCTTGATCCTACCATGGGGGTAAGGTACCACGATTATTCTGAGGACCTGTCGTTGTAATTAAAGGGTGATATATATTAAAATAGGCTCGGATAGTCTCTAATAAAAAGGTATAACTGTTACTAGGCACCTGTGTATGCTGAGAAAGCCTGTCCTATAAAAATCGAGAAAACAACTCATAATCAAAAAGTCGTAAGTTTCTCTTAACCTTAAATACGTTATGTGGGATATGGCAGGTACGCGAGACATCATAGTCTATTATAATTGGATAATGATCGCTTTGATGCGTATCCTTCACGGCCTGCCATGTCAACTTATGAGATACGTCGAGAGTAGTGACGCTTAAATCCACCGCACTTTGGGGACTATTTGGTGGGGGTAATGCGCGTGGGTGATCCATCAATAAAGAGATGTAGGTGCAATTCCTGTATAGCTGCAGCGATGTGACGTCCATTCGGATTAATTCAGCCACTGCCCCACAAGGCGTGATGGGCATTAAAATCCCCCACTGAAAGATGTTTAGAAAATTGTTGTATGAACCGGAAATATGCATGCCATTGCCGACGGGAACCTTGTATACCCGGGGGACAATAAATATGACTTACATGGAGATCTTGCACAAGGAATGTGTGATGATAAGTGTGAGGAATATAGAATTGATTAGAGAGGGGAGTGTATCGTAAGTAATTTTTGAATAGCGTCATGATGCCACGATATCCTGGACCATCCTGTCGTTCAACCTGATAGTTTGGAATTAAAGAGTTATACGAGGAACGAAGCCATGTTTCTTGTAGGAATATGATATCCGGATCATACTCCTGGATTAACTGCAGTAATTCATGCTTTTTATTTAGAATACTACGGCAATTCCACTGGAGGAGTAACATATAGCACGCATCAAAATTAGTCCGCTGTAGGACTACTACTAACTAGGGTATTATATTTTGTGGAAGGAGGATTGGGAAGTAATGGTACTATTTTTTCCAATATTTTTTTTCACATGAAAGCTCCATTGAGCGTTGTGCCCAAATAATTCTTGTAATTTCTGGAAATCTTCCATGATGTCATGTGACGGATCTCGCGAAGTGTCGGGTATTTGAGAAGACCGTTTCTTCGAAACTTCCTCACCCATGGTGGCGGGGTGCAAAGCCTCCCCTACACCACTGCCAGACGGTTGCTTTATGATATCTAAATAGGCCCGTCGGTCGTAACCTATGGGATTCACCACTTTCGGCTTTGGGGACACTAGTTCTGTATACTTTCGTTTTCTCGGAGGATCCTCCTGGTGCGTAACATTAGACTGTTCTAAGGTCGGAAATTGCTGCGGGAGGATATGAGGATTGAACGGTACACTGTAGTTAACCTTAATGACTTCATTGTACGATTTATTATCGGTACACATTTGGCGTTTTATGGACTTCTGTTTTTCCAATTCAGGGCAGCGTGCGGCGCCTGCCGGATGGTTGTCACCACAATTAGCACATTTGAAAAGAGTCTCCTTACATGTTTCCGTCGAATGGCCTTGCGCACAGTTACCGCAAACTGGGGAACGAGCCCGACAGTGTAGTTTTACATGCCCGTATCTTTGACAGTTCAGACATCTAATGGGGGAAAATATGAATAATGTTACCTCTAGTAGCACGTTAAAAATAGATACATACTCCGGTAGCCGCTGTGTTTTAAAGAAAATTTTCACTGTTCCTGTAGGAAGGGATTCCAACTGGCCATTGATCATCTTTTTCCGAATAAAAATAAAAAAAACGTTGGACTCGAACGATTGGAACTGGTGAATCAATATATTTTAAGATTTCCCCATGTGTTAATAATGTGTCCACGCCCCCTAATTAGCCCAACACGTTGGACGTTAGCGGACGGGATAAAGGTGACCAAGTGTTTTGCTGGTAATAAGGGATTTTGTAAGAAGGAATTTGCTTCTATCGCCTTGTGAAATTGTACCTGAACACGATTGCGTCCTTTGCGTTGAATATTCTTTATACCCGCGATCTTATTTTCGAAAAATAGCTTGCCTAATGCCATCGGATG
Source organism: Meconema thalassinum (assembly GCA_946902985.2). NCBI lineage: Eukaryota > Metazoa > Arthropoda > Insecta > Orthoptera > Tettigoniidae > Meconema > Meconema thalassinum. The sequence continues at coordinate 24,258,410 of OX336389.2, read as the reverse complement.
TAAATTGCCAATATGTTGATCTCCCTCTCCTTGCACAAACACCGTGTACGGCCCTGTGTGATGGTCATAATACCGATTGTCATTTGACAATGTCTGTCTTTTAGCAATAACTGGAGATGTTTCAGCAATGGTGGTTGTTGGAGGTGAGACTAGCTCAGCCTCCGACACTACAAGCATGCTTTCAACGGACGCTAAACCCTCGTATTCCACGTGTTCTAGTTCGTCCGGTGGTCGCCCCATCTGACTACCATCACATTCTGACGACATGTTGAAAAGTTATCCCCTATAAAGAATGGGTTACTAACCTGATAGAACACTAACGAGACACTAACACACTAAACAAATAACAGGCCAGAAACCCTACGTCCACTCAACACACAAAAGCACGTTCCCTACACCCGATACCACTCACTGCACAGATGCACACCATATGGAGGTTGGGATACGAATAACCCACTAACAAATATATTTTTATTTAAGAATAGATCGTCCAATGTACATAGATTATTCAATTTCTTTGCTCCACCGAGCAAATAACTCTCTGGTACAGTCACGGTCGAGAGTCGACCGTGGTACAGCACTCTGTAAGGGATACTTGTCTTTTCTCGCACAGCTTTATGTGGTAACGATCACAGTGCATTTTGCATAGTTCACAAACACACTGGTCCCCTGGGTGATGGTGCTTCTTATTGCTGCAGCATTTGAAGTGAAATCCATGTACAGCGAACCTTGTCATCATGTGTCGAAGGTCGTCGTCGGCCTGTTTCCATTCTGCCGTGACCATTGCATCGGTGAAATAGAATTCGTCCCATATTTCTTCTTTCTTCATACGAAGTTCCTTGATTGCCTCATTGCATGCATCTGTAGTGGTTAATAACAGTTGAATATGTAGCTCTTCGATGTAGAATTGTTCTATGGTAAGTTCGTAGACAAGACGTGAGCGAGTGTACTTCGAGAGTCTTAGGGCCTTTTTTAAATACGTTGCCTTTAATTTTTCGATCTCTAGAAGGTCTCTTAGTCAGGTGTGTCCAAATTGCTGGTAGCCCATATGTGACGACCGTAGTGATTTTTACTTTTAAGAGTTTCAAGACAGTATCTAATGAGAGTATGTAATTGTCTAATGTCGTTCATAGCAATGATCGCCGCGGTGGTTTTTTGTTTTATGTGTCTTCTAAATGCTGTGCCATGTGTATGAAAGGTTACTCCTAGGTACGTGAAATGATTCACCTGTTGCAAGTTCTTGAGATTAATTATGACATCGTCTTTATTTGTGGGTCGTCCACCCTTCCTGAAGACCATTAATACTGTCTTGTCCTCATTTATGTGAAGATCATTTCCATTTGCCCATGACGTTAGTTGGTTACAAGCTTCTTGTAATTTGTCTCTTGATCGTGTCATTAGTGCCATGTCATCCGCGTAACCGCATATCTTTACGTCTTCCGCAGCAACACCCTTTACCACATCCATAACGGCGATATTAAATAGAAGAGGACTCATTGGGTCGCCCTGTAGGATCCCGTTAGTCTGGACTAATGGTTCGGATATTTCTAATTGGTTGTCTATTTGGACGTAGTTGTATGCAAGTATGTTGTTGACCATTCTTGTGAGGTAATGCTCGTTTCCTAGAAGTGCCTTCAGTTTGTTGATAATATTTTCTCTATTCACAAGATCGAATGAAAAGCCTCCGTGGCTTAGGCGGCAGCACGCTGGCCTCTCACCGCTGGATCCGTGGTTCAAATCCCGGTCACTCCATGTGAGATCTGTGCTGGACAAAACGGAGGCAGGCAGGTTTTTCTCCGGGTACTCCGGTTTTCTCTGTCAACATTTCATTCCAGCACACTCTCCACTATCATTTCATTTCATCTGTCATTCATTTAATCATTGCCCCAGAGGAGTGCGTCAGGCTTCGGCAGCCGGCACAGTTCATATCCTCGCCGCTAGATGGGGGCTTCATTCATTCCATTCCTGACCCGGTCGGAGACTGGAAGCAGGCTGTGGATTTTCATTTTTCACAAGGTCGAATGCTTTACTATAGTCTATGAATACAATATAAAGCTTTCCTCGCTGATGTCTGAGGGCTTCATGTATTTCATCTGTCACTGCGTGCATTGTTGATCGTCCTTTTCGGAAACCAAGTTCTTCCTCCGGAAGTCTTTCGTCTAACAGATCTGTTAGTCTGTTGGTAATGATCATTGTGAATATTTTAAACGGTGCACATTCCAATGCAATGCCTCTGTAACAATTGGGGTCTCCTATATCCCCTTTTCCTTTATATAAGACTTTTATTAACGAGTTTCTCCATCTGACTGGTATACTTGAGTGTATGAGGCATTGGTTCATGAGGCTGACCCCTGCTTCTTTTAATAATGTCGACGTCATTTGTAAATGTTCATTAAATATTTGGTCTTGCCCGCAGGCTTTTCCTTTCTTTGACTCTTTGATGGCATCTTCTATCTCGCTTGTAGTGATCGGTTTGATGTCCTGTATGTTTCTGTTCAGTTCTTTAACTAGGGCGGGTCTGGTTTCTTTAGACTGTAATATACCTTGGAAGTGTTTTTTCCATGTCTCCATTGGAATCTCTCATGGGTATTTTGGTTGCATAGGTTGAATGGATGACATTCAGCCGCTTCTATCAGTTTGGTTTCTTCTAACGCTAGGTACGCTTTCCTAGCGCTCTTCAGCACTTCCTTGTGTTCTTTATTTTTCATGGCATACTCTTGTAGGTCTTCTAAAGAATGTGATTTCTTGGCCTTGTGTAGGGCCTCTAGAGTTATCTGACGTGATTTATAACATACTGCGTTGAACCACGGTTTGGATCTCCTTTGGTTCCACTGCATTGGTATGATTAGTTGACGAATTGTCTCTTCTATTGCCTGGAGAGCTTCGTCAATGTTGCCTTCGTGTCTATGGTTTGTTGCACATGCGTTTTCCTCTATCGCAATTTTCAGTCTTTCCTCACCTATTCTTCGTAAAAGGTGATTTTTCATAGCGCATGCCTTAGCAGGCGGTAGATCCCTTTCGATGACAACGGAGTGGCAAATAGGTATATACTTCCTAATTGTAATGTTATCAATTCCTGCTTGGCTCGTGTGGCATAGGTTTTTCATGTTACTGAAGATTATATCTATTGTACTTGAGCCGTTTGGACCATAGTACGTCTTTAGCGTAGAGTCACTGAGTAAAGTGAAGCCTTCTCCTAGGATGTAGTCAATAACCTGCGCGGTTTTCAAATACGGTTTATCCAATCTACAATTCAGATCACCTGCTAATATTATTGTCTCATTTCTTGGTATGTGGTTTAGCGTTGTGTTTATTTCGTCGATTATATATTCCGCATTAAATGCTGGTTGGAAGTATGCACTGATGATACTGCATGCATCCCAAAAGCAGCCAATTTGTTTTTATAAGACAGTTATGCACAAACGATCACGGTCTGTAATAATCGCCCGTTGGCATCAATATATTAACACCCTCTTACTCTGACAACAAGCAGTAATGTAAATGTAAAACACATTTCCCACGCATACACAAACCTAACCTAGCTGCTGGCAGAAGCATTAATTTCCACCAAAACCACAAACACAATACAACCTATCGCTAACACATTATAATATTCCATTGAACCTCCACCATCCACTGATGATTTGGCAACCACCCAGATGGTACCACAGCCAACGACACATCTCCCACCACCGAAATTTTTTCCCGAACATATCTATGGTGATCGCCACACTGGCCCGTATCATGTTTTCATTGAATCTATCAATCCGAAGCGAATTGGTAATGCCCATCCAATGGTCCTGGGCCGACTGTTTTACCAACACAATATTCCTGACATTTGTCGCCTGAAACGCAAAAGCCGGAATCGTGTAGAAATCCAGTTTAAAATAAGGGTTGCAGCTAATGCAATGCTCACACACCAACTACTCGCGGAGCGTTCCCTTCGTGCATTTATACCATCATCCAATGTGCATAGGGTCATACGTGGCGTCGACCTCACTCACCCAGGAAAACATTCTCTAACATATTCAATCTCCAGTTCCAGTGATTGCTGCCCAACACATGAACAGATAAAAAATACGTTGATTGCGTACTTGAATGTATTCCTACCGGCACGGTTAAGCTCACTTTCGACTCCCAAAATTTACCATCGAATGTGTCGCTCTTTCGAGTTTATTTGGATGTGCAAGCATTTATTTTCTCCCCCATTATATGCCGTCGGTGTCAACGGTATGCGTATTAAGAATTCCTAGACGTCACAACGCCAGTGTTTCATACGCTCTTCTCATTGGTCAGAATGGGAGACCGACTAGTGCTCCCGAGAGAATCCTGAAATGATATCTTTGACATGATGAACTTTGGAGTTCAAGTTTTCGAAAGTAAAATACCGCCGCAGACATCTTTAAATTGTTTATTCGCTGCTCGGTTCCCGTAACGAGCGGACGTGTGTGCTGTCTAGTGCGATTCTCGGTGTGGTTGGAAGTTTTTGTGTTCACCCACGTGGGTGGTATTCGTGAGTGATCTAATCATAGTTTTTCGTTTGTGTTACATTATCCTTTTAGGTAAGTGTTTTCGTAACTGATACGAACTTTTGACACCCATGTCCCTTCACGGGGATGGGATCAAGGACAAACCTCCGGAGTTTGCTCCTCTTGATCCTGACCGTCAAATAGAGGCAATCCTGGTAGAAACTGTTCCTATAGAGACTACATTCATCTTAAATGGTAGTTATATTCTCCCGACCATTGCTGGTCCGGCAACCTCTCAGGAGGTTTCACAGCCAACGCCTCCTCTTACCGCCCCCCCCCCTCTCCAAATTGATTCCTCAACACACATACGGTGATCGCCACTCTGGCCCATATAACGATTTTATAGAATCAACTAATCCGAAGCAAATAGGTAATGCACATCCGATGGTTCTAGGACGTCTGTTCTATCAACATAAGATCCCGGACATTGTCGCTATAAAACGGAATCGCGTTGAAATCCAGTTTCGATCACGTAATGCAGCTAATTCCATGCTAAAGCACCCACTTCTCACGGAGCGTTCCCACCGTGCATTTATACCATCCTGTAATGTTCATCGTGTGGGCGTCATTCGTGACGTCGACACCACACTCACTCAGGACGACATACTAGAATTCATTCAATCCCCTGTTCCTGTGGTTGCAGCGCAACGAATGAACAGAAAGAATATGTTTATGGAGCTCTGGAATATATCCCTACCGGCACAGTGAAAATTACTTTTGGCCCTCCCTACTAATGTGTCCCTTTTCAGTGTCTATTTGGAGGTACAAGCCTTCATATTCTCCCGTATTCTATGTCGTCGATGTCAGCGATATGGCCACGGAAACGAGAATTGTCGTTCTCGCGAACCCCGTTGTGGCACCTGTTCCTTAAACCATAACACGGTTGACTGTACACAGATCATTCGTAAGTGCGTTCATTGTGGTGAAAACCACGCTTCCAGTTCCCCTCGATGCTCTGTACATCATCAACAACAAGAAATTAAGAAGCAGATGTGTTCGCAAAATAAATCCTATTTTGAGATTTTTAATGCGTCAAATGCGCTCCCTGATTTCAATCCATTGTTGGTACCCCAACAATTTCCCGCTTTACCCCATTCTCAATCTCCCCCGATTGAACCAGCTCGTAAAAGAAAATTCACTCAAATGATCCCTAGTGCCCCCAAACCTACACCACAATTAGGGTACGACCGAGCTGCGTACCTCAATATCCTACGACCGACCCCATTTCCTTCCTCTTCACTTTTTACTTCTACAAACCTTCCCTTTTCTTCTCAGCCTCAACTGTCCACCTCCCACGACACCTCGGTGCGTGGTACTTCCTCCGCCCCCACACCTGTTTCAACCAGTGCTCATAACCAATCTGCGGAAATTACCCACGATTTTGCCCAATTGTTATAGTTATTAGGCAGCAATATTGAATGGATTTATTTACTTCAGAGATTGCGTGACAAGGTCTTTCCCTTAGTTAATCTTCCTTCCGCTGACTCTCCTTGTTAAATGCGGTTATTACAATGGAATTGTCAGAGTGTGGATAACAAACTACATGAGGTACTATCTCTATTAAACTCTTTCCAACCCGATATCCTTTTACTACATGAAACGTGGTTAAAACCACAGTTTCACTTCAGCATTCCGGGATATGATATCGAACGATCCGATGGAAATGATTTCGGAGGCATTCTTACCCTTATCCGCAATTCCATCCCCTACACCCGTCTTCTCCTTTTCAATCCCATTCCCTCTACATTTCGTATCGCTATTCGTACCGACGCTCTTACAATACTCAATTTCTACTGCCCTCCTAGCGTGCATGGCACTCGATCCCAATGGCAAACTTTCTTTCAACAGTTTTCTCCTCTTTCTCGCTTTCTTCTTGGGGGTGATTTTAACGCCCATCGTCTCTCTTGGGGTAGTGACACAATTAATGACAAGAGTCGTCAGGTTCTTCATGTCACCACTATGTTTCACTTTTCTATTTTAAATAACGGCTCCCTGACTAGAATTTCCATACCCAATCGAAATAAAAGTGCTGTAGACCTTACGATAGTCACAGCTGACTTACGTCCATCCTCCACTTGGTTTACTCTATCTGATGCTCACATAAGCCATCATTTTCCCATTATAATCGACGCTACTCGTGGCATTCTTCCTCACACCCCTCGTTCTCCTCCCTCTCAGTCCCGCGTGCTTAGTAATTTTGATGCTGCATTTTTTCAAACATGGCTTACTGACCATTATATGGATACCAATTCTTCTCCTTCCGTTGATTACCAACGGTTGATTCATCTTATTACCACATAGCTAGATACATACCATCCTATCACTGAGCGCTTTTCACAAAGTGGACATGTCACTATCAGATTAAATGGTGGGATAATGAATGTACAGCCTGGGTGAAACGCCGGAAATGCTGCATAAGAGACGTTCGTCGCGACAATACTTATGAAGCGTACGTTAAATATAAACACTTAACAGTAAGGATCCAGCGTGGATTCAATTTGAGACGTCGCGAGGCCTGGGAAAAATTCACGGAAACCCTCACCCGTCAAAGTCCTTCTTCGTTCATTTGGCAGTCAATTAATTCTATCAACCGTTCTCAATCTCGAGAAGCCCCCCCTCCTACTTCCCCCGATGTTTACCTTCAGTTCTTATCAATGCTCACTCCCGATTATGTTCCTCTTGATATTCCAATTCCTATTGCCCCTGTCCACCCTCATTTTCAAACTCTCATTTCACCATTCCAACTTTCTGAGATTGACCGCGCACTCCTTCCCAAAAATCTTCCTCTCCTGTTGCCTCCCCTTGCTCAAAGGGTGTTACTTGCCTTCTTCAATTCTATTTTAGGGGGCTCTCCCGTACTTCCGTCCTGAAATATCTTCCACTTAATCCCAATCCTTAAACCTGGGAAAATTCCTTCTGATCCGTTAAGTTACAGAGGAATAGTTTTAGGTTCTTGTCTTCGAAAATTATTCAAAAAACTTTTATTAAATCATTTAACATGGTGTATGGAATACTATTTCCAACTTCCTAAATACCAGTTTGCTTTTCGGCGGGGTAAAAGTACGGTGGATGCTCTTAACCTCTTTATAACTGATCTCGTTCTCGCTCGCAGTCGAAAACAATTCACGATCGCCGTGTTTTTAGACATCCAAGGTGCCTATGATAATGTTCATCTTTCACAACTATTCCCTAAACTACATTCTATCAACTTCCCCAGATGTATTCGTTCCATTCTGCTCCAATTACTCACGAACTGTCAAATAATGTTGAAATACCACGATCCGACCTCTTCGATTAGTCATACTTCTCACGGATTGTCCCAGGGAGATACCATGAGCGGGCTTTTATACCTTATTTATACCGCCGATCTTGAACCCTTAATTTCTCCTCATGCACGACTTATTCAATTTGCTGATGACATTCTTCTCTATAAAACTGCTAACACGGTGGACGAATGTATTTCATCTATTCAAGATGCCTTATTACTCATGCATAACTGGTTTTTGCAACATGGTTTTCAAACTTCCCCACGGAAAAATGCGGCTATGCTCTTTACAGCTACTCGCCGCCCACCCCCTCCACGAGTATATATTGGACCTCATTCCATATCCTTTCGCACTACCTTTAAATATCTAGGGCTTCATATTGATACTAAATTAAACTGGAACGCCCATTTCTCAGCCTTACAAACACTGCTTCATCCAAAAATAAATATCCTTCGCTCGCTTACTCGCCGTCATTGGGGCGCTGACCCTATTGTCCTTATTCGTGTTTATCAAAATATCATTCGCTCCGTCTTAGACTATGGGAGGCATTTTTTCGAATTAGCCCCTAGCCGGTCGTTGCGAAAACTTGATGCCCTACAATTCCAAGCTCTACGCATAATTTCTGGAGCTTTATCTTCTTCCCCCACCAACGCCTTATTAGTCGAGACAGGAGAATACCCACTTCATGTGCGTGGATTCTTCCTCTCTAGCAAATATCTTTTAAAAATTTTATCCTTATATAACCATCCTTTACTTCCCAAACTTCAACTCATGAGTGAATACCGCACCCATAATCGGTTTTCCTCTGTGCGCTCCACTTCGTTGTTCCTTGCTTATCAATTTCTCCTTCCCCTTAAACCGAATACAGTATATTACAATCCCGCACTCATTTGTTACACAGCGAAAATATCACGTTCAATTTTTCACTTTCTCCGTCTTTCTGAATGATTTTCAATCCTTACCACCTCCTGTTCGTACTCTTCCCCATCTCTGTCACAAGCAGCTTCAAGCTTTCCTTCATCACTTCCCTAGCCACATCTCCTTTTATACTGATGGTTCTAAACGATCTCAAGCCCCCTTTACGGGCGCACCAATCTACACCCCTGCCCTTGATCAAACTTTGACATTCTCCTTACCGTGTGATATTTCGATTTTCACCGCAGAAGCCTTTGCTGTTCGCCATGCCTTACAGGTTATTAAACAATTAACCTCCTCTCTTCCTTTTTATCGCAAGACTGGTATATTCATACCATTCAAAAATTATCTAACGAATTATCCCAAGCCAATTTTGACATCCTCTTTGTGTGTATTCCTGGCCACGCTTCTATCCCTGGCAATGAAACTGCTGATACACTAGCCAAATCCGCGACTCTATGCCAAGGCACGCGTTATAATATTTCTGTCCCGTCGAGCGACTTGCTTTTAAAATCTAAACAACACTTTCACCAATTTTGGCAAATTATTTGGGATACTAACTCTCGGATCAAGGGTACCTTTTATTACAGAATTCAGCCCCATATCCCGATCGCGCCTTGGTTTTCCTCCTGTACTTACACACGTCGTCATATTACTACAATTATCCGTCTCCGATTCAATCACTCCCTCAACCGGGATAGGTTGTTTACATTTAAACTACGTGCTACCAGCCGGTGTGACTGTGGTAAAACTATCGGTACCATCCAACATCTTTTATTCCAATGTATTCTATTCAAACGTCCTCGCTTTAACTATTTTCGTGAATTACTCCAACTTGGTTATGAACTGCCCTTGAATATCACGTGTTAGATCCACACTCCGACTCTCTTTTTAGACGCCTGCCAACTTCACTTATAACATTCAAAATGGTTCCCTTATCTGTTGACCCGGTGTTACCCAGTTGTATATAAGTAGCCTCGGTGGGCCACTAGGCGTGAAGATATTACACCTTGCGTTCTATTCCCCCCTGTTCCCCTGTATCTCCAATTTTTCCCTTTTTCTTTTTCGTTCTTCTCACAATATTTACCTTACAATGGTTCTGGTTCATACGTGAGTTTACTTTATTTCTACTTCCAACTACATCGCGCGGATCTATTTCACAAAAGTATTCATTCCCTCACCTGGCGACTGGGTGAAGAGTTCTCTCAGGCCCAAAAATCCATAAAAGAAGCCATAGCCACCACCTATATCCGCTGAGATGGAAAGGATTGTATGGACGTTGATACCCCGCCAGATAAACCAACACTTCCCTACTAGGTGAATAGCTAGGAAATCCTGGGCGCATATTGGTCACGCATTAGCACTACTAACTAGTTACACATTTACTAGCAAACAAACATATAAAACATGAAAGGTAGGACGAGAATCTCGGATCTCGAGCGTGAACGGTGAAGTTAAGACTAAGTGAGTTCTAGTATCTAACCAGTAGCACTACCGCACTTCGATTGCGAACTGAAAAGATGATCAGTTTCTATAAAAAGGACAAGCAAACTAAACAGTGCTTGCAAGTTTATTAAATAAAAATTTACATGCTATAAAAAATCCCTGACACAAATAAAAATATTTAAAGATTAAAAATAAAATATTTTAACAAATGTAGATAGTCCTTCTATCTGTAGGCTTATTCACTTTCCAAGCGAAAGAATTCGATACACAAAATTGTTCGCTAATAATAAGTACTGAAAGTTTCTTTCAATGGTCACCAAGTGACTCGGTTGCAACAAACAATCTGATATAATCAGCTGTCATCATATAAAATTGTAATTAATAACAAATGATACCGTATATTATATATTTATGGTTTCTAAAATATATCAACATTATTAATAAAAATTATTAAATTATTAAAGTATTTACATTAGTCGAATTATCATGTTCAGCACGATATTCTAACAAAATATTTACATGATCATGCGTTATCTAACAATCTCGCAGTGTTTCCTTCCTCTAAAACATTTCTTCTAATACAGTTCACAACCAATGTTTCACCTGTATCTAATAGTTTTTGTCATAATCAATAGAACCTTCGTAACAAACAATAAAGCTAATTACGGCTCTGTAATGTCATTATCAATAAATATTTTCGATTACGTGAAGAACGATACGGGACTAATCCGCTTCCTTCATAAATTTCGTGGATCTCGGAATTACATTTAACTGACATGTACAACACAAATAAATACTCAAATGTCAGTTAACTTCTTCGACATACTGTATCAAACAATTTGCTCTCACCAGCAATATACTTATAAACCTTCCTATTTGGTGAACAACTTCTCAACAGTGCGTTAACTACACGCATACATTTCTCAACACACTCCTTTCCTTCCAACGATAATAATGCACGGTATTCTACCAATAAAACCCATCTTGATACATTCCAAACATGTATAAGCATCAGTGACCCTACTAGATAATCACTAACCTGTGAAATACTTTTCATGGTGCACTCTAACAAATCTCATCCACAAACTCATTACCTTTGTGCTCTATAAACTTCAATAACATTTCTGTTCACATCATTACACTATTGTAGTATATTCCACAATGCTTCAATTTACAAAATTCCGTTAATAACCTTCATAATAATATTATCCACGTTACAATAAAATATCAACATTAATAGACTTTAGTCCGCTCGTCTTCGCATTTAATAAAAATAAAACATTTCCTCCCTTCCTGGTATTTCTTAATGAATTAATTATTCATTTACAAATGTGTTTGTTATCAAATAAACCTCAGGTTGATCTACAAATCACCTGGTCTATGTTTTCATAATAACCAATTACTTCAATAAAATGATTTATAACTTTGGGCATCATCTTGACTCTATCTGTCAACATTATGATCCTATTTTCATTCATTTCTCCGTTATGTTAGTAACCAATGACTATAACAATGTCATGTTTCAATAATATTCCGATATTGGAATTGTTATGCTTCATAAAGGAATTTATGAATATTACACTTGTTTTATAACACATTAAATTGTTTTTAACAAATACTTCCAGCATATTTCACTTATGCTTCCTGTATCATACGATGCGATCTAGCAAAATTGACGCATACTATAGGTAGTTACTCATTCTATCGAAGCATTCCATTTGTATAAAACAGTTTCGTTTTAGAGTGAGTATAATTAAAAACGTATCAGCAAAATTTAAATATGAAACATATAAAATCCAAATAACAGTTAAAATACGTAAAAAACGACACACGCTGACGTAGAATAAAATTTTACAGTTAAATTTATAAAATTGACAACATAATAACATGAGTTATGAGTAAAGGAAAATCTACATATAAGTTGGTCACATCTGAAATACCCCCAAAGTACAACAAACAACTAAGATATTAGAACAATCTTTCGTCTACCTTCATTATGGTCAGCTCTTGCGATACCTGGCCGGATATGTAAAATTTTGCTGTCATGGCTCGACACGCACCGGACGTATGCTGGATAACCGGTTTACCCCTGTCTGCGAGAAATCGCTGGGCGGCTTGCTCCCCTCTGTGAGCACCTGGCTGCGTGGCCTCGGGTCGCGCCAACAGGTCTTCATGCTTCTCGATTAACAATCTGGAAACTCGTACCCCGGTCGAACGAACTCTTCGGACGGCTGGTCTCTAGTCGCATTTCTTCATCATCGTAGATTGAACGTCTATTGTTGAAATCTCCCAAGTTGGTAATGGAAATCTTTGTGGTATCATCGTTGGTAAATTCAGATTACTGCTTGTTAGAATTGCAGTTGTAGAATAATGAACTCATTGTTGTCTGGTCCACTCTGAATTCCACTCCGTGAATGTAGATTAACTTCCCTCCATGGATTTAGTGTTGCATCTCTATCTTCATAATACAGTATTTTCAGATTGGGAACTTCGCCCCTGACCTGAATTCTTTATCAACATTGTAGGTTGATAAATATTCCTTATTTTGGATTCATCACTATAGCAGTCAATGTGTAATGGGCTACTCTCAATGCTGTGATAGTATCTTTAGTTCAATAATGTAAACTTCTTCTTGTGAGCGGCGAATTGTAATCTTTCGTTTCAAGTTTCAAACTACTGCTTTATTTCATTGCTGGCATCTCCTACTGCTCCTCGGCAAGTGTGACGTCTTCTTCGGTCAAGTGTCTATCTCCTTGCCGTACCTCGCTTATGCATATCAGCTCTTCTCGGACGATCAGTAACACAGGTCTACACTGCACCTATCGCTGTGAAGGAATGGATTTCTGCGCTCTCCAATGCCGCACTCTTTACTGTCTGAAATGGCGGACTAGCCTCAAACACAGTCCTTATTACTGTATTTCGCTCATATCTTTCCTTCTATTCATAAATATTTAATTCTGTTTTGATAAGAAAATATCATTTCGTTTTCGCTAACTATAGAAGTGTTTATATCGCTTTATGTATCAAAATTAAATATAATAGCGATTCCCTCAACATTTTTGTGGTTCTTTCTGATCGGCTCCTGAGTTATCAAGAAAAAATCCTTGTTCTAGCCTCTTATCAAAGTGTCGTGTGCACGATTTTGTTATTGTCGACTCGGCTTCCAAAAACCGGTCCTTGACTTGCTAACTTGAAGCTTTGGTCATATTCCAGTGTCTGAAGATTGGACTCTCCCTTGATTAAAATAATATTCACTGAAATATTTCCAAATTTAATTCTCTAAAAATGCTGCAAATTTTTCCAAAAACTCATCAATATATTCCATTCACATTATAAAATGGTTATGTGAATAAAATATTGTTCCATTCCTAATTTCTATTTCTTGCATTAATTTAGTGCGCAAGTCGGTTCGATACTCGGCTCCAACAATGCCTTGAGTCAAACTGAATTCGAGTTCAGTACGCTGCGCAAAATTGACAAGAAGAATGGAGAATGTTAGGTGAAGGTAATGACATCAGTACAGTGAAAATTATGTTGAATGTTGGAACATATAGGATTGTATACGCAGCGAATTTTCTATATGTTCTTAAACAATTTGGAAAGTTCTTTCCAGAGAGGCATGTTAAAAAATGGTTAAAAGCTTCTGAGATTGGCGATGTCATTATTGCAGTGCATTAGTTTGCATTTTGGAACGCAAGAAAGTTTTGAAAATGCGCGATTGGCTTTTAGGACAACCATTTCACTCTAACCTTGTATACAATCGTTGAAATCATAAGCGGATTGTAATATTTCAAGATTAAGGATGTATGGCTTAATTATTTTATTTGAGGCTCTTTACGCAAGCTCAAACGTAAGAGATAGCATGCCATGATTACACTTTCGTGAATGAAAGTTTATTGCTTGGAATACAGGAAAAGCTGAACTAGAATAGGTGCTTGATAGGGTGGTTCTTGAATTAGAGTATGGTATGCCAGCATTGAATGTACTTACATCCGCTTTCCTGTAGGCATTACATGTGGTCCGTTACATGCGACGCCATTTTACTTTTTCCCACATAGGCGACATATGCACATATGCACTTTTCTGTCGGTTTGTGGAATGTCCTTATTGTATATATTTTACTATGAAAGCCATGTGAAGCGTAACGCGTGAAGACGTGACATAACTTGAAGTTTGGTCCTTTCCATGCGTGATTCTTCATTGCTACTGGGGCCACTTTCAGTAATTTATTTTTATATGGAATCCTGGATGAAATGATGCCTCTGCTGGTACCTTCGCATTGCTTAAATTACGAGCTCGTATGCATGGAACGAAGCTGGGTTTTTCAATTTGCTACCTGTCCATACACTTTGTGTCCATCCGGAAGTGCCAAAATGAATCCTAGATAATTTTGAGCCTACAGCGTATCTTGAAACTAGCCTATTTTTAGACATTTGCGTTTTGATATATGATTTCCATACCTTATTTCATCTTAATGTCTTTGTATCGTAATTATAATCGGGGCTATATGACCACGATGACGCAGTCCCTAAAGTGAGCAACAACTAGGCTATAAGAGAATGCATTTAAACAGAGCTTGTCATTTTGAACACACAAGACAGACACCATATTGCAAATAACGTTGACACTTTTCTGAAATGGAGTACCTCGTGGTGTAGCGACTAGCGTTCTTGGGTGTCGTACCGTGTTCGATTACCGACTCTGCCAAGAAATTTTAATTCTGGTGTGAGGGCTGGAACGGGATACACTCAGCACCATGAGGCAAAACTGAGTAGAGGAGGGTTTGATTCCCATCAGTCATCCTGGAAGCGGTTTCCCATTTCTACTCCAGGCAAATGCCGAGACGATTTATAACTTATAATCACAGACGCTTCCTTCCCAATCCTTACATACTTTACAAATACGCACACCACTACTACTACAGACTACACAATAACACAGGATATCAGTAAGTTTAAAGAAATATATACTCCCAAGTACCATTGTTGGGAACACTGAGTGAGATGTTTTTGTTTATTTTATAAATTAAGCAGCCCCTAGGATCTAAAGTGCATTGACTCAAGTAGTAAGTAAAATGGCGTCGCATGTAACGGACCACATGTAATGCTAAAGAAATAAAGTTATGTTATTTTATATTTAATGAATCTCTCCATTGGTGGAGGGCCGAACATTTGACATTTGGCACTCAGCGTAACGGCACGATAGTTTTTCTCGTCAGTGTTTTGTGATTGCTTCCGCAATGGAGAAGATTAAAAGTAGAAGAAGAATCGACAGAGCATTCATTATTTACGCGACATTCCGTTGCACTTGATAAGTTTCTTGAAGAACAAAAGTATGAAGAAGAAGCTCGAGCATCATTTGCTTCTTTGGAACAGTACTTCGAGAATATCAATGCCCAGAATGAAGAGGTTATGGAATGGATGTTGGATAACGGTGCTAGTGAACAAGAACTAGATCAAGAAGCGCTGGCGGCTGACGAGTATCGCAGTAAGTACGAGCTGTTGAAAGTGGGGGCGTTTAACAATTGATTCCCTAGACCGACAATCTATCGCGAGTGAAGATTCAACGAATGCTCAAGTAAATAGGAAAATAAAGCTTCCAACCATACAATTTCGTAAGTTCGGTGGTGAACTCAGAGATTGGTTGCCATTTTGGAACGAAATCCAGCGTATTCATGAGAATGCAGGGATTGCACCAGTTGATAAATTCTATTATCTGATACAAGCTGCGATACCCAACTCCAGAGCTAGTTCCGTTGTAGACAGTTTTCCAGCCACAGATGATAATTGAGGCAGGGAGATCAAAAACCCACTAACTCTAATTTTTTGGCGAAATTGAGTTATGGGCTGGTTGTTCCGCATGGATGGAAGGCATGAACACCCTAATTCCGTCATTCGTCTGCATACAGGAAGTTGTTTTAAAATCCATGGAAATCAAAACACCTCTTATTCCAAGCAATTAGTGTGTTCTTGCTTTCCACGCTTTATTTACCGGTAGATGGCAACACCATCACTTAACCAACTGAGCAAAGATTGATGGCCCAGTTCTTTTACACCTTGATACAGGAGGGGCGCTGTCATTTTATAGAGCAACATAATCCCACGAAAGGTCACAGTTTCTTACCAAATGACCGTGATTTTGGTCATATTGAGTCACAAAAAGAAACAAGAAACTGAGGAAACACCAAGCCAGTGGTATGACATTGAATGAAGTTCAGTTGGATATGTTGTATAGGTCAAACAAAGTATGATATATGACCATCCTCAACATTTCTCAAAAATATTCAAGAGAAACCCAAGTACTAAAGAAACTAAGCATAGTCCAACCGAGGAATTCCTCATATCAGAAAGTTAAGTGATACGATAATCGACATCCCACAAAAATAAAATCCATGTGAGTAAAACTATGAAAGGTACAATATGGAGTCTATTTAACATACAAGGACCCAATACAACTGCATCTTTTCCCACTCAACAAAAGTACAACTCACACTTGCCACTGAAAATAGAAAAGCAAAAGGACTTGCAAAATTTAATGAAGTTCATTTCTGAGGAAATTACAAAACACTATTTGCTGTCAGTAATAACCCTGATTCACAGACTGAACAAGAGAGTGAAAGTGAATCAGAATAACTGTGCCATGAATCAGAGTGATGAAAGTATTAAGTTCATTTGTGGTTTTATTTCTGCATTTTGGAATGATATAGATTGGAGGGGATTTCAGACTCACGCTGTACCTTTGAAATTTAAATTTAATATTCTACAATGCTAATTTCCATAATAAAATTTCATATTCTATCGTTTCATACGGTAGTTGTGATACAATAGTACCATTTCTGTCATATTTATTGTCTATTTCATATTTCATACACGCTGGAAGTCAAAAAACCCTAACTCCACCACTATTTAATTCAAATTGCAGCATTAAATAATATAAACAATTAGGTTATGAAGTACTTAATTTATAAAGAACATACTTTTACTTAACATGAGCACATAGACCCATTATATATAAAATCAGTGAGGAAGATAATCAGTTTTTTCTCTCTCCTGTAAAATTTGGTTTACTGGAGTTAGTGGGTTTTTGATTTCCCTGCCTCAATTACATGTTAGTGATAGAAGCACTTCAGGAACGTTTTGGTAGGGAAGATCTTCTAATTGAAGTATACATCAGGGATCTTCTCAGTTTGACCCTGCCTGCTAGTAAAACATGCCGTTCACTCACGGAGATGAATGATAAGCTGGAGTGTCATTTAAGGGCACTAGAATCTCTTGGTGTCACAACTGGGAAATGTGCAGCAATCCTTTGTTAGAATCAGGCATGACAGAAGACTTTTTAAGAGTATTGCAGCGAAGTTCTTTGTATAGTGATATATCTAATGCAGAACAACGACTTAATAAGTTCATGTCCTTCATGAAGGCTGAAGAGCAAAATGAGGAAAGGATCCATGTGGCCATGTCTGGGTTTAAACAGTCAGCTGATAGGGCAAAGAAAGTGGAGAAAGATAGCAGTCCTAAATCATTTTCTAGGCAAGATGTTCCTACAGCAATGTGTTTACTCTCGTTACAGGAAAATAAGCGTTCTGCTTGTATTTTTTGCAGTAATGAACACCATAGCAGCGCTGACTGCTATAAAGCACGTGATATGCATCTCTTGCAAAAGCTTGACATTATTAAGAATAAAAAATATTGTTTTATTTGTATTAAACCAAATCATGTAGCTAAAAAGTGCACCGTCAAGCAAAAGTGTTTGATTTGTGATAAGCGCCATGTTATGTTGTAGTGTCCAGATTTTAAGAGAAGTAAGAATGTAGTTAACAGTACTGACTCACCTAGAACTGACGTCATGACTGTACAGAAAGATGAAGCCCTTGCCAATCTAACGTGTGATAATAGAGTGCTGCTTCCTACGCTTCTGGTGAAGGTTCAAGGGAATGAATGTGAACGTGTTGTGAAGGCAGTTCTTGATACAGGGTCACAACGGTCATATGTCTTGAAGGGTACAGCGTGGGAAATGAATTATTCTCCTGTTGGGAGAGAAACTATTGTCCATTTACTGTTCGGGGGTCAGAAAACCGGTATTTGTGAGCACAATAATAGAATTCATCTTGCCAGTCTCAATAACGATTATTTGTGCAATTTTGAGGTCTTGAACCGAGACAATATTTGTGATAATGTACCACATATTCAAGATAGTGCCTTGGTCAATGAAATACTCGATAATACCAACAATATACAGGAAGCCATAGGTACTGCAGGTCTTGTAGAAATTCTGATTGGTGCTGACATTGCTGCCAGACTCTTTACGGGGAATGTTAGAAGTGTATCGTGTGATTTGATAGTTTTGGAGACCAGGTTAGGTTGGACCATTTTTGGTAAATATCCCAGTGAACAACCCAGAGTTACAACTGCTATTATTGTCACATCAATGTTGATTAATGATTTAAACATCTCAGATCTTTGAAAATTGGAGTTGATTGGCATTTCGGATCCTGTTGATCGGAAAACTAAGCTTAAATTGCAGTTGGAAGTTGACAAGCATTTTCAAGAGACTGTAAGGGTGAATGGTGAAGGTCGATATGAAGTTCACCTTCCCTGGAAGGATGGGCACTCCCCTCTTCCGTCGAATTACATCCTGGCAGAAAAACGACTGGATTCTACTATAAAGAAGTTGGAGGCTAATACCCTGTACCCGGATTATGAACATGTTTTGAGGAATGGCATGAAGAAGGTGTCATTGAACGGGTTCCTGACTCAAGAGATTGTTAGTGATAGCTGTCATTATCTTCCTCACAGACACGTAGTGAAAGAAAATAGCACCACTAAAAATAGACCTGTGTTCGATGCATCAGATCGTGAAAAGAATAGTCCATCATTGAATTCGTGCTTGGAGAAAGGGAGATAATTGATAGAACACATACCTCCACTTCTTTTAAGATTCCGTCTGAAGCAAGTGGGAGTTGTGACTGACATCAGGCGAGTTTTCTTGCAGATTAGTATACATGCAAATGACAGGAACTTCCTACGTTTTTTATGGAAGGATGATTTGGGGAATATAATTGTTTATCGACACAGGAGAGTTGTGTTTGGTGTTGTTTGTAGTCCTTATCTGTTAAATGCAGTTGCCAGACTTCATTTCTCAAGGATTCTAGATGAATGTCATGAGGGAATTTCTGCATACTCTGAGACCACAATTAAAAGTCTTATGGATTGCTTTTATGTTGATAATGTAGTCACTAGCCTTGATGATGATCAGCTTAAAACATTCATTCACGAAGCCACCTCTATCATGGCTGATCGCAAGTTCGAATTGCGTGGATGGGAGTTCTGAGATCCAGATATACTTACAGAGGCTTGTCTCACTAATGTACTTGGTTTAATCTGGGACAGAAAACATGACACTCTGGCCATAAGCCCAGACTGTTTCCAGAATTATCCAGAGAAAATTACCAAAAAGGACTATCCTTTCCACTGCCCATAAGGTGTTTGATCCAATTGGTTTTTCATCTCATGTGACCTTTGAACCAAAACTTATCTTAAGAGAATTATGGAGTGTAAACATTGGGTGGGATGAAGAAGTGGATCAAGGCATTGCCAACAGATTTGTGAAATGGGCAGATGATGTCGCATGCTTGAAAGACTTGAAGATCTCAAAATGGTTACCTTCTAGCAGTGGATATGCTGAATGGAGTGTGCATACATTTTGTGATGCCAGCAAGGATGCCTACGCTGCAGCTGTGTTCCTGAGGGCGGAGACGACTCAGCAAGTAAATGTACAGTTGGTTCAGGCAAAAACAAGAGTTTCCCCCACAAACAATACAGTCACGATACCTTGTCTAGAATTGCTTGCTGCATGCAGCAATAATTGAAGATCTTCCCAAATCTGTGAGTCATATTTCTGGAGTGATTCATCCACAGTCTTAGCGTGGATTAGAAGAGAAGATCAGTGGGCTACCTTTGTGGCGAACTGGGTGAATGAGATAAGGAAGCTGACTCAACTAGAACAGTGGCATCATGTTCCAGGTAATTGTAATCCGGCTGACCTGCCATCTAGAGGCTGTTCAGGTAAAAAGTTGCTTCAGACATCATGGTGGGAGGGACCTGAATGGTTGCACCAAAAACGTGCCTGTTGCCTTTCGGCCTAAGTCAAGTTTGAAGAGGGTGTTATCATTCAAGAAAGAAAGGAAGAAAGAGTACTGTTGTTTCCTCTATGCTTTGGGCAAATGCTGATTCTCTTCCAAGTGACTGGTACTATAGGTATTTTTAAAGAGTGAGAAAATTATTAGAATGGTTGCTTGGATGTGTCGTTTTGTAAACAATTGCAGAGCTGCTGGCTCTGAATATTTTATGAAGAAGACGGGACCACTTTCTACTGAAGAAGTCACTTCTGCTGAGATAAGGGTTTTGAAACTAGTTCAGAAAGATGCATTTCCCAGTACCACGGACTCCAGAATCTCCAGTCTACAACCCTTTGAAGATCATGACGGTCTCCTCCGCTTACGAACCAAGATCTCCAATAGACCCGACCACCATGACTTTCCGTATCCTGTACTTTTGCCCCAAAATCATCCCTTTGTGTCACGGCTGATTATAGATGTGTCATGTTGACATTCGAGGTCTGCTTTCGATTATGAGGGAACGATTCTGGGTGATGGGAGGAAGAAGAACACTACGGTAAGTGATAATTAAGTGTGCACTCTGCAAGCGCCAGGAAGCTACACCCTTCGTAGTATCCACTCCACCACTTCCGGCAGAACGTGTAAGAGATGCTGCTGCCTTTGAAGTTTAGGGTGTCGACCTGGCTGGACCTCTTCATCTGAAAATCCATGAAAAGGCGTGGATTTGCTTGTTCACGTGTGGAGTCACCAGAGCTGTTCACTTGGAGCTACTCCCGTCATTATCAACAAATACTTTCTTGCAAGTGTTTCGGCGATTTGTTGCTGGGAGAAGACGACCAGCTGTAATTTTCAGTGGTAACGGGACTAACTTTTCTGGTACTGAAACTGCCTTCAGCCGAATTCAATGGTCAAAGGTACATGAGTACTGTTCAGTGGAGAGAATAAAGTTGAAGTTCAACCCACCCATTGCTGCCTAGTGGGGGGTTGGTGGGAGAGGTTGATAGGACTTGCGAAAAGATTACTTCGGAGAACACTTGGACGTTCATCTCTTACTACTCTGAGATGGAAACAGTGCTATGTGACTGTGAAAGTGTAGTAAACTCGAGACCTCTGACATATACAGCTGACAATTCCAATGAACTAGGAGCAATAACGCCTGCCAAGTTTCTTCAGGATATTCGTGAAGCTGCAGTGCCTGAGATTGATGTCATCGAGTCCTCCAGTTTGAACAAGAGGTTGAAGTACAGATTAAGACTTAAGGAGAATCTGAGCAAGAGGTTCCGTAGCAAGTACTTGGGTCTACTGCGACAAAAGATGGATGTCAAGCAGCAAAAAATTGTTCAGGTTGATGATGTCCTCATTGGCAATGACAACTCAAAAAGACTAGATTGGCCTTTAGGAAGGGTCCTAGAACTTTTGCCCGGAAAGGATGGAGTCACCCGTCGTGTTCGCCTGAAAACTACATCTGGAGAACTTCTGCGCCCAGTTCAAAGACTGTACCCCCTCCTAGAAGCCCAAGGTAGTGAACCTTCTACTTCAGACAGTGAACTGACTGTGAAAGAAGATAGTGATGTATCATGTGATAGTGTGAGTGACGTAGGGGAAGTAAACAGGACACGAAGTGGAAGGATTGTTAAAAGTGACAAGAAAATATAATTTAGATTAACTTGAACTTGTCTGTTTTGTATCAATTTGTTTCAGGTGTGAGCAGAATCTATGATGTTCCCAGGACTATGTTAAGTTAACTGTTCCACATCCGTTAACTTGGTGGGAGTTGGGAACACTGAGTGAGATGTTTTTGTTTCTTTTATAAATTAAGCAGCCCCTAGGATCTAGAGTGCATTGACTCAAGTAGTAAGTAAAATGGCGTCGCATGTAATGGACCACATGTAATGCTAAAGAAATAAAGTTATGTTATTTTATGTTTAATAAATCTTTCCATTGGTGGAGGGCCGAACATTTGCCAACCATGATGTCCTGCTTCAACTCCAGGCAAATGGGTCCTAAATTCAGGCCATGGCTGCCCCCTTTCCAATCATATCCCCAATTTACAAATACACACACCAGTACAGCCATCACAATAGCACAGGTTATCAAAAAGATTTACACACACACAAATACATGGTGCTATATGACCACGATGTTGGAGCCCCTAAAATAAGCAACAACTCAAATGAAGTAAATCTGTCTCTGGCTGAGGACAGACTAATTTTGCTCGCATTATATTATGATTTGCATTCCTTAATTGCTTTTTGAGAGACAATATTATCTTTATGGCTAGGTTGGCCCTGAATTTGACTACAACTAGACTGACCTTCATCGCTTCAAGTTGCAATCATTGTTTCACTCACATTGTGATTCATATTTCTTGTCCCCATGATGCTGCCTTCGTTTTGTTCCCTACTGGTAGCTTTTCGTGATGTTACCTCAGTGGATAGATGTTTCGGTAAATGTGGAAAAATGTGAGATAAAGTACTGATTAATTGTGAAGTTTACCAGAACTGGAACCAAACTAGAACATGGTAGATTATTCAACATATATCATTCACATACCTTTCTGGGAGTCTTTAGGAATTGAAAATACTGTCAAATATCACTGCTGCACATTGAAAGTACTGTCAAATATCACTAATATTGCTTAAATGAGGCTTTTTATTTGTAGCTTCTTCAACGACGGCAGATGATTGTGGCCAAGACATTGACGTCACGTTGAGGTCATATTGCGTTGCCAACATGTCCGTTACAAAATACACCACACGTAACTTTTTAATTATGTGAAAAAAGAAAATAATTGGCAAAACCATTGGCCTGAAGAAACATTATTGATGCACGACAAAAACCAGGCGTGTTTATAAGACCGCGCTACCTAACTATTATTGGTCTAGGCAGAAACCATTGGTCTGCTTGATATTTGTCTAGGCAAAAATATTGGTTTGAATGAAAATATTGACTTAGGCAAAACCATTGATTTGGATGAAAATTGAATTTTAATTGTAGGGGGTGGGAGGATATAAATGAGATATTATTGTGAAGAAGTGGAGCACTTGGTTGGGTTGAGGGTGATTGGCTTTGAATAGGTGCTCTGCCAAGTAGCCCGTGAAGTGGGCTTTCTTCCTTCCAAAGATTGGGATGCTATATCGGACGTTACGCCATTCTCGTTCGATGTTCTGGGTGTTCACGGCTGTTGTTGCAATGTTGGCAGCTTGCATGGTTTGTTGATTCTCGTTGCAAAGTTGGCCGCTCCTTCGAGTACATACAAATTCCACTTGTTTGTTTACCCTAAGGTGCACAAATCCTTCATTTTCGAGTGCATTATATGCGGCCCAACAGTCAGATATTATAAAGGAACCTTTGCTTGATCCATTCGTGAATGACTTCGAGGAGTGTTTCTTTGGGGTACAGGCACAATATAGACAGAACACCCACTGACCTCCAATTGCACGATCTCCATTGTACTTTCGTTTCCCAAATTTTGCCTCGTCAATTTCAACAATTACTCCAGGTCCTCCAATTTGTGCCCTGTTTTCGAACAACCCATATTCACACACCTCCCGACGGAAGGAAGACCAGTCTACAACAGTTTTGGCAGATACATTCAGTTCGTCCATGATTGCTTTTTGTCGAGGGTTCGGAAGCAGGCAACACAAAACAGTAAAGTTCACAATACTTGCTAGAGGCATTCTCGCTTGGGAAAAGAAAGTTCCTTTTAAGGCGGCTGCCTTATAGTTACACTCTTGGATAACAGGTGCAGGACGGGTCTTGTTGCATATCACAATTATATTACCGGTCGATTTTAAGTACTTCACTTGCAATTCGCGGTGACATTTCCTGCACGGTAGTGCTTTCGCTATTAAATTGTTCTTGTATTAGTTTCAACAACTTGTTACTGTCATTATGATTTTCTTGGTTAAAATTGGAGATTGTCAAGTGGCAACTCGTACCATCCATTTTGAAATTGAAACTGAAACTTGGCGCACTTTCACAACAACTTGACGGGTCTCTTTTGTTTTACAATATCGGATGCGATATAGTACCGAATGAGTTGGGTTGGCAATACTGTACATTTTCTTAGAAATTGCCGGGTAAGCTGCAATTTCATCAACAGTATATAAGTCGTGATCCTATTTGCGATGGCTGGGTGGGTTAAAAGCAGCGCAGAAGTAAACATCTATTACTATATCATCTCCAGATTTTTCCCCTAACATTACTACAGGTATTTTGGCTAATTTAAGTACTGTAGTTTAAGACTTTTTACTTCGGTTCAGGTAAACTCCACTCTTACTCAGTACTGTTCCTGCTTTTAATTTCCACTTCACACGAGGAACTAGCACGTTCTCACAGTTCACTACGATATAGTCCACCTATACAATTAAATCTTCCAAAAAATGCATGTCACAGATTCTACTTTTGGTCGACAATAGCTTTCTTTCCGCCGAATAGCTTACGCCCATTTTTCAAACAGATTTTTTTTCTTTTGGCGGTGTACGGAAATGTCTACCATCGGTTTTCTTCCGTATCCCGATTTACATACAGGAACGAAACAGTACAATTTCTCGAAACAATAGAAAACCAGTTGATAGCACACACAGACACTGACACACACTTTTGTAAAATATTAAAAATAAACAAATTCCCTTGCATAATAATGACTTAACGAACGCACGGTATTACAGTACTTAGGAATATTACTATTCATGATTGGTCCGTATTGTTTTAGAACCCTTATTTTGGGGTGGTAGGATCTAAAACGGAAGAGTTATTGTGTTACTTTATAAGAAAGTGCCTAAAAGGGGGTAGCTTCCCGTAGTCGGGCAAGCGGACCAGCGTAGAGTGTTGTTTAGTGTTAGGGTGCTTTTATAAATGATGTAAGTGTATTTTAGGGGATGGAACTTAGCGTACAGGTCAACGCGCTGGTCTTCCAGCTGGCTGGCTGGCTGACTGGTTATGTAACCGATGTGAACGCGTCAGCTTTATGGCGCGCGCCGCTCCTATCAGTCAGGCCTACACGGGAATACAATGATACTTGCGCTAGCAAGTATCTGGCTACTGTGAGTCACGTCTAATCGTGACGGAGGATTCAGGATGGACTTTAGGTCGTGAAGAGGCGTGTAAAATAGTAATACAGGTGTAGCGTACTGACCAAGTGTTTATTGGTCAGTAATAATGGAATTATGAGTCCCTTTTAAGGGATGTGGTAAATGTTACAATGTGTACAAACTTGTGAATACAAGTTGGGGGTAAAGGTTACAAAGTACAGGATTCTGAACACTGCTGACTCACTCACCTGATGATACCAGCGATAGCCTCCGGCCGCCGCACTGAAAGACTGGTAATTGAGAGAGGGCCTGCCCTAGTTAAGGCCTCCCTTTATAGTCTCCGACGTTGTGCTGTCAGCATTGTGCTGAATAGATGTCCTAGTTAATTGTGTGTCGCTGTTTGTGGTAGTGATGCAATTATTGGGTAAGCTATCCAGACTGGCTAGCTGCCCTTGCGTGTTAATAGATGTTGGCCTGAGCTTACAGGATTTGCCAGTTAGGGGTAGTTTGAATAGATGATGGGAGGATGGCCTCCAGGGGGTGCAGACCCCTGGGGGTTGTACAAGCCTCTTCCCCTATTTAGTTCGCGTCCCCGTGAACGGGAACGGAACTTGGGGTTGGGGATGTTGATGCAGCAGTTAGTTCTTGAAGTTCTTGAAGCCCCCTCGTATCTTCTGTTGGTGTCGTCCTTCGTCGTCGTGTGGATGTGGTGATGGCGTGTAGATGTGTAGGTGTGAGATCAGCTCGTGTTCAGAGGGGTGGGTTATGGGATAGACATATATACATATAACATTCGACATTGGCATAGACATTACATGAAAAAAAAAATTGGTATTGACATATTGAAAGTTTGCATTAAAGAAAATATAGTTCTGACGGTTATTCGGTACGTTGTTGTGCAGGGAGGAAAAAAACCAGGGCTGAACGGATGATTGCGTCGTCCGCCCTATCTTAGGAAAAAAGTGCTCCCTGCAATGAGAAAGAGAGAAGAAATAGACCAAAATGGGTGTTCCAGGGTATAATTTAAGGGAAATATTCAAAGTGCATTTATTGATTTGGGATAAAACGGAACACCCTGACAAATGTGGAAGTTAGAAGAAAGAAAAATGAAAGAGACAAAAGCATAGACATTGTATACATTGGTGGTCTTGATAATGATAACAGATATGACCTGATAATAATAATAATAATCATTACGTTTGTAATATTCCTGACGATTTATAAATAAACATAGTAAACATAGTAATAATGATGAACATAGAAAAAATAATGGTTGCCATGTTGGTACCCTGTATGTATAGGTATGTTGACCACCCCTGTGGAACCTTTCAATTGTATGATATGGCGAGAAAATACAAAATAATTTACAATTTACAATTATCAACTATCATATATACCTTGTAGAGCTCTGTTATATGGCCAGTTATTGTATACCTCTTATTCTTTGTGCGCACCTTACCATCATGCCTTGACTACCGCTCTTTATTCGGCCGTTCCTGGTGCGGTTTAGTGGCTAGTCCACTATTCCCTCCTTGTACTTATTATATAACCTCGTGGTTTTCCGTCGTGGGTCGGAATTCCACCTTAGGGTCGAAGGTTCGGCACTTACAACCTCCGTGTCGCCCTTCGAGCCTGAAGTAACGCTTCATTTGCGTATGCTGAATGTTTTTGCGTTCAGCGATGTTCATCATCCCACGTATGCTATCCACCGCTGACCGCTGACGTTGTCACCTTTAAGGGTGCAACTAAAATCGATGAGTAGTGTATTTGTGTGTGACATAGATGAAGGTATGTGTATTTTGGTGTGGGTAATATATTTACAACAGACATATTCATGCTCCTAGTTATCTGTAAATCAAAAAAATGTATCAATGTAAAAATGTTCATCTCTTCGTTGCTCCGTGGTCTTCCTGTGTGGGTGAAAGTGGATTAATCATTAATAAGACATTACAATACATTGCAATACATGTATATATATATAACACTTCATTGGTAGCGCTTAATTTGTAAAACTAAGTGCGGCGCCACTGAAGTCTAACTTAATCTAGGTGGGCTTATTTTAGCCTAGTGTTGTCGGGCTTACCCTGGTAACGGATTTTTAGCCACCAGGTGCCGAGCGGCTTAATCTTAATCCTATTTATATTAATATGTTGCCGGGCTTACCCTATACGGTGCCGTAATGTCGTTTCTTAATGTGTTGTCGGTCTTACCCCGGTAGCGGAATTTTGGATACCGGGTGCCGATATATTCTACCTTAATTTAAAAAAATTGCCTTAATTGTAAAACTATACTGTATATACAAGCCGAGTAGACCTTATTCTAAAGCCGAAATGTGCTGTGCTATTATTAGCAACAGCGGTTAGTAAATTTGCTTACATCTAAGTGACCTTAAAAATGGCACTGTACTTAAATACTAAAATTTTGATGGAGGCTGTCCGTTCGATTTCTCTCGCGGTGGTTCCCTTGTAGTACATTGTTGGGACCGGAACCCAACAATGCCTCGTAGTCCCCTCCGTTTTAATCCTATTGTCGACATCTATGCTAAGTGATTATGAACTAGTATTAACCTAGTCACAGGCGGCTTACGGTGCCACGAAGCAAACCGTTTCGCCCGCTGTATTTATCAGCTCTTTATCTTTGCCTTTGCGTATGTAGTCGTAGTTGGGTCGCCTACTTAACCCCTGTGGGTTGCTCGCTATGCTACCCATTTAATGCCCTTAGGCTGCCCGATGCGTCGCCATTTATGTGGGCATTGGACATCATCCAATGGCATAGTATTATCTTCGCCTTTATTGGCAATCGTAGTATGCTTTTCGCAGTATAATATTCTCTTCGCCTTTATTGGCCGCCGTAGTATGCTTTTCGCAGTGTAATATTCTCTTCGCCTTTATTGGGCGCAATAATATTTCACTCCAACGCACAGGAGTCTTGCTTCCCGCTATAGAAGCCCTACTTACTTAATTTTAACTATAAGTCTAGTCATAATTTGGGTCGTCTCTAGGGTCAGCCCCTGAGTTCGGCGCGGAGTGAGCTATTTCTCCCACCATCCTCAGAAAGCCTTCCCTGCAGGTCTTGGCGTCGATGACCGTGGCACATAGTGGGTGTAACTGTCTCCGACAAGGGGGATAGGCTAGATGCACCCCTAGATCTTGACGTTTGCCCGTGCCAGATCCCGAATGAAGTGTATGCGCCTTTAAATTTAAAAAAAAACTGTGCGTGTTTGGCAGTGTATTCTGTAACTCTCTGATTCTTTCTGGGGCTGGGGGGTTGGTTTGCTAAGAATTTCCCCTGTGTAGATAATGCAAAGCAAAAAAAAACTGCTTTCTGTCTGAGAGGGAAGAAAAAAAAAATCAGTCTCGCTTGGCTATGTGCGGTACGGGCCGTTTTGACAACGAAAACTCGTAGTATGAGTCCTATTTTACTGTGCGTGGTACCCGGCCTCCACCATCTGTTTTAGATCCCTTATTTGGGGGTGGTAGGATCTAAAACGGAAGAGTTATTGTGTTAATTTATAAGAAAGTGCCTAAAAGGGGGTAGCTTCCCGTAGTCGGGCAAGCGGACCAGTGTAGAGTGTTGTTTAGTGTTAGGGTGCTTTTATAAATGATGTAAGTGTATTTTAGGGGATGGAACTTAGCGTACAGGTCAACGCGCTGGTCTTCCAGCTGGCTGGCTGGCTGACTGGTTATGTAACCGATGTGAACGCGTCAGCTTTATGGCGCGCGCCGCTCCTATCAGTCAGGCCTACACGGGAATACAATGATACTTGCGCTAGCAAGTATCTGGCTACTGTGAGTCACGTCTAATCGTAACGGAGGATTCAGGATGGACTTTAGGTCGTGAAGAGGCGTGTAAAATAGTAATACAGGTGTAGCGTACTGACCAAGTGTTTATTGGTCAGTAATAATGGAATTATGAGTCCCTTTTAAGGGATGTGGTAAATGTTACAATGTGTACAAACTTGTGTATACAAGTTGGAGGTAAAGGTTACAAAGTACAGGATTCTGAACACTGCTGACTCACTCACCTGATGATACCAGCGATAGCCTCCGGCCGCCGCACTGAAAGACTGGTAATTGAGAGAGGGCCTGCCCTAGTTATGGCCTCCCTTTATAGTCTCCGACGTTGTGCTGTCAGCATTGTGCTGAATAGATGTCCTAGTTAATTGTGTGTCGCTGTTTGTGGTAGTGATGCAATTATTGGGTAAGCTATCCAGACTGGCTAGCTGCCCTTGCGTGTTAATAGATGTTGGCCTGGGCTTACAGGATTTGCCAGTTAGGGGTAGTTTGAATAGATGATGGGGGGATGGCCTCCAGGGGGTGCAGACCCCTGGGGGTTGTACAAGCCTCTTCCCCTATTTAGTTCGCGTCCCCGTGAACGGGAACGGAACTTGGGGTTGGGGATGTTGATGCAGCAGTTAGTTCTTGAAGTTCTTGTAGCTCCCTCGTATCTTCTGTTGGTGTCGTCCTTCGTCGTCGTGTGGATGTGGTGATGGCGTGTAGATGTGTAGGTGTGAGATCAGCTCGTGTTCAGAGGGGTGGGTTATGGGATAGACATATATACATATAACATTCGACATTGGCATAGACATTACATGAAAAAAAAAATTGGTATTGACATATTGAAAGTTTGCATAAAAAAATATAGTTCTGACGGTTATTCGGTACGTTGTTGTGCAGGGAGGAAAAAAACCCAGGGCTGAACGGATGATTGCGTCGTCCGCCCTATCTTAGGAAAAAAGTGCTCCCTGCAATGAGAAAGAGAGAAGAAATAGACAAAAATGGGTGTTCCAGGGTATAATTTAAGGGAAATATTCAAAGTGCATTTATTGATTTGGGATAAAACGGAACACCCTGACAAATGTGGAAGTTAGAAGAAAGAAAAATGAAAGAGACAAAAGCATAGACATTGTATACATTGGTGGTCTTGATAATGATAACAGATATGACCTGATAATAATAATAATAATCATTACGTTTGTAATATTCCTGACGATTTATAAGTAAACATAGTAAACATAGTAATAATGATGAACATAGAAAAAATAATGGTTGCCATGTTGGTACCCTGTATGTATAGGTATGTTGACCACCCCTGTGGAACCTTTCAATTGTATGATATGGCGAGAAAATACAAAATAATTTACAATTTACAATTATCAACTATCATATATACCTTGTAGAGCTCTGTTATATGGCCAGTTATTGTATACCTCTTATTCTTTGTGCGCACCTTACCATCATGCCTTGACTACCGCTCTTTATTCGGCCGTTCCTGGTGCGGTTTAGTGGCTAGTCCACTATTCCCTCCTTGTACTTATTATATAACCTCGTGGTTTTCCGTCGTGGGTCGGAATTCCACCTTAGGGTCGAAGGTTCGGCACTTACAACCTCTGTGTCGCCCTTCGAGCCTGAAGTAACGCTTCATTTGCGTATGCTGAATGTTTTTGCGTTCAGCGATGTTCATCATCCCACGTATGCTATCCACCGCTGACCGCTGACGTTGTCACCTTTAAGGGTGCAACTAAAATCGATGAGTAGTGTATTTGTGTGTGACATAGATGAAGGTATGTGTATTTTGGTGTGGGTAATATATTTACAACAGACATATTCATGCTCCTAGTTATCTGTAAATCAAAAAAATGTATCAATGTAAAAATGTTCATCTCTTCGTTGCTCCGTGGTCTTCCTGTGTGGGTGAAAGTGGATTAATCATTAATAAGACATTACAATACATTGCAATACATGTATATATATAACACTTCATTGGTAGCGCTTAATTTGTAAAACTAAGTGCGGCGCCACTGAAGTCTAACTTAATCTAGGTGGGCCTAGGTGGGCCTATTTTAGCCTAGTGTTGTCGGGCTTACCCTGGTAACGGATTTTTAGCCACCAGGTGCCGAGCGGCTTAATCTTAATCCTATTTATATTAATATGTTGCCGGGCTTACCCTATACGGTGCCGTAATGTCGTTTCTTAATGTGTTGTCGGTCTTACCCCGGTAGCGGAATTTTGGATACCGGGTGCCGATATATTCTACCTTAATTTAAAAAAAATTGCCTTAATTGTAAAACTATACTGTATATACAAGCCGAGTAGACCTTATTATAAAGCCGAAATGTGCTGTGCTATTATTAGCAACAGCGGTTAGTAAATTTGCTTACATCTAAGTGACCTTAAAAATGGCACTGTACTTAAATACTAAAATATTGATGGAGGCTGTCCGTTCGATTTCTCTCGCGGTGGTTCCCTTGTAGTACATTGTTGGGACCGGAACCCAACAATGCCTCGTAGTCCCCTCCGTTTTAATCCTATTGTCGACATCTATGCTAAGTGATTATGAACTAGTATTAACCTAGTCACAGGCGGCTTACGGTGCCACGAAGCAAACCGTTTCGCCCGCTGTATTTATCAGCTCTTTACCTTTGCCTTTGCGTATGTAGTCGTAGTTGGGTCGCCCACTTAACCCCTGTGGGTTGCTCGCTATGCTACCCATTTAATGCTCTTAGGCTGCCCGATGCGTCGCCATTTATGTGGGCATTGGACATCGTCCAATGGCATAGTATTATCTTCGCCTTTATTGGCAATCGTAGTATGCTTTTCGCAGTATAATATTCTCTTTGCCTTTATTGGCCGCCGTAGTATGCTTTTCGCAGTGTAATATTCTCTTCGCCTTTATTGGGCGCAATAATATTTCACTCCAACGCACCGGAGTCTTGCTTCCCGCTATAGAAGCCCTACTTACTTAATTTTAACTATAAGTCTAGTCATAATTTGGGTCGTCTCTAGGGTCAGCCCCTGAGTTCGGCGCGGAGTGAGCTATTTCTCCCACCATCCTCAGAAAGTCTTCCCTGCAGGTCTTGGCGTCGATGACCGTGGCACATAGTGGGTGTAACTGTCTCCGACAAGGGGGATAGGCTAGATGCACCCCTAGATCTTGACGTTTGCCCGTGCCAGATCCCGAATGAAGTGTATGCGCCTTTAAATTTAAAAAAAAACTGTGCGTGTTTGGCAGTGTATTCTGTAACTCTCTGATTCTTTCTGGGGCTGGGGGGTTGGTTTGCTAAGAATTTCCCCTGTGTAGATAATGCAAAGCAAAAAAAAACTGCTTTCTGTCTGAGAGGGAAGAAAAAAAAATTTTCAGTCTCGCTTGGCTATGTGCGGTACGGGCCGTTTTGACCACGAAAACTCGTTGTATGAGTCCTATTTTACTGTGCGTGGTACCCGGCCTCCACCATCTGTTTTAGATCCCTTATTTGGGGGTGGTAGGATCTAAAACGGAAGAGTTATTGTGTTAATTTATAAGAAAGTGCCTAAAAGGGGATAGCTTCCCGTAGTCGGGCAAGCGGACCCGTGTAGAGTGTTGTTTAGTGTTAGGGTGCTTTTATAAATGATGTAAGTGTATTTTAGGGGATGGAACTTAGCGTACAGGTCAACGCGCTGGTCTTCCAGCTGGCTGGCTGGCTGACTGGTTATGTAACCGATGTGAACGCGTCAGATTTATGGCGCGCGCCGCTCCTATCAGTCAGGCCTACACGGGAATACAATGATACTTGCGCTAGCAAGTATCTGGCTACTGTGAGCCACGTCTAATCGTGACGGAGGATTCAGGATGGACTTTAGGTCGTGAAGAGGCGTGTAAAATAGTAATACAGGTGTAGCGTACTGACCAAGTGTTTATTGGTCAGTAATAATGGAATTATGAGTCCCTTTTAAGGGATGTGGTAAATGTTACAATGTGTACAAACTTGTGTATACAAGTTGGGGGTAAAGGTTACAAAGTACAGGATTCTGAACACTGCTGACTCACTCACCTGATGATACCAGCGATAGCCTCCGGCCGCCGCACTGAAAGACTGGTAATTGAGAGAGGGCCTGCCCTAGTTAAGGCCTCCCTTTATAGTCTCCGACGTTGTGCTGTCAGCATTGTGCTGAATAGATGTCCTAGTTAATTGTGTGTCGCTGTTTGTGGTAGTGATGCAATTATTGGGTAAGCTATCCAGACTGGCTAGCTGCCCTTGCGTGTTAATAGATGTTGGCCTGGGCTTACAGGATTTGCCAGTTAGGGGTAGTTTGAATAGATGATGGGGGGATGGCCTCCAGGGGGTGCAGACCCCTGGGGGTTGTACAGTATTGACAGTTTAGCTACGATATCGATTATAATCAACTAACACACTTTGCGTCTAGTCAATACTTTGTGGTTTGTGTTTATTTACACATTATACGGTACGTGTTTCGAAGCATTAGAAATCATAAAAGATTTCTGCCCCTTCATCAGCTTATGTCTCTGCGTAGCCAATTAAATTAATAGACATTGAAACCAATAAATAGTAAAAAAGACATGAAGAGACATGTGAATGAAAATGGATGACAATGTGAAAATGAAGTACTCAAACAACATGCATATATATAACTATTCACTTATTGTCGAGTTGGAACATCTTATATTTGTTCACTTGGATAAATGTATGTAGCATTTAGGGTTCCTTATTAAATTGGCTTTGTCCGTTTGGTTCAAATGTACCAATACTGTGTATAAACAATTTTTATGGAGGAGCCTGGAAAGACCAAGAAAAACTTTAGTCGAACAATCTATTCTCAGAAGGTGTGTGTTATACTTTCTGGAGTGTCTTGGACCAATCATGAAAGGTGTTCAGTAAAAACGAACCCAGAAATACTTGTATTAGAAAATTTGGCAGAAAAATTGGAAAAACGGTTGTGGTCTTGAAATAACTTGAATGCCGAAACATGGAAATCTTCTGTGAAAAACTTACGAATTATCGGCTAGGCCAAGGGTTGTTTGATAACACCGAAATAAAATGACCTTGGCCTTGAATAGGTGGATAATTATTCTCTAATTTTCTTTTTGAAAAAAAATGTGTAATTGATCGTCAATACGGAACCACAATGAGTGACAATTCTAATAATAGCTCATGATACAAGAACTAAAGACTCGCCTGTCGGAAGATGTGACAATATCTGGGTTGTCAAACATGTTGATGTGGGAGGCGAAAGTGACTATGCCATTCTTCGCGGTCACCAACATCGGGATGTTGTTATCAAAGACAGTTTTGCTAACTCGGTGAGTGACGGAATTGAAGACGAACGTGTAAGCAGCAATGACAACATTGTGAATAATAATGCAGTGTTTAGTGAAATATTAGTAGAAATTGACATTTGATTCGAGCCCAATCTGCTGTATCTTGGCAATCATACCCCACACTCTAATTAACAACACCGTTTTACTAAAATCTATTAAAAACATGTAGATCAAAAGCTAAAATGCTTAAATATATGTGGCCGATAACCTAGATGTTAGGCCCCTTAAAACAACAATTATTATTATTATTATTATTATTATTATTATTATTATTATTATTATTATTATTATTATTATTACCTTAAATGTGTAATTTCGGACTTCATTATTGTTCTCTTTTTCTTTCAAATTTGTGTTTACATATCATTAAACTTGATTTGAAAAAATTGTCTTGTAGTACAAATATAATACACTCGTAGTACGTGACCAGGTTAGTGTTTTAAAGCAACTTATTTTGTACATCAAACCAATATTTCAATGTTATTATCCTTAAAAATACAGAAATGATATGATTTTCTTGAATCAATTCTATTTCATAAAATATGAGTGGCACTTGTGTAATAGCGATTGGTAGGAAAGGCGTAATCCTAATCGCCTGTCTACGGTTCGCCAGTTACGTGCAGTAGGAGGATCAACAATAATGTATTTAATTAGAGAGTAAGAGTAAGTTACCGGAAACGTTTAGTTTGCAATAATAATCTTTCAGCGTTCATACATTTTAAATGGTAATAAATAAATTCATGCAAGTCAATTTTTAGGTATAGGAACTCGTCATTGTAAATTCAAAAGACAAAGAAAAAGGGAAATGCAATGTTTTGATAGGCCTACTTAACTCATTGGGAGACTTCTTACCACTGACCTGCTTCCCGGCCATTGACGAATAAGCACTCCCACCGTACCTCAATCGTTTCCTTGTTACACATTTCCAGTTTTCGTAGTTAATATGATGTTTCTTGCCTTTATTTGCACGATTAAGCTTGTAACCCACTGGTGACACGTGCGTTGGCGTGGCCATAGTTTGCTCACCTACAAAGTTCTAGAACTGACTGCCAATTATCGTCAGTGCTGACATATTACAGACCTCCGGGGAAACCGCCCTGTGGGTGGGGGATTACATACACCCTCGGTATCCACTGTCTGTTGTGCGAGTTGACCAAAAGGGGTGACCTTGGCATTATTATAGGCTTCCAACTTGTCTTGTGAATTGGACCCCTCGTGGGTGGGAGGGAAGGAGTACACCGACAGGTAATACTTGCCTTTCGTAGAGGGCGACTAAAAGGGCTTCACGGTCTAGGTCCCCTTTTGAGGGTTTCATTGCAAGCTCTTGAGCGATATGACTCCCAATAGTTATATGGCACTTCTTCCTGTATCAGTTTCGAGGCCTGGCACCCATAATGCTGCTTGGAGAAGGGCCACCAATGTATGCGACTTTGCTTTAAAGCTTGTCCAGTGTTGGCCAAACCAAGAGGTGGGCGTACCATGTACCCTGCAGTAGTATCCTGTTGACAAGGCAGGTCCCCGCACAGCCTTTGCTGAATATCTTCATATTATGTCGAGAGGTACATATCGTGCCAGGAGATGGCAGTTGGGTTTGAACTGCAGATGTCTTCCCGGTCACTGAGTATCGCGCATTCCAAAAACATTAAGTTAGTCACTACTTGCTTCATTCAATCAGCACATTCCTTCTTTCATTGGCTGCGTGCCATCTGCTGCAATGACAATAGTCCAGTCCAATTAGTCTTCTTTGCTGCATTAAATCATGTAGTTCCAAAAGTTTCAGAAATGTGTAGTGGGAAGTCCCCTGAACAACGCCTAATAAAGTCCCGCCGATTTCAGGTGCCGCCCCTACCCCGCACATTCCGCATAGGGGGGGGGGGATCGAAGGCCCCCTTATTAATTTCTGGCACATAACTCAAAAACGGTGCCTCGCACAAAAATGTTTATACGTTTCAAACTTAAAGGTAATTAAATGCCCTACATAATGGTATATTCATATTTATCTCTGTGTGTTCTCATCTCTAAGATATGAGCCGGTGAACATGGACAATTTACAGAAAAATGTGTTGCGCCTCACGTTCCACGTCAAACTTGCCCTTCCAATACGTTTGGATTCCATTTTACAGGAAACGCGAGGAAAGTAAGTTGTAGAGCATTAAATTTCCTTCAAGAGTATATATTGTGCCCGTTTCCCCGACGTCACGTTGGCCCGGCGATTTCAACGAGAAACCGAAGAAGGGACACAGGCGATATATTTGTCCAATAACAAAAAATCATAACAACTAGCTCGGGCAGGCAAGAGATCGAATATCTCGGGCCGTTTAAAGGGATAGGCATGCAAGGTTCAACCTCACAAACAAGAAAAAGAAAAAGTTTCACTGATTCGGGAGAAGTTGAAAACTACAGGAATAATTTGAAATTGTTAAAATCAAGATCCTAAATTTATTTTAGAGCAGACGGACAAAAGAAAGATATAAACACTCCTATCACTCAAGGCAAATCATTAGGTTGGGATACAAGTATCCATAATGTCCATCTGTGCCGTTGAACTGCCCTATTTCACTTAAATGGGAAGTTCTCACAAAAGAAAATTAATCAGAGTTCGAGAGTTCGACGTTTAGCTGAATATTAAAAAAAAACAAAAACTTCACTATCAGTTTCAGCTTTGTAGAAAAAAAGAATTAACTAAACATTTTTTTTCTTCCCATAAAACAAACTAAATTAATAATTCACACACAAATTATACACATCCCTGAATTACATACATTAGATTGACATTAATGACCGTTAATTAATTAATAGGATTAAATTAATTATAGGAAATAAATTATTAGTATCATTATATTACTACAACAATTCCAAGTTTCCTTACGGAAAACATCTCAGCTCAAAGTAGCATTAATCTATCGTAGCCACTCAGAAATTGGTTTACAAGGGAATTCTAATCACTCAAGTCATTCTCAAATAAGAAATTGGATTCAGCATGTCCTTACGGGATTGATTAAATTATTCAGATTGCGATGATGTAACAGTTACATTCAAATACATTAGAATACTGTAGAATTGCCTATGATCTGCATAATTATTAAATTCAATTGACCAGCTCATTTAACCCTGACAACAGTGCACAAAATGACGATAAATTGGACAGTAAAAAAACTGTCATTGCACTATTTCCCAAAATTGGAAATATAAATATAATTTCTATTATAAAGCACATACTAATTCCATTTGACTAAGGACTGCATAGACCCTGCATCCTGGCATAATCACTAACATTTATATCATCGAAGAAATTCATTAATTATTAATCTATTAATACGTTGGAATGGAATATCTCATTTAAAACAGTTGCAACTCTTAGACCACTATAAAGTATCTACAACTAATTATTAATTGTGCTTTATTCAAAATGCATTTCCAAAATCCTTTTGACATAATGTCAAGTAATCCTTAAACCATTATAAATGTTATTAAATGGTAATCATAAGACTGGCCAGAATCTCTTAATGTTAACGATCATTATAGCCTTCGTATACTTAAACAATCTGAATTAATTACAGTAGGGTTTAGGATCACAGATCATGAATCCAGATGATAATTACTGTGCCATAAATTAATTATCAAGTTTCAAAAATAGCTCTGCAAAAAGTTTAATATTCCGCTTGCAATCGCCGTCAAGGTAAAACACGCCACGAGGAAGAACGAAACTAAGTTTAGAATAAGTTGATTAAATATTGGAATGCAACCATGTAAACAAAATTATTAAATATCGCAATATATACCGGTATGTGAAATTACTCTTATTATAATAAATTAATAATTTGCTCTTTAGTTAGGGAATTCATTCGAAATATTTCAGTCACCTGGAAGAGAGAACATTATTATAGCATGGTACTGGCTTGTCATATAATTTCAGACAAGTGGTCTGAAAGCATGCCCTGGGTGATGGTGAACGTTTCTTCCATGTGTTTTCCCACGACGGGTGTGGTCTCCTGAACTCTTGTAACGCCCTCATGGTGTGATGTCTGATCTATTGTGAATTCCGTCCCCCAGATCCTAGACTCATCCCGGCCATTAAGCTTCCCTGATAATAGTTTAATTCATCATCTTGAATCGTAAGAACATCTTTATTAGTGTTCCCCTGTCACCGTTCTTAATTGCAAGTGGCATCGTGGATGACTTCACACAACCCCTTAAATCAAAATTGGTTGTACGCCACTGATGGGGAAATGTTCCGACTATTTTATTAGTGTGGAACCAGTGATGTAATTGCAATACTGTTCATTATTCATGAATGCACTTGCTAACAATCCAATTAAATGTTGATATTATTCTGTTGAATGTAGTACAATAATTGTATCGGGAAAGTTCAACCTCATCTATCAGTGTAACTTGTGTCATAACGCGACAAAGTCTGCCATGTGTTGCGGGCTGTAACAAGTAGCATATTCATGTGTACTGGCCTGCGTTCTACGCTGAATATATGTCCAGTCCAATATGGTGCTGTGAATGTGTCCACTGAATAATATTACAATTATTACTTACAGTATTTCAGCCGCTTGTAGAAAAACACTGATTTTATTTTATTTAACACTGGTAAAGAAATTATTATAAGTATCAGCGTATCACCAGCCAAATTGTGACGGTTAGTTAAATAGGGCAAACACACGCTTTCCGCACGTACTAGAAACCTCATTTCCGCGCACACATGAGTTTTGCCAGTGGAAGAGAATCCTCGAATGACCCGTTATCTAGTACTGACAGAGCGCACACCGCGTGGTCACCTGATGATTCAAAGCGGGGCGTGGAGAAGTTCTCACCCCTCATCAATTGCGTCACGACTTGTCAAAGTCGTTAGGAGTTGAAGATGTTCGACTCTCGCTTGTGATAAATTTTAGCTCAAGGCCATTATGATAGTTCCATTTATTTCAGCTAGAATTAATATGAAGAATGTTTCTTAGCTATGCGTCTGTTACAAATGCATGCTGGAATACATTTCAATATGTTGCATACATCAAATACTTTCAAGGTTGCTTTGCGAATCTCGGCAATTTAACATCCCCAATCGGAGCAGAGCAACATGATCGATTTCGGTCACAATATACTTATGCTAATTTATCTTCGATCAGTCAAACGTTAGAGCGTCTTGACGTATCGGGATCGGTATCAAGATTTCGCTAGTGAACTGCTCGTTATTTTACTTTCCCTTTCACCGGCTTTAACTCTCTGTTTCACGTTATTTATTGATTATGTATACATAAATGGTATTTATGAACTTGTTGTCAAGATGGCGGACGGGATGGAAAGCCGTGTTGATTCAGCCCTTAAAAGTATTGAAAATATTACGGATTTAAGTAGATATCTCAAGAAG
This sequence comes from Meconema thalassinum, assembly GCA_946902985.2. Taxonomy (NCBI): domain Eukaryota; kingdom Metazoa; phylum Arthropoda; class Insecta; order Orthoptera; family Tettigoniidae; genus Meconema; species Meconema thalassinum. The sequence continues at coordinate 24,218,634 of OX336389.2, read as the reverse complement.
GAATCAAAGGACGACTTGTATAAAGCGGTAAGGATTATACGAGAATGCTTTGTTGAACTGAAATCTAAACTATGCAGATGTGAGGAACATGTTAAAGAGCTTACTTTATGTGAGGTTATGCAACTAGACAATGACATTGTAGTACAGGAAGACAATAGTTGGTCGGGACAAGTGGCGCAGTCTGGTGACCTAGAGAGGCAAAACGTGGTACCGGCTCCCGCGGCTCAGTCGAAAGAGGTACAACAAATTAAAGAGGGAGCAGGAAACATGACGGTCAAATTACTAGTGCCACCTAGCGGTCACAGGGACAACTCGCTTGTGGCACCCAAAGATCCCATAGATGAAGCAAACCATCACGGAGAAGGTGGTGGAGTAACGCTACAGCGATCAGAGTCGTATGACATTCATCATAGCGAGACTTTATCGAATTCAGAAATAGAGGCGAGAATCATGGGGAAAATTTACCTGCAGATACAGTCCATGATGGATAATATTCACATAATGGTTAGAAATGAGCTGAAAGAGTCAACTCAACAGTCGTTTGAATTTCATAATACACAGCATGAAACCAGTCCCCTGATGAGAAACTCAACAAGAAAACCAGAATTTGACGTCGTAAACGCGGAGTATGCCACAGCAACAAGTCGACAGGTCAGACAGCAACCAGACAGGCATAACAGAAATGAATGTGATACCCAAAGTAGCAGATACCAGTTACGCCCTGCTCAGCAAGAACATCGCCCACTGCCCACAGCCAAAATAGGGAAGGGGAATAACAGTGCTGGACGACTCAAACCGGCACCAAGGCTATACTGGATGTACATCGGACACCTGGACGAAGAAACCACAGAAGAAGACACCACCTCTTATGTGGCAGAAAAGGGCATTAATAGCGTCAAAGCATGCTTCACCATTCGAACAAGAGGAAGGAACAAAGCGTTCAAGATAGCATTCCTGGAGAAAGACAAAGAAGTGGTTGACGATGAAAATTTTTGGCCTAAAGAGGTTACTTTTCGCCCCTTCGAGTTTTAACACTGAAGGCCGGTTATCAACAAAATCTACCATTGCAAGAGGCCATCCAGAGTGCAGATCACACAGCAAGAAAATCATCAACAACAATATCACTGAGTGCGTCAAAGTAATGACTTGGAATGTAGAAGGGTTGAAGAGTGTATTGGCCTTGACCCCACGACTCACACTTCTAGAGAATGACATCCTGCTTTTTACAGAAACTTTCAGCATGGAAGAAATAGGCATTAACGGTTTCTACGGTATTCACTCTCTAGCCAAGAAAGGCGACAGAGGCCGCCCCTCAGGCGGATTGAGCTGCTATATAAAGCCGCACCTACAACCTATCAGCCAAATTATGAGCACATTCAACACCCTAACAGTAAACATTAGTAAGATGAACATAATAGGAGCGTACTTCACGCCCAATACAGATCCTGAGGTTATAATAGACGAGCTAGGGAAGGCACTGGAGAACACAGATAATGATAAACCAACCCTGTTACTTGGTGACCTGAATTGCCGCGTAGACAAATGGGATACAAAATCTCAAGCGGTCACAGACTTTCTTCTAGATTACCATCTAAGGCTACTAAACAGGAAGAGTGATTACACGTACATTGCTCCAAATGGAAGGAGCACAATCGATTTAATCATCTCAAATGCAGGAGGACAGGCACAAGTGAAGACCGAAAAAGTAGTAATCAGAAAACACCTCCCAGTAATAGCGGAAATCCAACTAAGTACTGGAACACAGCATCAGAAAGGAGAACCCCCTAAGCAGAGAGTCTCTAGACATATAGAGGAGGAAAGATGGCAAATGAACAGAGAGGAGATACCGACAATCATGCTTATGATAGGGCAGGGGAACCTGGATGGAGCGACAGCAGCACTGAATGACACAATTCTAAACGCCACCCCTGTTATACCTACATATGATCGCATTGCAAAGCCATGGTTTGATGAGGAATGTTACGTCATGAGACAAACAACGATACATTTTCTTCATTCCGCTAGGGTATTTGGTATGGACGCACTAACGAAATATGCTGAGGAGCGTCAGAAATATAAAAGTCTACTAAAAGAAAAGAAAACAGAGTACGATTTATACACAGAACAGAGATTAATAGCCGAAGCGAAAGCGAAACCTTATAAAATCTTAAGGAACTCGAAGAAAAAGGCAGCAACTCCTCTCATAAACATGGCGCAATGGGAGGCACATTTTAGTCATCTTCTCGGAGAAACTAATATAAGGACAAACGGCTTCACACCGCAGCTGGCAAACATCCAAGACACTCGCCCAATCACAACAGAGGAGGTCAGACAACTTATAAGCAATGGGAAAAATAACAAAGCTGCTGGGCCAGATGGGATTTTTACAGAGCATTTAAAAGACACACTCCATGACCTGTTAGACCCGCTAACATGTCTATTTAACGAATGCCTAAAACGTAAGTCAATCCCAGAACAATGGAGGAAGACACTCATAATTGTGATCTACAAAGGGAAAGGGAAGAAGGAGGATCCAAACTCTTACAGGGGAATTGCCCTGGAAAATGTTATGTTCAAAACCTTCTCTAAACTCCTTCTAATACAGGTGGTACATAGACTACGTGCTAGCATACCATCAAATCAATATGGCTTTACCCCGGGTAGATCAACTCTACAGGCTGTACAGGAACATGTGCAAGAAATAATAACGACCTTAGCCCAACCCGGTAGACCGCTGTATGCAATCTACATAGACTATTCCAAGGCATTTGACAGTATCAACAGAAGGATACTTATTCACAAACTGGAAAACATATTAGGCACCTCCAATAGTGATTTAGAAACATTGAAATCGATTTAAACGTGAACTATGTTACAATCCATGATGGCATCACCACGTCGAGGAGTATCACTCAAACAAAGGGGGTTCTACAAGGGGATCCCATGAGTCCAGTCCTCTTCAACGTAATGACCTCAGACATTGGGCAAACATTAGACTCAAGAACAGTCAAATTACTCATGTACGCGGATGACATGGTCATCCTCTCAAGAGACCGAGATGACCTACAAACAGCTATGGGGAACATTAGGGTATGGGCGGAAGAAACTCTATGGAAATTAACAGCTCCAAAACAAAGGCTATGAAATTTAGAAGGAGAGGAAGGATAGCTAAAATGGACCAACTCAAGTGTGGAGAAGAACCTTTAGAATTCGTACCCAACTTCAAATACCTGGGTGTCGTGCTACAAACTACTGGAACTGCTTTCTCCCTGCATGTACAGGAGCGAGCTACGGCAGCAACGAAAGCCTCATACGACATTCCCAAACTCCAAAGCCTATCACTGTCAACAGCGATAAAGCTATTCAAAATTTAAGTTATGCCGACGGCCACATATGGCATACAATTAATTTGGCCCTACTTGTCGGTGAATAACCTCAGGAAGCTAGAGAGCGTCAAAGCGAGATTTATTAAGAGAGCTCTATCTATATCAAATTCTCAAGGAACAGCTACGCCTATAAAATAGCACAGGAATCCTTCTTTATAGAAGACGTAAACCACTCTTTCGATCTACCGGAAACTCAAACGTATAAAACCATCATCGAGGAGAGACGAAAAAAAGCCGACGAAATACCACAAGAAATAATGGAGACTGAAGCAATGAAGACAGATATCTGGAAGGGGCCAAATTTCAAACTTCGACATCTGTATACGCGATTCGCTGTTCATGGGTTCCATGGAAGGATCTGTCAGAATGAGACATTTCATGAGCCCAAGGAGGACTGCGTCTGCAAGAATTGCAATAATCCATGTCCCAAATACCACTTAGTGGAATGTGTAAGCAGGTCTCAATCTCTAATCGCAGAAATGTCACAGTGGTAAAAACGTGATTGTACACAATGTGTTTAATAAAATCATATATATAAATGGTATTTATTATCCATATAACTGATAATATATACCTAGAACGTATAAATATATAAGAACGCAGTGGCGTATATAGGGTTATGTTTCGGGGGAGCCCAACATTTCAGAAAACAATTTCATTTTGATTGGAATGAAAACATGATCAAGATCTATTAATTTACACTCCAGCCCATCGGAGTATATATATGTTCTGAAAAGTCCGTTATTTTTCGTTGTATATAGGCTATTCTTTTAAAGAATTATAAGTTATTAGTTACCGGTACCTTTTTCATTTTTTATAGTTAACGCCACTGTTACCCTCTTATAACAAAAATAATTTTTTGTTGGAAAAATTGAATATGTCAATCAAGTGTTTAAAATTTTCATAAATTACTGACCGATTTAGAAGGGGGGAAGGGTGTGCTGTATATGTTTGAAATGCCTAAATTTTTCTGCCACTAGTAATGTGGGTGATTAGATAGTGTCAAACACCATACCTAGCACGTTTTGTACGTGTTAGAGGGTAAAATGGGTCACGTGGATATCAAGGGATTCACCTGTGTTCCCAATTAGCGGTATCCATTGTAAATGTATGTCGGAACCTACATAACAAAGGTACAAGAAGACCACTAGTTAAAAGAATGACCACCTGAGAATGAGACGTAGAGAGGAATATGATGATGATGTCTGTACTAGTTTAGGGATATCATCATATCTGAGGTGTCTTTATATTACAACAAGGCGGTCGACGCAGTGCTGGATTACCCATTAGGTCCGACTAGGCCCAGGTCTAGGGCCCCCAATTATCTGGGGCCCCCAAAATTTTATTCCGAAGATTTAGAAAAATGTATCCAGAACTGAGACAGTTTCAGCATTATATTTAATTACAATGTCCTTTAAAAACTGAGTTCCCTCATTCTGAACTTTACGAAATTCTTATTCGAGACAAGCTTCAGTCTGTTTTTCCGAACGTTGAAATTGCTTTTCGCATTTTCCTGACCCTCATGATAACGAATTGTTCTGCGGAGAGCTCGTTTTCAAAATTGAAACGGATCAAAATTGCGCAAAAAAGTCTCATGTCACAAGAACGATTAGACATGCTAAGTTTAATGTACAGTATATCGAGTCAGATGTTCTTCGGGAAATTGATTTTGATGACATTGTAGAAGATTTCATTGACCGCACAAACAGAAAATAAATAAATAAAATAAATAATTTTTGAATACATTTTACAGAAGTAAAAATTGTATGATTTGTATGATTTGTTCATCAAATCATCTGACATGTTTTCAAATAACGATGATCGTTTCAATTGAAATGCATGTATATATGTATACAGTATATGGTTTAATAAAAAGTGTATTATTCGTCTTGAGAGAAAAAAACTCTTGTATATACTTTATTAAATGTACAAGTGCTAAAAATAAAATTATTTGAAAAAAATAAATAAAGGGGCCCCAAAAATCTGAGGGACTTGGGCCTCATTTTACCTTGATCCGGCACTGGGTCGACGTAAAAAGAGCCCATACACCTATGGGCCTGTTCTACGCAGAACACATAGGTTTGTGCACCATTTTCTCTAATTAATAATGGTGAAAAATTCGGTGGGATATTTTGAAAACTGGTGTTGTTACATCTGTTTAAAGTTAGCTGTGTAAGGAACTTTCGACTTATCAGGCAGTACATTAACCAGAAAGAAAGAAGTGATTAGGAATGACAAGCCTCATCTTACTGCAATGGCGTCGTGCCGTAGAAACCATTCTCCATTTGAAGTTACAATGGATGTGGACCTACTTCGAGATTGGGATAAGTTATAATCTCAATTCTTTTTGGGCAAGCCAGTATCCAGAAACGAAGTGCCATTCACAATAATGCAGTATGTGATCATAAAAACAATAAGAGGCGGTCCTGTTTTGTGTTCTCGCACTTTCACTGCAAATTTCAACATTTTTCGACAAGAAAACTTCACCATTGGAAAGAATGATCCACTGGTCATCAACCAAATGAAAGTAAACGATGTAAGAAGGCTGTACAAGTTTTTGTCTGAAGACGATGTTGCATTTATTGAAGGGATGATCAGCCAAGACTGAACAGTAAATGACGTAGGGCTTTTTTGTTTTATTCTCCGACAATGTTAATAAACCAAGTCTAAGCAGGAAAAGTTATTCTTTACCAATGCTGTTCTACTGAAGCCATTTAATTTTCCCACAAACTCAATCTCTTGTATTATTATTAAATTACATTTCATTTAAAACGCTGTATTAAGTCTTGTTTATTGAATTTTACCACCGAAAATGCTGTCTGCCTAAAATGGGCTCATAATATTGATTTAATAGGTATTTCTGGGGTACATGAAAGGAACCTCCACGAAGATCGCAATTATAGATGTAAAGAAATGAATAGCAATCGGGTTTAACCTGGGCAACGTCAGACGATGCAAGGAAAAGCGCTGACGGCAGATCCTTTCACAACTGTCTCCATCCAAATGGATTGCACAATTCCGAAAGGTATTTTTCAAGACCACTTGTGTTTATCTCTATAAACATCGAGGGACTTTCTCGAGAGAAAGAAGTCATATTAGCTAATCTGTGCCAAAAACATGCATGTGACATGCTGCTAGTCCAGAAAACACACAGGGGGAGTATTAGATACCGTCCAAGAATTTCTGGTATGGAACCAATCCTGGAAAGGCCTCACGACAAATATGGCAGTGTAATATTTGCCAGACCTAACATGAACATCATCTCAGCCTCATTGACTGAAGACAATGACATCGAGCTCCTCACAGTGCGTACTTTATTCTTCTGTATCATATCAGTCTACAAACCACCCGAGACCACTTTCAGCTTTGGAACACCGGCCAACTTCAACCACCAGGACGTAAACTTTTTCATTGGCGATTTCGACTGTAGAAGCACAGCTTGGGGATACCCAGATTCTGATGCAGATGGAATAAGTCTAGAAATATCGACTGAGGCTCATGACTTGCATCTGATCCACGACCCAAAGCTCCCATCTTCCTTCAACAGTGGCAGGTGGAAAAGAGGGTACATTCCAGACAATATCTTCGTGTCCTCAAAGGTATCTGGGCAATTTATGAAGACTATGGGTGACCCTATCCCTCGCACTCAACATAGGTCTGTCATCTGCTCCGTGTTGCCTGAAGAGGTACCATTCAAGAGGAGGTTTAACTTCAAGAAAGCTGACTGGATGAAGTTCAGTGGAGAGCTTGACTTGGAGATAATAAACGTTCCTCCACAACCTGAAATGTACGACACCTTCGTTGAATATATCCAGCAAGTTTCAAGGAAAACTATTCCGAGAGGATGTAGAACTCTATACGTTCCAGGCATGTCCGGTGATGACAAACAGCTGTTAGAAAGTTATCAGACCCTCTATGAGGAGGATCCATTTGCTGAAGAAACTATCCAAGCTGGAGAAACACTGTTGGAAACCATCACAGCAACTCGCATGGCCAAGTGGAGCAACCTGGTAGAGAACCTCGACATGAAGCTGAATAGTAGACAGGCCTGGAAACTGCTTAAAAACCTTAGCAGCGACCCTGTAAAACCACAGCAGAACTTCACTGGCGTGACACCTGATCAAGTGGCGACCCAGCTCCTGCTGAATGGTAAAACAAAAGGGAGGGCGACCACGGGAGCTCATCAGCGTGATTTGGAAGCAGAGAATCACTTCCTTCGAGATCCGTTCTCGATGGTTGAACTTGAAGCTGCCATCTGCAGCTTGAAGATGTACAAGGCTGCTGGTGTCTATGACCTACGAGTAGAACAGATAAAGAACTTTGGCCGTAAAACATTGGAGTGGTTACTAAGCCTAATGAACCCATGTGTTGCCAAGCTATATATCACTAAAATGTGGCGGAAATCTTGAGTCATTGCATTTCTCAAGCCTGGGATTATTTAGATTATTTATACCACCACTAAAGATTACAATTTAATTTAATATCAACACCTCACGACGGAAGGCAAGAGATATTTTACTACCAGTGACAGAGAGCAATTATCAAGCGAGCAGTGCGCATGGCAGCACAAAGCTCCGATCAACATTCGACGTAATTTTTCTCACTGCACGCTGTGACGTAACAGACGATACGTCACGCGCTCTCCCACAACATTTTAATAGCAGCCAGGTCTATATGTGTTGTCATCTCAGACATAAAACTCAGGGACAGCATGCATTTAAGCTCAAACGCATAGACTCGTGTTAAGTAAAATCACGGCGGAAAATTAAGCATTAGCCGCAAGCATGATCCATTACCCTTCTAACAAAAAGGATCCTACCTTAATTAACATATTAACATACCAAAAGAAATACGAATTAACACAACCTGGATGCAAATAAGCTAACCTAACTAAATACTAATAGAACCTTATTTCCTAACGTAAGTAAATACTAATCGAACCTCATTTCCTAACATAACTAAATACTAATACAACCTCATTTCCTAGCCTAAAATATAAACGAGCCAATAACACAAAGCTCAATAACAAATATCAAGCCATCCTCAACCATTCCTACCAATTTACACAACTAACGAAACTAACATAACCAAATACCAACTAACGAAGCCTAATCATCCATCTACTAACAGTCCGCTTAGTCAAGCGTAAAGGAGCACTTGCGATTTTATTTCATACCGCCCCACACTACTCCTCTCCTTATATCCTGGTAAGTACACTATACCTAGATATCAAGGTCAAAGGGCAAGAAATTAAAGGTAGCACCAGCCAGGCTCGCAGAATTAGCTAGCCAGCGGGCACGGTTGCGTTCACCTCTGATTTCACAGACAGACCGCGGGGAACGGTTACGAAGCCACGGAATTAGCCAGCCGATGGACTCGGAAATACCAGCCCAAAACACACTAGAGTCAAACTAACCACGTACAGGGCCTTTACAAAGCAAGTGCACGTGGGGACGTGCAGTGCACATTCGGACATTATCCGAGATGAGTTACGACGGCACTCACTCGACAACACAGCACACGACATATCCTTCCATTTAGTTACTAAGTTAGTTAGCAAGTAAGTAAGTAAGTAAATGTCACCGAATGCGTGGTGTAGCTAATTCCGCCACAGAGCGATGATAATAGTAAGCAAGTAAATGTCACCGAATGCGTGGTGTAGCTAATTCCGCCAAAGAGCGATGATATAGTAAGTAAGTGAATTCCGCCAAAGAGCGATGATATAGTAAGTAAGTGAATTCCGCCAAAGAGCGATGATATAGTAAGTAAATAAATACCGCCGAAGAGCGAAGATGATATAGTAAGTCAGAAAGTAACGAAGTGAATAAATAAGAAAGCATAAGAGTAAGTAAGTAATTAAATAAGTCAGAAAGTAACGAAGTGAATAAATAAGAAACAAAAGAGTAGATAAGAAATTAAGTAAGTCAGAAAGTAACGAAGTAAGTGAATGAGAGAGCATGAAGTAAATCAGAAATTAAGTAAGTCAGAAAGTAACGAAGTAAGTAAATGAGAGCATGAGAGTAAATCAGAAGTTAAGTAAGTCAAAAAGTAACGAAGTAAGTAAATGAGAGAGCATGAGAATAAATCAGAAGTTAAGTAAGCCAGAAAATAATGAAGTAAGTAAATGAGAAAACATGAGAGTAAGTAAGGAATTAAGCAAGCCAGAGAGTAATGAAAGGAGAAAATTAGAAAGCAAGAAAGTAGGTAAATTAGAAAGTACGTACTGTGCCCCTATTTACCAGTGATGTGACAGCTAGAATCCTAAGATGATGATGGATCGCAGCAATCCACAGGACCCCGGCTAAACATACTTACCAATCCAACTAGCACATCACACACTGAAAATAAGGAACATATAAGGGCGAATCTATAAAATAATAAACACTATGGTCCATCCTCACCAGGATCATAAAGCAAATAAACAACAAGAGCTTAAGAACTCTTCTATCTCGGGTAACATAGGAAAATATGAAATGGGTAAATAGGCTTTGAGCTTCTGTATCTTGACCATAGTATTTATCCTAACCTCCCACTGTGATAAATCATAACGAAAAAGTTATATAAAATGTATACAAGCAGACGTGAAAACGTGCCTGCAAATTTTATTCATAAAGAATAGCATATCTTAATAGACGGAATTGTTTAACAACACAAATGCTTTTACATCACTCCACTATCGAGAAATAAATCTTACTAAACACCGCTAGTGTTTCATACAAATATAAATTCTAATATTCAGCATCTCACTGCTGTGCCCTAGGTTTTCAGGATCGTCGCTAAATAAATTGTCGTTAACTCTATAAACTCGACGAAATGAATTTAATTAGCGATGGCCTTTCATTATCACAATCTCAATGTTTTACTTTATACACATTGATCCTGAATCCTACTTAATAATTCCTTGATTAATTAATAAAACGTAAATGTTGAATAAAGAAAAATTATACACACTATTTACACACCTAAAACATTGTCTACCAGTAATGTTTATCGTTTAATGTCCTCGGAGCGATGTTATGCTTTGACAAAATATTGCTTATATTTTTCCACTAACAATCATTTCTATTTCTGGGTTAATTGTCTCAAATAGGGCTAAATAGTCCAATCACCTAGGTTCAGACTATAGTTAAAAGAACTTCCTACTAGTCATCTCGTATTTAATAATTATAATAATAACAAATAAGATCTTTCTTTATCTACCAGGAGCACTATATTTATGTTGCTCACTATACTCGCAACATTCCACAGCTGATAGCTCCACGCACTCGACAATGGCACGCTTTAATTCATTTATTTCACCAACATCCATTAAAATTCGCTTATCTAATATACAACGCTAACATCAGAACTACATATCATCTCTTAGGCTTCCTTAAATAAATGCAATAGCATTGGGCCGCCCTCGTTCTATACAAACGGAAAATTCCACTTACAATAGCTCGACAGAGCAATCACATCACGGGCCACGTTGCCACACTTACTCCGTAAACTTACACTCTTATCCAAACATGAGTGTACTGTAGTACTTCACTTACCAATTCCTTCCATAATAAAAATAGTATCAGGCAAGGTAACACGGAACACAACGTCCCTTACAGTGTCTACCTTCATGATCCAACCTCGGTTGAGATCTATGCCCACCCAATAACCTATAGCATTGATCTTCCAAATAAAACATCAGCTGGCTTTAGTATAATTCTACGTTGCTCATAAGTTCCTTGTAATTCACTGGTATCTTCCTAATAATCTTTAATAGTTAATAGCAATCTCTCAAAGCATCATAGCTTTGTTCTGATATTTCATCACACCATATGTGACATTCTTAAAACGCTTCTGTTACCAAAACCTTAGTCTTCGTTGCCTAAAAATATTTGATCAGAACTAGAATAATTCTCAAATTCAGTCTTCATATCTTAATGAAATCATAATCGTGTCTACTCCTCAAGTTTCCATACTTATTTCAACAATCTCAAGTTGTCTTCAAGAATCAACAGCTGACTTGTCATAACCGCTGACTTATCAGTCGTAAAAAAAACATCTTAAATTCAAAACTCCATGAAAATATTTTAATATCGGAAAATATAAAATCCGATGAAAAATAAAAATTGAAAATTCAAAATCCTAAATCCTGGATCCTAATCCTGAATCCTGAATCCTAAAATAGGATGTCTCAATATCCAAAAATAATTAAAGTTGAAAATAATTTCGATCTTCAATCAAAGTTTCAATCCTGAATTGCCAAAACTCCTAAATGTGAAAATCCTTAATGAAAATCCTTCATAAAAATAATCCTTAATCCTTCAATCCTTAAAAAAGTGAAAATCCTTAGTTGCATGAAATCTTCCTTGAAGATCCTTAATTCTTCATGAAAATCTTCGTCATGAAAATCTACGTTATGAAAATCTTTGTCGTGAAAATCTTCCATGAAAACAATCACTCCATAGTAATGACATTTCAGTTTCCAAAATCCTTGAACTAAGAACTCGAATAGTCCTTCTATAATTTCACTCATTCAGTATGACAAAATGTTGATCTCCAAACAAATAAGAATTGACTTCAAATAGCATCCCCCTAGGATGACAAAATACATTTACAAGTCGACGTTTCAAACAAGCTAGAATACAGCAAAATATCACAATATGAAATGGTCACTACTATGCATGCTCCAACATTACCTATCTACAGAACTGAAACTACGTAATGGACGTTCTGTCTTACTTTGAGAAGGCTTATAGTTGTTCAAACGATGAAAGTTGCGTATTACACTACACAGTGTGGTCTTCAAGCCTCTTCCTGAGTTCGACTCCAACGATCCCGAGCTCCCTCCTGCTCCATGGTGATTCGCTTCGTCCGGCCCGAGAAGTTGCTCCATCACAGCTCCAAGAAGATACTTCCGGCAGCCCCGCTCGTTCAACCAAGACCTCGCTCGCGTCCCCGGATCTCTTGGTTCGACTCCCGGCTTCTGCTTCTCTCTTGTGCTTCTTCCCGAACAACTCTTCTTATCTTGGCATCTGGAAGTTCTCGTCGTTCCCGTCCATATTCATCGATGTTATAATGTTCAGTTCAAGATATTAATGTCGCTTTTATTCCTCGAAATTGCCGTGAAAATATCATGTCTCTGGCTCAGCAAATCAAGTTACGTCACTTATAAGTATCCTTGAGACCATGATTTTACGCTACATTTCCCGCTGCATGCTTAGCACGAAATCATCACAACCGCTGTAAAATTGCATGTCCATCTTAACCAGTTCTCAATAAAGGTTTCCATACTCATGATATATACGCGGTATAAATAATTCTTCAATTTCACACGGTCTTTCAGGTAAAATAATGTCTCTCCAATACACACTTACGGTCTCTTTATACAACGCACTCGCTTCAGTTTAATCTTCCGAACATTCATTCAACTGCACTTCACGACACATTGTGAATTTAGTTGTCAGAGTAGCGACAATCTTACTTGCACAAAATACTTCAAAATACTCTAAAACTTTGCCAAATTACTTGCACGTGTATCACTTCACTTGTTCGTGAATTTAATCTCATTTTCGACCGTTTCTAAACCTTTTCTTACCACTTTCATAGTTAAGCAATGCTCCTTTGTTCACCGCGGAGCGCAAGACCGGAACGTCTTCACTCGCCGAAGGTAGCTGTATTAATCTTCCCGTAATGGCGGCTTTAGGCTTCTTCTTTCTCTCCAATTCAGCATATCACTCACCTTTTCGCGCGCGACTTGGGCGCGAACCTGTTTATAATTGATTACTGTCAATCTAAAGCAAATCTCTTTAGAAATCTCATCGTAATAATTTCTTATTTAGTTTTTACTAATTTTCCCAAGCCTTAAATATATTATAAATATTCAAATCAGCATAATTGCTTAGGATTTTAATTACTTTAGAAATTCGCCTATTGGTTCCCTTTGTCACGTGATCTCGGCATAGCAACAAGCCTTCACTCCTGGATACCAATATCTGTTGAGAAGGTAGTCTATTTTCCAGGATATCCAATCAGATTTATTCTTTCTTCTTGTTGTCTTACTTTCCAGCCATGTAATTCCTAATTGGACAACACCTTCTCATCACTATTCCCTGTCTCTGAACTGGTCCAATGCCCACTTTCCAGCCTTCACAAACTTACAAACCTGTATGGTTAAAATATCCGGGTGAGTCTCACATAGCTCCTACCACGAATTCGGGTACAGTACCCAAGGTTAACCTACCCCAAACCGTATAGACAGACTGATACGACCAGCCGCAAATTGACGGACAGACAGCGGTTGAACAATTGACGAAACACATACCAGCAGATGCATGACTAATAAAAAATGTACTAACACAAAATTTTACTTTCAAACAGCACCAGTTTTTTTCCTTCACAGCAGCACGTACCAGACAGGAGATAATAATCTTTTATATTTCAGACCACATCAAGAGGCCAAGGGTTCAGCACAACACTTCTTTATCTTTTATTTTTCAGCATGCTGCAGATATTTCATTACAATAACGTCTGATATCTGTGGGGCATCAGACCACTGCACGACGGAAACAAAATTAAGACGCTAGACATAAAGCGCAAGACACAGCAATGAGGGGCGTCATAACATGTAAATGGCGTTTCTCATTGTTGAAAATGAGCTCATCTGCCTACAGCTGAAAACTTATAGTCTAAATTAGAAGTGATCACATAATTTTAAGTTAGTATTAGTACGGCCGGTTAGATCATAAGTTTAGTTCGTAAGTTACACTTAGAACGGCCGTTTAAATCATAAGATAGCTATAAGACGTCTAGACCATAAGTTCGACATAAAGCATAGGACATAAGGAATTAGCGCGCATAAGATCAGAAATTTAAAAACATCGACATAATTATAAGACAACTCGCCAATATAATGTAAAAAACTGGTACACATATTCTTATTATTAAAATACTGTATTACTTGTATGCACATATATTCACACACGATGTTTAAATGCTCTAACACCCCTTCAATAACAACTATTACAAATTTTCTACCATTTCTTACCCCTATAGAGCATTTTTTTCTTTCTTTCAAAACTGTATCATACTGTAACACCTTGTGTTATTTTACCAACTTTTTTTTACAGTTATGTTCCATAGTTATATATTTTTTGTTCTTTACCCTTGTAACACTGTAAACCTATTGTAATTCTTTATGTATATTGTCTTACCTTTCATACATGTACCCTAACCCTTTGTACACCATGTAAAACAAATTGCTCACTAGCACCCAATTGTAAACTGCCTATTTTTGTTTTTCACTCATTGCTATATTGCATTGTATTTTTCTCTTTCTTTGTTAACCATGACACCTTTTGTAAAACACGTTGTAAACATTTTCATCCATCATCATCCAAATATTAGATAACAAAAGTAATGTTCCATCCTTAAACCCATCCTACCCAAGTACACAGCTACGACACCTACATACAAATCTACTCTTGCTACGCTTTCTACATACCACTACACCTGAACGCCCAGGAAAGGAAGAAGAGAGGAGAGGACAGGAGAAGAAGAGAGAAGAAGATGACGCCACCCTTACGACTACACTATCGTTGGGGACAACGATTTAACCAAGGGGAGGTCCCCACAGGGTACATCTACAACTACAAATACAACTACCCCCTATCTATCCCCTACTCAACACGCTTCAACCCCAATCTCATACCCAAAGCATCAAGAAAGCAACAGCCACAACCATCTTATTACAAAACTTCCATAGCAGACCTAATAAGTTACCGACAACATGTACCAATTATTGCCACATCATTGCCACAATACCTAAACACAAGCAGCAACTACTAAGTAGAGCGAACATTTGCCAACTCTCTTAGTCAGCAACAATATTTAGTATAAATAACCCATTATCCCAAAGAAAGGGGTCTGTCTGTCTACAACACCCGTCCACGCGCCAGCCGGAAGCTCTGGACGTCGACCATCTGATTCAAGTAAGTGTGCCAAGGGTATTCCTATAATAATTTCCTTCCCTTAACCACACCTTCAAAACTTGTAATCATCTTCATCATTTATTGTAAATCGCACTTCACTAAACCCAATCAGTGAAGCCTGCTCACTTCTTTACTGTCACATAATTAAACTTTCACATTTCATTACAATTAGCCTCCTGCCTACTTTATTAAACACCCACCGTAAAACGGGGTGAATGGAAACAGTGGGGTGAACAGAAACAAAACTTCATATACATATATTACTTTGAATATATATATATATATATAATTACTGGAAATATTGTTTTTGGGTTGGCAACACTTTAGACCAATAAGGACATTATGTTTTGTTTGTTTGGCAGCACTGTAGGTTGATCTTTATCCTAGTGTGTGTTATGAAAGTTTTCAAGATGTTTTCCTACCTACTTTGAACTTCTCTGGTAAGTAAACAAGTATGATATATGTGATAGTCAATGGCATTGTAAATACTATCTATAACATCAAGATAAAACAGTAAAGGTGGCTTTTTGTTTTACTTTTAACGAAATGAGCTCTGAGAATTTTCATATTTTTTTAGGTTAGGTTTTTAAAATTTGTGGGGGTGAATAGAAACATAACAATTCTGGTGTTTCTATTCACCCCACAACAGCAAGACTTGTAAAAAATCTAGTATGCCATGTTAATACTAAATGAAAACCTATTATCCATTCTCTAGTTATGTCATATGCATAACTAACATATCTGTGTTGTTTCAGACTTGCTGTTGAAATATGCCACGGAAATACAAACCCATCGTTGGAGGTGGTTACAGAAAACACAGCCCTGATGATATAACAAATGCCCTCTGTGACATCGAATCTGGCGTTAGGCTGCGGAAAGCAGCTGAAAAACATGGAATTCATTATAGTATACGGTACTATGCAGACACCTAAAAAGAGGCCCCGACATTAAACATCAGGGTGGACAAACTTCCTTGTCTTTTGAAGAAGAGAAGCTGTTTGTAGATAGATTGCAAATATGCAGCGAATGGGGATATCCTATCGACTCTACAACCTTACGACTTCTAGTAAAAGACTTTATGGACAGAAGGGGAAAGCAAGTGAAAAGATTTAAGGATAATCTCCCCGGTCGTGATTTTGTGGAATCATTTATGCGACGACACAAAGGGCAATTGGCAGTGCGAATGTGCCAAAATATAAAACGCCAAAGAGCCGGTGTAACGCCAGAAACCATCAACCGTTACTTCGATGAAGTGTCAAATGAAATAGAGAATGTGCCGCCGTCTAATATAAAAATTATGACGAGATCAACCTTACGGATGATCCGGGAAAACGAAAGGTTATCTAACGGAGGGGAATTAAATATCCTGAAAGGGTCATGAACTCCTCAAAGGCATCACCCTCTGTGATGTTCGCAGCCGCTGCAGACGGCACTACACAACCCCCTTATGTTGTGTATAAGGCTTTGCATTTATATCAAAGCTGGACCGAAGGCGGGCCAAAATATGCAAGATATAATCGAACTAAATCTGGCTGGTTCGATTCGTTCTGCTTAGAGGATTGGGTCCTTACAGTTGCCGTCCCATATCTGAAAAAGCTAGAAGGAAGGAAATTTATCATTGGAGACAATTTATCTTCGCACGTGTTCTTAGAATCAATCAGTCAAACTATGTCAAGACGACATCAGATTTATATTCCTACCAGCAAATTCAACTCACCTCACACAACCGCTGGACGTGGCCTTTCTTGGGCCTCTTATAACTACTTGGCACCAAATATTAGAGGAATGGAAGAAAGTCCCAGGAAGAAACGAGGCAACAGTTCCTAAGCATAAATTTCCTCTGCAATTGAAAAAGCTGTGCGTCTTCTTGAAGGAAGGAAATGTTATTGCAGGTTTTAGGTAATGTGGGATTGTGCCTCTAGACCGCAGTAAGGTGTTGTCAATGCTCCCAGGTACCGGTATTGGCATAGACAAAATCCAGGATATAAACAACGGTGAAGAATCCACTACTGTCGACCAAAATATTATGTGTACTCGAGTTTGAAGGTTGTTTGTGAAGTAACCAATAGACCTACATAAAAACATCATCATTTTCGTCGTTCTATTTTACGTTAGTTCATGTAGGTTTGACATTTTTAATTTATATTTTAATATTTTTATCGCAGTTGGAACACAAAAAGTGCCCGTTTTTAAGCGTGTTTCAACCATGCGTCACATTTAAGAAGTATTATCTCACAAACCCGTCATCAGATCGAATCCAAATTATAACACAATATACATTGGAATGTTCTATAACTGGTTTACTAATTTCAAAATTTTGTGTGTCCAAGAAACAAAGTTGTTATCAGTTTTGTAACGTAACTTTTTCTCGGCTCGGGGTGGTTGGAAAATGTAGTTCATAGTTGCGTTTTAATCCTTATACATCAAAAAGATATGCTGTATGATTGTGAAATACGTAAATTAATTCACTTATTTTTATCGGTTTGTATTTGTACGGGGAATTAAGGCATGGTTCACCAGTTAGCCGCTCCGGTGTAAGCTGTACAACGTTGCCAAGATGGGCTGCATCACACGTCATGGCGCGCCTCGCTCGGAAGAGATGGGCTCCATATCAGCAAATCAAAATTTCACAATGACTGAAGAAGATTCTTTTGTCTCAAGAAACAATATTGTCCGAAAACTGTCGTCACTAGTTCTCAGTACAAGTGGTCGTTTCAAAGACATGCTATGTTTTGAGGATGATATGTCTGATTTAACAGCTTATTAATGATACAGTACCAGGGTGATGGTAAAGTGTTGTGTTCTGTTTGTTCACCTTAAGTTTTAATACATTAACCCAGTGACAAACATTTTTGTATATTTTACATAAATAAACCATTATTTTGTGAAATAAATGTTTATCTATTTATTTCCTAATAGAAAAACATATTTCATATTCACCTCACTTTGGTTTTAAAGGAAACAACCATGGTTTACTGTTTCTATTCACCCCTATCTGCGGGGTGATTAGAAACGCCATGTTTTAATTTTTTAATTTTATTGAAATAAAATAATTTAATAATAATATCATAAGCTGATAGGGGCAATACAGAACTGAGTTTTGGGTAGTATTTTTTTGTTTTCACTTAACAAACAATAAGTAAAATTTTAATCCAAATTTCAAATTTGTTTCTATTCACCCCGTTCTACGATATCGCTTTTTACCGCTCGTTAACACGACTCAGATCCTGCTGAGTCACCTTTGTTGACAGCCCGCTTGCCAACATTACATTGCAGAGAAGGCGTCTCTACTCAAACAGCAAGGTCACCTTAGTCAGCAGTCCATTGTCTGCTCCGCGCTCTCTCTTATAATTCCTTAGCGCCAGTACTCACTTAGGAAATTAGATTAGTTATTAATCATTGGCTAGAAACCCTTCAACTCCCCAACAGGTACTAGAATTACTAAGCACTTAGAGGGCTCAACTCCCCAATAATTGATTAACCCGTTAGTTTAACTTTAACACTTACCCCATCCTTAAAAATACACAGTTAGGGCACCAAATACCCCAACTCCTAACAATATGATTCGGTCTTCAGCCATATACTTCAGATCCTTTACTGACATATTCATGTTGGATTTGATGGAATCGATCCATCTCAATGCTGGCCGCCCTCGTCTCCGAGACTCTTCCACCTTTCGAAGCATAATTGTCTTTTCTAACGAATCAGAATGTCTCATAATGTGTCCAAAATATGACAGCTGTAATCTTGTTATCAATGCTTCAAGAGACAGATCATGTTTGATTTTTTGAATTACCCATACATTTGCCTTCTTGGCTGTCCAAGGATTACGCAGTATCCTCCTCCAACACCAGAGCTCAAAAGCATCAATATACTTCCTATCTCGTCTCCTTATGATCCACCTTTCGTGACCATATGTAGCTATGGGAAAGACTAGTGCCTTAACCATTCTAATTTTAGTAGGCAAAGATACATCTGGACACTTGATGATCTTATCCAGGCCTTTAAAAGCTGCTCTTCCTAGGGCAACTCTTCGGCGAATCTCTGGACTGCATGAGCCACTACTACTAATGGTTGATCCCAACAAACAGAAACTATTCACCTCTAGGATTAACTTATTATCTATCAAAATGACAGCAATAACGGACTCCCTCTGTGACTGGAAGGAACTCCACCACACGTGAGTAGTTCCCTTGATTGCTCTCAGTTTACTGGGCATTGGGTCAGCTAGTCACTGATTCTCACAGAATGCCAGTACTTGTCGGCGTAACTGAAAACGAATATTTCTAGCAGGTACCTCCATTGGCCGGGGTGGTAGTGATACCACCTCTTTTTCAGCTTGATCCGCTAATTCATTTCCCGCAATTCCCATGTGGCTTGGAAGCCACAGAAAGGTGATTTGAGTGTCAGCGCAGCACAGCCCAGCTTGTAGGTCGTGGATTCGCTGCACTAGGGGTGTTGCGGAAAACATGAAGCAATTGACTGCAACAAATTCAAAGAGTCGGTACACACGCAACAGTGGATTCGTGCAACCAGTAGTGCAAACTGCAGTGGTCCATAGATGTCAACGAGCTCCGCAGTTAAGACACTACAGGTCTCAGGCAAAGAGATCTTGGTATTTGTACCATCAATAACGTAACCACGACCCACTTTCTCGTCCATCTTCGAACCATCCGTGATTAGAATGCCAGTTCCGGAAATTGGAAAACAATATGCTGAGAAAATGCCTACACTAGATGTAGGCATCCGTGTTCACCTTAGGACCTCAGTGTAGATCTAATCGAATTTCTGGACGTGGACTTGCCACGGAGGCACCTCGCTAGGTGTCCGGATCATACAGGGAGCGACAGCCACTTCTATTTCTTTACATGAGCTATTGAGTCTAAAAACGGTGGGGTGGCGCGAGTTTGGTTGGCGTAACTCTGGTGGTATTGGCTACTGAAAAGAGCTCGATAGCTTGGATTATGCGGCATTTGATTCATATTGGCAGCATATGCTGGCGTCTATAATTGAGAGGTCAAGTACCCATTATGGCGGAGTATACAATCTCTCGAAACATGTACCTGTAATGTAATAAAAACATGAAGAGAAAGGTATTGACTAGGCAAACTGTTAAGTTAACCCCTCATGATAAATGAAGAAGGAAAGATATGAACTTGTTCATGGCTTGTAGACTTAGAAAAGACTTTTGATAATTTTGATTGGAGTAAATTGTGTGACATTTTGAAAAGCATTAGAATAAAGTACAGGGATAGGGGAGGGGGGGTGATCTACAACCTATACAGAAACCAGACGGCAGCTATTCAAGTTGAAGGGCATGATAGGGAGGCTAGTATTCGTCAGAACATGGAATGGAAGCATCCCGGATCCACTGTCAGAAAGAAAGGAAAAGTGATGCTCACAGTGTTTTGTGACTCTCAAGGGCCAATCCTGGAGCATTACCAGGAACAGGGGGAAACAGTAAACAGTGAACGTTACAGTGATATTCTGGTAAACAAGCTGAAAACTGCGATTCGCAACAAAATGTAGAGGTCAATTGTCGGAAGGAGTTCTTTTGTTGCACAACATTGCGCGTCCACATACCGCCGCCCACACCACTCAAACTCGTCGGACGCTGCGCTTCGAGGTGTTGGAGCATCCTGCGTACAGTCCCGATCTCGCTCCGTTGGATTACCATCTGTTTGGTCCACTGAAAAATGCTCTAAGAGGCCGTCGCTTCAACTCCGATCAACAGGTGAAGTACGCGGTTGCTGCGCAGAGGGTATCAGCAAGCTTGTGAAACGGTGGACCATGTGCATTGAAAACCAGGGGGTCTATGCTGAAGATGTAACGTTAATTAGTGCCCCATGTTGGTAGCGACAAATGTAATGGTTTAGCTAGCCCACACTGTTGGGTGAGAAATGTAACTGTTTACCTTTGCCTAAGCTATGTTGTTTTAATGGGCGCCAAGACCTCAATGCAATGTTGAAATCTAAATTTGTATTTAACAACGTCTAGCTCTGGCAGAACACATTCAAGACTCTATTCACTCAGATCGTGGTATGATTTGATCATTAACCCAACAAACAATTGTATCAGGAGAAGGAATTGGTCTATATCTAATGCTACCTACTGAAAGCAAAGATTGCATTGTAAAAGAAATGAATTTATTATATAAAACAAGTATAGCAAAATTAATAATAATAAGTTTAACATTTAAATTGGAGCGTTGTGATTTGAATATTACCGATAGAAAATTACGTGAAAACGGAGTCTGATAAATTGATTTTACTCTTATTTCCAAGCTATGAAGTTACTGAATTATGAAATATAAAACAAAGAAAAATGAGAGATTGCGTATTTCTGCGTCATTAGCGCTTACCCCTGGAAATTGCCAAAGCATTTCCCTCGTTCTTGATGATGCTGTGTGCTTCCCACAGTCTCCTGGACGTCGCCATCTTCTTCGTTATATGTTGATATTCTGGTAGATTAGATAATTCTATGGTCCGTACATCGGACCCAAACTCTCGTAAAACCGCACTGGTTACGTTTTACAAAAGATCGTCGCTAACTCCACTGAACATCGGAGCGACACGCACTTGCGACCGTACACTGCAAGTTCTACACAGATTCTCCGTTCCACGGAACATCGGAGCGTCCCCCGCGTATAACCATACTCCGCAAGTATTTCACAGATAGTCCTCGTCTCACGGCGCGCCGAACGATATATTCACCTGTCGGCTCCCCCACTCCGGAGCAGTCTCCTAGCTTACGCTGTCTCCGCTGATTGGCTGAGCACGCCGCCACTTCCCCTCCTCCGGTTCATTACACTCCGCGGGCGAGAGGGAGAAGTCGTTTTCCGTTTCAACAATTCCCCTCTTCTAGACCTTGCGACCCAGGATTGCGTCATGCTTCTCGACAGGAATCAGCTTGTATTAGAATTCCCAGTGAGTCATGTCTCTCAAATACCCTAACTGACAAAACTCCGTAAAATTCCGTAATCAGATAATTTTCTATGATATCGTCGTTCGTAATAATTTGTTTGATAGCGTTTTCTAATACATAGAAAACCTATCTGAATGCTAATAATTTTTATAAAATGCTCCGAAAATATCTAAATAATAATTATAATAAATTAATAATAATAATAAATTAACATGAAAAATTCTCTTGGCTGAACAATTTGCCGCGTAAATAAATATAGAATGGCTTCCTACTGACTTATGCCAGTTGCATAAAACCCCTCGAAAAACACGTTACATATTCGCCTCGGATCATCGGATCATTTACCGTGACGACGGTCCATTATCCGATTATCCCAGACACGTTAATAAACCCCATCCAAAATACATATTACATAAATGAAATCACCCTAAATTACAGATATGTACACTCATATTTTTCTTCACGCACTTTGCGTCAAAGTTCGTTGTCACTATGGATTGCACTTTGCAACCAGTCCAATGTTTTACATATAGAAGTGTTCCACGGATATTTCCGCCTCTCAAATTTCTCTATGTTGGAGAAATAGACATAATTAATGTGTGAGCACTATGTATTTATGATGTCATATCACACGCATTGAAGGTGTTCTGATATATTTATATCACCATAGAACTTCCTAATTTCACTGGAGGTCCCCTCCTTATGGTGACATTTAATTCCACATATCACTGAGCACACGATCACACTATTGTGGCAGCGCCTCGTGACCATAATACTTAATCTCTCTTTGAAGTAGATTAAATTAATATTGACTTCTGAAAAAAAAAAAACAGTAAATGCGCATTACATATAACACCAAATATTTCTGTGCCGTAATCGCCCTGTCTTGTTAAGTTCCCGTACACCATATTCTACTTAATACTAGTTCTCAACACAGACCATTTCACCTCACACAAATAATACCATTGTACAAATTATCTTAAATTACACACTTACAAATCTTACATGGCGAGGCCGTAAACAGAAATCACGTGTGCTGATATGTATGAGTTTCATGAAGGACTGTCTCGCATTCTGATGGCCCATCTTTTATCTCGTGGACGCCTTAAGCTAACAAGCCCTATTCAAGCGCTCCCCCATCTCTTGGAGATAAATGGGAACCCATCAGCGCTGCCAAAATGGCCTTGGTGCATCGAGACAATTTAGTGCTCAACAGCATCCGACAATCCCGTCATATTTCCCTGTACCTTAAAAACTCTCATTTACTTACATACTACCCCCCTGTGTGACTTCCGATACGCCTGCCTTAAGACCAGATCCTCCACGCACCAGATACCACACTTACTCATTTGATAGGCTGGCTCGCCAGCTAAACACTCTCACTTTATGACACATATTTTCGTAGACTATGTATATTATACGTCCCGTATAATCTGTTTCCCTCACTATTCTCCAGCACATATGCTGTTTTCCCAATACGTTTGGAAACTATAAATGTTTCTGCGTCACCTTCTTCCAACCTTGCAAGTGGCTCCCTTAAATGAACGTCATCACGTTGCTCCACTAGCATATTCCTCAGTGTCTGTAACGATGCCCTGTTGCTACTGTCCACACATGCTAACCCTACCTTCCTATGGTGTTACACCTCTACTCGACACTCTATGACCTAAAAATGTCACTTCTGACTGACAGAATGACGACTTAGACAGCTTCAAAGTGAACCCTGCCTGATCTAACTTCTGAAAAACTATATTTAAATGACGTAGATGCTCCTCAAAACTGCGTGAACTAATTACCATATCATCTATGTAAATGGTTACAAACTCTCCTGTGTCATCCCCTAATGCGATGTTTAAAGCCCTAATTAAAGCTGCTGAACTACTCTTTAACCCATAAGGTGTTCTACAAAATTGATAAAGGTTATATTTATGACTAAAAGCTGTAAATGGTCTATCTTCGTACATAAGTGGCACTTGCCAAAAACTGGAACTCAAATCTACACAAGTGAAATACTTCTTCCCCTCAAATGTTTGCATTAATTCCTCTATTGACATAGATTTCAGCTGATCTGAACTAATTCTACTGTTAACCAAACGAGCGTCTAAACAAATACGAACAGTGCCGTCGGTCTTGGGTACCGTGATCAAAGAATTAACATATGGACTGTTCGAGTGCTCAATAATCCCATCTTCAAGCATCTGATTAATTTGTGCCTCAACTGCACTCTGATAAGCGAAAGGTACAGGATATCTATGTCCTGTGAATACTGACCTATCAATAACGTTCAATGAATGTGTATAGCAATTGGCCATACCAATGCGATCCTCAAAAACTCTCCTATTACACCATAACACATCATAGAGCCGAACACACTGTTCATCCTCTATATTTCCCTGAAATGCAGCTTCACGTAACGAGTCCTCTAGACTTCCGTTCGTAATCACACTGCCCACAAAACATGGAGAACCCCGCTCTACGGCTGGCGATATCTCATTTAAAGTACAAATCACACCTACAACACTACTTCTCTGAATTTGGTCATTGAACGCTACTTCTACTTCAGAATCTCCCCATTTAAATTTCAAACTCCCTACATCATAACATAAGTTACCCGACACTCTACTTAGCCACTCTGAACCCAAGATAACACTGAATACTAAATTTGGAATTACAAGACAAATCTGCTTCTCTACATGATTATTAATTTTAATGTCTACTAAAACTTGCTTAGAAATTACTTTAGACCTCTTCCCAACAGCTGTGATAACAAAAGTGCTTTTAATTGGCATCTCCTCAAAATTTACTCCAGTTCCTTTCATTTTATCATAAAATGCACTACTTATGCAACTCTTCATACAACCACTATCAATTAAAACATCTGTGTACGCCTCGGACACGTTAAATTTAACTATGGGGCTCTTACTAACCACTTCCTGAATAATACCTTCATCATTTAGTTCATGTAATAATTCATTTCTTACATTTAGGTCATAGGGTTCCTGTATAATTGTATGGACAGGGCATGCTACAGACTGAGATTCTGACCTTACTTCGCAGCCTGGTTCGCGTTTAAAGAACCGCTACAGCTGGCCGTAGTACTACTAACTACTAAACTGGTCTGGTTGTTCTGGGCTGTGTTGTCATTGTTTGGCTGTATATTACTACCACTAGGCTGTCCTCTTCCTTGACCCCTATTCTGGTTGTAATTATTGTCATTATAATTTCTCCCTTGATTTCCCCTGAAATCATTGTTTCTCCCTTGATTTCCCCTGTAATCATTGTTCCTCCCTTGATTTCCCCTGAAATCATTGTTCCTCCCTTGATACTGATTACCATAGCCATTTCCTCTGTTCTGATATAGCTGATTATTATTATTTCTATTTTGAGCGTTGGCCCCTTCGCCACCGTTCCCTTGAACTTCTTGATGCCTGGCTTCATTAGGTCTATTATTATTATTACCCTGGTTCCGGTTGAAATTGTCCTCATAACCCCCTCTCCCTAGTGCATCAAATGTGCTTAACAAATTTTCTACTTGTGATATAGTCTTTACATTCTGGATACAAGCAGCCTCCTTGATCCTATAGGGAAAGTGCCTAAGTAGCAACCTTACCACATCACTTTCCTCCTTCAAGCCATCCAGATATTTACACACTAATACCTGCCCTAAAAAGTATTCGGTCATGGTGGAGCTTCCTTTAGGGTTATATTTACCACACACTACTCCCTCACGATGCTGCGACTGAATAACCTCATTCCAGAACTTTTCACAGAATTTCATTTTAAAATCATTGATATCCGTAAACTTGTCTCTGTAGACAGCAAACCAATTCCTCGTTTCCCCCACAAACACTTGTTCTAAAATTTCAACTACCTGGCACCACTCAATACTACCATTTTCCAACCTCTCCCCGAATTTATTTTCTATAGTGTTCATGAACTCCATTGGGCACCCCTGTCGATTGCTGAACTTACCCAGTTCTACCTCCCTGTGTGTGCTATTCACAAAAACTGGCCTATTCTGACTATTTTCTTGCCTGATCCTAGCTTTTAATTTTAATTCTAATTCTGCGATTTTCTCCTCAGCCTTCCTCTCAATACTGTTTACTGTTAATTTAATGTTTCCTTCTGATTCTTCTACTTTATCATATAGCTTTGCTTGTTTCTCTTCAATCTTTCTAATGCTCTCTCTATTACTCTCTCTTAAATCATTTACTTCTGCAACTATTTGCGAGTGGACTTTCTCAATTCTACCCCCCAGCTGTTCCTTAACCTCTTTAGTAGCTACCTGAATTTTGTCAATTTCTCCCCCCAATTGCTTTTTGACCTGCTGTGTTTCCAGTTGCACTAGTTCTTTTAAATTTTCAGCCTGTGTACTGATTCTAATTTCCAACTCCTCCTGTACTTTTCCTAATTTTCTGTCTACATCTGCAATAATCTCTTTAGCCTTTTCTTCCATCACCCCCCTGATCTCGCCTCTAATCAGTTCGAATTTGTCACTCATTTCCCTACTGTTTTGTTCTAATTTAGCATTTAAAGTTTCAGTACTCTCTCTATTTTCCTTACTGTTTTGTTCTAATTTAGCGTTGTTTTGTTCCAGTTTTGCGTTGTTTTGTTCTAATTTAGCATTTAAGGCATCTGTACTTTCTTTATTTTCCCTACTGTTTTGTTCTAATTTTGCATTTAAGGCATCACTACTAACTTTGTTCTGATAGATGAACTCGAGAAGTAAAGTTTTTAATTCTGGTTGACCCCCTACACTCCCTGTTTCAGTATCGGGATTTACCTCCGCTACCCCGGTACTACCATCACTCGACATACTGCTCGTATCATCATTCTCCCGTTGATGACCACTACGTAACCTCATCTGTCTTTCTTTCTCATCCCCCATAATGATATACACTGATACAGACAAATAACCCCCAAAATACAGGCACAGAAATATATACCCTTCTCCTTCCACAAATGTTATTAGGTTTTCAGCCCCAAGTTGTCGGCGACAAATGTAACGTTAATTAGTGCCCCATGTTGGTAGCGACAAATGTAATGGTTTAGCTAGCCCACACTGTTGGGTGAGAAATGTAACTGTTTACCTTTGCCTAAGCTATGTTGTTTTAATGGGCGCCAAGACCTCAATGCAATGTTGAAATCTAAATTTGTATTTAACAACGTCTAGCTCTGGCAGAACACATTCAAGACTCTATTCACTCAGATCGTGGTATGATTTGATCATTAACCCAACAAACAATTGTATCAGGAGAAGGAATTGGTCTATATCTAATGCTACCTACTGAAAGCAAAGATTGCATTGTAAAAGAAATGAATTTATTATATAAAACAAGTATAGCAAAATTAATAATAATAAGTTTAACATTTAAATTGGAGCGTTGTGATTTGAATATTACCGATAGAAAATTACGTGAAAACGGAGTCTGATAAATTGATTTTACTCTTATTTCCAAGCTATGAAGTTACTGAATTATGAAATATAAAACAAAGAAAAATGAGAGATTGCGTATTTCTGCGTCATTAGCGCTTACCCCTGGAAATTGCCAAAGTATTTCCCTCGTTCTTGATGATGCTGTGTGCTTCCCACAGTCTCCTGGACGTCGCCATCTTCTTCGTTATATGTTGATATTCTGGTAGATTAGATAATTCTATGGTCCGTACATCGGACCCAAACTCTCGTAAAACCGCACTGGTTACGTTTCACAAAAGATCGTCGCTAACTCCACTGAACATCGGAGCGACACGCACTTGCGACCGTACACTGCAAGTTCTACACAGATTCTCCGTTCCACGGAACATCGGAGCGTCCCCCGCGTATAACCATACTCCGCAAGTATTTCACAGATAGTCCTCGTCTCACGGCGCGCCGAACGATATATTCACCTGTCGGCTCCCCCACTCCGGAGCAGTCTCCTAGCTTACGCTGTCTCCGCTGATTGGCTGAGCACGCCGCCACTTCCCCTCCTCCGGTTCATTACACTCCGCGGGCGAGAGGGAGAAGTCGTTTTCCGTTTCAACAATTCGCCTCTTCTAGACCTTGCGACCCAGGATTGCGTCATGCTTCTCGACAGGAATCAGCTTGTATTAGAATTCCCAGTGAGTCATGTCTCTCAAATACCCTAACTGACAAAACTCCGTAAAATTCCGTAATCAGATAATTTTCTATGATATCGAAGAGTCATGTCTCTCAAATACCCTAACTGACAAAACTCCGTAAAATTCCGTAATCAGATAATTTTCTATGATATCGTCGTTCTTAATAATTTGTTTGATAGCGTTTTCTAATACATAGAAAACCTATCTGAATGCTAATAATTTTTATAAAATGCTCCGAAAATATCTAAATGAAAATGAAAATCCACAGCCTGCTTCCAGTCTCTGACCGGGTCAGGAATGGAATGAATGAAGCCCCCATCTAGCGGCGAGGATATGAACTGTGCCGGCTGCCGAGGCCTGACGCACTCCTCTGGGGCAATGATTAAATGAATGACAGATGAAATGAAATGATAGTGGAGAGTGTTGCTGGAATGAAATTTTGACAGGGAAAACCGGAGTACCCGGAGAAAAACCTGTCTGCCTCCGTTTTGTCCAGCACAGATCTCACATGGAGTTACCGGGATTTGAACCACGGACCCAGCGGTGAGAGGCCGGCGTGCTGCCGCCTAAGCCACGGAGGCTTCCGAAAATATCTAAATAATAATTATAATAAATTAATAATAATAATAAATTAACATGAAAAATTCTCTTGGCTGAACAATTTGCCGCGTAAATAAATATAGAATGGCTTCCTACTGACTTATGCCAGTTGCATAAAACCCCTCGAAAAACACGTTACAAAGAGTGATATCAATATAAAGTGTATACTCTTTAAAAATGATCGCAGATACTTTATAGAATTGCCCTGGTATACTTGTACATGTCTGTCTGTCTGTCTGTTAGGTAGTCAGCCCGAAGGCTGGTTGGATCCTCAAAAAGCACCGCCGTTACGTTATGTGAGTAGATACCCACAAAAATCCAAGGCAGCGCTATATTGAGGCGTTCTAGGCAAGAAGAGGAGTGAGGTAGTTTGCCATTGCTTTCCTCACACTTGTACATAAGTGGAATTTATAATCATCGTACACTAATAAAGCCTAAGTGAACAGGATCTGAAGATGAACGCTTGACGTTGGAAACATGCCATTTTGTGTTAAATATCTTATGTTACATGTAAGGACATATAAATACTTGTTTTCCTGTCTAATGTAATTGGGCACAATTTGTGTTGACCGACTGGAAAGCTTTCTTTAAGGAAAGAGTTAAGGCAGGTTTGAAGATCGCTGCTGTAACATAGGCGTATTGTATAATCCCAACATGAATGAGAAAGATATTTACTGGTATAGATTACATAAAAAATACCACTTGGGAGTGAAACCTCTGGTATGGATATCGATTACTTACCTATTTTTTGGGCATGGTAGTAGATCTTATATCTCCACGAAGGTCTCGTACATTGGTATAGACCAGTGGTAGGCAACCACAAAGCCTTCGCGATCTACTGTTTCATACCACCGATCAAAGTGATCTACTTCTTTTAAAAATATACTAATTGCTACATTTTTAATTTTTTAATACTGTGAAACAACTATATTTAACAATGAAACTATTACATCTTCACTATTTGCTGAAAATACAAAAATTTACATTCAATGTGAAACTTGAGGAGATATTCGCTTAACAATGTCTTTGATATTAGGTGTAGAACTTGTTACACTTAGTCGAATACACGAGTCAAGGTGTTCGTCAGTCAACCTTGTTCTGTATTTATTTTTAATAAAATTCATATTTGAAAACAATGATTCACACAGGTAAGTAGAAGGAAACAAGGCCTTTATTTTAAGTGCAACATCAACTAACACAGGATATTTCTCCCGAGGAATTAATGACCAACAGTTTTTAGGTTCCCCAATAGTTTTGAGATACAAATCATTTTTAATGATATGATTTCAAGTTCAAGAGCCGTCCCATCTACGTCAAAAACATTTTAAATGGAAGAAGATACATTCAATAGTTCAAGGTTAGCCCAAGGGAAAGATACAAACTGGGTTACCACAGAAATCTTTTGAAAATCTGAAAACCGATTTTTGAAATCATCCCTCAAAGTGGAGATCATGTTTACATAACATTCTCTATCATAGGATATCTCACATTCTTCTACTTGGGTCTTTAGGTTTTAAAGTGTCTTAACTCACCTCTCTTAAGGCAGGACTCCCGTAAACACAATTTTTTCAGTAAAAGAATTTACTTCAGATATCATTTCAGCAATATCTTTGTCCTTGCCCTGAAATTTCAAATTTAGTTCGTCAAGCTTTTCTGTTAAGTCAAGTAAAAAAGCAAAATGCATAAGCCAGAGAGGATCTTCAATATAAGCTAACAGACTATTCTCTTCTATTTCCTGCAGAAACAGTTTGACAGCTGGTAAAACCTTGTGGAAACGTTCAAGTACTTTTCCCTTGCTGAGCCAGCGTACTTCAGTATGGAGAAGTAAATCTCCATATTGCAGTTCCAATTCGTCTGCCAAATCTTTGAAAAGTCTTCTTTGAAGAGAATGAGAACTAATTTTGTTCACTATATTCACAACAGTTTTCATGGTTTCATTTAAATTTAAAAACTTTCCACACAGAGACTGCTGGTGTAAAATACAGTAGTAGTGGTTTTGTGGGGGTTCAAAACCCTCCACCTCCACACCCTCCACACAAGATGGCGGCGGTGCGATATCTCTCGAACTTATGGTTGGATTTTAACAAATGAGGTGTCATTGAACTCGGGCTGACACGCCCTTTCCAATGGACAACATATTTCAACCCCAAAATAAAACCTACCCCTACTAGGGGGTGAAATTGTATTTTTTTTGAGAATCTCTCTTTCCAATTGCAACATGTGAGAGTTTGAATGCTAATATGGAATGAAAAGTTGTTCTACACAAGAGACATGTGTGCGGTGGAAAGCCACTATGAATTAGCATGCCCACTCATGGCTTTTGAAGAGGGTGGGGGAGCGGTTCCTTGTTGACGAGTCCCTGTGGACGGGTCATTGTTGACGAGTCATTGTTGACGGGTCCTTGTTGACGAGTCCTTGTGGACAAGTCCTTGTGGACGAGTCCTTGTCCCTTTGGACTGATCCCTTTGGACGGGTCCCTTTGGCCTGG
The DNA here is from genome assembly GCA_946902985.2 of Meconema thalassinum. Classification (NCBI taxonomy): domain Eukaryota; kingdom Metazoa; phylum Arthropoda; class Insecta; order Orthoptera; family Tettigoniidae; genus Meconema; species Meconema thalassinum. The sequence continues at coordinate 24,187,168 of OX336389.2, read as the reverse complement.
TTCCTACGGACTAGCCCATGAATTTATTTAAATTATGTTAAAGGGCCTAACTACATTTGTGTGTGTGTGTTGAATTGACGTTGTTCACAAATCCCCCCACTACTATAATGGGATAATGATATGAAAGGGACGAAATACATGTGAACATACAAGGGATCTAACTTGGTGGATGGATGTGTTCTAACAAGTCATTTGTAGTTGAAAGAGAATAATACATGTTCTTAAGATGTTAAAACTGAGGAGATGACACGTGCAGTAAGACGTCTTGTTACTTCCTGTGTCATATTACAGACATGACAGAGAGCGTGCAGATCTGTTGCTATTACTAACACTGCAGTAATTTGAAACCGCAAGTGTTCATTAAGACAATGGATGATGATCATGCAAAGTTAGCAGTTATTGGATATTACACAGGTGTTCCTTCCGGTGTCATGTTGCTGACATACCAGAGAGCGCACACTGCTGTTGCTATGACTGACGCTGCAGTAATTTGAAACCCCATATGTTGATTAAGACAATGGGTGATGATCATGCAAAGTCAGCAGTCATTGAATACCACACAGGTGTTCCTAGTGTACTTTGGACTCTCAACTGTATTGGGAAAGGAATTGCAATGATCTGCAAAAAACTGCTGACACGAGCGATGAGAGTTTATATATGAGGGGTGTCATATATCTCCCTACTGTCAGTCTTTATTACTCGCTTTGAGTGAACAGTGCTCTATTACTGCTCAAGAGTTGTAAAGCCGTTTTGGTAGAAAATCATTAAATTATTTTGCAAAGTAAGTACTTATTATTAATGGATTGTAGTCTTTTATTACTAATTGATGTTGAAGTTATTGATTGGAATGTATTTATTGATTGATTGATTTGTTTGCAGATAATTGGGTACTTGTAGGATACCAGATTCCTACAATCTGTTCATTCAGTGGCATCAGTTGATCAATTATAAAAAGGTAAGCGCCCCTCTAATAACTTTTAAACAGTTAGAGTGATATTTTCCAATGTTCACCACTACATGTCAGTGAAAATGGTATATTTGGCAGTCAAACGTTGGAACTACTTGACCATGATGTGTAAAGCTAATTTTGTAGGTTAGATTTTGATTACCACTCTATTAAGTTCGAATGTTCATTGCTAGGTGTCAGTGACAGAGGGAATATTTAAAGTCTTAACCTCAGTTCACTTAACTTTACCTAACTTAACCTTGTCATGTGACATGTTTTACAAGTTTAAACTTGTTTTAAGACTGACTATGACGTCACACTTAGATCACTTAACTGGCGATCGCTGGTTTCCAATATGTGACATGTTCTACAAGCTTAGACTTGTTTTAAGACTGACTATGACGTCACACTTAGCTCACTTAACTAGTGATCGCTGGTTTCTATCACGTGACATGTTCTACAAGTTTAGACTTGTTTTAAGATTGGTTATGACGTCACACTTAGCTCACTTAACTGGTGATCACTGGTTTCTATCACTCTATCATGTTCCAATGTTCACCGCTAGGTGTCAGTGACAGTGGTACATAGTAATCCCCAGTTAGAACTACATGAAGTTAGACTTGCTAGGAGTTCACAGATGATCGATTTAAATACCCTGCTATAACCATTGACTGGAATATAATTAAACTATTTATATTGTAAATTTTGTTTTATCTTTTACTAACATTGATTATTTCTTTCTTTTATAGATAACTTGGAAAGTAATCATCATGTTCAAGTGTGGTGACTGTAAGAAACAGTTCTCAAGACCTGACAACCTTCAACGTCATGCAAGTACAAAACATAATCAGAAAATGTTTGTGTGCAGTCATTGTGCTACCACATTTAACAGGCAAGATAGTCTTACACGACATGTAAATTTAATGCATGTCAGTTCAGCACCATTTTCGTGTTCAGTTTGCGAACTTGGTTTTTCTGATGTAAAGCGATATCAATCCCACAAGGTTGAAGTGCATGGAGAACAACAGGAATTGAAATATGTAAAACCATCAACTAGCACGGAACCTTTAAATGAATGTGATGCTCAAAAGCGTAAACGTTCTCAAGATTGTGAAAATAGTTTTGCAACAAAAAGAAAAAAGAATGGTGAACCTTCAATAACACATTGTGATGTATGTAATATTGATATACCTTCTTCAATCATTCATGGACATTTACGCAGTATTCAACATAAAAATAACACTTGCCATGAAAGAAATTCTGGAAATGTTCAACAAATTGGTAGTGCATTTAAAAGTCGAATTGCTAGTTATAGACTTCATAGTGAAGAAAAAACTCAAAGTATTGAATCATTTTTAAAAAATGTTCAACCTACTGTGTTTGGCTTAGTAGAAAATGTTTTATTAGAGCATAAAACAATTAAAATGAATTTTGAACTTTTTGGCCTCTGTGTAAAAACTGGGAGCGAAGGTGAAATTACAGATATCAAATCCTTTAATACAAAAAACATAATTGTTAGCGAATCAACTAATATTAGTGATATATACCAAAATATTTCAAGTGCTATCATTGTGAAGAGTGAAGAGTTCCAGGAAAGGGAGTCAGGCTGGGCGTTAGTTGAAGTACTTTATTTAGAAACCAACATGAATAAATATAATCCCCTTCGAGCATCATCATACGTTGATTTGCCAGGATGGATCAAACGTAAGCACGCTTGTGTAAACGTTATGAATAATGATGACGCATGCTTTGCATGGGCTGTAACCTCAGCTCTCCATCCAGCAGTGGGACATTTGGAGAGAACGTCATCTTATCCTCACTATTCTTCAGTGTTAGATTTAAAAGAAATAGAATTTCCTATGGCGATAAAAGACATTCAACGTTTTGAAGAGCTGAAAAATGTAAGTATTAATGTTTATGAGAATTGAAAATAAGAGTATAGTAGGCCCTCTATATTATACTCAGGAAAAAAAGGATGCTCATGTAAATTTACTATACATAACTGAAGGTGAAAACGCCCACTATTGTTGGATAAAACATGTAAGTAGACTTGTTGGTAGTCAAGTATCAAAACATAAATCTAAGAAGTGGTTGTGTGATGGCTGTTTGCTCTATTTCAGAAAAGAGGACCAACTAACTCAACATCAAAAATGAGGGTGTAATCATGTTCGTACGGTATTACCGACTCCTAAAAATAACATTCTAAAATTTAAGGATTATGAGAAACAGCTTCGAGTACCATTTGTTATATATGCTGACTTCGAGGCTTTGCTAAAACCATTTAATACATGTTCATCAAATCCAGCCCAACCTTTCACCAACACAACTCACATTCATGAACCTTTTAGCTTTGCATATTATATTAAATGTAGTTATGATGACTCTTTAAATAAGTTTGAGCTCTATAGAGGACCTGATGCACCTAAAGTTTTTATGGAAAGGCTTGAGAAAGATGCCATTCGTATATCCTCTATTTTAAATACGATCATTCCAATGGAGTCACTAACTTCCTCAGAGCAAATGAATTTTGAAACTGAAACTAATTGTTTTATATGTGGTGAATGTTTATATTCAGACAGGGTTCGCGATCATGACCATTTAACAGGAAAATATCGTGGTGCTGCTCACCAAGAATGTAATTTAAATTATAGAGTAAGTAAATTCATTCCGGTCATTCTACACAACGGTAGCAAATACGATAACCACTTTATCGTTAAAGAATTTGGAGCTTCAGATGTGAAAATTGATGTGATTGCGAATAATAAGGAACAATACATATCGTTCACAAAATACATCAAAACTAGCAATAAAAAACCATTAAACTGCGATTTTTAGATTCATTCCGCTTTATGCCGAGTAGTCTTGATAAGCTGGCAAGTAATTTATAATCAGATCAGTTTCATGAAATTCATCGTGTCTTTCCTAAAGAAGATGATTTTAATTTGATTCGTCAAAAGGGTATATTCCCTTATGAATATATTAACTGTGTGGAACGTCTTGAGGAGTGTTGTTTACCACCGAAAGATGCATTTTACAGTTCCTTAAACACAAGTCATATCAGTGATCAGGAATATTTACATGCACAACGTGTATGGACACAGTTCCACATTCAAACTTGAGGAGAATTTTCAGACATATATTTGAAGACAGATGTGTTGTTATTAGCAGATGTTTTTGAAAATTTTCGAAATGTTTGTATGAAAACTTATGACCTTGATCCTTGTCAGTATTTCACTGCTCCTGGGTTAAGTTTCAGTTCAATGTTGAAAAAAACGAAAGTAAATTTAGAATTAATGACTGATATAGACATGATCAATTTTATAAAATCATCAATTCGAGGTGGATTAAGCCAATGTAGTGGACGGTACTCTAAAGCGAATAATAAATACATGCCTAGCTACAACCCTTGTGAAGAGTCAAAGTATATTGTCTACCTCGATGCAAATAACCAATATGGTTGGGCTATGAGTCAATATCTACCACTGAAAGATTTTCGCTGGCTGACACAACCTGAAATTGATGTCTTACATGTTGACACTCTTAATGATAACGATGCTAAAGGATATATTTTAGAGGTAAATCTTGAGTACCCTAAAGAGTTACATGATGATCATAATGATTTACCATTTTGTCCTGAGAATATGAAATCTCCATACATTTCATCACGAACAAAAATGTTAATTCCTAATGTAAATGATAAATGTAAATATGTAATACATTATCAAAACTTGAAACAGTGTCTACAGCATGGATTAAAATTAACTAAAATTCATCGCGTATTGCAATTTCAACAGTCAGCATGGCTCAAACCGTATATTGATCTAAACAATAATTTAAGAACACAGTCAACAAACGCGTTTGAAAAAGATTTTTATAAACTCATGAATAATAGTGTTTTTGGAAAGACTATGGAGAATGTTGATAAACGAGTTGATGTAAAGCTGATAACAAAGTGGGAGAATGATGGTAAAAGGTATGGTGCGAGCAACTTAATAAGCAAGCCTAACTTTCATAGCTGTTCAATTATTCATGAGGATTTAGTTGTAATACAAATGAATCGTCTTAAAGTAACTTACAACAAACCCATATATGTGGGATACACCATTCTGGAATTGTCAAAAACACTTATGTATGAATTTCACTATGATTATGTAAAGAAAAACTATCTTGATAATGCTAAATTACTCTACACAGACACAGATTCTTTTATTTATGAGTTAAAAACTGATGATTTTTATGATGATATCAAAACTGAGCTAAATAGGTTTGATACAAGTGACTATCCAGAGGATAATATTTACCATTTACCTCTAGTAAACAAAAAGGTTCTTGGGAAATTTAAGGATGAATGTGCTGGTGTTATTATAGACACCTTTGTAGGCACAAAATCTAAATCATACAGCTATATGACAATTGATGATGTAGTAGTAAAAAAATTAAAAGGAGTGAAAAAGAATGTTGTTAGTAAAGAGTTAGATATAAGTGATTATAAAAACTGTATAGTTAGTAACCCACCTGTATTATATAAGAAAATGTGTGTATTTAGAAGTAAAAATCATCAGCTACATACCAATTTGTTGAACAAAGTTGCTTTAAGTAATGAAGACAACAAACGATTCATTATACCCAACACATTTAATACTCTTGCTTGGGGAAACAGTCGTATTGACGACTATTACTTTACTTAAGTCTAATGATCACTATATTGTAATATTTGTAGTGTGTTTTATATTGTAATTTTTTTTTTTGTAAAAACTGTAAGTAGAATGTATAATGTTAGGCTACAGTAGTTTAGTAAAAATAAGATAAGTAACACATTTTAGTGTAAAATGTTTTGCTTTTGTATATTACAAAAATGATTTTAAAAAATTTACTGAATGTGTGAACTAAACAAGGGGAATGTAAAAATGTAAAGTGGAAATTGTAAATATCCATGTGTGAAAAAGTGAAATGGCTATCACCATTTTAAAATTAAAAAGACATTGTAATCTGGTAAACCTTGTTTTTTATTTCACAACAACTAAAATGTATAGAATGTGTAAACCAAACAAGGGAATGTAAAAAATGAAAAGTGGAAATTGTAAATATTCATGTGTGAAAAATGAAATGGCTATCACCATTTTTTTAAAATTAAAAGATATAGTGATTCAGTGAACCTTATTTATATTTCACAAAAAATTGTACAGAATGTGTGAACTAAACAAGGGGAATGTAAAAAAATGTAAAGTGGAAATTGTAAATATTCATGTGTGAAAAAATGAAAATGAAGAAATGACTATCACCATTTTTAGAATTAAAAGACATTGTGATCTGGTAAACCTTGTTTTTTATTTCACAACAACAAAAATGTACAGAATGTTTAAACTAAACAAGGGGAATGTAAAAAAATGTAAAGTGGAAATTGTAAATATTCATGTGTGAAAAAAATGAAATGGCTATCACCATTTTTTAAAATAAAAGACATTGTGATCTTGTAAACCTTGTTTTTATTTCACAACAAATAGAGCTTTACAAAAATAGAATACAAAGAAAATACCAATTCCTCAATCCTTTTCAATGTCCATGTCCACTCATTATCAACTTTCCTTTTATAACACTAATCACAATGACGACTGCCAACCTCTCTCCCACTGAGACATCACAGAATGTCAAAAGTTGTTTAGCTTTTCAACGATACTTTATCCGCTACACGTCTTAATGCAGAATGACTGTGGTGATAAGAAAGGTGCATGCTTGATCCAAAGGATTAATAGGTATATCACTATGCTGCAAAGGTTCTTCAAGACAAGTTCCAGGACTACACAAATAATAACCAGGTAGGTAGATTTCGAAAGTCAAGTATTGAATTACTTTGTTAATGATGCCATTGCCAGTACAGGTCTGGCATATCCTTTTCCATCGATGGTAAAAAGGTTTGATCTTCCTCCTCTTCTGTGGATGATGTTTGTTGTTGTTGCTTTTTTTCTTCATTACTCCCGTGGTATGAGGAAACAAAGTCTTTACACTGACTTTTATGACCATGATACAGTTTGACTAGCTGACAAGTAGCACACTGTCGCATAGAGGGTATTTTTGCCATAGCCACTTGCTTATGGTGATCATAATCTGTACATGGTTGCAATTCACTTAACACAGGGTCTTGAGTCCATGATTTTGGTACATGTTGCCAGATTTCTTTCACTGCATTTGCTGCGACATAATAAATGAATGATTTTGGAAGAGCCAATAATTCTTCTTTAGTAAAACTGTCTAGTTTCTTTTTACACACAAAGAACTTTCCAATCGCTTTATCGGTAGCATCCCCTTTCTCCATGGTATCACGTTGATATTTACACGTCGCTTGTAGAAATCTCACTGGTGTCATTCACAGGTAAACCTTTTGTTTTAATTTTATTTAACAACTCCCAGCAGGCATTGGTGGATAGCCAATGAAACAATTGCCACACCTGTGCCAAGGCTTTATGGGTAATATTGTCACAGGGGCAGCGATCCATGAGTGTTTGCAGCGATGGACAGCCCATGTCCATTAAATCGATACATTGACAGTAAGACGCTAAAAATGGTTGTAGCCATTGACGTTTTTCACTACCTTTCACAAATATTACATGGGCAGAAGACAAGTGGGCTTTCATGACCATGTCCAGGTGCTTATATGAAATGGTTCCTCGCTTCCAGTCTAGTTGCATATGAGTTTCAATCCACTGGGTTTGTTTACAGTCTTTATCACACAACAAATCAAACGCATAAGGTGGTTTAAACACCAAATGAGTAGCTTGTGATATCCAAAAAGTGGAACAATCGATGATGGCCACTTCTTTAAATATAAATTTGTTATCTCCAATTTTAAACCCTTGACAGTCGACAATCAGTGTACGCAACATGTTCACTCTTGTCTGGATCAAGTCCAACTGACTACAGACTGACAATTGTTCAGTAAGGTGTACCCATGTCATTTACTTACATTCCATTCTAGTAAAAGAAAAGAAAAACATCGAGTAGTCACTATAGAGGTTAGGATATGACAGGGGGGCATAAGAAATAATAATATAACAACAACAACAACCAATTTTTTTTATTTCATTATTTTATTAGCATAACAAGTTTTACATTCTTTTTTCATTCTAGGATAGAGGCGGTACCATTTCATACAACAAAAAAGTCTTTTGTGTTTATAGTGTCCATAACACCGATGATATCCCAATGTCTCTAAACTGGATGTTTTTGACTGTGAGCTGCTCACTGAAGCACTGCCGGCACCATAAAGTCCACACGTATCATAACTTTTTTCATCACTCAGAGGCATGAGTGAGGGGTAACTTGAATGACAGGGTATATTACCCACCTCCATTCTGCACAGGTAGGGGCAGGCAGGTGACCAGCGCTGATGTTCCTGCATGGGTTCATCACTCTCTTGCCATTGGTCTAAGATGATGGGACAAAACACACATTTCACTTCATCTCTTCTTTTTAAATAGTAGAATCCAGCGGCTGCTAAGGCTTGAGGGTTTATAAAAGGCACCGGCCACGTCGCAAAGGTCTTGAAACGTTGTTCCTCAGATTTTAAATTCATGGATGTAACTTCTCTTGAGGCTTGAAAGCAAGACATGACTGAGTGGTTTGATGTGTGTTGACCTGCTATTTATACACTTGTCACTTGGTTGGACAGTGGATAATAGTTGACTTGTTTGTGATGAATAATCAAACAGTAGGCCGTGGTATTGGCTGGAACATTGTCATGCGTTTCAAAATCTAGTCGAATGTCAATATTGAATGGTTTGACAGACTCTTCCAAGTAGGAACAGTCAAAGACAATCAGTGGCGCCCTTGTCTTAAAAGCTTGGGGTGACAACATTGGACAATTCTCTTTTTGATAATACGACCATCTAAATTTAGAAAACAAGTCGTACAGGGGGGCAAACTTATTTTTTGAAAAATCTAAATCCAGCCCTTCATAGGGAAACACAGCACCGTTGAGGAAAAGACGTGCATTTCTCAATTGCAGGTGATCAAATTGCGTGACATCTTTGGTTTGTTGATACTTGCGATTCGTTTGAAAACCCACGATCAGGTAGAGAGGTCTCTCTGTATAGCGGGCTGTTTTTATAGACCAACTGTGTGTGTTGGTGGTGGGCAATAACGGGTACTCATGGAGTGCCCAGCTTCTAAATTCCATGGGTAGAGGTATATCTCTCTTTACCATTTTGAGTATGTCCAGTTTTTTGCTATCGTTAAGGGTCACATGAGGCACTTTCCATAGCAGGCGTTGTAGTTGAATTTTTGAATCAATGGGGGCATTGTCGACTCCCTTGAGTGCATTATTATCACTCCTGTCTCTCACTAGATAAAGCACTTGTCTTGCGTTGACCACAATGCGCTGGTGATCTTCAGCAAAGCCTAAAATCAGTTTAAGAGGTAAATATCCAGTGAAGGTGCCATCGGTGTGTACCATCCAGTCATTGGTCGAGTCAGGGCACCAACCCGCCATGCAAAGTGTTTTAGCTTCTTCCTCACTATAAGAGGGATATAGTTTCATGACACTGGAAATACCCACATTTCGAGTGCTATCCACCACGATATCGTTAATGACATATCGTACTTCAGAAAACAGGAAGGCAAAAGCATGGTTGGCTAACTTGGATGTAGTGGGTGTAGAACCATCGGCTTTGGTGAGTCGACCTTCAATCTGAATAACACTTTCATGCGGTAGGGTGTAAATATCTTGGTTGTTGATAACAAATTGAATTTCATCATTGTTATTGAGTCCAGGTGTTTGAGCTTGATAAGAATGCAGATCAATTCTTACCACTCCTGGTTGCTCCTCGATGTGGTTCGCTACCTCTAGAATAGAATTCATCGCTGGGGTTAATGTGGTAACCCAAATGCTGTAAAATCTGCTTGTTCTGAGATGTTAACGTGTATTCACGTGGTAAACAACTAACACCATTCCTAGACGGTGCTGTTGCTTTATATACAAACGTCATAGTGGTTTTAGCACCAACTTGTAAGTCACTGGTGTGGTAGAATCTAGATCAATGAGTTGTTGCTCTCTATTGATCAGTCTTAATGTTATATTACTAATACCATCGACAGCCACAGAGTGAAAAAGCACCACTGGAGGGTTTTCACGAATACTATAACCATTGGGCGATGTTATAATAAAGTCATAAAGCGAATGCGACGGTTCTTGATTGGTGTACACTTGACTAATAATATTACACGTCACCGACACATGATGGTCCTCAATGAATTTCACTTCATGGTCTGATTCATGTTTTTTGTTGGGCTCTAACACACGTGGTTTAAATCCTAGTAATGGACCAATGGAATCGGGGTGAGTTTTAAAGTCAATTTTGAATGTAGAAAAAATACTGCAGTGATGAGTGTTGGTATTTCCTACAAGTTCAAACTTGCGCGTTCCATCGAGAAATGACTTTAAACCATATTCATTGATCAACACCACATAAATGTGTTCATAAATGTCATCTATCGTATATCCACCAGAGTTCAGGGTGAGCACAGAATCATCATAGTAAAACTTGTTATTCACATTTTCACGTATGTTGTATATTCGATTGTACGTTTCAAGAGAAACAAGTCCTAAACCATAAGGTTTTTCACTCAATTCGATAGGTGGGTAAAAGTCTAGACTCACTTCAGGTCCACGTCCATGCAGTGTAAACGTCTTACTTTCCGCCGACATACTGTTGACGTTTTTGCTTATGTTGCGTCTTATATAAAAAAATTAAACACAAACGTCCACACTGTTGGCTGTTAAACGTTTGCTCACGTTTCACATTATAATATATTTTGATCCTGTTTCCAAAATAGGCCACTAGTTCCATGGGCGGGGGCAAATTCCCAAAACTGTCAAAGTACCATACAGTAGATCCCTCTTTGACATAAGCTACATAATGTGTTCCAGGTCCTCGGTGATCATCCAAATTGATAACAGCACATTCATGTTTCCCGGGTTGTGAGGGTAATTGGTTTCGCATAAACACACCTCGAAAATGAGAAAGCTTCAGTTGTTTAGCATAGCTTTCCACTTGCTGATGCGTCAGGGCATGTCTTGCTATGGTTGAGGTTAAAGATTTTTATTTTATTTCGAAAAGGTGAAATTCCAAATCCTTGTTGATAAAAGGCTGGCTTCAAATTGACATTTCTAGCCCCCATAGCAATGGCCTCCATTGTTTCATTGTGTCGCTGACTTTCATTGAGTTGTTGCTTGCCCTGTTGCACGGCTTTAATGGTTTTTGCCACTGCACTGGCGCCGCCTAAAAGTGAACCTAGAGCAGCCAGACCGCCGAATAATGCAGGTAAAAATCCCGCTCTTTTGGGGACGGGGATCACTCGCCCTTGTTTTGAACCCTGTCGCTGACGTTTTGGAATGACATGTCTCTGTGCTACTCGAAGAGCTTTCCTTATGGTCAACACATTATTTTTTCTTTTTTTCTTTCGTAAGGGCTTGTCCACGAATGTCATAAGCCCAGGCTTTGCCAAGGACAGGCTCATATTTTTTGTCTTTCTCACCACATATCTTTGTTTCACCATGATGATGATGATGACCAACAACCTTTCACAAGAAAGTTTAAGTCACAACTAACATTAGATTGTTATTTCATGGCTGTATATTCCAATTCTACATAAAGTGGGAAATCATTTATGGTTTTTCCAGCTTGCTTTTCATTCCATGTCAACAGGAGATGAAAGGATAATTCGTCTCCTGCATTGACCATTTCATGGTTATGGACCAACATCCTATGACCATTTATCTCTATTTGTAAATGGTTCTCATCAGGTATGGCATATTTGATGTGAATGGTTCCATTATAGTGTAGTCGATAGTGGCTTAAACCCGAAGCAAGCACATAGGTCAAGTGCTGGTCATGAACTAGCGGTATATGGTTTCTCTCATTCACAGGTTTTACATTTGTCAAATGCACTAAAAATACAGATGGGATAAATTTATAAAGCCTTTTCATTTCATAGGTCACGTATCGCTTGGTACAGACATCATTATCTTCTTGTGGGTCTTCCACGTGAATAATGCGGTGATGATTAGCGCTATAGCCATCCACCGTAAGCTGAGGCACTTTATCATAAAACTCATACACCTTGTTATCCACATACTTTTTTGTAGTAACGTCTGTAGACACTTGAGGATGTTTTACATGAGTTAACCGCTTTCCTTTAAAGTCATAATCTCCTTGTTTTGTGCGTGGCACTACTGACCTATCCACATAGTGTTTATTAGCAGGATCTGTTTCTTGTTTAGGATCATGTATGGGAACAGACCTAGCTTTGACCATCAACGCACGTCCAAAGACATCCATCGTCAACCTGTAATACGAGTCTACTGTTTCTATGACGAGGCTCGGTGCGATGTATATAGACAGCCTGCTAGCCTCTCTAAGCCTTAGTTGAAATGAAGCTAATTAAGCAGCAAGAGTCATTCCCTGTGAGGGACATGGTTTCCCATCTCTGCCCCACATCACGTGAACAACGCCATGGTTCACTGTTTCCATCTTCCATTCGCTGCATCATTGTGGGACCTTCCGGCTGTGGAAAGACCAATCTTTTGCTGACACTTATTACAGCGCCCAATGGTCTGTGTTTTCAAAATATTTATATTTTCGCAAAATCTCTCTACCAACCCCTCTACGTGTTTCTGGATCAAGTCATGTCTGGATTAAAAAATGAGAATATGGGGTATTTTATATTTTCCACGCAAGAAAATGTTATTTCACCGGATGAGGTAAAGCCTGATTCACTCATGATTTTCGATGATGTATCCACTGAACGACAAGGTATCATTCAAAGCTATTTCAGCATGGGTCGACACAAACATATCGATTGCTTCTATCTTGGACAAACGTATTCTAAAATGTCCAAACAGTTGATTCGTGACAATGCCAATGTCATTGTTTTATTTCGCCAGGACAAGAGGAACAGTCGTTACATTTATAATGAACATGTGAATCCGGATATGACCTTTCAAATGTTTACAGAATTGTGTGGCAAGTGCTGGAACACACAACGTCATGCCTGTTTAGTGATTGACAAACAAAGTGAACTCAACCAAGGGCGGTATCGCTTAGGGTTTGATCATTTTATTGCTATTTAAGGCACTGTATCATTCCCTCTCAAGTCATTTGTCGCGACATCATGGCGTTAGCAGAGAGTCAATTGAAAAAGCATATTATTAGAGCAAAAAATACTATTCGCCAAAAGTTTCGTCAATTGAAACGATCGCGTGCGGATCATGCTTTGTTTATTCAACAACATTTAGCACCTCCGCTAAAAGCTATGTTGAAACCCTCTATCAAGCCATCTGAAACGCTACCTACCGTTTCACAAGCCAGTCAGACGCACCACGAGGACTCTGAGGAAGAGAAAGAGGAAGATGAAGAGGAACAGGAAGATTTAACTAGTGTTAGCGAAGTTGAGGATAATGAGGAACAAGTGTTTACGCCTCAAAAAAAGGCATCACCCCTTGCAGAGTTTTTAAGAAAAAGGAAATCCTTGGCCATGGTCGAAACCCCTTGCCCTTCCAGATCGTCTCCATTTTCACAACTCTTGGCCACTCCTCAACATAAAGCTCAACTGAAAAACATTTTAATAAAATATTATGGATCAACACTGGAACCCTATTTCACCAATCTATTTGTTGGAAACACAGATACCACATATGGCGTTCGCTATGAGAATGATAGTTTTAAAATTGGTGATTCATCGATTAAATTTAGTTGTACTAAAGCTGTCATTAAAAAGATCAACTATAAATTAACACCAGGACTGTTAAAGCTACTATTCTCTAGGACTCCCTCATCTCAAGATTATACGTCAGAGGACCTTATTAAATATAAATCCATTTTATTGGATACCCATGCTCACAAAAGACAGTATGATCCCACTCAACAAGTGAATGCTAATATATCCCAAAAATATAAAACCATCATTGCAAAAATGTTCCCCACTAGTCAAAGTGGTCGTCGTAAAGTGTCCGCTTCAGGGTTGACATTTAAACCATTAAAACCCCTTGTGGATGTTACCTACTGGCACAATCCAAATAAACTCGTCCAGCGACTACAGCTGTTGCATGCTTCACGTCAAGCCGGCCATACTGGTCACGATTGGGAAATTCAAGAAATTGAGGAAGAACTTCGAAATGCCAAAATTATTGTTTAAGCCCTCACCCATTAAAATGGGTATTGCTCACGAGTTGCATCGTCCAGCTAGACGTCACTATCAGCGACTCAAGGTGATTTCACAGGGTGTGGATGAACTTTGGCAAGCAGACTTGGTTGAAATGATTCCCTATGCTAGCGTTAACGATGGTGTACGCTATATGTTGACGGTCATTGGTGTTTATTCCAAAATGGCGTTTGTTGAACCTGTGCGTCGCAAGTCTAGTCCACTAGTTACCAAAGCCTTTCAACATATTATTCAACAATCCAAACGTCAACCTCAGCTGCTACAAACCGACCAGGGAAAAGAATTTTTCAACAAAGATTTCTCCAGTTTTCTCAAATCTAAGGATATTCACCATTACACCACGTACAGCAATCTCAAAGCCAGCGTGGTCGAGCGGTTCAACCGAACATTGAAAACCCATATGTGGAAAGCGTTTACCGCTCAGGGCACTTATCGCTGGTTGGACTTGTTACCTGAGTTAGTGTCACGTTACAACGACACCAAACACAGAACCATTGGGACCAAGCCACGACTTGCAACTAAAAATATTCCACAACTGGATAAACTGTTTAACCCCATAAAAACAGCAGACCCTAAACGCCATCGCCTTAACATTGGGGACCATGTTCGTGTGAGCAAATTCAAGTCCGTCTTCGACAAGGGCTACACACCAAATTGGGGGACTGAACTATTTCGAATTCGTCAAGTCAACCTGAACAGTCCAGTCACCTATTTACTCGAGGACCTCAACCATCAACCCATAAAAGGCAGGTTTTATCTTCAAGAACTTCAAAATACAGCGTTTCCTAAACATTACCTTGTGGAAAAAGTGTTGAAACAAAAAGGAAATAAGCTATATGTAAAATGGTTGGGATTTAGCTCAGCCTTTAATTCTTGGATTAATAAATTACATGTTGTGTGAACCTGTGTGTCTTGTATTTATTTATTTACTCTTGTTGTACTTAACCTACAGTCCTATGTACAGTCCTCAGCTATACATGTATTATGAGCAATACATATTTCTTTCTCTCTTCACCTGTGTTCTCTCTTACACTAACTCTCCCCCCTTCACCTCCCACCACTGTCAAAACAGGTTGTGACTTGTTAGCTCTTATCGTGCACGTGTACAGGTGAACACCTGTGTGTTAGATCATATTACACATGAACTTGCATTTTCTCACGTATGAAGCAAAACAGGATGTGACTTATTTCACAAGGAGGACGGTAATAAGGTCATTTCACACGTGTTCACATGTATTTCGTCCCTTTCATAGCATTATCCCATTATAGTAGTGGGGGGATTTGTGAACAACGTCAATTCAACACACACACACAAATGTAGTTAGGCCCTTTAACATAATTTAAATAAATTCATGGGCTAGTCCGTAGGAACCAGGCCAAAGGGACCCGTCCAAAGGGATCAGTCCAAAGGGACAAGGACTCGTCCACAAGGACTTGTCCACAAGGACTCGTCAACAAGGACCCGTCAACAATGACTCGTCAACAATGACCCGTCCACAGGGACTCGTCAACAAGGAACCGCTCCCCCACCCTCTTCAAAAGCCATGAGTGGGCATGCTAATTCATAGTGGCTTTCCACCGCACACATGTCTCTTGTGTAGAACAACTTTTCATTCCATATTAGCATTCAAACTCTCACATGTTGCAATTGGAAAGAGAGATTCTCAAAAAAAATACAATTTCACCCCCTAGTAGGGGTAGGTTTTATTTTGGGGTTGAAATATGTTGTCCATTGGAAAGGGCGTGTCAGCCCGAGTTCAATGACACCTCATTTGTTAAAATCCAACCATAAGTTCGAGAGATATCGCACCGCCGTCATCTTGTGTGGAGGGTGTGGAGGTGGAGGGTTTTGAACCCCCACAAAACCACTACTTACAGTGATAAGTTAAAAACTGTGGAAAACTTTCATCTCCTTGTCACAGAGCAAGAAAACCATTTTTAGAACCTCTTAAAGCTGGGGCTCCATCTGTGGTAATGCTTAAAAGCTTTTGGATAGGTATTTTCTCTGACAAGATGAGTTGTTTCACAGCAAAAAAATACATCTTCTCCTCTTGTATGGCCTTTCAAAGAAATTACTTTCAAGAGTTCTTCTTTGACAGTAAAGTTATTAAAAACTATCCTTATAAAAACTGCCAACTGTGCAGTACCTGTTGCATCAATGGATTCGTCTAACTGCAATGAAAAATGACAACACTCCTCAAAGTCTGTTTTCAATTGAGAGAAAACATCACGAGACATTGTTTCAACTTTTCTTGTGACCGTTCTCGACGAAAGTTGAAGCGATTCGATGGCAGTCACTATTTCAGACTTGTTCTTGAAATTATTAAACTACTCATCAGCAGCTTCTCGAAATGCTTCTTTTATGAATTCGCCGTCTTCAAAGGGTTTCCCCCGTTTCACCAATACATTCGAAACACGATACGAAGCAAGGGTGGCAGCAACACTTCTATCCACTGGTTTAGTGAACATATTTTGCTGAACACTTAACTGATTTATAAGTTTCTTGATTTTTTTCTTTCCTCATTTCACTGCTTAAAGGAAACTCTGCATTCACACATGGGTGCATAATTTTGAAGTGTCACTCGATGTTTGTCTTTTTCACGAATGCAATTGTAGCCTGACACAACAAACACGTATATGTGCTATTTCTTTCCGCTACGAAAAACTCGTGTTCCCATTCGGAATGAAAATTATAAACTTTACGTTTTTTTAATATGCTACTCATTATGCATCAAGTGTCGTTGGACTACGTACGCAATTATGTTCTTGATACAAGATCACGTTCGAATATAGTCACAAGCTATCTCGTCCACACACTATAAAAACACGAACGTTAGCAGTTCACAGTAACGACACCAAAGAAGTTAATAATGTAACCACAATAAACAGTATGAGGCACGAAACTCACCGCCTATTAATTTGGAAGAAGCTTTCTTTCAAATTACACACCGCCTTCTCCAGACACGTACCGAACCAATACAACACATTGCATAAAGATAAATGAAACAGTGTAGAGACAAGTGGCGCGCAAGTAGCGGCTGTTTGAACTAATGCGAGAAAAACAATCTGAGGTTAAAGGTGGATGTTGTCTCCCAAAATTTTAATAATCGCACCCCGTGAGGTTAACGAACAGCTGATTCCTCACCTCAAGTTAATATGCAATTGGCAACTCAAACTAACACTTGTGGCGCTGCGGTCGTCTGGATAAGTAGGGTAAAATTACTCAATAACACGCGTTTGATATGGAACACTTTTTATTTTTCGGTTATAATCAGTAAATATGGTCCCTAAAATAATGACAGTGTTATTTTCAATTGTATATATGTATAACTGTGCGATACACGTGATCTAATTTGTGTGTTCCACTGGATTTTATGTGTCAATTGCATATTATCAAGCATCGGTTGTCTGCTGGTATTTGTTTTTGTGCATTTCGAGTCATGGCGCTGTTACGTTTAAAAGCTATATTTGAGTTTGCTCACTGTACCATAGACTCTAGAAATTATTTGCTGCTTGGTAGGGCGAAGGGATAAGTTTAACTTGTATTAAAACTCGGGGTAGACAGGTATTGCTTGATTTGAATGGTAAGTATTTACCCTGCGAAGTCAAATTAGGCCTATATGACTCGTAGTTGAATGGCTCGGATATCGCAGAGCGAGGTGATGACGGTTGGTAGGGTTATTGGAAATGAACTAGGGAGCGGGAAAGGATACCTGACTGATGAAGCTTGGCTGCCCTCGGCTGGTGTAGGCCTAGGCTTGGCTGTCTTGGTACGGCTTGGCTCGGCGAGACTGTGCTTGGCTGTCTAGGTGCGGCTTGGCACGGCGTAAGTGAACAACCCGTCCTGTCGTCAGTGAGTGTAGTGGTGAGTGGTCCAACCTGCTCTTGTTGCCCGTATTTATTTGGTATCGTCACCTTTCGGCTATTGCTATTTGCATCTTTTGGAAAGTGACGAAAACGTATATCCGCAGCCCTCTTATACATCGACTTACAGCCGTAAACTGAACAATATACTTTGCTTTTACTCATTTTGCACTCTTATCAACGAGTAAAACTTATTACTTATGTATAATCACGAAGAATTTACCACGATCTGCTTACCAATACAAGAAACCATATACAAACAGTCACCACGTGACAAATGTACCCTACTTCGTAAGTTTCTCATTTTTACCGCTAGATGTCATATCAGATAGCTGGAGTTGCCAATGAGAGTGAAACGCGAATTATGATCCGTGTCATCCTGGCTTGTTATTGGCTGGCAATTATTACCAGTGGTTTTAACCTGGGTTAGGTTTGGCTACAGTTTGCGGTTACACTCGCCAAAACGAAATTGGTTAAGAAAAATTACCGTACTATATGGCGGCGAAAGATGTATTGGAATTGATATGGTGAATAAATATTGGTATTGGAATTGATATGGCGAATAGATGATGATGTCGACCAGATGTGTTTCCTACAATATATAGAGGGCGAAACTAATTTAAAAAATATCGCAGTGGCTCTGAATGCGTCAAGAGATCGGACACAAGACCTTCACTGTAGGCCTATAGCCTAGCGAATATTGGATATCGTTGTACAGTGAAACTGATTTTCATATTCATTTTAGGGTGACTCACGAAACTTTCCACAGTCACAGTAGGGTGCTCATAAGGAGGACAAATGGTAGTTAGGAAATAACTGGAATTTAATATGGTAGTATTTGGCAAAAGAAGGCTCAATGGTGACCATAGCCGATCGCTTCAACTGCGGAGGTACGGGTTAAATTCCTGGCTCTGTCAAGAAATTTGAATTGTGGAGTGGGGGCTGGAACGGGGTACATTCAGCCTCGTGAGGCTAAACCGAGGAGAAGAGGGTTCAATTCCTACCTTAGCCATCCTGGAGGTGGGTTTTTCCGAGGTTTCCCACCTCTACTGAAGGCAAATGCTGGGATAGCCACTGCCAACTCCTTCCCAATCCTATCCCCAATTTTCAAATTAAAACATACTCTGGTACAGCCATCACAATAACATATGGAATGAGCCAAATTCCACAAAAAAGACAAAATGGCGGATATGTAAAAGGTTTATATTCTAAACGTAAGCAAAATTAAGAAATTACGCAGGTTTACCGAGGATTACGCGAGTGACTAAAGTGTTAAATATAGTGTGAATAGTGTAGATAAAATACGTAAGAGAAATACAATACGGTACATAACTTGTTAAAAGAGAAGACATATAACATTTAATATCATGACGGTCAACTGTGCTCCATGCGGCAAAAAGATCAAGAACAATCAGCAAGCTGTAGGATGTGATGGTGAGTGTAGACGCTGGTTCCATGTAACATGCATGAAAATGAGCAAAGACACGTACCAACAATTCCGGAAAGATGATAGTTTCAAATGGTCATGCAATCGTGAAGACTGCCTCCCGCAACCTAACCTCAAAGAGGTTATGGCATCATTTTCCCAGAAACTTGAGGAATCTCTTTCGGCGATGAGAGAAGAAAACCACGAGGTAAAAAAACTAGCAACTTTCTTATCAGAAAAGTATGATGAACTCCACCGGGAAATTGAAACTCTGAAGAAAGAGAGAAAACCGCCAAGGACGCAGAAATGGCAGGATCTAGAGCTATCAACGAATTGGAGGAACTAAAACAGTACCAGCGCAAGAACAACTTGTTAGTATATGGAATACCCACTGAAAGAAAGGAGAATGTATTTCACAAAATCTCGGACATTGGCAAGGCGTTAGGAGTTGAAATCGCCAGGGCAAACATAGACGCAGCTCACCGCCTCCCGTCAACAAAGCCTGGGCCTCAACCGATAATTGTGAAATTGAATAATAGGTGAAAGAAGGAAGATATTCTCAGTAGCAGAAGACAAAAGAAGACCCTGAAGACGAGTGAGATTGGTTACGTGATGGTGGTAATATATATATATATATATATGTATATATATGAACACCTGACTCCAAGAAATGAAACCATTGCCAAAAAGTGCCGTGAATTGAGACAACAGGGAAAAATCTTTGCAACTTGGGTCAGAGACTGCAAAATATACATTCGGAAATATCAAAATGGTCCCTCAAAGCTTATATCAAGTGCTGAAATATTGGATGAACTCGCCCTCTCAAACTAAAATCCATGTAACTTAATAGTAAGATATCTACTGATTATCCCATATGGAACTAGAATTACAGAAATTAAATTTTTTAGGTAATGCAAATAATAATACACTAGAGTCAACCGAGAGTAACAGTAATACACTTAGCGATTATTATAAAATTAAGGACAGTAAACAGATAATAACCGATACCAGTACAATAAAATGCGTACACATAAATGCACATAGCATAAAAAACAAGTTCGATGATATCCAAATAATTTTAGACAGAATCAAAGGAGTAGATGTCCTAGCAATCTCAGAAAATTGGTTAACAGAACAAACAAAAATGTTTTTCAATATTAAGAAATATGCTGCATATCACATAGTTAGAAAGCAAACTGGAGGGGGAGTATCTTTGTATATTTCAAACAAATGTAGCAGTACCCTTGTAAAGGAAATAAATTCCACCCACAGCATACTGCATATTACTGTAAGAAAAGGGCATCAAGAATACAATATAATCACTGCTTATAACCGTCATAAAAGCAACATTCCACACTTTCTAACTGATCTCGAAGTAATTATTAGTTCTTACTCAACGAATCCTGTTATAATACTAGGTGATATGAATATCGACCTATTATTTGGGGACAGATATACTAGTAGTTATATTAACCTAGTCAAATCATACGGTCTAGTCTTATGTAATACAAAATATCCAACTCGTGTAACACAAAGTAGCTCTACTCTAATTGATCATGTATTGGTAAACGACTGTGACAAAATATGTAATGTCTATAATATTGATAATGATTTGAGCGATCACCATTTACTAATCTGTGAAATGAGAAACAAAAAGATAAACAGGAACTCAATATGTGATGGTAGGCCAATAGAAAAAGATAAAATAAACTACAAAAAACTTAATAAATATTTAGTAACTCAAGAATTTATATGCAATGAAACTAACATCAATGACTACTACAATAAATTTTGTGATTTTATTAATAGAGGAATAGAAGCCTGTACTATGAAATATACGAATAAGGAGCCAAGTGCCCACCAATAAAACCTTGGATCACACAAGATCTTTAGCACTAATACACAGGAAAGATAAGATATATACAAAAACCAAAGTTAAAAAACCATCTGCAGAAATTTTAGAAGAATATAAAATTATTAGCAGCCAAGTTACAAAACTTAAGAGAAACCTAAAAAGAAACTACTTTGACCAAAAAATTCAAAATGCAAATAATCAGAGGGAAGTGTGGAGTGTTGTTAATGAGATGTTAAATAGGCCAAAGAAGGGGTAAAATGAAATTGTCAAACTTATAGTCGACGGCAAAAATATCGAAAAAATGGAAAATATATGTGATGAAATTAATAAATATTATGTCAATATTGCTAACAGTATATGGGAAAATCAAGGAAACGGTTCTACCTCGGACATTACAGGCTATAAAAATACTACTAGCACTAAGACAATCTTTATGTTACCTACTGATGCTAATGAAATACAATCAATTATAAACTCCCTAAAACACAAAAACAATATAAGTGAGGACAACACTACTAATGTCATGCTACAATTGTCTTGAGGGCCTTACACCATATCTTGTCAAAATAATAAATATTTCACTGCTGACTGGTATATTCCCCGATGCCTGTAAAGTCTCTAGGGTGGTCCCGATCTACAAAAAAGGAGACAAAACCCACCCATCAAATTACAGACCCATTAATATTATATCTGCCATCAGCAAGGTTCTAGAAAGCGTTGTTAAACGAAGACATGGATTTCTTTATGAAAAATGTTTACTTTGCAAACTGCCAATATGGGTTTATTTGAAATAGAGGAGCTGATAGTGCTATTTTTGAAGTAGTAACTGATGTAGAAAAGGCATTAGATGATAACAAACTAGCTGCTGGTGTACTAATTGACCTTCAAAAAGCCTTCGATCTGGTTAACCATAAGATTCTCCTTAGTAAACTAGGATTGGTTCAAGAACTACCTCACAAACAGAAAACAATATGTTGCAATCGATAATGTAAAAGGATCTCAAATGAGAATTGACACAGGAGTACCTCAAGGTTCTGTCTTAGGACCAATTCTTTTCTTGGCCTATATTAATGATATAGTATTATTAGAATTGAAAGGCAAGCTTAAACTAATTGCAGATGATATTTTTATACTCTATCTGGGAACATCTGAACAGGAAATTATGCTAAATATTAATTATGATCTCAATAAGCTGGTGGATTTGTTGAGAGCACACAAAATGGTTATCAATATCACTAAAACAAAATATTTATTCTTCCATAAACCATCATTCAAGATTGAGACCACAAACATAGTCAACATAGCCAACAAAGAAATAGAAAGGGTTAAATCGGCAACATACTTAGGTATCACACTAGATAGTACACTAACCTGGGAAAATCATGTAGAAAATGTAAAACATAAAATCAGCCCTATAATTGGTATTATTTTCAGATTAAGATATAGCTGTCTTACTAGCCAACAATTGAAAAATATATGCTTTAATCTGATACATTCACATCTAAGGTACATGAATTTCATAAGGGGGTATTGTAAGAAGGAGCTGATAAAAGAAATTGAGATACTCCAGAAACGTGCTATAAAATCTATCTTTGTATTTCCTTGGCTCACACCCTCAAATGAATTACACTCAAGAACTAAAATTATGCCACTGCAAAAACAAATAGCTATGTCAGCAACAGTATTTGTATACAAATTAGAAAACAAATTGATACACACACAAATCCATTTTACCCATGCAAATGACATTCATCATTATGCAACAAGAGGAGTAAATCGAATATTCACCAGCCATTCCCAATCCATTAAATTTGGAACTAAAGGAATTATGTCCTCTATAATAAAGGAATACAACTCGCTACCATTAGGCATAAGGGAAAGTTTCTCAATAAAAACATTTAAGACGAAAACAAAAGACTTCCTATTAAGGAATGAATAGCTCATATCCAATAGCCTTAAGCAATGCAATGTATCATACCGAATCATCTCTGTAAAGTTAGTCACTAGCAATCTAATATAAGTAACTATTAAACTAAACAATATAATGTTACAAAAATGATATATATATGCCATGCTGTAACTATGTTACTTGATTGTCCCTAACACGTGCTCAGGCTCATTGGGACCTATGTAAATAAATAAATAAAAATACAAAAAATAAGAAACAGCAACAACTGATGACATTCGTAGCGCGCTACGTACGCTATAAAAAGAGCCACCATAATCCTTAAAAGAGCGTAGATAGATAGATAGATAGATAGTTTTATTATTTCCATTTGATCAAATACATGTATACAATACATACTCGAATTCAGCCCAGCTAAGGACTTTTGACCGAGCCGACTTGTGCACCATTGGAAGGAAAAATTGGAAATTTGGAATTAAAATAATTTAATAAATATATATGTATTATGGGATGCAAATGATGCAGAATGAAAGTATGTTGGAGAATTTTGAAGCATTTTGAGGAATTTATTATTTGGAAATATTCTGGTGAATGAGATTTTAACTAAGGAAGAGTTCGATCATTCGAAGCTGGAAATTGTACAAAGCTTCATGTTTGGCACTAGAAAACCAGTTTTGGTTAGCAAGGCGATCATAACAAAGCGATGCACACGACCCGTGGATAAGAGGCTAGACCCAGGAGCCTTTTTCAGAATATTTCAACAGCCAATCAAATAAAAGCACATGATTTTTGTGGGAATCGCTTTTATAAAAATTTGGCAGATATAAAGAGAAATAAACACATCTACTACAGGTGTAGAATGCAATATGAAATTTATTTGGTTGAAAAGAAATATACATTATTGAATAATAGAGCAAATATGAGTATATTTCTATTAAAATACATGTGTGTCTAGCAGTGACACGCGCCGCGTAGAGGAGAAGCGTGGCTTGACAGAGATAAGAAGCAGAAGACATCTCAAGGTAGAACAACCGTTTGATCTAATATCTGTAGTTTTGCTGTAATAGTAGAAATCCATTTTTGGAGTGACCAACTTCATTTGTAGTAATTCTTATCGTTATTCTGTTTTAATAGCTTAAATTTTAGAGTTCCATTGTAATGTCTGATACTTATTTAACTTAGATTTGAGTTTCTCGTAATTTTTATTTTTGAAGGAAACGTTGTAAGATTCCCACTTTCGAACGATACTCGTTTTATAAAAGGAAAATCCACACACGAAAGTACTAAGAAGTTAGATAGAGAGAGATAGATAGAGAGATAAAGTTGTCAGCGGCAGTTAAGTCTGAGATGAAGGGAGAGTCAGCATTAGCTCAGTCAGTTACTAAAGCCAGTATATCCTTAGTCCAGGAGGAGTGTTGGAAATCTCAAGAGAAAGTACAGGAAGAAATAAGAACGGCACAAGAGAAAACTCAAGAAGAAAATGGAAAGGCTAGAGAAGAAGACAGAGCAGTTCGAGTGGAAGCTAGAAAGGTGCAAGAAGCTATAAGGAAAGCCCAAGAAGAAGCCAAGTTTGCACAAGAAGAGGCCAGATTAGCACAAGAGAAGGCACAAGAAGAAGTGAGACAGATACAAGAGGAGGCGAAACAAACACAGGAAGAAATTAAGAAAGCCTTAGAAAAAGCCCAGGAGGAAGGAAGATTAGCTCAGGAGCAAAGCAAACTAGCTCAGGCTGAAAGTAGAATTGCTGTAGACCAAAGTAGGAAAGCTCTGGAAGAGACCAAATCAGCTTTCAATCAAGTGAAAGAAGATGTGGCCTCTACCGAGATGGAAATAAGCTCACTTAGAGAGGAAGTTAGTCAAAAGGTAGTAGAAGCTAGAGTCCAATGTAATGACAACATTATTAAGCTAGAAGGAAAGATACAGGAAAGCATAGGGAAAGCCACAATAGAGCAGCTTAAATACAATGATTCCATGTTAGGTTCCCAGAAGGAACTCACGGATAAGCTCAGTGACCTTAACATCACTGTTGGTAATTTAGAAGGTAAGTTGAAAGACCAACAGAGATAGGGATTACATGCAGGAATTGCATGGTAAGATATTGCAGGATGTTAATCAAATAGAGAAAAATTTGGATAATTTGAAATTAGAACTGTATTAGCATATAGAGGAAAGTAGAAAATCGAGCATTACCGAAATGAGAGGTATTGTAAATAAAACGGAATCGGGAATAAGTGAAGAATTGAACGTTATCCGAGCGACAGTAAACGAAATAAATCTTGATCTCGCGAAAGTAAAATCCAGTCAGGAAAGCGAACTACGTGATATTAGTAGCAAACTCAACGCACTTACTTTAGCAGAACCACGCGATCATGAAGGTTTAAAGGAAGAGATAAGATTAGGAATGCAACGGGATATTACTCATTTTTTCCTAAGTAGAGAGGAGAGATACAAAGAAGAATTAGGAAGACTTAGTAAACCAGAAGAAAGAATCGAAGAAGACACGGAAAGCATTTTTAGTCGAAGACAGGAGCGGCCACATATGATGCAAAACCGGAGCGTATTCAGAGGGAATATGCAGGACTGGGAGGATTCTATGACCAAGGAAGCCATAGAAATAACCAGAACGTTATCGTAATAAGGAATATTGACGATAAGCCAACTCGTTTCAGCGGAGTAGGAAACATCACAGCAGTCGAATTTCTTAGAGACCTGAAACATTATCTCGATGATAATCGCATACCAAGGGACCGAGAAATGCGTGTAGTTGAAACGTATCTTGAATTTGAGGCCCTAAATTGGCATAGAGCTTTTAAATACACGTACACCAATTTCGAAGAGTTTGCGGATGCTTTACAACGCAGATTTTGGAGTTTAGAGATGCAGCAGGACATTAGAGCTGAGGTATACTCTAAAAAATATGTGCACTCTACCCCTACGCGTTATGCAACGTTCTTTACATCGCAACTTGCAAGGCTTCAGTATCTGGATCCACCATTGGCTGAGACAGAACTGATTCATGCAATATCGAGACAGATGCCAAATGATGTCAGAAGACATTTAATTGCGGCAGATGTGAAATCTCTGGAAGACATGGCAGAAATATTACGAAAGCTAGATCATGCTAGTTCCACGCCAAATGCAACGCCTAATAACAATACTAGAGGAAGACCGGAGCATAGAGAAGTTCACACCGTGCTGGTAGATCAGACACAGCAGACGGAGGAGAACCGTAGTAGACCAGGTCCTAGCAGAAACAATGCATATGGGAGGAACCGTTATGAACCGCCGTATCGCAGATTTCGAGATGGAAGGCCATACCAGGCAAGAATGTGGAATAATGGTCAGAGAAGAACAGAATACCACCGAAACAATGACGCACGGAGGTACGGCTATTACGACCGTAACATTAGAGGCACAGCAGGAGGTTATAGCCGATATAAAAATTGGAACGACGGTAAGTATGCCCGCCAACAACAACAACAACAGCAGCAGCAGCAACAACAGCCAAGACAACAACAACAACAACAACAGAGAGGTTGGCGTAATAACGAGAACGTTAGACAGTATTACCAAGATCGAGACAGGGAAAGTCAAGACTATAGAAACAGCCACATGGAAAATGAGGCAAGAAATAGTCAAGGAAGAGAAGAGGTACAACCTCAAGCCTCGAACTTAGGAACACAGGAACAGAACCTGAGCGGGGTAAAAAAAAACTCCGATTGGAAAACGGAAGTAGAGGAAGGAACAGTGTTCACCAACGATAGGCATGAGATCGCCGTGAACGAATTCTATCAGGTACAAGATGAAGATTTATTGTATGAAAGAGAGGAGCCAGAGAGAGGAAAAATAGCTAATTTACCTATTTTACAAATTACAACGGAAGGAGAGAATTTAAGGACACTCCTAGATACGGGAGCGAATGCATCTATCTTGTCAGAAAGTTGCTATAATAAGTTGAAAGATGGAAAGTCTATAATATCAATGCCAGTTTCATCTATTTAAGTTCGTGGCATATTCAACGATAAGACGATGAAATGAAGAACACAAGAATTATGAAGTTCGCTATAAAGGGTCATGCTTATGAACAAATCGTTATAGTCACGAAAAAATTAATTTCGATGCTATACTGGGGATAGATTTCATCACTAAGACAGGTGCAGTGATGGACCTAAAGAATGGCATAGTGAAGTTTAACAAGGAGAACAGCGGCGAAGCAGTTGAAGAAAGAAATGAATACGTAATAGAAAAGGAAACCACGGAAAAATATTTGGAGAAAATTATTTTGGAAGTCGAATTAGAAAGGACAGGACATTATGGTTTGAAGATAAACGATTTTGAGGTCTATGAAGGCAGATTGGAAGCATTAATTCAGGAATATTCCGATGTCTTCGATGATAAACGAGGTCTTATTAAGGGATTTAAATATGAAATTAAACTGAAGGACAATACACCATTTCAGAAGAAGCTATACCCTATTCCTGAGAGATAACAAGCAGAGGTTGCTAATCTCATGAAAGGAATGGAAAAGGATGGGATAATCCAAAAACAGGCGACGCCTTACCTGAACCCAATCACAGCAGTGAAGAAAGCAGATGGGAGTCTGCGGGTTTGCCTAGATGCTAGGGGTCTCAACAGTCTCTTGGAAAAGGAACACGACCGACCGCCTAAGATCAGAGAACTATTAAGGAAGTTCAAGGGGAAGTCATGCTTCATTGTATTGGACCTAACTTCGTCCTTTTATCAGATTGAATTAACTGAGAATAGCAAGTGTTATACAGGCTTCTTGTTCGAACAGAATAGCTTCTGTTTTGAACGCGTTCCGTTTGGACTTATAAATTCAAGCCCTGCTTTAATTAGAGCATTGGATAGCAAGCTCACAGACGAAGTGAAAGCTAACGTCATATGCTACGTGGATGATTTAATTGTTTCATCAGAAAATCCCGAACAACACCTAGTTCATTTAAAGAAACTATTGGAGAACCTGAGAGAGGTCAACATGAAAGTTAAGTTCAGTAAATGTCACTTCTTCTAACAGAAAATTATTTTCCTGGGGCATACAATTGATCAACATGGTTACCATCCAAACAAAGACAAAATTGATGCTATTTTAAGATTTCCTCGACCGAAGAAGATCCGAGACGTGCGAGCTTTCGCAGGTCTATGTCAATTTTTTAGCAGCCATTGTCCTCGTTATTCCGAAGCTATGGCACCATTGCACGAGTTATTGAAAAAGAATAACCAATGGAAGTGGGGAACAGAAGCTGAGAATGCATTTATTTTGGCAAAGCAGATGCTCAGAGATAATATCAAGCTCGAGTATCCGGACTTTGAACGTTCGTTTATTGTTGAGACGGACGCTTCAAAAGTCGGAAGCAGCGCAATTCTGTACCAGAAGGATCAAGAGGGAAACAACCATTATATTTCCTTCAACAGTAGAAAACTGAAACCCCATGAAATAAATTATTTCACAACAGAGCTGGAGGCTTTGGCAGTGATAAAGGCTCTCCATCACTGGAAGAGGATTTTAATTGGATACCAGATCATTATTAGGACAGATCACAAAGCTTTGGAATTCATGCTCAAGTCAGATTTATCTAGTGACAGGATGACTAGATGGACGTTGTTTCTGCAACAATTTATCGCCACAATAGTTCATGTTCCTGGGAAGGAAAACTTGTTGGTAGACATTCTATCCAGAAATCCAACTGCAGAGAGGAGTGTGAATGTCAATGTAATAGAACTGGATGATGAAGATCAGGCAGCATTAGAACGTCTGAGGAGGATAGCCATTAGTCAGAAGAGGGATACCAGTTTGAGAAATTTATTCAGATTCTTGTCAGGAAAGATGCTGAATGACGATGAAGCATATGAGGAAACACGGAAGAAAGCTACTCAGTATGAATTAGTAGAAGGGATCGTATGCAAGTACGTAGACACTCACCACTGGAAGGTGAGAATTGTAATTCCACCTAGGTTGAGAATGCCCATAGTTTGGTTGGTTCACAAATCTATTGGTCACGGAGGTGTAGACAAGACGTACAGCACTGAACAGGAGAAGTTCTATTGGAGCAACATGCGGGAATCCATATCTGTTATTATCAGAACATGTGAAATATGCCAGAAAAATAAGTATAATTCTCAGCTCTTGAAGGAGAAGCCAAAAGCCATAATACCCACTAAACCTTTGGAATTATTCAGTCAAGATATTTTCGGCCCAGTTCCTAAGGGTAGCAGGGGTAACAAATACTTGCTAGTCACAATGGATGTTTTCTGTAAAATAGTTATGATAAATCCAATGCAGAAGGCAACTACGAAAACTGTATTGTACCACTTAGAGAAAAACATAATTCCTAAGTTAGGAAAGCCCGAACGTTTATTGACCGACCATAGAACACAGTACACTTCTACGGAATTTCAACAGGCAATGGAAAGACTCGAGATTGGACACATATTTAGTTCCATCCGTAGTCCACCGACAAATCCTATTGAAAGGACAATGTTAGAGGCCTCGAAATACATACGCCTCTACAGTTCAGAGAACCACGCTAAATGGGTAAGCGTAGTTCCACTTATGGAGTTTTGAATAAATAACACAAGCCATGAGAGCACGAACCAAGTTCCAGTGACACTTCACTACGATGAAAAACCAGTTAGGCCGTGGGACGGAATCTTCAATCTTCCGGAAGATGACGAACCATCGTTGGAACAACGAATAGAAACCGCTAGAGAGCACTTGAATATACAAGCGGAGAAACGGCTGAAGAGAGGTTTTGGAAAGAGGTACAGCAGACCACTGATACTCGGAGAATTAGTCCTAGTTAGGATGCCCATCAAAGCTGACGTTTTGAAGAAGACATATGTCAAATTTGCCAATGTGTTCAAAGGCCCGTTCAAGGTTGGCAGAGTTTTCAACACCAATTGTTATGAGATTGTCAGGATAGAAGAAGAACGACCCATTGGAAAGTACAACCATTCAAAATTGAAAAGATTTTATCCAAGGATTCATTAAGGATGAATTCGATTTCCAGTATTTAACAAGTCGAGTGTTAAATAAAGTCTGTTTTATACTTTATTTATAAGTCGGGTGAGGATCTGAACTCGAAGTCAGCCCAGCTTAGGACCTTTGGCCGAGCCGAGGTTCGAACGACTTGTGCACCATTGGAAGGAAAAATTGGAAATTTGGAATTAAAATAATTTAGTAAATATATATGTATTATGGGATGCAAATGATGCAGAATGAAAGTATGTTGGAGAATTTTGAAGCATTTTGAGGAATTTATTATTTGGAAATATTCTGGTGAATGAAATTTTAACTAAGGAGGAGTTCGATCATTCGAAGCTGGAAATTGTACAAAGCTTCATGTTTGGCACTAGAAAACCAGTTTTGGTTAGCAAGGCGATCATAACAAAGCGATGCACACGACCCGTGGATAAGAGGCTAGACCCAGGAGCCTTTTTCAGAATATTTCAACAGCCAATCAAATAAAAGCACATAATTTTTGTGGGAATCGCTTTTATATAAATTTGGCAGATATAAAGAGAAATAAACACATCTACTACAGGTGTAGAATGCAATATGAAATTTATTTGGTTGAAAAGAAATATAAATTATTGAATAATAGAGCAAATATGAGTATATTTCTATTAAAATACATGTGTGTGAGGCTAGCTGAGCTAGGCTAGAAGTGACACGCGCCGCGGAGAGGAGAAGCGTGGCTTGACTCTCTCACAGCGACTGGTCACGAGTGGACGCGTTTGACGCACGCGCACAGAAAAGAAGCAGTTATTGCACGCAACTCAAGCCCGGTCGACAAGCACCGTTGTACTATCGAACGACCTAGGAACTTTAGAAGAGGAGCCGGCGAAATGAAATTACATTAGTATTGGAGAGACCAGCGTTTATAAAAGTATAACATCATTAGAACGAGACTTTGCTTATAAAACAGCACTCTACAGAGAAGCAATAACTAACAGCATAATTTATTGCAAGCTACGATATTGCTACAACGAATTCAACTGTATAATTCAGCATTATTTCATCACCGTTTACATCATAGTCTACATGATGAAAGCGAATTTAATTCGGGGACGAAAAGCTTATTCTACGTCTACTGATGAGAATATTATGGAGAACTAAATAAAATGAAAGGAGGTTAATCTATACCGTGGAATGGGAAGTCAGTGTGACTTGGAAATTCAAGGATCGACACAGCTACAACTGCACAACAACTTGCAGTATTCCAATATGAGTTTCTACACTACAAGCAAGATGTCCAACAACACCAGGATGAAATGTCAACTCAGGACTTGCGGATCTACGATGGCGAGACTACTCTGCAGGACAGAGATAAGAAGCAGAAGACCGTTTGCAGCCAGACGACACAAGAAACGCAGTTCCCAGGCCGATGGCCGTGAAGATGGCAGATTCACCGTTAACAGCTCAAGCCGAGACGAAGACCAGGTGATTGCAGGCCGAGTG
This sequence comes from Meconema thalassinum, assembly GCA_946902985.2. Classification (NCBI taxonomy): domain Eukaryota; kingdom Metazoa; phylum Arthropoda; class Insecta; order Orthoptera; family Tettigoniidae; genus Meconema; species Meconema thalassinum. The sequence continues at coordinate 24,155,477 of OX336389.2, read as the reverse complement.
AGTTGCGGTTGCCCGCAGCTGATTTGCACGTACTTGGCGGTAACTGGGGTCTCTAGGAGGCGAGCGATTGCAGCTTCGACGGAATATCAAGATCAGCTGATAGAGGTATATCTTGGCTGTAGAAGACGTCTCAAGGTAGAACAACCGTTTGATCTAATATCTGTAGTTTTGCTGTAATAGTAGAAATCCATTTTTGGAGTGACCAACTTCATTTGTAGTAATTCTTATCTTTATTATGTTTTAATAGCTTAAATTTTAGAGTTCCATTGTAATTTTTGATACGTCTTCGTGTGTCGTTTAAGACGTTATTTCATGCATATATAACCTAGATTTGCGTTTCTCGTAATTTTTATTTTTGAAGGAAACGTTGTAAGATTCCCACGTTCGAACGATACTCGTTTTATAAAAGACATGCTTCGATGATTATTCGATAATTCGATTATATGATTATTCGATTATTCGATTAGTCGATAATATTGTATTTTGGAGAGGAGAGCGTCAATATTGACAAATTGTAAGAACATTTAAACATTATAATTGTTATTAACAATTTCTATGCGTAACAGCGAAAGTATACATTTATATGTCTATAATGCATAGTTATCAAGTAAAGCATTATTGTGAGATGCTATAATTCTATGTAACAAACATTTTGATGTTAATATACATCTGAAATATTTATTTATAACAATTTGAATGTTATAAAATTTCAATAGCGGAATACAACTTATTAGACAACCAAATAGTTTTGGACTAATGATACTACGAATATACACTATAAAATAGGATCATGGTAGTGACAATTGGGGTCCAATGATGCCTATATTTATCAACAATTAAAGTATAAACATTGTTTAACTGAGATGAATAGACCAGGAGATATGTTAGTGTATCTGCGGTCTAGTATGTTAAAAACAACTTAAATATGAATTGTTCATATATTTAAATGTACACCAGAAGCGTGAGGATATGTATTTATTCTTATTAACAACTAAAAGACGAGCGAACTACAAATTAACATTGTTAACGTTTGGTAACGTGGAAGAACAAGTTTAGTATGGATCAAAGAGAACGAATAGCGCTAATGAAAGGAATGAGAAGTACTTTGTGAATTGTATTAATGTGAACGAACATGTAATTGTTGTAATTTGATGCACGAGGTTTAATAATTTAGACAGGAGTTGAGAGTTAGGAGTGCATTCTGAACGGTAACATACTCTAGCGTAGTTACCTAGTAAAATCACTAATTCTTCTACAAGTGTGTAGCAAGATGTTTTTTTATGGAAGTAATGCCGTGCGGAGTTGTGAAGATTGTTTATAGAGAGGAAAGGAAGGAAGTATGACATGTTTGGATTGTAGTAAGACGCCATTGATAAGTATTGTTCACTGTATTGCGGAAGGAAGGAATATATTGCTATGTGGTTCAACGAATTGTTACAGGATGAGTAAGAAGCGCTAACACAAAGGTTAAATGTTTGAATTGTTTATGTCTGAGAATATTTGTATATGATCCACGTAATGTATAGAGTCTTTAAGTAGTTTTGCATCGTTCTTTATTCTATTGTTTTATTTATTGACACGACATTCTAAGCTGTATTTAACTTAATTGTTTGATATTTAATGCTTATTTATTATGACTTACCACTAGAAGTAACTGAGAAATTGATCGTTAGTTGAATTATTGTTCAAAGAACTGTTTAAGTAACAGAGACACTATGAAGCTGTCAGATCGCGACTGATAGTGATAGTAGTATATTTTTAAACCGTGTGAAGCACGAGGACTGTAGATAATGTAAATATTTAAACCTCATATTATTCATAATAGTATTATTAGAGTAGATAGTTACATTTCACGTACGCCCCTGTATAATGTAGGGTTTTTGTGATGTTAACTTCATGTTTATGAGTGAACAACTGATTTTAATCAGACTATTTCAATGACATAGCCACAGGGTGACTGTCAATTACGTGAACATTTTGTGAACCTTAATATAACTAAATTGTTGTAACGAGGATGTTCAGAAACATTTATTCTACAGATAGTAGAACTATTTGACGTGTGTAACAGTTAATTTTAACATGTTTATTTAATGGTGATAGGGATTATTTTTATTATTATTTGTATTTGTTTGGAAATAAATCCCAGGCACTAGTTTTTGTTTGCCTGTTCGTTTTTATAAATCTGATCATCATTCCATTCATGCAATCGACATGCGATAATACTGCGAATCAGTTACTAGAATTCATGTTAGTCTAAACTTTCACCGTTCACACCCGAGATCCGAGATTCTCGTCCTACCATTTTGTGTTTAGGATAGTTTATATTTCTTTGTAAACGTGTAACTAATCGGTAGTGTTGTTGCATGGCCGGTATGCATCGAGGGTTCCCTAGTGTTTTAATCCCTTGGTTGGGGGGTAGTTTGGGATAAAACACACTTTGTGTTACTGTACTAATTTGGAAGGTTGTTCCTAAATGAGAGTAGCTTCCCGTAGCTGGAAAAGCTTACTAGTGTAGTGTGTTGTTTAGTGTTTACTCTCTAGGGGATGTTCCTGCAAAGATGCAAGTGTTTATTGGGGGATGGATCTCTAAATACAGGCTACTGTACTGGCTTGCCAGCTGGGCGGAACAATAAACGTGCAATGTCAGCGGCTCGCTGCCAGGCAGTCGAGTCGCGTGCGGGAAGCACAATGGAGTCTGACATTGCAATTACTGGCTACTACGGTCACAGACAATCGTGACGAAGGTCAGGCGGGGTATTAGGACGTGAAGAGGAGTGTAATTAGTAAATGCTAGTGTGGTTTACTGACCATGTGTTTATTTGGTCAGTAGATGTAAATTGGTAAGTCCCACTTGGGGAATGTAGACAAGTATACAATTGGTGTGTACAAATTAGGGGTAGGTGTTCACAAAATAAAGGATTCTGAGCACTACTGACTCTCACCTGATGATGAAACTGGAACAGACGTTGGCTAGGGCCGCTGGCGACGCACACTGTATAACAGATAATGGCTCCAGTTAGGACTCCACTTCTTATACTTTTAGGTGCTGCATGGTCAGCATTTCGTCACTGTGGCTGCCCCAGTTAGTTGTTGATGTAGATGTTTATGTATGTGTTGCAAGTAGTTGGCTTACCTCCCGAGCTGGGTGGCCGCCTCTTGCTGTGTATGGGTAATGTTCTGGTCTTATGGTGTTGCCAGTTGGGGTGGTTTTGGTAAAAGATGGGGGTGGCTCCCAGGTGGTACAGCCCCCCGGGCCTGTACAAGACCCCCTCATCGATTAGTTCGCGTCCCCGCGAACTGGAAGTAGAGTGGGCGCGTCGATGTGATGGTTTGTTCTTGAATGCTCCTTGTACTTCTTCTTCTTTTCTTCCGTGTTGGTGTAGGTGTGTCGATGTTGTGTTGATGTGAGTTCAGCGTGTGCTCAGAGGGGTAGGTTTTGGGTTATACATGTTATACATAGTAAATTTGGCATAGTTCATTTTTGAAAGTTGACATAGTAATAATAAAAGAAAAAAATGCATGGTCTTGACGTTTTATATATATATATATATATATATATGTTGTTATTATCCAGGGAGGAAAAAAACCATGGCTGGACGGATGGTTGTGCCGCCCGGCGCTGTATGGAGAAAAAAATTGCTCCCTGCAGTGTATAGTTTAAAAGATGGAAGAGAAAAGAAAAAACAGGTGTCCCAGGGTATAAGTTAAAGGGATATATCATAATGGTTTATTGTTCTTGGGATGAAACGGGACACCTTTACAAATTTGGGCTTTAGTAGAGTAGAAAGGAAAAAACAAAACAGTGTATTCAGTGTTGACATTATGGCAGTGTTGAATGGCGTGACATATTGGAAGTTTATGTGCGTAGGCGTACACTTGAGCATTAATATATATTTGTGTACGCTTTGGGTTTACATTTTATTTTACAAGCATGATATAAAATAATAACCTTATTACTAGACCGGTTTGCTCATGAGCCTGGTACCTTGTCTCATTCTCTAGGCCTTCTGAAGCGCTCTCGTCTGTCGACTCATTCTCCCTTCACTTTGCTATTTGCTGAGCTGTAGGTACCTCTCACCTAAGGCTGTGGTCATGCCGTTAACCTTACCCTTCGCACATTTTCCCCGTGGGTGGAAAAATTCACCTTGGCAGCGAGGGTAGGTGCTTACAACCTCTGCACCGCCCCTGGCGACCGTATATTGCTTATTATTTAAGCGTATCCATACGTGTGTTTGCGTCAGCGTCGCTCGGTGCCCCACGTAACCTTACGTCGCTGATCGCGGCGCCGTCACCTTATTGGCGCGACTGAAGAACGACGAGGAGCAGTGTGTTTGTGTGACAGAGATAAGGGTATGTGTAATTTGGTGTGGGAAATATATTTACAATAGACATGCTCATGCTCCTTGTTATCTGTAAAAAATGTATTAATGGCAGCTCTTTTTCTGTTGTGTATAGATGTGGACGCGTTGCTCCATGGTTTTCCTGTGTTTGGGAAAGCGGATTAGTTGTTAGCAATTCATGACAATACATTACAATACATTATATATGACATTTTTATTTGGCAGCGCCTAATTTATAAAACTAAGTGTGGCGCCACTGAAGTCTAACTTACTTCTAGGTTAGCCTACGTTAACCTATCTTAGCCTAGTGTTGTCGGGCTTACCTTGGTAACGGATTTGGGTCACCAGGTGCCGAACGGCTTAATCTTAGTCCTATTTATATTAATATGTTGTCGGGCTTACCCTGGTGACGAATTTCCAGTCACCAGGTGCCGAACCGCTTAATCTTAGTCCTATTTATATTAATATGTTGTCGGGCTTACCCTGGTAACGGTCTTTGGTAACCAGGTGCCGAACGGCTTAATCTTAGTCCTATTTATATTAATATGTTGTCGGGCTTACCCTGGTAACGGATTTTTAGTCGCCAGGTGCCGAACGACTTTACCTTAATTTAAAAAAAAATGCCTTAAGTTATGTTAATTTAGTACTTAAATGTAAGAATATGCTGTATTTACATGCCGAGGGAACCTTAATCTAATGCCGAAATGTGCTGTGCTATTATTTAGCAACAGCGCTTATTGAATTTGCTTACATCTAAGTGACCTTTAAAATGGCACTGTAACTTAAACACTAGAATTTCGATGGAGGCTCGTCCGTCCGATTTCCCTCGCGGGGTGCCCTTTTAGTACATTGTTGAGACCGGAACCCAACAATGCCTCGTAGTCCCCTCCGTCTTAATCCTAATTGTCGACATTACATTAATATTAATTAGTAAATAGTAATTAATAAAATCCCGGGCGACTGCGCTGCTGAGCAGCAAACGCCTCGCCCCGCTATCCTGTTCATTGCCGTTGTATTTGCCTATGTTGCCATCATTCTTCATTGGTGATTTGCTGATATATTTATCATTGCTGGGTTTGCCCACGAGAACCCCTCTTGGCAGCCCGCTGCATACCTATTTAATATCTCTGGCAGCCCGGTGCGTGACCATTTAAGCTCTGGCGACTCGGTGTCGTCCATTTATGTGGGCACGGGCCCGAATGATCGCATTCATTCCATATTATTCATATTTCATGTATATTAATCATTTGTTGATTATCATTTATTTGGTCGTTTTCACCCCGTCACGCGGGCCGACGACTTGGCGAATCTAGGATTGGTCCCGCTGAATCCTGAGATTCTTCTTCACTTCTGCGAGTAGAAGACTAACTTCCCGCCATAGAAGTTCTACATAACTTACATACTAAACTAGGAGTCTAGTCCTAATGTGGTCGTCCCTAGGTTCCTCTCCTGAGTCCGGTGCGGAGCTGGCTAATTTTCCCCCCGTCCGTCAAAAAGTCTCCCCTGCAGGTCTTGGCTTCGACGACCGTGGCGCATAGTGGGTGTAACTTTCCAGTGCCGAGGGGGTAGGCTAGACGCACCCCCGGTTTTGGCGTTAGCCCGTGCCAGGCCATCAATGCTTCAACCTTAAGTAGTTCCGTCTTTTTGGCCTGGGTCAGGATCTGTTGGCGTCTTGCCCCGTCCCTGCCTTTCTGTTTACACTCTCATCACCATTCAGCGTGACATCAGATTCCTTTTTTATTTAAAAAAAGGTGTGATATGTAAGTAATTTACTGTGTGATTATGTACATTTTTAAGTGTTCTGTGGTTATAGGATCTTCTAAATGCATTGTCTACTTTAGGCCTGTTCGCCATTTCAGATGTCCAGCGTTGATGCCTTGTGGAATTTCCTGGAGGCGTTAGTAGGTTTCCATGGCGTTGGGTACCTTGTTATTGGGATCCGGGGGTGTTATCTGCTGAATGGGCTTAAAGTATGGTAGGAGAGGGTCGTGCATCGTTGGACTCCATGTTAATGGTGGCCGGCAGCCGGTGATGCTGTCAGGATGTTTTTACAGTGAGTGGATGGGGTAGGTTTTTCCCAAGTGTGTAAAAAAATTTCAAAAAGTGCCATGCAGGTTCAATAATAATAACCCCTGGTATGTGGGTAGGATATTCCATGCATGTGGCTGGATATGAGGCGTATCCTCTCTCATTTGAGGATCAAGTATGGTTTGGGGTGTGATAGTTCTATGTCCCTTGCATGCGGGATTATTTAGTAAGAAAATATTTGTTAATTTAAGTGTGGCCGCATCTCTTTATATTGAGATGTGCATTACGCTTGCTATTCTTTCTGACACACCCCTAATACTCGGGTGTAGGCATTTGTGACCAGGGCGTAGCATACCCGAATTTTGGGTAGAAGCGTGAAGCCTATTAACCCCGATGTATATTTTTGAATGTAGTCTATCTGTTTTTATGTGTTTGTGTGTCTGTGTTGGATGGCGTTGTGCGTGACAGGGTTATGTAAGGAGAAGGGTGGTATAATGGTAGCCCGTAGGTGGTACATTGGCCATTCTGATGGCACTATCCATCTCTGCTCCTGTCATCCTCACTTGGTCAATATCTGTTTCCTATCCGCTCCTTGGGATGGGTAAGTGCGGTGACGCTGTGACGTCACGGCCTAATCTGGTCTCTTATCTGTAACGTTAAGGTAGGAAGTGATTGTAAGTGTAACTGGTCATGTCCTGATCGCCTATGATGGTTTTTTAATAAAATAAAAACCCAAGAGAAGAAGTTATTAGGGAGGGGGGTTGTTCCCTTACGGACGCAGTCTGTGTCCACTCTTAATTATGGGGCGTGTGTAGGAAGGAAATGTCCGTGTCGGTAATTAGCGCGGCTGCGTGTGTGTGGTTGCTTACCGCTGCAGCATGCTGGCGCGCGGGACATGCGTTGGCGCGTGGGCCGTTATCGGATAAGTCTTATCGTGTGTCGTGTGGCTAATTGTCAGGCGGCGCGTGTAGCCTGTTAACATCCTTGTAAACATGCTTCTGTGGCCCTAAGATAAATCCGGCCTATCGTGTCTGTACATTGCTAACCTATTGTAACAGCGCTGAATCCTGTGTCAACTGTATGCTATTATTATTGTTTGTTTCTATGGTCATGTCGGCATTTCATTGTCACTTCCGTTATAACAAGAGTGTCTGCCGACAGCAGTGTTGCAACGCGCTAGAATTCGCAACTCAGTGTTTAATTGTGTTTTTGTTTTCATGTCCTTGTATACGGGAAGTCTCTGATGTTACGTATGGCGGCTGACGGAACGTGACTTTTGCCAATGTCCGTGTGTTGACATTGTTTGACATTCCGGGAGGGCCAATGTGTTAATCTGTCCTGTTTTTGCGACCGATGTTGTGTAGGCATTTCTTCCGCAAGACCTTTGCCTTGTGTAATTGCTATAACTTGTGTTTAGGAAGTCTAATTCCTATGTTTGGGGTAATCGAAATTTTGGCATGATTTCTGGCCATAAAAATGTGGTGTTACCTGTTTTGTGTCTGTGAGAGTGGCGTCCCCCGTATTTTAGGTGTTGGGCGCTATGGTTCAAAGGAAAGTGTGTTGTGGTTTCGATAGGAGTCTGGCGCTTTCGGTACGGCCCCTATTGGTAGTCCCGGGGTCTCTAATGCCTTGGGTAGGCTGTTGTAGCGAGTACCTTGGCACGAATCTATGCTCCTGTAGGTATGGTAAAGAACCTCCCTGTTATTATAATTGTGTGGCTCAGCCGCTTATGTACTTGTATACGGTCGTATTGCAATGCCTTTACCACCACTAGTGCATGTTTAAAGCGTGTACTCTGTGATAACATGCCATTTATATATATAATTTAAACAGTCGAATGCCTATTTCCATTCTTGGCTCCCTTCTATGGGGAACAGTGTCTGTATGGGACCCTATTGTTTTTTCTGTAGGGGATGGTGTATGGATGCTATTTGTGCGATGGTACCCGTGTAATTGTCTGTGAGTGATCTTTCGTCGGTCGACAATTCTTGTTTTCCACGGTGTCCGCTCTTATTGGGCATTCGGACCCGCGATCCCGTGTAATACTCCGTGTTTCATGTCTGCGTTGTCTGTTGGGATTTGTGCGTCCCTAGTGTGGCTTTCGATTGTGTTTTCGCGCCAAAAAATACCATTGGTTAGCTTCTTTTTGGCACGTTTGTATTGTGTTTCTGTGTGTTTGTTCACGCCTTTGTCTAAGGCCTTGGTATTGCATTTTCTGTACTGTGTGTACCATGGCGCGCGTATCGTGTGTTTGAGACACGCGGATGAAAATATGCTTTAGCGTGAATATTTTGTGCCATTCGCGACGACCCTCGTACTCTAATTTTGGGAGTTATCGGGTTTTGAAACTGGCGTGAATGATTGTGTATGTTACAGCCAGGACTGGAACACTCTTAGGTTGTCCGTAGCTAATGAAGGTAGCCTGCTCACGTGTGTGTTATCGCTGACTGCGATAGTATCAAATTTCACTGACGTGGGCATTACCTGTTACTTGTCTCGCGATGTGCATATGTCAAGCACGTGTGTGTGGGCTTGGTTGCTCGCTCTCCTATTGTGAGCATGGCTTTCAGTCATGGAAAAGAACCTGCCTGTTATTATAATTGTATCCCCAAATTTTGTGTTACTGTGGGCGTGGGGTGAATATATTCCTGTTAGTGGTAGCTAGATGTCTTTATGTATGTGTGTCTCCGGGCCGCTAGTCGCGTGTTTGGTGACTAGGTGTCGGAGGTGATTTTATTATTTTGTGCGTAAGAATTCCTGTTAGCGTGACTGTCCCTTATTCCCCTATCCTTCAATTGGATAGTTACCCGACCTTGCATTCCCGGTATTCAGAAGGTCGCGGGTCCGAGACCGTCTTTGTCCAGGGTAATTATTCCTGGTGCCTTTTAGGCCTGTGTCTCCGGGACAGTTTTGCTAAGTGTTACTGATGTTTCGTAGCAATTTGAGCTTACTGTGTGCCTTCCAGAAATATGTGGGTTTTCCCAAAGTCTGGGATTTTCACCCTATGGTGTTTATGTTTAGTTTGAGCGCTATTATGGGAGACGAGAAAAATTCATGCTATAGGCCGTGTAATAAATAGCGTATACCTATGGATCAAATATATATATTTCAACTTGAATGGTTCGAACTTCACGGGATTAGTAAAAAAAAATTGAGTTATCCAAAATTCGAATTAAGAAAGAAAGAGTAGAGAAAATACATTGTGTCACGTTCACATAGTGGTTTACGTTCACTAAAGCAAATTAACAAACGATGGTACTTTATAAAGATTGTACCGTAAATAATTTCAAAAGTTTCAAATGGAAGTTAAAACCTGAGTGTACTATTCACCTATTTGACGCCGTTAGTAAGGCAGTAATCTAGTTATATCTCAGAGAAATCTATTTTTTTTCTTCAAAAATAGTTTGAAATTCTTAACTGTTTCTTACGGTTAAGGCTCTCAGCCATCACAAGAGAATCTAGCAAATTGTAGGAACGGAACATAGAACAACTTAGTCATTTCTACTTAGAAAGACCCGCTTAAGCTCTGTGCTGTGGTTTGTTGCTTAGGCTGCATTCGGAACAGTTCTTTCCGGACCTGAGCCGCGTGGCCCAACTGATTGGCCTCCGAATCTCTTTGTACACTAAAAACTTTACATGATCCAAAATATACTTTGAATTAACCACGATTATAAACCATTGATGGCCTAAAAAATGCTAGGGGCCAAGAAAAAATTAAGAAAAATTTCAAATTATATAATTTTGAGTTGGCCACGTTCCCCTGTATATACATGAAAAATGTACAGTTTTGTGCATGAGTCTCTGCGTGTCTACCGTTTACAGGGGTGGAACCTGCCCTTTGTGTGTCAATTGTAGTGTTTCCTTCATGTAAAAGAACCTACTCGTGTGTATGTTTGTGATGTAAGTGAAATTAGTGTATGTTATATTCCTGGTGAAAGTTGTTACCCACGTCCGAGCGTCATTGCTCGGGAAGGTGAATACTTTCGCCCTGTCACTAAGGCGTAGGCCCCTGATACCCATTGGGGTGCTTCTTTCCTATTTTCTGGAGGGGTTTGTAGCAAAGTAAGTCTGGGCCTACTTTCACCGTAGTGCCTGGATATTGGCCTGAGTGTGCTTGTGTCAGAGGAGCTAATTGCACTCCGCGCTGCCCTAGCAGTGTTTATAGGGGTGTGTGTTCACCTGTCTGCCTGGCCTCGTGGGGTAGGTAATAACACCTTCCTTGTGCCCCGTGTTTTGTGTGTATGCGCCTGGACAGTGTTCACAGGCGTACGTTTTGCACCCTGAGGGGCTTAAGGCAACACCATCTTATGCATTTGCACCTGGGGTACACATGCTAGTGCCCGCTTCCATTCTGGCAAAATTGCCCTTTGAACTAGCGGTAAAGGCCGTGTAATTGCCTGTGATTGCCCTGGCGATGTATTGGAGTGTAGTCTAACCGATTTCTGGCCTATGGCCACGGTAGACTCCTGCCCTTGTGTTTGCCTATGTGTGTAGGTTTGTGTGGGCTTAATGTGCTGTGGCACGGGCTCTATGTCCTCGGCCCATGACATGGTTACCTCCCGGTTTCCCCCTGTGTTACGGTGTGTGCCTGAGAGTCCTGGCGTCAACTCCCTCTCGTTCGTCCGTTCCGAGGGGGTTGGCGTAAGTTCTGCCCCTCGCCCTGGCAAGATTGCCTCCCGAACCGGAGCTGAGGGACGTGTGTTCATGTGACCTTGGCCCTGTGGTGTGTTGGAGTCTGACCTGGCCGTTTTCTGAACTGTGGCCACGGCGAACTCCTTCCCCTGTGTCTTGCTAGTGTCTGAGATGGACATCCGTGCAAATTGCTGCGTTAGCGTATCTACGCTTATGTCCTCTCTAGGCTGGGCTTGTGGCCCTGCCATGAACTCAAAAATGGCCTTGTTGGCCTGGAGCTCCCGGTAATCATGCTAAATTTGGAACGTGATTTCGTGTGGATGGGATAATGTGCTACCAACTGTGTGTGGTTATGTATGTGTGCCGGGTGTGGACCTCTGTATGTGTCAACGTCTGCACTTGCACTCGTGGTCCTGGCGTCGAATTAGCCATTGCGTGCGTAGTCAGGCCCGTGTGCCTGGTGAACATGTATGCCCTATCGTTATATTGTACTGTGGATGTCCAGATGCCATGCAAGTGTTGCTCTCGCTCACCCTTTCGCCCCATCATGTCGTTTCGCTGCCTATCGCGGGTTTCATTCCTTGTCGTGGCGTGAGCTCCTGCTGCCGTCCTAGTTGGGCCCCTATAGTCCCGGTAGTGTGTTCGCCTGTAGGCCCTCTCTCGCTCTTCCTTAATGTGTCTTTCCTTGTCCCCCCTCGTTGTTTGTTTGAATGTCCTTTTACGCAACGTCGGGGTGGGTAGCCCCGTTCCTCCCTGTCTTGGTGTTGGAGGGACATGTCCCCGGTTTCGCCTGTTCTCTGTACTGTTAGGCTTCCTGGCCGGTTCCGAAAATTGTTTGTGTGTGTGTGTCTGCCCCCGCAATGTGTTGGAGGGTGGTCTGCCCGATTTCTGTGGAATGGCCACGGCTGCCTCCTTCCTCTTTGTGTTGTTAGTGTCTGCAATGGATGTTCCTTTCGAATTGCTGCGTTATCGTGTCGATTTCTATGTGTTCTCTTGGTTTTGCTGGCGGCCCTGCTGTGAACTCAAATATGGCGTTATTGGCCTGCAGTTCGCGGTAGTCATCCCAAATTTGGGCGTACTCCCTGTTAAGGCGTATGGCCTGCTCAGCGATTTTTGTCCCACAAGTCCCTATATGTTTGTGTTGCTCCCTAAGTGTATTATACTGTTGGAACATTATGTCGTGTAGACAGTGTAGGCTCCAGTGGGAGTGATTCAGTTGTCTGCGAAGGGTGGGAACTTTGGCTCTCATTCTCCTATTCTTAGCCGTGCTCCTTGGTCGGACAAGTGTCTTAATGACTCGAATGTACTGTGCGTGCAGGAGCTGTTGGTATTTTCTGAGGTAATCCTGTCTTGTATCAAAGACCTTGTGCCAGGCAATTAACTCCTGGTACTCCCCAATGTTCCTCAGCACGGCTAGACGGTATAGAGGGACCATGCTGGAGTATGTATAAAAAGAACTGTGTGTGTTTTGCAATGTATTATGTTTCTGATGCTTACCAGGGGGTGGGGGTGGGTGGGTTGATTAAAATTTCCCTTGTATTTCTAGAGTGAAGGGATAAGAGAGAAAAAAAATAATGCTGTCTTCAAAAAAAAAATTAACTAACGCTTGGCTGTGTGCGGCACGGGTCGTTCTACCACGAGGGCTCGTTGTATGAGTCCTACCCTTATTGTGCGTGGTAGTAGCGCCTCCACCAAATATGTTTTAATCCCTTGGTTGGGGGGTAGTTTGGGATAAAACACACTTTGTGTTACTGTACTAATTTGGAAGGTTGTTCCTAAATGAGAGTAGCTTCCCGTAGCTGGAAAAGCTTACTAGTGTAGTGTGTTGTTTAGTGTTTACTCTCTAGGGGATGTTCCTGCAAAGATGCAAGTGTTTATTGGGGGATGGATCCCTATATACAGGCTACTGTACTGGCCTGCCAGCTGGGCGGAACAATAAACGTGCAATGTCAGCGGCTCGCTGCCAGGCAGTCGAGTCGCGTGCGGGAAGCACAATGGAGTCTGACCAAGCAATTACTGGCTACTACGGTCACGGACAATCGTGACGAAGGTCAGGCGGGGTATTAGGACGTGAAGAGGAGTGTAATTAGTAAATGCAAGTGTGGTTTACTGACCATGTGTTTATTTGGTCAGTAGATGTAAATTGGTAAGTCCCACTTGGGGAATGTAGACAAGTATACAATTGGTGTGTACAAATTAGGGGTAGGTGTTCACAAAATAAAGGATTCTGAGCACTACTGACTCTCACCTGATGATGAAACTGGAACAGACGTCGGCTAGGGCCGCTGGCGACGCACACTGTATAACAGATAATGGCTCCAGTTAGGACTCCACTTCTTATACTTTTAGGTGCTGCATGGTCAGCATTACGTCACTGTGGCTGCCCCAGTTAGTTGTTGATGTAGATGTTTATGTATGTGTTGCAAGTAGTTGGCTAACCTCCCGAGCTGGGTGGCCGCCTCTTGCTGTGTATGGGTAATGTTCTGGTCTTATGGTGTTGCCAGTTGGGGTGGTTTTGGTAAAAGATGGGGGGTGGCTCCCAGGTGGTACAGCCCCCCGGGCCTGTACACTAGTCATTATTTTAGTAGGGTAGTGTTGGTTAACCTGGCTGGGTATCGACCTCCCTACAATCCTTTTCTATCTTTGCGGATATAGGCCTTGACTATGCGGGATTCGGGTGCACAATACATTTTTATATAGGACACGTCATAATTTACATCTATAAAATAAAAGTACTAATTGGTATATACAGCATTACTAATACTATAACTATTTATAACTTATTGTAATATCAGATCTTAAGAGATACAATCTTATTGGACAACTATTTACACCTTATTCTATTATCATAATATGAAAACTTAATTCTATGAATACAACAACTTACAGCTAGGTATTACAATTAAAATAGAAAAGTAAAATATAATTATAGATTTCATCGTTTCTATACACTAAGATATTCAACTACAGAGTAAAAACAATGGCACTGCTGATAAGCTTTCAACATTCTATCAAAGGTTTTTATTTTTGGGGCTAGTTTTACATACTGGGGTAGTTTATTGTATAATTTAACTCCTGTGTGATAAGTTCCTTTTTGATATATGCTTGTGTGTGTGTGTGAAATATGAATGTTTTGATTTTGTCTTGTGTTATGCCTAGGAACATCATTGTTTGGTTTAAGAAAAACATCCTTATTCATTAAATCCTTTTTAGAAAACATAATACTTTCATAGATATATATGCAGGGCAGATGGAGAATGTTTAAATCTTTAAACAGAGGTCTACATGATTCTCTAGTGTTGACATTTGCCATAATTCTAATCGCCCTCTTTTGTATCCTAAACGTGCTTAGCACATCTGGCGACATACCCCAAATATATGACCCCATATCTTAAGTATGAATGGAAATAAGCAAAATAAGTATTTATTAATGTGTGCATGCTAGTGCAGGTTTTCAGAATACGTAACGCAAAGCACATCGAGTTCAGTTTAGTATTCAGATATTGTATATGTTTATTCCATTTCAAGTCATGTTGTATCCATAGTCCTAAAAACTTTGTTTCTGATTTATTTTCTATTTGATGACCATTTAATGTTATATTGGGCTTCGCAGGATTCCTATTCTGTATAGTGTGGAAATTTAGACATACTGTTTTTTATAGTTGATTATGAAGCGATTATCTTGTGACCATTTGGTTAACTGTCCTGTAACGGAGTCAGCAGACTGCTGTATGACCTGTTTAGTTTCACCTTTTATTACGAGTGTTGTATCGTCCGCAAACAAAATTTCCTTATGTGAATGATCGTTCTGTGTTATATCATTGATATATAGAAGAAAGAGTAGTGGGCCCAAAACCGATCCCTGGGGTACTCCAAATTTAATAATTCCCTCATTGGACAATGTTTCATTAAGTAATTTGGTTCCATCATCCTTGTGTCTCAAGCTTACTATTTGTTTACGCCTTGTTAAGTAAGACTCGATCCATTTATTAGCTAGACCTCTAATACCATATTGATTTAGTTTTGTAATGAGGATTTTATGGTCAACAACATCAAATGCTTTCGATAAATCCAAGAATAGGCCTGTTACATGTTCCTTATTGTCAATTAATTTCAGTATACTATTAATACATTCATAAATTGCTGTCTGTGTAGATTTTTCCGTTCTGAATCCATGTTGTGAGTTTGATAATGTTTTATTTTTTTCTATAAAACTTATCAGTCTCTTATACATGATTTTTTCCACAATTTTTGCAATACCATTTGGTAAGGTAATATGATGATAGTTATCTAATTCATCTTTTGAACCGTTTTTGTGCACTGGAATTACTTTTGATAACTTCAGAATATCCGGGTAAGTTCCTGAGAGAATTGAACTGTTTATTAAGTTGTAAGTGGATTTATTATATTTTCTGCACATTTCTTTAAAATTGCATCAGGGATGCCATCAATGCCAGCACAACATTTATTTTTAGCTCTTTTATAACTATTCTTACCTCTTCACTTGTGACATGATTTATAAATAAAGAATCACTACATATATTTATTTTATTATTAGAATTTAGTGTATTTACCTGTGATTTATTTAATATTTTTTGTGGAATTTCCAGAAAATTGTCATTGAAAGTGTTTGCTACTTCCTCTGGATTATTAATCACTTTATTATTTCTGGTCAGTGTAATGTTCCTTTGTATTTTAGCAGACTATCCAGTTTCTTTCTTTATCACGGATTAGATGATTAGGAAATAAAATTATCATTATGCATTTTCTTTGCTAGTATTATTACCTTATTTAATATGCTAGTGTATTTTTTGTAGTATAAATTGAATTCAGGTGTTGTGTGGTATTGTTTATATAATTTGTGTAGACATTTCTTTCTTTGACATGAATTTATAATCCCTGTTGTTATCCAATTGCTAGTTTTGTTATTTTGAACAGTTCTTTGTCTAAAGGGGAATGCTGCTTCAAAATAGTGTTTTAGGGTACTGTTAAATGCATTAAATTTATCATTTACATTTTCTAGTTTATAAATATCTGACCATGTTTCCTTATTTAATAAGTCATTGAAATATGTAACATTTCTTTCAGTGAATGACCTGCACTTTGATCAGTGGCGCCAATAGCATTTCTCTGAGGTCTAGCGAAACAGTTTAGACACCCACCCACCCCTTCCAACCCCCCTCATATGAGTTGTGCACACATATTTTTTTACCAGTGCCGACAACAATCCCGTTATGCCACAAATTTGAGGAAGAACTCCGTCAATCAATACCTCTTATTTTCAAAACAGTTAGATAGGGGACATGTTTCGAGCTATTTTCTTAGTCCGTCTTTAGCCCTGACTTAAGTAGTAATTCGACAATCAATCATTCAGGGCTGAAGAAGGGCTAAGAAAATAGCTCGAAACATGTCCCCTATCTAACTGTTTTGAAAATAAAAGGTATTGATTGATTGACGGAGTTTTTCCTCAAATTTGTGGCATAGCATTTCTTGGCAATACGGACCTAATGGATTCCATTATGGAGTCCAATATAGCTGAGAACAATCCCATTTCCAAAAACAAACCAGACTTCTCAAGATTCTTAGAAACTTTTAGCGATAAGTCGAACTGAAAAAAAAAAGCTACACTTTCATCGAGTACCGGTAAACGTTTAATTCAATTAGGAGGAAAAACAGTATTTTTTACAGAATTATGATATTCTCAAAATATAATGGTGAAAAGTGTCCAAGTGTACTGCTCACTTAGTTTTAGATAAAAGATAGATAAGAGAAGCCTCAAAACAAACATTACCCGTCGGCAGACAGTTTTCATTTCGCTTAATGCGTTGTCTTCAAGCGGCAATGCTTTGGGCTTAAGGTAGTCCGAAAGTATCGTTTTTTCAAAGTGCTCAAATGGGGATAAAAAGAGTTAAGAAGTGTTGTGGAAGGTCCAAAGTATAATGCCAATACAAAATCCTTTGGAAAACTGCTAACTTAAAGCAGCTTTATGGCTTTGAAAATGGCAGAAACATAGGTTTTAGTGTTTTTTTTGGCGGATAAACGGCCTTTGACCTTCGTTTTATCTGTTAGATGTCCGTTGACCCCGTTATTTCTTAACGTTTTCTTTTTTATCGTGTTGAAATTCGTTATTTTTGGAGATTTGGCCGAAATCTATTCACTAGAACACACTTAAAAAAATGCCCTAAAATGGCCATTTTAAGCTAATTTTAATGATTTTGTTTGTTTTTAAGTGTGTTCCAGTGAATAGATTTCGGCCAAAAACTTCAAAAATACAGATTTGAACATGGTAAAAAAGAATACATTAAGAAATACCGGGGTCACCGGACATCTAACAGAGGAAACTAAGGTAAAAATGGCAGTTTTTCCGCCAAAAAACACTAAAACCTACTTTTTGTAATTTTCAAAGCCCTATAACTCCTTTCAGGTAGTAGTTTTCTATAGGATTTTGTATTGGCATTATACTATTGACCTTCCACAACACTCCTAAACTCTTTTTGGCCCTATTTGAGTACTTTTGAAAAATCGATACTTTTGGACATGACTGTCACGCTCCAAGCACCTTAAGAATATCTTCGGCCGAACAAAAAACTATATCAAAAAGTTTCATTACATCACCTTATTTCTTAGTACAGTTACTGTTTCAAAGGAATGCTACTATATGATGCGAATTCTAATATGACATTATCGTATTCAATATTTACGTCGTTTTCACAAGAAATTATCCTGTGGTCTTCCAATCGCTCACCACCCATAGTCGTACGTAGCGTGTGTTTGATTATGCGTAACATCGAAAAAGTTCTCTCGGGTGTGGCACTTGCAACGGGGATTGTCACTGCAATCTGCAGTGCGGCGAACTAAGTGGGGAACACATTTTTCAAGCCTGCTGAGTGCATAGTTGGAAATACAACCTTTAAGCTTCTAGTATTACCGGGGTCCGCTTGATCTGGGTTAACATCTCTGTCTTCAATCTCTTCTAGAGAGCTTCCTTCTTCAGTTTTTTTTATTCCCCTCGCCTTTGTCGGTCTTCGAGAAATCGTCGTCAGCAGAATCTACATCGGCAAAAATGTCTTGTTTGTGCAGTTTCTCAGGCAATGAAGCTGCCTTCTTGAATTGGGGGTAGACTTTCGAAAAATCAGTATACTCTTCTAAGAGTTGAATTTTGTACGCGAATTTTCCATACAGTTGACAGAAGTGATCGAATGCCTCATCAGGAAGAACATTTCTACGACCGTTCACCCCAAGTAGACAACGATGCGAGAAGAGTGCCAAATCGCGGTATAACCCAACAGTTGTGTTGCCGAATCTATCTTCAAGGTGAGAAATTATTGCTTCCAGGCAAACGTTGCAGATCTCTACTCGAAATTTCTTGATGGACTCATCAAATGGCTCATCTGCAGCTTCCTCGCAAACCATCATCTTCTTGCGCCGCTTCAAGGGATCGGGCAGTTTTTGGAATTCAAAGTCAGCAAATCCTCTAAGAAAATCTTCTTTTACTTCAAGAATACATTCATATGCTCTCTCGTTTCGAAGGTGCTCCAATTCTCTGAGCGTATGCTGGATTGCACTTACAGCTGCCAATAAATTGATATCAACACCTTGCAAAACTTTGCTCACAGGTCCCATCTTTCCGAGGACTTTCGATAAGAGAGAACAAAGCGTTCGGATAGCAAGAATCTTAAGAGGCCTTGCGCTTCTCTGGCGGCTGATTTTTCGGCTGGTGTAACTTGGTCAGTTGGATCTTCATGGTCAAGGGTTCGCAGTGGTGTCTAAATTACCCGAAGCAGTGTGCCGATTAGAGCAGCAAATCTTGACAGAGCGACAGTGAGTGAAGAAGCGTGAGACATCCAACGTGTCGTGCTGACTTGTTTTAGTCGACAAACTCGCTCTTTCGGATACCGTTTTGTTTGGTAATTTTCAAAAAGTTTGACTCGGCCTTTTGACGAACAAATGAATACAAAGGTTTTTTCTAAAATCGAAAACAGATCTTTTGCGTTTAAACATGCCATTACCGTATCAACCACTACCGAATTCATTCTGTGCTCAAAACACCAAACCTAAACAGCCGCAGGGTTTTAGTTTTGAACTTGAGCCATGAGACCATTAAAATCGCCCGACATGTTCACTGCACCGTCATTGGATTGTCCGACAAGCAAGTTTTTCCAGTCTAGATTAAATTCTTTGCATATGTCCTCGAGCGTCTAGAATAGGTTCCTGCTCTTCATCGTCGCACATTCCTTTAACGCAACAAGCCACTCATGAACTTTCCCTGTCACTTCATCGACGTACCGGATAACGAAAGACAGTTGTTCTTTTCTCGATAAATCAAAAGTAGTATCCATTGACAAGCTAAAGAACCTCCCTTCAAACAGTTGCTTTTGAATCTCGTTTTTAATAACTCGAGAGATGGCATGAATCATTTGATTCTGTCTATTTCAGGTAAGAAAGTTTCGTTTCTTGCACTTAGGGTTAGCTTCCAAAGAAGCTAAATACGCAGCCATTGGTGGGGAGTACTTTGCCAACAGCACAACTAAGTCTTTAAAGTACCTTTCTAGGTCTTCAGTCATTTTTTCTCGGTGTCCGCGCAGAGCTAGATTCCGCCTACTTCAATAAAGAATCACGTCAGTTAATTCTTTGACAATTTCCCTGTTTTCGGCTATTTTTAATTTTCTTCCTTCTTCGAAAGAAGGGAGTAACGGCACGGATAAATCTTCTAGTTAACTTTCAGTTAACACGTTGTTCACTGGTCTCGTTTAGGAGAATAGAGCTTGTACCAGTTGACCAAGTACGGAATCCGTGGCGTGTCCTCTCTTTCTTTACCTTCGACTGATTACCGAAGAACATACAATGAAGACCAAAAAAAACCTATATTTGGATACAGAGTACGACAACCACTCGCGCTGGACCGCACCACCATCCGGAAGCATTTTGCGGTACCAGGCTGCATGGCATGATCTTCCCTCTTTGTCCTTGGGGAAGCCCCCTACCAGCTCTCGGTTTGGTTGGGAAGGACCTATTGCTCGAATGTACTTAACCATTGCCGGAGTCAAATGTTCCAGATTACAAAACATTGCCGGATCGGAAGTTATCCCCAAATCGTCGCACCTTGTCGCTACTCGGATGCCAGTTCCATTCGCACTAGGACCTAAAGGGGGATGATTGGAGGGATAGGCGGGAAGCGAGTCCTGGTTATCAGTCAAGTGAGAGCTGGAAGAGCCGGGGGTGCAGGTACCACTACCACCGCAACTTGAAGCAATGTTAACGGAATCCCCGGGAGGAGGTAGACTATCACCACCGGAATGTTTCTCTTGGTCCTCTGCTTGTGCGTCAACTCCCTTAGGGCCCATGTCAGAGGGGGAGGTACCACCACCATTCGTCTCATTAGCCACGGTCGCAGGAGATACTGCACGTTCACAGAGTAATCCTGGAGGTTCAACACTGAAAGGGCCTGGGATCTTAGGGACGAAGATTTGGTTCTCTTCATGGATCGTTACCACCGGTTCAAGGATTTTGGTACCACCATCATCAGGAACACGAAAACCGTCAATACCAAGATCTGGATTAGGAGCATTGGGTCCTTTAATTATAAAGATAAACCATGGCTTAGAAAAGGCAATTTCAGGAAAACACTACTAAAAGGAATAGAGAAATAGAACGCAAGATGCCATGAAAAATAAAATACACGTTGTGTCGCGGATATAAATTGTGTTACTAAGTTTAGGAACCGGAACTAATTTTTTTTAAATTGGTAATGGTAACTACAATGCTTTTTATGAAGGAAACAAACCTGACAAGTTCATCTGAAAAGCCGAAAAGTGGTATTACCAAACCAACTACAAATGTAAAAAGAGAGCGCGGTTATTGTCCCTCCAAATCCGCCCGTTGACAAGCACGTATTTATACGGTAGACTTTAAAAACCTGGAACATGGCCAAAATTTAGGCCCTGTTTCTTAAGTCAGTTTCTATCTCGGGGTCAACATGTGTATTCCGTTATAGTACGTATAAAGATTGTTAACGAAAAATGGAGAGGGAGGGAGGGACTATTAACCTGACCATACATTAGCACGAATCTCATTAGGAAACTTGAACGCGAAGGAAAACGATGGCACTGTCTGCACGAATCGGCAATGTACACGAATTGATAGAACGAGAACGCAAAAACAAAGTAAATGAAAAGGGTAGGCTTTAAAAAACACAAAAAAACACACACGCACCACCTAGACCTGAGCAGAAACCAAAATTCAAGGTTTTAACCCCCACTTCTAATTTTCTTCTCTGAACCAAACAGTTTACAAATCAACTAATCGCTCAATAGTTACTGGTACCGGCAATTCAAACCAAAGCACCATATTCCGTCTAGAAACAGTAAATTCGAGTCCGATATGCACTATGTAGTGTAAAGAATGGTCATGGATAGAACGTCGAAATAAAATAACAGCGTGCAAGCGACCGATGGGCTTCAGCGGGAAGAGGAGGGGGTAGGGGTGGGGTGGTTTACAGGGCTCTGTCTCACAATCAGCTGGTCGCCGCGCCACGCTACGCTGCAGTCACAATAATCTGCGCCGCGTTGCTTGTGGTTCGTAGGTGACCCCCTCCCCCTAGCCCTCTCTCTCATCAAACTCACGATCGCAATTCGAACTTTAACGCAAGCATGAAATGCATCATAGAAATTCAAACAAATGAGAAGTTGCAGTTCAAGTTTGGAAGATTTCCCTATTGTTGGAACTTAGCTCGGCTGTGTGGTCCGTGCGAAGCCCACAGTAATCACCCCGCTGCGCAACACTGCCTCCGCGCAGCGCAGAGACGGTGTGTGTGTGGGGCGGAGGTCTACTATATTCCAAATAATAAGGCAACCTTATTTTTAGTAGACTCCGGAGTTCGCATGTCGGAGTGACCCTAATATTGTGTTTATGCATTTCATGAGAACTTTAACAAGCAAGCCATCGACAAACTACTGTAATTCTGAATGAGTTGAAATCATAACACAGATGACTAACTTACACGACTTTTCGGAAACTACTCCACATAGCCCATCGTCATAGCGTGCGTACCTACATCGTAAATTCTACATAGTTTATTCACAAATGCCATGTAAAAATAACTGTACCGTAAATTAGCCTACTATTATGCTTGACGTAGAAATACAGAAGAAAGCCGCTACATGAATCTCTCATCAACTTGACTTAAAACGCTTTCCCTTTCCCTGCTTATTTTTCTATATATTATTTCCATTCAGCAGGTGACCCTTAAGTACTATGGTTGTAAATAGACAATTTAACCTAGTCCCAGCTTGCAGCATAGCTTCAGATTTCACGAATTGTATTCAAGTCGGGAGTCAAAGACAACAATAGGCGCTTGCGTCTAACCTCCGTATGTATTGGGCCTTGCACGACTTGAGATCACCACCAGTTCTGCGTTTTTTTTTTTCAAAAACTAATCTTTGTTCAGAGATAGGATGCACGGCAAGGTACATATAAATTTTCAGTTTGTGGAGAGATAGGTAAGAGCCAAAGGTACGTCTACGCAAGTAAGCAAACAATAACACACCCACATTTCTATGTACTGAACCAACTCATGTCACTGGGGGTGAAGATGTTTGCGAGTTTTTCCGCGAGAGGTTTTAGAGGCCCAAAAACATAGAAGCCCTTGGCAAAGCTCCTCATTTTCGTGATTGCAACTACGACAATGGTCGTGATCTCTTCACACGTAACGCACACAGTATTGACACGCTCGGTTTCTACCGTGGTTTCTACTGTTGACATACCATTATTGCCGCTCTCCACAACAGCCGGTGTAGGATTACAAGGATTCCATTTTGAGAAAACGTAGGTGATAATGCCGGGGGAGGAGGCACGTACTGAGCATGAGTCACAGAGCCTTTTCCAATGTTTAGAGTTCATCCCTTTTTGGGAGGCACTTTTGCCGCACGGGCACACTTTAGAACTCGGCCACATGGCAGACTAGACGGCAAACGAATAACAAGTTTGCCACACAACAACACACACACGTAACAAACGACAAACAACAGCACACGACGCACGACACAGTGACATCAACACAAACACAACCCCCTCCTCTTCACCGCTCAGCCCCCGCTTCCCCCTTCGCTGATAGGCTATTAAGACGGGCTTTTGCAGGCTCGGGCGGGCTCGGGCGTTTCTCGCGCCACTTCCAAAACCGCGGCGCGCATTTCAAACAGAGAAGTCCGGAGCTTTTACACATTCACAAAACATTAAACGATACTTTGGACGAGCTTGCTTGGGAAGACTCGGCAACGGCATTAATGTTCCGTTCCTGAGAAGTGTGAGGTTGGGTAGAGACACTTCCATCGTAATGTACAGGCCATCATGCAGCGACTCTTAACGATTGATCAGCTGATCGGTAGGGGGTAGAGATGGCGACCATTTTGCTTTGTGCTGTGTTGTTTATATCTTTTATGAATGAGTATCCGCGTGAAAAGTGATACTTGAGAACGCTTCTACTTACGTCATCTAGAATGAGGATTATTTATTTTCTGAAACAAATGTTCATTTTGTAGGTAGGTTATTGTATCTACGCAAATGTTGCGTTGCATGTTTGTCATCACACAGAAGGTTATGTTTTAGTTAGGACCTCTATATCACTTATTATTTCGACTCATAGAAGGTTTTTTTGATGGTAATAAAATGTTGTTAGTTCAGGAAACCTCCTTCCCAGGTCGTAGGTATGTCAAAAGTTTGTTTATAGCAACCACCGGTATTATGAAAGAAATGACAATGTGGCTTGCTTCTCCTTCCCCACCGCGACAATTTAAGAAAGCAATGCATACACAACATTTCTAGAAATTATTTGTGCATTACGGGGAATACAAGAGTGTGTGTTAACATTTCCCTGAAAGTAAGATACCATTCTTCGGGAGAGAAGAGCTAATCGCCTTGATGGTAGGTTGTTAGTTAATATGGTTTCAATTATTGTAAGAAGTTCCCAAACTTCAGCCTATGCTAGGACTGGAAACATTTCTAATATGATAATGCTGAGGTTAAGTTACTTACCGTATGTAAATCAGAGAAGCGATATTCAGTATCTACTGATGTCAGTCCAAGTTACATTATTTGTAAGAATGGTCTGTCGATCAAGCTCAAGTGAATAATTATGGTAATGTTTTCGTGGCAGCATTTTTGTAGGCTACTGTATTTACATTAATGGGATCGTTAGCACCAGTTGTATATACTGTAGGTTATTGATACCTGATTTCAAAATTACAACCCATTGCAAATTTCTGATGCAAGAAACAAGTTAGATTGAGTCATAGAAAACGTGCTGTTAGGAAGGCCCTGTTTAAGTCACCTTGAGGGTGGCCTGTGCATTGATTACAGTTAGAGATAGGTTACATTGTGCTTTGTCATCCACGAGCAGTTTAAGTAGTGACCTGTTGAATAGCCAAGAGTGATGTGGGGTTTTCTCAGGCATCTACCATAAACCTTTTCAAAGCGGTGAATAACGAGAAAATGGCCAAGAACAGATCTTATTCTCGATGTCAAAATACTGCAATTTAGCCCTGTTTGTGTGTTTCAACGTCCTAGTAAATGTACCGGCAATGTACCATTTTGTCCACTCTCAAAATACCAGCTACATCAGACGGATTCGAACAAGCGGAGCGATAATTAGGCGTATGTAGTGGTAACGGATGGAAGTGCCAATCAGCCCTAAATAGCATTGCTATTTTTCTACGTCTTGAAGCGGGAGCGTAATTTATATTAGGTTTGAAGACACTGCGTGTGACTTGCTGCTGCGACTATAACGACCCTAGGCGTGATGTCACAGTAGGAGCCTTACGGCCTGTACATTACGATGGCAGTGGTAGAGATATTCGACTCATACGTTAGGTTAGAGGATTTGATGTCTCGCTTATTTGTTTGTATGTAAATCCCAATTAACCATCGGGAACATTCGGATGACGCTGAATATTGATGAAACTTTTATTTTATGTTTAAACGAACAAACAATACAATAACTCAGTAACACTATTTTGTGGCGGTTACTGACCGTTCGTGCCAGGACCTTACGATCTATTTAGTCATTTAGTCCTATTCTCCATCTATCAATCTCTCTCTTTTTCTTTCTTTCTACCTTTCTTTCTTTCTTTCTTTCTTTCTTTCTTTCTTTCTTTCTTTCTTTCTTTCCCCCACCCACCCAAACACACCCATCCACCCATTTTGAGGTCTAGCGGCAGCTAGACATCAACCATACAGTTGGCGCCACTGACTTTGATTTTACTCCATTATCATTATTATTGATTGTTTCAGGTACTTCAAAACTCGGTATTTGTCCATGGTGGTCACTAAAACCCGGACAATAGACTTCTATTAAATGGTGATATTTATCTGTATTTAAAAAAAATTGATCAGGAATGGTTTTACTAAATTTTGTTATTCTTGTTGGGGTATTTACTGTAGGTTTCAGTCCATAGGAAATTAGTAACTGTGTTAATAATTCACAATTTCTATCAAATTTTAAGAAATCCACATTTACATCCCCACAAATTATTATATCGAAATTTACTTTGCTCATGTTATTGAGTGACAATTCTAATTTATCTATAAATAAAGGAAGCTTTCCTGACGGAGAACGGTATACACATACAATTATTAACTTAAACTGCTGTATTTTACGTCCGAGAATTCAAAATCCTGTTCCATAATTAGATAATCATAAGCTGTTAACTGTTCATGATCTAAATTATTTCTTAAGAAGATACAAGTACCATCATGGCTAATATTAGTTCTAGAGTATTTACTAGCTTGTATAAACCCTGGGAATTGAATTAATTCGAGTTGTTCCTCTTTCAGCCAATGTTCTGTAATACATAGTGCTGAGATGTCTTTAAGTTCATTTTTAAGCATTAGATTTATGTAATCAATTTTATTATACAGAGACTGAACATTCTGGTGGTAAATTTTAAATTTGTTACTTTTGCAAGCTTGTGTTGGTGATTTATTTACATTATTAGTATTATCATAATTGTTATTATTATTGTTGCTAGACAAATCCGAAATACGAATTTTCCACTCAGTTAAATTTGACATCGAAAGATCTGAATGCCAAACCTCACGTTTGGCTTCTTTTACAAGTTTCCCTGCTTCCACTCAAAAGATATTACTGTTGAACTATTCATACCATTTGAATTTACAATTTTGCAGATTTCATCACTAAGATACTCTTTTCCTAACCTATTTAAGTGTAGGCCATGTCGAGTGTGGAACTTCCTGTCTAATTTACTTACATCTATAGTCCCTATATCGACTGACCAAGTAACGTCACAACAGCTCGATTTCGAAATCGTCAAATATAAAATTGCAAAACCCACTCAGAATTTGATATTGTATGATTTCATTTGCTGCGTGCTGAGTGATTCAAGTTCAAATATGATTTCATATCTCGTACTTTCAACAGTTTATGTTTGAATTGGCGCTTCTAAAGTGATTACAACCGCAGTAGTAGCTTGGTTACTGATTTCAAGAGCCTGGTTATAACTAGAGCCCTGCGCAGATAAACAAAACGTTAACCGCATCCGGCCCGCATCCGCCCCGCATCCGCACGACTGTTATCCGCATCCGCCCCGCATCCGCACGACTGTTATCCGCATCCGCCCCGCATCCGCACGACTGTTATCCGCACGCTTATTATCCGCATCCGCATGACTTTTGTTCGCATCCGTCCCACACCCGCATTACTTTTATCCAAATCCGCTGATATTTCAATATTATGTTTAATTTATTAGATCAAGCATAACGTGTTCAACCAACACATTTAGACATTTGAGGAGAAAGTTGTTCCTGACAATTTGCTTCATTGCAAGGAACTTCAAGTTGGCTTTCCAAGGGACTTCAAGTTGGATGACACTTCTGGTTCTTTGACCACCGCCTTAGACAAAAAATTGGCTATACTTTTTGGCTACTTTCGCACTTGTGCCTCAGTAAGTTTGATGTGCCCGATTTGTGTCCTGAGTATGAATACACTTTTTTTACAGGTTAAACATCACTATATCGTTCACCTTTTCGTTTCCATTGAAAACGTAACCAAATGTCTGCCATGTCGTTGACTTGAGCTTTGTTTCACGCGCTATTGAATATTCACCTTGTTTTATTTTAGTAGATAGTTTATCCTTGTTGGTGAAATGATGTTCATACTCACGGTCGCGGTAACATTCGCTACAAGAACTTCTCTTTACGCTTGGAGAAAGGGATTGACATTATGCCGGAAATTCCAAGTCAGTCATCATCCTTCCGCTTCTGGACCCATCCATGTTCGCATAGTTGATGTCATAGTTGATGTTGCAATATCACAGCCAACGTGCTTCAGTGACAAGTTGGAAATAAATCTACAGATAAACCTGGATCCCGATCTTCCAGGATAGCTTAAATAGATGGCGAAGTAGCTGACATGAGGAATGTTAATGATGTCACCACGATGAACCAACAAGCGTATTGACAGCATTATATCTCGTCCGTATAATAATAATGGCGGTGAGAATTGATGATGATGAGATGTCAAGACTGTTAGTTTTAATGTAAATATTTATCAAGTGAGAAATACAATACAAAATACAAATCATCTTTTGAGACCCTTGTCACATGTCACGCGAACACGCACAGACTTTGCACTGACTCGTCTATTGTTCTCTTCTTTATTGTACATGTCTATTTCACCAGGCCTATTTCACTCTGCTATTTTTCTTTCAAATATTAACACTTCCTCCAAAGGAAAATCAAATACAAATAAAAAATAAACAAGATGAACTATTGAACACTTTTCAGCCTCTAAAATGTCATCTTCTGCACGCCAATCCTCTCACGCAGCATCTCGAATCTGACCCTCTCCAGAGGTTTAGTTAGAAGATCAGCTAATTGATTGGTCCCGTCGACGTGCTCCAGCTCAAGGTCTCCGTTCAAAAATCTTTCCATCACATAGAAATGACGTACCTCAATATGCTTGGATTTTCGATGGTACTCCGGATTTTTAGCCAATTTAACTGCACCAGCATTGTCGATGTAAAGCGTAGGAGGTTTGTCAGCAGTTCCCAGTAATTCAGAAAACAGTCTTTTCAGCCAAATCAACTCCTTTGCTCCTTCACTTGCAGACACAATTTCAGCTTCAGTTGTCGATGTTGACACAGGCTTCTGTAACTGACTTCTCCACGATACAGCTCCATGATTGAAGGTCGAAATGACACCCGTCGTTGAACGTCTCGTCCTCTTGTCACCGGCGTAGTCAGCATCACTGTAGACCTTCAAAACGTCCTCTTTCCTATAGACGATTCCATGGTTCACTGTGCTCTTTAAATATCGAAATATCCGTTTCACTTGACTCCAGTCTTGAACTCTAGGATTCTCCATGGCTCGAGCAGCATTGTTGACCGCGAATGCGATATCAGGACGTGTAGCTGTAGGCAGGTATATCAAGGATCCCATCGCCTCACGATAAGGAACCCTGGCCGAAACCTTTTCTCCGTCTTCACTTTCTTCGCGTCCAACTGGGGTAGACACTCCATTTGACTCGGCCATCCCAAATTTTTCTAGGATTTTCCTCGTATAATCCTATTGACTGATTGCAATTGATCAATCATGGTTTTGTTGTAACTTATTGTCCAGGAAATTGTTGAGAGATCCTCTGGTCGTGTGAAATTCCTGCTGAAGTTTTACCATGAACTGCTCGATGTCTTCTTCGTTGCCAATTACCAGACCATCGTCCACAAAGAATACAACAGCCAACCACTTTCCATTTTTGTTGCTGTAAAAGAGACAAGGATCAGCTTTGCTGTCTTTGAATCCAGCTTTCTCCATGAATTTCTTGAAACGCTTGTTCCAGCAGCGTGGAGCCTGTTTTAAACCATATAAGCTTCTTTTTAGATGGACACACCTGGCCAGTACCGTCCTGATGAACTTCTGGCTGTTCCATGAACACATCTTCTTCAAGCTCGCCGTTCAAGATGGCCGTCTTGACATCAAATTGACCAAGTTTCATCTCCTTTTCAACAGCTACTGCCAACAGAGCTCGAATGGTATCATACCGTGCAACAGGGCTGAATGTATCTTCATAATCGATTCCTTGCTGTTGCACATAGCCTTTGGCTACCAATCGTGCCTTGAAGCGAACTTCTCCACTGTCCGTTGTCTTCTGTCGAAGAACCCACCGATTTTTCAGGACCCGTGCACCATTTGGACGCTCAACCAATTTCCAGGTATCATTTTCCTTTAGGGACTCCAATTCTTCATTAATTGCTTTCAGCCACTGATTTTTATCACTAGACTGCAGCGCTTCAGAGTATGAGTCAGGATTCTTTTCGACGATAGATGGTCCAGCCATGCACATGTAATTTCCACTGATCATCCACGATGGCTTCTTACTTTCACGTTTGCTTTTCCTTCTTTCTTCAGTCTCTCCTTCTTCCTCATCTTCGCTTCCTCCGGAACTGGATGCCGAAGCAAAATCTTCAATTTCGCTTAAGTTCTCATCTGACTCTCACCTCCTCTGTAGGCCTACATCAGACGATGAATTAGACTGATTCCTCTCCACACGTTCTTCAAGCGTGACTTCAACCTTTCCGGCGTTGGCGCGCAGATTGCAGACAACTTCAGGTTTGAATTTCACATCATGGCTTAGAACAACCTTTCCCCGAGTTGGAATTCAGACTCTAAATCCATCCCTGTCGTTCACGTACCCAACCAGATGTCCAAAAACAGCTTTGTCGTCGAACTTTGAGCGAAAATTCTTGTCGATATGCACGTAGCATTCTGTTCCGATGATCTTCAGATGACTGAGACTTCCCACTGGTCGTCCATACCACAATTCATAGGGAGATTTGTTTTCAATGGATGACTTCCCAGTGCGATTCAGGAGGTACACCGCAGTGTTGCAGGCTTCAGCCCAAAGTTGTTTCGTTAACTTGCTGGGATTCAGCATAGATTTTGCGCACTCCACAATCGTCCGATTTTCACGTTCCGCAACTCCGTTTTGTTGTGGTGTGTACGGCGTAGTAATGCTGTGTTCTATGCCTCTGCTTGCGAGTAATTCAGAAACCTTCTTGTTATCAAATTATTTTCCTCCATCATACCTGGACAGCTTCACGACGTGTCCATTTGTTTTGGCTTCATTCAGGAACTGTTCCAGAACGGTGTACACTTCACTTTTGTGCTTTAAAAAGAAAACTCGTTGAAACTTGCTGAAATCATCCTTGAAACATACGTAGTAGCGTGCCTTTCCAAGAGATTCAGTAGACATTGGTCCATTCACATCGGCGTGGATTTGTTCACCGGTGGCTGTTGGTCGATTCATTCGTGTCTTGAATGACAGTCGATGCATTTTTTCCAGTGCACATCCATCGCAGAAATCCTATTTACACATGTCTACATTGATGTTCATCTGCTTCTGTACATTCTTGACATGCGCTTTGTGTTGATGACCAAATCGTTCATGGTAGATCTGCAGTTTGTCCGACGATGTAGCTAAATTCACTTGAATGGGTTGCGCCGGTTTCACGACGCGCATGTCAAGTACATACAGACCATGACTCACACGTCCAGCCATCATCGCCTTTCCAGTAACCTTGTCTTCAATTCTAACAGTTATGTCGTCAAGTCTTGCACAAAAACCTTTCCTTGCAGCAGCTTTCACAGAAAACAGATGAGCCATTGCATCGGGAACATACAAAACTTCAGTCATCTCAGCACTCAACCAAGCGTTGTTCAGCCGCACTTGAATGTTTACAGTTCCTTTGCCGTGAGCTAGCATGCTCACACCTCGTTTTCCTAGCAAAATCTTCTCTGGAGCAGCAAACTTGACGTATGTTGTAAAATACTGTTTGTTCGCAGTGATGTTATTTGTGGCGCCACTGTCGCAGTACCACTCGTCTGCTTGAACAAAGTCGCCGTCTAACGCACTCATAGCATGTGTCAGAAACGAAGCATTGTTCTCCTTATTTTTGTCTCTAGTGTCACCCTCTTTCTTCTTCCCTGGACATTCACTTGCCCAATGGCCCAATTCCTTACATTTGAATCATGGAAACTTCTGCTTTACTCGTTGAACATTTTTCTTCGACTTGTCATCAGCGCTGCCTTTGCCACTGCCATACTGGGAATGCTTCTTGGGAGCACTACGTACCAGTCGCAGTCGATGCCGGTTGCGGTTTGAGGTTATCCTTTTACTCACAAAAAAAAAATACAGCACGTGTTCCACAGGCGCTCAGCTTCGGATCCACTCACGAGATAATACCATTTACACGTGGCCTGGGTACATAACCTGTTATTTTTAATGTAAATCTTTATTTATCAAGTGAGAAATACAATACAAAATACAAACCATCTTTTGAGACGCTTGTCACATGTCACGCGAACACGCACAGACTTTGCACTGACTCGTCTTTTGTTCTCTTCTTTATTGTACATGTCTATTTCACCAGGTGGCGCTACTGTGCTATTTTTCTTTCAAATATTAACAAAGACCATCTACTACAAACATACGGTACTTAATAAAATGTAGTTGAAAGCATATGAGTAAAATGATCTTCTCGTGTATAAGTGCAATACGTGCCTGAATATTTCGTACGCAATAGGCTATAGGAGTATTCCTCTTTTAAAGCATAAAGCTGTAGATTGGAATATCATATATGTAATACTGTATTAACGTAAGTTTGTATTCTTAAGACTATCCGCAAATTCACTCGAATCATTATCCGCAGCGTATCCGCTATCCGCACAGCAATGCAAACTATATCCGCGTGGCGAAAATATTTGCGGATATCCGCGGGTTTATCCACGGATATCCGCATCCGCGCAGGGCTTTAGTTATAACCGAACTATACCCGAGTTAAAATCAAAACTCGCCAAAACGGTCTGGTTAGCTTTTGTATTAACCAAAGTATACCAAATGGAACGCCAAAACGCGCCTATATTGGCTGCCCGCTGGTTTGTTTACAATTATCACCACCATGGCGGCGAGAGGAATAGATTTTTACATCAATTAAATTGCTAGAAATCTATTCCAGTTCATGACAGTATGAAGTGCAAATCATTTATTGATGAGGAATTGTATGTTCGTTTATATTTAAATTGCAGCGCGACACTGTTCATCAAAATTTGTGAAAATAAAAGTACAAATCAACACTCTTGCTGATCAACTGAAAGTTTCTATTACTTTGGATGTAAATCAATTGCCTGTCGTTTCCACCAGTTTTATTCATGAGTTCGAAATACATTCGGTACAATAACCTTTTGTGCACTATAAAACTGCATTATTGACCATTGCGTATTGATGTTGCTGTCTGAATATATTTACCAATTTCATGACATGTAATTTGTAGGTTATGCTTAAGGCATATAATTTAAGTGGCCGTTTGTAATGTGAAGTCCTTACTGTATTTATGTACACATATTATGGTTTAACTAATGAAGCAAGGATTAAAAGTGCAGTTTGCACCGCCACCCTTTTTTTTTTAAATATTGATATGTAGTTTCTCAGTCTGGTAACTTCTTGGATTTTCTTGAGATAGATTTAGAGTAATATACTACCTTATTAACCTGCAGGCTGAGTTTTTTTAAACATGCCCAGGTGCATACAGTAGCATAAAACCTACTGCAGGCTATGTCGATCCTAATTGTATGCCTATTATAGTGCTCATGCCAAAGGTCGTCCTAAAGTTTTAACTATTGAGACTTGATTTGCATCGAAGATACTTTCAGCTGAGTCTGGCAAGGTTTCGTAAACTTGGGCGCGACTTCACATTTTCATTTTTCCTATACAACTTTTGATACCAACCACTTAAATCACAGTGTTTCAAGATTTTCTCTCATTAAACATCACCAACAAGTTTGTTTTCCCCTGGTGGTAGGCTGTGTTGGAGCCTACAGAAAATAAAGTTGAGAAATAAAACTACATCTTAGGTTTCCATGACACAGTTGCATTTCATCCCACTATATCTCCACTCAATATACCAATCCTACCAATGTTTCCTAATTCCTCATGCTGCATAAATAAACATGACAGATTACAGCATTAGCAATGATGACAGTAACTTATGAATTGCTAAAATGTTTTTTAAAAGATGCATAGAAAGTGGCTTGATAAACTCTGCCTGTATCATCAATCTATTTAAGCATTCCCATAGAGCTCTAATCAGAAGCTCATTTTATGTGCAACTGGTATGTAGAATAAACCTCCCTCCCAATAACTTGTAGGCCTAACCTGAACATAATCCATGTTAAGAGCTGTTTTTTGGTTCACAGAAAAACCTACCATTTAAAATCTTGCACATAGGCTACTAATCATATTATGGTGCAATTACCTACGGTAATTTTAAAAATCCTGGCTATCAACTACTGATTAAAATATTCCAGACATCTTTCTTAACTCCACTTTTACTGACAGCATGTAAGTCCTCACTACTGTCTTTCAAGCCATTGACCAGTTATTTTTTCATGAGGAACTATTTTAGTTATTCTTCTCTATGTGAAATACAGTTGATGATTACTGCCTGGAAGACTCAGGTGTTTTTTCTTGCGTCGCTTCTCTGGTTGCCTACGACACTTTATAATTATTAACAGAATGTTTCATCGAATTGTTGTATCCGATTGACCAACTGGTAATATATTATGGCTTGCTTTAATATTCCTATGATACACTTTTAGATCCCATACATTAATGAAATATACAACATAGGCTGACATGTTGAACCAATCTCCCATTCCCTAACACTCCCAACTAATGGGACATAAGCTACCTTGTGGTTGGTCTCGCATTGCTTCCATCTACATGTACCGTACTAGGTCTAGTAGTACCATAGGTATTGTGACTGTTTCTCCAATTCCGTCAAGGAAAGTAATTCTGAACTAAGATCTGGAATGGGGTACACTGTCCCACGAGGACAATCAAGGACAACTTGAACCATTCAAGTGATCTTTCTATTTCATTTTACCAATTAACCTGGTGCCTGGAAATGCTAGTGAAGGAGGCAGCTAAGTAGGCTAGCCTACTGGTATTCACCATTCAGAGAACATTCTCAGCGACTTGTCTATGCATAGGCCTATGACACAACTTTCAGAAATTGATACAGTAGTTACAGAACACTAATGGTGTCCAGTACTCACACCTTAGCATAGGACGGAGTGGATTCCAGCCACAGATTAACTCATGACCTGTCAACGGGTTTTCAAACAGATTGAGCACACACCCAAGTACAGGGGTCTTGATCATGATGTTCCAAGCCTCTAAATGAAACACTCCTATTTAAGACTTTCTGGTCTTACATCCATGATCGATCAACATTCTCCTGATCTCAGTGTTCTCTAGTTTCTGATGGCTATGGACATGTTTTTATCCTGACAACTTCATATTTTAAGGGGTTGGGGTACATGCCCTATTCTTAATTAGTTCAGCATAAGATCATTGAATCCCGTTAAGAAAAATAGGGAACATCCATGTTTTATTTGATCATAGGAAAGGGAGAATTTAAAAAACTGAACCACTAGGCACATTGATGCAGATGACTCCGAGTAAGTAGGCTAGATCAAAATGAATATCTTTCAGTGTTGCCTTAATAAAGGTTGATAACTTTCTACCGTTCAACATGAATAGGCCTATATTGGATGGGAAATATTTTTATTATTTGCAGAGATTACAAGGATGACTTGTTGATGTATCATTATTTTGTTAAGCGAACATAAGTTCCAAGTCCATATCGTGTTGGAATCATATTTCAGTGTTGCCTTAGTAAACGAAATATTCAATGTCTTTCAGTCGGCCAACACGGTTGCGCTTAATAACAATGAGCATTATTCCCAAAACCAGAAAAAAACTGTACATGCAGGCCTAACATGTCAAATCAATCATACCTACAAGACAACAAAAATGCTCTATGAAAAACTATTAAAACCCCATAATGGTAGTCAAAAATAATCTCAAACCACCGCCACTATTTCGAGAAGGTGCAGAAAAATCTTAATAAAGTACAGCTATTCGTAATAGTAGGCTATGTTGTGAAAAACCGCTACTGACTGATAGGCCCCCGAAATAGAACTATTTATCTTAATGTCTACAAGATAACGAGATTGCCAAAAAACCACAATGCCACCCACAAATCTATAGAAAGCAACACTAAAAATGGCTTATCTAATCCACAGGTCACCCCACCCTTCGCCAGCATTAATATTTGTAATTTAAGTAACTTAGGTTATGTTAAGTTGAGGTTAATGGCAGAATTGATTGCGGCTGTGTGGCGGGAAGGACCCAATAAGTGCTCAGCCAATCAGGGACGTTTTGATTGGAGACCATGCTCGGAATAATTTTAGAAAGTTTTGATTCACTCCCCTTCGTTAAATCCCCAACCTGGGCCGTGCCGGCGACCAAAATGGCGGCTTAACGAACACGAAGGGGTGCCATTATTAAAATTTTGGGAGATAGAAACACAGCCTAGGTCGGAAGGCTGAGACTTGGCAACATGTTCATCAGTCATAACAAATAGCTTAATATGATAATAGTGGAAACTCCCGCGAGAAACTGGCGACATCGATCCTGCGCGCTAACTAGCGGTTCGCGCAGTCAACCACGTGGATGAGTTCAACCAGCTGGCAACCTACAATCCCAGCCAAATATATTGCATACTTCCTTACCGGCGCTATTCCGGATGTATCAGCGTTTTCCGCAAGTAATTTCACGATGCTTTCGGGATATTGTCAATTGCTATTCTCGTTATACTATGTTTTATACAGATGGCTCAAGAATGTTGTCACCAGATGGAGTGGGGGCGGCTTTTTATGCTCCGGATCGACAGATTATACGCACATTTAGTTTGCCAAAATATATAACGATTTTTACAGCTAAAGTATTTGCCATTCGTCAAACCTGTCAGTATATACGTACACACAGCGTTTCCCCGGCAATGATTTGCACGGATTCAATGAGTGTCATCCAGGTTTTATCGAATCCGAGTAGCTCTGATAATTGGTATGTGTATCAAGTTGCGCAAATGTTGTATGATTTTCAGACCATGGCACAGGAGGTAGTGCTCACTTGGATCCCAGGGCATTCGGGTATCCAAGGAAACGAGGATGTTGACCGCATGGCAAAGTGGGCAGCTCAGGGTTATGGAGTAGTTTATATAATATCGCTGTACCTTTTACGGACTTTCTGCCTGCTATTTATTCCCAGCTCCTCAATGATTGGCAAACAGAATGGTCGAATATCGCGCCAATTAAGGCTCATAATTATTTTCTGGTACAACCCACTGTACGAACAACACCGTGGTTCCGGGTAGGTAGATATACGAGACGGCACATTATTACTATAATACGTTTGCGTTTTCAGCATGCTCTGACTCCGGTGTATATGGCGCGCATGAACCTTCGCGAGTATGCTAGATGTGTGTGTGTTCACCATCTTATGTTTCAGTGTGACGTTTTCAATGAACCGCGGATAGTGATGCTCAGAAAGATAAGATCTTTAGGTTATACGTTTTCCTTAAATATGACCACTATTTTGCATAATCCTGTAATTCCATTGATCGAGGCCATAATGGAGTATTTGGACCATTTCCCTTTTACATTATAATTTCTGGTCCCCTCTTTCGTTTGCTGTATTTTTCTACGTTTTACGATTTGACACGAAGTATGTGTGTGTTGATTTTTCCTTAACCCTGTTTAGTGTATCGTGCATACCGTTGTGCTACAGCCCCTATGGATATATTTTGCAGGCGCATGGTTTAGGTGAGCAAATTTCTGTCTGTGTGTACAAACATTACGTGTGACGGGTATGTGCTACTGTGGTGCAATCTGTACATAAGCTATTGGGCGAAGAGGCAACTGTGTCCAGCAATCCTACCATAACAACAACAGCTGGCAAGTTTAAGTGAAGTGCATTCGAAGTAGTATCAGTTCAACGACAGCTGTGCTCGCAGCAACATCTCAAAAGCTTGTGGCTTGCGTGTGTGTGTGTGATCCGTTGGAGTGTACTTTTTGTTTTGTGTTTCGTTAGTGCTTGGTGTTGGTGTTTTGTGCAATTGTATTATAGGGCTGTTAATAAGTCTTATATACTAGTTGCGTGTGGTCGCGATGTCGGCTCAGAGCGATGGGACGTTAATGGGCCAACCCCCAGACAGTGAAGGGAACGTTGTCGTGGATGGTATTATACCTATGGAGGATATGTCAATAGTTCATGAGCAACCGATTATTTCAACCCCGGAGACAACGAAACCAATGATGGGATCCTCAACTGACCCACAGGCGCGGATTCAAGAGGGGGGGTCACGGGGGTCATGACCCCCCCCCCCCCCGCAAAAAAAAACGGAGACCAAATTTTTTTGCAAACTCAAAAAACGAAAACACAATTACCAGACAAATAAAACTTAACGAATTTTAACTGAAAAACAGTTTTTTTTTTCATTTTATTCAATACTGAATTATCTTTATTGGAATTATTATGTTCTGTTACAACTGTACATATTTACAACTTCAACCCTCTTGTATAAAAACTATTAGTTATACAACAAAATCAACTCGTCTATTTTGTTTAGCAAACCTTGTGATTACCGAATCGATGTTTATAGTGATGCCACGATGAATGTGCAGCAATGCACGGATAGGAAACTGGGGCTTTTTTCGCACCAAAAATTTTTGCCGACTTCCAAACCGCAAGCTTGGTTGGCAATATAAGCTGTGACTTTCTCCCTTTGTCGGTACCAACTCGACTTGCCGAAACTGTAACGTACCTTGATCCTTTTCTCGAAGGTCGATGTAAAAGTCGCAAAACACGCCGTTGCAATTTGTACGAATATCTTTGGTGCGCTAAACGCATCAAATTTCTATCCATGTAGCTTGCAAAAAAATTGGTATGGTTTTGTACGTTTGGTTATTTTGTGATTGCGTTTTTAGTGATACCATTTTTCTTAACAATTTCGATTCTCTGACCCCCCCGCCCCCCCCCCCCTCCCGCAAGGCCAAACTCTAGATCGATTCTCTGACCCCCCCAAAACCAAACTCTAGATCCGCGCCTGCTGACCCAGTACGAACCCCGGCCACGGACTATCGTTATCCTAGTCTTAATACTGGACCATATATTATTTTTGTGCAGGGGAAGGGACTCAGGCGATCGGAAATTTACATCCGATGGCCTTGGGTCGGCTTTTCTATGAAAGAAAAATCCCGGGCATACGAGAACTTCAGAAAAAGGGACGAAATAGAGTACAAATACAATTCACAAATTATCGAGATGCAAATACTTTTTTGGAAAATCCGATACAACGTGAGAGGAATTTGATAGCTTTTATCCCCACCTCTAATGTCCAACGGGTTGGACTTGTGCGAGGGGTTGACACTTCTCTTACGAATGAGGCTCCTGTCCCAATTTTACGGGTATAGCGCTTCTTTCGAAACAAAACTGTTGATGGCCAAACGGAACGCATAGCTACGGGGAATGTGGATTTTTTTTTGAGGCTCAGAACTTACCACTTTATGTCAGCATTTTTAATGTTATGCTAGAAGTTACGATGCACCAAGTGTCAAAGATACGGTCATGTGCAGTTATATTGCCGGGCTCGAGCCCCTCGCTGTGGCAATTGTGCCGCTGAACACCTCACCTCGGGATGTAAGGAAGTTTTATCTAAATGTGCCAATTGTGCAGAGAATCACCCGGCAGTTGCCATTCGTTGCGAAATTCATCAACAGCAAGTTGAAATTAAACGACGGATGTGTGTGGAAAATAAATCGTATAATGAGATCATGAAAAGTCAAATGGGTCCAACATTCAATCCATTAACTTTACCCCAACAATTTCCGCCGTTAAGTTCAGCTCCAAGTGTCAGGCAGGCTGAGCCGGCCCGAAAGCGCAAGTTTACGGAAATCGTTCATTCGGCCCCCAAAGTGGTACAACCTCTGGGATATGATAGGAGTGCTTATTGCCAGCTTTTTAACCAACCGAGATTGGAAAAGGCCCCACCGGTCTTCTCAGCCAAGACGTCGGAAACAAGTAATCTACACAGTCCCGGGCCTGGTTCAGGGTCGCCTGGATCGGAGCCAACAAAAATTATTTTGGCAGAGTTTACTAAACTTATGGAGTTGTTAGGGCATAATGCGCAATGGGCGCATTGCGTTAAAAATTTGTTAGATAGGGTATTACCTTTGCTATCCCCGTTGGAAAAATCAACAAAGCATGACAACCCGACCTTGAGTCGCTAGTTTAACTTATTTTCTCTTTCCGTTTTTGAAGAGACGTGTGGTTCCTCCAATGGAATTGCAGGAGTATAGTCAACAAGCGGCATGAATTACTTAAATTAATGGATGACTACCATCCGGATGTTATTTTTTTACAAGAAACTTGGCTATCGCCCCAATATCGTTTTACGATCCCAATGTATAATGTTGCTAGAGAGGATGGTCCAGGTTATGGCGGTATAAGCACCCTTATTCGAAATGATATCCCTTTTTCAGTGTTCCCCATCTCTTACCTTTTACCACGTAGTTTTTCATCAGTGTTTTCGGATCGGCAATACTATTTTTAGTAATTTATATTGCCCTCCCCAAGTTCAGGGATCGCAACGCCAATGGTTGATGTATTTCAAATATATTGCACAATTTCCTAAACATATTGTTCTCGGGGATTTTAATGCCCACCATGGACTCAGGGGCAGTGAGCGTGTCAACCCTAAAGGTCGCCATATTGTGCATGCACTTCAAACTTATGCTTTGAATATTCTTAATGATGGGTCGCCTAAGCGCATAACACCACCGGGACGTCCAAAGAGTGCGGTAGATTTGACTATTACAACAGCGGATATTGCCCATCAATTGGAATGGCGAACAATTGGGGACACTCATCAGAGCGATCACATTCCTCTTCTTATATATTATGCGAAACCGGGTGAGAAGCTTGAACGTCCATGTCATTTTACCATCAAAAGGAATTTACGGCATTTCGACTATGATTTTTTTCAACACTTTATAAATGATGGATTGGGGACTTCGCGAACACCTCCGTATCAACGGTATTATTCTTTATTACAGCTGATACAACGATTTCTTGATTGTTATCACTCCCAGCGCGCGATATCATCGTATTCGTTACAGCATTCGGGTGCGGTCCATTGGTGGGACGCTGATTGTGCATTGCTTGTTCGTCGGAGAAAGGCATGTTTAAAAAGATATCCCGTTCATGGGACTGTTGATAATTATCTACGTTACAAAAGTCTCACTGCCCAGCTTCAGAAGACATTTAATGAAAAAAGACGGATGGCATGGCAAACTTATATTAGTACATTCAATTCCCATACTTCTTTGAGCACCTTATGGTCTTTGATAAAACAATTATCGAATACTCGTCGTACTCGTCCTAGTACGGGACTCACGCAGACAGGTTTTCAAATGTTTTATCATTCCCTCTCGCCTGATTCAGTTTCCGGACACGCATTTGTACCACCTTATTTGACTTCGGATAAGTTTCAGATTTTACAACAACCAATCACGTGCAATGATATCTCGACTGCTTTGCGTCACACTAAATCCACGAGTCCGGGTATGGATTACATTACTTATGGGATGGTGGCCCATTTCCCTGACCCAGCACTGACGATCTTGATTGCGCTTTACAATACGGTACTGACAACTGGTACGTATCCTGCGGAATGGTATAAGTTTGAAATTCTGCCGATATTAAAACCCATGAAAGATGCCAGAGACCCCCTAAGCTATCGTGGCATAAATCTTGGTTCGTGTCTAAGAAAATTATTTAAAAAAAAATATTACGTAGATTGCAATGGTGTTTGGAGTACTATATTTTTTTTTTCGAGGTCACAATTTGCATTCCGTAAACGGCTAGGCACAATCGACGCTCTTACGATTTTTTGACGGATATCTTATTAGCGAAAGCTCGCAAACAACACACGGTTGCAGTATGTGTAGATATACAGGGGGCCTATGATGCGGTGGACCCAGTCATATTACAACATCGACTAGGGGAGATGCGTTTCCCATTACCTTTCAGATGTTTAATTCGGATATTTTACACCATCGTCTACTATTTCTACACACCCCAACTGGTGTACTTGATAACCGTCAGACTTCTCGTGGATTGGGGGATGAAGTTATTCGCGTCCGCAGCATTCCTTAAGCTGTACGTGTCCCCTGGGTGGTGCTAAACGAATAACAAAAAATGGCTGCCAGACCTATCTGTTACAGATCTCTTGGCGAACGATTTAGAATCGGTCCTTCTCAGGACCAGCAAATACAACAAGTAAGACATTTTGGTTATAACTTACGGATAATGCAAATTAATATTGAAGGACTTAGTCGATCTAAATGTCAATATCTCTCCCGAATGCTCCTTGAAAACTATGTGGATGTAGCTATTGTACAGGAAACACATATAGATAATGAGGAAAATTTTAAATCAAGAGGGCGTGTTGCAGGATATGAAGTCTTAGGAGCTACTTATCACCATACTTACGGCTGTGCTACTTACATTCGCAACAATATTGAAAATGCACATCTGATTTTTGTGGACACCTCACAAAATATTCACATTATCGTGATAAAAATTGAGAACATTACAATAACGAATGTTTACAAGCCACCTGCAGTAAACTGGTCTGCTGAAGTGATCCCAACTCTACCTCATCCTAGCATATATATCGGCGACTTCAATAGCCACCATACTATGTGGAATTACAATGAAGATGATGAGAATGGTGAAAGACTTGCTAATTGCGTTGAATCTAACAATCTAAGTCTAGTATTTAACTCAAAGGACAAAGGGGCGTCTAGATCTGCAGCCTGGAAGAAAGACTACAACCCTGGCCTTTGTTTTGTTAGTCAGAACTCTAAATGTCAACCTCTTGCCACAGTAAGGACAGTTCATGGGGATTTTCCAAATAGCCAACATCGGCCAGTTTTAGTTAATGCAGGAATTCAAATACCTCTAATCAAATCCATTCCAAAACCAAGATGGAACTTTAGAAAATCTAACTGGAGCAAGTTTTCCAATGAACTTGATAAAGTTATTAGGTAGATCCCCCCTGTGAGTGAAAATTATGAAAGATTTGTTGGAGCAAACGGCAAAAAGTGCATGCCAAGAGGATTTCGCAAAGAGTACATTCCAGGATGGAACAAGGATTGTGAAGAACTATACCAGTCTTACATAACCACAAATGATCATGAAATTGCTACTGAATTGTTACAGAGCGTAGATAAAGCTCGCAGAGAAACCTGGGTACAAAAGACAGACAACTTAGACTTTACAAGATCAAGCAAAGAAGCGTGGAGCCTGCTGAAGAAATTGGGAGGATGCTCCCCACCTAACCGTGATGATCCACATGTTACACCAGATCAAATAGCCAGTAGAATAATTTCTTTGTCCAGGGCACCACCGCATAAGCAACATACAAGAAAGGTTAAGAAAGAACTAACCAACCTCAAGCAGCAGGCAGTCCACCTGTCAGAATATGCCAATGACTTCACAGTAGCTGAGATTAATACTGCGCTTAAGGATGTTAAAACAGTAAATCGCCAGGGTTTAATGGCATTCATCCTGAATTCCTTGTCAATTGTGGGAACAAGACTCGTAAATGGCTTGCAGCTTTCTTTTCTAATATAATGATCACTGGTAAATTACCAAAAGCTTTCAAGAAAACGAAAATCATAGCTGTATTGAAACCTGGTAAGCCAAAGGATAAACCAGATAGCTATCGTCCGATAGCTCTCCTAAGCTGTTGCTACAAACTTCTGGAAAGACTCATCCTTAACCGAATTGGTTCGGATATTCATGAAGTAAAACCTATTGAACAAGCAGGCTTTAGACCAAGTAGAAGCTGCACAGATCAAGTACTAAGTCTCACCACTAATATAGAAGCAGGGTTTCAACAACAACTTAAAACATCTGTTGCTTTTGTTGACCTTACAGCAGCCTATGACACGGTATGGAAGGATGGATTACTCTTACTGATGCGTATCATACCATGTCAAACTATGAACAAGCTTATAAACAGTATGCTGTCTGAAAGATATTTCCAAGTGGTTCTTGGGACCAAAATAAGTAAGCAAAAGAAACTGAACAATGGACTCCCACAAGGTTCCGTTTTAGCTCCAGTGCTCTTTAACTTGTACACACCAGACCTCCCTTTAACGCAGTCGAGAAAATTCATTTATGCAGATGACCTGGCTTTGGCAACTCAACAAAGAACCCTTGAGAAGAGCGAACAAATTATTTCCTCAGATCTAAGCATTATGAATGAATATTTCAAGAAATGGAGACTAACACCGAATCCTAGTAAGACTGAAGTTAGTTGTTTCCATTTAAACAACAGGTTGGCAAATACAAAGCTGAATGTCATCTTTAATGAGAAAGTCCTCCATCATCAACATTTTCCAAAATATTTAGGAGTTACTCTCGGTAGAACTTTGTCCTTCAAGAAGCACCTGCAGAACACTTCAGCAAAACTAAGATCACGCAATAACATCTTGCAGAAGTTATGTGGAACCACATGGGGAGATACAGCAACAACATTACGATCTTCTGCTCTAGGACTTGTCTATTCAGCTGCTGAACACTGTGCTCCGGTGTGGCTTAACTGTCCACATGTGAAGCAGATTGATGTCCAATTGAATTCGGCGGTGAGGATAATATCAGGTTGCATCAGGACCACTCCTCTGTACTGGCTTTCACCTCTAAGTCATATTGCACCACCTGACTTACGTAGACAGAACTCTCTCTTGAGGGAATATCAAAAGATAATTTCCACTCCATAGCTTCCTATTCACTGTGACATACCTACAGTAAAGATAAGTCGCTTGAAATCCCGCCGACCACCCATCCTAACAGCGGAATATCTACAATTAATAATTTTCAGATTGACAACAAGTGGTCTGAGGTATGGAATAATTTATTCCATGGGAAATATGGAAACTTCATTGATCCTATCAAGAAACCAGCTGGCATGGAACTACCACGCCATACATGGAAATCACTCAACAGAATTCGAACGGGACATGAGGTCTGCGCAGACAGCTTATTCAAGTGGAATAAGGCTTCCTCACCTCAGTGCGACTGTGGTTTTGAAAGACAGACCATCCAACATATTGTGGAGGACTACAGCCTTCGAGCCTATAATGGGAGCCTCAAAGACTTTCATGATGCAACGCAGCCTGCTCTAGATTGGATTCCCAATTTAAATCTTACCTTGTAAATTTGAACTTTTT
The DNA here is from genome assembly GCA_946902985.2 of Meconema thalassinum. NCBI lineage: Eukaryota > Metazoa > Arthropoda > Insecta > Orthoptera > Tettigoniidae > Meconema > Meconema thalassinum. The sequence continues at coordinate 24,111,270 of OX336389.2, read as the reverse complement.
ATGTATTGAATATGTGTCTCCTCATTCAAAATTTATTTTAATATTGTTCTTTTAGGCTAAATACTAATGTATATGTTTAATGTGTTCTTTAGCTTGTAATTATGTAACCATGCCATACGCTAAAAGAATAATCCTCGTGGATTGCCTCAAGGTGATATTTTAAGCGGTATTCTTTTTTCAATTTATACTCAGGCATTAGAATCGGTCATTCTTCCTTATGCACGAATCATTCAATTCGCAGATGATTTTCTTATTTATTGTTCGCGTGATGCTATCCAGCTTTGTCGTCAGGATATATATGATGCATTGACTGCTGCTCATACATGGTTCCATAATCACGGTTTTGACACTTCGCCGAGAAAACATTCTGCTATAATTATTACTCATCAAAGGCAGGTTTATCGCACTCCTATTTTATTTAGACAGGGAGCCATAGAGGTGGTTCGCAGCATCAAATATTTAGGATTACATATTGATGACCAATTACTGTGGACGCGCCAGGTTCAAACACTCACTGTTCAAATTGAAAAAAGACTACACGTTCTCCGAGCGCTAGCACGCCGGGGTTGAGGGCAGATCCTCATTTATTAGATTATTACTTACGGTCTATAAGAATATTATTCGTTCCCAGATGGATTATGGAGTTGGAATCCAGACTCTAAATCCATCCCTGTCGTTCGCGTACCCAACCAGATGTCCAAAAACAGCTTTGTCGTCGAACTTTGAGCGAAAATTCTTGTCGATATGCACGTAGCATTCTGTTCCGAAGATCTTCAGATGACTGAGACTTCCCACTGGTTGTCCATACCACAATTCATAGGGAGATTTGTTTTCAATGGATGACTTCCCAGTGCGATTCAGGAGGTACACCGCAGTGTTGCAGGCTTCAGCCCAAAGTTGTTTCGTTAACTTGCTGGGATTCAGCATAGATTTTGCGCACTCCACAATCGTCCGATTTTCACGTTCCGCAACTCCGTTTTGTTGTGGTGTGTACGGCGTAGTAATGCTGTGTTCTATGCCTCTGCTTGCGAGTAGTTCAGAAACCTTCTTGTTATCAAATTATTTTCCTCCATCACACCTGAACAGCTTCACGACGTGTCCATTTGTTTTGGCTTCATTCAGGAACTGTTCCAGAACGGTGTACACTTCACTTTTGTGCTTTAAAAAGAAAACTCGTCGAAACTTGCTGAAATCATCCTTGAAACATACGTAGTAGCGTGCCTTTCCAAGAGATTCAGTAGACATTGGTCCATTCACATCGGCGTGGATTTGTTCACCAGTGGCTGTTGGTCGATTCATTCGTGTCTTGAATGACAGTCGATGCATTTTCCCAGTGCACATCCATCGCAGAAATCCTCTTTACACATGTCTACATTGATGTTCATCTGCTTCAGTACATTCTTGACATGGGCTTTGTGTTGATGACCAAATCATTCATGGTAGATCTGCTGTTTGTCCGACGATGTAGCTAAATTCACTTGAATGGGTTGAGCCGGTTTCACGACGCGCATGTCAAGTACATACAGACCATGACTCACACGTCCAGCCATCATCGCCTTTCCAGTAACCTTGTCTTCAATTCTAACAGTTATGTCGTCAAGTCTTGCACAAAAACCTTTCCTTGCAGCAGCTTTCACAGAAAACAGATGAGCCATTGCATCGGGAACATACAAAACTTCAGTCATCTCAGCACTCAACCAAGCGTTGTTCAGCCGCACTTGAATGTTTACAGTTCCTTTGCCGTGGGCTAGCATGCTCACACCTCGTTTTCCTAGCAAAATCTTCTCTGGAGCAGCAAACTTGACGTATGTTGTAAAATACTGTTTGTTCGCGGTGATGTGATTTGTGGCGCCACTGTCGCAGTACCACTCGTCGGCTTGAACAAAGTCGCCGTCTAACGCACTCATCGCATGTGTCAGAAACGAAGCATTGTTCTCCTTATTTTTGTTTCTAGTGTCACCCTCTTTCTTCTTCACTGGACATTCACTTGCCCAATGGCCCAAATCCTTACATTTGAAACATGGAAACTTCTGCTTTACTCGTTGAACATTTTTCTTCGACTTGTCATCAGCGCTGCCTTTGCCACTGCCATACTGGGAATGCTTCTTGGGAGCACTACGTACCACAAACGCAGTCGATTCCACGTTTCCTTGGTCACGCAGTTCAATCGTGCACAATTTTTCAATCAACAAGTTCACAGTTTGATTTTCCGTCGGAATCGTGTCCCACACATCCTTGAAATTATCATATTCTTTTCCCAGCGTGGATAAAATTCGACCGTTCAAAATCCTTTCAGATAACGTGTTTTCGTTGTGCTTTTGTAGTTCGTCGTTCAGATCCTGATAAAGCTTCTGTAACTTCGCGACATGGGTGCTGATGTCCTCCTTGTCGTCACGTGTCACTCGGAAGAATGACTCGATCAACATGTTCAGTCGCTGCGTACTGCTTCGTTCGAACCGTGCGCTCAATTTTGTCCAAATTTCACTGGCATTGGTGCACGTCAACACGAGCTCGACGACAGATTTTCCTAGCACACCTGCTAGCAAACTGGCCGCTTTCGCGTCTTCTTTCAACCACTGCTTATATGCCGCTTTTTGTTGCGAAGTTGCATCTGTCGGCAACACAGGACACTTTTTCGAACCATCAACAATATTTTCCAGTTCATACGACGGCAAAACCATCAACACATGCCATTTCCACTTTGCCCAGACTTCAGGTCCTTCAAGTTTATCCACTTGAACTTTGTAGTCACTGCCGGTTGCCATTTTGAGGTTATCCTTTTACTCACAAAAAAATACAGCACGTGTTCCACTCACGAGATAATACCATTTACACGTGGCCTGGGCCCATAACCTGTTAGTTTTAATGTAAATCTTTATTTATCAAGTGAGAAATACAATACAAAATACAAATCATCTTTTGAGATGCTTGTCACATGTCACGCGAACACGCACAGACTTTGCACTGACTCGTCTTTTGTTCTCTTCTTTATTGTACATGTCTATTTCACCAGGTGGCGCTACTGTGCTATTTTTCTTTCAAATATTAACAGTAACGACACTTTTACGGGCCTCGTGCCCTTTCCCCTCCCTATCCTGGTCACGTTGTCAATCTCTGAAACCCCGATGTTTATCCGCATGCCTTCACAAATCACACGGAGCACCTTGGATACTAGATCCTCGGTGCTTTCATTGGCATCTTCCTTTATTCCGTAAATGAAGACGTTTCTCTTTCTCTCATCCATCTTGGTCTTCCTTAATTCTTTTACCTCCATTTCTAATATCTTCACATTTTCTCTTAGGTCTTTTACCTCTCTACTATTCTCGGCCAGCCTTTCTGTCACTATTCCCATCTCTTCTCTTATACATGTCATCATCTCCCTGAATTCCTTACATTGTTCTCGAAGAGTGTCCCGGATCTGGTCATTTTGTGACACTTCCTTTACAATTTCTCTTATTTTTTTCCATTTCTTGCCATCCTAGCTGCCCAGGCCCTGGGTTTGACTCCACTCCTCCAATTAATAGTAGCGTCGCCACAACCAGCGCTACCAACCCCTTCGCCAAGACCCCCATCTGTTCAGTGACATCGCACTTCACTCTAGCCTGCCAGCGGCCGATGACCCGATACTGCTGAATAGCGATTCCCATTCTTCCTTACACTACACTGCACGTCTATTCACCTTGCTTGGTTAAAACTGAGAAGTTGCTTTCAAAGTACAGGTCATTAAATAAAAATCTAAGAAGAAAATTATCTGTGGTGCACAAAAATCAGTCTAAGTGTAATTGTGAAAAGAATGTTGTTGATAAGAGTGTTTCTCAGAACTTCATAAATCTTCAAATCAATCAAAAAAATCGTAAAGCTCAGGACCGAAGATATTCAAATGATGACAAAAGTTTTGCATTAGCTTTGCATTATTGCTCGCCTAAGTCATACAAATTCATGCAAAAGCATTTTTCTTTTCCCAGAACCAGGTCATTAAGAAGCTGGTTACAAAATGCCCGAGTGGAACCTGGTCTTAATAAAATGGTTCTAAGCTTACTAGAAATTTAAGCTAAAAATGAAAAGGGAGGAGAAAGTTATTTCCTTGCTATTTGATGAAATTTTCATCAAGTCGTCTCTGTCATATGATCCTCAGAAGGATCAATTGGAGGGATATGAAGATTTTGGTGTAGATACTCCTGTACAGCCAATCACAGCTCCCATCTGCCAACAATGTAACCAGGCTATGGTATTTATGATTAAAGGTTTGTACCTCAATTATAAACAAATAATTGGGTACTTCTTATCAAACAAATGATTTTGGTGTAGATACTCCTGTACAGCCAATCACAGCTCCCATCTGCCAACAATGTAACCAGGCTATGGTATTTATGATTAAAGGTTTGTACCTCAATTATAAACACTATATCAAAGAGCTGGTGCTATTTATTGTCAATCAACTTCAGGCAATCGGGTTAGTTCCTAAAGAAGTTGTGTGTGATCAAGGAAGTAATAACATGAATGTGAGGAAACGTTTAGGTGTGACTGCAGAGAAGCCATTCATTGAGGTAAACGGTGAAAACATTTATTTTTTCATGATCCTCCGCACTTGATTAAGTCAGTGAGAAACAATCTGAAAAAGTATGATTTTGTTTCTAGTGGTAAAGTTTGTAGTAGGTCTCACATAAGAGAATTTTACACTATGGACTCTAAAATGATTCCAAGGTTGGCTCCAAAGTTAACAATGAAATGTATCACACTTCCCCCTTTTTCAAATATGAGGGTATGTTTAGCTACCAGGGTTCTCAGTCATTCTGTAGCTTCTGGAATACGAGTTCATGTATCATTCAATTCTTTGCCATCGAGTGCTGCACACACTGCAGAGTTTATAGAAATGTGTGATATTTTTAATTCTTCCACTGTCAGTAGCCCCAAGGAGTATAGGAAACCTTTAAGCAATGAATCAAGGCATATGCAAAAACTGAATGAAATTTGTCTAAAAAAACTGGAAGTACTGAATAACCGCAAAGGCAATCCTCTTTGCTTTCAGGGATGGGTAGACAATATTTCTGCATTGAAACTATTGTGGTCATAATTACACAATGATTATGATTTCCGGTATTTGCTAACTAGGAGGATCACACAGGATTGCATTGAAAACATTTTTTCAATCATTAGATCAAAAGGAGGCAACAATGTAACCCCAGATGCAACCAAATTTTGCAGTGCCATAAAAAGTGTTATGGTAAATCAATTACTTTGTGCTTCTGACGACAGTAATTGTGAATCTGATGCTGCAAACTTTCTATTGACTCATAATGATCTGATGAAGAGTAATTTTGAAGCAAATGTCGGGGAAGAGTGTGACCTACTGTCGACCAAAGTATTATGTGCACTCGAGTTTGAAGGTTGTTTGTGAAGTAACCAATAGACCTACATAAAATTCAATAACATCATCATTTTTGTCGTTCTATTTTACGTTAGTTCATGTAGGTTTGGATTTTTAATTTATATTTTAATATTTTTTATCGCAGTTGGAACACAAAAAGTGCACGTTTTTCAAACATGCGTCACATTTAAGAATTATTATCTCAAAAATCCGTCATCAGATAGAATCCAAATTTTAACACAATATACATTGGAATGTTGTATAACTGGTTTATTAATTTCAAAATTGTGTGTGTCCAAGAAACAAAGTTGTTATCATTTTTGTAAGGTAACCTTTTCTCGGCTCGGGGTGGTTGGAACATGTAGTTCTTGGTTGCATTGTAATCCTTATACATCGAAAAGGTATGCTGTATGACTGTGAAATACGCAAAATTAATTCACTTATTTTATATCGGTTTGTATTTGTACGGGGAAATAACACATGTTTCACCAGCTAGCCGCTCCGGGAAAAGCTGTACAGCGTTGCCGAAATGGTGCCCGCACGCATCATGGCGCGTCTCGCTCGGAAGTGATGGGCTCCATCTCAGCAACGCTGTACAGCTTTTCCCGGAGCGGCTAGCTGGTGAACCATGTGTTATTTCCTCGTACAAATACAAACCTATATAAAATATGTGAATTAATTTACGTATTTCACAGTCATACAGCATAACTTTTTGATGTATATCGATTACAACGCAACCAAGAACTACATTTTCCAACCACCCCGAGACGAGAAAAAGTTACCTTACAACAATGATAACAACTTTGTTTCTTGGACACACAAAATTGTGAAATTAATAAACCAGTTATACAACATTCCAATGTATATTGTGTTAAAAAGTGGATTCGATCTGATGACGGACGTTTGAGATAATAATTCTTAAATGTGACGCATGGTTGAAACACGCTCAAAAACGTGCACGTTTTGTGTTCCAACTGCGATAAAAACATTAAAATATAAATTTTAAAATCCAAACCTACATGAACTAACGTAAAATAGAACGACGAATATGTTGATGGTATTGGATTTTATGTAGGTCTATTGGTTACTTAACAAACAACCTTCAAACTCAAGTACACATAATACTTTGGTCGACAGTAAGTGATAAGGCAAATGATCATGACTATGATGTAATTCAAGAAAATGCAGACCACTATGTCATGGGCTGGGCCTGCAGCAAGTTTCCCCATGCTGAGTGTAGGAATGTAATATCATCTTATGATAATGATTCTAGTATGGGAAATTTGCACATAGAAATGAAGAAGTATGATGATAATTCCAAAATGCTATTTCCAAATGTGTGTGGTGGAAAGTTGTCTGCCAAAATGTCAGAGGCATTTGAAAATAGTTTTTGCCATTTTTTGTCAGAAAGCACCCATGGGATTAAAAGCAAATTAACTTGTATATTTTCTATCAATTAGGCCTACTGACTCTAGTGAAGGTATCTGTGACAGCTGTATGAAATTACTGACTGACAAATATTTCAAAGTCATTATTAAGGCATATGTGAATAGAACAAATGATTCATCAGTGAAAAATATCACTAAAAATATCAAGCTCAATAAGATATTACACGTGTAATTAACTTTTGGAAAATCTGTAGGCTGCTTAAAACTTGGTCATCATCATCACCATCTGTAGGCTATCACACTGCTGTCATAAATTGACGATCAAATGTTTCAATGTGAATATACACGTATGTCATTCTTAATACTGCCCCTTTCGGATCAACATCCATCTCCCTTCCTTATATTATGCAACAATAAGTACGCAAATGCCTTAAAATCTGTATTTCCTTGCGTTTTCGTAGTCGAATAGTGTTATACTTCAATAGTTCGTTCGAGTAGTTGACTATTCGAACCGCTAGATGGTAGCACTGTGCGCTGTCGCCGCTGCTACGCGTGTTAAGGTGCGAGAGTTTCCACTATTAGCATATTAAGCTATTTGGTCATACCCTTGTAGGCGGGAACATTAAGGGAACGTTCAGTCTGGCAGGTGTTCTTGTTTATCTAACAGGGGTATTTCCTTCAATATTTTGTTTGTTACGCTTTTTACGTTTACACGTTATATAGTAGCGTTTATTCTACCCTTCCAGTTGAGTTTTTTAAAACTGTAATCCCTAATCGAGAACACACTGACGAATGTGCTTTGTATCTGGCAAATATGGCAAATAGCCTAGGTTACATGGTTCAGGTATGTTTCGGCACCGTAAAAATGCCAGATAAATGTTGTGTACCCAACTGTAACGCAAATTATCCAAGTAAGGGAGGCTACACGCCAGTGTTTAGGTTCCCAAGTTACGAAAATCTGCGCCAGGCCTGGATTAGGAAAATTCCTCGGAAGGACTGGAAACCTTCGAAATGGTCTGTAGTTTGCATAAACCATTTTCACAAAGGTGATATTAAAGATTTCCAGATTTTGAGGAACCCAACACCCTTTTGATAGCAAAGTTTTCAGACTTAAAAAAATATACCTCCGTGGTAAATTTGCCAGCCCACTGTTGAGACCAGCACATAAACTGAATCACAAAACGTTGTATCCGAGTAACTTAGAAAGACAGAAGGTTTCACTAGCTTGTAATATTTTTCACGAGTCAACTTTGTGTTGATTGTTTAGTAGGAAAAGAGGCCTCTACCAATGATCCTTACTTTGACACCCTTAACAGAGGTGGTCTCACTGTTCCATCAGACCTAGTGTACCACATTGCTGATACTGGTAGCTTTGTCCTAAGTGCATTGATCTCCAATGATGATAATGAAGACAGGTTCTTAAAGTGTCAAAATCAAAAGAGGGTGCTAGTAGTTGTGTCTAAAACAATTTTGTTTGGTGATACTGGTTATCCAAATGATGTGTGCCTTTGTGGAGTGAAAATTAGTCTACGGTACTAAGTGAAAAAATACTTTCAGTTATTGCCAATGTATTGCTAAACCATTATTCACAGGAAAGGAATGATGCTATTGATGTCAGCAAACTTGGTTATGGGAAGAGGAAGTTGCAGACACTTTAGGAAGGAAACAGAAGTAATCTGATACATTTATGAAATACCAGCAGCAACAGAGAATTTATACAATGGTAGTAATCTACATACTTGTGTGGCGGCATTGAGGGTTTATAGGCCTACAGTGTAAAGATGTAATGGGAAATAGCCTACTTTTTTGCATCACATAACCCTCAATTGCATCTACTTACTCCATATTATTATTATAACACCGCCAATTTATTTTATTGCCGTAATTCCGAGTAGTAAAATACGAAAAGAAGCCTAAAAGAATTTTCTTTATTTTGCTAAACACAATTATGTTGGTAAATTATTTCTGTGTCATTCACGCCTAATATCAGCTGCCTGGCTCTTATAACAACTTTTCATGATCATGTGCACGTTATTCACTTATTTCCGACTGTAACACAGGTCATATGTAAATAAAAAGATTCGAGCCTTACAGTAGTCGCATATGATGTGTAACATCTGACATGTTATCCTACTCGTATACTACACAGCTTGGACATTCTTAAAATGTTAATTTACACTCCATTTTCATACTGGTACTGTTGGTGAGATCGGCACCTGCCGGTATCGACCTCCATCCTGATCGATAGGCGCAACTAGCGCCCTCAACTAACTTTTTAACAGTTCGTTTTATGATCTGTTCACGGCACAACGCATTTAAACAGTTCATGTATTTTGTGTTAAATAAATCAGTTGAGTTACATTTAAACGAGCGTTACATTTCATTGCCGCTTTAAAACCTCTAATAGGTTATGGACCCAGAACGATTGGCTCAGATTTAAATTAACTGAAAATTGGAAACAGCGGGAACAAGCGGACACACAAAGAGAAGAACGCGTCGAATCGGCAGACATCTTGCTCTCTCGAGAAACTTCTGGACATCGACAAAGCGAGAAGGAACAAACGCCGTATTCTCGAATATTGTGTGCTTGATCGTGAGTGAACAGTGAAAAAGCCAATCGCGAGTGTTCGGACAATAACACGCGACGCGAATTTTGGCTTATTGCGAGTGTTTTGGACTATAACACGTGACGCAAGAAAACGTGCTTAACGTGCGAGTTGTGTACAAACGCGCACGGCAGGAAATTCCGTTGGCCTATTTGCGAGTGTTCCGGACAATAGCACGCGACGCAAAGTGTATGGCCGGTTGTGAGTGTTTCAAACAATAACACGCGGCACAGCAAATTTATTGTGAACAATCGTGAGTGTTCCGGACATTAACACGCGGCACGATTGAAGTGAGACAATGAATTCAAACGGTGTAGTGCGCATCGAGGCCTTAGGGCGCGATAATTACGACACCTGGAAAATGCAAATGCGCGCCATTCTGATAAAGAATGACGCGTGGGGTTATGTCAACTGCCAGATCGTCAAACGCGAGCCGGGTGAGGACAATGCAGCCCAAGTGACCGAGTGGACGACTAGGGATGAAAAGGCCATGTCAGACCTAATCCTATCCATCGGACCAAGCCAGCTCAAGTTGGTGAAGAACTGCAGGTCATCAAGCGAGATATGGCAGAAACTTGTGGATACGTTTCAGTCGAAGGGGCCGGCTCGCAAGGCCACGTTGTTGAAGAGTCTAACATTGCAAAAGATGACTGAAGGTGGCGACATCCGTGAGCACCTCAACAACTACTTTGACTGTGTCGACAAGTTGGCTGACATGGACGTAGTTATTAACCCAGACCAACTTACCATCATGATGCTGTACAGTTTGCCGGCAAGTTTTGAAAATTTCAGAATTGCCATCGAGAGCCGGGACGATCTACCGAAGCCTGAGAATCTACGTACGAAGATAATCGAAGAACATGATGCCAGAGTTGCCTCGTCAACACCGATGGAAAATCAAGGCGCCATGTACGTGCAGAAGAAAGGTCCTTGAAGGAAACCACAGTCGAAGCCTCAAAACAAAAACCACGGCTACTCCGGTGGTAAGAGTGACAAGGAGAAATCGTTTCCGTTCAAATGCTCGAAGTGCGGAATCAAGGGACATAAGGCAGTGGACTGCAATGTTAAGGTCAACACAAATCAGCTGTCGGACGCGTCACTCTTATCAGTTGAGGAACCTGATACGTGCCAGATCGCGATGAACAGCGTCGAAAACCTGTGGTGTCTCGACAGTGGGTGCACGTCTCATCTGTGCGGTGATGCGACTGTGTTTACAGAGATGGACAAGGGTGAGACTGGCAAGCTGAAATTAGCGAGCAGCGCAACCGCAGAGATAAAGGCCCGAGGAACTGGAAAAATTGCAACAAGTGTAGACGGTAAAACTTGCAACGTTACTCTCAATGAGATTTTTCACGTTCCTGAGATCCGCACTAATCTCTTATCAGTCTCGTAGATGACAGACCGTGGTTTCTCGGTTGTTTTTGGCAAAGAGAAGGCGGAAGTTTTCGACCAGAATGGACTGACGAGGTTAGTTGCAAAGCGCAAGGACAATCTGTACTACGTACAGGGCACCACACTGGAAAAATGTCGAAACGCAGTGTCAGAAGACAAGCGCGACGAGAATGTGGCACAGCTGTGGCATCGAAGGATGGGTCACGTCAACTTTCGTGATCTCGATACGGCAGTGAAGAGCGGATCCATTCGAGGTGTGCAACTAAAAGGGAGATGTGGAGATCTAACGTGTGACATTTGCACGAAATGCAAAATGACTCGAATACCTTTCCCGAAAGAGTCAAATCGTGTGACCGGTAAGCTCGATATTGTTCACACAGACGTTTGTGGCCCTGTGGGTGTTGTGTCGAACGGTGGATCCAAGTACATGATCACATTTACGGACGACTACTCGAGATGGACAGAGGTACGGTTTATGAAGACGAAGTGCGAGGCGTTGCAAATGTTCCGAGAGTACAAGGCTTTCATCGAGAAGCAGCACGGTCTGAAAATAAAGTGCGTACAGTCCGACAATGGACGTGAATATGTCAACAGGGAATTTGACGAGTTCTTGAAATCTGAGGGGATCGAGCGCCGTCTCACAACACCATATACGCCTGAACAAAGTGGTGTGGCCGAGAGGAAAAATCGGACCCTTGAAGAGGCAGCACGATGTTTACTCCTGCAATCTGGCCTACCGATGACATTCTGGGCGCCCCCCCAGGGGCTCACATCTTGTGGGCGTGGGTTGGCGACCACGGGGCCCCAGCTGAGTCCGGCATTGCTTCCACTTACTTGTGCCGGGCTCCTCTCTGTCTTCTTTCCTGTCGACCTCACTTGATCAACTCTTGTTCTCTTCTGACCCCGACGGTATTAGGGTATCCAAGGCCTAGGGAGTCTCTTCCTTTCCCGCCTTAATTGGCCCTTGTCTCATCTTTTCTGATACCCTCCTTCTGCGAGGGGTCAGCCTTCTTTTTCTCTTCCTTTTACCTCCTGCCTTGTGCTCTAGGCCCTTAAGGAGGCAGGGTGTATGTAGCCCCACCACATCTGGTGCACCCTAGGTAATGCTACACCCTCAGGGGCTCACGGCTGGTGAGTTCGGGAGTTGGCGACCCCGAAGGGATTCCTGAGCTGGGTCCGTTTTCCCCTTTTGTCCCTTACCTTTGGGGCGGACCCTCTCCTCTTTCACTTTCCTATATGTCTTTCATGGCTCTCCTTCCTTCCAAGTCCCTCACTCCGCCTTCTCCGAGGGTTGAGGGCATTTCTTTTCCTTCTGTCCTTTTATTTGCCTTATTCTCCTTTAGTTCTCCATTTCTTCTTCTAGTATGTAGGTTAGTAGTTAGTTTTAGTTTTAAGTTCGCTTTTCATTTTCATCTTCACGATCACCCAAACCATCAGGGGCCGATAACCTAGATGTTAGGCCCCTTAAAACAACAATTATCATCATCATCATTCTGGGCGGAGGCGATCAACACCGCAAATTATCTGAGGAACCGATGTCCAACCAAAAATCTAAACGGGAAGACTCCACTGGTTGAGCACTGGTTCGACAGAACTTCGACTGCACACTATTTCAAGGACTTTGGGAGTAAGGTGTTCTGCCTAGACAAGACCCCAAACAAGGTGAAGTTTAGCCCTCGCTCAAAAGAGGGAATTTTTGTTGGATATTCGGAGCAGTCGAATGCTTACCGTATCTGGATTCCTGAAACGAAGAAGATCGAGATCACGAGAGACGTTGTTTTTCGTTAGGAGATGACCGCGCCTAAGAAATCAGTCGATGATCTGTTCCCGCGTGACTCTCCAGACAAAGTACTGTACCCGACAATCCGGAAAGGATCCTGTTGGAATATCCATTGCCCCCGCTGGATTGCCTATTTCTAATTGCTCCGGCAACTACAACATTAGAAATCGCTTCCAACATGGTCTTTAGGGATTTACAGACAGCAGTTACCAGAATATTGTGGATCAACAACCAACTACACGGGGCACTCACCTTTACTTACCTCGGGGACTGGGACTCAGCTTCGCCTACACTACATCCACAATACTCTGCTCCTTATATTTAAAATGAATCACTCCAACAACAATGGAAAACAATCTGAACAAATTTATTAACAAAAAGGTAAACTAATCTACTATAAACAAATAACAATAAATGAATTTAACAATTAACATTAAAATTACAAACAAGCAAACATTCACACCTCATTTCAACTCTACATCTTACTACAATGTTGTATTAAAAATTATGAGTATAAAACTTGGCTTGTTCTAAGCCCACACAGCGTAAAAATAAAAACGTTTAGGGAAGCCTCTTAATGCCATTCCATACACATGTTTTCATTCACAAGCCTGCGTAGTAGAACGCACGTGCAGAAACTTAGTTTCATCAATGAAACACTGGCATCACGCCGTACTAAAAACTGGTTTATACAATAAATAGGAGGCAGTTGGTCTACACCTGCTTAAATATTATGTCATCGCTCTCCACTACTAACGGTGAATCATTCTTGCTAGCCCACAGAGACTACATGTGTGTGCATTTATAAAACACGTAAAAATTAACATTTAGATCTTACAAAAGTTGACATAACTACTTTGTTTCTTAAACAATCATACTAAAATTTTTATACACACTTTCATTCGCACTCCGTTATTGTTCCAGACCAATTCGGTTCCACATCTACTCTTAACAATGAATAATCATTCACGCCAAAGACATCCGCTCATAAACACACACTGTTCCAAAACAATTGATTTATAAATCCTACTAAATTATTTAACTAATTAAATCATTTCCACAAAAATTATTTACATGTAATATATTTATAATAATATCCGTTATCTAGTGTTGTTAACGCGACACTTTCGAGATTCTACCTTCTCGGTTACAACAAAAATCTTAACTAAATATATACACTGGTTTTTCACATAACCATCCTTCTATAACGTTCTGTAGTTTTAATATACTGCATACACCTCGTCTTATATAGGTTTCATTACATTATCGGTATAATACAGTCGACTGATTAACGTTATCTCCCGGGATAAGGAGATACCTTTTACCAAGTGCCAACAGCCTTCGGGGTGGATGAGCGGGTAAAAGAAGGGCACTCTCTTGCCCTTGGAGTAAGAAATTACTCCTAAAGGCGGATGAGCCTACCGGTAAGGCCAACGGCATAGGATAAAAAAGGCAAGAGGAAACCATTTCATTAAAGATCCTATGGATATCCTTTGTTACGCAGCAAATATGACAGGCTTTGTAACTAAATTCAATTCCGGAGGTAAAATAGTCCTCCATTCGGATCTCCGGCGGAGGGCAGTATCGAAGCTAAGAATTCCAATACGACCACTCAGAATAGGAACTTGGAACGTATGATCGCTCATGATCTGCGGAAAACTAGAGAATGTAAAGTATGAAATGACTAGGCTCGAGATTGACATCTTAGGAGTGAGTGAATTACGATGGCCAGAAAGTGGGGATTTTTGGAGTGGTGATATGAGAGTTATACATTCTGGAGAAAAGGGAAGCTATGCAGGTGTAGGAATCATCCTCCAACGACATGTGGCTAATAAGGTAAAAAGCTATGTGCAATACAGCGACAGAATAATAATGGTCAGGTTAGAAAATGACCCAGTAGATATAGTGTTACTTCAGGTACACATGCCAACTTCACGACATACTGATGAGGAAGTGGATCAGGTGTATCAACAAATAGAAGAGCTATTGGATCAACTAAAAGATAATGAGAACCTCATTTTATTAGGTGATTGGAACGCTGTTGTGGGCGAGGGAGAAGATGGGAAAACAGTTGGTAAATATGGACTTGGCAATAGAAATGATAGAGGTCAACACTTAGTAGACTTCTGTAAACAAAATGATCTCATAGTTACTAATACATTGTTTGAACATCCTGCGAGGCGACGGTATACGTGGACTGTCCCTGGCGATACAGCACGTTACCAATTAGATTATATAATAACAAGAAGAAGATACTGCAACCAAGTCAAACAATGTAAAAGCTATCCTGGGGCGGATGTTGCGAGTGACCACAACCTTGTTTTAATGAAGTCTAAGTTGATCCTCAAAAAGAAAAGACCCATTATTCAAGGCCGTAAAATGTTCAATGTCGGCAAGTTTAAACATGCCAGCATTAAGTTGCAATTCCAAGACCAGATACAGGAAAGAATAAAGGATATATCCGCTAGTACAGTGAGTGAAAAATGGATTGGCTTCAAACAAACAATTCTTGAAGTGGCTGATAAAACAGTTGGAAAGATGAAAGCATCACCTCAGAAACCCTGGATCACTGATCGACTACTTGAGCTTATAGAGGAGAGAAGAAAGTATAAAAACTCTAGAAGTGATGAAGGAATTCGTCATTACAAGAGCCTTCGAAATATCGTAAACAGGGAAGCTAAGAATGCAAAGGAGGATTATATAATGAGACAATGCTTAGAAATTGAAGATAGTTTGAAAAATGGACAAGTAGAGAAAGCTTACGACTTGATTAATAAGCAATTTAAAAGGAGAAAGGGTCGTAGTGTTTGCATAGTGGATGAATATGGGAAGCTAATGATTGAGAGCAAGGACGTAGTGATGAGGTGGAAGAATTATTTGGAAAATCTGTATGCAGACCCCACACAATTGACTGAGCTGGAAAATGGAGATACTATTTCGCATGATAACTTAGGACCATCCATTCTTGAATCAGAATATTTTCATGATGTGAATGAGCTGAAATCACATAAAGCCCCAGGATATGATAAAATAACAGCAGAAATGTTACAAGCCTTGAATTCTAGGACACACAAATATCTGTTTGGGTTGATCAGTGAAATATATAAAAATGGAGAAGTCCCAGACGACTTTACAAAGAGTCTCATGATACCAATACCAAAGAAACAGGGAACACTGAAATGTGCGGAACATCGTACCCTTAGCATCGTATCGCATGGATCAAAAATATTGACTAAAATAATTTACAGACGAATAAAAAACAAAATAGAGCAAAATCTGAATGAAGATCAATTTGGCTTTAGGCAGAACAGAGGAACAAGGGAAGCCATATTACTAATTTGGGAAATAATTGATAAAATGATGGATATAAGGAAACCACTTTACATTGCTTTTGTGGACCTAGAAAAAGCATTCGATAACGTGAATTGGAATATTCTCATGGAAATTATGACTGATATTGGCTTGGATTACAGAGATAGGCGGATAATCTATGAACTTTACAAAAACCAAAAAGGCATTGTGGACATATGCGGAGTAGTGCAAGAAGTTTGTATTCACAAAGGAGTTAGACAGGGATACAGCTTATCGCCTGCACTTTTCAACTTATATATTGAGAAAGGCATTGAGGAATGTAAGACAGTTATGAGAGGAGTTAAGATCAACGGAGTAGCAGTCAAGACAATAAGGTTTGCAGACGACATAGCAGTCCTGGAAACCCTTGAAGAGAAACTGCAAGATGCACTCACGGAAATGAACAGGATTCTACATGAAAAATATAATATGAAAATCAATATTAAAAAGACGGAAATAATGGTATGCGCTAGAGAACAACTTAATGCAGCTATTCACACAGCAGGTGCTCCACTTAAGCAAGTTAACACTTTCACCTATCTAGGGAGTAAAATTACTTCCACTGGAAAACGTTCAACTGATATTCAAGCTAGAATTGCCCAGGCCAAAATTGCATTTAACAGCAAAAAATCCCTTCTGACTTCAAATAATATATCTATTGAGACCAGGACTAAATTTATAAAATGTTATGTGTGGAGTGTAGCCTTGTATGGTTAAGAAGCCTGGACAATGGGATGTGCTGATAAAAGAAGACTTGCAGCTTTTGTAATGTGGTGTTGGCGGCGGATGGGAAAAATTCCATGGACCGCAAGAGTGACGAATGACGAAGTGCTCAAAAACATTAACGAAAAGAGAGCATTTCTCAAAACAATACGGAAAAGACGAGACCAACTGATAGGACATCTCTATCGCCACAATGACTTTATGGTAACTGTGTTAGATGGCAAAATTCGGGGCAAGAGGGGAAGAGGGCGACTGAGACTGCAATACATCAAGCAGATCATAACAGATGTTAATGTCCATTCATACAGAGACATGAAGAGACTGACTGGCGACAGGGAAGAATGGAAGAGGAGGATTGCTGCCGACCAATCTACGGATTGAGAACATGAATGATTAACGTAAACTGTACGTAATTACATAAATTCGGGTTTAATAAAATTTAATAATAGTATTATAGACGTAGGTAGACAATCTTTCTCAAGTTGTATTTCCGCTGAAACCCTCCTGTTAACACAGCTAAATCGTTAATTCACAAGAACTGAACTACTTGTATACAACGGCTCTTATCATGATACATGCCTTTTAATCAAAGAACAACAATACTTTGACTTTCTTAAAATGCGGAATTCCCTCGCCTGAGCACTCCATAGCTCTACAAAACCTCATATAACAGTATATAAGGCATAAACAATTATCATCTACTATGTTAAACAATAACAAAAAGGGATTAATTGTTATTAACATATCTTATGTAGGAACTTCTCTCAAATAATGGCATGACCCTCAGTATCATTGCGAATGCCTACTGGACTACAATTATACATGCTTAAGTTCTTCAAACGAAACTTCCAATTTCTAATGAACGATATTAGACAGTCGTGATTATCCTCCTAAAGTTTACTCCACAGCAAGATAATTAACTGTTAACTCGTCTGTCGCAAATACATGTAATAAAAATAATACTCCTGTTTCATCTCACTTGTCAATCTATAAATTGTTTGTCGTTGAAATATCATGTCCACAAAATGACTTGATGTTACACAAATAAGATAAAATAACACACATGTTATTTATAGTGTCAGATAGAATACAATCCTGACCGGGATAAGCTAGCTTTGAATTCCTAGCCAAAGATAATAATCTTCTATCAAAAAGTATTTCCTCTAACATATAAAATGAACAATGCTCTTAGCTTTACCAATAATAAGAAAGGTTTGTCAATATCGTAATGTTTTCCACTCTACACAAAGAATGTTCATAGGAATTAAGACTTCGGTCTTATCAAACGACTAGTATTTCGTAGATCGTCGATATTTTATGTACAATAATGATATAACAATATCATTCGACGTTTCTTCTTTTCTTGAAGTAATATGTTGTTACATTAAAGTGCTCAAATTAAATTTAATAAGAATTTAATTTGAAGCTATGACACAATGTCAGAATACTTGGTTAAATGAAATTATTAAAATTCGAAAGTCGAAACGACTAGTCTCCTATGAGGCAATATAATTCCTCAAACAAAATTTGTAATGTCAGTTCCACAACTGATCCGTTGAATACAATTGAAAAATAGATGAAATGCAATCATCTTCTAAATAATCTTGCAGCATAAAAATCTCAACACACATCTGAAGTGTAAACTACATAAAAGCACTGAAATACATAAAATGTGAAAATATAGAAATATGGAATAAGATCACCGAAAATATGGAATAAGATCGCTGGCTCAGAATGTCACTAATCAAGCTCTATATAACAATTGAGATACACTAATACCTTATTTAGACGAAAACTTGAAGATCAATGTAAGTATTGCCACAATACTTTAGATGTTTCCTCAGTACAAGACACTGAGATGGATCTGCATTCGAACCTCGGATCTGCGACCTCAAAGATAAGAAACGTCTCTCTCTGGAATTCACCAACATTCACTTGCGCTCGAACGACATCCTTCTGGCAAATTCTTCTGGGTTGCTGGGCTACCTTTCCCTAGCATCTTGACAAATCTCTTCTGTAGAGTCTTCATTCTCCGTCGTAAATATGGATCAGCTTCATCATTGGAATATAATTATGGAAATATTCATATAAATAGTGAATGAAATGTTTCCATTGCTAATTGATGTTGTGTTCGTAGACTGACGAAAATGCACAAGATGGACCGTACACTACGTCTGTATTCAAGAATACGTTGTCTAACGAAGCTCCATTGTTGTATCTTAACTCCTGTTATCGAATATGTCTCTGGCGCATGACTGTTTAGTTCATCATATCAACAATATTAATTAAGTTGAATGATAATGTTTGAAGAATAATAATAGTCATTCTATTAATGTTTATGTGTTGCGCCAATATTAAAAGTCCTCCGCCACTGTTCACTTGAACTGCGTTCGTCAACTTCACGTTGCAATTTATAATAATCTTCAGCTCTATTTCCAACACATTTGGAAATCGAACTTGGCAGGCTGATATTGTCGAAACGGTGAATATTTAAGCGCTCGACTTTCCACAATATATAGTAAGCGACCTGTTCTTAATATGTGTTCACTTATTTAACTTCAAATCTCAATATTGTATGAAATATAATCAATACTATGTTCCTCGCAACTTCACACAGAATGGAAGTGCGGTGATCTCTACCGTTCCACCTAGCTATACTCGCGTCTCCACAAGTCGACAGTCGTCGCACTCGGACTAAGCTTTGCGATCTCCGTTAACCCAGTAAAAACACTTCCTCACTCTTCAAAGTCTGCTGGAATAAGAACCTCGATCCTTGGATCTCCCGCTCCAAGTCGAATTTTTGGCGGCCATATCAATCTCCCACCATAATTTTAGCGCATAGATTACCAATGCTTATTACTGCGTAGATAAACCGATCTGCGGTTTTTAAAGTATCAGACATAATTTCTCTTAATATTCTCTTCATTACCAAATAAGAAAATTTTCTTCTAAGGGCCTAAATGCATAATTTCATCATGTTGTGTAATTAAAGTTGATCCCGTCTTCAATAAGACCTCTCCTCATTGGCTCTGGGCTGGGATCCAATAGCATAATTTATAACAATATTTATAATATTAATTTCCAAACTCGCTGTTGCTATGCTAAGAATAGCCTTCTAGAAGCGTCCATTGTGCAACATATCACGTGATCGGGCTCTCCCACAGTCTCGAGATTGTAACACGACCCTCTTGTGTCACACTTCCAGAAATTATATTTGCTAGTTAAATTTTATCATGGGGACGGAAAATACTCTCATTTTGTCCCTGAATAATTCAATTTACGGGGGGCAGTACGCATTGAACCAGAGGATCCGATCCATGAACTGGAGTTCGAGCTGGTGTCGAGAGACGAAGTTCTGGCAGGAAACCAACCTGATGTTGCTGAATGGGAATTCCCCGATGGCTACATAGGCTTTCCTGCCGACGATTACTTTGTTGAACCGGAGATCAAATCCGATGAGCAACAAGCGGCATCATCTAGGAGAAGAGGCGGACAGCCTCGTTTGATTAGAACTGGAAAATCTGGGCGACCCTGCAAGGACTACGGTGATCGACCAGGGGAAACGGCTAACGTCGCTGAAATCCCAGTGACCCAGGCTATCTCCGGAGATGACTCACCTGCGTGGATCGAAGCAATGTCAGAAGAAGCAGTTTCACTGATTCGGAACAATAGGTGGAAGCTGGTCGACCGTCCCAAGGGGCAACGTGTGATAGGAAGCAGATTCGTTCTCCGGAATAAGTTTAACCCTGACGGCACTATCAGCAAGCGGTAGCGAGGGGTTTCACGCAGAGACCAGGAATAGAGTTTCACGACACGTTCGCTCCAGTCGCAAGGCTGAGCACAATAAGGACTGCGGTGGCGTTAGCTGTACAAGATAATCTAAAGATCCGACAGCTAGACGTCAAGACGGCGTACTTGAACGGAGAAGTCGAGGAGCAAATCTTCATGGAGGCCCCGGACCACTTCGAGGATGTTCTTGCCCATACCGTTCAAGACGAGTCGGTGTACGAGACTGTGTGAAAGACCGCAGATGAGATGCTGGAGAAGTTGACCAATCGTGACATGGTGTGCTCACTAAACAAATCGTTGTATGGACTGCGACAGGCAGGACGCACTTGGTATCACCGTCTCGAGGAAGAGATGAAAAATCTCAAGACGACTCGCTCGGATGCAGATCCATGCATGTACCACATCGGACCGGTCGAAGATAGGATTTATATAATCATCTATGTCGACGACATGATGATCATGGCTCGAGACGACAAGAAGATCGACGTGGTGAGAGACTTTCTGAATACCAAGTTCGAGATCAAGGACTTGGGGACGTGCGGTATTGTCTGGGGCTGGAGTTGGAGAGGAGCGCCAACCAGATGAAACTCAGCCAGAAAGGATACATAGACGAGGTCCTGGAGAGATTCGGAATGGCAGAGTGCAGGCCTGTCAGCACTCCCATTGATCCAGGTACGAAGCTGCAGAAGGAAGACGTGAACCCTGGCGAACAAGCGGGGAGCGTCCCCTACCGACAGTTGATAGGAGCTCTAATGTACCTGTCAGTGGGAACGAGGCTGGACATATCCCATGCAGTCAGTTCTCTCTCTCAGTTCAACGACTGTCATGGACAGCAGCACTGGAAGTCTGCAAAACGTGTCTTGCGATACCTCGCTAACACACGTGATCTCGGCCTCACGTACTCCAAATCCAGCGGTCCAGCGGTGATGTACGTGGACGCTGACTGGGGAAGCTGCCTGGTGGATCGAAAATCGTACACCGGATACGCGTTCACACTAGGCGGCGCTGCAGTGAGTTGGGAGTCCAGGAAGCAGCCTACTGTGGCCCTGTCGTCGACGGAGGCCGAATACATGGCCTTGACAGAAGCAACCAAGGAAGCTCTACACATGAGGAAACTCCTGAAAGACTTCGGAAAACCGATAGATGTTGTCCCAGTGAAGAACGACAATGTAGGTGCGCAGAAGCTGACGTCGAATCCTATGTTTCATTCACGGACGAAGCACATCGACATCAGGCACCATTTCGTCCGAGATGCCGTGGCCAAAAAGGTGGTTTCGGTGGAGTACACTCCAACGGATGAGATGCCTGCCAACATATTGACAAAAGGATTGTCAAGGCCCAAGCACGAGAAATGTGCTCAAAGCCTTGGCTTGAGACCACATGCACCAGGATGACTCCGGCTGTTGGTCGAGGGGAAGTGTTGGTGAGATCGGCACCTGCCGGTATCGACCTCCATCCTGATCGATAGGCGCAACTAGCGCCCTCAACTAACTTTTAAACAGTCAGGGGGATGACAGTTAATAGGGAGCGCATGGGTCGGAGTAAGGCTCTGTACTGGATGTTCTACCAACCAATGAAGAATTAATTTTAGCACTAAGGTTCCGTAGTTGGCACTCATGAACGTTCACATCAAATCGACTGGCGGAAGCGGGAATACTCTGTTTTGATTGATTTTCCTCGTGGTGTAATGGTGTTGTTGGTTGTTTTGATTTGTTCAATATTTTGATTATTTATTTGAATTTAATTGAGAGTCAATCATGCCACTGCAAGGGAGGAAACATTGCCAAGCACTGGGATGTAAGAATTATAATGATAGTAAAACAATACGGCAATTTTCATCTGCCTGGTGTTAACCATGTGTAAAACTAGTGGGTAATAAGGACTAGGCCTACTGTCGAATAAAAATATATAGAGAATAAATGTGTGCATTTCATCTCTTGTTTGTTTTCTTACCCATTCTCCTTTGCATTGCAATAAAATTTGTGGTTTAGGGCTACGGGGAGGGGTGGGTGGCAGCCGGCATGCTAGGCAAAATGTGAGGTTATGGCAATATATTGTGTGCATTTGGACAGTTTTCTTTTTATTCATCGAATATCCCAACAATTCTGTAGAGTAGGAGAGCATTTTTCTTCTTCTTCTTCTTCTTGGTACGGTAGTGGGCATAGTAAACTCTTTACCCAATTGCTACTGTGCAGTGGTATGTATCATTGGATAACCGTTGACTACCGATTGAAAGCGTAAGACCAGTGAGTAGCGGGGAATCGTAAACAAGACTATGACGCAACGCGGAGGGATACGTATGAGGAAAACATAGGAATTAGAGACGAGGACACAAATGGTATTACCTCTTCACACCGAAGCGACCCACCTTGGTGACTCGCTACACATACACACACATGACCGGGCCACAAATATGGATATGGAAAAGGATTACACTTTCAAATCTTGAAATTAATATTGTCGAAAAATGCCACTATGCTACTGACCAGTGGAATTGTAGGCTTATGTACCAATGTGGCCACATTTAAAGGAAGTGCATACCCTAAATCGTATAAAGCTCTCAACATTAAAGCTCGTTGATGGTCGTATAGTGGACATTGAAAGAGAATATGATTTAAGGAACCCTCCATTTGTAAACACGAACATAGAGGATTATCACGTCGTTTTATGCGGAATAAATACACCTGCGTTAATGCATGGTTGAAACGTAGACGAATGATTGTAATGATATGTCGTCGTGTGTATTTCCCTCCATGAAACCATGGTTTGTTTAAAATAGTCGGTTGTAACCCAAAATAATGTTTGGCCTTAATTTTGGCGTAGCTAGTCCACGTGCCTTGCCATTCCTCCCGTATTGTCGAACTAATTATAGAACGCAGATCTGACATTGGTATGGCGATGTTGTAAGTTTTCCCGTGTCCTTTTGCTGCATCTTTGGCAAGGTTATTCGCTATTTCGTTTCCTTCAATGTGACAATGGCCGGGTACCCACATGATACTGACGTCGAAGCCCTCCGCGTGTAAAGTGTACAATTGTTGCACTAATTGACATAAAAACCAGTTGTCAGCCTCTCTAACGTTTTGAAGTGCTTGCACTACACTCATTGAATCGGTACATATTAAAGCACGACGAACGGCATGTTTTTTTTATATAAAAACACGTCTGACGTATGGCAAAGATTTCGGCTGTAAATATCGAGACGTCAGGGGGTAAAGTATACTGAAAGGAGATTTGTAAGTCCGGAGCACAGAAGGCTGCTCCCACACGCGCAGGGTTAACCATTTTAGAACCATCTGTGTAAAAAAGGATACAGGAGATCAAAGGACTCGTTATTTCCCGAAAAATACGGGGAATAATTACAGGATGATGTTGAAACGTCTGGTAGACGTGGGGTAAGGAGTTCGGAAGAATAGGAGGTTGAAAGTACGTTGCAGCATACGGAATAGTATATATCGGTAACCGCATGACTTTTAATATATTATGGCGGTGCGGTTGAAGCATGGAATATGCGGTTAGTAACGCAGGACGAGAAACGGTGGGCAATAATCGACGCGTATAATATTCCTCTAATAGTTGTAATTTAGGGACGATAGGTGATGTTGTTATCATCATTTTTCGTAGCAGGTACATACATGCAAGATATCTACGCCGATGCTGAAGTGACATTTCTCCGGTTTCAACTAGCAGGGCTCCTGTGGGGGTTGATTGAAGCGCACCTATGATTATACGCAAAGCAGAAAACTGAATTCTATCTAACCGAAGGAGCCTAATGCTGGGCATGGAATAAAAAAAAAAGGAATTGTAATCCAATACAGAACGGATTATGTTACGGTAAACCGTTAATAATGATTCTGGATCCGCCCCCCAATTACGTCTAGTGAGAGATTTTAGAACATTAATTTTACTGGCGAGATGACTCTGTAGGTATTGCGTATGTCTCTCCCATTGCAATTTCCTGTCAATATGACTCCCTAAATATTTGACACTTGTCACCACCGGAATGTGACCTTGACGGTATAAAATAGGAGAACTGTCGTAAATTCGTTTGTGTGTAAAAATCATCGCAGCGTTTTTCCCTACGGATGTTTCAAATCCGTATTGATGTAACCAATCATGAGCATGAGATAAGGCGTGGTATATATCTCTTCGACATGAGGAAAACTCTTCTCGAGTGCAATATATTAGAATGTCATCCGCATATTGTAGAATGCGAGCGTGCGGTAATATGACTGTTTCTAAAGTACGGGTGTAAAGTAAGTATAAAAGCTCGCTTAGAACGTCGCCCTGGGGAACACCATAAGAAGTATGTCGAGAATCAAAGACACCGACGGGGGAGTTTAACGTAATATGACGATAGCATAGCATATTGTGTATTAAGCACCTGAAGGGCAGGGGAAAATTTAGGTCCCTTAGAAGTTGAATAAGAAGATATGGATCAACAGAATCATATGCATTTTTGAGGTCAAGGAACACAGCTACTGTGTGCATTTTCTTTCCTTTTGCTAGGAGTAAATCAGTCAGGAATATATTTAAGGGGTCGGATGTACCAAGATTTTTCCTGAATGCAAATTGGGTTTTTGGAAACAGGTTATAATATTCTAGGCACCATTGAAGCCGTCGGAGAAGTATATGTTGGAATTTTTTTCGGAAACAAGATCCAAGTTGAATACCACGATAACTACTCGGTAATCGAGCATCTTTCATGGGTTTAAGCATCGGTACAGTATGAAACGCATTCCAATCCTCCGGGAAGGTCCCTGTGCATAAGATTGAATTATATAATTGAATAAGGATACTGTGAGCGTTTACTGGAAATCGAGCGATCATTTGATAAGTCACTCCATCAATCCCTGGGCTGGATGATTTTTTGTGCCGAGATGAGTGTCTGAATTCGTTACTTGTAATAGGCTGCATTAAACTGGAAAAACGTTCCATGGAACCAGATGTACACGATGTAGGCAAGCGAACAACTATTTCTGGTGTCCAAGTATGATACAGGTCATGGTATCCCTGCACCGAAAGTTGAGAGGGAGATGAGATATTACGATTATTAGAGAAATGTTTAATCGCCGTCCAAATACTGTTGAGGGACGTAGAACTGCATAATTGGGTAGTATATATTTTCCACGCTTCCCGTCTTTTATCATTAAATACACGTTGTATTTGCGCGGTGAGACTTTTGTATCGTAAATAAGATGTTGGAGAGCCATACTGTCGAAAAGCTTTTAAACTCGCCTTGCGCCGTCTAACCAGCTTTCCGCATTCTTGATCCCACCATGAGGGTAAGGCGCCCCGATTATTTGGAGGACCTGTCGTTGGAATTAAAGGGTGATATATATTAAGATAGGCGCGGATATTCTCTAATAAAAAGGCATAACTGTTACTAAGCCCCTGTGTATTCTGTGAAATTCTATCCTCTAAAAATCGGGAGAACAACTCATAATCAAAAATTCGTAAATTTCGCTTAACCTTGAAGACGTTTTTTGGGATATGTCGGGTACGCGAGACATCATAGTCGATTATAATTGGATAATGATCGCTTTGATGCGTATCCTGCGCGGTCTTCCATGTCATCTTATGAGATAAGTCTAGGGTAGTGACACTTAAATCCACCGCACTTTTGGGACTATTTGGTGGGGGTAATGCGCGTGGGTGATCCATCATTTAAGAGATGGAGGTGTAAATCCTGAATAACTGCAGCGATGTGACGTCCTTTTGGATTAATGCGACCACTGCCCCACAAGGCGTGATGTGCATTAAAATCCCCCACGGTAATATGTTTAGGAAATTGTTTTATGAACCGGAAATATGCCTGCCATTGCCGACGGGAACCTTGTATACCCGGGGGACAATAAATATGACTTACATGTAGATCTTGTACAAGGAATGTGTGATGATGAGTATGAGGAATATAGAACTGAGTAGGGAGAGAAGTGTATCGTAAGGTCTTTTTGAATAGCGTCATTATGCCACGATATCCTGGACCATCCTGACGTTCGACCAGGTAGTTGGGAATCGAGAATCTATACGAGGCACGAAGCCATGTTTCCTGTAGGAATATGATATCTGGGTCATACTCCTGTATTAACAGTAATAATTCATGCTTCTTATTTAAAATACTCCAGCAATTCCACTGGAGTAGTAACATGTAGCACTTATCGAAATTAGGCCACTGTAGGGCTACTACTTACTAGGGTAATATTTTTTGTGGTAGGAGGATTGGGAAGTAACGGAACTATTTTGTCTAATAATTGTTTCACATAAAAGCTCCATTGAGCATTGTGTCCTAATAATTCTTGTAATTTCAGGAAATCTTCAATGATGTCATGGGACGGGTCTCGTGAAGTGCCGGGTGTTTGAGAACACGGTTTCTTCGAAATTTCCTCAACCCATAGTGGCGGGTTGCATAGCCACCCCTACACCACTTCCAGATGGTTGCTTCAGAATCTCGAGATAGGCCCGGCGGTCGTAACCTATGGGATTCACCACTTTCGGCTTTGGGGACACTAGTTCTGTATATTTTCGTTTTCTCGGCGGATCCTCTCGACGCGTATTATGAGACTGTTCTAAGGTTGGAAATTGCTGTGGGAGGGTAAGAGGATTAAACGGTACATTGTGGTTAGCCGTAATAACTTCGTGGTACGATTTATTTTCGGTACACATTTGACGTTTTATGGACTTTTGTTTCTCCAATTCGGGGCAGCGTGCGGCGCCTGCCGGATGATTATCACCACAATTAGCACATTTAAACAGGGTCTCCTTACATGTTTCCGTAGAGTGTCCTTGCGCACAGTTACCGCAAATTGGGGCGCGAGCCCGGCAGTGTAGTTTTACATGCCCGAATCGTTGACAGTTCAAACATCTAATGGGGGAAAATATGAATAATGTGACCTCTAAGAGCACATTAAAAATAGATACATAATCAGGTAGTCTTTGTGTTTTAAAGAAAATTTTCACTGTTCCTGTAGGAAGGGATTCTAACTTGTCGTTGATCATCTTTTTCCGGAAAAAACGCTGGACTCTCACAATTGGTACAGGCGAATCAATATATTTTAGGATTTCGTCGTGCGTTAAGGATGTGTCCACGCCCCTAATTAGCCCAACACGTTGGACGTTAGCGGACGGGACAAATGCAACCAGGTGCTTTGCTGGCAATAAGGGATTTTGTAAGAAGGAGTTAGCTTCTACGGCCTTGTTAAATTGTACCTGAACACGATTGCGGCCTTTGCGTTGAATATTCTTTATACCTACGATCTTATTTTCGAAAAAAAGCTTTCCTAATGCCATCGGATGTAAATTGCCAATATGTTGATCACCTTCACCTTGCACAAACACCGTGTACGGTCCTGTGTGATGTTCATAATATCGATTGTCATTTGACACTGGCTGTCGCTTAGCAAGAATTGGAGATGTTTCGGCATTGGAAGTTGATGGAGTTGATGCTACCTCAACCTCCGACACTACAAGCATACTTTCAACAGACGCTACGCCCTCGTATTCCACGTGTTCAAATTCGTCCGGTGGTCGCCCCATCTGACTACCATCACTTTCGGACGACATGTCGAATAGTTATCCCCTATTATAAGGCGGGGGTACTAACCTGATTAAACACTAACGGGACCTAACACACTAAACAAATAACAGGTCACAAACCCGAAGTCCACACGACACTCAAAGCACGTACCCTACACCCGATACCACTCACTGCACAGATGCACACCGTATGGAGGTTGGGATACGAATGGAGCATTTTTAATTAGCCTTAAGGTGAATTAGGCTCTAGAACGGCATAACTGTGTCCTTCGTGACAAATCTATTGCCAACATTGATATAATGTATTATTTTCCTATCTGGGCGTATATTTCAGCGCCTAGCGAAAGGCGCAGTTATGTTTGTGTTATTTTCATCAATTATCAATAACTCATCGCAGAACATACTGTTCAATTACGTGTAATAAAGGCTACATTCATATGGCTTTTTACTTTTTATGTTGCCAGACATGCCAGTACAATCCATAGCCTCAGGCGGTGTTCTCTCTCGGAAATTCTATATCCAAAAGTGACGAATCTCTTATACTTACATGATCCTTGGTTCGTTTTATGATCTGTACACGGCACAACGCATTTAAACAGTTCATGTATATTGTGTTAAATAAATCAGTTGAGTTACATTTAAACGAGCGTTACATTTCATTGCCGCTTTAAAACCTCTGATAGGTACTATGATGAATGTATAGATTGAATTGGAGATATGCTACTGTCACATTTGTGGCGCAGCAGTCAAGCTGTTAGTCTCTCACCAAGGTAGACCGGGTTTGATTCCCGGTCAATACATGTGAAATTTTCGAATTGAAATGCCATGTCCTGTGGTTCGCATTCCACGTAAAAGGGAGGTACCGTGGATCATGATCGTGAGATTAACGGACATGCAAAACTACAAGCTTCATTCCTTCCTTTTACATTAATAATTCATAATAACAAAGTGACACACAACGTCGACTGTACTCTCAAATACTGTGAGCACATTCCTCAGTAACTATAACATTCATTATTCTCAAGGCTCTCATTCAGTTCGTCGTGAACAATCAAAACATGGCTTCCTACAATCATGAAATGACCTAGTCTCACATGATGAAAATACAGCTTTTATTCCACTCATATAACAACATTCTGTTATGCATTTAATATTTGACTACTCACCCACAGCTTGACAATAATGCCGCTTACTTAAATGTCATTTGTCGTCTTTGTCCTACCCCATGTGATATTCAACCTTGAACGTGAAGCTTCATAAACTGCTCAATGACAAATGAAAGTCGGTGAAACATTTGCCACTGTGCTCGTCAAACCAGTGCCTGCTAAATGCACTGCCTACTGTATTGCCATAACATTCTCGTTTTACAGAGCACACACTGCCTTGTTTCCAATACACACATTTTCAATTGTACATCCAGATGGCAGTCCGTCTTCACTTCCGTCCCATTTTTCTGGCAGTGCATATTCACTTTCGTATGATCCACTTCCGCCCGATTCACTTCCGTCCCCAATTTTCAAAATCACTCTCACAAAACTATACAGCAACCGAGCGGAAAGATGTTACACATCACAAATAAACAGATGTTTTGCTAAGCATATACGTATGTTTGTCCAATACTGTATTAATTCAGTAGTTTTTGTCGCCTCCCACGCTGGCAAACAGCTGTTATGCCCTCGCCACGAAGTATGACTGACAACAACCGTAGCTACAGTGTTGTCAGGTCGAACCTTCCGAGAGTCGACCGTGTACTCGTTCTACAAACTTGTTTAGAACGAACACGCATTTTCTCTGCTACGAAAAACAATTGTCCATTTTATTCAATAATTTTTCTTCTGCACTCTCAGTACTCACGCGATCTACTAAATAAGCACTCGCGATCGACGTGTTGCCGACCCGTGGTATAGACTGCAGATGATAATTATGGGAAGAGTGCGTAGTGGTAGAGGCTCGGGGACGAACAAATATTCTTACGGAAGAATACAAGTTCATACGAAACACCTCTCAAAATCAAATGGGGTTCGTGGGCAGATCACGAGGGAAGTTAGGATAAGGTACGGCGAACAATACTAGTATAGGATAACACGAAAATATAAACGCATGTCGAAAATATATATTGAAACAAAAAGGGGGCGAGAGAATGCAATACAGGCTAAGGTAGGTTACGATGCAGTGAAACGGACAGTGTGTACAAATTTAAAACAGGAAAAAAGAAATGGATAAAAATAGGCACGGTGAAGGACCGTAGAAACTGACAGCTGCAAAAGTAGTTGCTAAGCATCCGCAGAAAATCATCCAAATTGGTGAGAAGAAGACGTTATAAAAATGCCGAAGGGTACTCCCACATCCATAAGCAAAACCGAATGAAATAACGTGGGTTTAGAGATCACAGAAATACAAATACAATATGATGTACCGGTACTAAACAAACGGGGAACAATGTAGTATTTCAACATACACTGACCGGCACGAATTCACATACGAGGCAAGATGACGACAAACTTTTAGCACATCTCGACTAATATCACCAGGGAAGAATAATACTTCTTCCATGGCAGAAGTGAGTTAGCAAAGAAAGGAATAGGGGGTGTGTTGCAGACGAAACATTATGCATGGGGCCAGGGAAACAAAAGAGTGTCATATGGTAAAAAGTATACACTACACTAAAATGAAATAAGATATACGTAGAAAACTTTGAGATAATTTTAACTGGTGCAGCAATTGTGAAACTGTTCGAGCTCAAAGAAAATAACAGAATGTTCAGACGTCTACACATTGTGGGTAGTGAACAAGAGCACGCCTTAACCAGCGTCTCAGGAGATCATTGCCAAGCAAAGGAGAAGCGACATAACCCAAAAATGTACGAACGTCCAAATGCAAGCAGGAGCATGCTGTCCTACATTGCTCCGAGGATCCCACATTTCGATATATAACTCTCACACAGGCAGAGTAAGACACCCAGAAAGAGGTACAGTATCAAAGTACGAGGAGGGAGAATTACATAAACTGCACCAAAAAAAAAAACACAGTCAATATAGTACCGGTACACGCCCCAAACAACAGCTTGGGATGCGTACCATAAAGCAGAAAAGCACACACAACTCACTTCTTTCGCACAGTAATTGTCATACTAAAAGAGAAATACTTGCGATTAAAATACGCACACGAATAAAATGGAATAGAGAATGGCTGTGAATGTAGTTGCACCTTCTCGGGAGTTAAATTTAAGGGTGGCGAGGCATAGAACCTCCCACGTGGTAAGGGGACGACTCGCACGAGCGTAGGTTACATCATGGCGCAAGGAAGACTAGACAGAATTAATCGTCATGACTTCCTAAGCCACGTCCACTTTCATAATTCTCACCAACGGAGAATGACGAATGAAAGAGAGGAGAGAGGCTTACATACACTAAAACATAGCCTTGTTTTTAAACACGTACGGAATAATCACTCGCAAAGAATAGACTTTGGGGATATGGTAATGGTTCAGGATATTGCCCTGTGGAAGGCCGGACGTAATATAGGGATAGTTTAGGGTAGCTGCGTGTTGAAATAACAGGTTGTTCATGACGTAAAACAACAGAAATTTACAAAGACAGGGGGGCGGGGAATGCCATTGGTGAAGAATTTGAAGCAATAGTTGGACAATGACGTTGTCGTGCGCACCTTTGATGCTGGTATCAAGAAAGATGGTGAGAAGTTCATGTTTACGACATTGTGAGAGAACGATATCATCATCATCATGTTTTTCAGTCAAGCGACTGGTCTGCCCCTACAATGAGTCTTCTCCACGTTGTTCGGTCTTGTGCTGTCCGTTTGACCATTTCATAATTTTGTAGGCCAGAGCTATGTAGGAAAGATCTCATGAAAGTGTTCCGTGGCCTCCCGCAAAGGCGTTTTCCCGGGATTTTGCCTTCTAGTATGTCGATCATTAGGCCACCATGTCGTAACCTGTGGCCAAGCCGGATGGATCTCCTTCTATATATCTGGCGGATCATTTGCCGTTTTTCCTTTATTCGATCCAGCACCGTTATGTTGGTCATTTTCTCTACCCAGCTGATCTTTTCCATTCGGCGCCAACACCACATCTCAAACGCTTCTAGTCGTTTAATGTCACCTCTATTCATTGCCCAGGTCTCACTGCAGTACATTGCAACTGGCCATATGTAGGTCTTAACCAGTAGTTTTCTAAGGCTGAGGGACATCGAGCATTGACAAATTAGAGAATGCTTTTCACGGAATGCCTGCTTGGCCATGGCTATACGGCTCCTGATTTCAACTTCACATCGTAGGTCTTCTGTGAGGATCTGACCAAGGTATTTAAAACGATTGACCTGTTGTACTGGTTCTTTATTTATGGTAATATTTAGTTCGTGTTGATGCTTACTTATCACCAGAATCTTGGTCTTCTTAAAATTGATTTTCATTCCATATTCTGTAGCTGTATCATTTAAACATTGCAACATGTTTGTTAATGTATGCGGATTTACTGCAAGTAATGCCAGATCATCGGCAAATTTAATATTCTGGATAAGTCTTCCACCAACTTTCACTCCCATATTAGAACCTTTAAAAGCCCACTTAGTTATAGCTTCAGCGAAGGCATTGAACAGTCCAGGGGACAGCAAACAACCTTGTCGCACACCTTTGCGGATCTTAGCGGGTTCTGATACGTCATTTCCAAGCTGAACAACAGCAGTTTGATATCAAGAAGAAAAATATTGAAGGCGTCAAATGTGCTTTTATGTTTGAGGTAAACAAATTGAGATTTTGGTAGGTATTCTGATACCCAGAGTAGACGATAAAAGAATGTGTTAGAACGTTATACGTAAACAAGACCCTAAAGCAATACCACGATATTTGGTATAATCTATGGGATATTTATAGCGTTTCAGAATTGCTAAAATGGTAAAAATATTTCAGTACGGGGGGGGGGGGTATGACGCCGGTAGTGAGAAGTAGTCAATAATGACTTTGTGAGCAGAAACAGGGAGGACAGAAATCAAAAGATAAATAATATAATCTGGGCCTGGGGTAGCAATGGCTGTTGTGAATTGGAAATAAACAAGAAGTTGTGTGAGACAAGAAATGTTTTAAATGGAATCCGTCGAGGGAAATTGAACTCAGGTTCAACGAAATTTGGGTTTAATCCCCCGACAAATCTGAAAAATTCTTTCGTAGGTAAGTTGTGGTACACTCGATTGTGGAAGGCGACTAGTCAAAGTTTTGTTGTGATCCTGTTATTGGGCGTGACGAGGTATACTCCTGAGGTCAGCCAAGCGGTAGTTGTTGGCCCAACGAGTCAGTGGAGTTTGAGTGCCCGGAACTTAACAAACATCAATGATTCATTGCCCGTAGATATTTATTCAACAGTAGGCACCAAGTGCCTTAGTATTAACATACGAAATACGTCCAGAAAGTAAGTTTGTTTGGTAATAACATTAAATTGTGTACAGATACAGAAAAATTATTTACTGCACAAAATTCTACAACCCTTAAACTACTTTTCCACATAACTGCCGAAATGTTGCAGGCATTTGTCGTAGCGTGGCACGAGTTTTTGTATACCTTCTTCATAGACGTGTGCCGCCTGTGTCTTCAACTATTTGTACGTTCCGCTGCAGCGCAGTTCCGCATATGCACGGTAGACGCTCTGTATCGAGGAGAAGAAACGTGCGCCATTTGGACAGCGCTGTCAGCCACGTACGCGTTGTTGTGCATGTTTACTCGTACAATGTCGGTGTTGATTGAAAATCCCGCCGCTTGTGAAATCAGATCTGTGATTCGTTTTCTGAATGCTAGGAAAGTGAAACCAATTGAAATTTATCGGCAAATCAAGTGTATGGACAAAATGCGATGAGTGATTCAATGGTGAGAAGATGGGTCCGACAGTTCAATGAAGGACGTAGTGAAGTGAACGATGAAGAACGAAGTGGGCGTCCATCTTTGGTTTCAGAAGAACTGGTTCACGCGATTGATGACAAGATCCGGGAAAACCGCAGGTTTACAATTAGTGCTCTCGCTATGGAATTTCCCCAAATCTCACGATCACTAATTCATGAAATTGT
Source organism: Meconema thalassinum (assembly GCA_946902985.2). NCBI lineage: Eukaryota > Metazoa > Arthropoda > Insecta > Orthoptera > Tettigoniidae > Meconema > Meconema thalassinum. The sequence goes on along the minus strand of OX336389.2, from coordinate 24,077,272 downwards.
TACCGAAAAACTGAACTTTCGTAAACTTTGCCTACGTTGGGTACCAAAGATTCTTACGGAGCAACACAAAACAAAACGGATGGGTAGTGCACTTCAGTTTTTGACCCGTTACAATGAAGGCGGCGAAGAATTTCTGACACAGATAGTCACAGGAGATGAAACTTGGGTTTCTTACGACACCCCTGAAAGTAAGCGGCAATCAATGGAATGGAGGCACACTTCATCCCCAGCAAAGGTTAAGCCGAAACAAATCTTGACACCTCGGAAAATGATGTGCACGGTGTTCTGGGACTGGAAAGGCATCTTACTCATTGATTTCTTACCGCGTGGTCAAACAATCAACGCAGATGCTTACTGCGAGACCGGGTGAGTTAGCCGTGGTCGTTACGGCATGACTGCTGGCAGTCGCTCACATCCGGGAGGCGAGGAGGTTCGAATCCCCCCGCCGGCAACCTTGAAGATGGTCTTCTGTGGTTTCCCATCTTCCTTCCAGGCAAATGCCGGGGTTGGTCCCTAACTATAGGCCACAGCCGCTACCTTCCAACTCCTCGTCCTTACATTCCAACTTCCCTCCCCAACGGTACTTGTAGCTCACCCATTGGGTGTCCGTCTCGAAGCAGTTACAAAAACTGGCGAGCCGAACATGTCCTCGGACACTCCCGGCTCTAAAAGCCATACGCTAAAAAAAAAAAAACTGCGAGACACTTAGGAAATTGCGCCGCGCAATACAGAATAAGCACCGAGGGTTGCTGTCAAATGGTGTTGTTTTTCTTCACGACAACGCACGACCACACACTGCAAATGTGACGAAAAACCTCCTACAGGGATTTGGCTGGGACGTGTTTGACCATCCTCCGTACAGCCCTGACCTCGCTCCTAGCGACTTTCATCTGTTCACACATCTCAAGTCTTTCCTTGGCGGTCAAAACTTCAACAATGACGACGAGCTGAAAGAAGATGTTTCCAACTGGTTAAGACACAGGCGGCAAACTTCTATGAAGAAGGTATCCAAAAACTTGTGCTACGCTATGACAAATGCCTGCAAAAGTTCGGCAGTTATGTGAAAAAGTAGTTTAAGAGGTGTAGAATGTTGTGCAATAAATAATTTTTCTGTATCTGTACAAAATTTAATTTTATTACCAAACGGAACTTACTTTCTGGACGTGCCTCGTATATGCACTTTACTATAAATTGGTTGAGTGTTGAATGGTCAGTTTGCATGATGACTTCTCGTACTGGTACTCTAGCTAACTCTAGCTGAACTACTGTTTGTAGACTAAATCCCTAAGGACTACTCTCGATGCTACTACTATAGGTCCGTCGGACCTCCTGAGACTGTTCTCGATGTGCTGCCATAGGTATCGGACCATTGTCTGATCTAGAATGAATCACTTGCTTCACTAACAAGCCTGAGTTCCTGATTGATCGATGATTGACCCGTTGATCCGACTGATTGGCCTCGTTTCTAACAAATCCCGGTCATTATAAAGGGATATTTTCCACTCTCTAACTCGAACGATGATTACCCGCCCCCCTTCTTCAGAGAAGTGGGCGGTAACCTATTATTCTATTTGTCATCATCATCATCTTGTACAGTTTCCAGCCCCAGGCTGGGTCTGTTTGGAACATAAGCCTCGCCACTTAGTTCTTTCTTCCCACCACCTCTCCGCTGTCACTCTGGTCCAGTCCTCGCCTCTCTTCTTGACACATTCCTCCACTCCTGCCAATCAGTCGGATCAACGGGTCAATCATTCTATTTGTACAATTATAAAATACATCGATCACTGAATTAATACATTCAATTATGATATTGTTTTATCCTTTTGATTTGCTGCAATTTGAATATATTCTTCATTAATTTATTAACTCAAACTTGGGGGTCGGGGTCATGGGTTCGAGCTTCACGGCAGTTTTAATGACAGATCAGATGTGTTGGATTGGCGTTTGACTATTAAGATTCTTCGTGTAAGCTTACCATGCTGCGCGACGTCTGATATTGAAAATTCTTTGTATCTTAGCAACTAAATTTTTATTGAGGAGTATTATGTCTACAATAATATTGCAAAGAACGTTTTCTGCATCTAACGAGCATTTTACATTTTTCATCCCACCAGGAAATGGTGTATTTTATCATTTCAAATGATCTTCGTCGTTATGGTTGGGGTCCATCGTTATGTGTTACGGACACGGAGACGGACGTGACGTCATGCAGACGCTAATGGTTATTGGAGTCTGTTGAAAGAGGCCAGGCGTCGAGCGACCTGGGGCTTTGAGCGAAGCGAACACAAGAATACAGGGTGCCTCCTAAAGAGGTGTGCAGGATGTCAGAGCAAAGCATCGAACCAGTCCCAATATTCCATCCCTACTCTCACTCAAAAAAATTGCCCCCCGCCCTGCTCGCTCCCAGGTTCTACAACTCATCTCCCAACTCTCTACCGTTACAGTAGTCTAGCCAGATCGAACACAGGCCTGCCTGGGGCAAAAACACTCCTTTTCAGAGAAACAAAACAACTCCGGAACAAGCTTCACGAAAACCCAAATTTAAATCGAAAATTCCATTCTACAAACACCAAATTCGGTAAACTTACCTCATTTCAGTTACTCTATACTTTAAACAGACACAGAAGGCATAGTCATGACTCCTTCATGGAGTAGGCTATTGTCTAATCATGTTCACCTCTCCTTCACCTTGACCATAAATTTCATAAACTCTATTTAAAAATCAGAAACTCACTCCACAAATCTGTAAATCAGTATTCTTCCCTTAATTCAGATACACTATTCATTAAACAAACATACAGTATAACCTGTCATATCCGGACTAATGTGGCGACCGGCCGATCCGGATATGGAAAAATCCGGATATCACAAGGCTATTTTTACAAATAGCTAGGTGACCAAAAATAATTCACGAGTTTGTTGTTGATTAATTTTAATGTTTTTAACGGTTTAGTATCATTTTGTTAACTGTATACTGTACATAGGTTAAGAAATAGAATTGCTTTAAACTAAATTAAAATAATTAAATTATAATACTGTAATATGCTTTACAGTACACGTACTTACATAAATACACTGTACATTCTGCTTCTAAATAATTTTTTGAAAATGTTTGTCATTTTCTGTTGCTTCAAGCACTTCACTTAGGCCTACTGTTTCTACATTGGTTTTTGAATAAGTTTGTGATTTTCTGTTGCTTCGCGCACTCTACACGCTTTTTGGATGCCATGTCCCTCAATCTTCTTAAAAGCATCACTTCAGTCACACTCGTTTCATTTTGATTTTCTACATAAGTGATTAAAGATTCTATGGTCTTGAATGCCTCAGAGTGACTCATTATAGGGGCGTTGTCCTCTTCTTCGGGTTCAAAGATTTTTTCCTCATCATCGCACACCATTTCTATAATGTCACTGTCTGTAATTTCGTTGACTTAGTCTTCGTTTACTAACCAATTTATGGCTTCCTCGTTGTTGATTTTTTCACAACCAGGCAGGCATTGCACAAGCTCAGCAATCTGACGATTTTCTTCATTGCAGGCATGAGTTTCATTGACGTCTTCTGTTTTCTCCCCCGTCCATTTATCAGTAGCTTTGTGATCTAAGAGCTTCCTCCATGACCTTACCAGCGTCAACGGTTTTATTTCATCCCATGCCTGGGATACCCACATTATCACGTCTAACATGTCCACCTTCTTTAACATCTCTGTAACACTTTCTTTTTCGTCCATTCCAGCAATCAACGCAGAAAGTAACCTATGGCGATAGGTTCGCTTTAGTGACTCAAGCACGCCTTGATCCATAGGTTGACAAAGTGATGTCACGTTTCGTGGTAAGAACACACCCTTTATATCTCCATCTTTAAGTTCGTCTTCACTTGGATGTGAGGGTGCATTGTCAAGTAGGAGCACTGCTTTTCTTGGCAAGTTATTTTTCAACAAATGTTTTTCCACTTGTGGCACAAACTGCTTGTGAAACCATTCACTAAATATTTCGCAGTTCATCCATGCGCTGTGCTGGTTTCTGTACCAAACTGGTAGGCCAGACAAGTCTGTAAAGTTCTTGAAAGCCATTGGCTTTTTGGATTTTCCAATGAATCCTAATGGAAGCTTGTGATCTCCTGTAGCGTTGCTGCAGGCTAAAATGGTGACCCTCTCCTTTTTCTTCTTATACCCCGGTGCACTGTCTTCTTTCTTGGAAGCCAAAGTGTAGGTGGGAAGCATTTTATAGTTGAGCCCAGTCTCGTCGCAATTATAGAGCTGCTCTCCAGTAATCCCATGTTGATCAATTAGACTGTGTAAAAATATTTTAAATTTTTCAACGTCTTCTTGGTTAGCCGATAGCTTTTCACCACTGATCTGTAGTATCCGCACACCATGACGATTTTTCCAGCTTTCCAACCACCCCTCACTTGCTTTAAACTGTTCATCCCCTCCAATTTCCTTATTAAAGTGTAGTGCCTTTTCTTTTAGTAAAGGACCTGAGATAGGTAACTCTTGCTCTCTTCTTTGGGTAAACCAAAGAAACAATGCCTCATTAACTTGGTTGTTAGCTGCCTTTTTCATCATTTTAAGTTTTGTAACACCACTTGTTGACGCTTGTGACGAGCACCACTTTTCAATATCACTCCGAGCCTTTTTCCAGTCACTCACAGTGCTTGTTCCTACTCCCCTATCCGTGGCAATCTTCTTGGCTGTTTCACCAGCATCTAACCTTTTTAGAGCACGGAACTTCTCTTCCATCGTAGCAACATTTTTTTCCCCTTTTTCGGACATTTTAGCAAAAAAAAAAACAAGGTTAAAAGATAACAATAACGATAACAACGGTAAACAATAACAGTAACAACAGAAACACACTCGCAAAACAAACTGTCGCTTCAAGACTCACGCACAGACTGAAGGGTAGAAAGAGAGGCAGCCTCGTGTTGACGTTGGTGGCAGGCAGGCAGAAGCCGTGAATGGAATATCGCTTATTCACACAAAGGGATGAGTTTCCGGGAAGATGTCGTTGACCGAGTCAGGCCACAACCCCTCGCGGTCAAGCATGCACACAGCCTTCCAGCGCTGCAACTTTCACTCGTCCTCCCTGGCTAGCACACTAATGTATCCTCGCTCTCAACTATGACTTAAAAATTCATTCGGAGACGTGTCTGGATATGGGAGGGTTCGGATATCACAGGTCCGGATGTGACAGGTTGTACTGTATAAGGCATAGTCATGACCCCTTCATGGAGTAGGCTATTGTCTAAATATGGTCACTCATACTACATCCTTACACTAATTAAAATTTACGGCCAAATGATCCTTCTGACAGGGAGGCAAAGGTTTCCGCCGGTGGGATGATGGGCCACAAAACTGCTATCAAAAAGTACACAATTTACGCTTTATTCAACCAAACACATCTCTAAAACAAGTACAAGAAACACATTTCTTCCCGTGACCCTTAAAGAGGTGCCCGCGCGGGAAGCCTAAGTTAATGGGTAATGCAGTCTGTTGAAAGAGTCCTGGGGCTTCGAGCAAAGCGAGAAGCCCTCCTGAGCCTTTCTAACATGTGTAGCATTTGTAGCATGCCTCATTTGAAATGATACAACGTCTAGTCTTTCAGACTGACTGTGATTTTTTATACAACTGGTAGAAGGAAACCGTAATTCAGAGGGATGATATTGTTTGATGATCCTTTGTAGTTGTACGAAAGACTTAGGTACCGGTACCGGTATTTCAGTATGGAAACGATCTGAATCAAAATTCTTCAAATTACGGTAATACGATGAAGCAATATCGGGTGTATACAAAGGAATAGTCACTTCAAAATGAGTGAGAATCGGATAATGATCGCTCATGTAGAGATGTGAGAGCTCCACGATATTCTATTCATTAAATCGAGTCTATTAAAAGTGAGATCAACAGTGCTTAAGGCTTGTGTAGTGTACCTACACAATCTAACCAATGGGAAGAGCGTATGAACCCACCGCGCTGTGGCGTCTAGCCTTCTTTAATACGCGAACGGTTCCCATGCATACCTACCAAGATATCCAAATTTCAATTACTTTTCATCAGTTGGTAGCACTGACGTCATTTTCAAATATGGCCTTGAGATGTCCTGGTATAGATTTTTACTCGTACCTCATTTGGTTTCAATAGTTGCAGCAGCTGCTTAGGAATTGATAGCAACACACACACATCTGCCTGGATGATCTCACAAGTCTACTTTTTCATCATTTATGGAAAATGAAAGTAGGCTAAAAATGTCATTACTCTGTCTTGGATAACTCTCTAGATTGGACATATTTTTTGTAGGACGGTGAATGTCCAAATTATTACGGTTTTTCCACATCAAAGAAAAGGGTTTTGGTTTTAAAGTACACGTATTCTGAAATATGTGCACGTGTGCTGAGGAAATGAATCAAGAGATCGGTACTAAGCACCATATGCATTCATTTATGGGAATTTAGACTTTTGGAGATGGAGAATTTAATTCAAATATTACCATGCAGGAGCTTACATAGTATCCACAAAATAAAAGAAGACTCGGGTCCTTAAAAAAAAGAACGATATTCACCCACCTAGGAATAATCTGTTCAGAAAAGAACATACAGTATAGCTTACTTTCTCTTCAGTTTATTGTCCTTATTAAGCAGTATATTTTCGTTGAATTAGGGTGGCCAACTAAAGAAGTAAAATAGTTTAGCCTAGTGGCCTGGTACAACGCTTCAAAATTGACACCACCTGAGTCCACCATTTCATCACCTCAAACCAGAATTAAATTCCATGGCAGAGCCAACAATTGAACCCAGGCCATCGGGTCGGTAGCCAAGAATGCTAACCACATCACGAAGCATTCTGGGTGGTAAATTATTAATGGCATGCAGAGATAGCGCACTGTGTGAAGTACTACGTAGCAGTATCATCATCATCATGAACCAGCTCCACTTTCCCGGGTGCGGTGAATGAGCACTCTCCATTTAGTTCTTTCCAAGAAAGTTTCCTCCTCCATGATCCACTGCACATCCAGACCTCTCCCTGCAAGATCATTTCTAACCTGGTCGATCCATCTCTTCCTCGGTCGACCTCTTGGTCTCTTACCTTTCAGTTCTTTCTCAAACCACACTCTAGCTGTTCTTTGTGTGTCCATTCTTTTGAGATGACCGAACCATTTCAGCCTGGCTTCAACACTGATCTCATTAAGAGATCGTTCTACTCGAACAAGATGGCGTATCTCATCATTTTTTATTTTGTCCCTCCTTGTCTTCTGAATCATAGTTCTTAAAAACTTCATCTCCACTGCCTGTAGTTTACTGCTATTTCTCTTGGATTGGGTACAGGCTTCTAAGCTATACGTAGTAACAGGTACAACGAAGCTCTTGCAGAGTATTAGTTTTGATCTTAAAGGAACTTGCTTATCCCAAAGAAGCCCTCTTACGAGATGATAAATTGCGCTCCATGTTGAACTCTACTAGTGATTTCTGCAGATGGTTGGTTATCTGTCGACACTACACTGCCAAAGTAACAGAACTGATGTACTTGTTCTAATTTGGTACCATTCAGAGTAATGTTAGTACAGATGTTTTGTCGACTAATGAGCATCACTGCCGTTTTGGACTTTCTTATATTCAGACCAAATTGCTTGAATATAGCAATCCAATCATTCAGCTTCTGTTGTATTTCAGCCTCATTTTCACCCCATATTACATAATCTGCAAACGCTAAAGCTTTTAACTCCGAGGTCTTATTGAGTCTCTTTACCCTCTTCATTATTTCACCCATTACAGTAATGAATAAAAGTGGTGATAGAGTGCTGCCTTGCTGTACACCCTGCTTAGTGTCGAACCACTCTGAATAGCCATCACCTATTTGGCAGTGTTCATATAGCATCTTGACTTTATTTATCTATTTTGAAGGCATTCCCAGATTGTATTTCTCCGTACACTGTCGTAAGCCTTCTCAATATCTAGAAAAATGAAGATGTCATTTCCTTTTTCCCAGTGCTTCTCCATAATCATCCTGACAGAAAATATCAGATCTATTGTTGCCCTGTTCCGTCTGAAACCGTACCGCTCTTCTTCAAGCTGTGGTTCAGTGATAATTCTTAATCTGTGTTCTATGATTCGTTCCATTATCTTCAGGCCATGAGATAGAAGAGTAATTCCCCTGTAGTTGCTAGGTTTCCGTGTGTCTCCTTTCTTAAATAGAGGGGCGATAACACCTAGTCCAGTCTGTTGGTATTTTTCTTCTTTCCAAAAGTGTTTAGGACTCTAAAACAACCACTGCAATCCTTGTACTCCAGCTGCTTTGATCATGTCAGCGCTTACATCAATGCCTGTTGCCCTAGCTTTTTTCATGTTCTTTAGGGCATTTTCCACTTCCATCCATGTTCGAGGGTACTCCATAACTGGGATATTTTCTTCTTTGTTAGTCTCCTCTTGTTTGGTATTTGAATTCTGATTATTATATAATTTTTCGAAATACTGTCCCATCTCATCTCGAATCTCCTTCTCATTCGATGTGATGTTTCCATCTTCCTTCTCCACAGCCTTTATTGGTTCATAGTTGTTTTTCTTACTCCTCATATAAATAAGAGAGCAAGAATTTGAAATCTGCCGTGCCGCATAATACACAATTTCATAGTCATATCGAATGCTATTTAAGTAAAATGGGAATATATTTATTATGTACCTAATGCAGTGAAAAAGCCTTATATCTACAGTACTATATATATTTCACGTTAACAATTTTAGCATTTTATAGTTTGAAGCTGGCATTTGAGAAAATATTCAATTGAATGTTCTTGTGATGGAGCGTTATGTTTGTTGTAATTCCACTATTTCACCCAGAGGAATTTATTTTAACTTTAGAAAAGTATGCCCATGCACCACCTTCAATGTATTGACCCCAATATTTGCTTTGTCTGAAGTCAGATTTGTGATCTGCTGGATGTAATAAGGATAATTCCAAAATTTGAAGGAATTTGGACTGTATTTGGCAAAGTTATGAAGTCGAGTATCGAACTAGCGTGTATATGGAATATTGCGGTACAAGTGGATATTAAGAAAAGCTTTGTCTGATGTAGATTTTATTTACATCGGAAATTCGCAAGCGAGGCGGCTTGTCAACCCTCGGCTGAAGCTTTGAAGAGGTGGCGAGGGGGACAACCTGTCAATCATCGAGTTGTTTTGTTTGTTTGCGCTGGCTAGTCGAGTCGCACATGAGGGGAGAGTGGTAGGAGTTGACGCGTGGTGAACTCGTGATCTGACAGCACGTCTGCAATATTTTGATTCGTCAAGAGCATACCATGTGATACGAACAGGTAATTGAATTTCCAGAGAGAACAATTGAAGTTATAATTACTCTGGAGAAGTAATATGCATCATGAAGTACCAGGGTCGACTCAGAAAAATATTCGGTATTTTTCCATATTTTTCAAAATCTTAGAAGAGGACATTTAAAACAGAAACGATCTCATTCGGGGGATTGAGATGGAATTTCGAGCGGCATCGGATAACCCACGCCACTGGTAAGACAGAGGAGAAGTCGTGATTTGACAATGTCATAGGTGACGGATGTGTTCGGCGATCACGCCAATCTGAAGTGTGCGAATTAGAGAGAGTTGACGGCAGTATCGAGAAGTATTTCGGTATTATTTAGAACGCCGAAGAACTACATCATAAATGCATGGAGTTGCTGTTATTTTGCCTTCGGCATACGAAGCCACTTACTGGGTCCTTATAAGACATCTCATATACCAAAAGTAAAAGAACAGCTAATGATTTTTGTTAATGTAGCTCAGAAATGTTGAAAGTTGTTTATTGGCATTCTATAAATCAAGATGCCCTCTGCATGCTAGTTTTAATGTGAAAGTCAGAAATACTTGTCAGCAAGGTCCCTAAATTATTCGATACTTCTAAGTTTCCTGTTAGTTGCGTAATTACATCAAAAGCAATTGATTTAAATTTTAATAGTACTCTTAGGTAGGTACGATCCAGGGGTGCCAACCTTTGAAGTGGGTTATCAGTAATCTCTTATACTGCCGCCCCCCCCACTGAAAAATTATTTTCACGTCAAATCCAAAGCATGCTCCTCCCTTCTCGATAATGACACCACACCACCTTTGCTCTACCCGGAAGCAACCTATAGCAAAGAATATCATATTACACAATAAAATTTGCACATTAACTGCTAGTTCTGTGATAAAAAATTCCTTGTAGCTTGTTTTGCACTCAGTAACTGGGTTTCCGTGAAAGTTTTCTTGCAACATACTTCCCCCTGTGATGACATTTTCGTCTTGTGAATCATAAGCGATTCCAGTGTAGATGTGTAGGTCTGAATTCTGTCTGATTTTTCCTAACAACACTGAAATTTCTTTTTGTGGGAGAGTTACTGTGAGGTACAAGTAATATTGCAAATATCACTTTACTTAAGTTTTATACTTGAACTATCCACTTTCGTTTTTAAGCTCAGCAATTTTGCCTCAGTTTACATCAATTTTAGTTCCTTGTAAAATATATTCAGGGAAAGTATCACACTGATAAACAGCAAATTCCTCTTAAGTTTGTCATGTTTACTTTCCTTGACCAAACTTGGGAATCTTTGAACAAAATAATCAAGAGATGAATAGGAAACTTTCATTCTAAGAAAAATATCGAGATGATACACGATCGGCGCTGGCCTCAGCCATTTGACGAGATTCCCGTAGTTTTCACGATAGAACACTGAGAAAAATCGCTATTTACATAACTGGTGTCACTTTTAGACGATCGACGAGATTTCGATTGTCCTTGATGTGCGAACGGGAAATTATAGCATAATTACGCAATCGGTGCCACTTGCTGTACGTTTGACAAGAATCCAGTTGTTCTCGTCATCGAATGCGGAGAAATATCGCGATGTATTGCAATCGCTGCCGCTTTCGGTCGTTATACGACAATCACGATGTCCTCGCGGTTGGTCACTGAGAACGCGATAATATGCAACCGGCGCCGCATCCAGCCGCTCAACGATTGTCTGCCTGTCTATCTGTTCTGGCAGAATGGCGGAGGCAAGCTCGAGGTTGGGCATGGTTAACATTCACGAGCAGTTAAGGACATATTGTATGGTCGGCGCCGTGATTCCCACTATCCCTATGTCGTGGTTGGGAGTTCACGGTGGATCACGAGGAGAAATGAGTATCGCGATGCTACGGAGACTGTCATTTCTAACAGGGTTAACGCACTTCTTGCTCCCCGTACGCTTGTAAGTATACGGTCATGGGAAAAATGGCGAGTAGGTTTCGGGATGTTTCGTGATGGGCGCCCAATCACCTTTGACAGGATTCCCGCAGTCCTCGTTGTCACAAGTTCACGATTGTGCACGGGCTTTATGATTTTACGCAACTGGCATCGATCTCGGTCCGTTTGACGAGATTCCCGCAGGCAAGTCGTACAGTCAGCCGGCCGTCTTGAGCATGTGAGTTCGGAGGATGAACGTTCGAAGTAGGTATCGAATATTACGAATTATTCTGATAGGATTGCATGAATAATACGACAAGAGGGCACATTTTCTTTCGAATTCGAATTATACAAGTTATACAAGTTTTCGAAATAACCGGTTAAATTATCCGATGGAACCAAAGTTCGAAGGAAAAGTCGACGACATAACGGAATTTTGAATTAGCCATACTGGATGTCGCAAATTTTCGATACGAAAAGATTTTTAAAATAAATGTATTTCGAAGCATTTTCGGGATTCTTTTTTCAAAACTGTATAATTTCGCAAGATTGAGACATTAAATTTTTTCGCGTTATTTCTGGACTTCAATTTGAGATAGTCTCCAAATTCAGAGGTCAATAACAGTAATGAGAGGTCTCTGTTGAGTTTCGGAAATATTCGCGAATAAACGTCTCGCGGAAAGTAAAGTTTCCTAATAATACAGAAAAATATTTCACTCATAACTAAAAACTCTTCTCGATACCGAAATTATACGTTGGACCAATGTATACCACTCGAGGTATCCTCCGTTTGTATTTCCTTGAGGTCAGGCACGGGGAAATATACCTATTGCATACACAATCGGCTCCATCGCAATCTGTGAGCCAAGCGGCGCGAGTTAAGACGATTTAAACCGACCTTGGCGAATTTTTGTTACCTCCAACTATGCAGACATAAAAACTAGCTACTTTTACTTTCGTTACCTGTTTGTAAAATTAGCTACTTTTTCGTTACTTCCGTTACTTTTCGTTACCGGTTGACACCCTGCAACATTCCTTTTATTTTTTCATAGATATGTATTTTTTTTTCGTGATGTCACTTTTCCGTAATAATGTCCCCTTTGACCGTAATGCCGTAATCGTGAGCTGAAATCCGTAATAATTACGGACAATCCGTAATAGTTGGCACCTCTGTACGAGCTTAAATGTTGTACCTTCGCCATATGCGGTCGTTCCTTATAACTTAAGTTTTGTAATTGCAGCGCTATATTAATTTATCACTAACGCTACTGAGGTTACTTTTATTATTCTTCTACTCACCAACTTTCGTTATAATTGCAACATTATTTCCTGAGCTAATGATTCCTACCAAGTTTCGTCTTAATTGTGCAATTACCTCCTGAATTCATGATTCTTACAAAGTTTAGTCTTAATTGTGCAGCTACCTCCTAAGTTAATGATTTTTACATTTTAATAGTAGGCTACGTTTGGTCGCCAATATGAATGTATAGCGTCGCTGTTCTTTTACTTTGGGTATACGAGAGGACTGATCAAGTTCTATCTTATTATTAATTTTTGTTATGACAGCTCAAAATACTGAGTTTTTATTTGGAATTTGAAGATGGCCGCTGTGCACTATTTCTCTTTCTCTCGGTCAATGCAGAAGTCTTCTTTCATGTTTCACATGTCTGTTAAAAATGGTATATAAAAGAACTGAACATAATGGTACATAAAAGACAGATCTCAGGAACATAATTCTTTAATGACTTCTGTATTTTATTCTGGTAAATGCTTGAACATTCACATCCTAAAAACACAGGCATCAATTGAGATTTAATGGTTCATAATTTGCGTTTCGAACATTAACAACTTATATGACAACATACTTCTAAATCCATAAGTATAAAACAAATACATTTATCTCATGTGTAGTTTCTTGTATGATTTCCACAAGCATTGTAAAACTGAAACATATCCATTAACATAAAGAGAGGAACACTCTGTATTACAGCCATACATGTTTCAGGCCAATTCTTAAACAACAAGAAGTAAACGGTGATATGAATGAATTCAAATATCCTTAGGAAGGAAGTGGAGGGGATTGTTAAGGGTTCTTAGGGGTATAACATCTAGGTCATCTGCCCATAAAAGAGAGAAAGATGGAAGCTTGAAGGAATTACAGAGACACGACAAATTTTGGGGTCTTATTAAAACCTCTCTAACAGTGGCAATATACAGAAGTGCTATTTAAAAGACTTATTCCTGATTATAATGCATACTTTTTATAATGAAAATATATTTACTTGTTTTATTATTTATTTCTCTGATCACTACATTCCTGTCAGGAAAATTCTCTTTTGGTGTTTGATTGAGCAGGCTGTATCACTACAGACAACACATGTTCACTAGCAAGCAGAAAATCTTTATAGTGCAAATGCCACATCAAACTGACGACTATCAAAAGAACCACTGTGAACACTTGTAAAGTCTTAGCTGTAGATCACTATGTAAACAAGGCTTAAAGAGAAAAGACAATTTATTCATGATGAGATGAATGCTACCTAATTCTAAATAACCATAGTTAAGAAACCATCTTTCATGGAAGCAAAAACTTCGAGTGAGGCACAAAGGTGCAACACAGATACATGAATTAGGGTTTTATTCCAATAGTCAGCTGCTTGTGATATCCAGTATGAGGAGACTACCCCTCATAAGTAATCAAAATTTTGACAAACATTTCATTTTTTGTAATTCGTTACAAAGAGAGACATACATATTTTACCAAGTAAAAACACAAAGTCCCTTCAAAAACCAGGAATGATTTAGTATCTTTAAAGATGAGAGGTGGATTGAACTTTGAAAGAAGGCCAAACAAATCAGACTTGTTAACCTTATTCTTCTATCCATACGCTCTTATAGTGGTTAGTTATTTACTGTTGTTTTAAGGGGGAGCAGAGCAACACCCTTATATTAATAACATGACGAATAGAATACATAGTGTTATCACTGACGGAGTTCAACCGCGCCCCGCTCGGCCAGCGCTAGCGTCGCAGATCCCCAACGCTACACAGTCAGCCGTTCAGATGTGGGATACGCGCTGGGCTACGTAAACATCTTTACGAAGGTTACGGGTACGCTGATTACAACTAATTGTTTGTTTATACTTATGAATAATACTGTCAAAAAGTTATTATTAATATTCTCAGTCCCCATGTAGTACTATCTTTTAAAACCCTCTGTTAGTCGCGCATTGGTCTGACAGCTCCAAGGTTCGTTTTAGTTTTAATATCAAGCCAACAGTTCAAGTTATGATCTTATCGTCTCGTGACATCTTACACCAAACCTTAGTAAGCATTTTTCTGGAGTTGTGAAACGATGTGCCTAAAAATAACTCTCCACGTGTAACATTTTGTCGGCGTGGGATTGATAGTACCAGCGCTCCCAATATCAGTAAGGAGATTGCGCCTTACGAAAACCTAAGGATGCAGATGAAGCGTGTCGCCTTCTGCTGGAAGATAACGAATAGCTAGTTCATGATTCAGTAATTTCAAAGGAATTTGTGACTCTGATACTGAAGACAAAGTTGAAACAAGATCCGAAGAGCAGGACGGTACCGGTAACGGAAGCGAAGAATTGGATGGCCGATTATTTTATTGGCAGGTTGGCCATTATTATTATTAGGCTATATGTCCGTCTCATTCTTGGCTATCACAGCAGAGGTCCGGGTTCGATTCCCAGCTCTGCCAATAAATTTAATACTGGTCTGACGGGTGGCAGGGTGTTCACTCAGTCTCGTGAGGCAAAACTGATAAGAGGCGCGTTCGATTCCTACCTTACCTATCCTGGAAGTGGTTTTCCGTGGTTTCCCACTTCTCCTCCAGGCAAATGCCAGGATAGTACCTAACTGAAGGCCACAGCTGCTTCCTGCCCAAATCCTACCTCAATTCCAAATACACACACTACTACAGACATCATAATGACACAGGTTATCAGCCAAATTCTAAACACACCCAAGCGCACGGGGTTACGTGACCACGATGTCGTTAAGTCCCTAAAGAATCAACAACTATTATTATTTTAGGCCTATTATTATTAAGACGGATTATATATTTTTTCGTTTTAGGTAAAGATGGCACAAAGTAAAACAAGTAACCATGGGAGGCTGCCTTCATTCCGTATTCCGTATCCTACTGGGCGCCTTTCCTCATTTGACATCAGTGGATAGGTATTTCGGTAAATTTTGAAAAATGTGAGCTACTGATCCTGATTTAAATTTCCACTTCAAGGGAGGAATTTCCACGTTCTCATAGTTCACTACGAAACAGTCGGCCTTCATAATAATTAAATCTTCTGACAAACGCACGTCACAGATTCTATTTTTGACCGACAATTGCGTATCTTTCCGCGGAATAACTCTCATCCATTTAGCAAACAGATTTGTTTCTTTTGGCGGTGTAAAAAAATGTCTACCATCGGATTTTCTTCCTATCCCGATTTACATCCAGAAACGAAACAGTACGACACTTTCCCGAAACAGCAGAAAATTTAGTTGCTTGCACACACAAAGCACTGCGCAGACATTCGTAAACTATTACAAAGAAACAAATTCCCTCGCATAATATGACTTCTCGCGCACAGGATATTACAGTACTAACCACCTCGTTGGCCACTGTCTTGTCACACCTGCTTATGGTTCGGCACGACATCCGCGCCACACACTGGCTGGACCATGAACTACAATGCTTAAGTAGCGGAGTGAAGACACTGTTTATTTCTATTCGTCATGGTAATAATAATAGTGTGTGACCTCCAGAGAGGTCTTTTGAGTTGATGTCCAATAGCAATGTGTTCACTGTGTCACAGACAGTCCCCAAGCTACGAGAATCAACAACATAAAGTTAAAATCCCATACTCAGCTGGGAATTGAATTTGGGGCAGTTTGGATCATAGGCATGTTGCCACCAGACATGTATGTTGAGATTTGGGTTGAGAAAATTATGGTTTAAAGTAAAGTCAAATTCATAAGACATTTGGTGTTCCATATTGACCCGAGTTGAAGAGAAGAATAAGATGGAAAATTAACAGTCGAATTTTTGTCAGCTACAGTGTACATCAGCATGGCAACATGGCTCAATCAGCAATCCGAGGTTCGGCAGAGCAACTTCTTACCAATCTCTGCTATTGCATGGCGAGTTCCCACCTGGTTCGGAAGTGTTATTGTCCTTTGCTTTCCCCTACAATCGTACCGGTTAAACTGTTGCCATAGACCGTCACGCACTTGACTCTACCTTCAAGATCTGTATCACTAAAGATGTTTTGGACAAGTCAAGGTGGTGAGAGTTGTTTTAAGGTGGGTAACATCCAGGTTATCTGCCCCTACATATACAGTATTTGTAGCAGCTGCTGAATATAAACATCTGTCGAGTTCAAGGTGAGATAGGTCAGTACACGCAGCATATTCAGGTCGCATGCATCACACATTTATTTCAAATGTGGACAGTGTCTGTGGTGACAAATTCCAATAAAATTTACTATAAAGTAGAAACAAATATTCCTACAAATAAACCAAAATTCATACATGGCCTGTATGACAACATTTTATCCCTCCTTTCCTTAGCAGTCCTCTTCATTACAATTGAAATATGCTTTGGTTTCTTTCAGGGATTTTAGGATACTCCCAATTGGATTACAAAGAATCATACCACTGTTTGATGCTATCCTAAATTAAGTTGGAAAAATCTTTAACCCCTCAGGCCGGCTATTTAATCCGGAGGTGTTCACTTCTACGGCGGCATTTAAATTGAAGCTCAGCAGAGGTTTGGACACCAACAAGGTAATAAAATTAATTATGTTAAATCTACGAAATATAACGTAATGAATTTTTTAGGATTACTTACCGAAATCATGTCCAATGTCTCTCAGTAATATATGTGACGACTGCTTTTCAGGGTTGCCCATAATCACACGCAATATTTACAAAAGTATAATAATTTGATAAGTTCCACTTTTGGTATTTGTTTCAGGTATGTTTACAGTGAAAGCAAGATATTTACATGATAATGCTCAATATACATATTTTTCGGGTATAATTTCCAGGAAAAGCTGAATTTTGAAAAGCTTTTTAGGCCCCGTGTATGCATCCCGTGTAGAATTGTCAACAAAATGTAAATATCGCAACATTATTTCAAACCTGTCCCTTGGCATTGTTTGAGGGAATATAAGGGTGAAATAGCTCTTTAGGGTAGGTTTCTGCATTCTCCCCATCAACAATACAAGCCCCAAGAACACATAAATGTTGTCCTCTGTCACTGACTCTCACTTCCTGGCGCGCGACCTTGGTTTCAAGGCCGCGCCACTATACATTCTGCCACGTACATATTTGTTTCTCAAACAATTAGCTCAATCACATTGTCGAAAACAGCAAAAAACAGACGTGAAATGCCTTCTTGTACCCGGCATACCCGTGAAGGGGATCTTTTGTGTGCTTGTGACGAAGTCTACCTCTCGCCACAAACACTGAACAGCGGTCGTTGTTATTACAGTTGAAGATATTTCTTCTTCGTCTGGGCTGTCTCCCACTTCTCCAATAACATCATGCTGGGCATATTCCGTATCACTACCGAAAACATCGCTCCCTATACATCACTTCCACTACTGTCATCTATCAAACCAATAATATCTGCACCCGTTAGAGAATGAGACAGCCCGGCAATTATTCGTTGCGACTGAGTAGTCTCTAGCCTGCGAAGCAAAAATTATCTACTAAGTAATTGCTATCGGTACTTCCCCTTCATAAGTGACAAACATTGTCAAGTTAGATATAGTTCACAAAAAAATCTCGAGATGGCAGGAAAGGATGTGGTACCTTCTAAAGCAACTAACCTGAAACTCAATAGAGCGCGTTTCATGTTCCTTCGCTGATCGATATGAGTCGTCAAAAGCAACGGATATCGATCAACTTCGTATTAGTTCTAATTATGAAACAGAGATGGCATGAAAGTACATAACTTCTAGGTTCATAACGTGAAAGAAGATCCGCGAAGCAGCTGGGTTTCATGCGTAATAGGCATTCTATCTTCCGCGTGCACCGGACGTTTGTGGTACGTCGAACCGGCTGAACGAGTCGAGTCCAGCGGACGTACAGTGTACGGCCAACCGGCTTGAGGGGTTAATCATTGTTACATAAATAATAATACTAGATAGCATTAATTATTAAATCCATAAAGCATACAGGGGCACGTAAAAGTAGTACTTGGTTTGTATGGCCTCCTTATTCTCCTCTACAATGAACAGAATTGCTTTTCAATTGGTCAACTCGATTGGGTGGGGACTTTTCACCCTAGTCCTGAGAGAAATGTTACATGAATTATTTACAGTATATACTTATTAACGCAATTCTTGAACATCGTTCCTGTTCACTTAAGCGGATATGTATATAACACTTGTCGACAACAGGAATCTCTGTTGTTGAAGGTTAAATTGATGCATACAATTATGGTGTTCTGATAAGTTCATTCATAGACACAAATAGAGTTATCGACGAAGCTAGTGCACTGTTGATGATGATGATGATGTAGATGGTCATAATCAAGAGTATTACAATAGTAAGATCAGGGATTAAAAGATATAAAATGACACGTAAATGAAACATGATAAACTGGAAATTAAATGAGATCGAATTGCATCATGGGTAAGATATTACTGTATTGAAAATAAATAAATTTATAATTATGAGACCAACCAATTTTGAGACTACGACTGATCCATGTGAGATGATACTGTGACAACAATGAGGTCATCGTCACCCTTGTATATTAGTTTCTTTTATTGATAATTTTAAGATTGAATTATGACATTAGCCAGCTGACAAAGTTAAAAGTTAATGTTGGGGATGGTACTGTCATAGTATAGCAATATTTTTACTTCATGCATTTTAAATTAGATCTAGTTGAATGCTGCCCTTTTGAACAGATTTAGCCACCTGCTACTGACGCTAAGATCAGTGTGATTAGGCATATTCTTCGTTTATTTATATTTGATTAAGGGCTTTATTTGTGCCATCATCCTACTTTTGACATTTTGTATGATAGGACTCTTGAGGGAATTTCTAAGACTTAAATGTAGGATGTTTGTTTATTTCAGTAGTGTTTTAGCTAGCTAAGCTTTGTACATTATTTCCCAATAAAAGAGTAGGCTACTGATCTTTGGCAAAATAAAATGTCAGAAGACATTTTTTATCTTATCTCTCTGATTATTTGTTAGTAGTTTTGATATTTTCTCTTTTCTAGATGTGTATTTTGTGCTAGTTTCATAACTCCACCTTACCCAAACCTGATTTGACCCGAGAATAACAGAGACTGGTCCAAATGCATGTTGAGTATTTGTGAGTTTGTTTGTGATGGGGTCTCAAGGGGGTTGCGCTCAGCATCCAACCTCGCGGTATCTACCGTAGTGAAAGTTTAAATTGAGGTCTTACAGTTTTTCCAAAATTTATCTGAAGGATCTGTGGTGTTAAGGTACATTCCCAAAAGGTCTCGGATTCAGTTCCCAGCTCTGGTCTGAGGGCTGGAGCGGAGTACAATACATTCAGCCTAATGAGGCACAACTGAGAAGACATGGGTTTAATTCCCACCTCAGGCATTCTAGAAGTGGATTTCCATGGTTTCCCCTCCTTCTTCCCAATCCTAGTCTCAATTACAAATACACAAATTACTACAGATACCTCACTAACACAGATTAGCAAATTCTGTACACACATCCAAGTACATAATATTAAAGACTTCAACCATAAAGTAATAGATAAGTTCGCACAATTGATAAACACGCACATGGAATTTCAACGAGGATTATTCCATAAGTCATGGCAACTATGTTATATCTTTCACGGTAATTCACGTGTAGACATTCGAAACCCCGCAGCAAACAGCACAGAATTCACCCGACAGAAGGCGACTGTAAGTGCAGGTGGCTAGATACCAGCGCCATACACGTTCTTTTTGAGCTTGGCCGTGCTACGAGATGGATGTAAGCACATTGGAACGGCGATCATTCGTGAAAATTGCCTTTCTCAGTGGCAAAAATGCTACGCAGTGTTGTGCAGCACTATGTGAAGCTGTTGGTGATTACCGAACAGTTGTACGTTTGGTGGAGGTTTTCCGACAGAACGCACAGCAACTGCAGACTCGCCGCGAGGTGGGCGCCCCTTGTCTGCCCGAACTGACATGTCCGTGTCTGTAACAAATTTACACAGAATTCCATTGTGTGGTTTTCATTTGTACCTTTGCCGTTAACTTCTGTGATCGAACCCTATTTTCTGTTGGCATTGAGCTATCACATGGCCTTAATGGTTCAATGCACATCATGGATTCCCCACGCTGTAGAATTGTCGAAAGACATAACATAGTTGCCATGACTTATGAAATGACCCACGTATATAAATAAACTCTAGAGAATCATAGAAAAATGTGGATTTTTATTATCATTTTAGAGTGATGTGTTTAATTTAATATACCGGTACTCTACATCATAAATTGGGGTTCTGCTGCTCTATATGAATAAACCATTAATGATATTAGTCTCAGCATCTGGCATCTTTTTTCATTTTGAAAGTCATCCATAAAATATCTTGAGCCCTGTCCACATTATTCTCAGACTTTACAACAGAAAATAAATTGCTACAACAATTAACTGAACTATCAATGTTAGTCTTCACTGAGTTACACTGGTTTATTAGAGACATTCTATAATGTATCATAAACACTGCCTCAAAAACATGTGTCATTATGGGTCTAAAAATTCTTACCAAAATAAAATTGACAAGGCAAAACAATCAAATTAATAGAACTTTTCTAACAATTTAACATTCTCAATATCAATGTACTGTACTTATCATGTTTAAGTATTACATTTCTTTTTCTTTGCTTGGTTCAAAACTACACCTGGAATCAGCTGATTTAGCATGCAGCACTGACTGGAATATGTATGCAATATTTGCACCAAAGGCCAGTTGTAAATATACCAAGTATCATAAACCAGTTGAGTCAAATGAAGTTGTATTTTAAACCAGGCTTCATTAAGTTCAATTTGAGGGAATGCTGGGCCAGCTTCGTGCGCTTCTGCAAACTGTTATTGGTTCTTCAAATGAAGTGAAGAATATTGAGTGGGGAGGAATGGTTACGAGCAAGGGGACCGCATCGTTGGCTAATGTGCTGGCACACGTAACAAACCCTGATGAAGACCGTGACATTATATAAACTTATTCTGTATTTCTCCAAAACAGAGAAGAGTGTATTAATGTATATTACACTATGCTTCCATGAAGGATAGTTAAGGAGAAAAGAAGCATTCACCTCTCCTTCAACACACTTACAAGCTATTACTAGAATGAACATGCACACAATTAAAACACAAATATAGGCCTTGATAAAAAATAGCTGTACTCTCACACACTCAGATTCATTCACTCAAGTCTCTTGAAATGTGAAAGAATCTATTATTACTATAGCAATAATGATGTTTGTGTGTATAATATTCCATTAGCAAGTTTACATCCATTAAAAATTATAATATCTAATTCATAATCAACATACAATCTCGATTTACAAAAAACAATTTCTAATGTACTAAACCATCCAATGACTACTTTATAATAGACTATTGTCACAAATTAACTCCAAGATAAGCAAATATTAATATAAAAATATATTATAAATTTGTATACAATACATGCCTTGATTTCAAATCAAATATGGTGAAACATGTATGACAGTACTATTCAAATAAAAGTATGACAAAATGTATGGAACATCAATAATCTCTCAAAAGAAATCACAAATATGAATAACATATAGACACTATAATTACAGAAACTAGTGGAAGATAGTTTGACCAATGAGTGTCTCTAAACAATAGGTTTTCTACAATCATCTTCCTATTCGCTCCTGGCATGAAGCAAACTTATAAAGTCTTCCATCACTAATTGCTTACCATACAGTCTAGTCCTATTACAATACAGCAACACTGCCCCTGGGCCAAAAGAAAACGTCGGCAAGTTGCTGCACTTAAATCACATTAAAACTTGGCTTCATGAATCGAGACTCACACCTATAAAAGAATGCTTCTCATGTTCTCTGATTTAAAAATAAAATAAAATAATAATAATCTATAGACCTAATTGGAATGCTTTGGAGAAATTCTATGAACGGGGAAATCCACAATTTCAATTCACTTCTTCCTGGCAGTGAAAATGATGCAGAGTGAGCAGTGCATTGTTAATTGTGGAATTTCAAGCGTAGTAGTCGTTGAGTGTTCAAGTTTTGAGCCATAACAATCATCATCCGTTTTGTTTCAAGGTGCTTTGTGACAAGTCCACATTTCCGATTTATAATTACTTTACAAACAGTGTTTAGTTACGAAAATGATTTTTTTGTTTTGTTTTTTTCTTTGTTTTCATTTTCAATTCTTCTAGAAATCTAAAATAGTTCAAGTAAAACTTGATTGAGTAACTGATACTTCAAAAAAAAAAGTACTTTTGCCATACTCTAGCCACTTGATTGCGAGAATGAACAAAAAATAACCTTCCATTGAACAACACAAATACTATGTCGCTTTGGAAACAGGTTTAGAATTCATCTAATCAATACTACTCAATCAACAGACAGAAAAGAGAGAAACAGTATCAGAAATATACAATGTAAGAGATATTAAAAGTGATCATTTCTTTTTTCCTGAAGAAGGTGAAAAGTAACTATTGTGTGCCAGAGTAATGGTGGTGAAGTGGGTTGAAAATTTGGCAAAAACATTGGTACCTTCTTCTAGCTATTTCACTCTTAGTACACAGTTGAACTAATTGAAGAAATAAAAATCAACTTTCCAATAACATGGTACACAGACAGCTTAACTTGAGAAACCATTATACACTTGAGTTAATAGAACCCAATTCTATGACACCTGAACATTATGACAACAGAATATCTAATTTAAATATAATGTTTGTTACTAGAACTTGCCATTGCACTACTTGAACTCTATCCTTCTAACTTAAGTTCTAAGCATTATACCACATGTTTATTTCAGTAACTTAAGTTGGTAATTAAATTGTGCTAGTTCACTATCATACTGTAGTTCCCGGCAGCCCAGCACCTCTAGCAACAATTTTCAGGTTCACTAGAAAAGCTTACATGCTACCACTCGTGACACAAGAACAAGTGTTTTTCTCATATCAGCAATAAAGTTATGGTCTTTCTGCTCCATTGTTCTTGTGAACAATTATTAGGCACAAATATTGGTGCTATACTTTCTTACTCTTAGTACACAGTTGCAATATAAAGTTTGTTATTACTGTGCAGGAAATTCATATACAGAACATGTATCACTATAAGAAATGAAAATCCACAGCCTGCTTCCAGTCGACCGACCGGGTCAGGGAATGGAATGAATGAAGCCCCCATTTAGCGGCGAGGATATGGACTGTGCCGGCTGTCGAAGCCTGTCGCAATGATTTAATGAATGACAGATGAAATGAGAGTGGAGAGTGTTGCTGGAATGAAATTTGGGACAAGGAAAACCGGAGTACCCAGAGAATAACCTGTCTGCCTCCGCTTTGTCCAGCACAAATCTCACATGGAGTGACCGGGATTTGAACCATGGATCCAGCAGTGAGAGGCCGGCGTGCTGCTGCCTAAGCCACGGAGGCTTATGTATCACTATATGCTGGTAACAAATATTAACAGCACAATTTATAACACAGGAATGATGATCAACGAAACAACAATACAATTTATTAACCAAAATGATAGGATAACATCAGACAGAATAAATATGGAACACGTGGCGCCATCTCACGGCTAACTGGCATGAAATAATTTGGAATACGGAGAAATATGATGGGCCACAGAGTAATCAAGAGAAAAACAAGATGAGAGACCTCTGCGGCCAGGCACAGGTATTATCTAGCGGACTTCCACGGAACAGCTTATGGAGAGATGAGGCCATGAATCCAGACCAGTGCGACTAGGACCAGATGCAATTTAGTGGGCAACAGACACGGCCACACTGATCGTGAAATGGAGGAAAGAATCACAAGGAAAATAACGCAGGATATGTTAGAGACCCTATCAGCCAAAATTGTGACCGTTCAGGTCACAGTAACATTCCCAAAGCCTTATTTGGTTGACTTGGTTAGATGTCAGGTTAGGGCAATTTGTTTCATACCATTCTTTTTTCATGTTCATCATCATCATCATCATCATCATCATCATTTAGGTTATAGGATTTCATTTTATTTAGTGTATATTAGGTATCTTGTGTATATCAGGGACTCAGTCAGGGAATATTTTATTTAATTCCTATATAAAATCTCAGCATACGGGACAGTGGATTGTGTCAGCCAAGGCACCGATGTTGCAAGCAGGAAATTCTGGGCCAAATTTACATTGGGCCGAGAATAACTTCCCTTTCCTCAAATAAAGCTTTGTATAAATTGTGTAAGATTCTGACGTCAGAGAGAGTTTCGCGCCATGAGTTGTAAGTAATATAGATGGGTTCGAGATTATTGGTGTACTTTGATGGGTTTGAGGGTATGTTTGCCCCGGCAGAGAACGACGGAAACATGTGATTGCTAGATGGCAGGAAGCCTTTTCGTGTCGAGGGATGCTTCACTTGAATTCTAGTTTCTGGACAGGAAGGCCGTGCTCTAGCTATTTGGCGTAGGCCCAATTAGAGAAACTATGTGCTCAAAACGGCTACAAATTAGAACAAGGTTATATTTGCTAGCACATTGCAATTTTGGAACTGAGGTACATTCATTTCTCTCGCAGAGATGTGGTTTTGTTAATATTTCTAACCTATAACCACGTGTGTATTTATTACACAGTATGTTGTATATACAAATGTATCGTTGCGAACTGTGAAGTAGGCTTTTAGCCTGTGTATATTTTGAACTGTATATAAGTCTGAAAGTGCAGAGAATACAGGATATAATCACCTAGAATGTGACAATAGGCAAATCAACAACGGTAGGAGTAACCACGTGTGAAATCTTGTGAAGTTGGGTAGGTCTGATCTATTGAGCATGTCTCCTAGATCCGTAGAGAATCTACAAGACCGGCTATGAGCGATTAACAGAACATCTTCATATATGAGGAGCATCGTTTCAAAACGTATTAAATGCACTAGAGGTCAGAATACGGTTTGATGCAGTTTCCCACCAATTATGGTATGCTCTTCAATGCTGTCGAGTTAGATCAGGTCATTTTGTATTCTTTCCCATATGAAATTAGTGGTGAAAAACATGATTCGGATCAAATCGAATTATGTGCACCACGGTGAACGGTTCAAAAAGTATTATGTTCGCGATATGTTTTCCAGCCTGCATTTATCCCGCTCCTTTGTTGGCTGTTCCCGCTACTTTTATATCGTTGTTTACAGCGTGGTGTTGATTGCATGCCCATGCACTTTCGATCACTATGGAGGGCTAGTTACCCATAGGAGAACGTTCCAAAGGAAGTAGAAAGCGAATGAGAGTTGCGAAAACTAAAAGACAACGTGATCGTGAAGCTCGGTAAATAATCACTCCTGATGTATGTTACGAATGATCATTATCAGTGAAATTTGTAATGTCGGTGTATCATATTTGCATGGGAAAGATAGCATAAATGCATGTTATTACACATTCACTCGCTCATTTTTTTTATGCTAATTGGCAATTGCTCAATCTTATTGACGACATCTCTTCTTTCATTTTTAAACAGAATAACTGACTGAAAATAATCAGCAGACACATTTACGATCTTACAAAAAGTCAAAATGGAAATTATTTCAGTGGAAATATTATTTCACAATTTCTTCAAAATATAAGGCAACAAGAGCTCGGACAGGAAACTCCATTTCAGAGAATACACAGTAGTATGGCACCATTCTTGTCCAACGGTATACCAAGGCCCAGTCCAGGGTTCGAATCTTGCCTTTCCACTTGGGTTTTATAATGTGTGTGTATTTATGCATAACACAGCACGTTTCATTGCAAGGCGAGTTCATTGGCTAAGCATTCCTACACCCGTCCCTTGGCCAATTTTCAGGTTAACGACCAAAAAATGCATTACCAGTAATATAAAGAAGTATTTGGTTTAGTAGACTCTACCATGGTTCAAGGATGGGAAAGAAATTGCTGTGGCAGAGTGTTGAAATAATGTCATGTTATATGTATATTCATTCATTCATTCATTCATTCAATTTCGCTAATCGGCCAACTAGGGACCACGATAAGCCTCATTTTGCATTCATGCATTTGCTCATTTTTCGCTTGATCCACATTGTCATCATGAGCTCACTGTGTTTAGCACGATGTTCCTCTGTCCATTTCGCACCAGTTGTCCGTTTTTCGTCCCGGAAAGTCCCAAACGTCTTGATGGCTGATCTATAAAGAGTTCGGTCTTGTGCATCTTCTGCTCGTATCCCCATTTCTTTCAGATCTTTCTGGACGTTAACATACCATGGCATTGTCGTTTTTGGTTTTGAGTCGAATATACTGAAGATACGTTTCGTCCATCGGGAGTCGATCATCCGTCGTATATGACCGTAGAAGCAAACTCTGCGTTTTCGCATTGTGTCTGTGATCATCTCTATCCTCGAGTAAATTTCTTGCCTGGCTTTTCTGATGTAGATGCCATTTTCGTAGTCCGGGCCAAGTATGACGTGTAGGATCTTTCTTTCTTTTCTCTCTAACTTCGCGAGCAGACATTTCTCGGATAGGATAAGGCATTCAGATGCATATAGCGGTACTGGTTTGATGACAGTGTTGTAGTGACGAATTTTTGTGTTCATAGAAAAGCACTTTTTGTTATATATGTTGCGGGTGGTTTGAAAAGCGACTTCCATTTTCTTGATTCTTGCTTCTATGGCTTCCTTATCAAGGCCATTTTGCTGGATCCATTCCCCAAGATATTTAAATTAACACGGTTTATCGTTCCATATTTGGTGTTTAATTGTGCTGTATCATCCTTGATGTTCGACATTACTTCTGTCTTTTGAAAGGAAATTTGTAATCCTGTTTGTTCTGCTACTTCCTTCAATATATTGACCTGTTCTGTTGCACTTTCGAAATCTTCTGTCATCAGGGCTATATCATCAGCGAATGCTAAGCAATCTATTTCCACTCCGTTTTTCTTTGTCCCGATCCTTAAAGGTTTGTAAAGGCCGCCTCCTTTTAACCTCTGTCGCCAATTCTGTATTACCTTTTCAAGCACACAGTTGAACAACAGAGGTGATAGGCTATCTCCCTGTCGAACGCCTGTCTTGATTTCAAAGGGTTCAGAGATACAGCCTTGGAATTTGACTTTGGATGTGGTATTAATTAGGGTTGCCCTTATTATCGCTAGCAGTTTCATATCGACTCCCATTTCTGCAAGTATGCTAATCAACAAATCACGGTCGATGCAGTCGTATGCTTTCTTAAAGTCTACAAATGTCGATACATATGTTCGACCTCTCAACATATAGTACCTAATTATGGTTTTTAGGTTAAAGATTTGTTCTGCAATCGATCGGCCTTTCCTAAAACCCCCTTGGTATTCTCCGAGTTTGTGTTCAACTTGCTGTTCCAGTCTTTCAAGGATGGAAAGTGACAGGATCTTGTAAGCTACTGACAGAAGAGAAATACCACGGTAGTTGTTCACATCTCTTATATTTCCTTTCTTGTGTAAAGGATGGATCAAAGCTAACTTCCAGTCCTCTGGGAGTTGTTCTGTCTCCCACATATCTACAATGGTTTGGTGTAGGATGTCAATTGCTTCTTCTGGGGCATGTTTCCACAGTTCTGCAATCATGGAGTCTTCACCAGGAGCCTTGTTATATTTCAACCTCTTTATGTGGCGTTTCATTTCATCGCGATTTGGTGGAGAAGATGGCAAATTGTGGTTCATTTGTTTGTTTGTTTGTTCTGATGGGGTTGGGTGGCTTTTCACAATTTAGGAGGTCCTTAAAATACCCGGCAAAAATTTCGCAGTTTTCTTCGTTGGATGTTGCTAGAGTTCCATCTTTTCTTAGAAAACAAAGGGAAGGTGCCTTGTATCCTTGTATCTTCTTGTTAAAATCCCTGTAATATTCATGGCTCTCATTTCTGTGAAAGTTTTGTTCAATTTTGTCCATTTGTTCTTTTTCATACTTGCGTTTCTCGCTGCGTATTATTTTTGCTGTTTGTGCTCGTTGGTCTCTATAGATGTTCCAATCTTCTTCCTCTTTGGAGGTGTAAGGTAAACGCACCAGTAGTGGACACTTTAAGAAAAAAAAAACAATTAAATGTTTACTGTGCTCTTATTTGTATGTAATATAACTAAAGAAATAAGTATTCTTAAAGACAGAACCATCCTTTATTCATTTCTTGCTTTTAAAACACAACTGCACATTGGGATATATTTTAAAATGAAATTTTTCTTAAGGCTGAAAATGTATCAATGGTGGACACCAAAAAGAAATAGATATTTAGTAATGGACAAGTTTCTGCGCTAGTAGTGGACAAGGGATACCCAAGTGAATACATTCATTAGGGAATCCCTTTTATTACACAAAACTCACATAACTTAGATTCTAATGTTTACATATGACAAATAAATGAATAAATACTTGGTGTTGTTATAAAATACACATATAATGCATAGATAAGATAATTCAAGGAGCTAACTTACCAGTAAGTTAGGTTATTCTGATAGAATACAAACATGAAACATTGCGTACAAGTAAGTTACAGTTTAAGGAAGCATTGTTACTTCTGGTTCTATTATTACATATCAATCTATTTCAATGCTCACCGGAAAATGGCCGCGGTCATCGCGCCCAAACACTAGAGGTTTCGGAAGCCTCGAGTCTATTAATGTTTCGCACATCTTTGTCATTTTTACCAAATACACTTTTCATTCTATTTAGGGGATTGAACACGAGCACTTCTGCCAGATCGTCATTGATTATATTCCTAATTTTGCACACACATTTGTATTTTCTTTTCTTACCAGTGAAGGTAGCAACTACAAAATCGTTCTCCTGCAAGGGTTTTGTTTCCTTATCCCACTCAATTTCAACGGTATTCTGACTTTGATTTTCGTATCTACCCTCCTTGACTGCATTAGATGTTTCTTCAAATTCTTTTTCTCCTTCTTCCTCTTTATCTGTCAATTCTTTAAATGTTGGACTTGGTACACTAGGCTCATTTTAAGATGGTTCAGCATTTTACTTCAACGGAAAAATTCATTCTTCGTCTTCCGTAGTATCCTCTATATCAAGACTAACATCGTTTGTACTACTACCGCCCGATGGTACCCAAGAACCTTCATCATCGGATGATGTCTCTTCTTTCCTTATAGTTTTCTTCTTTCGTTGCCTTGTAGTCTTATTTTTAAGCTTAATAGCTTTTTCTTCAGCTTTTCTTTTCTTTTCAGCAGCCTGTTGTTCTTTTCTTCTTAGCCTTAAAATAGCTCTCTCTCTTTTCAGTTCTTCTTGCGCTATTTTCTGCTTTTCTTTATTTTCATAATACTCCTGCCAAGCTTTCGATGTGACCACGGAAGGTATGCTCTCCTTTCTGTACTTTTTGGTAGTGGTCTTCCTGGGTTCTGGCCAGAAAAAGGACCTTTTAAAAGAACTAGGTATTTCTCCAGAGCATTGATTATTGTTGCGGCTATTGTCGATATTAGTGTCAACAAAGTTATTGCTGGTGTTTGAATTACCGGGTCCTTCATTCTGACAGTGCTGGTTATTATCAATACAGGAATTGCTGATAGCACTGGAGTTGCTCACATCATGATTGTTATCTTGGTGGTAGGTAACTTGAGCATCTCCAACTGTGGAATCATCTCCTACTGATTCATCATAACCGACGGATTTGTTGTTTTCAGTTGTTATCTGATCCACGCTATCTGATTTCATCTGGAGCCACACATTAAAAAGAGACATGTCTGTAGGCACATCTTCAGAAGACACTGCAACCTCAAATAACGCCAATTTTTCAGGTCCCATGTATTTACATTACATTTCGAAACCTATCCTTACATCATTTATCGTGGGAGTCTTTTCCAACTTCTCGTTGCCTATTGAGTTTACTTTCTTCCTTACAATACTGGGTGCAGTAGGATCCCACGGCACCAAACCACATTTGCGAAATCCATTTTGGATTATGGAAGGACTTACCTTCTCCTCTAACACCTCCTTAAGCAACGGGCAAAAATCTTTCTTTTTTAAAACAGGTGTTTCTATGTTTTTGAGCCGCCACTCGTGAACTTTTGTCTTCCAATTCTCTTTAAGGGATCTGAATACCGCGTCATCCATTGGTTGTATCAAATGAGTCGCATTTGCATGGAGTGCAACCAAAATAATTCCATTTTCCTCGCAGAATCTGCTCGTATGGAGAGTTAAATGTTACGAGTGTCCATCAATGAACAGGATGACTGGTCGGGGAATGTCGTTTCTGGATAGCCAAGGATGAAATACGTTGCATATGAATTCATAGAACAAGGCCCCTGTCATCCATCCAGATTCTGATTTCCCCAGGCCCCAGTCAGCAGGTACACTGTTTACCAACTCCTGCGGGATCCTTTCGTATTTGAAAACAACTAACGGCGATGCCAGCTGCCCCTCAGCATTGGCCGTTATGAGTGGAGTCAGGCATTCCTTTTCGTCTGGATTAATGTGCTGATATATGTTTTTATCGCCTTTTATAGCCAGCACCTTATTGCCTTTTGGATTTAGGAAAAAAGCAGATTCATCGGCGTTAAAAACCCTGTTAGGGCTAGATAGAATCTCATCTAATCCAAGATTTTTTAGATAAGTGTAAACCTCACTAAACCACTTAAGGAGTTGTTCCTGTGTGACACCGGCCCTACTTGCAGTTAGATTCTGCGCTACTCTTGTAGCGACAGAGGGGTTTCTTTTCTGGAAACTTTCAAACCAAGTTCGACCTGGGCGGTTATTTTTGAAGTTATTAGGTCTCCCTAAATCTTTTATTAATTTTTGCACACTGTCTAGTAGGTCATCTCTGTTCACTGGAAACCCTGCCTCTGCTGTGGATGCTACCCATAGAACTAAGAGGCCTTCTTCTTCTTGTGATAACGTTGGACAAGGTCCATCTTCTTGAACTTGTAAGTCTCGTCTTTCACGTATCTCCTCAGTGTTGTTCGTGGAACTCCATGATTCTTGGCAGCTGTGTTGAGCGGAATCCCATGACGGACATCATTTACTGCCCCTTTGATTCTATCTTCTTCATAAGACCACCATTTTCGCTTTTGTGATGCCATGTTTCTCGATCTAAGTAATACAGAAAGTTAATTAAGACCTACGTTTATTAATGGTAACTTAATAAAGCGGATAAAAACATCATTTAACTTATACAAAATATAGTTCCATTGAACTGTAGAGTGAATGTCCATTTATCATTCGTTGTCCACTATCCAAATGCCTCATTTCAATACTTGGACACTCGATGTTTAGTAGTGGACACCCCCTGTCCACGACTAGACCTGGTAACCAAAAAATGCCAGGAACAGCACAGTCTGCCATTAAATAATAGGGGATTTGATTTTTAATTTTACACTCGGTAAACACAATAAGTTCATTTTCACTAGTAGTGGCCACCTCTTGTCCACTACTAAACATATGCCGTTATTGTGTTTCAATAGTGGACACCTCATTTAATGGGCTTGGTAAACATATAAACATTAAATTAATGTCTTGAAATGCATCACCCAAGCCCATCCTGATAGTATTTCATCAAAACAACTTAGTATAACCAACTGATAATATAGTAATTGTGATTCGTACTTACCAACTTCCTTAAGGAAATGTGGAGCGGAGTCACACGCATTAACAGTTCAACTGGGACACCATTACTAAAAAGTGAGGGAAAGCCTCCCATGGTGCACTGGGAATGGATTAGTGCTGGGTACCGCCACTAGGGGGTTCTGTCTACTAAATGAACTTCGCGTTCAGGCAGTGGAGCAGTCTGTAGGCTTATTGTTCGTATTTTAAGTCCAAAATGTCCACTACTAATGCAGTGTCCACTACCGGTGCGTTTACCTTAGTACCTTTTCCACTGGTTGGGCAAGTTCTTTGAATTCATTCTCCCTATCTCTGAGCATGTTTGTGTCGAAGCGGATTATGGTAGGTTTGTTTTTCTTTTTGTTTAGTGGAATGGGCCGGAACTTTATTACCGATACATAGTGATCTGAGTCTATGTTCATTCCCTTTTTTACGGTAACGCTCATGATTTCCGGAATAGATCTTCGAGATATAGCAACATGGTCTATTTGGAACTCTCCTAATGTTTTGTTCGGGCATCTCCATGTAGTCTGTTTTCTAGGTAAGTGACGAAAGTGTGTTGACATCAGCTGGAGGTTATGGTTATTACATAGTTCAATGAGGCATTCTCCATTCTTGTTAGTTCTATTGTGTACTGGATAGAGCCCAACGACATTCCTGTATTTCTGTTCACGTCCTACCTGTGCGTTGAAATCACCCATTAGGATCTTGACGTGGTGTTTCGGGATTTTTGCCAATCTAGCATCCAAGAGGTTCCAAAATCTATCAGTATTTCTTCATTTTCCATTGCAAAATGCTTAATATTATAACTGAGTAATTATAAAACATAAATATATTAAAAATAAAAGTAAACTTTGTACAATTTAAAACATGAGTGACCAAGTCTCCCTAAAGGAAGGAAACTTCATCTACTTTGTGTAATTGGGCCGATAAATTATGCAGTGGTAAAAGTAAAAGTGATAAGGGTCTTAGGACTGCGACTTTCAACAAGGTACTATCACAGCATTTAACTGAGGCGAATGTGAAAAAACTTGCCATGCTGGATCAAACCATTCACCTTGGGGATCCTTCTCTGCTATGGAGGAGGTAACTGTACATGAACCAATCCACAGGCTTCTCAAGATGTTGTTCCTATGGCTTAATTTGGCAGCTCTCCCATTTTCTTCCCGGCATCCTCTGCCGTTTGTCCGCTAAGCCTCCATATTGAACACTGTGCAGCACTACGCCGAGTATTTTATATTATCACATTCTTGTGCAAGTGGTCCATAAGCTTTTCTAGTTCAGAATTTCTTCCTGAATTAACCGATCCATTTAATTATACATGATTCCAATTATGAGCTTTACCTTTAATGGCTCATTAAAATAATAATTTGAATGAAATAATTTCTTATAAGCTTAAAAAAAACCCCTTGTGTTTCCCTTACGAAGGTGAAGTCAGAAGAAATGTACCTGAAACTTTAAAACTCGCACAGAATGTAATTATGCACTGTATGACCAAAGACAAAGGAACAAGTGACAAACAACAATTGTGTGGCATAGAGCAACAGATATCCCATGCTCATCTGAAGTACTTGAGCCCGGTGACTACGAGGAACTTCTCGATGAAGAGCTCAGAATCCAACACGGCTATGTGAGCGGCACGTCCAATGAGCGAGTTAGCCGTGTTCGGAAGTGCGTGGTGAACATCGTATCTCACAAAAGTAACCTCAGGCTTGCTTATGATTGGATACAAGATGTTATGGACCATTTCACGATATGCTGCACCTGAAACAAGAGTACAACAAACATCACAGGACCTTCCCCATTCAGCTCGCTTTCTTCCTTTCTTCATGTTCTCTTTTCACTTTGTTTCTATGCTTATTATAATTACATGAACATTTGAATGATTTGACTTGTTCGTCACACCTTAATCCTTTGGCAGTGGTGCAAAATCCAAACTGAAAGCTGCACATGTCTGAATGCCAGAGACAAAATCCTCGCATTTCACCAGAACATGATCGATCACAAAAATCTGGGAGCTGCTTTCACGATTTAAAGGAAAAACATTGTTCACAACAAATGATTTACCCACGTCTTACTATCATATTGCTCCTTCTGATGACAAGAAGTATACAGGCTTCTTGTATGATCATAAGACCTTCGTCTTTGAAAGGGTACATTTTGGAATAAAAATCAGCGGGCCTGTCGTGATTCGAGTGCTGAAACCATTTTCAGATAATGGGAAATTGGGAGTTTTGGAGGAAGAACTAATGGAGGCACAAAATGATTTTGAGTTGAAACCTAAATTGAATTAGTCTTACCAGGAGTTTTGGTTGCAGAAAGACATCCCTGGTCGATATCCTGCAGTAAGGATTTGCTCAATTTTTTCCCCCATAATTGGGGAAGGGTCCTATAGATGTGAACTTCATAAAAATCCACTCTTTTGGGAAAGGGAGACGGTAAAAATAAGCTATTTTATTTTGTTGCTACATAATAAGATATATTTAATCATAATAAACAAAGCTTATATCAGCAATGATTCATCACAACGTCCGCAAAGACCGAAGATGCTACTGTAATGTGGTGGATGGGCGTGACCAGGCTGAATACAAAATGCTACCTGTAACACGAAAATCATTGTTTTTATATTGGTGTGTGTTCATGCCCCGGCGCAGGGATGTGGCGGCCCCATCACCCAGTGGGAAACCACTGCAATCAGCGGGAAAACCATACCCAAGTGGATAAGGAGGAAATGCCTGGGGCACCGTGTCTCCAGGGGATAAATATGTAGGATGGGAAGGTAACTCTACGTTGGGCTAATTACCCATGTGGAGGTAAAGTGATCCAGAGAACTACAAGTATATAAAGGATATAAACGATGACCGGAGTGAAAACGGAACACAGGATTCGGAACATGCAATATTAAGACAATCGTTGGTAAAGAAGTGGAATTGATACAGGAAATGAAGGACCACAAATTAGAAGTACTGGGATTAAGTGAGGTTATGAGAAAAGGTAGCAGAATGAAGAGAATGTCAGTAGGGTACACTTTGAGGTACTGTGGAGTTGGGATGGATAGTCGAGCAAAAGAGGGAGTAGGAGTGAGTGGATGGAAACCAGTTAATTCAACATGGTGTCCACAGAATTGTCAATATCAATTTCCCTGACTTTTCCTGACCATTTTTCAACAAAATTCCCGACTCACGAAGTCATCGTAACATCGGAATAAAGGTTTATTGAGCATATATATATATATATCTTTTTCATTTGCAGCCTCCACCATCCCTATAGCTGCCCAAAGTCGCCTCTTTATTTATTTGAAATAGAAAATAAAGTAAATTATAACGCAATAATACATAAATCAAAGTACTTAATAACCTAAACTACAGTGATGGGGTCGCCACATCCCTACACCAACGCCAAAAAAGCGTTCAAAAATAGGTAAAAGAGGTTTTACTATGCAAAAATGGAAACTTACCATAATGTCCAGTGAGTTATTGCTTTTTATCTTCAGAGATTAGTTGAACTAGTAACATCAAAATATGGATGTAAAACACAAAGTACTGTATGATTAATATAAAATTCCTGACTTTCTAATACTTTTCGCCATTTTTTCCTGACTGAAACAACTTTTTCACACTTTTTCCTGACCAAAAACAAAATTCCTGACTTTTCCTGCCTGTGGACACCATGTATCAAGAATAATAGTTGTCAATTTGAACTTGGAAGTGTCCTACATTAAAGTGTATGCACCTACGAAAGATTCCAATGTACTAGATAAGGAGGAATTCTATGCACAACTACAACGGACCCTAGACAAGGAAGTAGTCAGAGGACGCCATGTATTAATAGGAGGTGACTTCAATGGGCGAATCGGTCAGGACAAAAGGAAAGCCCATGGAAGTATGGGTAACCATGGAGGAGAGAAGACCCTAAATGACAGTGGTAGGTGCCTAATAGAATTTTGCATAGAAAATCAACTATTATTGGGAAATTCCTTCTTTCCTCATAAGCAAGGGCATAAGATCACTTATGAAGCAGAAGGCAGAGAAGCCAAAAGTATTATACATTATTCTGTATACCCCCAAAATATGAAGGTTATAAGAGGGGCAGAACTTGCAACGGATCACAGATTGTCGGTGGCCGACACCAGGTTTAAAAGAACAGCCAAACTTAAAACCAAGAAATTTGAGACGATTAAGTTGAGGGAACTGCAGAAGGAAGAAGAGAAGACTCGGTATGGAGAGTTGGTGAAGACAAGATTACAAGGAAGAACAAATCTGCATGAAGACATCAACACTGTGTGGACTGATCTGAAAACAGTATTAATAAAGTCAGCAGTGGAAGTATGTGGGAAAATAGTGGTAGATACAAGGAAGAAAAGAACTAGTTGGTGGAATAAGGAAGTGAAGCAGACAGTGAAAGACAAAAAGGAAGCCTGGAAAAGATATATAGCATCACGGACTGAAGAAGACTGGAGAAACTATGATAAAAAAAGGAAGGAAGTGAAACGAGAGGCGAAGGAAGCTTAAAGGAAATCTTGGGAGGATTTTGGAAATCATCATCATCATCATCTTGAGCAGTTTCCAACCGCTGGTCGGGTCTGCTTGGAACATAAGCCTCTCCATCGTTTCCTGTCCATCCACCATCTCTCGTCATTTACTGTGTCCCAGCACACTCCTCTTTCCTCCACACTCTTCTTAACTCCTTTTGTCCATCTGTCCCTTGGTCTTCCCCTTGGCCTCCTTCCCGTCATTTCCATTCCAAACATCTTCTTCGGTATCCTCTCCTCTCGCATCCTCCTCACATGTCCATACCATTGTAGCCTAGATCGCTCTACTCTATTTTGCAATGGTTCCTCTCTTACCATCTCCCTGACTCTCTCATTCCTTACTCTGTCCATTCTTGTCACTCCTACCCTACTCCTCTGGAACTTCATCTCCACTGCTCGTATTTTATTCTTGTCCCTTTGCTTCATCACCCATGTTTCTGAACCATATGTCAAAATTGGCACAAAGTAGGTCTTGTAGATGATTCCTTTACATTTTTGTGGTACATCTTTATTCCATATCATCCCCCTAACACTCTTGAAAAATCCATCTGCACACCTTCCCCTTTCATTTATTTCCATCCTATTGCCTCCCTTTTCTTCAATTATGCTTCCCAAGTACTTGAAGCATTCTACTTTCTGCAACTGCTGTCCTCCAAGTGTTATGCCCATATCCAGTCTGTTCTTCTTCCTCGTTGTGATGACCACTTCACTCTTTTGTGCGGAGAACTTCATCCCATATGATAACACTACCTTCTCCCACTCATCTAATTGCTCCTGTACTTCTTCCTCATCCTCTCCCCATACCAGAAGGTCATCAGCAAACAACATTGCCTTCATTTTCCTTTCCCCAATGCTATTTACCACTTTTCGTATGATTTCATCCATCACCACTATAAATAACAGGGGTGAGAGGACACTTCCCTGTTTCAGACCACTCTCCAGTTGAAACCATTCCGTTCTCTCTCTTCCCACCTTTACACAGCTTTTGCTTCCCTCGTACATTGCTTTCACTCTTGCCACTGTCTCCTTGTTCACTGCTTTTGCTCTCATTGCTTCCCATACCTTGTTTCTATTAATACTATCATATGCTTTCTCAATATCCAAGAAGGTCATCACCAGATCTTTCCCATATTCATAATGGTGTTCTTGTAGCTGTCTTACAGCAAAGATGAGGTCAACTGTTGAACTTCCTGGCCTGAATCCATACTGTTCTTCCCTCAGCCCATCTTCAACTTCTGTCCGAATTCTTCTCTCCAGTACCTTCTCAAATATTTTGGCGCAGTGGCACATGAGTGTAATTCCCCTGTAGTTCTTGCATTCCTTCCTACTTCCCCTTTTAAATATGGGTATTATTATCCCTCTTTTCCAGTCCTCTGGTATTTTCTTCTCCCTCCATATCACTTTCATTACTCGAAAGAGCCACTGTGTTCCTATCACCCCTGCTGCTCTCACCATCTCCACACTCACTTCGTCTATTCCCGGTGCCTTTCCCCCTTTCATCTTCTTTAATGCTTCCTCCACTTCTTTCCATGTCAATTCCTTCTCTGAAATGTCTTGGTCACTGTCTGTTTCTTCCTCCACAATGTCCACTACGCTGGTTTTAGTTGGATTTAGGAGTTCCTTGAAGTATTCTCTCCAGATAACCTTTACTTCTTCCATATTTTCGACCTCCTTTCCATTCCTGTCCACCATTCTGACATTTTCCCCTGTATCTCTTCTCTTTGCCTATATCATTCCATACAACACTTTCTTACTGCCATCACAGTCCTCCTCCATCATTTCTGTCCATTTCTCCAGCCATTTCTTTTTCTCTTCCTTCACTACTTCTCCTGCTTCTTTCTTCCGCTCTTGGTATTCTTCTCTTGTTCTGTCTGTCCTCTGTTGGAACCATTTCCTGAATGCTTCATTTTTCTTTTTCACTGCTTCCTTAGTTCTGGGGTTCCACCATGGTGTTTCCTTCCACCTTTTCTTTCCACTAGTTCTGCCACACACGACTTCCGCTGCTTCTACCAACACGTCCTTGAACCTATTCCATTCTTCTTCACCTGTTTTCGGATCATCCTTCGGTAATTTGTTCCTCACTAATATCTGGAACTTCTCCTTATTTCCATCCTCCTTCAGCTTCCATGTCCTTATTCTTCTTTCTTGGTTCTCAGTTCTCCTCTTTTCCTTCAGTCCTCTCACCTTGGCGACCAGCAGACGGTGGTCACTGTCCAGGGCTTCTGAAGGTATTACCCTTATATCCGTGATACTCTTCTTTGTCTCCTTCCCGCATAGCATATAGTCCACCACTGATTTCCTAGTCAAATCCCTGCTGTACCAAGTAATTTTATGGCTCTCTCTCTTCTTGTACCACATGTTTCCAACCATTAGCCCATTTATCTTGCACAGTTCCAACAATCTCTCTCCTTCCTTATTCCTGTTTCCCCATCCTTCACCACCAATCACTTCCTCAAAACCTCTTCTATCAGTTCCGACATGGGCATTTAGGTCTCCCATGACTATCAGGTCTCTCCCCACTAACTGCTTCTGCAACTCCTCTTCAAACTCGTCCTTCTCGCCTTCTGTGCATCCCACCTGTGGTGCATAGACTTGCAGAATGTCCAGGTTTCTACCTTTCACAGTGATTCTGGCTCTAATTATTCTATCACTTACCCTCTTTACTTCCTCCCTCAGCCCTTCTCTCACCACCATTCCCACTCCATTTCTCTTCCCCTCCTCATTTCCTATCCAGTATAGCTGCAAGCCATTTCTCAGTTCTTTTCTTCCTTCCCCTCTCCATCTGGTCTCTGCCAGTCCGAGTACATCCAGTTTTCTCCTCTCCATCATATCCACAACCTCCTCCACTCTTCCTGTCAATGTAGTTATATTCAAAGTTCCGATTCGTATTCCATTTCCATAGCCAGGTCTGCTTCCTTTAGATCTGTCCTTTCCGAGGCCCGTACCCGTTTTAAAAGCAGTTTCATATCCACTACTGGCTTGCTAGCCCTAACGTAGCTTCACCATAGCCCTGGCAAGGGGCCTGTTTTTGGTCCGCGAGAGGTATTTTATTTCCCTCAAACCCTCCGGACAAGTCCGGCGAGCCCCCCTATCCGCCACCTGGGACGCGCCCGATAGAGGAAATATGGTTGAAAATAAGGCAAGGGAAAAGAACACAAGAAGTTTTTGGAAAACAATAAAAACACTCAGAGGAAAATATGGGAAGCAGATAAAGACAATTAAAGATGGAGATAAGCTGGTTTCAGAAAAGACAGCTGTATTAGAGGTGTGGAGAAGGCACTATAAAGAAAAGTTTCAAAAACAGAGTCATTACAAGAAGGAATTGCCTATGGGCCAAATGAAAGGGTGCAAGATCTCAAAATTGAAGGGGAAATAAACAAAGAGGCGATAGGAATGGCAGTTGAACAAGTTAAGACAGGGAAAGCAGCAGGGATTGATGAGATAGCCCCAGAATTAATTTATTATGGAGGAATGGAGGTGGTCAAGTATTTAACTAAAATGTTCCAGAGAATGTGGGAAGAGAACAGAATCCCTGAGGAATGGAGGAAGAACTTAATTATCCCATTACACAAGAAGGGGAACAGCTATGACTGTAATAACTACAAAGTCTACCCTCGTATGCTGGAGAGGAGATTGAGGAGGAGCAGGCTGCCTTTAGGCCTGAGAGGCAGACACAGGATCATATCTATACCACAAGAGCATTAATGGAAAAGAGCATAACCATAAATCGGGACCTGTATTTAGCATTTCTCGATCTCAAAGCTGAAAGCACAATACGAGTGGGAAGCACTGGCAGCCAAGACGGTGCCAATGAAGCTGAGAAATGCTGTGAAGAGCATATACAGACTACCAGTGGGTATAGTATGTGTAGATGGAGAAACATCTGAAGAGTTTCCAATGGAGAAAGGAATTAAAAAAGGCATTTCAACATCTTGCTAGACGAAATAACTAAAATATGTAACAGAAGAACATACACAACAAAGCTTCGAATGTGGAGATTACGACCGGTTTACAAGCAAGTACTGCACTATGCAGACGGTATAGTACTGCTAGCAGAAACACTGTTTACAAGCAAGTACTGCTCTATGTGGACGATATAGTACTGCTAGCAGAAACACTGTTTACAAGCAAGTACTGCTCTATGTGGACGATATAGTACTGCTAGCAGAAACACTGTTTACAAGCAAATACTGCTCTATGTGGACGGTATAGTACTGGTAGCAGAAACACTGTTTACAAGCAAGTACTGCACTATGCAGACGGTATAGTACTGCTAGCAGAAACACTGTTTACAAGCAAATACTGCTCTATGTGGACGGTATAGTACTGGTAGCAGAAACACTGTTTACAAGCAAGTACTGCACTATGCAGACAGTATAGTACTGGTAGCAGAAACACCGTTTACAAGCAAGTACTGCACTAAGCAGACGATATAGTACTGGTAGCAGAAACACTGTTTACAAGCAAGTACTGCTCTATGTGGACGGTATAGTACTGGTAGCAGAAACACTGTTTACAAGCAAGTACTGCTCCATGCAGACAGTACAGTACTGGTAGCAGAAACACTGTTTACAAGCAAGTACTGCACTATGCAGACGATATAGTACTGGTAGCAGAAACACTGTTTACAAGCAAGTACTGCTCTATGTGGACGGTATAGTACTGGTAGCAGAAACACTGTTTACAAGCAAGTACTGCTCCATGCAGACAGTATAGTACTGGTAGCAGAAACACTGTTTACAAGCAAGTACTGCTCCATGCAGACAGTACAGTACTGGTAGCAGAAACACTGTTTACAAGCAAGTACTGCACTATGCAGACGATATAGTACTGGTAGCAGAAACACTGTTTACAAGCAAGTACTGC
Organism: Meconema thalassinum; assembly: GCA_946902985.2. Taxonomy (NCBI): domain Eukaryota; kingdom Metazoa; phylum Arthropoda; class Insecta; order Orthoptera; family Tettigoniidae; genus Meconema; species Meconema thalassinum. The sequence continues at coordinate 24,035,904 of OX336389.2, read as the reverse complement.
TCTATGTGGACGGTATAGTACTGGTAGCAGAAACACTGTTTACAAGCAAGTACTGCTCCATGCAGACAGTATAGTACTGGTAGCAGAAACACTGTTTACAAGCAAGTACTGCACTATGCAGACGATATTGTACTGCTAGCAGAAACACTGTTAACGAGCAAGTACTGCTCCATGCAGACAGTATAGTACTGGTAGCAGAAACACTGTTTACAAGCAAGTACTGCTCCTTGCAGACGATATAGTACTGGTAGCAGAAACACTGTTTACAAGCAAGTACTGCTCCATGCAGACGATATAGTACTGGTAGCAGAAACACTGTTTACAAGCAAGTACTGCTCCATGCAGACGATATAGTACTGGTAGCAGAAACACTGTTTACAAGCAAGTACTGCTCCATGTGGATGATATAGTACTGGTAGCAGAAACACTGTTTACAAGCAAGTACTGTACTATGCAGACGGTATAGTACTGCTAGCAGAAACACTGTTTACAAGCAAGTACTGCTCCATGCAGACGATATAGTACTGGTAGCAGAAACACTGTTTACAAGCAAGTACTGCACTATGCAGACGGTATAGTACTGCTAGCAGAAACACTGTTTACAAGCAAGTACTGCTCCATGCAGACGATATAGTACTGGTAGCAGAAACACTGTTTACAAGGAAGTACTGCTACATGTGGACGATATAGTACTGGTAGCAGAAACACTGTTTACAAGCAAGTACTGCTCTATGTGGACGGTATAGTACTGGTAGCAGAAACACTGTTTACAAGCAAGTACTGCTCCATGCAGACAGTATAGTACTGGTAGCAGAAACACTGTTTACAAGCAAGTACTGCACTATGCAGACGATATAGTACTGTTAGCAGAAACACTGTTAACGAGCAAGTACTGCTCCATGCAGACAGTATAGTACTGGAAGCAGAAACACTGTTTACAAGCAAGTACTGCTCCTTGCAGACGATATAGTACTGGTAGCAGAAACACTGTTTACAAGCAAGTACTGCTCCATGCAGACGATATAGTACTGGTAGCAGAAACACTGTTTACAAGCAAGTACTGCTCCATGCAGACGATATAGTACTGGTAGCAGAAACACTGTTTACAAGCAAGTACTGCTCCATGTGGATGATATAGTACTGGTAGCAGAAACACTGTTTACAAGCAAGTACTGCACTATGCAGACGGTATAGTACTGCTAGCAGAAACACTGTTTACAAGCAAGTACTGCTCCATGCAGACGATATAGTACTGGTAGCAGAAACACTGTTTACAAGCAAGTACTGCACTATGCAGACGGTATAGTACTGCTAGCAGAAACACTGTTTACAAGCAAGTACTGCTCCATGCAGACGATATAGTACTGGTAGCAGAAACACTGTTTACAAGCAAGTACTGCTACATGTGGACGATATAGTACTGGTAGCAGAAACACTGTTTACAAGCAAGTACTGCTCCACGCAGACGATATAGTACTGGTAGCAGAAACACTGTTTACAAGCAAGTACTGCACTATGCAGACGGTATAGTACTGCTAGCAGAAACACTGTTTACAAGCAAGTACTGCTCCATGTGGACGATAAAGTACTGCTAGCAGAAACACTGTTTACAAGCAAGTACTGCTCTATGTGGACGATATAGTACTGCTAGCAGAAACACTGTTTACAAGCAAGTACTGCTCTATGCAGATGATATAGTACTGCTAGCAGAAACACTGTTTAAAAGCAAGTACTGCTCCATGTGGACGATATAGTACTGCTAGAAGAAACACTGTTTACAAGCAAGTACTTCTCTATGTGGACGATATAGTACTGCTAGCAGAAACACTGTTTACAAGCAAGTACTGCTCTATGCAGACGGTATAGTACTGCTAGCAGAAACACTGTTTACAAGCAAGTACTGCTCCATATGGCCGGTATAGTACTGCTAGCAGAAACACTGTTTACAAGCAAGTACTGCACTATGCAGATGGTATAGTACTGCTAGCAGAAACACTGTTTACAAGCAAGTACTGCTCTATGCAGATGATATGGTACTGCTAGCAGTAACACTGTTTACAAGCAAGTACTGCTCCATGTGGACGATATAGTACTGCTAGCAGAAACACTGTTTACAAGCAAGTACTGCTCTATGTGGACGATATAGTACTGCTAGCAGAAACACTGTTTACAAGCAAGTACTGCTCTATGTGGACGATATAGTACTGCTAGCAGAAACACTGTTTACAAGCAAGTACTGCACTATGCATACGGTATAGTACTGCTAGCAGAAACACTGTTTACAAGCAAGTACTGCTCCATATGGACGGTATAGTACTGCTAGCAGAAACACTGTTTACAAGCAAGTACTGCTCTATGTGGACGATATAGTACTGGTAGCAGAAACACTGTTTACAATCAAGTACTGCACTATGCAGACGATATAGTACTGCTAGCAGAAACACTGTTTACAAGCAAGTACTGCTCCATGTGGACGGTATAGTACTGGTAGCAGAAACACTGTTTACAAGCAAGTACTGCTCTATGTGGACGATATAGTACTGCTAGCAGAAACACTGTTTACAAGCAAGTACTGCTCTATGCAGATGATATAGTACTGCTAGCAGAAACACTGTTTACAAGCAAGTACTGCTCCATATGGACGGTATAGTACTGCTAGCAGAAACACTGTTTACAAGCAAGTACTGCACTATGCAGACGGTATAGTACTGCTAGCAGAAACACTGTTTACAAGCAAGTACTGCTCCATGTGGACGATATAGTACTGCTAGCAGAAACACTGTTTACAAGCAAGTACTGCTCTATGTGGACGATATAGTACTGCTAGCAGAAACACTGTTTACAAGCAAGTACTGCTCTATGCAGACGGTATAGTACTGCTAGCAGAAACACTGTTTACAAGCAAGTACTGCTCCATATGGACGGTATAGTACTGCTAGCAGAAACACTGTTTACAAGCAAGTACTGCACTATGCAGACGGTATAGTCCTGCTAGCAGAAACACTGTTTACAAGCAAGTACTGCTCTATGCAGATGATATAGTACTGCTAGCAGAAACACTGTTTACAAGCAAGTACTGCTCCATGTGGACGGTATAGTACTGCTAGCAGAAACACTGTTTACAAGCAAGTACTGCTCTATGCAGACGATATAGTACTGCTAGCAGAAACACTGTTTACAAGCAAGTACTGCTCTATGTGGACGATATAGTACTGCTAGCAGAAACACTTTACAAGCAAGTACTGCTCCATGTGGACGATATAGTACTGCTAGCAGAAACACTGTTTACAAGCAAGTACTGCTCCATGTGTACGATATAGTACTGCTAGCAGAAACACTGTTTACAAGCAAGTACTGCTCCATGTGTACGATATAGTACTGGTAGCAGAAACACTGTTTACAAGCAAGTACTGCTCTATGTGGACGATATAGTACTGCTAGCAGAAACACTGTTTACAAGCAAGTACTGCTCTATGCAGATGATATAGTACTGCTAGCAGAAACACTGTTTACAAGCAAGTACTGCTCCATATGGACGGTATAGTACTGCTAGCAGAAACACTGTTTACAAGCAAGTACTGCACTATGCAGACGGTATAGTACTGCTAGCAGAAACACTGTTTACAAGCAAGTACTGCTCCATGTGGACGATATAGTACTGCTAGCAGAAACACTGTTTACAAGCAAGTACTGCTCTATGTGGACGATATAGTACTGCTAGCAGAAACACTGTTTACAAGCAAGTACTGCTCTATGCAGACGGTATAGTACTGCTAGCAGAAACACTGTTTACAAGCAAGTACTGCTCCATATGGACGGTATAGTACTGCTAGCAGAAACACTGTTTACAAGCAAGTACTGCACTATGCAGACGGTATAGTCCTGCTAGCAGAAACACTGTTTACAAGCAAGTACTGCTCTATGCAGATGATATAGTACTGCTAGCAGAAACACTGTTTACAAGCAAGTACTGCTCCATGTGGACGGTATAGTACTGCTAGCAGAAACACTGTTTACAAGCAAGTACTGCTCTATGCAGACGATATAGTACTGCTAGCAGAAACACTGTTTACAAGCAAGTACTGCTCTATGTGGACGATATAGTACTGCCAGCAGAAACACTGTTTACAAGCAAGTACTGCTCCATGTGGACGATATAATACTGGTAGCAGAAACACTGTTTACAAGCAAGTACTGCTCTATGTGGACGGTATAGTTCTAATAGCAGAAACACTGTTTACAAGCAAGTACTGCTCCATGTGGATGGTATAGTACTGCTAGCAGAAACACTGTTTACAAGCAAGTACTGCTCTATGTGGACGGTATAGTACTGCTAGCAGAAACACTGTTTACAAGCAAGTACTGCTCCATGTGGACGGTATAGTACTGCTAGCAGAAACACTGTTTACAAGCAAGTACTGCTCTATGTGGACGGTATAGTACTGCTAGCAGAAACACTGCTTACAAGCAAGTACTGCTCTATGTGGACGGTATAGTACTGGTAGTAGAAACACTGTTTACAAGCAAGTACTGCTCCATGTGGACGATATAGTACTGCTAGCAGAAACACGGTTTACAAGCAAGTACTGCTCTATGCAGACGGTATAGTACTGCTGGCAGAAAGACGGTTTACAAGCAAGTACTGCTCTATGTGGACGGTATAGTACTGGTAGCAGAAACACTGTTTACAAGCAAGTACTGCTCTATGTGGACGATATAGTACTGCTAGCAAAAACACTGCTTACAAGCAAGTACTGCTCAATGTGGACGGTATAGTACTGGTAGCAGAAAAACTGTTTACAAGCAAGTACTGCTCTATGTGGACGGTATAGTACTGCTAGCAGAAACACTGTTTACAAGCAAGTACTGCACTATGCAGACGGTATAGTACTGCTAGCAAAAACACTGTTTACAAGCAAGTACTGCTCCATGTGGACGATATAGTACTGCTAGCAGAAACACTGTTTACAAGCAAGTACTGCTCTATGTGAGTAGTGTGTTTTGAGGGGTTCTACACCCACCGCCACCGCCACCGCTGGAATACTAAAATGGCAATATCTCGCGAACCAATCAGGCTAGAGACTTGTACGAGGTGTCATTGAACTCGGGCTGACACCCCCTTTCCAACGGAGAACATATTTCAACCCCAAAAATAAAACCTACCCCTACTAGAGGGTGAAATTGAATTTTTTAGAGAATCTCTCTTTCCAATTGCAACATGTGAGAGTTTGAATGCCGATATGGAATGAAACGTTGTTCCACATAAAGTGCATATGTTCGGTGGAAAGCCACTATGAATTAACATGCTAGATTTTTGTTTTTACACATGTCCACTCATATGTTTGGTAAGAGGGCGGGCTTTTTAAAAGATGGTGGCTGTAGTGTAACCTAACCCAACCTAACGGGTCCTTGTGGACAGGTCCTTGTTGACAAGTCATTGTGGACAGGTCCCTGTGGACGGGTCATTTTTGACGAGTCATTGTTGACGGGTCCTTGTTGACGGGTCCTTGTTGACGAGTCCCGTGGACGGGTCATTGTTGACGAGTCATTGTTGACGGGTCCTTGTTGACGAGTCCTTGTGGACGAGTCCTTGTCCCTTTGGACTGATCCCTTTGGACGGGTCCCTTTGGCCTGGTTCCTACGGACTAGCCCATGAATTTATTTAAATTATGTCAAAGGGTCTAACTACACTTTGTGTGTAAAGCAGTGTGTTGAACTGACGTTTTTCACTAGTCCCCCACTACTATAATGTGATAACGATATGAAAGGAAAGTGACGAAATACATGTGAACATGTGTGAGATGACCTTATTACCGTCCTCCTTGCGAAACAAGTCACATCCTGTTTTGGTTCATACGTGGGAAAATGCAAGTTCTTGTGTAATATGACCTAACACACAAGTGTACACATGTGCACGTGCACGATAAGAGCTAACAAATCACAACCTGTTTTGACAGTGGTGGGAATAAGGCTAGAGACATGTACGAGTAGTCTAATTACACCGGCAGACAACCCCTTTCCTATGGATAACTTATTTCCACTCTAAAATAAAATCTACCCCTACTAGAGGGAGAAATAATAATTTTTAGGTAATAGTCGCTTTCCAGGTGCAACATGTGGGAGTTTGTATGCCAATATGAAATTAAACTCGTTCCACATAAAGTGCATGCATAAAACTGAATGCCGCTATGATTTATAATTTTTTTGTTTTACAAATGCGCAATTGTTTTTTTTTGTAAGAGGGCGGGCTTTTTGAATAATGATTTATAGATACGTTTTTTTTACAAATTAACCAAAGATCCAAAATCTAATAGGTCATTGGCTTTTTAATATCTTATGAACTAAGAAAGCTGGGGACTTGTATGAGGGGTCGTTGGACTTGGAGTGACGCCCTGTTTTTGAATGTATTATTCATTTTTTGTCAAAAGGGCCTAACTGCACTTTCGTTAATATCTCGCTAACTAATAATCACAGAGGGTCAAGTGAGGTGTCATAGAACTTAAAATGACCAACCCCTCCCCATGACCAATGAATTTACCCCAAAATAAAACAGCAAGGTCATTAACCTAAGATTTTATCAACTAATAATCAGAGAGGGACAAGTAAGGTGTCACAAGACTCAGGATGGCCAACCCTTTTCCATGACCAACGAATTTACCCAAAATACCCAAAACAGCAAGGTCATTGACCTAGGATTTTATAAACTTATCAGTAGAGAGGGTCAAGTGAGGTGTCATAGGACTACGAATGGTTAACCCTTTCCCATGACCAATGAATTTACCCCAAAAATCCAAAACAGCAATGTCATTGACCTGAGATTTTATAAACTAATAATCGGATACCAACATGTGAGGTGTCATAGGACTTAGAATGGTCAACCCTTTCCCATGGCTAATGAATTTACCCAAAAATACCCTATACATCAAGGTCATCGACCTGAGATTTTATAAACTAATAATCGGATATGGACATGTGAAATGTTTACAGTGAGTGATGAAACATAGCTAGGTAGTGAAAGAATTATTGTAGGCTACATGTATGGTGACTGACAAATCTTTCACCATTGGAACTTGTTTTCAGATCAAACTGCAGTACAGAGAGAGTATAGGTTGTAGATATGGGATAATAAAATGACAAATGGTGTATACAAAATCTGATTTATCGATTCAAGAAATAAGAGTAGACAATCTTTAATTGATTGGTTAAAGAGGATAGCTAAAATCCAAAATGGTGACTATATCGAACTAAACTGATCCAAGCTGAATCAAACCCAACTAAACCGAACTAAATCGAAGCAAACTTAATCAAAAACAAGTCAATGGTTTAAGTGTAAAACTTGTGGGTGAATGTGGTCATTGGTAATGTCAGAAAGGAAAGGGATAACGCTCTACCTATAGAGGGTAGGTAAAGCTAGTGCATGATGCTAATGCACACACACACAAGTACATGAAACACACACAACTAACCTATACTGTTTTTATGGGTTGACTGTTAAAACTTGCTCAGTGGTTACTGGGACAAGATGGTCGCTACACACAACAAGCGTTAAATACTTGAGGCTAATAATCTACACACACACACACACACACACACAAACACACACTTGTTCTAAACTAAACTGTCTTGCTGACAGTGCTCACACTGTAGGCAGATGACAGAAATGCTTGGCTAACAGAAATACAATCATTTCTGGTTGTCTAATGTTACCAGCTAACCATTTTGTGCTGCAGTGGCGAGCACATGTGTCACTTACACTAGAGATTTTAACTTGATTTCAAGCTCTAAGTCCTAGAACGAATCAATCTAAGAAAAAAGGGCATGGTGGCGCAGTGGTTAAGCTGTTAGCCTTTCACTAAAGTGGACTAGGGTTTGATTTCAGGTTAATACGCATGTCATAAACATATAAAAAGCAGAGATAATGTTTTAAACCGATTACACTCGTCTCTTTTCAAATTATTACTTGGATTACAAATACAAAGGTGGACTGGCTGTGATATACAGTTAATGCTGCCTATTGCACACTAGCTGTAAGGAAGCCATATGTAGAGCTATATGTAGAGAACTACCTAGCGATTTCATGAACTGGTATAGCTATGTCGCATAAACGGTGCAGGATACAATCCAGCAACTATAATTCGTATCTTGTGGAACAGAGAAAATGCACTTTTGCCGTAATGGATAACAAATGTGTGCAGACGAAAGACCTACGCATTAGCCTAGCAAGGGGTTATAACCACGAGGAGGAGGTGTGATTTCTATATTTTATTGTTTAGAGACATGGCTTTTATAACCAGTAGATTTAATTGATTTAGTATTTTGTAAATATTTATTTTTGTAATTGTAAATAGTTAATTTTTTAAAATAGTGCAAACCATTTATTTTTGTAATGGTAAATGTTAAATGTATAATTAAAGTTCTTTGGGATGAGTGTGTATGTCAATGATGTTTTTAGGGATAAATAGAGTGGTTGTGTGTTTGTTCTCAAAGACAGGCAAGGTTGTGTGGATGTATGACTACACAGAAAGAGAGAGAGAGAGTGTAGAAACAGCCTTACCTGCAGTAGTAATAGTAGACCTCTATGTTTTGCATACACATAGACAGACTGTACGATCGCAATGGCCAAGCACTCACTTTAACACCATTTACAAAATCTTAAAATGAAAAAATCATGTTTCGCAAATATGGACTTTTGACATAAACAAAATAAAAATAAAATGTGTAAACAACAAATTGGAAAATCCATGTTTCCATATCATGAAATTCAAAAACATTAAACTGACATTTAAAAGAAATGCAAATGGAAAATTGACAAATTGTAATGTGTGAAATGTGAAAATGAACAAATGGCTATCATTATTTAAAAAAAAAAAAAAAATGGTGCTGTGTGGTTGAGGTGTGAATCAAACCCTACTTATTTTGGACCACCCGAGACTGAGTATACTTGTTTTAGTCCTCATACCACTTTTAAAATTTTGTGTTAAAGCTAGGAATTGAACCTAAGAGCTTGTAGGGGGAGACAAAGGTTTGAATATGTTAAACAGATAGCCGTGAATGTAGGATGTGGTAGCTATATAGAGATGAAACGATTAGCTCGGGACAGATAGACACTGAGATCTGCATCAAACCAGTCAAAGGACTAAAGACTCAAACAACAACATATACGTTCACCAAAATAATGTTGTGTAACGGTAAATGTTAGTCAACGAACAGTAATGCATTACTAAAACCCATGACACGATACCTAAGAGCTTTTCTAAAATGATTTTAAAATGCCTTTAACCCTATATTGAACACCCAGTTCACAAGACTCATAACTGCAATATTATGGTAAAACAAAACAAAATCTATATTTCAAAACAAGCAAGTGGTTTAGTCAATGTATACTGGAAGAAAAAGTTTTGTAAACACTCAAGTCCTCAAGACCAATTGAATTATTAACTGTTAGGTTGGCCGAGTGGTTAAGGTGTTTGACTTAAGATCAAATTTCTGTATAAGGAAGCAAGGGTTCGAATCCCTTACCTGACATAACTATTGCCTTAACATGGCTTGGCCACACTGTATTATTATGATACTCGGTACACAAACCATAGATATAGTGTATTGTTTAAGGCCACTCCCTTTCTGAACATAGTCAGAGACTGTTGATGGTTAACAATTGTATTAATAGTGGGACATGGGGATAGCAATTAAGAAAAAACAGCCAATACCCATACAATATTTTTATTCATTTAGTTTTTTTTTACAATAGTTACACACTGAATACAACATTTTATCTCTTTACCATTGTTTGATATAGATTTTAAACACAACGCTTGTTGTAGATCCTTTTACAACTTTCTCCAGGTACTCTTGTTCTTAAAAACTGGGGAAGCCGCAATGGTTTTATAGACATTAGACCCTCATTCTCTTCTTTTTCATCATCATCATCATCATCATTATAAATATTATCTTTATAATTATTATAGTCATTGTCACCATCATTATCATCATCATCATCATCCTCAACATCACTAGAACTATCCAATTCCTTTTTTTCCTTTTCAAAAGGGGCCTCTTGAAGAGTCTGTGTTGCTTTTGATAGTGTTACGTTTTTATTGAACGTTGACAACTGTCCTAACATGACTTTTTGAGGAGATAAATCTTTTTTCACAAGGAAGTCACTATGTAGAGTAACACTATGTTTTTGTTGGACTTGCTTTTTCTTGTTCTTTTGATCATGTTTTGTTAACACTAATGGTGTTTCATTTGGTATACCACATTGATGAGTACCCACACTTAAGACCTCACCATGTTTACTTTTTAGATGACCTAGACATTTTGTTGTTCTTTGTTTTGAGCACTGCCAAAATATGATGCCATTCGCATTTTCTCGCTTATAGTTATAAGAGTACCCATGATACAGGGCACGTGGTTTACCTTTATTGGTTATAGTATATTCCATAGTAGCCACTGACTTGTATAGTCGATCCGCCTACTACAAAGGTCTGAACACTTGTGGTGAAAGAATGATGTTGTGTTGACGTTTTATGCAGGATAATGTTGGTGGCATATGCGGGTGGCTTTTTGTGGGTGGCTTATGTTGATGACATGTGTTGTTGACTGATTTTGGTGGCTTATGTTGGTGGCTTATGTTGGTGGCTTATGTTGATGACATATGTTGGTGACTTATGTTGATAGCTTATGTTGGTGGCTAATGTTGATGACATATGTTGTTGGCATATGGTGGTGGCTTATGTTGATAGTTTATGTCGCTGGTCTATGTTGATGGTTTATGTTAATGGCTTAGGTTAATGTCTTAGGTTGATGGCATAAGTTGATGGCTTATGTTGGTGGCTTATGGGGTGGCTTATGCTGGTGGCTTATGCTGGTGGTTTATGGTGGTGGCTTATGTTGATGACATATGTTGGTGACTTATGTTGGTGGCTTATGTTGGTGGCTTATGGTGGTGGCTTATGATGGGGGCTTATGGTGGTGGCTTATGATGGTGGGTTATGGTGGTGGTTTATGGTGGCTTATGGTGGTGGCTTGTGGTGGCTTATGATGGTGGCTTGTGGTGATGGCTTATGGTGGCTTATGGTGGTGACTTATAGTGGTTGCCTATGTTGGTGGCTTATTTTTGGTGGTTTACGTTAATACCTTATTTGTAATGACTTATTTGACAAGTTATTGTTGTCAATGTATTTAGAGGATTTTTCTCTTGGTCTTGGCAAGTATCTCAACCCTTTTTTTTATGGTAGCATAATGCTTACCGCCATGTTTGTAAGCAACAACAACACACTAAAATTCCAAGAATCCAAAGTACTCAAAGGTTAATGATTGTCTCTCAACTCCATTCAACGTCTAGTCAAAAACATTATATATTTTTCACATTTTTCAGAAAAGGTAAATTGGGAAAGTAGGCTATATGTTTAAACTAAAAATCATATCAAATCATATGCTAACTCCAACACCTACGTCTATCCCACTCTCAGTCAAAAAAATATAATATTCTTCAAATTTTTCCAACACAGTATTTGGAAAGTAGGCCATATTTTGAAAACTAATCATCCTATAAAGTCATATATATAGACTCAAACCAATGGCTTTTATATCCTTAATCGTAAGAACAAAATATGGAATTTTTGTCATTTTTTCCAAAAATGTTCATTTTAAAACGGGGCTATATTTTGGAAACTAGGAATTTTACAAGAAAGTTTGTTTAACGTAAATGACAGGTATTTACCCCCACTATCCACAATCCAAGTCCCAGGTCCCTGGGACAAAATCCAAAAAAAGTTCAATTTGGAAAGTAGGCGATATTTTGAAAACTAATCATCCTAAAAAGTCATATATAGACTCAAACCAATGGCTTTTATGTCCTTAATTGGTAGAACAAAACTTAACATTTTTTCAGTTTTTCCAAAAAAGTCCAATTTCCAAAATTGTCTATATTTTGGGAACTAAGAATTTCACAAAAAGGTTTGTTTAACGAAAATGAAAGGTCTTTACCCCCCTCTACCCAAAACATAAATTTCAGGTCCCTAGGACAAAAACTGTGCAGTAGGTTTTTTTTTTGGGGGGGGGTCTATATCCACTTTACCTCCCCACTTCACAAAATGGCGGCCATAGCTTAACTTAACATAGCCTAACCTAACAAAATGGCGGCCGTAGCTTAACTTAACCTAGCCTAACCTAACAAGATGGCGGCCGTAGCTTTACTTAACCTAACCTAACTTAACCTAAACCTACGAGGCACGATCAAAAAATTTTCAAGATGGTGGTCATAGCTTAACTGAACCTAGTCTAACCTAACCTTAGCCTACGAGGTGTGATCATAAAGTTCCAAGATGGTGGTCGGAGCTTAACTCTACCTAACCTAACCCTACGAGGTGTGATCAAAAAGTTCCAAAATGGCTGTCGTAGCTTAACTTAACCTTTGATTGAATCCTGGTGATTGACCCCTTTTGATGGATCTCTGTTGGTGTATCCCTTTGGACTGGTCCCTGTTGACTAGCCCCCTTTGGACGGGTCCTTTTTGAAGGGTCATTTTTTAACGGGTCCTTGTTGACGGGTCCCTGTGGGCGGGTCCTTTGGACTGATCCCCGCATTATATCCAAATTATGTCAAAGGGACCCGCCCACAGGGACCCGTCAACAAGGACCCGTTAAAAAATGGCCCTTCAAAAAGGACCCGTCCAAAGGGGGCTAGTCAACAGGGACCAGTCCAAAGGGATACACCAACAGAGATCAATCAAAAGGGGTCAATCACCAGGATTCAATCAAAGGTTAGTTAAGCTACGACAGCCATTTTGGAACTTTTTGATCACACCTCGTAGGGTTAGGTTAGGTAGAGTTAAGCTACGACCACCATCTTGGAACTTTATGATCACACCTCGTAGGCTAAGGTTAGGTTAGACTAGGTTCAGTTAAGCTATGACCACCATCTTGAAAATTTTTTGATCGTGCCTCGTAGGTTTAGGTTAAGTTAGGTTAAGTAAAGCTACGGCCGCCATCTTGTTAGGTTAGGCTAGGTTAAGTTAAGCTACGGCCGCCATTTTGTTAGGTTAGGCTATGTTAAGTTAAGCTATGGCCGCCATTTTGTGAAGTGGGGAGGTAAAGTGGATATAGACCCCCCCCCCAAAAAAAAAACCTACTGCACAGTTTTTGTCCTAGGGAACTGAAATTTATGTTTTGGGTAGAGGGGGGTAAAGACCTTTCATTTTCGTTAAACAAACTTTTATGTAAAATTCTTAGTTCCCAAAATATAGACAATTTTGGAAATTGGACTTTTTTGGAAAAACTGAAAAAATGTTAAGTTTTGTTCTACCAATTAAGGACATAAAAGCCATTGGTTTGAGTCTATATATGACTTTTTAGGATGATTAGTTTTCAAAATATCGCCTACTTTCCAAATTGAACTTTTTTGGATTTTGTCCCAGGGACCTGGGACTTGGATTGTGGATAGTGGGGGTAAATACCTGTCATTTACGTTAAACAAACTTTCTTGTAAAATTCCTAGTTTCCAAAATATAGCCCCGTTTTAAAATGAACATTTTTGGAAAAAATGACAAAAATTCCATATTTTGTTCTTACGATTAAGGATATAAAAGCCATTGGTTTGAGTCTATATATATGACTTTATAGGATGATTAGTTTTCAAAATATGGCCTACTTTCCAAATACTGTGTTGGAAAAATTTGAAGAATATTATATTTTTTTGACTGAGAGTGGGATAGACGTAGGTGTTGGAGTTAGCATATGATTTGATATGATTTTTAGTTTAAACATATAGCCTACTTTCCCAATTTACCTTTTCTGAAAAATGTGAAAAATATATAATGTTTTTGACTAGACGTTGAATGGAGTTGAGAGACAATCATTAACCTTTGAGTACTTTGGATTCTTGGAATTTTAGTGTGTTGTTGTTGCTTACAAACATGGCGGTAAGCATTATGCTACCATAAAAAAAAAGGGTTGAGATACTTGCCAAGACCAAGAGAAAAATCCTCTAAATACATTGACAACAATAACTTGTCAAATAAGTCATTACAAATAAGGTATTAACGTAAACCACCAAAAATAAGCCACCAACATAGGCCACCACTATAAGTCACCACCATAAGCCACCATAAGCCATCACCACAAGCCACCATCATAAGCCACCACAAGCCACCACCATAAGCCACCATAAACCACCACCATAACCCACCATCATAAGCCACCACCATAAGCCCCCATCATAAGCCACCACCATAAGCCACCACCATAAGCCACCAACATAAGTCACCAACATATGTCATCAACATAAGCCACCACCATAAACCACCAGCATAAGCCACCAGCATAAGCCACCAACATAAGCCATCAACTTATGCCATCAACCTAAGACATTAACCTAAGCCATTAACATAAACCATCAACATAGACCAGCGACATAAACTATCAACATAAGCCACCACCATATGCCAACAACATATGTCATCAACATTAGCCACCAACATAAGCTATCAACATAAGTCACCAACATATGTCATCAACATAAGCCACTAACATAAGCCACCAACATAAGCCACCACCATAAGCCACCACCATAAACCATCAACATAAGCCACCAAAATCAGTCAACAACACATGTCATCAACATAAGCCACCCACAAAAAGCCACCCGCATATGCCACCAACATTATCCTGCATAAAACGTCAACACAACATCATTCTTTCACCACAAGTGTTCAGACCTTTGTAGTAGGCGGATCGACTATACAAGTCAGTGGCTACTATGGAATATACTATAACCAATAAAGGTAAACCACGTGCCCTGTATCATGGGTACTCTTATAACTATAAGCGAGAAAATGCGAATGGCATCATATTTTGGCAGTGCTCAAAACAAAGAACAACAAAATGTCTAGGTCATCTAAAAAGTAAACATGGTGAGGTCTTAAGTGTGGGTACTCATCAATGTGGTATACCAAATGAAACACCATTAGTGTTAACAAAACATGATCAAAAGAACAAGAAAAAGCAAGTCCAACAAAAACATAGTGTTACTCTACATAGTGACTTCCTTGTGAAAAAACATTTATCTCCTCAAAAAGTCATGTTAGGACAGTTGTCAACGTTCAATAAAAACGTAACACTATCAAAAGCAACACAGACTCTTCAAGAGGCCCCTTTTGAAAAGGAAAAAAAGGAATTGGATAGTTCTAGTGATGTTGAGGATGATGATGATGATGATAATGATGGTGACAATGACTATAATAAATATAAAGATAATATTTATAATGATGATGATGATGATGATGAAAAAGAAGAGAATGAGGGTTTAATGTCTATAAAACCATTGCGGCTTCCCCAGTTTTTAAGAACAAGAGTACCTGGAGAAAGTTGTAAAAGGATCTACAACAAGCGTTGTGTTTAAAATCTATATCAAACAATGGTAAAGAGATAAAATGTTGTATTCAGTGTGTAACTATTGTAAAAAAAACTAAATGAATAAAAATATTGTATGGGTATTGGCTGTTTTTTCTTAATTGCTATCCCCATGTCCCACTATTAATACAATTGTTAACCATCAACAGTCTCTGACTATGTTCAGAAAGGGAGTGGCCTTAAACAATACACTATATCTATGGTTTGTGTACCGAGTATCATAATAATACAGTGTGGCCAAGCCATGTTAAGGCAATAGTTATGTCAGGTAAGGGATTCGAACCCTTGCTTCCTTATACAGAAATTTGATCTTAAGTCAAACACCTTAACCACTCGGCCAACCTAACAGTTACTAATTTAATTGGTCTTGAGGACTTGAGTGTTTACAAAACTTTTTTTTCCAGTATACATTGACTAAACCACTTGCTTGTTTTGAAATATAGATTTTGTTTTGTTTTACCATAATATTGCAGTTATGAGTCTTGTGAACTGGGTGTTCAATATAGGGTTAAAGGCATTTTAAAATCATTTTAGAAAAGCTCTTAGGTATCGTGTCATGGGTTTTAGTAATGCATTACTGTTCGTTGACTAACATTTACCGTTACACAACATTATTTTGGTGAACGTATATGTTGTTGTTTGAGTCTTTAGTCCTTTGACTGGTTTGATGCAGATCTCAGTGTCTATCTGTCCCGAGCTAATCGTTTCATCTCTATATAGCTACCACATCCTACATTCACGGCTATCTGTTTAACATATTCAAACCTTTGTCTCCCCCTACAAGCTCTTAGGTTCAATTCCTAGCTTTAACACAAAATTTTAAAAGTGGTATGAGGACTAAAACAAGTATACTCAGTCTCGGGTGGTCCAAAATAAGTAGGGTTTGATTCACACCTCAACCACACAGCACCATTTTTTTTTTTTTAAATAATGATAGCCATTTGTTCATTTTCACATTTCACACATTACAATTTGTCAATTTTCCATTTGCATTTCTTTTAAATGTCAGTTTAATGTTTTTGAATTTCATGATATGGAAACATGGATTTTCCAATTTGTTGTTTACACATTTTATTTTTATTTTGTTTATGTCAAAAGTCCATATTTGCGAAACATGATTTTTTCATTTTAAGATTTTGTAAATGGTGTTAAAGTGAGTGCTTGGCCATTGCGATCGTACAGTCTGTCTATGTGTATGCAAAACATAGAGGTCTACTATTACTACTGCAGGTAAGGCTGTTTCTACACTCTCTCTCTCTTTCTGTGTAGTCATACATCCACACAACCTTGCCTGTCTTTGAGAACAAACACACAACCACTCTATTTATCCCTAAAAACATCATTGACATGCACACTCATCCCAAAGAACTTTAATTATACATTTAACATTTACCATTACAAAAATAAATGGTTTCCACTATTTTAAAAAATTAACTATTTACAATTACAAAAATAAATATTTACAAAATACTAAATCAATTAAATCTACTGGTTATAAAAGCCATGTCTCTAAACAATAAAATATAGAAATCACACCTCCTCCTCGTGGTTATAACCCCTTGCTAGGCTAATGTGTAGGTCTTTCGTCTGCACACATTTGTTATCCATTAAGGCAAAAGTGCATTTTCTCTGTTCCACAAGATACGAATTATAGTTGCTGGATTGTATCCTGCACCGTTTATGCGACATAGCTATACCAGTTCATGAAATCGCTAGGTAGTTCTCTACATATAGCTCTACATATGGCTTCCTTACAGCTAGTGTGCAATAGGCAGCATTAACTGTATATCACAGCCAGTCCACCTTTGTATTTGTAATCCAAGTAATAATTTGAAAAGAGACGAGTGTAATCGGTTTAAAACATTATCTCTGCTTTTTATATGTTTATGACATGCGTATTAACCTGAAATCAAACCCTAGTCCACTTTAGTGAAAGGCTAACAGCTTAACCACTGCGCCACCATGCCCTTTTTTCTTAGATTGATTCGTTCTAGGACTTAGAGCTTGAAATCAAGTTAAAATCTCTAGTGTAAGTGACACATGTGCTCGCCACTGCAGCACAAAATGGTTAGCTGGTAACATTAGACAACCAGAAATGATTGTATTTCTGTTAGCCAAGCATTTCTGTCATCTGCCTACAGTGTGAGCACTGTCAGCAAGACAGTTTAGTTTAGAACAAGTGTGTGTTTGTGTGTGTGTGTGTGTGTGTGTGTGTGTAGATTATTAGCCTCAAGTATTTAACGCTTGTTGTGTGTAGCGACCATCTTGTCCCAGTAACCACTGAGCAAGTTTTAACAGTCAACCCATAAAAACAGTATAGGTTAGTTGTGTGTGTTTCATGTACTTGTGTGTGTGTGCATTAGCATCATGCACTAGCTTTACCTACCCTCTATAGGTAGAGCGTTATCCCTTTCCTTTCTGACATTACCAATGACCACATTCACCCACAAGTTTTACACTTAAACCATTGACTTGTTTTTGATTAAGTTTGCTTCGATTTAGTTCGGTTTAGTTGGGTTTGATTCAGCTTGGATCAGTTTAGTTCGATATAGTCACCATTTTGGATTTTAGCTATCCTCTTTAACCAATCAATTAAAGATTGTCTACTCTTATTTCTTGAATCGATAAATCAGATTTTGTATACACCATTTGTCATTTTATTATCCCATATCTACAACCTATACTCTCTCTGTACTGCAGTTTGATCTGAAAACAAGTTCCAATGGTGAAAGATTTGTCAGTCACCATACATGTAGCCTACAATAATTCTTTCACTACCTAGCTATGTTTCATCACTCACTGTAAACATTTCACATGTCCATATCCGATTATTAGTTTATAAAATCTCAGGTCGATGACCTTGATGTATAGGGTATTTTTGGGTAAATTCATTAGCCATGGGAAAGGGTTGACCATTCTAAGTCCTATGACACCTCACATGTTGGTATCCGATTATTAGTTTATAAAATCTCAGGTCAATGACATTGCTGTTTTGGATTTTTGGGGTAAATTCATTGGTCATGGGAAAGGGTTAACCATTCGTAGTCCTATGACACCTCACTTGACCCTCTCTACTGATAAGTTTATAAAATCCTAGGTCAATGACCTTGCTGTTTTGGGTATTTTGGGTAAATTCGTTGGTCATGGAAAAGGGTTGGCCATCCTGAGTCTTGTGACACCTTACTTGTCCCTCTCTGATTATTAGTTGATAAAATCTTAGGTTAATGACCTTGCTGTTTTATTTTGGGGTAAATTCATTGGTCATGGGGAGGGGTTGGTCATTTTAAGTTCTATGACACCTCACTTGACCCTCTGTGATTATTAGTTAGCGAGATATTAACGAAAGTGCAATTAGGCCCTTTTGACAAAAAATGAATAATACATTCAAAAACAGGGCGTCACCCCAAGTCCAACGACCCCTCATACAAGTCCCCAGCTTTCTTAGTTCATAAGATATTAAAAAGCCAATGACCTATTAGATTTTGGATCTTTGGTTAATTTGTAAAAAAAACGTATCTATAAATCATTATTCAAAAAGCCCGCCCTCTTACAAAAAAAAACAATTTCGCATTTGTAAAACAAAAAAATTATAAATCATAGCGGCATTCAGTTTTATGCATGCACTTTATGTGGAACGAGTTTAATTTCATATTGGCATACAAACTCCCACATGTTGCACCTGGAAAGCGACTATTACCTAAAAATTATTATTTCACCCTCTAGTAGGGGTAGATTTTATTTTAGAGTGGAAATAAGTTATCCATAGGAAAGGGGTTGTCTGCCGGTGTAATTAGACTACGCGTACATGTCTCTAGCCTTATTCCCACCACTGTCAAAACAGGTTGTGATTTGTTAGCTCTTATCGTGCACGTGCACATGTGTACACTTGTGTGTTAGGTCATATTACACAAGAACTTGCATTTTCCCACGTATGAACCAAAACAGGATGTGACTTGTTTCGCAAGGAGGACGGTAATAAGGTCATCTCACACATGTTCACATGTATTTCGTCACTTTCCTTTCATATCGTTATCACATTATAGTAGTGGGGGACTAGTGAAAAACGTCAGTTCAACACACTGCTTTACACACAAAGTGTAGTTAGACCCTTTGACATAATTTAAATAAATTCATGGGCTAGTCCGTAGGAACCAGGCCAAAGGGATCAGTCCAAAGGGATCAGTCCAAAGGGACAGGGACTCGTCCACAAGGACCTGTCCACAAGGACCTGTCAACAATAACCCGTCCACAGGGAACCACTCCCCCACTTTCTTACAAAAGCCATGAGTGGGCATGCGTAAAAAACAAAAACAAGCATGTTAATTCATAGTGGCTATCCACCGTACACATGCACATTATGTGGAACAACGTTTAAATCCATATCGGCATTCAAACTCTCACATGTTGCAATTGGAAAGAAAGATTCTCTAAAAAATTACAATTTCACCCCCTAGTAGGGGTAGGTATTACTTTTGGGGTTGAAATATATTGTCCATTGGAAAGGGGGTGTTAGCCCGAGTTCAACGACACCTCATTTGTCAAAATCCCACCATGCGTTCGAGAGATATCGGGCTGCCGCCATCTTGTGAGGTGGGGAGGTGGAGGTGGTATCTGAACCGATCAAAAACCACTACTTATGTGGACGGTATAGTACTGGTAGCAGAAACACTGTTTACAAGCAAGTACTGCTCTATGTGGACGATATAGTACTGCTAGCAGAAACACTGTTTACAAGCAAGTACTGCTCTATGTGGCCGGTCTAGTACTGCTAGCAGAAACACTGTTTACAAGCAAGTACTGCTCTATGCAGACGGTATAGTACTGCTAGCAGAAACACTGTTTACAAGCAAGTACTGCTCTATGCAGACGGTATAGTACTGCTAGCAGAAACACTGTTTACAAGCAAGTACTGCTCTATGTGGACGGTATAGTACTGCTAGCAGAAACACTGTTTACAAGCAAGTACTGCTCTATGTGGACAGTACTGCTAGCAGAAACACTGTTCACAAGCAAGTACTGCTCTATGTGGACGGTGATGATGATGATGATAATTGTTGTTTTAAGGGGCCTAACATCGAGGTTACCGGCCCCTAATGATCTGGGTGATAGCGAAAATGATAATGAAATGGAAACCAGAACAAAATTATCGAAGACGGAAAATACTGTACAGTCCCCCAGGGGTCTGCACCCCCTGGAGGCCATCACCCCCATCATCTATTTAAACCACCCCTAACTGGCAGATCTCGTAAGTCCAGAACAACATCTCTAACACCGCAAGGGCAGCTAACCAGTCCGGAAAGCTTGCCCAATCCTTGCATCACTACCACAAACAGCGACACATAATTAACTGGGGCATCTATGCCATCGGAATGCCGACGAAGCAGCACCAAAGACTATAAAGGGAGGCCTTAAGGAGGGCAGTCCCTCTCTCAATTACCAGTCTTACAGTGTGTCAGCCGGAGGCCTTCGCTGTTATCATCAGGTGAGTCAGCAGTGTTCAGAAGTCCTATACTTTGTAACCTTTACCCACAAATTGTACACACAAGTTTGTACACTTACATTGTGACATTTATTACATCCCCTAAAAGGGACTCATAATTCCATATTACTGACCAATAAACACTTGGTCAGTACACTACACTTGTATTACTGTTTACACGCCTCTTTACGCCCTAACTCCTTTCCTAATTCCCGTCACGATTAGACGTGACACACAGTAGCCAAATAGTTGCTAGCGCAAGTTTCATCACACTTCACGCAGCGGTCCGACTACCAGAGGCAGCGTGCCGCTATATAGCTGACGCGTGCACGTCAGTTATATAACCAGCCAGCCAGCTGGAAGACCAGCACGTTGACCTGTACACTAATTTCCATCCCCTGAAATACACCTACGTCTTTTATAGGAGCGCCCCCTAGCATCCTAACACTAGACAACACTCTACACTGGTCAGCTTACCCAGCTACGGGAAGCTACCCCCTTTTAGGCACTTCCTTATAAATCAACACAATAACACTTCCGTTTTAGATCCAACTACACCCCAATAAGGGATCTAAAACAATACGTACAAAAAGGAACTCACATGGAAACAACTCACAATATGGTCTTACAAAAGGGAATTTAGAACGAAAAGTTGCACAAAAAGAAAAGATTGAAAAAGACCCACAAAACGTAGGCTAGATTCAAAATACGTACAAAATGCAAAGTAGCGTCGAAATACTTACAAAATGCAACTGAACTTCAAAATACTTGCAAAATGCAAATGAGATCGAAATTACGTACAAAATGCAATTGAGGTTCAAAATACTTACAAAATGCAATTGAAATTGAAAATGCTTACAAAATGTACGGTAGATTCAAACGACTCATGTGGATTGACAATACTTACAAAAAGCAATTTAGATTGAAAATACTTGACAAATGTAATTTAGATTCAAAATACCCACAAAATGCAATTGAGAATCAAAATATGTGCAAAATGCCCACCAAACAAAATGCAATTTAGATTCAAAATTCGTGCGAAATGCGGTTTAGGTTGAAAATACTTACAAAATGCAATTGAAATTCAAAATACTCACTAAAAGGCCCGGCAACCTGCATTGAAAGACTTACTAAAAAGCAATTTAGATTGTCAATCTTTACAAAATGCAATTGAGGTTGAAAACAATCGCGAGATGTAATTTAGATCGAAAAAACGTACAAAATGCAACATAGATCAAAAATGCCTTAAAAAATCGCTAAAAGGGAATTTAGATACACGGTGATTCGAGTAACAAAAACAGTGCGGGAATCATAAAGAGAAAAGGAAATAGAAGGAAAAGAGGAGAGGATAGGGGAGAGTGGAGAAGGTCCGCCCCAAAGGGAAGGGACAAAAGGGGAAAACGGACCCAGCTCAGGAATCCCTCGGGGTCGCCAACGCCCGAACTCACCAGCCGTGAGCCCCTGAGGGTGTAGCATTATCGACGGTGCACCTGAAGTGGTGGGGCTACATACACCCTGCCTCCTTAAGAGCCTTGAGCACAAAGCAGGAGGTAAAAGGAAAAGAACAAGAAGGCTGACCCCTCACGGAAGGAGGGTATCAGGAAAGATGAGACAAGGGCCAATTAAGGCGGGAAAGTGAAAGACTCCCTAGGCCTCGGATAACCTAATACCGTCGGGGTCGGAAGAGAACAAGAGTTGACCCAGGAAGGTCGAAAGGAAAGAAGAAAGAGAGGAGCCCGGCACAAGTAAGTGGAAGCAATGCCGGACTCAGCTGGGGCCCCGTGGTCGCCAACCCACAACCCACTAGATGTGAGCCCCTGGGGGGCTATGTGGACGGCATAGTACTGCTAGCAGAAACACTGTTTACAAGCAAGTACTGCTCTATGTGGACGGTATAGTACTGCTAGCAGAAACACTGTTTACAAGCAAGTACTGCTCTATGCAGACGGTATAGTACTGCTAGCAGAAACACTGTTTACAAGCAAGTACTGTTCCATGCAGACGGTATAGTACTGCAAGCAGAAACACTGTTTACAAGCAAGTACTGCTCTATGTGGACAGTATAGTACTGCTAGCAGAAACACTGTTTACAAGCAAGTACTGCTCTATGTGGATGGCATAGTACTGCTAGCAGAAACACTGTTTACAAGCAAGTACTGCTCTATGTGGACGGTATAGTACTGCTAGCAGAAACACAGTTTACAAGCAAGTACTGCTCTATGCAGACGGTATAGTACTGCTAGCAGAAACACTGTTTACAAGCAAGTACTGCTCAATGTGGACGGTATAGTACTGCTAGCAGAAACACTGTTTACAAGCAAGTACCGCTCTATGTGGACAGAATAGTACTGGTAGCAGAAACACTGTTTACAAGCAAGTACTGCTCTATGTGGACAGTATAGTACTGCTAGCAGAAACAATGTTTACAAGCAAGTACTGCTCTATGTGGACGGTATAGTACTGCTAGCAGAAACACTGTTTACAAGCAAGTACTGCTCTATGTGGACGGTATAGTACTGCTGCTCTATGTGGACAGTATAGTACTGGTAGCAGAAACACTGTTTACAAGCAAGTACTGCTCTATGTGGACGGTATAGTACTGCTAGCAGAAACACTGTTTACAAGCAAGTACTGCTCTATGTGGACAGTATAGTACTGCTAGCAGAAACAGTTTACAAGCAAGTACTGCTAGCAGAAACACTGTTTACAAGCAAGTACTGCTCTATGTGGACGGTATAGTACTGCTAGCAGAAACACTGTTTACAAGCAAGTGTTGCTCTATGTGGACAGTATAGTACTGGTAGCAGAAACACTGTTTACAAGCAAGTACTGCTCTATGTGGACGGTATAGTACTGCTAGCAGAAACACTGTTTACAAGCAAGTACTGCTCTATGTGGACGGTATAGTACTGCTAGCAGAAACACTGTTTACAAGCAAGTACTGCTCTATGTGGACGGTATAGTACTGCTAGCAGAAACACTGTTTACAAGCAAGTACTGCTCTATGTGGACGGTATAGTACTGCTAGCAGAAACACTGTTTACAAGCAAGTACTGCTCTATGTGGACGGTATAGTACTGCTAGCAGAAACACTTTTTACAAGCAAGTACTGCTCTATGTGGACGGTATAATACTGCTAGCAGAAACACTGTTTACAAGCAAGTACTGCTCTAATGTGGACGGTATATTATTGGTAGGAGAAACACTGTTTACAAGCAAGTACTGCTCTATGTGGACGGAATAGTACTGCTAGCAGAAACACTGTTTACAAACAAGTACTGCTCTATGTGGACGGTATAGTACTGCTAGCAGAAACACTGTTTACAAGCAAGTACTGCTCTATGTGGACGATATAGTACTGTTAGGAGAAACACTGTTTACAAGCAAGTACTGCTCTATGTGGACGATATAGTACTGGTAGCAGAAACACTGTTTACAAGCAAGTACTGCTCTATGTGGACGATATAGTACTGCTAGCAGAAACACTGTTTACAAGCAAGTACTGCTCCATGTGGACGATATAGTACTGGTAGCAGAAACACTGTTTACAAGCAAGTACTGCTCTATGTGGACGATATAGTACTGGTAGCAGAAACACTGTTTACAAGCAAGTACTGCTCTATGTGGACGATATAGTACTGGTAGCAGAAACACTGTTTACAAGCAAGTACTGCTCTATGTGGACGATATAGTACTGCTAGCAGAAACACTGTTTACAAGCAAGTACTGCTTGGTGTATTCTTGGAATACACGGTAAGATAGAGTATACTTTTTAATGCTCTTTGCTTGTTCATTCCTTCCTTTTTCTCAAACACCAACAGTGATCTCCTATGTTCTCTTTGCTGTTTAGGGTTCTCATGTTATTCGTGAGTCTGTTCTAGATATATATCTTCCATGACCCACCTAGCGTCATCTAGCAGCGAATCTCTGATGTTCCTCAATTCTTCCCTGTGCAAGGGGACTTCCTTATCAATCTGGCCACCAGATCTCGTCGCCACCGCCAGCTATCATCTCCGTGATCAAGAGAACTTCGTCTACTTTTTCACCCACCAGGCTGCGATACTATCAACTCTTTGAAGACCATCTCATCAAGAAAATTAACTTTTGAATGTTGGTTATGCTTATATGTTTTCCTTTTGTCTCCTACCCCCACTCTTTTCCCTCTCCTGGTCCCTCTGCGCTTCGCCGAGTGGGTCTCACTTGTACGTCGGCAGTCGACTTAGTCAAGGCTCAACTCGAGCTAGCCTCCTCAAATAAAGAGGCATTCTCTTCATTCCACGCCATGTTGGAACTTTAAGTTTATCTGTCAAAGGGAACTTCACCATCGCCATGCAGCAAAGATAAGTACAGACTTCAGGTTTTAACCTCATCTTCATAGGTTTTAATTTCTACATGCTTTTAACGATCATTTTATAGACAGTGTGAGACTATTATATTTGGGGCAATAATCATCCTTCGCGGGATTTTCCATGTTAAGCTTTTGTCTGTCTAAGCAAATCTTAATAGAAAGCAGCATTTCTTATGAGAAATCTTCTCACAACGTGGGAATTACCCACTGTCTATAAATTACTCAGCTCGTTCCACCGCTGGAATAACTTTGGCCCTATTCTTCAGTTAGGATTTTTCTGGAACCTTCCAGATTCTGCACTCTATCTACCAGTCGCGCCGTCATGTATTTTCCACTCACATGTGGGGATACTATTTTAAATTAAGGAATCTTCCTTATAAATTACTGCAATAGCTAAATTTTCTTCCACCGTTGGGATTTTCTCTGGCGCATTTAATGGTAATCCACAACTTTCTCAAGCAATAGACTTTCGCCTACCTAGTGCAACTAGTTATTTTCCATCATTGCAATAACTTTCTTTGCCATAAACTTTCGTGCTACTACAGTGAACTTTTCATACATTTTAAAGACTATAGTGAAAACCAGTGCTTGTTCAACATTTCTACCGCGTCGCGATCGCCCGATTATTATAAATACGGCCATGAACATTTATCCTCCAACCCAGTTGATCTTTCCTAAACCCCTTACTAACAACCCAAAATAAAATTGTTACTTTAGGTCTTTTTCAATGAGGTGTCACGCTAGAGACGTGCCCTCCCTTTTTGCTTAAATATCATTAATTAATTTCTGTATAACTACGTGTCTGGTACACGTTTCAAACTTACATGATTTCTCCCTTCTAATTAGGGAATACAATTCTTTCAACTCATAAGTGAGTTATTTCTAGGTTTCACAAAAGGGAATCTTGCCCCATTTGGCTCGTGATTCCTACTTAAACATAGGAGGTCTAGAACCTTCCTGTCGACTTTCTCTTCAGGTTTCACATTAAGTGACCTGTCCTATTTGTATAACCACAAAAAAATAGGTAATTCCGCTTAAATATAAGAAGTTAGGAACTTCTATTTTATTCTTCCTGTTTTTGTTATTGTTATTTTCGAAGTTGTTACTCTTTCTAGAATATTTTCTCAGAAATTTCTGGAAGTACACACCTTGTACTCGATTTACTGTCTAACTTGAATCACTTTAATTGTACTTAACTTTTGTACTTTATTCCTCTCTCTTTTAAAATCTTGCGAGGATTTTAAAACATATAAAGGTTTGAAACCTATAGAATTGTTAATTGCCTGGCTCAAACTTTAGATGTTTTTTCGGAGGTCTGTGACCCCATTTGTTATAAAGTCTGAATTATATATTTGTCAAAAAACTACTACTTATTTGTTAAATTCATTACGCTCTTTTGCATTGTTAAAATAAATTCAAGTTCCTTTTTTGACTCATTATTTCTCTAATATTACAGTTAGGCAAGATCCTGTCTTTCCTGACTCTTTCTAGGTTCATGCCCTCGTTAATGCAAATAAATCTTGTGAAAGGGTTTTCACCACTTGTTGAATTTGAGCAAGAACTCTTAGTTGCCAACTCGGTAAAGTCTCTCTTAGCTTTAATAGCTAATTCTAACTGGCCAGTAAGGCAAGCATAGCTCGCTACGCCAGCTTCGGCTTGTGGAGATTCTCTCCAATTCTTATGGTTGGTTTTTCAAAATTTAAGTGTTTCTCCTTGCCTAAACTTTTAGTCGGCTCCTTGCTGAGTAAAAGCTTAGCCATTTCCAAATGCAACTATTGGTACACTTACCAAAATTATTCCCAAAAGTATAATCGTATTATTCCTATCCTTCTTGGAAGCATTTGGTCTCTCTTTAGGAATTCTACAATTTCGAAGACAAAAAATATCGAAACCTATTCAAACTATTGGCATTCTTCAAATTACTTTGAACAGATACATAATAAATCTGTTACTCTTTGTCTTGCCAGACCATCACCCTTCCCCATAGTAGGCATATGTATGCTTGAGAGGGAATACTCTAAAGCCACTCTCTCGCAAACCGCCCAAGTTCCAGCTGCGTCTCCCATTAGCTTTGCCCAGGTCCCTACTCACTTTAGGTATCGGAGAGCTGATTTGCAGTGGCAGTCACCTTTTAGGGCATTTAAAGTTAAACTTATAACTTTTGGGGGACTCTCCTCCTATTTCTCCATCCTTTTTCTCCAGTCCGAAACCCACTAGGTTTTCTTTATCATCTTCCCTTGGTGGTTAGGTTATTCCTAAGCCAATAATCTACCCACTGCTCTATGTGGATGGTATAGTACTGGTAGCAGAAACACTGTTTACAAGCAAGTACTGCTCTATGTGGACGGTATAGTACTGGTAGCAGAAACACTGTTTACAAGCAAGTACTGCTCTATGTGGACGGTATAGTACTGGTAGCAGAAACACTGTTTACAAGCAAGTACTGCACTATGCAGACGGTATAGTACTGCTAGCAGAAACACTGTTTACAAGCAAGTACTGCTCTATGTGGACGATATAGTACTGGTAGCAGAAACACTGTTTACAAGCAAGTACTGCTCCATGTGGACGGTATAGTACTGCTAGCAGAAACAATGTTTACAAGCAAGTACTGCTCTATGTGGACGATATAGTACTGCTAGCAGAAACACTGTTTACAAGCAAGTACTGCTCCATGTGGACGGTATAGTACTGGTAGCAGAAACACTGTCTACAAGCAAGTACTGCTCTGTGTGGACGATATAGTACTGCTAGCAGAAACACTGTTTACAAGCAAGTACTGCTCTATGTGGACGGTATAGTACTGGTAGCAGAAACACTGTTTACAAGCAAGTACTGCTCTATGTGGACGATATAGTACTGCTAGCAGAAACACTGTTTACAAGCAAGTACTGCTCTATGTGGACGATATAGTACTGCTAGCAGAAACACTGTTTACAAGCAAGTACTGCTCTATGTGGACAGTATAGTACTGGTAGCAGAAACACTGTTTACAAGCAAGTACTGCTCCATGTGGACGATATAGTACTGGTAGCAGAAACACTGTTTACAAGCAAGTACTGCTCTATGTGGACGGTATAGTACTGGTAGCAGAAACACTGTTTACAAGCAAGTACTGCTCTATGTGGACGATATAGTACTGCTAGCAGAAACACTGTTTACAAGCAAGTACTGCTCTATGTGGACGATATAGTACTGCTAGCAGAAACACTGTTTACAAGCAAGTACTGCACTGTGTGGACGGTATAGTACTGGTAGCAGAAACACTGTTTACAAGCAAGTACTGCTCTATGTGGACGGTATAGTACTGGTAGCAGAAACACTGTTTACAAGCAAGTACTGCTCTATGTGGACGATATAGTACTGCTAGCAGAAACACTGTTTACAAGCAAGTACTGCTCTATGTGGACGATATAGTACTGCTAGCAGAAACACTGTTTACAAGCAAGTACTGCTCTATGTGGACGATATAGTACTGCTAGCAAAAACACTGTTTACAAGCAAGTACTGCTCTATGTGGACGATATAGTACTGCTAGCAGAAACACTGTTTACAAGCAAGTACTGCTCTATGTGGACGATATAGTACTGCTAGCAGAAACACTGTTTACAAGCAAGTACTGCTCCATGTGGACGGTATAGTACTGCTAGCAGAAACACTGTTTACAAGCAAGTACTGCTCCATGTGGACGGTATAGTACTGCTAGCAGAAACACTGTTTACAAGCAAGTACTGCTCTATGCAGATGATATAGCACTGGTAGCAGAAACACTGTTTACAAGCAAGTACTGCTCTATGTGGACGGTATAGTACTGGTAGCAGAAACACTGTTTACAAGCAAGTACTGCTCTATGTGGACGATATAGTACTGCTAGCAGAAACACTGTTTACAAGCAAGTACTGCTCTATGTGGACGATATAGTACTGCTAGCAGAAACACTGTTTACAAGGAAGTACTGCTCTATGTGGACGATATAGTACTGCTAGCAGAAACACTGTTTACAAGCAAGTACTGCTCTATGTGGACGATATAGTACTGCTAGCAGAAACACTGTTTACAAGCAAGTACTGCTCTATGTGGACGGTATAGTACTGCTAGCAGAAACACTGCTTACAAGCAAGTACTGCTCCATGTGGACGATATAGTACTGGTAGCAGAAACACTGTTTACAAGCAAGTACTGCTCTATGTGGACGGTATAGTACTGGTAGCAGAAACACTGTTTACAAGCAAGTACTGCTCTATGTGGACGATATAGTACTGCTAGCAGAAACACTGTTTACAAGCAAGTACTGCTCTATGTGGACGATATAGTACTGCTAGCAGAAACACTGTTTACAAGCAAGTACTGCTCTGTGTGGACGGTATAGTACTGCTAGCAGAAACACTGTTTACAAGCAAGTACTGCTCTATGTGGACGGTATAGTACTGGTAGCAGAAACACTGTTTACAAGCAAGTACTGCTCTATGTGGACGATATAGTACTGATAGCAGAAACACTGTTTACAAGCAAGTACTGCTCTGTGTGGACGGTATAGTACTGGTAGCAGAAACACTGTTTACAAGCAAGTACTGCTCTATGCGGACGGTATAGTACTGATAGCAGAAACACTGTTTACAAGCAAGTACTGCTCCATGTGGACGATCTAGTACTGATAGCAGAAACACTGTTTACAAGCAATTACTGCTCTATGCAGACGGTATAGTACTGGTAGCAGAAACACTGTTTACAAGCAAGTACTGCTCTATGTGGACGATATAGTACTGGTAGCAGAAACACTGTTTACAAGCAAGTACTGCTCTATGTGGACGATATAGTACTGGTGGCAGAAACACTGTTTACAAGCAAGTACTGCTCTATGTGGACGATATAGTACTGCTAGCAGAAACACTGTTTACAAGCAAGTACTGCTCTATGTGGACGATATAGTACTGGTAGCAGAAACACTGTTTACAATCAAGTACTGCACTATGCAGACAGTATAGTACTGGTAGCAGAAACACTGTTTACAAGCAAGTACTGCTCTATGTGAACGGTATAGTACTGGTAGCAGAAAGACGGCTTACAAGCAAGTACTGCTCTATGTGGACGGTATAGTACTGGTAGCAGAAACACTGTTTACAAGCAAGTTCTGCTCTATGTGGACGATATAGTACTGCTAGCAGAAACACTGTTTACAAGCAAGTACTGCTCTATGTGGACGGTATAGTACTGCTAGCAGAAACACTGTTTACAAGCAAGTACTGCTCTATGCAGACGGTATAGTACTGCTAGCAGAAACACTGTTTACAAGCAAGTACTGCTCTATGTGGACGATATAGTACTGCTAGCAGAAACACTGTTTACAAGCAAGTACTGCTCCATGTGGACGATATAGCACTGGTATCAGAAACACTGTTTACAAGCAAGTACTGCTCCATGTGGACGATATAGCACTGGTAGCAGAAACACTGTTTACAAGCAAGTACTGCTCTATGTGGATGATATAGTACTGCTAGCAAAAACACTGTTTACAAGCAAGTACTGCTCCATGCAGACGGTATAGTACTGCTAGCAGAAACACTGTTTACAAGCAAGTACTGCTCCATGCAGACGGTATAGTACTGCTAGCAGAAACACTGTTTACAAGCAAATACTGCTCCATGTGGACGATATAGTACTGCTAGCAGAAACACTGTTTACATGCAAGTACTGCTCTATGTGGACGATATAGTACTGCTAGCAGAAACACTGTTTACAAGCAAGTACTGCTCCATGCAGACGGTATAGTACTGCTAGCAGAAACACTGTTTACAAGCAAATACTGCTCTATGTGGACGATATAGTACTGCTAGCAGAAACACTGTTTACAAGCAAGTACTGCTCTATGTGGACGGTATAGTACTGCTAGCAGAAACACTGTTTACAAGCAAGTACTGCTCTATGTGGACGATATAGTACTGCTAGCAGAAACACTGTTTACATGCAAGTACTGCTCTATGTGGACGATATAGTACTGCTAGCAGAAACACTGTTTACAAGCAAGTACTGCTCCATGCAGACGGTATAGTACTGCTAGCAGAAACACTGTTTACAAGCAAGTACTGCTCCATGCAGACGATATAGTACTGCTAGCAGAAACACTGTTTACAAGCAAGTACTGCTCTATGTGGACGATATAGTACTGCTAGCAGAAACACTGTTTACAAGCAAGTACTGCTCCATGTGGACGGTATAGTACTGCTAGCAGAAACACTGTTTACAAGCAAGTACTGCTCTGTGTGGACGATATAGCACTGGTAGCAGAAACACTGTTTACAAGCAAGTACTGCTCTATGTGGACGGTATAGTACTGCTAGCAGAAACACTGTTTACAAGCAAGTACTGCTCTGTGTGGACGATATAGCACTGGTAGCAGAAACACTGTTTACAAGCAAGTACTGCTCTATGTGGACGGTATAGTACTGCTAGCAGAAACACTGCTTACAAGCAAGTACTGCTCTATGTGGACGATATAGTACTGGTAGCAGAAACACTGTTTACAAGCAAGTACTGCTCTATGTGGACGATATAGTACTGCTAGCAGAAACACTGTTTACAAGCAAGTACTGCTCTATATGGACGGTATAGTACTGCTAGCAGAAACACTGTTTACAAGCAAGTACTGCTCTGTGTGGACGATATAGTACTGCTAGCAGAAACACTGTTTACAAGCAAGTACTGCTCTATGTGGACGATACAGTACTGGTAGCAGAAACACTGTTTACAAGCAAGTACTGCTCCATGTGGACGGTATATTACTGCTATCAGAAACACTGTTTACAAGCAAGTACTGCTCTATGTGGACGATATAGTACTGGTAGCAGAAACACTGTTTACAAGCAAGTAATGCTCCATGTGGACGATATAGCACTGGTAGCAGAAACACTGTTTACAAGCAAGTACTGCTCCATGTGGACGGTATAGTACTGATAGCAGAAACACTGTTTACAAGCAAGTACTGCTCCATGCAGACAGTACAGTACTGGTAGCAGAAACACTGTTTAAAAGCAAGTACTGCTCCATGTGGACGGTATAGTACTGCTAGCAGAAACACTGTCTACAAGCAAGTACTGCTCTGTGTGGACGATATAGTACTGCTAGCAGAAACACTGTTTACAAGCAAGTACTGCTCTATGTGGACGATATAGTACTGGTAGCAGAAACACTGTTTACAAGCAAGTACTGCTCCATGTGGACGGTATATTACTGCTAGCAGAAACACTGTTTACAAGCAAGTACTGCTCTGTGTGGACGGTATAGTACTGCTAGCAGAAACACTGTTTACAAGCAAGTACTGCTCCATGTGGACGATTTAGCACTGGTAGCAGAAACACTGTTTACAAGCAAGTACTGCTCTATGTGGACGGTATAGTACTGGTAGCAGAAACACTGTTTACAAGCAAGTACTGCTCTATGTGGACGATATAGTACTGCTAGCAGAAACACGGCTTACAAGCAAGTACTGCTCTATGTGGACGGTATATTACTGCTAGCAGAAACACTGTTTACAAGCAAGTACTGCTCTGTGTGGACGGTATATTACTGCTAGCAGAAACACTGTTTACAAGCAAGTACTGCTCCATGTGGACGGTATAGTACTGCTAGCAGAAACACTGTTTACA
This sequence comes from Meconema thalassinum, assembly GCA_946902985.2. Classification (NCBI taxonomy): domain Eukaryota; kingdom Metazoa; phylum Arthropoda; class Insecta; order Orthoptera; family Tettigoniidae; genus Meconema; species Meconema thalassinum. The sequence goes on along the minus strand of OX336389.2, from coordinate 24,003,024 downwards.
AGCAAGTACTGCTCCATGTGGACGGTATAGTACTGGTAGCAGAAACACTGTTTACAAGCAAGTACTGCTCTGTGTGGACGGTATAGTACTGGTAGCAGAAACACTGTTTACAAGCAAGTACTGCTCCATGTGGACGGTACAGTACTGGTAGCAGAAACACTGTTTACAAGCAAGTACTGCTCCATGTGGATGGTATATTACTGCTAGCAGAAACACTGTATACAAGCAAGTACTGTTCTGTGTGGACGGTATAGTACTGGTAGCAGAAACACTGTTTACAAGCAAGTACTGCTCTGTGTGGACGATATAGTACTGCTAGCAGAAACACTGTTTACAAGCAAGTACTGCTCCATGTGGACGATATAGCACTGGTAGCAGAAACACTGTTTACAAGCAAGTACTGCTCCATGTGGACGGTATAGTACTGGTAGCAGAAACACTGTTTACAAGCAAGTACTGCTCCATGTGGACGATATAGTACTGGTAGCAGAAACACTGTTTACAAGCAAGTACTGCTCCATGTGGACGATATAGCACTGGTATCAGAAACACTGTTTACCAGCAAGTACTGCTCCATGTGGACGGTATAGTACTGGTAGCAGAAACACTGTTTACAAGCAAGTACTGCTCCATGTGGACGGTATAGTACTGATAGCAGAAACACTGTTTACAAGCAAGTACTGCTCCATGTGGACGGTATAGTACTGGTAGCAGAAACACTGTTTACAAGCAAGTACTGCTCTATGTGGACGATATAGTACTGCTAGCAGAAACACTGTTTACCAGCAAGTACTGCTCCACGTGGACGATATAGCACTGGTAGCAGAAACACTGTTTACAAGCAAGTACTGCTCCATGTGGACGATATAGCACTGGTAGCAGAAACACTGTTTACAAGCAAGTACTGCTCCATGTGGACGATATAGTACTGCTAGCAGAAACACTGTTTACAAGCAAGTACTGCTCTATGTGGACGATATAGCACTGGTAGCAGAAACACTGTTTACAAGCAAGTACTGCTCGATGTGGACGATATAGCACTGGTAGCAGAAACACTGTTTACAAGCAAGTACTGCTCCATGTGGACGATATAGCACTGGTAGCAGAAACACTGTTTACAAGCAAGTACTGCTCCATGTGGACGATATAGCACTGGTAGCAGAAACACTGTTTACAAGCAAGTACTGCTCCATGTGGACGATATAGTACTGGTAGCAGAAACACTGTTTACAAGCAAGTACTGCTCCATGTGGACGATATAGTACTGCTAGCAGAAACACTGTTTACAAGCAAGTACTGCTCCATGTGGACGATATAGTACTGGTAGCAGAAACACTGTTTACAAGCAAGTACTGCCCCATGTGGACGATATAGCACTGGTAGCAGAAACACTGTTTACAAGCAAGTACTGCTCCATGTGGACGATATAGTACTGGTAGCAGAAACACTGTTTACAAGCAAGTACTGCTCCATGTGGACGATATAGTACTGCTAGCAGAAACACTGTTTACAAGCAAGTACTGCTCCATGTGGACGATATAGCACTGGTAGCAGAAACACTGTTTACAAGCAAGTACTGCTCCATGTGGACGATATAGCACTGGTAGCAGAAACACAGTTTACAAGCAAGTACTGCTCCATGTGGACGATATAGTACTGCTAGCAGAAACACTGTTTACAAGCAAGTACTGCTCCATGTGGACGATATAGTACTGCTAGCAGAAACACTGTTTACAAGCAAGTACTGCTCCACGTGGACGATATAGTACTGGTAGCAGAAACACTGTTTACAAGCAAGTACTGCTCCATGTGGACGGTATAGTACTGCTAGCAGAAACACTGTTTACAAGCAAGTACTGCTCCATGTGGACGGTATAGTACTGCTAGCAGAAACACAGTTTACAAGCAAGTACTGCTCCACGTGGACGATATAGCACTGGTAGCAGAAACACTGTTTACAAGCAAGTACTGCTCCATGTGGACGATATAGTACTGCTAGCAGAAACACTGTTTACAAGCAAGTACTGCTCCACGTGGACGATATAGCACTGGTAGCAGAAACACTGTTTACAAGCAAGTACTGCTCCATGTGGACGATATAGTACTGCTAGCAGAAACACAGTTTACAAGCAAGTACTGCTCCACGTGGACGATATAGCACTGGTAGCAGAAACACTGTTTACAAGCAAGTACTGCTCCATGTGGACGATATAGTACTGCTAGCAGAAACACTGTTTACAAGCAAGTACTGCTCCATGTGGACGATATAGTACTGCTAGCAGAAACACCAGCAAGCAGTGGTGGAATGTTATGAAGAATTGAAAAGGAAGGGGATGATTGTGAATGAAGAGAAAAGTAAAGTAATGAGGGTCTCAAAACAGAATAAACAGGAAGAAGAGCGCAATATCCTCTGTAATGCAAGGCCTCTTGAGAAAGTGGAAACTTTTCAATATCTAGGAACCGTATTAAGTAATGATGGAAAAATTGAATCCGAGGTACTAATCAGAACTTAGAAAGGAGTATCAGCTTATTATCAGATGAATTCCACAATAGTAGGGAAGAAACCAAAAAGCAGATCTATAATGCAATCATGGCACCGATTACGCTGTATGGTATGGAGAGTTTGGCATTACAAGATAAACATCTAAGTAGGATTACTGCCACAGAGATCAAGTTTCTGAGGAGAGCAGTAGGAAGAACAAGAAGAGATCGAGTTCAGAATTAGAGAGGAATTAGGACAAAAAGCAAGGGGTGAAGTGGTTGAGGAACGTCAGTTGAGATGGTACGGACATGTTACGAGAATGGAAGAAGAAATAAAAGTAATACAAATACATGAAATGCGAGCCGAGGGAGGAGATGGACGAGGTAGACCCCGCATTACATGGGAGAATAGGATTGAGGGATTGGGACAGAAAAGGGGCAAAACTGTTGTGGAAATGAAGAGAATGTGCAGAAATAGAGCGGAATGGCAGAAATGGCTGAAACGAGGCTTGAAGGCATAAGGGAATTGAAGAAGAAGTGTGTTCATGCTTCACAAAAAACATTTCGGCTTAACAGAGGGAAAATTAAAAACAATATAAAAGTTAAAGTCTACCTTTTTTATTTGTTTGGAATCACAGGCTATCCACATCGCTGTCATAGTAACTTTGTGATCATCTTCAGAGCCATCTAATGCACATGCTGTGCCAGTCGTCTTGAACCTCTTTTCAACAATGTCAGGAGTGACGCAAATACATTGTAGTGAAGGTCGCTTGATTATGTCTCGTGCACGTTATCCACCATCAACAACGTTCTCATATGGTCCTTAATAGGCTTGTTTATAAAGACGTCTAATGGCTCCTCCTTGGATAGGTGTTGGTGCCATTTGTATTGTTACGTCATCAACTAAGTGGCCGTGAAAGCTGTCCAGAACAAGCGTATATCTTTACTTAGTAGGACTCCTGGATGTCGTTCTCATACAGTATTTAGCCAGGCTCTTACCAGATCCACCTCCATCCACGAATGTGAATTCCTTTCGGGAAGTCTCCTTTAGGCAGAGTATTTTGGTTTATGATGCAGTACGGCGGGAGTCACAGCTAGCATTACTGTACATCTTACCTTCCCAATTCCCAATGATGCATCTGCTGTGTTTATTGTTGTGCATGTCAAAGTAAACTGGAGTCTTATCGGCATTGCCAATTTGCAACAGAAGAAATAATGTTCTGTTCGCAGACCTATCACGAAACGATGAAATTCTATCACTTTATCTGTGTAGTTAGCTGGAAGACGTTGTTGACCGAGATTGCTACATTACAAATGGTGGCCCAAAATGGGACAGAGTTTGTTACATTACAAATGGTGGCCCAACGTGTGACTGATTGTTACATTACAAATGGTGGCCCAAAATGGGACAGAGATTGTTACATTACAAATGGTGGCCCAAAAAGGGACAGAGATTGTTACATTACAAATGGTCGCCCAACGTGTGACAGAGATTGTTACATTACAAATGGTCACCCAACGTGTGACAGAGATTGTTACATTACAAATGGTCGCCCAACGTGTGACAGATTGTTACATTACAAATGGTGGCCCAAAATGGGACCGAGGTTGTTACATTACAAATGGTCGTCCAAAATGGGACAGAGTTTGTTACATTACAAATGGTGGCCCAACGTGTGACTGATTGTTACATTACAAATGGTGGCCCAAAATGGAACAGAGTTTGTTACATTACAAATGGTCGCCCAACGTGTGACAGATTATTACATTACAAATGGTGGCCCAAAATGGGACAGAGATTGTTACATTACAAATGGTGGCCCAAAAAGGGACAGAGATTGTTACATTACAAATGGTGGCCCAAAATGGGACAGAGATTGTTACATTACAAATGGTGGCCCAAAATGGGACAGAGATTGTTACATTACAAATGGTGGCCCAAAAAGGGACAGAGATTGTTACATTACAAATGGTGGCCCAAAATGGGACAGAGATTGTTACATTACAAATGGTGGCCCAAAATGTGACAGAGATTGTTACATTACAAATGGTGGCCCAAAATGGGACAGAGATTGTTACATTACAAATGGTCGCCCAACGTGTGACTGAGATTGTTACATTACAAATGGTCGCCCAACGTGTGACAGATTGTTACATTACAAATGGTGGCCCAACGTGTGACTGAGATTGTTACATTACAAATGGTCGCCCAACGTGTGACAGATTGTTACATTACAAATGGTCACCCAACGTGTGACAGAGATTGTTACATTACAAATGGTCACCCAACGTGTGACAGAGATTGTTACATTACAAATGGTCGCCCAACGTGTGACAGAGATTGTTACATTACAAATGGTCACCCAACCTGTGACAGAGATTGTTACATTACAAATGGTCACCCAACGTGTGACAGAGATTGTTACATTACAAATGGTCGCCCAACGTGTGACAGATTGTTACATTACAAATGGTCACCCAACGTGTGACAGAGATTGTTACATTACAAATGGTCGCCCAATGTGTGACAGAGATTGTTACATTACAAATGGTCGCCCAACGTGTGACAGAGATTGTTACATTACAAATGGTCGCCCAATGTGTGACAGAGATTGTTACATTACAAATGGTCACCCAACGTGTGACAGAGATTGTTACATTACAAATGGTCGCCCAACGTGTGACAGAGATTGTTACATTACAAATGGTCGCCCAACGTGTGACAGATTGTTACATTACAAATGGTCACCCAACGTGTGACAGAGATTGTTACATTACAAATGGTCGCCCAACGTGTGACAGAGATTGTTACATTACAAATGGTCGCCCAACGTGTGACTGAGATTGTTACATTACAAATGGTCACCCAACGTGTGACAGATTGTTACATTACAAATGGTCACCCAACGTGTGACAGAGATTGTTACATTACAAATGGTCGCCCAATGTGTGACAGAGATTGTTACATTACAAATGGTCGCCCAATGTGTGACAGAGATTGTTACATTACAAATGGTCACCCAACGTGTGACTGAGATTGTTACATTACAAATGGTCGCCCAACGTGTGACAGATTGTTACATTACAAATGGTCGCCCAATGTGTGACAGAGATTGTTACATTACAAATGGTCACCCAACGTGTGACTGAGATTGTTACATTACAAATGGTCGCCCAACGTGTGACAGATTGTTACATTACAAATGGTCACCCAACGTGTGACAGAGATTGTTACATTACAAATGGTCGCCCAACGTGTGACAGAGATTGTTACATTACAAATGGTCACCCAACGTGTGACAGAGATTGTTACATTACAAATGGTCGCCCAATGTGTGACAGAGATTGTTACATTACAAATGGTCGCCCAATGTGTGACAGAGATTGTTACATTACAAATGGTCACCCAACGTGTGACAGAGATTGTTACATTACAAATGGTCGCCCAACGTGTGACAGAGATTGTTACATTACAAATGGTCACCCAACGTGTGACAGAGATTGTTACATTACAAATGGTCGCCCAATGTGTGACAGAGATTGTTACATTACAAATGGTCACCCAACGTGTGACAGAGATTGTTACATTACAAATGGTCGCCCAATGTGTGACAGAGATTGTTACATTACAAATGGTCGCCCAACGTGTGACAGAGATTGTTACATTACAAATGGTCACCCAACGTGTGACAGAGATTGTTACATTACAAATGGTCGCCCAATGTGTGACAGAGATTGTTACATTACAAATGGTTGCCCAACGTTTGACCGAAGTAGAGTACAGTTTCTGTTTATTGTTCCTATATAACTGATGATCTTGTATAATATAGTAAGTTGGATTAAATAACAAGCACACATACATTAATCATGCAACAGAATTTAAAAATATGGATGCTTAAAACGTAGCTTGTTCCTGGGATCTCCTGTTACTCCGTCTGTATGGATCGACTAGTGTGAGTCGAGGCTTCTGAGCCATGAACTAGAAAGTGACTACACCACGAACCACCTTTAAAATTTAATTAGAAGACAGTGGAATCTCGTTAGCACATTCTCGGTTACCACGCAATGATTTTCTCAAGTCCCAATCCTACTAAATACATGTCGATATATCCCCTTAATACGTTTTCTATTCCCGCTTACGACAAAAAATTTCCGTTGTACTATTTGTTAGAGAACTGGATTTTATTCTTATTTCATTATAAAACTCGGCATCTGGAAATCATGATGCGATATTGCTTCCTATTCTCTGATAGTTATTGACAGTGTAGGTTATTTTAATGTGCTCTGACGGTGTAGTAGATGCTTGAGCTCTGACGCAACACAGAAGATAGCTGACGTGTCTCTCTCTCGCTGCCCTTTCTCCCCTCAACCTTTGTCTAGTTCTCTTGTAGGCGCATTATCTTCTTAGCGTTTTCTCACACTTCGCACAGATTTACGTCCAGTTACGACCTATTTGACTGCGTGTTTCATAATGGATAAGAAGAAAGTACGGCAGATAACAAATGATGAGAAGTTGAAATACATTCGAGACGTGGACTGTAATCCTCACATGAAGCGTGTGGATAGAGCGCAAAAGTGGAACATTCCTTTGTCTACACTGAACACGATACTCGGCACAAGGAAGGAAATCGAACGTGCATTTGAAGAAGGGGTGAGAGGCAAACGGAAACGTGAGCGAGAGGGACAGTTTCCTGAACTAGAAAGTGGTTCAAGCAAGCTCTTGCTTCAAACATACCAATCGCCAGAACCATAGTTTGAGCACAGGCCTGTAATTTAGCAGTGCAGATGGACATCACTGATTTTAAAGCTTCGAATGGGTGGATCGAAAGATTCAAGAATCGGCACCAGCTGGTGTACAGATGTGTGCGAGGCGAGGCTGCTAGCGTAAATACTGACACAGTAGAAGCATGGGAAAGTACGACACTTCTTCAGCTTCTCGAAAAGTACAGTCCTTCTGATGTTTTCAACGCGGATGAAACAGGCTTGATTTTTCACCTCTTACCTGACAAACCCCTGGCATTTAAAGGAGAAAAATGTCATGGAGGAAAGTTGAATGAAGAGAGACTGTTGCTCTGCAATGAAAGTGGAACGGAAAAGTTAGTTCCACTGGTAATAGGAAAAGCGAGGAGTCCACGCTGCTTTAAAAATGTGCGAACATTTCCTTGCAAGTACACATCCAACGCAAACAACAATATTTGAAGAATATTTATGCGCGCTGGATGCAAAAATGGGTGCTCAGAACAGGAAAATCTTGTTGTTCGTTGACCAATGTGCAGCACATTCCACTAACATGGCTTATCTACAGAACATGGAAATTGTTTTTTCCCCGGCTAACTGCACTAGTCACCTGCAGCCGCTTGATCAGGGCATCATCAGATGCAGGATGTGGCTCGTTCAGAAGCGGTTGGCATCACTTCAAACCACTACGAGGAAAATAACAGTTCTGGAAGCAATGCATTTTGTAAAATCTGCCTGGGATCCAGTTGAACCGAACACCATCAAGCATTGTATTATCACGGCTGGTTTCTGTCGTGTTGTTGCGGACGAGTCACGCCTGTGGACGGAAACCCTGCGACGACTGATGAATGGCGCCAGTTAGCAGGCGAAGACGACAACGTGAGCTTCGATGCTTATATAGACTGTGATAACAGTGTTGTGGTATGTCAGTCTATGACGACTGACGAAATTCTGGAGCAGCAGATGGCAGATAAAAGACAGGAAGAAAGTGAAGAGGAGGACGAACCATTGCCTACACTTTCAAATGCTCTAGAAGTAATGGGCACAGTGCGATCATATGCCACAAGTTTTGTTGTTGATGATGATAACATGGCTTTAATGACGAAGATGGATTCGGTACTGTGTAAACTTGGACAAAAGAAAAAGCAGTCCACTCTGGATAGGTTTTTCAAAGTTGTGTAATGTGCAATACCTTGGAATATATTATAGTGTAGTGTAGAGGTACAGTAATTCATTTATTCCCTGTGTAAGTTACTGATAACCTGTGTCTATGTTGTGACTGTAGTCACATGCACGTCTACGCCGCGTCCTTTCTTATACGTTGTAAATACAGTATGACATGTCTCAGTAGTATATTTTCCTGCATTTGACGTTCAAATTTTTCAGTCCCTTGAAAAACATACTGACGAGATTTCACTGTATACAGTAATATGAAAATGTACCTTGTACTGATGTATCTTTTACAGCTGCCTTGCAAAGTTCAATGCGTGCAGAATGTAGAGGCACATATCGGTCTTGGGACGATCCACATAGCAACAGGTTTCGAAAGTGATGAAGATTTGAACGCTGGCTCAGTCTGTATAAAAACGTTTGTCGAACATCAGCAGCATCACGTAATGCTAATTGAAGCAGGGATCCAGACTTCTTCCACTTTTGCATGAACCACATTCCTGCACAAACATAAGAGAGGGCAGAGATTAGAAGCACATAATACACTATTAATATGTTGTAACATTACTGGAGTGATAGCCCAGCGAGGAGGACATGGGGTGCCCTGAAATAGTTCACTGAACTTCTAAAATGGTACAGTATATATTACAAAATTGTAATTTGTCTGTTATATCGCTGGTTATGAAACAAATTCACTATCCTTCCCATACAGGCACACCTGGAGAAACCTGTGCATCAGGGGCATGACTATGCTCGGAATCAAACCCAGGGCCATATGTGTTGTACACATACATACCACTAGGTACATTAATAGGAGCTTTGGAAAAGCTGCACTTCTAAAGCAGAGGAGTTGCTGAGTGGATGTACGTGTTAGCCTCTGGTTCCATTCCGAGCTTAACCCACAGAACAGGAAATATAATACAAGTGAATGACGCATGGTAAAGCATGGAAACAAGAAACTACTGCAGCACACCTAGTGGCATTGCAGCCAACCACAAGTATGAAAATATTGGCTCCCAAATGGTTTTATTTTGGTATTTTATTTAACCAGGCCACTCCAATCCGTGTTTAATTTAAGGACACATTCCCATTTAAAAAAATCGCATCAACTCGAGACTTTGGACTGAATGGCTTTATTTTGAACTGTTCACACCGATGTGGTATGACCCATATTCTTTGGTGTGAGCAATACCCGCAATTGACAAATACGGTTTACGAATGAAAAGTATGGAGCACGATTATAAGCTGCAGAAATACGATAGTATCGTGTTACCCAGCAACAATATTTGCTATTGAGAGTAGTTTGAACGTATAAGTGACTTAAATAATGAACAGCTACCGTAACATGTTTCATCAATATCACAGAACACCAAATATAACAAGGCCAAAACAGCCAATTATGAGGAGACTGTTTGCCTAGCAGCGCTCGTAGTGGGGCGGCGGTGAAGTACACAGTGTTGCCAGTTACTCATATCGTGGTTTAACCATAGTTAGGCGACTACATTTCATCCTCATCACCATGCTATGACCTGCAACAGGCCTCTCTGGAGACCACATGCCATTATCACAAAATCAGTCTAGGAAGATCAATACTGCCAAAATTATTTCATATTATACGAGGGTTGGGGCAAAAGTCGTGGCAACTATTTTTTGTCATGAAGCTACCAGTCCGGTTGGAAAATGTGACATATGCAAGGTGTTAACTACATGTGTGGACAATGAATAGCACTGAAATATCGTAACGCACTAATAGTATACAGGGCAATATGGCCTTCACGGTGCAAAAGAATGACAACACAGTACACATACAGTTGACATGACAAACCTGGGCCTAAAGACCCTCAAAGTAGTCCCCTGCTACTGTCACCACACGCTGCCAACGATGTGGGAGGGGCTGAATATCATCTGCCTCAGCATTTGCCGCACCATGTGTGAATCGGGTCACCTGATGGCGCACAGCATTAGCAATGTCCTCTCGTGTTGCAAACCGCCTACCATGTAGTGGTTCCTTAATCTTTCGAACGGGATCAAAATCACAGGTACAGCATTCATTTCAGGTTCCGTATTGACCGTATTTACAATTTAACACTTGGATTTTCCGCCAAATCAATACTTTTACTTATGTAAAAAATTATAGGTACATGTTTCGGGGATCTTACTGTCCCCTTCTTCAGCCCTCCTTTGTTATTACAAACATCGTGTCACATTCAACATCCCATAATAAAACAACAGAATACACAACATAAATTACACAACCACAACATATTAAAATTACTAGCTTAAAACTACACTTAAAATTCAATAAACAATCAAGGATAAAACTTGTGATGCACTTCGTATTTTTCAGTCCATCAGTTCAATTTTGAATTTGTGTCCTGGGACACATTAAAATATACTTAAGCACAGCATATGTTTTGTCCACTTCGTTTTCGAAGCATAAAATTCAATGCGATTAATCTATGGAGGAACTTGCTGATTTGACTGCATCTAAGATTAGCCTATTGTCATTTTTACATATGTTGTTTCAGGTAGAACATCAGGTATTATTGTGTCCTATTCTATGATACTTAACAACATGTTATAGTAGAATGACTGTTGTTATGAATGACAGTCCAATAGAATTGATGCGGTTAATTCAAGGCTTCTTATTATGGCAATCTGACGGTCGGATGCTTCAATTAATAATTTCATTAATATTGTACTGGTCCTGAAATGAATGAATTGCGTTTTAGAAATAAAATCCCAAAAAACTAAAGACTTAATAAGAGCATATCAATCGAATGCCTCGTCTTATTCATGAAATACTAAATAGTTCCAAACTATCTGAAGAACAAAAACATCAGATAATGCCTTTCATAATTATGGAAAAACTTTCTACGGAAATTAAAACATTACAAAGACTTACCGGACGTAAGTGGCCTAGTCATTATCACAGCCCTCATAGAGGTCCACTTCAACTGAGCTACACCTTGCTATTGCCACAGCTGCTCGCTTGCAGTGAAGCGGCTTGACGCGGCTACGGGGAAAGGGGGAGGTTGGGGAAAGGGAGGGGATGGGAGGGGAGGGTTAAGATATTGGATCGAACCGAGAGGGGAGTGTAATTGGTGTAACGAAACGAAATGTATGAGAGAATACCTAATGTGGCGGGGGTTGTGGGGGTGGTTTGCGTTGTTTATTATTTAAGTAATCTGCTATTGTATCAAACAATTCGTTGGTTTCAGAGTTAGAATTATTAGTTTTGAAGGCAATGTTCATTTTATACTTCTTGAGGATATTAGCTACTGTGTGTACACTTTGATCTATGTAGGTGAAAGTTGCAAACGTTTTCTTTTTTGAGTTCTCTCTGATTAATTTAGTTGTGGGTCTGTTTTTTAATTTATAGATTAACCTATTGACATATTTATGGCTGTAACCGTTAACTTTAGCTATTTGGTGTATTATGTCTAGTTCTTGCTTCCGATCATGTTCAGAGGAGGGGATTTTTAACGCTCTATTGATAAGGCTTATGAACGTTGCGTTTTTGTGGCCTCCCGGATGATTCGAGTCCTGTCTTATGACTGTGTTCGTTTGCGATGGTTTCCTGTAAACTTTGTAATGCAGACGATTATCCTTTCTGGTCACCGTCAAATCCAAATAATTTATTTTATTGTTAACTTCTGATTCTATGGTAAATTTAATATTATTATCAATGTCGTTCAACTCGGCCATTATTTGTTCTATTGTCTGTGTTTGGTTATCAATAATAATAAAAACGTCGTCAACATATCTCCCCCAGAAAACTATTCCTTTAATTTGGTTGATAATTTTCTCGTGTTCCATGTGGTCAAGATAAATGTTAGCTAATATACCTGACAACGGGGAACCCATTGCGAGGCCTTCAGACTGTCTATAGATTTTCTTATTAAAAGTGAAAAAGTTATTGTCAGTGATGAAGGTTAAAATCGAGATAAATTCTTCGATTTCAACTTTGGACAGTTCGCTATTACTACTTAATCTATCGTGAATGATCTCGATCGTTTTACTAACCGGGATGCTCGTATACATATCTTTAATGTCGACTGAGTGCAAAGTATTATTTTCATTAAGTTTAAGGTCTATTGTTTTTTCACAAAAATGCATGGTGTTACTGAAGGAGCTGTTGGCCTTGAGCTTGTAGTGTTTGTTAAGAAACTGTTGGGCAAATTTCGCTAGTTTGTATGTAGGACTATTCCTGAAGTTAACGATTGGCCTGATCGGAATATTTGGTTTATGGATTTTCGGGAGAGACCTCAGAGTGGGAATGCCGGGGTTCATACTTACAAGTTTGTCGGCGTGTCTCTCGTCTAAAACAAAGATGGTGTTCTTTAAAAGTGTTTTCAACCGTTTTTGAATGATATTAGTTGGGTCCTTTTTGATTTCCATGAAACTGCCTGAATTTAAAAAATCAATTGTTTTGTTGACGTAATCGTCTTTGCTCATTAGCACTGTGGTATTGCCTTTATCTGCTTTAGTAATGATTATATTATTCTCATTGATTTTGGTAACGAGTTTTTTGAAATCGTTATTTAGGTTACGGTTTACTTTAGTATTACTCTTGTTTGAATTGATTATGACAATAGGCTAATCTTAGATGCAGTCAAATCAGCAAGTTCCTCCATAGATTAATCGCATTGAATTTTATGCTTCGAAAACGAAGTGGACAAAACATATGCTGTGCTTAAGTATATTTTAATGTGTCCCAGGACACAAATTCAAAATTGAACTGATGGACTGAAAAATACGAAGTGCATCACAAGTTTTATCCTTGATTGTTTATTGAATTTTAAGTGTAGTTTTAAGCTAGTAATTTTAATATGTTGTGGTTGTGTAATTTATGTTGTGTATTCTGTTGTTTTATTATGGGATGTTGAATGTGACACGATGTTTGTAATAACAAAGGAGGGCTGAAGAAGGGGACAGTAAGATCCCCAAAACATGTACCTATAATTTTTTACATAAGTAAAAGTATTGATTTGGCGGAAAATCCAAGTGTTAAATTGTCAAAATCACAGGGCGAAATGTCGGGAGAGTACGGTGGATTCTCCAAGTCTTCCCATCCCCAACATTGCAGTAGCTGCCCTACACACCCTGCTTTATGTGGTCTTCCATTGCACTGTCCACAAGATCCGGACGTTTCTCCCGAACGCCATGTTGTACCTGTCGCACCACAAAGTCCCTGTAGTGCTGTGCGGTCACTGTTCTGCCATGTGGAACAAAGAGGCAAACATTGACACCCCTGACGTCATACGCGACGATCACCATCAATTCGACTGGAGAAGGATTCTGACGGAACTTCTGCCTCCTTGGTGATCCAGCATGTCGCCACTCCGCGGACTGACGTTGCGGTTCTGGTTCGTTTGCCCTGGCCCAAAATACATCGATGGCGATTATTCGTGACAAGAATTGATCGCTGTCCTGTTGCCAGCGTGCAAGGTGGTCGGAGCATATTGCATAGCGCACCCACCTTTGAAATTCCGTCAGTGCATGCGGTACCCACCGCGATGCGATTTTGCGTAGTTGCAGCTCATTATGCAATATCCTGTGGACGGTGCGTTTCTCGATGCCACTTGTCCTCTCTAACTCCAGTAGCGTCCATCGTCTGTCTTCACCCAGGAGCTGCTCGATGACGGCACGTGCCACGTCGGTCCGCACACTAACAGGTCATCCCGAACGTTGCTCATCACTGGTTGACATACGTCCTTGCTGAAACTTTCCTACCCACCGTGCTACAGTACGGTATGGTAGGACATTATTCCCAAGGACTTCCACTAATTCACTGGAACATTCCATCGCATTTCTCCCTCGGAGAACGGCTATTTTGATGTAAGCGCGCTGCTCAACACGGGTTACTTCCATCTCGCACGACACTCACCAACTGACTGATTTCACAGCCCTCGCTGCGCTACTACCAGCTATCACAGAGCCATCTGTTGTTTTGCATACACACTATGCCTGCAGAACTTCCACACGACACATATACGTTTGTGGTCCGTTCACATATCTACAAGGAAAAAAAATAGTTGCCATGACTTTTGCCCCAACCCTCGTATGTATGATTTGGATACAATAATAGCGTTCAAATAGCTCCCTAGATACTTTAGTTGTTGTTCTTTCCTTATATTGCACATGGTCGTTATGCACGGCTGGGATCATGTTGGCATGACGGTAAGGCCACTGTGTTTTTTGCTAAAGGGAGCATTACTCATGACTCTCGCTGCCATGTTCGCTCAGTCATGGCTTAGCTAAGTGAAGTACGAGTCGGGCTGGTCTGGCTTTAAGCTGTTGTATTTAAGGCCTCGTGGTGAAACCAGCCTTTAATAGCCTAAGAGTAATGGATCTGATTATGATCGCTTGATGATCGAAACTGGTCCTCCAAGTGCATTTATTAATCTCGTGTTAAAAAAAAAACTTTTTTCAGGATAAGGGAATAACCCATCCCAATTGCGTACAATCGTGTTGACCCACTGAACAACATCAAATATATGAAATGCTAAGGTGTATGCTCTTAAACCAGAGGGAGCTAGAAGGTGTGCTTTGTGCTCAAATCTTCCAAGTCTCAATAGTACAGGAAAAATCTTGCATTTCTTCAAAAGACAACGGAAATATTATACAAGGCACGTCCAGAAAGTAAGTTCCATTTGGTAATAAAATTAAATTTTGTACAGATACAGAAAAATTATTTATTGCACAACATTCTACACCTCTTAAACTACTTTTTCACATAACTGCCGAACTTTTGCAGGCATTTGTCATAGCGTGGCTCAAGTTTTTGGATACCTTCTTCATAGAAGTTTGCCGCCTGTGTCTTCAACCAGTTGGAAACATCTTCTTTCAGCTCGTCGTCATTGTTGAAGTGTTGACCGCCAAGGAAAGACTTGAGATGTGTGAACAGATGAAAGTCGCTAGGAGCGAGGTCAGGGCTGTACGGAGGGTTGTCAAACACGTCCCAGCCAAATCCCTGTAGGAGGTTTTTCGTCACATTTGCAGTGTGTGGTCATGCGTTGTCGTGAAGAATAACAACACCATTTGACAGCAACCCTCGGCGCTTATTCTGTATTACGCGGCGCAATTTCCTAAGTGTCTCGCAGTAAGCATCTGCGTTGATTGTTTGACCACGCGGTAAGAAATCAATGAGTAAGATGCCTTTCCAGTCCCAGAACACTGTGCACATCATTTTCCGAGGTGTCAAGATTTGTTTCGGCTTAACCTTTGCTGGGGATGAAGTGTGCCTCCATTCCATTGATTGCCGCTTACTTTCAGGGGTGTCGTAAGAAACCCAAGTTTCATCTCCTGTGACTATCTGTGTCAGAAATTCTTCGCCGCCTTCATTGTAACGGGTCAAAAACTGAAGTGCACTACCCATCCGTTTTGTTTTGTGTTGCTCCGTAAGAATCTTTGGTACCCAACGTAGGCAAAGTTTACGAAAGTTCAGTTTTTCGGTAACAATTTCATGAATTAGTGATCGTGAGATTTGGGGAAATTCCATAGCGAGAGCACTAATTGTAAACCTGCGGTTTTCCCGGATCTTGTCATCAATCGCGTGAACCAGTTCTTCTGAAACCAAAGATGGACGCCCACTTCGTTCTTCATCGTGCACTTCACTACGTCCTTCATTGAACTGTCGGACCCATCTTCTCACCATTGAATCACTCATCGCATTTTGTCCATACACTTGATTTGCCGATAAATTTCAATTGGTTTCACTTTCCTAGCATTCAGAAAACGAATCACAGATCTGATTTCACAAGCGGCGGGATTTTCAATCAACACCGACATTGTACGAGTAAACATGCACAACAACGCGTACGTGGCTGACAGCGCTCTCCAAATGGCGCACGTTTCTTCTCCTCGATACAGAGCGTCTACCGCGCATATGCGGAACGTACAACTAGTTGAAGACACAGGCGGCACACGTCTATGAAGAACGTATAAAAAAACTCGTGCCACGCTACGACAAATGCCTGCAACATTTCGGCAGTTATGTGGAAAAGTAGTTTAAGGGTTGTAGAATGTTGTGCAATGAATAATTTTTCTGTATCTGTACACAATTTAATTTTATTACCAAACGGTACTTACTTTCTGGACGTACTTCGTATTTTTTTGTTTAAAAAGTCAGTTTAAACAAATAAGCAAAACGATAGCTCCTGGCAGAACTGTGTCATGTTCACTCTGCATAGCACTAGAGCTGGTATATTGTACAGTATATGGCTAGGTTTTTCCAGTCAAGGGAAGTGGTTCAGTTATGTTTAGGGCCCTTTTCCAACATTGAGATTCCATTTGCTACGAACTTAGTGTTGAATTTTTACAGGGTTTGAAATTTCTGGTTAGCGTCATTTAGTGTTGGTTTTCAAGGTTTTATGTCATTATGTTCTTTTACACTGTTAAATGTTTTGTCCAGAGAATTTTGCTTTCTGACAAGTGTATTGTGCGTTTTCTCTGCTATTTTTACATGAAATACACTGCTCAACAAAAGTTTGGAATAGCATAGATTTTACTACAATGACTTCTTACAGTAAACCCATTGTAACTTATTAACAAACTAAACATCAGTCCTTCTGAAAACAATAACAATCGTGGTTATATAACAATGCAGGGTGTCGAGCGATGACCTTTTATCAAATTCCCGTATAATTCCCGTATTTCCCGTACAAAAATCCACCAAATTCCCGTATATTTTAGAACTCTCTAAGACTAGAGTTCGCATACCGAATGGCTGAAAAATGAATCTTAAAGCGCGAATCAAGATTTTCTGGTGAAAGTGTAACTGCATTTTTGGAGATACGGTACTTCCGCAGCCCACGGGTGATGGCGAGATATAGGCCTAATCCGTAGCGTGAGCAAAGCGCGCGCGCACGAGTGAACTCTCTCGCAGAGGGGATGAGATGCTATAAACACAAAATACCCTTCACCTGAGGAGAGCTGATATAAATGACTGTTTTACTGAGGAGGGTTGATAGAGTAGAGAATAGGAGTGTCACATAATAAATGTTTACGGGACGTGACAATTGTATGATACCGTAACCTTATAGAGCTTTCACGAGTTAAAATGGCACCGAAGCTTATGCATAGCGAACTTCCGGTCCGCGAATCTCCATTTGATTTTCATTGGCAGTGAATCGTTCGTTCGTGATTATCTTCCTTATTATTTCGGATTGTGGTTTTGTTTTTAGGCGTTCAACTAATGAAATAAGAACTAGAGGGTTGGCCTTTCATTAATATTCCAAAGACAAGTGTCTCCTAAAAGAGTAATTAGTAAAACTTCGCATTAGAGATGACCATAACAAACAGCTTGCCTACAAAGTGTGCGATTTGCACATTTTAAACGCCAGTGATCTATCATTTCTTAGACTACAATAATTACGTTGATGCAAATTAAATATGTTATATGTGAGAATATTATTATAAATTGCTATCCGGTTGTTAGTATATTATGCATTAACGTGACCCGTTTAAATGCTAAATTGAGACGAAAGCTACGAGTTATAGGCTATTCGCCGTACCGGTAGGCCTAATATTTACTAACAACGCATCGCTTCTTCTTTAATATTTATTTAATCATTATAATTATAATAGCCAATCTATTAACCCTTATTTAACCAATAATCATTTTATAATTCTATACATATTACAGGTATTGCAAGAAAGCGATATTTGATAGCACATGCGGTTCCACCTTAAAATCCAGCCGTGCCCAGTTTTCAGTACCCATGGAAAATATTACCGTAAGTTAATAAACCAAACAACTGGCGACAATTTTTTTAAATGCTCATTTACATCTTCACCCTAGTCTACGTCAAGTACCATACGGTAATCACTGAAAGGGTAGGGGGGTTATGACCTCAATTTCACAAACGAACGAACCTCCTTTTGCATGAATAATGGAACCCGAGTCCCAATGGAGGTATGGATTGTCTGCATTTAGAAATATGTTAGTCAATAATTTAAAACAAGATTCCAGAAAACTAAATACAAAAGGCTGCGTGCCTACTATGGTGCAAAGTTGCCCCATGAAAAAAATACACTTCGCCAAGATTACACGACGTGCATACAGTTAAATACTATCATCCAATTGGAGAAACACTTTCTCTGTCACGATCTTATAAGCAATTCAAACATAAACTGCTGTAATTTACGGGAAAATGTGCAACATTTAGAGACTACGAGTGTTGTATGTGGCACAACGTTAGCTGACATTTCACATCATTAATACATAAGGAATGAAAACATGCAGAGCTTTCTCACTGCACACGGCTGAAGATCATATCATTGTTGGTGCATTTTACGTTCTCTTAACAACAATAATTTGCTTAGTTACATGCAAGGAAATTTGTAGTACACAGTTCCCATTGCTTCCATTACCTGACTACTAAACCAGAAGCTGGTAATGCATAACGATACGCCGGTGGCGCGTCCTATGGCAAATGAAAGATCGAAAGAAAATGTAAGCTCTATAGGAGCCCGGAACAAGGCGATACAATTTTCTACACTACTGAAAATAGTCAAAATACCCTTTTTAATAATGAATAATAATTTTGGGGGTCATGTAGTAATAGATGTTACCCACCCACTATTCCTTTTTAGTTCACGACTTTTATAGTAAAATTGGAGGTGTGTCCGCTATTACACGCGTAAATTGTGGGACAAATACAGTATTGCTAACCCCGCGCATTCGGTACTGACAGCCTTCCTGTCACTTTGCTCCGCTTTTCCTCTCCGCAACCCACGGTCGCTGAATAACAAGACCCTACGTCCAACCGCCACACGGCAAGAATTCTGAGCATGGTTCTCACATACACCCTCTATTTCTAAGGAAAGAACGTGAATGATATGTCGGGAGCTTGGAACAGCTGAGCTGTGTTGTTAAGTTTTTAGTGTTGTTGTAACTCAACTGATTCGAATAATACACAGCGCTACACTTCAGACATTTCTGTACAATTATACGTAATATATTTTAAAAACGATCCTGAGTCAACGCCGAGGACATTCAAACAGAGAAATACGATACTTTTAGATGAATAAATAAATTACACACCGAAGCTGACACCTTTAACATCGGTATTCAATTCAATAAATACGACAAAGAGGGCAAACACTCTACAACTAATGAATATAAAAACACTCACCATGCAATGATTATCCTTTAACATGAAACAAGAGTCTGAGTGGAGGTAGTTCACAGCTTACTACAGTAGTTGACAGATAACACCACGCACACTCACTGAATCGTGACTCTCTACGGTTAATATTAGCTTTCGTGATAACACAAAAGTAAAGTTAAGGTAAAGACATACTTAGCACTGAGCACTCCAACAAGCCGCTCTGTGGTGATATTATTCATCATCATCATCATCATTTCCCCTTATCCAGCTCCTGCCGGGTCGGGGTATTTATGGCACTTCTCCACTTTCCTCTTTCCTTCCACCATTCTTCTTCCACGATCTTGTCCCAGTCCAGATTTCTTTTTCTCACGCTGTTCTTCACTGAATCAATCCACCTTGTTCTAGGTCTTCCCCTTGCTCTCTTACCCTTGCACTTCGCCTCCAGCATCTGTCTTGGTATTCTATTTTCCTCCATCCTCTTTACATGTCCAAACCACCTTAGTTTATAATTCTCAATTCTCTCATTTAGTTTTCCCATCCCAACTTCCTTCCTAACATCTTCATTCCTCACTCTGTCTTTCCTTGTCTTACCTATCATACTTCTTAGGAATTATTGATATTATTGCCGTGGTTTTATATTGTCGAGTTGTAGGCTATTGAATGACAGGCAGTAATTTGAACACTATGACGGGAAACAATAGCCTGTGCTCTATTATCGATTGATGCAAGCGAACTGGCACCAATATATAAATTATCCTCAGTCACTTGGCAAGATTTCTTTGACACCCTCCATCCCTTCACTGTCCCTATCATCATCACCACCATCATTGTCTTCGTCACAGCTTGATGAATTGCCAAGGTTAAAAATCATTTCATCCACCGCGATATCCAGACCGCCTTCAGTATTTCTTTCTGTACATGCTGTACGGGATGTGTCCAGTCCTCGGGTCGAACTTCGGCGAAGTAAAAGTAACGAAACAATGACAATGAAAGGAAATCCGACACAGACAGTGGTTAACAAGCGACTGAAACAATGCCTGCCCATACGAGAAGAATTCTGTCACTTGTGTGGTGTATTTTGCAGCCACATGTTGGTGACGGGTGTTTTATAGTAAAATATCGAGAGCTGTGAGATATTGTTTGTAGTTTTTGAAATGTATGCATGTTTGACGCATTTGCATTGAGTGTTTTCACGGACTTTTAAACAATTTGGTATGAGCTTCTCCCCTGCAAAATAAGACCACGGAAAGGCTAAAAACAGTAAAATTCCACAGGCGACACGCCGCGAATACTTTTTAATTTACATTTATTTTATCAAAGTAGATAATAGAAAATAAAATACAGTAATGCAAAACGAAATTAAATAAATCACTCTGACAAATACAAGATTGTTACTTGGAACTTCAGTTATACACAGCACAAAATGAAGTTCTTTTGACAGTACTAATTTCTGAATAGGAACTGTAGGCTAGTCATACACAAAATAAAATAAGTCACTTTGTTAATACTAGATTGTGGTTAGAAACCTTAGTCACACAAAATAAGATAAAACAAACAATAATCAAGGATTTATTAATGTAAAAGCTTCACTAGGGAACTCATCTTCTCTTCAATTTTCTCTGCTTCAGAACGGGCGTCGTTCAATATCTTTTTTCTTTTTCGAATTCCTGGAGATCTTTCGTGGCTTTTCTATCGACTGCCACCTTAGCCGTCGCTTCGCACCTGTTTTGCTTCCTTGAATACGGCGTAGGAGTTTCGTGCAGTATGAACTCTTGCTCACGGTTATCTTCTCTACTCCACCAGCTGCTATCACAGCGTCCTGAACAGTATGCATGCCAAACAGACTGGCTTCTTTGTGATTGACGAGCATGCACTCCTTTTTCAGGGAGAAACCTGTGTCTAGAGCTGCAGTGATGTGATACAAAATCAGTATCATTTTAACGAAGCTTGTGAGATCATTTTTGTCAGGAACTGAGGAAGGTGCTGAAGCCACTAATTCAGACCACAGCACGTCGAGCCGTGGCTCTTTTCAGTCGAACTGCTTCAAACGCAAAGTGACGGAGGGCAATCTCAGAAGTGCGGAGTAGCAGCTCTTGATGCGGTCAGCCATTGCGCCAGAAAGCTAATTCTTCTGATTACAAAGAATTTCCAGGGCAATGACGATCCTAACTTCTTCCAACTTAGTCACAGCAACCCCTATAGGGTCTAGGCAGGAAATAGCACGGGTCATCTTGAGAGCAAGAGGTGACCTCTCTTTGATTTTTTCTGCCATAGGATACGAATGTACAATTTTCGGCAGTTGGTGCGAAATTGCAGCACATCCGCGAGTGGAATATTCTGAGATCTTGAGCTGTTAGCTTCTTTAAGGGCTGCTCTTGTCGAGAAACCCAGGTCTCCTCTGTGAATAACAATGCGGACTGATTCCTGTATGTCACTGTCCGAAACGAGCGCGGCACGCGTAGCCCCGCGCGGAGAGGGTTCGGCCGCGGTCGGCCAGGCAAAGCATGCATTCGACGATGGCTGGGTTCTCATCCCGCTTAGCGCTCTATCGGTAGCGCAAATTGCGGGTGGTAGCGCGGTCAGCAGGCGAAATAGAAGACTGAGCGGGAGGACTCTACCGAGCGTTCGGGGACTAAGAAGTCAGGCATTATGAGACTTTTCAAGATTTCCCGTATCAAGTGCGAATTTACCGTATAATTCCCGTATTGTTCCCGGGTCACTAAAATTCCCGTATAATTCCCGTATTTCCCGTATCGCTCGACACCCTGCAATGAAATGGTACAAAAACATAGCAAACTCGCTTCTAAGTGCCATTTTGAAAACAAAAACATTGAAAATCTTTATCTCCTGATGATCAGTATCAGTCTATAGTAGTCCATGGAGGAACCATGCTTGGAATGAGCCTATCAAGTTGATCTTGGGGTAAGAGGTCCCACTCCTCTGGCAGCGTCAGCATACAATTGAATCGGTCGGAGCCGAAAAGCATTACCGTATTTCCTCGCATAATCGTCGCACCCCACTTTTCAAACACTAAAATAGGTTTATAAAATTTATCGCATAATCGTCGCATAGTATATTCGTATTTGTGCGCTAGTCAGTTGCACATGCTTCCGCGACTTTAGAACCTGGCGAGACTTTGTCAGAAGAAAAATATCTCGTCTTTATGCTTGCGGGCTATGAACTGTGACGCGAGCGGCAAGCTTCGTCACTTGGCACATTCCGCGAGCGTATAATCTGGCATGATCTTCTCAGGAGAAAGTAATCTCGTCTTTATGCCTGCGGGCTATGAACTGTGACGCGAGCGGCCAGCGCAAATTTTGCCAGTTTATAGGCCTAATCTGGTGTGATCTTGTCAGGAGACAGTAATCTCGTCTTTATGCCTGCGGGCTATGAACTGTGACGCGAGTGGCAAGCTTCGTCACTTGGCACATTCCGCGAGCGTATAATCTGGCATGATCTTCTCAGGAGAAAGTAATCTCGTCTTTATGCCTGCGGGCTATGAACTGTGACGCGAGAGGGCAGCGCAAATTTTGCCAGTTTATAGGCCTAATCCATGTGATCTTGTCAGGAGAAAGTAATCTCGTCTTTATGCCTGCGGGCTATGAACTGTGACGCGAGCGGCCAGCGCACATTCTGCGAGTTTATAGGCCTAATCTGGTGTGATCTTGTCAGGAGACAGTAATCTCGTCTTTATGCCTGCGGGCTATGAACTGTGACGCGAGCGGCCAGCGCACATTCTGTGAGTTTATAGGCCTAATCTGGTGTGATCTTGTCAGGAGACAGTAATCTCGTCTTTATGCCTGCGGGCTATGAACTGTGACGCGAGCGGCCAGCGCACATTCTGCGAGTTTATAGGCCTAATCTGGCGTGATCTTGTCAGGAGACAGTAATCTCGTCTTTATGCCTGCGGGCTATGAACTGTGACGCGAGCGGCCAGCGCACATTCTGTGAGTTTATAGGCCTAATCTGGTGTGATCTTGTCAGGAGACAGTAATCTCGTCTTTATGCCTGCGGACTATGAACTGTGACGCGAGCGGCCAGCGCACATTCTGCGAGTTTATAGGCCTAATCTGGTGTGATCTTGTCAGGAGACAGTAATCTCGTCTTTATGCCTGCGGGCTATGAACTGTGACGCGAGCGGCCAGCGCACATTCTGCGAGTTTATAGGCCTAATCTGGCGTGATCTTGTCAGGAGACAGTAATCTCGTCTTTATGCCTGCGGGCTATGAACTGTGACGCGAGCGGCCAGCGCACATTCTGTGAGTTTATAGGCCTAATCTGGCGTGATCTTGTCAGGAGACAGTAATCTCGTCTTTATGCCTGCGGGCTATGAACTGTGACGCGAGCGGCCAGCACACATTCTGCGAGTTTATAGGCCTAATCTGGCGTGATCTTGTCAGGAGACAGTAATCTCGTCTTTATGCCTGCGGACTATGAACTGTGACGCGAGCGGCCAGCGCACATTCTGCGAGTTTATAGGCCTAATCTGGCGTGATCTTGTCAGGAGACAGTAATCTCGTCTTTATGCCTGCGGGCTATGAACTGTGACGCGAGCGGCCAGCGCACATTCTGTGAGTTTATAGGCCTAATCTGGTGTGATCTTGTCAGGAGACAGTAATCTCGTCTTTATGCCTGCGGACTATGAACTGTGACGTGAGCGGCCAGCGCACATTCTGCGAGTTTATAGGCCTAATCTGGCGTGATCTTGTCAGGAGACAGTAATCTCGTCTTTATGCCTGCGGGCTATGAACTGTGACGCGAGCGGCCAGCGCACATTCTGTGAGTTTATAGGCCTAATCTGGCGTGATCTTGTCAGGAGACAGTAATCTCGTCTTTATGCCTGCGGGCTATGAACTGTGACGCGAGCGGCCAGCACACATTCTGCGAGTTTATAGGCCTAATCTGGCGTGATCTTGTCAGGAGACAGTAATCTCGTCTTTATGCCTGCGGGCTATGAACTGTGACGCGAGCGGCCAGCGCACATTCTGTGAGTTTATAGGCCTAATCTGGCGTGATCTTGTCAGGAGACAGTAATCTCGTCTTTATGCCTGCGGGCTATGAACTGTGACGCGAGCGGCCAGCACACATTCTGCGAGTTTATAGGCCTAATCTGGTGTGATCTTGTCAGGAGACAGTAATCTCGTCTTTATGCCTGCGGGCTATGAACTGTGACGCGAGCGGCCAGCGCACATTCTGCGAGTTTATAGGCCTAATCTGGTGTGATCTTGTCAGGAGACAGTAATCTCGTCTTTATGCCTGCGGGCTATGAACTGTGACGCGAACGGCCAGCTTCGTCAGCACATTCCGCGAGCGTTAACCTGTCGTGACCTTGTTTGAAGAAAGAAGCCTGTCTCTGACTGCACGCTATGACTCACACTATGCGAATGACTGGTCCGTGCAGCAAATAATGATACGTTATATTCCTTGAACTTAAATATTCTTCGCATAATCGTCGCACCCTGCTTCTTTCCACGAATTTTAGGCTAAAAAAGTGCGACGATTAAGCGGGAAAATACGGTAAGTCAAAGATGGTCATTTTTTAAAGAATTAGTATTGTGAAGTATTAAAAATAAAAATAAATGCTATTGGTTTTAAGTCCCTTTTAACTACATTGACTTTTAGACACGCCGGGGTGCCGGAATTTTGCCCCGAAGGGGATCGTTAACATGCCAGTAAATCTACTGTCATGGCTCCCTCGCATTTGGGCACCCTCAAATGCCAACTGACTGAGCCAGGATACGAACCTGCAACCTTGGGCCCAGCAAGCGAGAACGTTACCGCTGAGCCACGCAGCCAGCCTATTGTGAAGTATGGACCCAAGGGCCTTGGAACGGCATAGGAAAGAATTAAGTCAGCCTTCTCTTTGAGCTACACACAAAATATTTTCTTCAGGAGGAAAAGCACGGAAGCTCACTGGCAAAGCAAAATCCATCACAAAGCAATTTGTTTTGTGGGTTTAAGCCAGAAACCACTGCTACATGTAGTGCGATCAGAGGAAAAGAGCATCAAGTCAATGACTTGCTGCCTTTCAGCACCGTATTCCATACTTACTGTTGGCCGCACTGCAAGATTCCCGCGTGTTACATTTGTACAGGCTTTAGGTGGTTTTTATGTTACAAACCCATTTTAAAATAAAATAACATGCGAAATATTCACTCTGGATGGCTTCATGCCACACTAAACTGACCACGGAGCTGAAAGGCATTAAGTCACATTTGCAAAATTGATTACAAAAATGTGTTTATTGTATTAAAATTGATATTCTGGTAATACAAATAGAAGCTGCGTATCAACATAGATTACTAATATAGTGTGTTTTATCTGTCTCCTGAAAAGTAGTGGAAACTGACTTAATGCTTTTCAGCTCCGGTGGTCCAAACTTTTGTTGAGCATTGATGTGAGCTGGGCTTGTGCTCGTCTCTCATGAGATACTTGCACGGCAAGGTCTCTACGCTGTGACCCAAACAACTGATAGGCTATGTTATTGCCACACAAATTAAGAGTATGCCATACGTTTTCATTAAGAGAAGAAAATTTTCTAAAAATATGAATCATACCCATATTGACAAGTCCACTGTTATTGTAGAGAGTGCCAAGATGTGGGCCGGACAAGGACAGAAACGTATGCAAGCGAGGCAGCAAATGCTTCATCTGAGGTCGTGTGATGGCGGAACGGATGATGATGTTTCCCAGAGAATGGCCGATGAAACTTATCTTGGCTGGATTTAAGCCACATGCTTCCACATGGTAGAGGATCTCCGCAACCAGCTTGTCCGTCATCGTGTCGAAATCAGAGAAAGTGTCACCCTGTAATGGTACATCAAAGTTATCATATCCTATGAACGAGAAAAAGCCGAAAATCAATGTTACTTTTATTAAACTGCTCTGTTATTTAGAAAAAAAACATATTCACAACATTTTCAACTATACAGATAAAAGTGCATAACAGCACGAATAAAGGACTCAACAGCAAGAACTGCTATTACAGCCTGATTTGTGGGTGGGTAGGGGCTCTGTTACACAGTTGACCTTGGATATTTTATCTTTTTATAACACTTTCTCAAACCTTTACCTTTCCTAATTATCCACATACAAGATAGGCAGCAGGGAAATGGGAGGGGCAGAACAGTGAGGTCATCTGCTCCTGCTGTCAGATCACAGTCAAGTTTGAAAAAATGAACCAGTATTGAAATATATCAATATTACATATTTAACTCTCCATTAATAACCATCATCAAGCATTATGATTCAGATACATTAATCGTATGAAAATTTGTATTCATTGTGTAAGATCTATGGATGTTTAATATTAAGACAATGAAAGGGAAGTTGCCCAGGTTGTCAACCGTGTCTTAGTTTTAAGACATACGGTATTTTGTAAAAAAAACAACTTTCTCTGTGCGGGTTTTCTACTAGAAGTGGCACGACCTTGAAGGAATAGTGCCAATGGTAATGCTGACGTGCCAGGGGATAAGACTCGAGCTTATTCTGTACGCTATTTTTATCATTTCAAATGATCTTGTCTGAGTCTACTCCTGGGGTCTGGCGAGTGCAGACCCCGCGCGGGAAGGGTAATGGAGTCTGTTGAAAGAATCCTGAGCCTTTCTAACATGCGTCATTTCAAATGAAATAAAGTCTACTCTCTCAGACTGACTGTATCTTTTTTAAACGACAGGCATTGTCGTTTGAGTGCAACAAAATGGCTGGATAACAGAAGACCTTTTCATAGACTGGTTAGCATGCCACGGTGGGTGAGTGGTCAACGTGTCGGTCTACCAAACCCAAGCTTGCAGGTTCACTCCTGGCCGTGGTGAGTGATTTTTGAAAGGCGGAAAAAATTACGACACCATGTCATACGATGTTAGCATGTCAAAGAACCCATTTGAATTCAGTAGGCCGTATTCATATTGGCAAAATTAATCTCGGGAGTTTCCGCCAACACAAAGTTCCTCATTTCTCTACTAGAAAGCGCTATAGTGTTCAAGGAGCTTAAACATCCAACCTCCTTGACTTTCATAGTGCTCCAAGGAACAACGAAATTCGACATGCTAGCTACCCTTTGGGTGTCAAATAACAAAGCTTGCATCCGGCACCCGAGGCCATACGATTTTATTATTATTATAGACTGGTTAAAATCAGTTTCGGCGGCCAGGTGCTAGTGCTTGACAGTTTTCGAGGTCATTCGACAGACAGTGTTATAGAGAAGTGTCGGAAAGAAAAGTGCAATATGGTGGTGATACCTGGTGGTATGGCGGTAATGTTGCAGCCTATCGATGTTTCTATCAACCGACCTTTCAAGGTAAATCTGAGACAACTGTACCGTAACTGGATAGGCAGCGCTGCAGAAACAACGCCAACTGGACGCCTTAAGAGAGCGTCCCTTTCACAGATGTGCGAATGGATTGTTGCCGCTTGGAAGGAAATATCTCCAGACATGATTCAGAAAAGTTTTAAGGTGACTTCAATTGCAAATGCAATGCACGGAAGTGAAGATGGCAGGCCTACAATAGATACCAAGTCTAGAGACCAAGATGTTAGTGACACTGATCAATATTTCATCAAATGTAAGAATTCAGGTAATACAATTTATTGTATTCCTTTATACATTATGTGTATTTCTAGTGTGTTCCGAGTATAAGCCCCAACCCTAGTTTTTGCATCAATATTTTAACATAAAAAGTGGGGCCTATACACGCGTAAATACGGTAAATTTCCAGTACAGAAAAGCAGTGCACGTGGTGAAAGAGCACACAAGGAAGGGGGACAGCCCTCTATTTGTGAACATCAACTTTCCTACGTGACACTGAGTAGAAACCAACGTGACCTTCGATGTGTGGGGGGAGAAACAGACTTGGTGCTACGTTTGCAACAAAAGTGGATCCTCCAGCCAATGCTGCTTGACACTGACCTACAGCTGTTTGGAGACCTTATTGTTGTGCTGTCCATCTTCCTGGCTGGATTTATTGTCCCCATAGAACTATTGACCAATAGAAAGATGTAATGCGGCACTGTGGTTGATAGAGAAATGTATGAGTTGAACCATTAGAGGTTGCCAGTTGTGAGTATGAACCAAACACATTAGAATTACAAGAATGCTAAGAAGTTATGACAGGAAGAGGTGTTAATTTAAATCTTGAAATAACTTAGTAAAGTACTTTATCCTCCAACATCCTTCCAGAGGGTGAAGTAAGGCCCCTATTGCTTGCAGCCCGAGATGCTCACCAGTTTATCCATTTTAAATCCTGGCACCCAATATTTTAAGATTAAACTGACCATTATTAGAAGGTGTTCGCATTTGCGAAGGCTACTCATCATCATCTTGCATAGTTTCCAGCCACTGGCCGGGTCCTCTCCATCGTCTTCTGTCCTCCCACCATCTCTCCGTCACCACCTTGGTCCAGTCTTCTCCTTTCTTTCGCACGCAGTCCTCCACACCCTTCAGCCACTTATCTCTTGGCCTTTCTCCCTCTATTTTCATCTCGTGTATCTTCCTGGGTATCCCCCACCCATCCATTCACTAACATGCCCATATTCCTCTACCCTATCCCGTAATGCTCCCTCCTTGACTAATTCTCTGATTTTCTCATTTCTTAACCCTTGTCACTTCAATACTGTTTCCCAAGAATTTCATCTCACTAGCCTGTATTCTGTTTTGCTCCCTTCCTTTCATAACCCAGGTCTCTGAGGCAAACGTCAGGATTGGAACATAGTACGTCCTATATATAACCCTCTTGCTGTTATGAGGGACATCCTTACTCCATACCAGGCTCCTAACACTTTTCCTGAATAATTCTGCTTGCCTCCCCCGCTCATTTATTTCTCTGTCGTTTCTTCCATTTTCTTGTATCACGCTTCCCAGATACTTGAAACTCTCTACTTTCCTCAATTCTTCCCCACCAATTGTTATTCCCGTTGTGACTCTGTGATCATCCACTTGCTTTTGCTTATGCTAAACTTCATCCCATATCCATGTAATATTTCTTCCCATACATCCAACTGCTGCTGTACTTCCTCCACCTTGATTCCCCAGATCATCAAATCATCTGCCAACGCCATTACTTTCATCCTTCTTTCACCAATCACTTCCGCCACTCTGGTCATTCTTTCGTCCATCACTACAATGAAGAGTGGCGGTGAAAGTGCTCTTCCTTGCCTCAAGCCATTCTTCTGTTCCAGCCAATCTGATCTCTCTCCTCCTACTTTCACACAGCTTATACTTCCATTGTACATATGTTGAAATTTAATTATGTTTACAACTGACTATAACCTCTACTGTAAATCTAAGTTGGCAAAAATGTGATCAAAAATGTATTTTACTTTTATAAGTTGGCAATTGTTTTAAACCAGAAGAAGATGTACAGCTAATGGTGAAATGTATGTGTAAGATATTGTCTGTGAAATCTGAAGCCATCAGCCATCAAAATTGTATCTATATCGAGTGTAGGGAAGTTTTTTATAATTCACAAACATGCATTATGTAATAGAGTCAAAAGGTATGATATTGTCGACTTATCTAATATGTATTTTTCAACTTGTATTTGAATGAGGTTATATGTTGTATGGAAGCACACCTTAAGTTTACAAAGTGTTCATAATAATAGAAAGAGTTTGTAACTGAGAGTGTAAACCATTATTGTATTATTTCTTTGTTTGCTAGGCACCTTTTGATGATACTTGCTCTTTAATTTGATAAATAAATGGACGTCAATACATATTGAAAACTACTTGATCATTCATCCCTGCTCGGAGCCCAAGAATCACAACAAGTTATCGGCCCAGGTACCGCTCATACGTCAGACACGCCGAGCATTGCGGGAAACAATTTGGACGTCGAGAAAAAGTCAGCCGAGTCAGTCATCGTCGTCCAAGTCAAAAGTCAGTCCAGTCAGCCGAGAAAGTCCACGTCAGTCATCACAGACAAAGTCAGCCGCATCGAAGAGGACGTCTACCACATCGTTAGCCCGAGAAACGTCAGCTAAGTCAATCTAACCTCAAAATGTCGGTCAAGTAGCCTATACATGAGTCAGAGTAAATTGATAAAACTATTTGAAAATAGATAGTAAAATCTTGTGACATCAAACTTTAGTAAATTTGTCATATTTTTGAAACTTAATTTTGCTTTTTAAGTCAAGTCATGGATACAGTAAAGGTTCATTTAGAAACTTGGACAGAAGATTTGCATGGAAATGTCAATTATGATTCTTGGCGTTTCTTACCTATGAGAACAAAAGAATGTTTTGATATTGTGCTTTGGTCTTACCATAAATATCAATAAGACTCAAGTCTTGGCACAACCTGTTTAATTTGATAAATAAAAGGACGTCATACATATTGAAAACGACTTGATCATTCATCCCTGCTCGGAGCCTAAGAATCACAACATCTCCCTTATCCTCCATATAGTCTGCTTTCCTACTCCTCTCATCTCCAAAGCCCTCCATACCTTACTTGTACGTACACTATGTCCAGGAAGGCCATCAGTAGGTCTATTCCATATTCATAATGTTTTTCCTGTAACTGTCTTACAGCGAAAATTAGATCTACTGTGGACCTTCCTGCTCTGAAGCCATGTTGTTCTTCTTTCATCCTTCCTTCTATTTTTGCCCGAATTATCTTTTTCAAAACTTTCTCAACGAACTTCGCACAATGGCTCATCAATGTAATCCCCCGATAATTCTTGCACTCCTTTCTGCTATCTTTCTTGAAGATTGGGACAATTATTCCCTTCTTCCAGTGCACATTTCCTCTCTTTCCATACAACCCTCATTACTCGATATAGCCATTGTATCCCCACCTCTCCCGCCACACTCTCAATAATTTCCAAGATTTTTTTTTATTTTCGCTTTTGAAAATTAAAGGGGGGTACTATAGGCAAGGGGGGTCTTATAGCTTATAGCAGTTTGAATCCAGTTATACGTTAGGTTTGTTTTGTGAATTAGTTCAGTTAAAGCAGAAGAGTGTTTTGAGATTGGGCTCTCAATCACCTACAATTTTTCTATTTTGGATTCAATCCCAGTTGGTATTCCTTAGGTTATTCAACCTAAGTATTTACCATTTACTTTCCGTTCTTTCAAACATCTTGGGCTTGAGCCCCCAAGTGTTTGGAAGTGGATTACAAATGTATATTCTGGTATCTTTGGCTGAGCCCCCGAGTGCTAGATTGTAATGGTTTCACATTGCAAATTGATTGTATATACCAGTTGATGCTGTGTTCATTAATGTTGTTTGGAACTTTGCTCTTCCTTGTTGAAAAATATGTTAAAATTGTTGATCAAGTACTGAATTCAGTTTCATATGTACAGTATATTGGGCTAGTCCCTGGTGTTGGATTTATAATTATGCATGATCGCATTTGTTAATAAATTTAATGCAAGTAAGCAACTTGTTCTGCTCTTTAAACTTTCTAACCTTACTGTTTATATACATTCTCGCAAATTGACGAATTCTTATTTTTTTTTTATAATAACAACTGAAATTCATTCTCTTTTATGACAAAACTATTTTTCTAGTTACGATATATTAGTTTGTTATTCAGACGATATGACCGCCATTTTGTCTACCGCGTACGCGATTGGGCAGGATATCAAATTGTGTAGCCAATAGGCTTCACCTGATATCCAATAGAAGATGCCACACTATTGGCCGAGTAGAAGCGCCAACTGGCAATGAAAGTTATGGTTTCATATCTTGCCTGCATTCTTCTGTTTAGTATGATTTATATTGTGATTCAATTGTGTTTACGACAGTCTCCTTAGTTTTATTTTGTTGCAAGAACCGTCGGCGTTTGTGTGACACGTTATTGGTATATTAAAGTGAAATATGTGAATAATACACACTTGGTTGTGATTACAAATGTTAGTGAGATGTGATCACTCATTCCCTAATTGATGCATTCTCCCTCCCTGTGTTCAAATGAAAATAATGTTTGCATTTCCATGTCTGATACTTTGTCCATTCCATTCTATTTCTTTGATACTAAGATTTTTGCTTAGCAAGGGATAGTAGTGAAAGTCATTGGGGGGTAGCCGGGAATAGTGGTGGATAAGTGAGGTTATGGCAGTCTCATAAAGTTGTAATAAACTTTGTTTATTTTGATTAAATATATCGTACTATGTAGCATCAAAATAAAATGGCTCATTTTTACTCTCTCTTTCCCAAACTAATGGATTTTTGCGAAGTTTGCGTCTATAGTACCCCCCCCCTCAATTTCGGAACCAAAAATTAAAAAAAAAAAGGGGGGGTCTTATAGCCGAGTAAATACGGTATCTCAAAGTATAGTGCCTGTAGGAGATCTGGCAACATTGTGGATGATAGTAAATTTAAAATAAGTGCGAGGAACTATGACGTGGGGAGTGCTACATCCCACCAGATCACAGAAGTGGGGATGCGCGTGACGATGAAGCCAATAAGAATGTTGAATTATGTTATCGCTGAAGACCAACATGAAGTAAGAAAATGAAGAGATTTCTTCAGTGTTTTGTAGCTCTTGAGTCAGTCAACAGGGATATGCCCAATGAATTGGGCGGGGTACAAGTTATACATATGTAAACACACTTCTGGAGAAGATTACATGTATTAGTTAATTCATCATCATCATCATCCTGAACTAACTCCAGTTGACCGGGTGTGCTGTATTAGTTAATTAGAATATCACACTTAAATGGGCAATTTGGGATTACGGGTTTCGACCCTCACTGTGTTCACTACTGTGGTTCAATTGCACGGTGTTAGATGATTGTAGTATAATGTTTGATTCGCAGTTTGAATCCAGTTATGCGTTAGGTTTGTTTTGTGTTGCAAGGTTTTGTGAATTACGCGAGTAATGGTGTGTACGCGCGTATATATAATTTACAACATCACCCTGTGTGGTTGGACAGGAAACGATGGAGAGGCTTATGTTCCAAGCAGACCCGACCAGCGGTTGGAAACTGCTCAAGATGATGATGATGATGACCCTGTAATAATAATAAATCAATTAGATGGTATGGACATGTAAAACGAATGGAGGAGAAGAGGATACCCAGGAGAGTACACGAGACGAAGTGGGAAGGAAAGAGACCGAGAGGAAGACCGAGAGACAGGTGGCTGAAGGGGGTGGAGGAAAGCATGAAGAAGAGAGGAGAAGACTGGACAAGGGTGGAGGCTGAGAGATGGTGGGAAGACAGAAGACGTTGGAGAGGCTTGTGTTCCAAACAGACCCGGCCAGTGGCTGGAAACTGTGCAAGATGATGATGAGCATGCACTAGAAAAAACTAATTATAATGTACACTTAACTTAGTATTGTTCTCCTGGCACTATGTGCAATGGGAATCATTTCTAAACAATTTACACGGCAAAGTCAAATTGCAAGCTATCACTAAGCAAAAAACCTTAGAAGCCAAAATTGAAAAATTAGTAAAAAGAAACGAACAAAACGCCACGAAAAAAAAAAAAAACCAACCCAAATAGCGCCACATTCAATGATAGGTTACACAACAGGACGGAAGTACGTTTCACCAAGACTGAAAAAGGATTTCAATTTAATTGCGAAGATAATCACAACAAACTCAACAAAAAACAACTCATAACGGACATAGAAATTGTGTGCAGCTAATTACCAGAGCAAGAACGAGAGATAGTTAAGAATCTCATAACTAACAAGCAAGGAAGATCGTAAAACAAGGAAACAGTAGCAGTATTAGAAAACAATAAAACTCAAACAGCGTTAGTGAAATCGTTAAAGGAAAAAATAGATAAAGAGGAGGTAATTGTAACAATTGAAATAAATTAGATCCCAGTGGATTATAATTTGTATAAGCATTTGAATGAAAATCCACAGCCTGCTTCCAGTCTCCGACCGGGTCAGGAATGGAATGAATGAAGCCCCCATCTAGCGGCGAGGAAATGAACTGTGCCGGCTGCCGAGGCCTGACGCACTCCTCTGGGGCAATGATTAAATGAATGGCAGATGGAATGAAATGATAGTGGAGAGTGTTGCTGGAATGAAATTGTGACAGGGAAAACCGGAGTACCCGGAGAAAAACCTGTCTGCCTCCGTTTTGTCCAGCACAGATCTCACATGGAGTGACCGGGATTTGAACCACGGACCCAGCGGTGAGAGGCCGGCGTGCTGCCGCCTAAGCCACGGAGGCTCTTGTATAAGCATTTACTGTACCAAATTTCACTGTGCTCAGATGGTTATAACACCAGAAATGTCCATTCAAATATTTAGATTTCGCGTCGCCGCCATGTAGGATTTGTGTCCCATAGCCTCTATCGACACACAAAATACCAGTTTGATTGCTGTCATAGGTTGGTTGGTTCCTTAGTGTAGGTCATGTAGCTCCGTGTACTTTATTCTTATTGGTTTAGTTTAGTTTGTACTAGCTGAATATTCAGAGTATGTTTGAACTAAATACTGTAGCTTCCTTTAACTAAACATCAATAAAATTATTTTGTTATGAACAGACAGGCGGCAATATAACAACAAATCATTTCTTTTTCTTACTAATTTTATCACGAACTTGTGAATCAATTTGTAATTCTTAATTGATAATTTATTTATTTATTTATTTATTGCCACTAGCTTCCTCAGATTTTTGTATATTTTATTACCATCTACAGTCACCTTATTTGTAATGTACTTTATACCAAATTAAAATTTAAAAAAGATTCAAACGCTAAAATATACGAAACAGACCTGAAGGGCACCTGTATACCGCCAGACATCATTTCGCAAAGCATCCTGCAGGTGGCGCTGTAGTACAATACAAATCTACTTAATATACAGTAAATATACCGTACTACATTCCAACAGATCAAGCAGACTGAGTTACGTTCTCTGGCGGGTCAGATCAAGCGAACGCGCCAACACAGCACAAACCTTCCTGCGGATCTCGTCTGCCATCAACAGCCACCAAAATCATTATAAATATCAATCGATACAAACTAAACCCATTTGTTTACATTACGGAGAGTTACATTTGGCAAATGCTTAGTGTAAGTGTGCGTGATTATGAAAAGGGACCACATGTCGAGTATTGAGGTAAAGGTACTGTCGTGTTCCATAATATGTAACTAATATCATGTAATTGTATTGAATGCCTCTGAAAGAAATTAAGGCCTTACATTCAGCACGTAATGTTACAACATAAGATATCATAACTTTTCAGTAGAGCTGTTTAAACTAAACTATTTACATGTTCATGTTCTCTGGTATCTGATTTAATATGATGTAGATTTCTTAGCCTATTTTCATTTATGAAAATGATGATGATGATAATTGTTGATTTAAGGGGCCTAACATTCATTTATGAAAAAAATAGGCTTAAGAGATCATCACCTTTTGTCTGTGTGTGGTCCCCCCCCCTAATAAAATCTAAATGGCTGGAGCAATTTCAATGAAACTCAGTAAGGACATAGTACTATTTTGTCCCACCCTGACCGTGCCCTTCAAATTTTATTACGTCTCACCAATCCAACATGGCGGCTGTGCAAAATATTTCACCGGCATTCTATATCTCCGAAACTATTACTGATATCACCCTGAAATTTTGTACCGGTGATAAAGGGCACTACTAGAAGTTCACCTATGTGACTTTCAAATCCTGTTAAGTACAAAATGAACATGGCGGCGAACTGAAGTTGTAACATTTAAATAGACTTTTCTCGCGATTTAACAATCCGAGCGCAGTGAAACATGGTACAGCAAATGTACACATTGTAATGCACTGGCATCTATCATCATCATCATCATCATCATTTCCCCTTATCCAGCTCCTGCCGGGTCGGGGTATTTATGGCACTTCTCCACTTTCCTCTTTCCTTCCACCATTCTTCTTCCACGATCTTGTCCCAGTCAAGATTTCTTTTTCTCACACTGTTCTTCACTGAATCAATCCACCTTGTTCTAGGTCTTCCTCTTGCTCTCTTACCCTTGCACTTCGCCTCCAGCATCTGTCTTGGTATTCTATTTTCCTCCATCCTCTTTACATGTCCAAACCACCTTAGTTTATTCTTCTCAATTCTCTTATTTAGTTTTCCCATCCCAACTTCCTTCCTAACATCTTCATTCCTCACTCTGTCTTTCCTTGTCTTTCCTATCATACTTCTTAGGAATTTCATTTCACTGGCTTGGATTCTACTCTCTTGCCTGCTTGTCAGGGTCCAAGTCTCAGCTGCATAAGTTAATATGGGAACATAGTACATTTTATACATTACCTCCTTGCTTTTCCTTGGTACTTCCTTATCCCAAACAAGTTTTCTTACACTTTGATAGAATGCATTGCTCTGCTGTACCCTCCTGCCAATCTCCATGTCCAACCTACCAGTTTGCATCAATTCACTTCCTAGGTATTTGAACGTGTCCACAATTTCCAAACTCTGACTTCCAATTTTCACAGTGCCCTTTCCTTGTCTTTCCCCTCTTATCACCATGGTCTTGCTTTTCTCTATACTGATTTTCAGGCCGTACTTCTGAATATTTTCGTTCAGTGCATTTAGTTGTTTTTGCACTTCTTCGGTGTTCCTTCCCCAGACCACAATATCATCTGCAAATAACAGTAACTTCATTTCTTTATGTCCATATGCTTCCTTTGTTTCCTTTACAATTTCATCCATCACCATTATGAACAAGAGAGGTGACAGCACACTCCCCTGTCTTAGTCCAGTCTTGTTCCTAAACCAATTTGTCTTTCCAACTGGGGTCATTACCCTGCTAACACAGTTGTTGTACATTGCTTGCACCATTTCCAACATTTCTCTTCCCAGTCTCTTCTTAACCATGGTTTCCCATACCTTCTCTCTGGGGACACTATCATATGCCTTTTCTAGATCTATGAAAGTCATGATCAAATCCTCTCCATATTCCCAGTTCTTTTCCATCACCTGCCTCAAGCTAAAGATTGGGTCCACTGTGGATCTTCCACTCCTGAAGCCATACTGTTCCTCTTGCAACTCTCCTTCCACCTTTCTTCTCATTCTTCTTTCTAATATCCTTTCCAGTATTTTTACTATCTGTGATAAGAGGGTGATCCCTCTATAGTTATCACACACCTTCTTGTCCCCCTTCTTAAACACTGGTATTATTAGCCCTTTCTCCCAGTCTTCTGGTACACATTTCCGTTTCCACACACACTTTAGCAGTCGATACAACCATTGCATACCAACAGGTCCAGCAGCCTTTATCATTTCGACACTGATTTCATCCACCCCTGTTGCTTTTCCCATCTTCATTTTCTGTACTGCTAATTCCACCTCCAGCATTGTTATATCATCTTCTGTTATAGAGTCGTCAGGTTGTGTCACTTCCATCTCACCAGTACAATTGCTCACATTTAATAACTTATCGAAATACTCCTTCCATCGTCCCTTTATCTCTTCTGGGTGTTTTAACAACTCTCCATCTTCCTTTCTCACCAGCTTTGTGGTAACTCTTTCTTTCCTCTTACTTCTTAGAAGCCCATACAGCATCCTTTTACTGCCACTTACATCTGTTTCCATTCTTCGTGTAAATTCTTCCCAACTTTTCTTCTCCTACCACTTTCTTACACCTCCGTTTGCTGTCGTGATACTTCCTTTTGCTTTCTTCTGTTTGATCTCGGTTCCATTCTTTCCATGCAGACTTCTTTTCTTTCACTGCTTTCCTCACTTCCTCATTCCACCACGGTGTCTCCTTCTCTTTCACTCTTGTTGACGTCCTACCACAAGCACTCTCTGCTGCACCAACAAATGCCTTTTTAAAGTGGGACCATTCCTCTTCTATGTTTTCCACTTCAGTAACTGGGATTTGTTGCTTCAATCTCTCCTGAAAATCTTCCTGTACAGTTTTGTCTTTCAATTTCCATTCTTTTATTTTACTTTCTCTGATCTCCTTTAGGTTTTCCAATTTTTCCCATCTAAATGTTGCCACCACAGCTCTATGGTCCCCATCAAATGCTTCTCCTGGTAAAGCTGTCACATCTATCAGCTTTCTGCGATTAGTCCTTTCCACCAGGAAGTAGTCAATTGCTGATTTTGTTCTTCTATCGCCCCAACCATATCTCGTAATTTTCCTGCTGTTTTTCTTCCGAAACCATGAATTACCCACTATCAGTCCATTCCTTTCACAAAAGTTTACAAGTTCCTCTCCTTCCCGGTTCTTTTTCCCATATCCATATGGTCCAGTGACTTCTTCCTTTCCTTGTCTCTCGTTTCCGACTTGTGCATTCATATCTCCCATGATCACCACTTCTACATCTGAAATTACTCTTTCTACATCCTCCAGGAATACTTCAATATCTTCTTCTCTGTTTCCAGTCTGTAGTGCATACACTTGTATGAAGTCCATCACGTCATTTTTCATCTTCATTCTAATTTTCTTTATTCTGTCACTCACACACTCGACCACTTCCACATACTCCTCCAGTTGTTTCGAGGTTATCAGTCCCACGCCATTTTTTGCCTCTTGGCCACCACTCCAGTATAATGTATATCCTTTCCTCAATTTCTTCCTTCCTTTACCTTTCCATTTCACTTCACTCAGCCCCATCATTCCAACCTTCTCCCTCTCCATGAAGTCTACCACCTCCTCCACCTTGCCTGTCAGGGTCATGACATTCATGATTCCCATTTTCATTTCGGTTACTGGTCGCCCATGTCTCACAGTTCCCCCAGTACCAAAAAGAACTGTGCGTCGCCTGCAGGGTACGCCCTAACCTTCTCCGAATCATTTGAAGTGCCATTTCCATTTTAGGCTATTATTACGATGGGGTCGCCACTCCCAAAGGCATTTTATGAAGCTACTGCCAGCTATTATACAGGCCGCCCCTA
The DNA here is from genome assembly GCA_946902985.2 of Meconema thalassinum. Taxonomy (NCBI): domain Eukaryota; kingdom Metazoa; phylum Arthropoda; class Insecta; order Orthoptera; family Tettigoniidae; genus Meconema; species Meconema thalassinum. The sequence goes on along the minus strand of OX336389.2, from coordinate 23,963,731 downwards.
ACCTGGGAAACAGACGCTGCCGATTGATGCTGTACTCATTCTATTCCATGAGTACTGGGTTGCCTCTTCCGCAATCTCCACCGTTCCGAAGTCCATCTTCTCCGCTGCAGATTCCGTTGAGGTCTTCGCACGTAACCCTGTGCACGGGGCCTATGTTATACCCCATAGGACTGGGTCCTCACCAGAACTTAGCCGGTACTGTAGTTCCATGGTATATTGCAGTACCGTTGCCCACCCCCGCGATGTGGACGCGCCTGGCAAGAATTATCCATGTAGCCAATTATAATTGCCTCATGGACCGGGTTGCACTGGCATCTAATTTAGTTCAATTGATTACATAACCTCAAGATGGTGGCTGTGCGAAATTTTAAAATTAAGTTTTAATTTCTTGTGTCCTAATCATACGATTAAAGTCAACGTTTGAACATTGAACCTATGCAAGAATCGTCATCTAATAGTACATAACTGTATGGCATACATATATAAGAATCCAACATGGCGACCATCCAAAATATTTAGACGGTTCTCAATATCAACTAATCTATGACAGCAATCAAACTGGAATTTTGTATGTTGATAAAGGCTATTAGTCGCCTCCGAGGTGTAGTGGTTAGCATGATTAGCTACCACCCAGGAGGTCCGCGGTTCGATTCCCGGCTCTGTCATGAAATTTGAAAAGTGGTATGAAGACTGGAACGGGGTCTACTCAGCCTCCGGTGGTCCAAATGAGTAGAGGGGGTTCGATTCCCAACTTAGTCTTCGAGAAAATGCCGGGATGGTACTTAACGTTAGGCCACGGCCGCCTCCTTTCCACTTCCTTGTCTATCCCACCCACTCTTCCCATCCCTTCATCAGGCCCCTGTTCGCTTTGCAGGCGAGGCCGCCTGGGCGATGTCCTAGTCACACTCCCCAGTTGTATCCCTGACTCAGAGTCTCAAGCTCCAGGACACTGCCAGAGGTGGTACAGGTGGGATCCCTCGCTTAGTCCTTGGGAAAAGCCAACCCTGGAGGGTAAACGATGAAGAAGATAAAGGCTATTAACATAAGTTCACCTATGGGTCTTTCAATAACCTGGCGAGTACAAATCCAACATGGCGGCGAAGCAAAATTTAAATTTTGAATTAAAAACATCATATCTTTCTTAATAAACAGAACATCAAATCCATTTACAATGGCCAATATTTTTTTATAAATTACCTAAAACTTTCGTCTGAAAGAATTTTTGATATGACCCACCCTTACCCCAAGGGGTGAGCAAAATGCTTTTGGAATTATGTGACTTCTCGTATGCTATATGTGTGGAATTTCTGGAGGTATCGTTACCAAGACAACGCCAGGTCAGGTGTTGTTGCTTATTTTAGGGGCTGCGACATCGTGGTCATATAGCCCCGTGTACCTGGGTGTACTTTGCCAGGTGAAATCAACCTCCGCCTTCCGACGTGCCGAAAGGGATTTTTTATGACTTGCGGAAGGCCACAGAAGACAACTAATTGCAACACTACTGCCTTTAAAAGTGCCCAGCTAGGATTTATTTATCATAAGATAAGATATCCGAGTCCTCTTATCTAATGCTTGCGCAGCTGTGAGTGCGAACGAATCAAGTGTGTGGAGACTGGCTTACGATGCAAAAAGTGGTCCCTTTTCTTAGTATTAAATAAACCTCATGTTTTAGCAGTGATTATTGTCAGAGGGCTTTTAAATTAACGCATTGAGTAGATGATGGTCTAAGCAATTCATAGGCATCAAAAACGAAAATTCGACATTTTACTCCCTTGAGAGGTCTTTTATAATTATTTCGTGGACTGTTGACCGAGAAGTGGTCCCTTATGCACGCACACATACTGTATGTGGATTACAATGCACCCAAGAACGAGCTAATATGGGAGTCAACTTTCGAAATGCGAGCCTTTCACATTAACTGATTGTTTTGTTGTTTATGTTGGAGATAACATTTTGAAACTTCACATATACACAAACAACATATCTGGCTAACACATGTTCAAATTTGGTTACTGTAGTACAACTGAGTTGAGAGTTGTGAATCTCTTAAGTCGATGTTTCCCTCGAAACCCGCCAAATAAACTTTACTTTTTACACTATACCTGCCATGGAAAATATTAAAGTATGTTTCTAAAAGATAACTTTAACAACATTCAATGCAGAAATAAACAAGGAAAATGGTGATGTTAATTGTTTTTCTGTAGGCCTTTTGGTTATTTTGCTATTGAACTACAAACTCAGGTACACATAATTTCTGCGCCGACATTAGGGGAGAAGTGATTTCAGTACATCAGACAACAGGATTCAAGAAATTATGAAACTCTCTCAACTCCATCCCACCAAGGAGCTTAACAATGAAACCATATGAATTAAGAAAGAAATGCTGAAAATTCCAAGTGACGAGCAAATGTCTGTTATACAGATGGGAGCAGGGGCTGCTACCTGGTTGCGCTCCGACATTAGGAACTCCAAATTAGCGCCGGGTAGTCCCAGCTCAAGGTAAGTTTTCACCAGTCGTAGATCAGCCGAGTTTCCATCGAGTCCATGCACGCAAACAATCAGGTGAAGCCCCTCAGGTGAGAAGATGCGGTACTCGTCGCTTATGTGAAAATATGGCAGAGTTGAGGCTAGAGTAGGGAAGTCGCTGGAAAACAAGAAACACTGTTACAAGGTTTGTACAAATTACAACTACATCAAATATGAATTTAAATTCACTTGATAATAGAAAGTGAGAGGCATCCTTGCTGTCGAAAAGACATCACTTCTGACTCATATTATTGTGAAGACTAATTACAGCTGTCGCAGTCTAAAAGAACTCTAGTAAAGACATCACTACTGGCTCATGTTATTGTGAAGATTTTGAGAACCAAGGAGCACTAATTTGCTCCTCAACACACACTGGAAACTTCACATTAGGTGCATTATGATAAGGGCACCCTTATGACAAGTAGTCAACACCAATGGTGACTTCTTAGGGATAAACTTAAAATACACTGCCAGAAAAAAAAAAAATAGGTCACCATTTTAGACGTTACCAATTCACTCAAGATTTACTGTGGCAACAGTGCATATGGAGTACATGAAATGAATAAACATACAGATCAATGGGTCAAGGGGTTCAGAGATACTAGGTATCGACCCAGGCTGAAACACCCATATTAGTACGAGGTGTAGCCTCCACTGGCGGCAATGCAGGCACTGACTCTTGCATCCAGTCGATCATACAGATGGCGAATACTGTCTTGGAATACGTTATTCCAGGCCTGCTCGACCTGTTCACACAGTTCTGTACGAGTTGTGGGTGGAAGAGTCGCACGAGTCACTTGTCGGCCCATCATGACCCTCACGTGCACGATTGGCGACAAGTCCGGCGATCGTGCTGACCAGGGAAGTTGCTGCACATTGAGTTGAATGGGCAGTGTGTGGGCGAGCATTATCCTGTTGCAACAACACATCCCCTTCCTGGTGCCAGAATGGCAAAAGAACGGGTCTAACAACATTCTGCACGTACCGAGCGCTGGTTAGCGTTCCCTCCACAAACACCAAAGGTGAACGAGAGTTGTACCTTATCGCACCCCAGACCATAAGGCCTGGGGTGGGGCCGGTGTGTCCTGGACGAATGCACTCTACGAGACAGCACTGACCGGGTCTACGTCGAACGCGCCAACGACCATCACTTGCGTGCAGACAGATACTGCTTTCATCGCTGAAGACCACGGCGCGCCATTCCATCTTCCAAGTGATCCTCTGACGGCTCCAGTCAAGCCCTGCACGTCGATGCTGTGGCGTGAGTGGAAGATGGGCTAGAGGTGTGCGTGCCCGTAGTCCCACTGCTAGTAACCGGTTTGCAACAGTTCGTGCCGACATTTCTGGGCTCACAAAACCTCGTATCTATGCTGTATGATCTGCCACTGCTGCCCTCACAATACGACGTTCCTGGCTGACTTCTGTGCAGCGTGGACGTCCAGAACCTCGTCTACGGGTGTGAGAATGTTCACGTGACCACTGATACCAGCATCGTTGCACAACGGACACAGCACGTCCAACTTGTGTGGCAATTCTTCGAAAGGACCATCCCGCCACTCAGAAGACCACAATTTGACCCCTTTCAAACTCGCTCAGTTGGCTGTAGGAAGCACGAGTGCGTCTCCGTGGCATTGTGCCTGCTTGCTTCACACATTTGCACCACAATGAGCTGTATGGCTGTGAGCTTTCCCAATTAAATGGTAGACACAGATGGCGCTCTGGTAACTATGCCACTAAGCTATCTCTTGGCGGACGACGTTGAAACCCTTATCAGTACATCTACTATCCCCCAGGTGGCATCTGCCGTCATCGGATCAAAATCAACGTCGTCTTTTCAGGTGACCTTTTTTTCTTTCTTTTTCCGGCAGTGTAAGTGTACATGTTTCATGAGAAATATTACACAATAAAAACCATTTCTGCTAGACAGAATACTTGTTTCTTACCTATTCCTTAAGAATAAGAATAATGTTATTGGTTTTACGTCCCTTTTAACTACACTGGCTTTTAGAGACGCCGGGGTGCCAGAATTTTGCCCCGAAGGGGATCTTTAACGTGCCAGTAAATGTACTGACACGGCTCCCTCGCATTTGCGCACCCTCAAATGCCAGCTGACTGCGCCAGGTTTTGAACCTGCAACCTTGGGCTCAGCAAGCGAGAACGTTACCCCTGAGCCTATTCCTTAAGACTCTACCATGTTTGAGTCTCCTGTTTTTAGACTGGATTGGTGCAGCCTCCCTGCCCTGAACTACACACTCCAATCTGAGGCAATCTCTTCAACATATTCTAACCTTGGTCTACTCCTTCAGTTCTTGTCCTCGACCCTTCCTTCCATAACTGAGTTTGTTATTTCTGGGTGGGGGTGAAGCTGATTCCTGCTCGTGGTGCCCCTGCATAGGTAGTCGGAATTGAATTTCCGTTACTGAACTGAACATCAGCATTCCAGAAGCATCATTAAAGTTCTATCTGAAATGATTCATTCTAGTAGGGAAAGGCTCTTATCAGAGCCCAATTTAACAATTATTTCTTTTAACATTGAAGGACTGTCTTCTTGTAAAGAATATCTTTTACGTGAATTATGCCTAAAACATAATTGTGATGTTTTATGTATACAAGAAACTCATAGGGATGTTAATCAACGACGTCCTAAAATCCCTGGAATGAGATTGGCAGTCGAACGTCCTCATGGCCAATATGGAAGTGCCATCTTCACTAAACCAGATATCAGGATTCTTGCAACCTCCATCACAGCTGACAATGACATAGAAATTATTGCGATAGAATTGAGTAACTCAATCATTTTTTCCATTTATAAACCCCCAAAGGTAAGCTTTTCATTCAGACAACCTGATAATCTGAATTTGGAGAAAGTGTCCATCTTCGTGGGTGATTTCAACAGCCACAGCATTATATGGGGTTATCCACATGATGATGAGAATGGAGAAGCTGTTATGCATTGGGCGGAATCACACCAACTGTCCCTCATTCATGATAACAAACTTCCTTCATCCTTCAACAGTAGAAGGTGGAAACTTGGATATAATCCAGACCTTATTTTTGTGAGTGATCAGATTGCCCATCAGTGTATTAAATCTGTTTGCCTTCCTATTCCTAACTCACAACATCGTCCAATAATGTGCCAGATAGTAGCAGCCGTCAGGCCACAGAGTGTTTACTTTAAGAGAAGATACAATTTCAAAAAGGCAAACTGGGAATGTTTTACTTCCTCTTTAGATACAAAGATGAGTACAATCAGTCCCATACCAGAGGCATATGATCAATTTATTGATGCCATTAGATCGTGTTCTAAAGAAGCCATTCCAAGAGGATGCAGAACTAATTACATACAAGGTCTTTCCCAGGAAACATCTGCCTTACTGACAAACTACTTCAATTTGTATGAAAGGGATCCTTTTAGTGCTGAAACTATTGCAAGCGGACAACAACTTATCTCTGCTATTTCAGAGTCTAAACGAGAACAGTGGTTAAAATTGATGGAAGAAGTTAACATGGATAGGAGTAGCCATAAGGCCTGGAGGCTACTCAGGCATCTCAGTAATGATCCTAATAAATCATCTTCTCTTTATAACGTATCTGCAAACCAAATTGCTCACCAACTCGTCCAAAATGGCAAGTCTATAAACTCCAGTTCTAGAACAAAAGTGGATACTAGGCCAAAATTCAGACCAGAGACCAGTATACTTTCTAATCCCTTTACCTTGGCAGAACTAAATGACGCTATAAATATCAGCAAAAATGGAAAGGCTCCTGGTGTAGATGAAATCTGTATTCGACAAATCAAGAACTTTGGACCTGTTACTAGAGAATGGGTACTCAATCTATTTAACAATTGCATTCGAACCTGCAGAATACCCAAAATCTGGAGGAAATCTAGAGTTATAGCATTCCTCAAACCAGGAAAAGATCCCCATGATCCTAAAAATTACAGACCAATATCCTTGCTCTGTCATTTATTCAAGATCTTAGAACGAATGGTTCTGGTAAGGCTTGCAAAAATAGTTGAACCACTTTTGATCCCCGAGCAAGCTGGTTTTAGAAGAGGGAAGAATTGTACATCACAAATACTCCATTTGACCCAATATATTGAAGATGGTTTTGAAAATCGAAAAATAACTGGGGCAGTCTTCATCGACCTAACTGCGGCCTATGACACAGTTAACCACCAAATTCTGTTGAGTAAACTTCATAAGATGACCAAGGACAACAAGCTGACTGAATTTCTTCGATGTCTTCTTGAAAATCGAAGATTCTTTGTAGATTTCCAAGGGCGACATAGTCGTTGGAAGAATCTCCGGAATGGCCTACCTCAAGGTAGTGTTTTGTCTCCAATATTATTTAATATTTACACGAATGATCAACCCTTGCCAGAAGGAACTAAAAGCTTCATCTATGCAGATGATCGAGCTATTCTCACCCAGGGTGATCAGTTTGAGAGTGTTGAACGGAGATTAATGGCAGCCTTAGATGAACTGAGTCCATACTACAGAGAAAACCATCTAAAGCCAAACACCTCAAAGACGCAAGTTTGCGCTTTTCACTTAAAGAATATGCAGGCAAGAAGAAAACTGAAGATTTTCTGGGAGGGTGCTCTTTTGGTTCATTGCTCTACACCTAAATATCTAGGGGTAACTCTGGATCGTGCACTCAAGTATGAACAACATTGTGTTAACACGAAGCACAAAGTATCTACGCGAAATTCCATTCTTCGCAAGTTATGTGGTACCAACTGGGGAATGCAAGCTCAAACAATGAGAACTACTGCTTTAGCACTGAGCTACTCTGCAGCAGAATATGCATGCCCTGTTTGGTATAGATCATGTCATGCCAAACAGGTAGATATTGCTTTAAATGAAACTTGTCGGCTTATAACTGGTTGCCTAAGATCTACACCTTGTGACATGTTATATTGCTTGGCTGGCATTGCTCCCCCAGATATTAGACGTGAAGTAGCTGCCAAACATGAAAAATCTAAAGTAGAAGTTTCCCAGACACATCCTCTACATAATTATCAACCTGCTCAACAACGATTGAAATCTAGGCGAAGTTTCCTACACTCTACTGAGTGCCTGTCGGATTCACCTCAATCATCAAGGCTAACTTCCTGGAGATCCAGAAACAATAATCTCAACGGATGGATGGTTCCATCTGAAACTCTTCCTGCCAGTTATGAAGAGTCGTGGCCTACATGGAAGAGTCTGAACAGGCTGCGGTCTGGGGTTGGTCGATCTAAGACCAATATGAAGAAGTGGGGCCTTTCCGATGAGTCAACCTTTTGCGCCTGCGGAGAAGAACAAACCATGGCGCACCTTCTCCATTGCAACTCCTGCCCTCTCATTTGCACTATGCAGGATGTAGTTCAGGCCACACCAAATGGACGAGATCTTGCCAAATTTTGGTGCGATGTAATTTAATTGTTATTTTGAAAGTACCTTTAGTGTGTTTTTATTTTAAAAAAGTTATCTATGCTAATTTTACATGATGTATTGCTTCTGATACGAATAAAATTTCTGGGTGTCTTAATATGTGCCCTACCAATCTATCTCTTCTCTTCATTAGCTCTCGCCAGAAACATCTCTCCATCCCCCATGCGATTTAATATCTCCTACCGACTCATGTAATCTTCAAAACATAAACAAAAACCTCACAATGTCATGTAATCTTCATCATCCTCTTTTCTGCTGCACTAACATTCCAAGTTTCACTTCCACAGAGCACCATGCTCCAGACAAGGGTTTTCAATAATGACTTTATAATATGTATATCTATAGTTAGCACAGGCAAGGAATGTATTGCTACAGAAAAGGAATCTGTTGACATTGAATATAGATTTAGGTATTGGGAAGTCAATTTTGAAAGCCTTTGTCTGGAGCGTGGCGCTCTATGGATGTGAAACTTGGACTCATTGGTGCAGCAGAAAAGAGAAGAATTGAAGCCTTTGAAATGTGGTGTTACATGAGAATGATGAAGATCAGATGGGTAGATAGGGTTATGAATGAAGAGGTAATAAGACGAGTGGCAGAAGAGAGATGTTTCTGGCAATTGCTAATGAAGACAAGAGATAGGTTGGTAGGACACTTACTAAGACACCCAGGAATAGCAACCTTAGTTATAGAAGGAAGGGTTGAGGATGAGAACTGTAGGGGTAGACCAAGGTTAGAATATGTTAAACAGATTGCCTCGGATGTAGGGTGTGGTAGCTATGTAGAGATGAAACGATTAACTCAGGACAGGGAAGCTGCATCAAACCAGTCAAAAGACTGAAGACTCAAACAACAACAACAATCTATATTTGATGTCAGCAAAATTATTTTCTTCAGAAAAGCTTTCCTTGCCTGTACTAACCTACTTTTTATATCTTCTTTGCTTCATCCATCACTGCTCATTGTGCATTCCAAGTAGCTCCTTTAACTTTCCACCTGCTAATTCAATGTCAATAGGGGTTTCTGGTTTCTTCTGGTTGCATTCTCATTATTATTGTTTTACATTTACAGATTTTTATCATGAATGTCTTCCTCAAGACGGAGTCCATACCATTTACAAACAATGACAATGTCATCAGCAAATCTCAAAGTTGATATTATTTCACCTTGAATCTTTACTCCTACTTTACATTTTTCTCTAAATTCCTTCAATACTTGTTCAATGTAAAGTATGGGTGATAAATTGCAGCTTTGCCTTACACCTTCTGAATGCCAGCTGCCCTTTCGTGTCCTTCAACTTGAATAACTAACCCTGTACCTTACATATTCCCATCTTTATCAAAATGTACAACAATCAACTCCAATCGACGTTATCAAAAGCCTTTTCTAAGTCCACAAATGTCATGAACATTCACTTATCTTTCCATATTCCACCTTCTAAGAACAGCCCACGACTTAGAACAGTTCTTGCTACAAGTTTCACCCAGCTTGGTTTCAATCTGTTGTTCTATCCTCTTATAAATCATCCTTGTCAGGGATCAAGCTAATTGTATGACAGCTCCTGCTGCCTTAGGTGATAACATTCTTCTCAAAATCAGAGGCACCTCACCTGTGTCATAAATCCTCACCTCCTACGCAACATAGCAACTAGGTCTTGCTAAGGTCTTCCATTCTCATCTCAATATTATTCTCCTCCTCATCAAGATCCTCAATCTCCTCAGTACCTTTCGTTCCCTCTATTAGCAGTTTTCCATCCAGGTCCTTAATATTGCAGCATAGTCTTCCTTTCCACAAGAGTACCGGTACTCCTCAACTACTACAGTGAGTCTCTCTCACGAGTTGGCCGGCCGGCCAGCCGTTGACTCATCACTCCCCGCTCGGCATAGCATAGCACTAGGCTCACTTTATCCGTGCACGACATGAGATAACAATTAAAATTAAGAAAGCAAGAATTAATAAAGTAAGGTCATACCTTACGACAGGAGATGTTGGAAATGTTCTCCTCCTACATCCAGACATTTCTGGCATCATCCTAGGAAACTCCGATTCACATGCATTAGTTAGTCTTCCGTAATTTAGGCTATTTCTCTCCGGATATGCTCTTTCAGTTCGTCCAACGTGTGAGGGTTTCTTGCATACACTTTATTCTTTAAGTTCCCCCATAAATAAAAGTCACAAACAGTTAAATCTGTGGACCGTGACGGCCATAAGTCCGTGCTAATCAAAAATTTCCTCAATTAAGTTTAATGTGTCATGAGCTGTATGCGCGGTGGCATAGTCTCGCTGAAAATATCCATTACGACAGTCAGTGTCAGTCAGTCCATCAAAAAATGGTTTGAGTATATTATCGCTGTATCTTTGTGCATTTATTGTGCCCTGAAAAAATTTAGATCCTATAGCTCTGTATTAATTCACTGCGCACCATACTCTGACCCGTTCGTCATTCCGAGGAATTTCGTATATGCGATGGGGGTTTTCAGTACTCCAATATCTGTTATTCTGCGTCGGAACATAACCGTGCAAATGGAACCACGCTTCGTCCGAGAAAAATATTAAGCGTGGATTAATTGTTTCATCATGAATGTTTTGTAACATCCAATTACAAAAACGTACCCGCTTATCATGATCATGTGGATGCAGTTCGTGTACTACAGTAATCTTGTAGGACTTCAGTTTCAACATTTTCGTAGCCCGCCATGCTGAGCTCTTCGAAACCCCGGCTTCTTGTCCAAGTCGTCTTAGGGATTTTGTAGGCGTATGTTCTAATTTTTCTGCGATTTCATTTACTTTTTCCTCATTAAGTACACGTTTTTTTAAAACTTCGCTTCTTATCAAGTAGAGAACCAGTTTCTCTCAATTTGTTTATGAGCTTCCGCACGGTATCTCTATGTGGAGGGTGCACACCTGGAAAATGTGTTATGAAACGTCAAACTACTTCCCTGCAAGACCCTGTTTTCACATAATTGTCGTACATTTTCCTCTACCGTGTACACGCGTGGAGGCATTATGAGAATTATACCCCAAAGTAACACTTCACAACTCAAGAACAGTTGGAGCGAGAGATCAACACTAACTTAATACATGTTATAAGCATGGACCAGAACTGCAAAGTGAAGTGCGCGCTGTGTAACAGGAAGTGATCAGTCAACGGGAGGCAGATAAGCTTGGTGCGCTGGCCGGCCAACTCGTGAGAGAGACTCGCTGTATTTCCTACTTCCAAACAGTTTTCTGGAAATGCACATTTCTCTTTTAACCATTCTTCCTTTGCTTTCCTTGCATACTTCATTTTTGAAACGTCTGTATTCTGCATATCTTTTGCTTCCGCCTTTCATCCATTTATTGTACCGGGCGCCTGGAAATGTTCTACGCAGTGACTATGGGCTTCTGCCCGAGGTAGAATCAGCAGTTTAGTTGGCAGCACGGTGTCCTTGACAGGGTGAATCCCACACGTGTGGGCTGTAGGCTATCAGTGTGTATTGCAATAAGCGAGCGTGGTGAGTACAAAGTTTACTGTTTGTTTGTTCTGATACAAGCGACAGGCGCGCTGCTGATGCTAGCTCTCGCAGTAGCCCGTTGTCACTGCACACAACATTTCCTGGCGCCCTGAGTTTCTACCTATTCTCTCCTTTCTACCAATGTTTTCTACTGCAGATTTTGTTATTTGATTCTTCAAAAATGCCCATTCCTCTGCATTGGACGTTCATTCAGGTTCCTTCATTAGTCCCTCCTCTATACTTCGGCATATTTTTCACATTCTTTCCTTACAGTTTGCCTATTGCTCACCCCCTTTCAGCTTTAATCTGCATTTCATAGCAACCAGATTGTGGTCAGAGTGTATGCTAGCCCCAGGAAGTGTTTTGCAATCCAAAATCTGGATGTGGAATCTCTGATTGACAATAATGAAGTCAATAATGTCTCCTGGTACATTCATGTGTATATTCTTCTTTTGTTTTTGTTTAATAATGTGTTAGCTATGACCAACTCATGTTCTGTCCTGAATTCTATCAGCCTGCTTCCTCAATCTCTCCTTTCACCCAGTCCAAATTCCCCTACTATTTTTCCTTCTCCTACCACAGCATTCCAGCTCCCATTACTGTGACATTTTCGTATCCTAAACATACTTCAGAATTTCATCTATTTCTTCCTAGATGTTGTCAACTTCTTCAACATCTGCCTGACTGATAGGCATATAGACTTGTGCTACACGGGGATTTCAAGTTGATTTTAGCTATATTAAGCGTTTTACTATATTGCTCATATTATTCTACCCACTGTATGAGTTTCCTAGTCAACTCCAGCAGAACCGTTGTTTGGTTTACTGCTAATGATCCTGCAGTCTCCTAACCAGATGTCCTGTCTACCATTAACAATGAAATCTTGTAGATGCACTCGTCATGCTACTTTTGCTCCTATATTACATTACAAATTAGGTTTCAACTCATTGTTTAAAAACCCCAATAACATCAACAATGAAATATCAAATCCCCCACAACATACATTACTGTCTGGTTTGATATCTTTCCACAGCAATTCATGGCCGTTGTGCAGGTTTTGTGTCTCACTCTTTACCCTTGTCAACTAGCTGCCACTGTTCTGTTTCTCGTCATTTATTATTTGTCTTTAACTTTTTCTTTTTGCCACATGGATACATTCTTTTACGAGGAAAACTTAAAATCAATTAAACAATGAAAGTTACCGTGAGACAATGTTGAAAATAATGTTACATGAAACACAAGCAAATCAAATGTCCCAAAATTGTGAATAGCAATGAAACAAGTGAAAGTGGTGACTGATTTTGGCATGGAGCATCAGTGGTGAACCATCAACTATCAAGTTGAAAAACCTGAAAAATGTGAAATATGTATTCTTACAATGCAGCTTACATTAAATACGGATTTGTATCGAATATGTGTGATCTGCCTATTCCCCTCAGCACCAAGCTCTCAATGAAAACTTTAAAACCACCCACACTACAGAAACACTTGGTAACCGATCATGGCAAGTATAAAGACAATCCACATTAATGTTTCTGGTTCAAAGTAAATAAATAGGTAAAGGTTAAAATGTAATACATAATTTTACACAATCAACAATCAAGGATGTTTGAAAGTGTGCTGATTCCATAAAAAAAATAATGTAGGATGCCCTCCAAGGGATGAAACGCTCAACATTGCTGAAAAAGTCATTAATTTAATCAAGTCATGTGCACAGAACTCCTATGTGTAGGAGGAGATGGGATCACACACATTCAACTTCTTTGCTCAGTAAAGTATGTTGGTAAAAGGAGGGAGCATATAGATTCATCCTTTTTGAACTGAAAACAAGCTTCCTTACAAAACTGAAGTCAGAAATGATAAAACATTTGCCAGTTAGCTTGCTGGCACAGTGGTCATGCTAGTTGCCTCTCACCAAGGCAGAACAATTAAATTCCCAGTTACTGCGTGAGAGATTTTTGAAGCCAAATGTCACATCCTGTGGTTGAGATTACATGTAAAAAAGGAGGTCCAGTGGTTCATGATCACGAGATTAATGGTCGCATAAAACTACAAACTTGTGTTATAAGGCCATGTTGCATTGAAGTCACTATTTGGTTTTGACCTGGCTCAAAATGATGTAATGTAAGCAACGAGGAGAAGCAGTATTTTCAAGCTCACTCCTTGACCTAATCCTCGGAACTACTTTCTAGCCAACAAACGACAGTTTTGGCTAATGAAATGTAATGTGCTTTAAAGATCATAAAAGGTAAGAAATTACAAGAACACAAATGAAGTTGTTTTTTTTTTTTTTTTGCCAGTGTAATTATGTAGTAGAAAGTTTGTGGTAATAAAGAAAAAAGTACATTGAATTTAAAAGAAACATTAATTTGTGTACACAATATATCCAAACTACGTTCCAACTGACTACTTTTCACTATCAAAATAACACAAAAGTATGCATTTTTTAAATCAAGGAAAGGAAGTTTGTAGTTTTACGTGACCGTGAATCTGGCGATCGTGAGCCACGGGACTTGCTTTTTACGTGGAATCCGAATCACAGGACATGGCGTTTCACTTTGAAAATCTCACATGCATGACTGGGAATGGAACCCGGTCCGCCGTGGTGAGAGGCCACCACGCACCCCATTTTTTAAAATGTTATTTCAAAGTAACACTGAAATGTAAGAAGTATGGTTTGTCCAGTTTTAATCTGTGAGCAGTACAAGGCCTTCATTATTATGAACAATATGGTAGTAGTTACTATTTTCATTTTGGCCAGCTAACATTCTGTATTACATATAAAATGTGCTTGCATGTGGGTGCGGTGCAGCTAGTAACTTGGAGAGGTATACCAATTAAATCACTGCCTTCTATTGCAGTAAAAGTAAGGGGGGAAAAAGAAATATCCAGTAAGAAAAGATGACTCAATTTGCCGAATTAATGATCAGGTGATGGATAAACAGGGTTTAACTGCATTCCTAATGTCAATTTTATAAAAAGGGTCCTTGCAATCAATCAGTGAGCAAGAAATGATTGATGAAAACACAGAAAAAGGTCAAACACAATGACTGGCATAGGGAGAAAGGACAAGGATTGTCCACCTTCTAGTGTTTTCCTACCTGTAGATCATCCCACTGAAGTTCATTTGGCGTTTGAATTCTTCCTTGGACTTGATAAAGCTCAGAGTATCATCACCAATAGCCGATACCAATTTCTGCCTGAGTCTCTCTTCCCCATCTTTGTTGCTGTAGCAGTCACATGACATTTCACGCTCATTCGTCACTGTGGTGGTAGTGGCTGCCACTGTAGAGGTGTTGGGGCAAATGCATTGCCTTTCCGTATCTCTGCAAGAGTTAAACATCCAGCTTTCAAATAACACAAATATTAAAACCATGAATACCTGCCAACCTTTCAAACTGAAAAGTCGGGAGATTTTGAAGACAAACAATGTAAAATCATAATTTTTCAGCCCTATTCTATTACTGAGGAACCTACAAAATCACTCAGATCAAAATATCACAATAACCTACCGGCATATTAATGCCAACAACATCTAAGTTATCCACAAATAAACAGATACAATATTCAGGCTATTATGAAAACTTCTAGGAAATTGCGCTGAATTTACTATTTCAAATACAGAGATATTCAAATCCTGGGACGCGTAGTTATGGAGAATACGCTAAGGCTAAGGTGTATGTTTCACAAAACTCAAGCTCCTAAACCAGAGGGAGTTAGAAGGTGTGGTTTGTACCAAATTGTCTCAATAGTACAGGGAAAAATCTTGCATATCTTGAAAAGTCAAGGGAAATATATTTATTTGTTTATAAAGTGCATTTGAACAAAAAACAAGACGATAGCCCCTGGCAGAACTGTGTCGCGTACAGCCCGCATAGCACAAGGGCCGGGCGGGTAGTCTGTACACATGGGGCAAGCACAACCCATTATGCGCGAGTTCTTGCATGGGTCTGTTAGTTATCTATAAATTATCGATACGAAGCGAAACTGCGGTATTGAAACACACTTCAACACACGTAAAATCGACCTGTTCGATGGATGACTTGGAGTTTGTCATCTAGCACTTCTAGTCCGAAACGTTAAGCGGGAGGGCGGGATCTACAGCAACATTACCAAACCCACAAGTCTCAGGATAATGCTAACTTGTATTCCTGCACCATATTTCACATCATAACGCCTTTTGTCTTTAAAATGCAACAATCAAACCAACCAATTCCTGAAATAAGAATCGAGAAGGACCCTACAGGTGATGCAATCATTACCACACAATGCTTGTTGACTGCATTACGCAAACTACAACAGATACTCAGCGGATTTCATGATGAAAACACAAGACTTTAAAAAGGGAGGACAGAGCGTGGACAAGCCGACCCAAACTTCGAAGCGAGGACTACAAGACAGAAGCCGGAGGGACGCCCGACTCCAGCAAGCCTCCATCAGCTAAGTACAGTGTTTCAATCCCCAAAACTTCCCCAATCTTTGTTTTGCATAAATAGTTGCATTACACATGCTTCCATGTCCATTGTCCGCAGATGCTAAGCGGAGATGGCCTTGCATTGTCAGCTGGCCAGACTAGACAGCTAAACTGCATTTCACGCACTCCACTCCAGCCCCTGCCTAGAAAACACCGGTCATCAGCATACACAATTGAATCCCTCATCCCCCATTGTAGATGGTGTCCACTAAACAAGGGGACACAACAATATCTCATATCTAGATCTAAATTCATTTCCAGACGATGGCATACAAGTAACTTATAACAAGTAGTTTTGTGAAGAACTAAACATCCCTTCATGCCTTGTGTCTGAATTTCTCTGTGATGGCCTATTATTGTAAAGAAATTATACTCCGTCCAAGCAATCTGTGAAGTGCCTGAGTGAAAACGCGTAGTCTGCACACAGGAGTGACTCGGCCGACTGGTCCAATGAGGCGCGATGCCACTGAGTAATAACCGCAGGAGGGTGGCGCGACCTTGCCTTTAACCAACTCTCGCAACGGCTGGGTTACTAAGCTCCACCCACCGCATTCTCTTTTCATTTCCTCCGTGTGATGTCATGCGCAAACCTACTTCACAGATTCAGTGGATGAGGTTTATAACAACAATACAACTTAAGTTTCAAAACTTTCTAGCCATTGTATATACCCAACCTGATTGACATGTGGTATACATAAAAGGCAATTTTAAAACGAGCAAATATAATTATTTTTCCCTTTAGCCCTTCCATTCCTCTCATCAGCAAACCGTTAGCCTTGCAGAATTTGCACCACCATGCCTGTATATTATATAATGGAAACATCATAATGGGTGTTACAATTTATAGCAAGTAATGTTTTCCTATCAATAGTATAGAGCATACAAATATTTTAAACAATGAGAATATTTTTCACAAAATGAGCAGAAGTAGTAAACCACTTCTATGATGGCTGAGGTGGAATTAAATCAACCTCTTCCCAGTTGGCTGACTGTTCCCTATTGAAGTTGTCAGACCGGAATTAACATTTTAGGTACAGCCAGGAAATGAACCCAGGATTCTCAATGGATACTCCTAAACGTGGAAAGCTTTCTGTGAAGAGTTACAGCTGTTCACGCACACACTTACCTGTGTTGGAAATAAGAGATAACAACGTTTCATCACGATTGTTACAAAACGAGACGTGAAAGATGCAGAAATTAACACCAACACCATCTATACTTCATGATCTCAGTATAAATAGCTGGTTCACTAAGTGCGTTCATTTTACCAACCTTTACTGAATGGAATGAGAGCAGATCTGAATGCAACCTGTGAGCAATATGGAATGTGCATTAATAAGATCAAGGGAGATAAGCGCAGGAGGGAACAAAGCAATAAACATCAGGATAGGCCAGGACGATATTGAACAAGTGTCAGTTTTTAAATATCTAGGAAGCATACTAATGGACGATATGAGAAGCAGTAAAGAGGTAAGATCTCGCATTGCCGTTGCTAAAGAAGCCTTCAACAGAAAGAAAAGACTATTGTGTGGCCGCTTGGACTTGAAGTTAAGGAAGAGGCTGGCAAAATTCTTTGTTTGGAGTGTGGCACTATGCGAAGCCAAGACCTGGACGCTAAGGAAGGATGATGAAAGAAGACTAGAAGCGTTTGAAATGTGGTTGTGGAGGAGGATGGAAAGGGTCCGGAATGAGGAGGTATTGGAGAAAATAGGAGGCTGTTACATACCATCCATACAAGGAAGAGGTACTGGCTTGGGGACTGACTGCGAAGAGAGTGTTTGCTAAGGGATGCTCTCGAAGGATCGGTAAACGGAAAGAGAGGAAGAGGATGGAGAAGGTACCAGCTGGTGGACAGTGTCCAGATAGCAGGAAATTACCACCAAACAAAGAGAACGGCTGAAGACAGGGCTGCATGGAGAGCTGCTGTGTGAAGACCTGCCCAAGGGCAGAACACATTACAGTACTCCCTCTGTAATCCGGCATCTCAGCTCTCCGGCGCTCCCAGTAATCCGGCGTTTTGTATTCGAGTACGAGCTCAACACTTGATTTGATAATGCGTCCCAATGTACAATAAAATTGAACAACAAGATGGAAGCTATCAAGTGTAAGTCCTGCAAACACCCGATAACAGATAGTAAGGAAGCATCAATTCAGTGTGTAAAGTGCCTAGGATGGACCCACAAACGCTGTTTAAACGTCAAAAATAATGAATATGCGAAACTCAAGGGTAAGTTTATTTGCCGCGAGTGTAACACATTGACGAGTGTAAACATAACCTCATCACCCGAAAATGAAAATCACACGTCTCATGAAATCTTAGCTGAACTAAAAACACTTAGTTCACAATTCAAAACCATACAAGACGCTCAGAAAAAACTACAGACGGACTTAACGTCGACAATGAAAAAGACTGAAAACATCCTCACCAAGTTCGAATCTATAGATGCATCAATGAAAGAACTGAACCAACGTCTCCACGAACATGACTCCAAAATTATCGTGTTAACCAACAGATTAGACGAATTCAGCAAAAAACAAAATGACCTAATCAAGTCGGTGGACTATTGTTCAGCCAAATTCGACGACTACGAAATAGCCCTGAGGAAAATTGACCAACTTGAAGCCAAGGTAACCCAACTCCAGAAACTAGAAATGGAAGTGGAAAACCTACATCAATACTCCAGAATGAACAACTTAGAGCTTCACGGTATCCCTGACGACGACTTCGGAACACCTCTCAACATATTATCAAAACTAGCAACTGCCATCGGAGTGGATCTACCAGATCATCACATTGATGCTACACACAGAATCCCTACATACAAAAGCGAACAACCAAGCCCTATCATTGTGCGGTTCACCTCTCGCACAAAGAAAGATGAATTTACTAAAGCTGCAAGAGGACATCCTAACCTCTCTACAGGACTGCTAGGCCAAATCTCCAACCCCCGACGTATCTACGTCAATGAGAACTTAACCCCCAAGAAGAAGCTACTCCACAAAAAAACGCGTGATCAGCTGAAACCCTTGGGAGTCAAATTCATCTGGATTCGAAATGGAAACATCTTCGTGAAAATCAGTGAGAATCATCGTACTTCCAAAATTGAAGATGAGAAGGACATTAGTGCAATTGTCGTTCAGTGCTCCTCATCCTAATCATTCTGTCGAACAATCAGCTGTAGCTTTTTGTTTTTTCCATTCCATTTATGGAAATAGGTTATAACACCATATCCGACTATAACCTTGATAATGAAGCTAATAAGGATCAGTTCAGGATCTTATATCTGAATGCACGCAGCTTAAGAAGTGAAGGAAAATTTGATTATTTTAAGCTAATTATCAGTCAATTGTGTTTCCCTGATGTTATAGGAGTTACAGAAAGCTGGTTTTCAAATGAAGAGGTAAAGTACTACCTGCTAAACAATTATGACCTCCTACATATATCCAGGAATGAGGTTAGGGGAGGTGGTATTTGCCTCTACACTCATAAAAATTATAGTGCCAAACTAATACATACAATTAACAGTACCACACACAGTATTCTTGTCTCAAGTCTTAAAGTAAAAAATATGCACGTAAACTTTGTCTTAGCTTATAATCCACATACCACCAATGCACCAAACTTCCTCCCTGATCTGGAGCTTGCCCTTACTAAATGTAACTCTAACAAAGTCATCTTGTTTGGTGACTTTAACTTCAATATACTCAACAAAACAGATCATTATACTGTACAGTACCTGGATATGACACTCAGCAAAGGTTATACATGTATAAATCCCAACCTACCAACTAGGCCTAGCAGTAAGTCTCTTCTTGATCATTTATTTCTGAACTTCAATGCTAACACCAAGGTGGAAATATAGTTAATGATTTTAGTGACCACAACATCTTAATATTACATCTGGAACTACCTAGCATTAAAAGAAGAAGGGATAATATTGCTACTACTTATAAAAGAATATCATATGATAACGTATATCACTTAATGTTATTAAATCCATTTCAGTTTTTAGCGGATGATACTGTAGAGATGTACTCTGAATTAGCTGATTATGTTAAAAATGCCTGTGCATTGTCATGTACAGAAACTATCATACAACCAAAAAAAAGTAATTTCCCACCTTGGGCTACAGAGGAATTCATTAACTTAACTCACAGAAAAAGTGTCCTATATGCAAAGACACTAAAACCTTGGTGTCATCCACTCACCACAGAAGAATATAAAAAATGTAATAATAAAGTAACAACACTTCGAAGAGAACTTAAACGAGATTACTTTAACAATAAGTTAAAAAATAATTATAACAATCCAAGAAAAACGTGGCATGTCATAAATGAAGCACTAAATAACAAAACAAAACCAGAGTCTATATCATGTAATAAATTAACAATTGATGGCAAAGATATGATCGAACCAGAATCGATAGCTAATGAATTTAACAAATTCTTTACAAATATAGGATCCAACCTAAGGCCAGTAGACCCACACAGTCCCAAAACATCTATGATAAACAATGCAGGTAGACTGTATAATTTTACTCCCACATCAAAGGAAGAAGTAATAAAAATAATTGATTCTCTAAAATCCAAAAATAACCCAAATGATGATATTAACAGCATGGTACTAAAAAAGTGCAAACAGATACTAGCCAAATCTATCTCAGATTTGATCAATAAGTCTTTGGAAACTGGCATCTTACCAGATCCTTTGAAAATTGGTAAAATAGTTCCTGTTCATAAGAAGGGATCTAAAGATGATCCAAACAACTATAGACCTATAACTATACTGCCTGATCTGTCAAAAATCTTTGAAAAAATTATAAAAAGCAGGCTGGTGAAATTTTTCTTTCAATGCAACTACTTCTTTAAACACCAGTATGGGTTCCAAGACTCTCTAAGTGTACTTGATGCTTTATTTGATATTGTCACAAATTTAGAGAAATCCCTAGACGAAGGCAATATATCAGCAGGTCTATTTGTGGATCTACAGAAGGCATTTGACACTGTCGATCATAATTTATTATTGTATAAGCTGCATGATGCAGGCGTCCGAGGAGTAGCGCATAGTTGGATCAAAAATTACCTAAGTAACAGATATCAGTATGTACAAATAAACAACGTTAAAAGCGCTCTTACTAAGAGCGTCAGTGGTGTGCCACAAGGATCAGTTTTAGGCCCTCTACTTTTCATAATTTATGTGAATGATATCAATAATTGTTTGCTACAGGGCCACTTAACACTATTTGCTGATGATATCAGTTTAATATATAGCGCAAAATCCAAACAAGAACTTGCAACAAAAATAAATGATGATTTAAAAGTCCTGGACAACTGGTGTAAATTAAATAGATTGCTGCCTAGTACAAAAAAGACAAACTATATATATTTCACTAAACCTAGCAACAGCAAAGAAACCATGATTCCTGTAACACTACATAATACAGTAATTGAAAGGGTCTCATCAATAAAATATCTCGGCCTGAATTTTGATGAACATCTGAGCTGGCAAGAACAGATATACAAAGTTAAGCAAAAAATTCTTCCTGCAATAGGAGCAATATACAAATTACAACATGTTCTTCCATCTCATATATTAAAAACACTGTATTACAGTCTAGTACATAACCATATAACATATATGTGCAGTATTTGGGGAAGATGCACTACCACATTATTAAATCAAGTAAGTACTCTCCAGAAAAGGGCAATTAAAGCAGTTTATTCCCTTCCCTTACTTACCCATACAGCAGATTTAGTTCGAATCTCAGGAATCCCCCTTCTAGAAACCTGTATAAAAGTATCTGCTTCTCTGTTCATACATAAAAGTGGAGAACTTTCGTATAAAGGCACAATAAAGTTTCCTCTACAAGGACAAAACTATGAGTATAACACCAGAAATTCCAAGAACCTTGCAATTCCCAGGGTCTACACCTCTAAATACGGCACCAAAAGCATATTTAACCAGGCTATAAAGGATTATAATACTCTCCCAGCACATATAAAGTCAATAAATCCTGTCTTAAAATTCAAAAAAGCCTGCAAACAATTCTTCACAACTACACTCTGATACTTCCTAATTTATAAAATTAATAAAACCTTGAATAGTAACTTACTGTCATTGTAAAATACTCTGTAACTTTGTTTTTGTATGTTAAATAATATTTAATATTCCTTATTATATAACAATGTATAGTCCTACTATAGGGCCTGGCCCTCTAGGACATCCTCTGTATGAAAATAAATAAAAAAAAAAAAAAAATACTGTACAATGTTTCCCACGCAGCGACAAGACTAGTGTCTGAGTAAACAATGCATTGGCCCCAAGAGCGATGACTCACGCACGCCCCCCTCAGGTGCTTAGTGTAGGACAGTTGTACTGTAGTAGTGTTGTGTAGATGACGAAAACAACCAGTTTATGACAGAAGATGATATCATAGAAGAAGTGGCAAGAGAGGAAGAGGACGAGGAACAGGTCGAAGGAGAAGTGACAACGGCTATACATTCAATCTCTCACGATGCGGCCATCGCCTCGTTTGCCACTTCAATTGCCTGGGCGGAGGAAAATGGCGCCTCTGCTAACGACGTCTTAGTTTTAAGAAGGTTACAGGAACAAGTTCTTCAAGTGTCTCTCAACCGTAAAAAGCAAAAGACAATTGATGCATATTTCCAGCCGTCTACTTCCAAGGAATAACGTGAGTTATATGATGTATTTTTTTACTTTCTATAGTACAATGTAATTAAAACTGATTTTCAAATAATAGCTGTGTTTTTCTCGATATTTTCCAGTAATCCGGCGTTTTTGGTAATCCGGAAGTGCTCTGGCCCGATATCTGCCGGATTACCGAGAGAGCACTGTATATATTACTGTCATTGGATCAATAAACTGTTAATTAGAGCTTTCCACTTTCAGAAATAACATGCTATAATTTACGTAAAAATAAAATAAAGGAAGCTTATAGTGTTACATGACCGTAATCTCACGGTCACGAGCCATGTAAATATACGTAAAATACGGACAGGAAAATCTTTGAAAACATAGAAGATGTTTCAAAAATATTTATACTTCCATAGTCACATCATTTTGATTCTCACAAGAAGGTACAAATCATCAATATCATAACAACCACTTTATTGAAGCAGACGTTTCTATATCCACAGCCACTTCAATTTGATCTCTTTCCAAAGAAGGCAAAAATCCCCAAAATTAACGACCAATTTATTTGACGATAATGACATTTTGAAAACATAGGAACATCTTTTCATCCTCATCATAGAAGATGATTTCTCTATTTTACTGTAGAAGCTCAAATTTTGTTTTAAAAGCAATATGTACAGTAGAGTCCAGCTCAACCAACCTTTGCTTATCAGACACTGTTCCCTTACTGAATTGCATTCCTGGCTGTGAGGATGCTATGACTCTAGATGTGCACAAGATCAGCTGTTTGAACTAACTGACCCTGATATTATTGATATCGTGAGTGCTAAAGACAATGAGGATGGTGAAGAGGAAGAAGAAGAACAAGAACGAGGTATTGCAGAACAAAAGGATAAAACGATGTCTCACAGTGAAGCGTTAGATGCATTGGATATGGCATTAACGTACATGGAGCAACAGCCGGAAGCAATCACAATGGAGGTCTTGATTTTTCGTCGATGGCAAAATCTCGCAGCAATAAAACGTGAATCAGCAGGCAAGCAGACATTGTTGACAAGTTTCTCTTCTTAAGGCATTTCGATCGTTTTTGTTCAATACTGCATGTACACTGAATTAATAATTCAGTAAATAGAGTACTGTAAAACATGGCATTGTTTTAGTAGCACAGTATTGTTCTAGTTCATTTTCAAAGTTATTCTGTATTATGCGACATTTCCGACGCACTCCAGATCCAGTTTAGGTCAGATAATCGAGATTTATTTTTAAAATTTCAATAATAATTCAATTGTCTGATTTTTTAAAGAAAATTAACATTTTAATTTTCCATATTTTAACAATTTATTTTAATTAGACAGTATTTTTGATTTAAATTAACAATATCTTTAACATAATTTTTATTATTTGAAGATTAGTCTACAATTAATGAGAACATTTTTATAGTTAATATTTTATTTCTAGTCTTCATCTGTTTTTGCACAGAATGTTTGTGTTACATTGATGCTCTTAGTTTCATATTATTATTTTTAGTAGAACTGAAGAAGGTTGCAAGTTAACTGGAACCGGTATTACATTATAATTGCACTGCTGTCCAAAATTAAAGCCACCAACTACTATTTCTCCATCCTGTGGCTAATTCATGATATAATCAGACAAACTGTCAACCAATGTGCGTACAATCGTGTTCTGCACGGAAGATGGCATTCCTGTCATCGTACAACCTTGCCAAAGATGACGTCAGTGCACCTGTCTAATGGGGTGGTGTTTACTGGGCAGTTCCACATCAACACTCCCTGTGTGCATAAGCACAGAGGATACGCCTAGAAGACCCTCTGTGGTGGAGGGCCATAGGAAGAATGGAAGCAGGACAGTCGCAAAGTGATGTGGCCCGATGGCTTAATGTGAATCGTTGTGTTGTTTCTGGGATGTGGCGACAGTTTGTACCGACCGAAAATGTATCCCGAAGACCACGGCAGGGCCGACTACATGTGACATCAGAACGAGAGGACCATTATTTGGCTGTAAGGGCACGACGGTACCGCCGTAGTACTGGACGGCAACTGGCATCTGACCTCGCAGCATCCACTGGAACAGTTGAATCGAGGCAAACAGTGTACAGAAGGCATCGGCAGAGTGGCCTTTATAGGTCCGACGTTTGTTTTTGGCCGGTGGCCGTGAAATCCGCGCATCCACTGTGCTAACCGTTCAACCTCCTTCCTTATTTCCTTCGTTCCTTTTGTTCGTGCGTGTGTGGTGCATGCAGTTGTTACTGTGCATGTTCACAATAAGAGACTTCTACGCATCAAGCGAGCACCGGCCGTCAGACCTGTATTGTCGGGAGACCTGCTGTATGTGTATCCCTGACACGTCTGCACACAAGGGAACGTCTAGAGTGGAGTCGTCAACATGCCAACTGGACGGTCGAACAGTGAGCCAATGTTCTTTTCACAGATGGGTCTCTTATTTGGTCTGGAGAGTAATTCTCAATGGATTTGCATCTGGAGAGAGCCTGGAACACGATTCCTCGACCCAAATATCGTGGAAAGAGATCGATATCAAGGAGGATCCCTAATGGTGTGACCTGCTCGCTCTCTCGATTTGAATCCCATAGAGCATGTCTGGGACCCACTAGGGAGAAGAGTTGCTTCACGTCAGCATCCACCAACCCCTCTCCAAGTCTTGCGAGCTGCTCTGCAGGAAGAATGGGCGTGAGATTTATGACCCACTGTTGTCAGGCCTGTAATGCTGCCCGACGTGGTCACACCCCATACTTAGCACATTAACCAGTTGTCGGAATGTGTGTGCAAATCCATCAAGTTGGAAGAAACATATTTGTCTACTGTTATTCATGTTGCAGTGGTTTACTTTCTGTATTCTTTACATTGTTGTTACTTTACTATCCCCTGCTTATACTATTTGGTGGCAAAATAAACACAACCTTGCAACATTTCCGTTTGTTGCTTTAATTATGGACACCAGTGTAGTTTAATATTTATTTACCTATTCATTAGGTAACATCTCAATTCGGAAAAATTATGAATTGCGTATCAATACATAAATGACGAATTATATTTTTAAAATTATTTTTTAAACTGAGAATAAGACCTTTAAGGGCTGTGGTGCAACTAGGTTACATCAACTACTGCCACCAGAATCGTGCCCATAAATACAATTCAAAAACTATAATTACAGTTGGAATTGTGAACATATGGACTTGCATCAAATACCTAAGTGCCTTACATTAACTTCAGATTAGGCTTGTTTAAAATTGGTGGATGCCATAGAGCGAAAAATAGAAAAAGAAACATGACTTACTTGGGTGATGGTGTTTTCTTGATGGGTTCAGTTTCCAATTTGGCCATTGTCTGAACCTGAGGTGGCTGGTTCTCCTTTTCCTTTCTGGATTTATCATGAGGTTGTGTTGGTTTCCGTTCCACTTCTTTCACACTTTCATAAACATGATAAAGAAGGTTGTCAATGGGTGGATGAGGTGCTATCGTGGGTGCTGGACGAGGTGGTGGGAGAGGGGGATCCCTGAACGGCTCAGGGGGTGGGGGAACATCTCGGAACTGTTTCGGCGGGGGAAGACGCAGCTCTTCGTATGGATGGTCTATGACGGGAGGATCCACTAGCTTCTGCAGCTTCGCTCGCAGCTGCTCGCCATTCACCACACGTTGTTGTTTGGACAGAAGATGCCGATCAAAGTCACTGCCATCAGGACTGAACTGTCCACTGGACATGTCACCTGAAGTTCGACGGCTTGAGTTTGAAACCCAACCACTTTGTTCAGATGTAATATCTGACAGGGAGGAAGACGGAGGGGAAGACAAAGAAGGGCCACCACCAGGGGACTTCCTGGGAGACTGAGATTTTGTCTTGACAGTGACCGTTGTGGCAACAGTGGATGGCTCAATCAAGCTGGACTCCACAGAGATGAGGGTAGGATCTGCAGAACTATAAAGTCCAACTTCTAGCTTACTCAGTTCTGTTGGTGCATTACCCACTAAAGGCTTAGCTAGAAGTGGATCCAATGGAGCTTCATCCTTGGAAATAATTGGGGGAAGGGGCAAAGATAGCAAAGGAGGAGAAAGTGAACCCACAAGACCCACGAGGTTAGGCATAGATTCACTGCTATTAGCTGCAGTTATGAAATGTTCACCACCCAACAAGGCTTCAGCAGATTCCCCTACAAGGCACGCTCGCTGCAATACGGCCACACTTGGCATCGACATGGTGCTTTGGGAGTGCTTCATGGTGATGGGCGTTGTATCCCCATTGGTGGCTTCACTCAAGTTGAATGGTACACTTGCGCTCTGTTCTAAACGCCGGTAGCCCACAGCCAACGAGTCACCAGAATCAGTTGAAGGCGATGTTCCAGTGCCATTTCCATTGGCAACCTTCAGTTCCAGTCTCAAGTTGTTCTTAAGTTTCTCCTTCAGATTCTGACGTAGTGGATTGGGAAGTAACGGTGGGCCAAGATGTCCTGTTGGCTTCAGGCAATCCACACTCTTCTCACGTCTGATCTGTGTGGACGATGACCGGGGAATGCCGACTGTCGGATTCGGAGCAGACGATGATGTAGTTGGAGGCACAGGATGCAGTGCAGATCTTCGGGGTTGCAGCAACTCGGGTATAAGAGTAGGTTTGCTCACGAAAGGTGGGCCAGTATTCATATTACTAACGCTGACCCCAGTAGTTCGTAGCTGGTCCAACGATTTGCTGTGTCTTGCAGGCAGAGATGATTTCCGCAGGCCATCACTTTCCACACTATGAAGGACCAATGTACCCCCGGCAGATGCAGGTGCTCTGATATGACGGCCGCTGTGTGGAGCCAATGTTAGGGTGGCCTTCAGCACATCTCCAGCTTGCACAATGCGTTGCTCATTCACTCCCAAAAGTCCTGTAGACAAAAATCAATACATCAGACATTTAGTTAGCAAAAGAATTAAGATGAAAGAAGAAACCATTAAGTACTATTAATCCCTTCACAATTTTGGTTGAGGTAGTTGGTTACTTGCTTTCTGCTTTAGGGGCTAGGGACAGCATGGTCATCAGCGTGTGTTCACTCGTGTTGGGATTCATATAGGTACTCCAAGACTAGACTCTAAAGAGTGTGATGAAACTTGGGAAATAGTATTCTCAGAATTTCCATTGTTAAGAACAGGATCTTGGGAAACTTAAAACTCCCCAGGCTACAATTTTACAATCCTTAAAAATATTGGCAAGTAAGATTTCAAATAATTAGCATCCTCTTCCTTCAGTGATTCCATGTGACAGGCAAGAAAAGCAAGCGAACCAACAGAAATGTTTAACTGATCATTCACTACCACCTCTCAAAATATCTGATCCAACTAAAATTTTGTTCTTCAATTAATTTACTTTACATTTCCAGTTTGCTTGTTTTCCTTCAATTGAGTGCTTTCAGTAGGTTTTATCAGCAGGCACACATGAGTAATAATACCTTACAGAGTGGCAACACTGCGTTCAGGAGCCCTGGTTTATGATAATAGCTACATTGCACACCCTGTATTATGGTCTTAAGTATTATTGCAGAAATACAGTGAATTTGCAAGCACAAAATGAGTATTTAGAATGAAATGTTATGAAATAAGAACAAAATACTGAAAATAATATGACATGAATTGAAACTTTCTGTCTAATTGCATCCATACTCTTCCTAGAAGACAGCACGGTATGCATATTTGTCAAAAACATAATTCAATTACTACATATCGTACTGTCACCGATATGACATGCTGTCATGAGATCTGACAACGCCGCAGAGATGATGACGCAATAAACCTGGATAAGCAACCTGAATTGTGAGTCAAACTCGGCGAAAGAACCCAGAACCATGAATTGATGTTTATGGTTCATTCAAGAATATTATGATGTGAATTCATCAGTAACAATGGGACTAAATTTCCTGAATTAGCCATATCATGAAACAAGTCGACAATTTGACGGAGTAATAATAGTTCCTGGGTAACTAAAGATCATAAATGGCACTGATTGACGCTGGCTAAGTCCATGTGGGAAGGTCACCGACTTAAGGGAGCTCTCATTCTTACTCAGTCTGGCACGGAAGTCACTCTTACTCGGTTCACTGAAGGAGAACAGTCTATAAAGACTGTGCATCAGTTCGGCACATCACCGACATTTCTTAGTGATATTTCAGTTATCTTCTTCTTAGTCGTTTACCCTCCAGGTTGGTGGAACCCACGGACTCAGCGGGGGAACTCACCACTACCGCCTCTATGGGCAGTGTCCTAGAGCTGGGAACATCTAATCGGAGTGGATACAACTGGTGAGGTGTGATTGGCACCTCGCCCAGGCGGCCTCACCTGCAAAGCGAACAGGGGCCTCATGAGGGAAGGTAATGGATGGTCAGGATGGATAGGCAAGGAAGAGGGAAGGAGGCGGCCGTGGCCTTGAAGAAGGTACCATCCCGGCATTTGCCCGAAGACGAAGTGGGAAACCATGGAAAACCACTTCGAGGATGGCTGAGGTGGGAATCGAACCCCCTCTACTCATTTGGAACACCCGAGGCTGAGTAGACCCCGTTCCAGTCCTCATACCACTTTTCAAATTTCGTGGCAGAGCCGGGAATCGAACCCAGGACCTCCGGGGCGGCAGCTAACCATGCTGACCGCTACGCTACGGAGGCGACATATGTCAGTTATACGCAGTACAAATCATAAACTGAACAGTTCTGTTACTGAATGTTAAAACCATGCATAGTATGGCGATATAACAGTATCAATTAAGGTGAGTTTCCATGCAAGATATGTGTCAATAACGCAGCGAAGTGAGCAATTTCACAATGTATCGAAAGCTTTTACGAGACGTGTAACAGAGAGTATCGGATGGGAACGTGAGTTCAGCGATAGCATTTGCTTCGAGAGACAGACAGTAGACAGTAACCACGTAAATGAACTCGAGCCGATAAGGAAAATTAACATATGGTAGGCGCATATTCAGAGAGACAGTCGAAGCACGATTCTAGTGACGAGCATAATATCTTATGAGAGCATTTCTGCGGGAGTGTAACACCACAATAATATAACCTGTGCTATTTTGGAACTGTTATAAACGTTCATAATTCAACATTACCAGTACAGAAACAGCACGAACCTTGTAGTGATGTATTTCATGAACATAGAGGTTATCATTACCGACAAGCGCTTGTTTTGCGGAATGAACTATCTTAGCGAAGATATGGCTAACTAAATGGAGAGATGAACGACGACGATGGAGGACCATGTGAAACAACGAGGCCTGGATATGGAAGAAAATAGGACAGATGGAACCATTCTTGGAAGAGAAGACATCACCAGAGGTACAAATACTATGGGACTCGAGGTACAGAACGAATTATGTTGGGCATTCTTTCATAATTCATCCTTTTCACATGTCCAAACCATCTCAATCTGTTCTGCTCCGGCTTATCATACAGCTTCTGTACATTCACTTCCATTCGAAGGTCTTCATTTCTCACTGAATCTCTCCTAGTCTTCTGCAATTTCATTTTGGCTGCCTGTACCGTATATACCCACACATTTTTATTCAAAATCGGTTGTGAAAAATTGGGGTGTGGGTATTAATTGAGTCATCCAAATTTAAATAAATTAAATTTCCCGCCACGTGCGATAAAGGGTGTTGTGAGTATCCGCCAGATGGTGCGAGTATTTACTCGCATAACACCCCACCTTATTATTATTTTTTTAATTTTCGGCTTCAAAATTTCCCTTGATATAGGTTAGGAATGCGTGGTATAAAGGAGCACCTAGCGTCTTTAAATGAACACACAAAATAGTTATTTCAACCTATACTTTAATAATAGCCCATTTAAATAGCCACTGTCTTCGATCATCACAGCTGACTGGTCACAGCGTTGCAGGACTGCAGTGCGAGCGCAGAGTTCAAGGTTACACAGTGTTGCAATGTTACGCGGAATCATTTCGTGATTTACAGCGTGACCATTGCCTCCTCACTCCAGAACTTTTATGTCCACATTTTCTTATTTTCCTTTTTTCACACCGCGGAAGGGCTTGCAAGTTTTCTTTGTTCCCAATAATTTATCCTTCTGGTTACGCCAATAACGAGTCATACACGGCTGCACTTCACATTTACGACTCGCCGCTTTCACTCCATTTTCTGCAGCAAATCCTAGCACTTTCAACTTTCTTTTGCTCAATTTCAGTCGCTTCTTAGACACGGCCGTGCGGGACCCGAGGCACGGAACTCGTAAGCGGGGCGGTAGGGGGAGAGAGTACCCATTGTCGAGGTCAACAGGTGTTGCAGGCAGAAGCGCGGGTTTTAAAGTTTCGTGAGTTGTGTGATACGGTAGCATGACATCCAGCTAAAATGTATACTATAGGTTTAGGTTATTAAGAAATGATTGTGTACCTTCTTGTGTTTTATTTAATGATATGTAGTACAGTATTAATAGTATACATTTGTTTAAAAGTGACAAAAGTAAAAATAAAAGTTTTTTAAAAAATATCCATTAAAAATGAGGGTGCTGGGATTATTCGGGTATATACGGATTCTACTTTCATCTGTCCTCATCATTGCCCTAGTTTCTGCTCCACACACCATTATTGGTAAGTAATAGGTCTTGTACCCTCCAGTGGTTTGTCTTGATCCCAAACTAAACTCGGAACCTGATGATGGAACACACTCCCACATTGCATTCTCTTGTTGATCTCCAGATCCAATCCTGCACTTTCCATCAATTCCCTTCCTAAATATTTGAAGTGCTCTACTACTTCCAATGTTAACAATCCCTTTTCCTTCTGTCTTTCCTCTTGTCATTACCATTGTCTTACTTTTCTCTACACTGATTTCCATTTCCCATTTCTCAATATTTTCCTTGAGTACATCCGGCTGCTCTTGGACCACATTCTCATTCTCTCCCCAAATCAGAACATCATCAGCATCATTCTTGTGCCTGTGTACGCTTCCTTTGCTGCCTTTAGTATATATCAGTGCTACATCATCATCATCTTGAGCAGTTTCCGACCACTGGTCGGGTCTGCTTGGAACATAAGCCTCTCCATCGTTTCCTATCCATCCACCATCTCTCGTCTTTCACTGTGTCCCAGGACACTCCTCTTTCCTCCACACTCTTCTTAACTCCTTTTGTCCATCTGTCCCTTGGTCTTCCCCTTGGCCTCCTCCCCTTCATTTCCATTCCAAACATCATCTTCGGTATCCTCTCCTCTCGCATCCTCCTCACATGTCCATACCATTGTAGCCTAGATCGCTCTATTCTATTTTGCAATGGTTCCTCTCTTACCATCTCCCTGACTCTCTCATTCCTTACTCTGTCCATTCTTGTCACTCCTACCCTACTCCTCTGGAACTACATCTCCACTGCTCGTATTTTATTCTTGTCCCTTTCCTTCATCACCCATGTTTCTGAACCATATGTCACAATTGGCACAAACTAGGTCTTGTAGATGATTCCTTTACATTTTTGTGGTACATCTTTATTCCATATCATCCCCCTAACACTCTTGAAAAATCCATCTGCACACCTTCCCCTTTCATTTATTTCCATCCTATTGCCTCCCTTTTCTTCAATTATGCTTCCCAAGTACTTGAAGCATTCTACTTTCTGCAACTGCTGTCCTCCAAATGTTATTCCCATATCCAGTCTGTTCTTCCTCCTCCTCGTTGTGATGACCACTTCACTCTTTTGTGCTGAGAACTTCATCCCATATGATAACACTACCTTCTCCCACTCATCCAATTGCTCTTGTACTTCTTCCTCATCCTCTCCCCATACCAGAAGGTCATCAGCAAACAACATTGCCTTTATTTTCCTTTCCCCAATGCTATTTACCACTACATAAATAATTTTATGTACGTTTAAAAGTTCCATGTTTAATTGAATTTAACTTCCATAATATTCGGTAGATTTCTACCAAATTTTGTATACCCAGTGTATGCCATAAAGATATATTTGTGCACATTGTCAGTCCTACCAACTACCTAATAACTCTTACTAGGCATTTGGGGCATAAAATCACAATATTTCAGAATCCATGCATGAAAACGATTTTGAACACTGCTCTATTATGCAACAACATTTCGATTATAATACCAGTGCTACCAGCATAATTCTAAGTTAAAAGTCTAAATAGGTATATTTAGAGGAACAGGCTACTTGTTTTCCATGTTTATTGTAGAGTTAGCCGTTCTCAGTAAAACAATTAAGAAGATTGCATTTATTTAGCACCTCTTAAAATGCACTTTCCTAATAGTCCTGCTTTCAGAGAATACTAAGCAGCACTTCATCACATAGTCATCATAAACACCAGTAATATCCCAGTAAATGACTGTTGCAAAGTAACCATTTGAACGGGTAAAATACGGTATATGAAGGAACAAACCTATAGTTTGAGGTATTTGTCATTCTAAACACTGATCGCTCACTATTAATTCAAGTCGAACATACTCTTATGCTTTGACTTTTCTCTCTATTTGCAGGCGTTTTGCCGAAGTAACTACGAGGGCAATCCAGGAAATAAGTTTCCCTATGTAACAAAAAATACAAGCGGGTTATTTACACCTGTGAAACTAATTTATGTTCATTCTACAAGTCGTACACTACTTCTCCACATAGTAACCATTTCTGTCCAAACACTTCTGGTATCTTGGCAGCAGTGTTTTGATACAAGTCATACCAGGTCAGATCCTGCCTCCATAGCCAGCGTCTCAAGTCCTCTTCCACCTCTTCATCAGTCGCAAACCGCTTGCCTCCAAGGTGCAACTTGAGTCGCAGAAAGAAATGGAAGGCACTCGGGGCAAGATCTGGAGAATAAGGTGGTTGCATTGCCTGTAGCAGTAACGGGCCTGCCCCTGCCGCTGCGCTTGTCATCCTTCCAGGAACCATGAACGCCAGTGGTGAACCATTTGGATGCTCATGCATCCCTCACAAAAAACACACACTAAATGGTGATGAATATTGATAGCCATTTCAATTTTTGCAGTGAAAAAGCAAATAACAGAAGTTCACAAGTGGACACGCCTACAAGTGGTAGCTTCATGACAACTAGCACTGTACTGGCGAACGTGGAGCAAGCACGTGCTGTTGAAGCGCAGCCAACATATCCCAATGAAAGTTCCTACAGTACCAACTTAATTTTAAAACATGTGGTTTGCAGAGAAAGAAAATAGGGAGACTTATTTATTGGATTGACCTCGTATGATACATCTCACCAAGACGCTGGCTACAACATGCTGCAGCACGAAGCACAGTGGGAGATTGAATTCCTATTTCAAAAAATGGCCAGTCTGGCAGTTTCATGTGAAGTCTGAAAAACATTAATTCTTGTGAATATTAATTTTCTCCATCGGTGAGCAGAAATTCTGTCGAAACATAGATCTTTTAGCTTATTTTCATCTTAAGAAATACAAGCTTATGAGATCATGTGTGTGTGTCCTCCCTCAAGAAATAGATGGAGCAACTTCAGTGAAGCCTCATCTGACCTCGATCGTACCTTCCAAATTTTAATAAGAGTCACCAATTCAACATGGAGGCTGTGCGAAATATTTCACCGGCATTTAATATCATATCTATGAACTTATTGCAGCATTCAATCCCATATTTTGTAAGGTTATAAATGCCATTTAGGTACGTTCAGGTTTCCAAAACCTGAGAAGAGCAAAACCAGCCAAGCGAAATGCATATATTTAAATGGGCTTTTCTCAATTAACTTGATATAGAAAATCTTGACTTACAGTGGGAACATTTATCCACCTCGTGTTGCGAGCCAACACCGTGGCAAATCACGGCTCACATGGGATATTGCTGCCAAACGATACAAGCGACATTGTAATCTACTGACCAAGATCTATTTCCATGCATGAATAACCTTCCACCCTGTATAAACGACCTGGCAGAAGCTGTTAAATCGGACGTCAAGACTATTTGCTTACAGTACATAGAATAATAAAAAAAATCAAGACGACACTGCGCTCCTCCAAAAGGACTTAAGAGCGTATAGAATGCTGGGTTATCCAAAATATGGGAGCAAGTGCAGAAAAAGTACATGGCTGTCTTTCACCAACAACGTGTACCGTATTTGCTCGCGTATATCTCGCACTTTTTTGACCGAAAATATGTGTGAAAATTTTCGGTGCGAGATATACGCGGGGAATTACCATATTCCCGAAAAAACTCAAAATTTGCGATGTAACAGTAGGCCTACTTGCGCAACTGTTGTGGCGCGCTAATCACTAATTCGAACGTGTCTCAAGGCGGTGAATTTAGCCAACCGAAGACGCGGCGAACGATGTACAGCGTGCTAACACTCACGCTGCGCCGTATGCTTGCACGCGGCCGAGCTCTGATGCGACGCAATGCGTAAAGACGAAATCATTGAGATTCGAGGAGACTGAACTGCGTTTCTCTGCGATGTAACAGTAGGCCTACTTCCGCAACTGACGTGGCCCGCTAATCGCTAATTCGAACGTGTCTCAAGGCGGTGAATTTAGCCAACCGAAGAGGCGGCGAACGATGTACAGCATGCTAACACTCACGCTGCTCCGTATGCTTGCACGCGGCCGAGCTCTGATGCGACGCAATGCGTAGAAATCATTGAGATTCGAGGAGACTGAACTGCGTTTCTCTGCGATGTAACAGTAGGCCTACTTCCGCAACTGACGTGGCCCGCTAATCGCTAATTCGAACGTGTCTCAAGGCGGTGAATTTAGCCAGACGCGGCGAACGATCTACAGCGTGCTAACACTCACGCTGCGTCGTATGCTTGCACGCGGCCGAGCTCTGATGCGACGCAATGCGTAAAGACGAAATCATTGAGATTCGAGAAGACTGAACTGCGTTTCTCTGCGATGTAACAGTAGGCCTACTTGAGCAACTGTTGTGGCGCGCTAATCGCTAATTCGAACGTGTCTCAAGGCGACGAATTTAACCAACTGCGGCCGAAGACGCGGCGAACGATCTACAGCATGCTAACACTCACGCAGCGCCGTATGCTTGCACGCGGCCGAGCTCTGATGCGACGCAATGCGTAAAGAAGAAATCATTGAGATTCGAGGAGACTGAACTGCGTTTCTCTGTGATGTAACAGTAGGCTTACTTCCGCAACTGACGTGGCGCGCTAATCGCTAATTCGAACGTGTCTCAAGGCGGTGAATTTAGCCTGACGGGGCGAACGATCTACAGCATGCTAACACTCACGCTGCGCCGTATGCTTGCACGCGGCCGAGCTCTGATGCGACGCAATGCGTAAAGAAGAAATCATTGAGATTCGAGGAGACTGAACTGCGTTTCTCTGTGATGTAACAGTAGGCCTACTTCCGCAACTGACGTGGCCCACTAATCGCTAATTCGAACGTGTCTCAAGGCGGTGAATTTAGCCAGACGGGGCAAACGATGTACAGCATGCTAACACTCACGCTGCTCCGTATGCTTGCACGCGGCCGAGCTCTGATGCGACGCAATGCGTAGAAATCATTGAGATTCGAGAAGACTGAACTGCGTTTCTCTGCGATGTAACAGTAGGCCTACTTGCGCAACTTATGTGGCGCGCTAATCGCTAATTCGAACGCGTCTCAAGGCGGCGAATTTAGCTAACCGTGGCCGAGGACTAACGATGTACAGCGTGCTAACACTCACGCTGCGCCGTATGCTTTCACGCGGCGCCTCGATCCCTAATCGGCTCGTATGGAAGCTCGGATCAACTCGTTGTTGCTCGCTCTTCCTGTTAGTAACGCTTCGAGTAAGTTCCTGGACAATGACGACTGTTGTGGCACGCTAAATCGAACGTGTTTCTACCTCAAGGTTATTACGGTCATTTATATGATGGCGTCAGTAATGAATGCGAGATATATGCGAGTACTTTTTTTCCTGAAATTTCAAATAAAAAAATGGGGTGCGAGATATACGCGGGGGCGAGATATACGCGAGCAAATACGGTATATTAGGAAACAAAAGTATGCCTCGAGTCAAGTCATTCAGCTATCTCGGGATTGCCATCAAGAAATGTTTGTGAGCACATTGCTAATACGGTGAAAACATTGGCTTACAAATGTCATATGAGACCAATTTTGTAATACACGAGTATGTGGGAGCCCTACCGAACAACTTTAAGATGGTTCAAAGGAAAGCTGCAAGATTCGTTCTTGGCAAATTCTTTCAAACTGACAGCGTCTGAGACATGTTATAATGGGAATCCCTTCACAAAAGAAGACTTCAGGAGATGTAGAAAGCATACACAGGGTAGCCAGCCTGGAATGAGTTGCGAAACAGAATGCATGAGCCAGATTATATGGGTAGGAAAGATCACGCTCACAAAATTAGGCCCAAAATTCAAAAAACAAATTTAGCTATGTATTCTTTTATGAACAGGGGTATTCAAACATGGAATGAGTTGCCTGAAGAAGTCTTAGAACCTTTCCCTAACAGTTTAAAAGTTTCCCAGAGAAAAATAATATTGCATTCAGGGAACACTGAGACATTTTGGAGAGCAATTGAGATACCTGTAAATGTATTGTTACCACCAGGTTTTGCCTAATTGTATCTATTGATAAAATAATAATAAATTTCATGTTATTTCAATTGCTTTTAAAACTAGTAACATGGGGGCTGTGATGATTTTTTTAAACATGGTTTTCTTTCTTCCATCCTACGAAACAGAATCAAAGTGAAACTTGACCACTAATATAATAGTCATCTAATAATAGGCTAAATTTAAAATGAACCAACATGGCAGCCACACAAAGTATTTCTCAATATCCCCGAAGCTATCACACTGAGCAAATTGAAATGCTGTATGGCGACTTGGTAAATACAAACACATAGTGGCAACGAGAATTTCAAATATTTAAAATGACTTTGCCGGTGATCTAATCATCCAAGTGCACTGAAGCACTTAATTTATGCTGAAGTATATATGTATCTAATTGTTCGATTGCTTTCAATACTGCAAGACGACAGCAATGCAAAATTTTAAAAACATATTTTACTTTCACGTGTCCTACTCAAGCGATCGAAGCCAAGCTTCATATAATGAACTAACTTAGTCTACTAACACAGAATTCTGTAGCTTAGGCCACTCTTTGTAAATTATAGAAGCCGTGCATTTGACTTTTCTTAAGATTAACTCCTGTGACTCTTTACAGAAAGATGCCATCTCTGCAGGAAAAGTCACAATTAAGTGATACTTAAAATTATATATTTGAGCACGTAAGTAGCAGTGGTGAGGTAATTTATAGATTATACACACATCAATTTTTGAAAAGGAACATCTTTTATTGATGTTCTGTAGAACTGATCTTTAGAAAAGATTAACTAAATATTATCTGATTATGTAATATGCTAAGGTGTTTGTTTCACAAAACTCAAGCTCCTAAACCAGAGGGAGCTAGAAGGTGTGGTTTGTACCAAAATCTTCCAAATCGTCTCAATACAATAGTACAGGAAAAATCATGCATTTCTTGAAAAGTGCTTTAAAACAAATAAACAAGACGATAGCCCCTGCCAGAACTGTATCACGTGCAGCCCGCATAGCACTAGAGCGGGGCGGGTAGTCTGTACACAACCCATTATGCAAGAGTATATAATTTTTTAGTATTGTAGATGACGCCTCATTGCGTGACATTGAACACAAATTGTTCAGTGCTTGAGGTGTTGATGTGAGCTTTGCCTTTAGACTCACCATACAGGACCATTTGGTTATCTTAAAATATTATAATAAAGTTTGCTGTCTAAACTGAGTATATATCGATGTTTGTTGAGTTTGAAATTGTTGCTCTATACGTATGAAGGTCATGTACCAAAAGCTGTTTAGTCATCACATGAAAATATTTGTATAGATGGGAGAATTTTGAAATTGAAAAGACAACTAGGTTTTTTAGTTCTTCATATTCCTATATTACCTAGCTGGCTGCGTGGCTCAGCAGTAATGTTCTCGCTTGCTGTGCCCAAGGTTGCAGAATCGAATCCTGGAGCAGTCAGCTGGCATTTGAGGATGCCCAAATACGAGGGAGCCGTGTCAGTAGATTTACTGGCATGATCAAGATCCCCTTTGGGGCAACATTCCGGCACCCCAGAGTCTCTAAAATCCACAGTAGTTAAAAGGGACGTAAAACCAATAACATTATTATTCTTATATTACCAAACGTAGCCAGTTGGCAGGCACAGTATCGCCTGAGCTAGCCTGTGCCAGCACTCCTGGGCAACTCTATAATGGCTATTAGCTCTGTAAGCAAAGTAGGTATGTCAATATGCAGTGGAGAGGGATGGGAGTTACCTGCAGGTGCTGGGACACCGAACAAACCAGACTATTTCCCAGGACGTTTTCAGCTATTAGATTGTCTGTAGTACAACCCATATACAATGCTGTTGGTAGAAAGTGAAACACCAAGAACGAGAGATGTGACCACATTGCACTTTATACCACAGATTAGGTACATGACAATACATTACTGATTAGAAGGACAGTACGGCGTCGCGCCACCACGTGCTGCACTCAGAGCCACTAGACGTCGTGGCATGGAATCGTACAGCGCTTGAATACGCTGCTGGGAAATACCGTCCCACGCAGTTTGTAGGCGCGTCCACAAAGCATCAATAGTGGCGGCAGGTGGACCTGAACGAACAAGTTGCCGACCGACCATATCCCAGACATGAGACATGTTCGATGGGCGACATGTCAGGCGAACGGGCAGGCCAAGGAAGCAGAGGTATCCGTCATTCTGCAAAGAAGGATTGCACATTCCTCGCCACATGTCCTGCTGAAATAAGGCCTGTGGAACGGCCTGCAATAGGGACAGTGCCACGGGCTGTAAAACGTCCCTGATGTAGCGGTCACTGTTCAGATTGCCCGCAAGACGTACGAGGCGCGATCGCCTGGTGTTTTTCCGCTACGCCACTAAACAATACAGTCTGCCTGATTGCGTTCTCCATGGCGGCATCAAACACGTATGCGACCATCACTGTAGGACAGGTTGAAGCGGGACTCGTCCGAAAACACTACATTTCGCCACTTAGCCTGCCAGTGTCGGTGTGCACATGCCCATTGTAGTCGGATGCGTCGGTGGTTCCCAGTCAATGGAAGCCGACGCAGTGGCATGCGTGCTACCAGTCCAGCCCTCAAAAGACGGTGCTGCACCATCGACGCAGACATGTCCACCCCCGTTGCAGTGCTCCAACGTCGAGCCAACACCGAGGACGACGCTGTTCTGTCCGATACGGCAATGCGGAGAAGATTGCGGTCGTCTCGCGCTGTGGTCATATTGCGTCGTCCTGTACCCTGTCGTCGCTGTGTACGGCCCTCCTCTCTCCACTGGATCCACATACGCCTTACTGTTGACGCAGCATGCCCTGTACGAGCCGCAATGTCCCGGAATGACAGACCCGCCTCCAGGAGTCCAAGCATTCTGCCCCGTTCAACCGCACTCGCATGCTGATAGTCTACTCTGTGATGTCGGCGAGTCATCATTGCACTTGCTTACACGTTTCCACTTGGTATGACGGCCCCACGCCGACAGAGCTGTGCGGAATACTGACCTGTCCGGTCCCACGACAGAGGGCACTGGTTAGCCAATGTGCACGTCATCTCTCTGCGATTTCAATCGCTTAGTATGGTACCGCTGGCCTACACGACCCCTGTTCTGGGAGTGTCTCCGACCATTTCTTCTGGGTGTTTCACTTTCTACAAACAGTACTGTAGATTGAAGTATTCGAAGTAGTGAAGTAACGAAACATGCATTCATCATTACACCCAAAATTGAGGTAGGCTACATATATGTTCAGAAAATGATCAAATTGAAGACATTCCGTGATGATGTATAATTCTGTCTCATGAATAAGATTTTTACTTTACTTCTAAATGGTAGAAATAAAATCTTTTTCATATTTGGGACAACTACTTTAAGGTCTCTGTGGTACAAGCATATTCTCATGTTGTTACTTGATGGTCCAGCAATGACATACTAGTGCTTGTATCACACCCTCAAGGAATGACTGTTATAACTCAAGTATGGAATTTGTCACAGCCTAGAGCAAAATGTGGCTTTTTATCAAGTCTCTCCAAGAAAAGAATATTTTCTTGAGTTCCATGTTTCTTATGGAAGATGCCATATTTGAGTTGAGGCAGTCTTGTGATAGAGTTAAGAGCACAGTCGACACCCACCCAGAGACATGGGAATTGCACCCTGAGGTGTAACAGGCTGGGCTGGTGTACCAGATCGAGTAGCCTGAGGAATCTTATGTGATCGTGACTCAAGGATGGCAGCAATACCACAACTACAATCCTCTTGCGTCGTGAGGCCAGGCCGATTCTCCATGGTTCCCTCACCGGCACTGCTCAGGAAGGGATCTGCAATAATAAATACCAATTTCTTACCCTCTTGAGTCTAAGGTCACCCTTTATAAGCTGAGAAAGGAAAACTTCATCTAGAAGTAATCAAGTTAAAATTATATTATGGCACAATAGGACCCGACCAGCAGACCCGACCAGCGGTTGGAAACTGCTCAAGATGATGATGAGGAGAATTGAAATAGATAACAACTCAAAACTGGATTATTGTATTGTTAAATAAGTCAGATCCTCATATGGTTCCTTCCACAGCAGTTTACACCCATACAATAAGATGCAGTGAATTTCCCCTCACAAACTATCACCTTTTTCAAGAAATTTGCATTTCATTTAATGGCCTATTTGTATGTCTATTCCCATTTCAAAGGGGTCAGAGATGAGATGCATTGAGTTTCTACGTGGGGGGTGGTATGTCCATCCTAACGCCAAAACGTCCCACTCTGTTTCCTCGAGCTCACGACACTTACTCTTTGAGGATGTAATTATTACTTGGGATAGGATTAAGGAGGAAGCGATGGTGCAATCCCAGCCTTTGACTATATGGTAAACGATGAACCTTTGAAAATAAACTTAGAATGACTGACGTTGGAAATCAAATGCACTTGTTTTCTTAGTCCATGGATAGCAGCTTTTCTCAATAGGATTTGATTTCTCCCCGTCACATACTGTAAAAGCGATGAAATTACCAGCACCATAAATGCAAAGTGATTTTTTTTCTCTCTCCTCATTTCAAATTTGCATACATCAAACATGCATATTGTTTTTGGCATTGAAGTTCTATGATTATTGATATCAAAGAGGATCAGCAGAACTTAAAACATGAACACTGTGCATGTGCGTTGCCCCATTGGGACAAATTTGGATCTCTCAAATGCCAAAACTGAACATTATAGCAAATTTGCTGAAAATTATTACCTAATTTTCGATGGCTTTACTCTGATATTTATTTTTTTGTTAATTGAAAATAAGGCAGTGGTACGCGCTTGCCAGATATAAACATTGCATTTGCAAACAATTATGCTTCCATTACTCCGGCTTAATTGTTGAAAGCATTAACATTTGCTTATGATAGTAATAGCCAGGATTTAGTGGAATATAACATTGCTTGTTGGTTATATTCTTGTAATTGATTTTGTGATGAACATTTTGTACGAAAATGGCACAATATTAATTTGTGAAAATTTAGGTGGATTATAAATTAATACTAGAGAGTGTCAATAGAGGGGGCCCCGAGGGCCCGTTGTCGCTGTCCACGCCCCTGTTCATAGTCACAGATGCATCTCAAAACCACTCTCACTGATTATTCATGGTCGTCAAAATATCGCAACGCTGACTCTTTCCGTTTGCTTGCAGTCGTTTATTCCTCACGGTCACTGAAACATCGTAATACCTATTCTAGGAGATTCTACCCATTATGGATTATGGTATTATGGTGAGAGGCAAAATTGTTATGGATAAATGACAGGAAAAATTAAATTCTATGAAAGAAAAGGAAAGAAGAAGAAGACAGTGCATTACTCCGTTGCGAGTTGGCAACTATACTGTGCTTGCGGCTGACGGATAAGGTTGCTAAATAGCAGTGTGGTGCTCTGCAAACCAACTTGAATGCCATTGCTTGAAATTCATGCAGGGGATACCTTGGTTACATTCAAAGATGTGTCTAGAAAATTTGTTCTGGCTTCTGCAGCTCCCATATTCTTTGCACGGTCTCTCTCCACACAGAAGTGGGAGGTAATTTGGTGCATTACAACTTTCATTATTCTAGCCATTGATTCTAAGCGATTGGTTTTGTAAAATGAAGCAGAGCAATTGTCAAATTGCATCTTCTTCTAAGAACACAGCAGTTTTATGAAAATATTGAGATGTTTACACAAAGGAATGGTCATACCTACTTGCAGTGTGTGGCTCACATAGGATCCAAGAAACATAAAACATATAAAC
The DNA here is from genome assembly GCA_946902985.2 of Meconema thalassinum. Classification (NCBI taxonomy): domain Eukaryota; kingdom Metazoa; phylum Arthropoda; class Insecta; order Orthoptera; family Tettigoniidae; genus Meconema; species Meconema thalassinum. The sequence continues at coordinate 23,920,850 of OX336389.2, read as the reverse complement.
AAGTCTTGTTTCATCATTCTTTGTAAAAAAGTAATGCCACTACAGTGACAAATGCAGAGTTCTTTTTGAGCATAGTACGCTGTCCCGTTATCTGTTTCAGCCCATGCAGTGTTTCCTAAAATATGGTTGTGCAATAACTGAAGCAGAATACACAGCATCTTCTGCCAAAAATAGTTCTTTTCTTTGGCTACTGATGGCAATTGAGGTTCAAATGCAATAAAACTTTATCCTACTGTATCCTTCAATGATTAGATAGGCCAAATATCAACTCTTCTCTTGTCAATAATAATTGGATATTTTGTTATTGAAATGAAGGAATTTGCATATGGATATCAATCTGTCCAGAGATAATTGAACTTTTGACCAAAAAAAGGAACATGGCTATGGTTGATGTTTTAGGAAAATATGACCTGAATGTTGGTTTCTACACAATTCCCATTAGCATGATTGACAGGAAGCCATCCACCAACTTGTGACCGAAAAAGAAATTACAATGCACACAGCTTGAACCTAGCTAGTTTCTGTCAGTTGTGGTGTAAAAATACTGTTCCAAACACTCACTATAAAATTTACTGGTACAATCTCACTTTCTGCACTCACCTCAATTATCACTAAATTTGGAATTGCTCAGTACCACTCAAGTTCTCATTGCTTGCTGTAAATATATACAGAAGATTTCTGACACTGATAATTGAGGCTAAAAATCGATGCAATGAATCGATAAATATGTGAAATGGAACAAGAGACTTCTGCTTAAAAGAATCTGAAGAGAAACTTTCAAATAGTTTCACTCGAGAGATGGAACCAGACATGCACCGCATAACATTCCATGCTGTTGGGTACAGAAACTCAAGCAATGTTGGCCCACACAGTAACTCTCTCTCGGAAAGAGTTTATAGTGTTGTTAGAGAGAATCATGCACACCTTTCGATTCAGAACACGAAAATGTCATTAAAGGGGGAAAGCAGCTGCTGGGTACAAAGCAAGCTGAAGAGAATTTAATCACCGAACTGACAGGTAATTGTGTAAATTTTACTGTGTAATAAGACATACAGTACTTGACAACAGATTACTGTTGGGAAAGGCTATCATTTCCGAGAGGGATGGAGCTTGACTTGGAGGGAGAGTAACTCATCGTTGCCATAACGACATTGTGATGTCTACTATTGGTATTCACTCACAGTTGCTAACAGCATAAGCTAGTGTTTCCATTTGACGAATTTTGACGTTAGATACCATTCAATGGCTAAATATAGACTAACCTCCATTGTTAAGTTTGGGTTTTAATTACTTCTTCAACTGCCTTAAATACTGACAAAAGTAAATGGGACTTCACAAGTATGCATTGAGTGGGTAAATTTGAGCAGTCAATAGTACCATTACCCAGTACAATTATGCTTGACATGTAGCAAACAGCCCATGATACTGTATTTGTGAAAGGCACTTCACCCAAGAGTAAAGTCGTATGTTTCTTATCTTATTTCAACGAATTGTCAGAAAAATAACACCATTTTCTGACACTTATCAAATTTAGTGCTTTTATTTATTACATTGCAAATTGTGTTCGTAAATAGTGTAATATAGCACAGTTATTTGTATTGTAATATTTCTTTGCATTTAAGGCCAGTAATAGTTTTATACAACCAACACACACAGAGTTTTGCCCTAAACACAAAATATCACCCATTTTTAATTTTAAATCCACACATTTAACAAGGCCTTGGAGGCTGGAACCATAGTCTTTTTAACCCGGATAACTCTCATCAGGTGAGTCATCGTCACAATGGTACTATAGTCGGAGCTATAGTAGTGGCAAGTTCTGATGAGGACCCAGTCCTGTGGGGTACAACACAGGCCCCTTGCAAGACCTCATCGGCATCAATGGCGGAGTAGGTGACCTACAGTACGGCGGAGAGGACTGAAGCGGCACCCCAGTTCTAAGGGAATAGTATGAGTACAATACTCCAAAAGCTGCCACCTTGCAGTGAGGCAGGGAACTGCCTAGCAGTGTTAGGCTTAGCAAGTCAACTGAAGGGTTTGCTTTCAACAAAGATATGAGCCTCGAAAAACAAAAATCAACCGGATTGACACATCTCCTAAAATATATGCAATGTATGATGACCGTAAGGCTGATGTTCAAGCACGACATTTTGAGAAGAAACCTAATCATCATATTGGAACATTAAATATCCTGGCATTAACTGGCAGAAGCAAGGAATTGAGAGATATGATGGAAAGGAGGAACCTCTGTGAGAATGTGGAAGGGAAGAGGAATAAGAAAGATTAGGAAAGGATACAAACTACACTGGAATGGTGTAGGCTTTATATTAACAGTAGTCCAGGTGTACGCCCTACAAACCGGCTGTAATGGGGAGGAAAAACAACAATTCCTAACTGATCTAGAAGAAGTTATAGAAAGAGATGGGTTATCTTAATGCTCAAGCTGTACTGGGTCCACGGGGTTATGGCGACAGGAAGTCTTCTCGATCTGTGTGTAAGGAGTGGATTGAGAATAAACAACAGTTGGTTCCAGAAACAGCTAAGTCATAAAATAATCAGATACAGCTGGAATGGAGATTCAAAACTCTGATTGATTACTTCATATCAGACAAGGAAGCAGGAAAGACCATATGAGATGTCAAGAGTAATATCAAGTGACAGTGGCCACAGTAAAACACATTGAAAGTTCTAGAATTTAGCAATACAGGAAACCAAAACTCCAAGACATAGGAGCTAAAGAGGAGGGAGAAGCAAGCTGAGCAATAAGTTACCATCAGATATACAGTGCTACAAGAAGGAAATGTCGAGTGGACTAGATTGTGCTGCAATACAAGTATGAGGTAAAACTAGCAGTAAAATAAAGGCAAAAGAAACTCTTTGGTGGAAGGATCAGGTGAAGATGGCTGCGAAAGAGAAAAATGAAACAAGGAAAGCCAGAGACAAAGAAATGCAAAAACGAAGTGGAAGAAATGAAACCAGAATAAATGAATTCCAGCAGAGATACAGAGATCAGAAGCTACAAGTGAAGAAAATTGTGGCTGAAGAAAAACACAAAGCTTGGACTGATTTCACAGATACACTAGAACAAGACAGCAAAACTAATTCCAAACTACTTTACTGAACATTAAGAAATATGAGAAAAGACAATGAATGCATAGCAGCGACAGAGAAGCCAGATGGTAGCATAGTTTGGGAAGTGACAGAAATAAGGAAGATAACAAAATCATATCTTGATAATTTGAGAATTTCGTAGGCAACATTACTCCGAGCTCTACGAACTTATAGAGAAACTATCCGATTGTGCGAGAAAAAAGAGAATAGCCTTTTATGGCCATATTGCGAGATTACCTTCCAATCGTTTGCTCAGTTTCTGGCACAATAACAAGGTCCGTACCACGTGGTTCACGGAAACTGAGAAGGATATTAACAAACTGGGAATATCAGATCTGCATGACAGACCGGCTGTGAGGCGTGCTTCGAAGGAAGTCTATGGTTTTCAGGAGAAACCTCGGAAGAAAGGTACCCACTGGACAACTGAAGGAAAGGAGTCAATACTGGGCGAAGATCAAGATCCTCCAGTTGAATAAACGTGGTCCTAAGTTGGCCAATTCCAGAGAACAAGAAGAAGTACAGGACAATGAGTCTGATCAAGAGAGCTCACCAACATGGAAGGAAGTAGAAATGGCCCTTCATAGTATGCATTAGATGTTAGGCCCCTGAAAACAACTATCATCATCATAGTATGCCCAATGAAAGATCAACAGAATTTGTCGAAATCAGTGCAGATATGTTCTAAGCAGCTGGTACAATAGATGCACTCTGGAAGGACGGGAAAGTTCCGGATAATTGGAAAAAGAGAATAATAATACCTCTCATTAAAAAGGGAAGCCGAAAGAAATTTAGCAATTATCGAGGGATAACTTTATTGTCTCATGGTCCGAAAATATTTGAAAAAAATAATTGGAAAGGGCTAAAGAAAACTATGGAACCACAGCTACAGGAAGAGCAGTACGGTTTTCGAGAACACCGAGAACTACAGAGCTCATATTTGCACTTAGAATGCTGTTAGAAAAGCACTGGGAGGAGGATAGAGACTTAACACTTGTGTTTTTGGATCTTGAAAAAAGCATTTGACAGTGCCCCAAGGAACACTATATGGGAATGCTTGAAAAACAACAACTAGTTCCGTGAAGAACTAAACAGACTATTTCCACATATCCTACGGGTCGTACTTTCAGGACACGAGAAATAAAAACGAGATTTAAAAGAATTGCACAGCTGCCATATTTAAGTTCTCCATTAAATGAGACGTCAGTATATTAAGGCTTGTATGAAGAAGGTTCACAGCACTCGGATGAACGTCAGTATATTAAGACTTGTATGAAGAAGGTTCACAGCACTCGGATGAACGTCAGTATATTAAGGCTTGTATGAAGAAGGTTCACAGCACTCGGATGAACGTCAGTATATTAAGACTTGTATGAAGAAGGTTCACAGCACTCGGATGAACGTCAGTATATTAAGGCTTGTATGAAGAAGGTTCACAGCACTCGGATGAACGTCAGTATATTATGGCATGTATGAAGAAGGTTCACAGCACTCGGATGAACGTTAGTATATTAAGACTTGTATGAAGAAGGTTCACAGCACTCGGATGAACGACAGTATATTAAGACTTGTATGAAGAAGGTTCACAGCACTCGGATGAACGTCAGTATATTAAGGCTTGTATGAAGAAGGTTCACAGCACTCGGATGAACGTCAGTATATTAAGGCTTGTATGAAGAAGGTTCACAGCACTCGGATGAACGTCAGTATATTATGGCTTGTATGAAGAAGGTTCACAGCACTCGGATGAACGTTAGTATATTAAGACTTGTATGAAGAAGGTTCACAGCACTCGGATGAACGACAGTATATTAAGACTTGTATGAAGAAGGTTCACAGCACTCGGATGAACGTCAGTATATTAAGACTTGTATGAAGAAGGTTCACAGCACTCGGATGAACGTTAGTATATTAAGACTTGTATGAAGAAGGTTCACAGCACTCGGATGAACGACAGTATATTAAGACTTGTATGAAGAAGGTTCACAGCACTCGGATGAACGTCAGTATATTAAGGCTTGTATGAAGAAGGTTCACAGCACTCGGATGAACGTTAGTATATTAAGACTTGTATGAAGAAGGTTCACAGCACTCGGATGAACGACAGTATATTAAGACTTGTATGAAGAAGGTTCACAGCACTCGGATGAACGTCAGTATATTAAGGCTTGTATGAAGAAGGTTCACAGCACTCGGATGAACGTCAGTATATTAAGGCTTGTATGAAGAAGGTTCACAGCACTCGGATGAACGTCAGTATATTAAGGCTTGTATGAAGATGAACCGTGGCAAGTTTCACAGCACTCGGATGAACGTCAGTATATTAAGGCTTGTATGAAGAAGGTTCACAACACTCGGATGAACGTCAGTGTATTAGGGCTTGTATGAAGATGAACCGTGGCAAGTTTCACAGCACTCGGATGAACGTCAGTATATTAAGGCTTGTATGAAGAAGGTTCACAGCACTCGGATGAACGTCAGTATATTAAGGCTTGTATGAAGAGGGTTCACAGCACTCGGATGAACGTCAGTATATTAAGGCTTGTATGAAGAAGGTTCACAGCACTCGGATGAACGTCAGTATATTAAGGCTTGTATGAAGAGGGTTCACAGCACTCGGATGAACGTCAGTATATTAAGGCTTGTATGAAGAAGGTTCACAACACTCGGATGAACGTCAGTGTATTAGGGCTTGTATGAAGATGAACCGTGGCAAGGTTCACAGCACTCGGATGAACGTCAGTATATTAAGGCTTGTATGAAGAAGGTTCACAGCACTCGGATGAACGTCAGTATATTAAGGCTTGTATGAAGAAGGTTCACAGCACTCGGATGAACGTCAGTATATTAAGGCTTGTATGAAGAAGGTTCACAGCACTCGGATGAACGTCAGTATATTAAGGCTTGTATGAAGAAGGTTCACAGCACTCGGATGAACGTCAGTATATTAAGGCTTGTATGAAGAAGGTTCACAGCACTCGGATGAACGTCAGTATATTAAGGCTTGTATGAAGAAGGTTCACAGCACTCGGATGAACGTCAGTATATTAAGGCTTGTATGAAGAAGGTTCACAGCACTCGGATGAACGTCAGTATATTAAGGCTTGTATGAAGATGAACCGTGGCAAGTTTCACAGCACTCGAATGAACGTCAGTATATTAAGGCTTGTATGAAGAAGGTTCACAACACTCGGATGAACGTCAGTGTATTAGGGCTTGTATGAAGATGAACCGTGGCAAGTTTCACAGCACTCGGATGAACGTCAGTATATTAAGGCTTGTATGAAGAAGGTTCACAGCACTCGGATGAACGTCAGTATATTAAGGCTTGTATGAAGAGGGTTCACAGCACTCGGATGAACGTCAGTATATTAAGGCTTGTATGAAGAAGGTTCACAGCACTCGGATGAACGTCAGTATATTAAGGCTTGTATGAAGAGGGTTCACAGCACTCGGATGAACGTCAGTATATTAAGGCTTGTATGAAGAAGGTTCACAACACTCGGATGAACGTCAGTGTATTAGGGCTTGTATGAAGATGAACCGTGGCAAGGTTCACAGCACTCGGATGAACGTCAGTGTATTAGGGCTTGTATGAAGATGAACCGTGGCAAGGTTCACAGCACTCGGATGAACGTCAGTATATTAAGGCTTGTATGAAGAAGGTTCACAGCACTCGGATGAACGTCAGTATATTAAGGCTTGTATGAAGAAGGTTCACAGCACTCGGATGAACGTCAGTGTATTAGGGCTTGTATGAAGATGAACCGTGGCAAGTTTCACAGCACTCGGATGAAAAGCGCGACAAAAAGCCATTTAAATATTTCGATTTTGCGTGGCCGCCATGTTGGTTTTGTGCTCTGCAGGTTATTGAATGATCCAGAGGTCAACTTATGTTAATTGCCTCCATCAATATACAACATTTCAGTTTGATTCTTGTAAAAGATTCGTAGATATTGAGAACCGTCTAAATATTTTGGATGGTCGCCATGTTGGATTGTTATATATTTAGGCCATCGAGTTATGTACCATTAGATAAAGATTATTGCGTAGGTTCATTATTCAAACTTTCACTTCGATCGCATGATCAGGACACAACAAATAAAAACTTAATTTTAAAATTTCGCACAGTCACCATCTTGAGGTTATGTCAACAATTGAACGAAATTAGATGTCAGTGCATTACAATGTGTAATTTGGTACATTTGATGTACCGTGCACTGTGCTTGGATGGTTAAATCGCGAGAAAGGTCTACAATATTTAAATGTTTCAACTTCGCTTGGCCGCCATGTTCGTTTTTGAAAGTCACATAGGTGAACTTCTAGTAGTGCCCTTTATTACCGAACAAAATTTCAGGGTGATATCTATATCTGTTGTGGAGATATAGAATGCCAGTGAAATATTTTGCGTGGCCACCATGTTGGAATCATGAAGCTTATTAAAATTTGAGAGGCACGGTTGAGGTCGGACGAGGTAGTAGTATATAACAAAGGAGAAACTGTTCCGCCTAGTCAATACATTATTATTTACAACAAGTTATAAACTTGCTATTATATGGTACATGTTTCGGGGCCTCTAGTACTGGTCCCTTCTTCAGCCATAAATTAAGTTGCAAAATCCAGCATAATTAAAGATATCATAATAAAAATAAAAAAAATACATAAAATGATGAGTGAATGGATGAAATGAGGCGAAAAAGAACATATTACTCATGAGAAGTAATGTGAGTGCACATCTGTAAAAATTAACACCATTGGTATTGCTAGGTTCTTGAGAATACACTTATATAGCACTGTTCTAATGTTTGTGCATGTGGAAATCACTTCACTTGGGATTTATAGCCTGTTGTTTACAATGCTGTTGACTGAAACTTGCTGTTCAAGCTGGGGCTTCTGAGCTTATAGTCTTGCATTAGAGGCTGGAGAAGGGACCAGTACTAGAGGCCCCGAAACATGTACCATATAATAGCAAGTTTATAACTTGTTGTAAATAAATGTATTGACTAGGCGGAACAGTTTCTCCTTTGTTATATAGTGAATCTGTCAATACGGAAAATGAACTTCTTTCAGAGGTAGTAGTATGCACTTACCGAGTTTCATTGAAAAAGCAGCAATAATCGACATTATGAATCAAACGGCATGCCAAGCAAAGAGGTTACGCTTTGACTTACCGAGGAACTTATGGTGCCGCATTAACAGGCTGAGGACTGGACGCGCACTCACGGACAAAAGGTGATCTCATAAGCCTATTTTTTTAATAAATGAAAATAGGCTAAAAATATACACATAGGACTCATCCAGAGAGTTAAAATGCTCTATGAAAACTGCTGCAGTTGCGAACAGATTGGAAACGGTTATTCTGATTGGTTTCAAACAACCAAAGGAGTACTACTACTTCACCTTTGCTTTTTTTATCACCGTTATGGATGAAGTTATGCAAGAAATGAAGCAAAAAGACAATATGGATCTTAATGCATTTGCGGATGATATAGTAATTTGGGGAAATACAGAGGAAGAAGTTCAAAAGAGGCTGAACACCGGGAATGACCATTTAAAAGCTCACGGATTAACGATAAGTAAATCAAAAACTGTTGCTATGTCTATCAACAGGCAGAAGAAGAAAGGGAAAGTGTAATGCTGGAAACGGTAGACCAGAATACAACACGAGATCACAGCCGAACCCAAACTCAGCTCAGTTCAATCATCAAGTTCGGAATCTTCTCTGGAACGAACAAGTTCCCTTACGATCAAAGCAGACCCCCATAATAACATATGGTTTAGAAACCTCTGGTTAGCAAATTGCAAGCCGCAGAAATGAAGTTCCTGCGAACTATGGTGCAGAAGACGAGGAAGGACAGAGTAAGGAATGAAAGAATAAGGGAAGAAGCAGGTGTGTGCCCATCCTTGAATGAAAGAGTGATACGGGCTTGTTTGAAATGGTTTGGCCATGGACAATGGTAGGACAGCAAAACATTGGCTTCAGACAGTGGTGGTTGGAAAAAGACCGGTAGGAAGACATGGCTGGACCAAGTGGAGTCAACTGGGATACAGTCCTGAGAGAAGAGTGGTACATGGACAGACAGAACTGGAGAGCGCTCGTATGCCACACCCGGGCAACTGGAGTGGATAACCAATGATGACGATATTTAACAAGAAAGTAAAACAGTTATTGAACACCTATAACAGAATGCTAGCCAGGTGTGACAAGTGGTGGGGGTGTTATTTGTCATTCTGCATGCATACAAAATAGTTAGATTTCTGCGCGATTTTCAGAATGAGACACACACTACATTTCAGGGAACCGAGTGAACTCTTATTCTTGCCATGCTATCATTCTGAAGATCATAGGGAGCTGAGGAGGGAAATCTATATGCCACATAATGTAGTTTGAATTGCAGCTCAAGAAAACAGACAAAACAGTCTAGGAGCATGAGACATCACGGTCATCTGCACTGTGTCTTTATAGTGCGAGGTAAGTTTGGTAACCTGTGTTATTGTGCCACTTAGTGTGTTTTTAAAAGGGACAAAGGTTGAAAAGGAAGCAGCGATGATGCAGAGCAAGGCATCATCTCAGTATTCGCCATGGAAAACACTGTAAAGGCGTTTCAAGGGTTGCCATACCAATAAACTAGAATATTTAGCAGTCTGATGTGATGTAATAGGTAGACAACACAGTAACAAACAGTGGAGAGTTTTGCCATAATAATACACATAAAATGTCATCATACCACTTCCTGCTTTACGGCCAGCCACGCTGCGTCGCCGTGCAAATTCTGCCATGTCCTGATACTGGTCTTCAAAGATGATAGGGAGAGTAGTGATATCTCCATCCAATTCTGCACACTGCACAGGAAGAGGAGGAAGATTGGCCAAGTACCGTGATCGACGTACCATCTCGGACACTGCCAAATAGTTCTGATAATTGGCATCATAGCAGCCGGCAGCTGATTGTCGAGGATTGTCAAGCACAAAGAATGCTTCGGCAAAGCGTTTCACCTACAAAATAAAAGTGAAGCACTCAGTAGCACAACGCCCTGCAATTGTAGCATTCTATCACAGAGACAAGAATAGACATACAGTATCACAGAACCAATGGCTTGTTACACTTGTAAAAATGTGATCTTTTAACCTTTAGCGAGTACAGAGTATTCACATTCCAGAACGTCTTTTGCTGTTTACGTGAAAAGGAGTGACGCCATTCTGGAACATCATTTACCAAGATTTGTGTAGCTCCTGTTGTTGGATATCTAGCATGATTCTAATATGTTATTATGTCCTCTATAAATTAGTGAAGACACATGGTTAAGCGCCATGTGTGTATTGGTCTGTTCACTAAGTTGTGGGAAGGAGTATTAGCTGTCGGGCGTGGTTGGTATGAGCTGGCGGGATGCATACGTGGCTGCAATACATTCGTAGATATTGAGAGCTGTCTAAATATTTTGGATGGTCGCCACGTTGGATTTTTATATACCTGTATGTAGGCCATAGAGTTATGTACTATTAGATGACGATAATGAATGATGACCGTGTGGCCTCCGGAGAGGCAGAGTGCAGGTCTTTCTAGTTGACGCATCGTTATAGTGATTAAGTGATGATGAAGAAGACACATACACCCAGTCCCCGAGCCACAGGAATTAACCCCAGGACATTAAAATCCCTGATGGCTCGGCCGGGAATCGAATCCAGGGCACTTCGGGCTAAAGCCTAGCGCACCATTTAGCCATGGAGCAGGACAGATGACGACTATTTCATAGGTTCGTTATTCAAACGTTCACTTCGATCGCATGATTAAGACACAAGAAATAAAAACTTAATTTTAAAATTTTGCACAGCCGCCATCTTGACCAAAATTAGATGTCAGTGCATTACAATGTGTATAAACAATTCCTGTATAAAGTTTCACTGCGTTCGGATTGTTAAATCCCAAGTAAAGTCTATTTAAATGTTTCAACTTTGCACGGCTGCCATGTTTGTTCTGTACCTAACAGGATCTTGAAGGTCACATAGGTGAACTTCTGGCAGTGCCCTTTATCACCGTTCAAAATTTCAGGGTGACATCAGTTCAAATACCTAGCAAGTGAATTAATGCAAACTGGTAGGTTGGACATGGAGATTGGCAGGAGGGTACAGCAGAGCAATGCATTCTATCAAAGTGTAAGAAAACTTGTTTGGGATAAGGAAGTACCAAGGAAAAGCAAGGAGGTAATGTATAAAATGTACACACATCAAAAAAAGTTTTGCATCACCTCGGTTCCCAGATCTCCGGCATATAGACGTTGACTGTGTATATTGTATCAAAGATACAGTCCCTTTGACTGTTCATAGATGTCACTAAAACTGCTCAAAGATGTAAACAACCATGCATGAGCAGGGCCTATTAGACGGAGGGGGTACGACAGCCGATCAGTTCCAGTCATTCCACCAGGACGAAGGTACGCTGCTCATGTTGTCTGTAGTTCTACCATGCCTAGAAGGTCAATACCGCAGTTCGATCGCGTCTGCATTGTTACTTTGTGTCAAGAAGGGCTCTCAACAAGGGAAGTTTCCAGGCGTCTCAGAGTGAACCAAAGCGATGTTGTTCGGACATGGAGGAGGTACAGAGATACAGGAACTGTCGATGACAGGCCTCGCTCAGGCCGCCCAAGGGCTACTACTGTAGTGGATGACCGCTACTTACGGATTGCCGCTCGGAGGAACCCTGACAGCAATGCCACCATGTTGAATAATGCGTTTCGTTCAGCCACAGGACGTCGTGTTTCAACTCAAACTGTGCGCAATAGGCTGCATGATGCGCAACTTCACTCCCGACGTCCATGGCGAGGTCCAGCTTTGCAACCCCGACACCATGCAGCGTGGTACAGATGGGCCCAACAACATGCTGAATGGACCCCACAGAATTGGCATCACGTTCTCTTCACCGATGAGTGTCGCATATGCCTTCAACCAGACAATCGTCGGAGACGTGTTTGGAGGCACCCTGGTCAGGCTGAACGTCTTAGACACACTGTCCAGCGAGTGCAGCAAGGTGGTGGTTCCCTGATGTTTTGGGGTGGCATTATGTGGGGCCGACGTACGCCACTGGTGGTCATGGAAGGCTCCGAAACGGCTTTACGATACCTGAATGACATCCTCCGACCCATAGTGCACCCATATCGGCAGAATATTGGAGAGGCATTTGTCTTCATGGACGACAATTCTCGACCTCATCGTGCACATCTTGTGAATGCGTTCCTTCAAGATAACGACATCGCTCGACTACAGTGGCCAGCATGTTCGCCAGACATGAACCCTATCGAACATGCCTGGGATATGTTGAAAAGGGCTGTTTATGGACGTCTTGACCCACCAACCACTCTGAGAGATTTACGCCGAATTGTCGTTGAGGAGTGGGACAATTTGGACCAACAGTGTCTTGATGAACTTGTGGATAGTATGCCACGACGAATACAGGCATGCATCAATGCAAGAGGACGTGCTACTGGGTATTAGAGGTAGTGGTGTGTACTGCAATCTGGACCACAAATGCTGAAAGTCTAGCTGTATGATGGTACAACATGCAATGTGTGGGTCTCATGAGCAATAAAACGAGCTGAAATGTTGTTTGTGTTGATCTCTATTCCCTTTGTATTTAAAGGTTCCGGAACTCTTGGAACCGAGGTGATGCAAAACTTTTTTTGATGTGTGTACTATGTTCCCATATTAACTTATGCAGCTGAGACTTGGACCCTGACAAGCAGGCAAGAGAGTAGAATCCAAGCCAGTGAAATGAAATTCCTAAGAAGTATGATAGGAAAGACAAGGAAAGACAGAGTGAGGAATGAAGATGTTAGGAAGGAAGTTGGGATGGGAAAACTAAATGAGAGAATTGAGAAGAATAAACTAAGGTGGTTTGGACATGTAAAGAGGATGGAGGAAAATAGAATACCAAGACAGATGCTGGAGGCAAAGTGCAAGGGTAAGAGAGCAAGAGGAAGACCTAGAACAAGGTGGATTGATTCAGTGAAGAACAGCATAAGAAAAAGAAATCTGGACTGGGACAAGATCGTGGAAGAAGAATTGTGGAAGGAAAGAGGAAAGTGGAGAAGTGCCATAAATACCCCGACCCGGCAGGAGCTGGATAAGGGGAAATGATGATGATGATGATCAGTAATGGTTACGGAGATATAGAAGGCCAGTGAAATATTTCGCACAACCTGAAACGTTGTATTTTAGGGTATTATAAGCCTAAAACATATTTTTGGTATGTAAACACTATGTTTAATTAGAACTGTCATAAATTAAAAAATAAAATGTTGGTCCTGATTTGGTCTATGTTCTTACTCCTTCAAAGTTGTGAAATTGTGACGTTCCAGAACGTCAATACTCCTTAAAGGGTTAAGGAATCATAGATATTGGAAGTGACTGTTTATTATCCGGATGGATTGCCTAGGTAAGGTTATAATATTTTGTGGAAGGGAGCTAGTCTCTTGTAGTACATTGGCACTGCTTGTAGCATCATTCTGTGTCTTGCACTAGTCAACCAACTGGTACACTGGAGCAAAACGCTGGCAGGGCCATTTTAGCAATTTTGTTAAAAGAAACAAAGCTAGCTGTAACACGATAGCTCATCTGACTGCACAACAACAGCAGTCATGGTGAATGTTCTCCCACAGGATAAAAGGACGATGGTTGCAACCAGGGCTGGCATGCCAAACTGAATGCATGGCTGTGCGAGCGAAACCACTGGGAGCGCGATATTCAGGAGCGGAATGATAATGATTGTCGGCGCAAAATTAAATCTATGGGAAATTTAATTACAAGCAAAATTCTATTGTGCAATTGAATAAAATTTCGTTCCCGGCGAGAAATAAATTTTGTTACAGACTTTTAGTTTTGCTCCCGGTGCGAAATGAATTTCGTTACAGCGTTACAGACATTTAATTTTGCTCACGGTATGAAATAAAATTCGTTACAGACTTTTAATTTCGCAGTACTTGGTGTACGATGGGGCAACACGTACCTCTACTTGTTCCATAGCGAATGTGCTGTGTGGAAGTGAAGAACTCCCATTACAGTTGTAACTCTTCACGCATTCAAAACTAATTTGCCTAATAGCTAGGCTTGGGTACAATGTATATAATATGCTAATAACCCTCATGGAAAACATTACATGTTTTAGTTTATGATCACTATTATAATGGGACAGTGATCATAATAGTACATTATGCAACGAGCCCATAATGGCAATAATTAAGATACGAGTATGTTTATAAAACGAGCGTAAAGAGTTTTATAATTTTCATACGAGTGTCTTAATTACCATTATAGGCGAGTTGCATACGACTGTTTATGTTCGACGATAATTATTCATAAATATCTGTCGAGATTTCGCCAGTTTTATGTACTGAACCGAGTGCATGAGACGCAGAGAATGCCTTGTACTTGACCATGGCCTCCTCGATAACCCCACTATGACACTAGGCAGCGCAGTGAAATTTAAATTAGAAGGCCTTGGAACTCAGCGCAGGTGCGATGGTATCCTTATCTAATTGGTCAAACAACTGTTTTTTGAGCTGTGATTGGTGGGAGAAACTGTTTCATAATGAAAAATAGTGTTATAATGACCATCATTATGATACAGTTTTCTGACATATACAGGGTCTTTAATTTTGCTTGGGAAGGACATTCTCACTGACGCGCTCCGCCAATGGCAGCTCAGTTCCCGGTGACCGCGCACGCGTATGTACGACAGAATATCGCGCTTAAAATCAGTATAATGCATTTTTACTCACCATGTTTACAGTCGATGCTGAAACAGTTCCCGATTCGCTGTCAAAATAATCGGCAACTCCTTATGAAGTTTCCGGTTACTCCGGTTAATTTAGCTTCAATAAGGAAATAACGACATTTTCGTCTATTCTTATTGTTTACTGAACCTGTACGTTGAATCTCTCAGCCAGTTGATTTATTGTTCGATTTATAGGAGTGGGTCTCCCTGGAAATGTCATTCGAAACTTTTGTCTTGTTCTAGCACACGATTTCCTGCACTTTATGTACATATTGTGCGGATATACTCGTTCACGTAACGAATATTTTACATAAGGCATTACAGCACTTTACACAATCACAATAAAACACTACACAATAAGATATACAGTACAGTAGCTTTATAAAACACTGAAAGACTGAAACACCCAATTAGCTCGGAGCTCACACGTCTACAGAAGAGCGAGTGAATACCCGGGCAATACGGCTGGAGACCACGCGCCGCGGACCGGCGGCCAAGGTCGAGCGAAGGTCTGCATAATAGGCCTACGTGCCGTACATAACGTGCGCTAGAACAAGACAAAAGTTTCGAATGACATTTCCAGGGAGACCCATTCCTATAAATCGGACAATAAATCAACTGGCTAAGAGATTCAAACGTACAGGTTCAGTAAACAATAAAAATAGACGAAAATGTTGTTATTTCCTTACTGAAGCTAAATTAACCGGAGTAACCGGAAACTTCATAAGGAGATGCCGATTATGTTTGACAGCGGATGGGGAACTGTTTCAGCATCGACTGTAAACATGGTGAGTAAAAATGCATTATACTGATTTTAAGCGCGGTATTCTGTCGTACATACGTGCGCAGTCGCCGGGAACTGAGCTGCCACTGGCGGAGCGCGTGAGTGAGAATGTCCTTGCCAAGCAAAAATAAATACCCTGTAATAGTCAGGGTCGAACATAAAGTAATACATGCAATTTCGTCCAGGAGTGTTAGTTACATATTATATACATTGTACCCAAGCCCAGTTACTGGGCAAATTAGTTTTGAATGCCTGAAGAGTTACAAATCACCCGTGACAGTACCAGTGGCGTATATACAGTTCTGTTTTGGAGGAGGATAGCTTGAACAACGGGGGTGGGGTTTTATTCCTCTCATTTCTACATTCTTTTTTCTTACACTTCCGGAAATTTCGGGTGGAAGGTTGACCCCCAACACCCCTCCCCTATGTATGCCACTGGATAGAACTATTGCCGGTGAAATGCAGGCCTCTCGGAAATGTTCTCTGCTCCCTCGAAGTATCGGAGAATCTTGACATTCCTTACTACTTCCTTCTTACCCTCAGTGCATTTATACTGATCGTGGCACGAAATCAATCAAACCCCTGTGCCACGTATTTCGTTTCGCACTGCATTTAGCTTCGTGTTGCTTTTCACTACGTTATTGTGCTTTGAATTAAATTTTGCTTCGATTTTAATTTTAACTAGTGGACCCATGTGAGAACTCTCATGTTCTGCAGGGGCTATCATCTTGTTTATTTGTTAAAACATACTGTACTGTACTTCATGATCATAATATATATCCGTTGGTTTTTCAGGTACAGTCGTCCTGCACTATTGAGACAATTTGGAAGAGTTTGGCACAAACCACACCTTCTAACTCCCTCTGGCTTAAGAGCTTGCGGTTTATGAATTATACACCTTAGCATCTTTTCGTATATAAAAACTGGAGCTGTTTGGTTTCTACCAAGATGCCTCAAGACACAGCATACCCCTCAATCCTTGTTAGGACATTTCATTAGCATACATTTTGTGGAACACATTTGAAATTAAGCTGTAATTTTAAATCAGAAATGTCAGGTGTTGGCATTCTTGTAGATATGGTGCTGCAATATGGCCACAGAGTCAGCAATGATGCTTTCAGTGATCAGGTGATTCTTTAAGCCGAACTTCTGGAACAGTTCTACAACTTCACTATAAATAGTGCCCCTGGCACCATAAAACGTTCCTCTCTCTTTGGTCAATGTAAGTGACATGTCTTTGAACCTTATATTAGACAGCTTTGCTATGCAGACTTGCGCGTTCCGATCATGATGGATGTCTTTTGCTGATTTCTTGCCTGTTTTAGGGAATACATTCTGTAATTCCTGCATAACTCACTTAAAAATGTTAAACGTTAATAATACTCCCTGATAAAACAATATTTCAGTGCTAAAAAAGAAGTAGCCGCCGAGACTCGTGTGATCCGGAGACACTTACCTTAATAGTGCGCTATTGGTGCAAGTCTCTGTATTCGTTGGAAATAGTCCCTCACTTCATAAATCAATCTTGTACATTGTTATACGTACATACTGTTACTTTACTTTACTGTCAGGACTTGGTTGATGTCCGTCTTCAAATACACGGAAGCTTTATGAATAGGCGCATACAGTTATTTAACCAGTAGTGGCTCGGTCATGTTTGGATATATTTCCGTTGCCTTTTCAAGAAATGCAAGATTTTTCCCTTATGGTACTATTGAGACGATTTGGAAGATTTTGGCACTAACCACACCTTCTAACTCCCTCTGGGTTAGGAGCTTGAGTTTTGTGAAACATACACCTTAGCGTTTTATCTCTACTTAGTGTAAAACGAAGTCCCCGATTCTTGGATGTTACGGGTAATCTCGAGAACAACTGGATGGATTTTGATGCGGTTTTCACCATTCTGTAAAGGATATCTCGAGGAAGGTTTCCATAGAAAATTATTTATTTATGGCCAAAGAAAGTCAAGCAGTAACGATTTCAGTGAAAAAGTCAAAAAACCAACCTGCCGTCTGTGCGCTTTTGAAGCTTATGCTGGGCAAACCGTTAAAAATATCTATATACCAAGAGTGTAAGAATTGTTCAGCATGAAAAGTTCTACAAAAAAGTCAACGACAACATATCTCTATCTTCAATACATCGCCCACTGTAAGTGTTTTTACGTTTTCATTTCTTCCAAATATCTCCATTCAATTACAAGCTTCGATACAGTTTACGAGCTAGCTGGCTGGCGATCGGGCCTATAACCCCAGACACTGTCGAGTCATGCCAAGTCAAGACTTCAGAGAAGAGTGGATGTGTTTGGAGTTTCCCTGGAAGTGCAACTTGGCTTTCCTTTACTTCGCCTGTGAACTTTTCGTTCCGCAGAATACACAGTCAAGTTTAGATTGGACGGAAGGGGGATTTGTGTTTCATGCATCTCGCCATTCTTAAATTACGTCTGACCAGAATTCGTTGCTCATGCTATCTCCATGACAATAGTCCAGTCAGTGATTTTAACCCATCATGCCGAGACGGAAAAAGGAAATGTCGTAGTTCATTGAAATCGAAAAACATTTGCTCATCACGTAACAATGAAACTGAGCAACAAATAATTTCTCGATTGTCACAAGAGAGAGAATTCACAAAGACAAAGGGAGTCATCCCCTAAGTTCCTATGACACAGGGAAGAAATGTTTATGGTTTGTGGTCCGATAAAGAGAATTCTGCTATGAATTATGATTCCTCCATAAATTATATAAATGATGCTTCAGTTTCCGGGTGAAGCTAGTACATACGAGGGTCGAGAAATAAGTCATGGCAACTATTCTTTTCTAGCGAACAGGAGACAACACGGAAAATCTACGATATACATTTGGAAACGTACGGTATGTACTTGCGTAGGATGCCACTAGATGGTGTATGTAAACAACAGTGTGGGTCTGAGCATGCCCCCACCGACAGCAGTGGCTACGCTGGCTAAAGCACAGGTTATGGGGCCAAGCTCTCTGCCGACTCGGTAGACGCGTGGGTTCAAGCCCCACCGTCGGCCGTCCTTCAAGTGGTTTTCCGTGGATTCCCATTTTCAACACCAGGCAAATGCTGGGACGGTACCCTCTGACAGGCCACGGCCGCTTCCTTCCACATCCTTGCCCAGTTTCATTCATCTTCATCCATTCCATCTCTCATCCCGACGCGCAGGTCGCCCACGGGCGTCGACTAGAAAGACCTGCACTAGGCCTCTCAGAAGGCCACATGACAACAAAAAAAAGCATGCCCCCAAGTTTAGTGTGTGAGTGAGAGCGTCACACAATGGAAGTCAACAACCAGGAGCAACGATCTTACATTAAAATCGCAGTTCTCCGCGGCAGAAATGCACGCCAATGCCATGCAGAGCTGCGGGAAGCATTAGGTGTGCATGCCATGCCCTATAGAACAGTGGCGAGGTGGGTGGAGACGTTCAAACGGGGTAGAATATCAACTGCCGATTTGCCTCGCCCAGGCCGTCCAGTGTCCATGGACCAAGCTGTACAGATAGCGGTGATCGATCAGCGCCAGGAGGACAGGCGCTGGACTATACCGGAATTGCAAGAACATACAGCAATATCAGCAGCACCAATATGGAAAAATGAGAGAAGAGCCAATTAAGGCGGAAAAGGAGAGACTCCCTAGGCCTCGGATACCCTAATACCGTCGGGGTCGGAAGAGAACAAGAGTTGACCAAGAGAGGTCGACAGGAAAGAAGACGGAGAGGAGACCGGCACAAGCAAGTCGAAGCAATGCCAGACTCAGCTGAGGTCCCGTGGTCGCCAACCCACGTCCCACCAGATGTGAGCACCTGGGGGATCAAATACAAGAACATGGCGATGAAATAACCAGTGCTTCTAGGCTGCACACTGTGTCAAGCCAGTTCACATTGAACCCTAAATAAACACCGCATGATATTAGTCAAATGTAGCAGGAATGCCCTTTTATATTATTCCCAAAGCTTAAAATGTGCATACAAATATTTAGCGGGGGTGAGATTTGAACCCAGCTCCCAACAACAGGACGGTTATCTTCTATGGAGTTAGAACATTGCGCCACGGCTACTTGTTCCTTCAGCTTGCCTGAAAGCGTATGAGATGTGATAGAGCTTTCCGCTTCGAAGATTCATTCACGTTTTTTTAATCAGTAAGCCACCGTACCTAGCGTCAATTTCGTATCCAACTGAAACCATCTCATCGGCATGTTCTTTGTACATGCCCGTATGACAGTTTGATGCTTTGAATTATCACTTGTCGCACATATGTTTTTGTAAAGGTCTTGCTTCGATGTCGTCATAAATCTTGTAAAGTCGTTTAGGGTCATTGCAGCTTGGCTATAGACGGGGAACTGTCGACCATATTGGCATCAGACGTCGGAAGTGTGGCCGAAAACTAAAAAAATAAGGGGCGACTGACTCACCTGGTATATGTTCAGACAAAAGGCGAGGTAACAAAACCAATGAAGGAGGAGTTTCTGTTAAAAGTAAAAGCCCGTAAGACCCATCGTCTTTTCTCAACGCTGGATGCTCTAGAGACAGGAAAGTTGATATCTCATGATGATATTGGTTATATTCTTCTCCTAATTCAGCATGTATTTTAATCAGTAAATTTGAATAACTCCTCATCCTGTGACCTGCAAAATCTTCAAGAATTTCTCTTAGTCAAGACACTTGAGAGATAAGTTTGATGTAATCCATTTTGCCAGTATTGTTACCAGTGACATGCGTTTTCAAATTCAACATGTAGGCTACTCTTTCTTAAAATGATACTACTCTTAAACATTGGTGTATAATATAAGTGCTTATTCTTTTGGATCTCATTGCCTTCGGTGATTACAGACCCGGATTTGTTAACTTAACACGTATTCAAGTCTGTTTAACATTATGTGCAATTCTTGCACATTAGTGCCACTGCATTTCAAAACTTATCAAGGCTGTATGGTGCCTTTCTCCTTTACTTTTTCTAATAAGTCTGTTAAAGCAATCCAATTCTGCAATACATTTCTAGTTAAACATACGCTTCAATGGAAACAGGGTTTCCGTCATTTTTCCGTTCCAAGAAAGGTGACAGTCATGAATGTGGGACGATAGCCAAGTCAGGCAGACAGCTTCCGAGTAAGATTCCATGCTACCAAAAATAACTCGGAAAATCCTGACTCAATCAGATGGGCTGAATTACCCTAAATTATTTCCTGGTATGCACAATTCCAGCCTCTCAAATATTCACCCTTGTGTACAGATTGAAAACTTTACAAATATGACTACGGAAATTCCCTTGAAACTACCCTTCCAAAATGAAATAGTGAAAAAAATCGTGATCACCATTGTTTTAATAGCCCAGCCTGCCGGGTGCATAAAGATGCTGTGCGTGTTTAAACAGTCTTCATTCCTTCAAATGGTTTGAAACAGCTCACCATGCCGCACGTCCACAACTAATTGTTTAATCTCTACACAGCTACCACAGCTTAAATTACTCCCTAATGAGTATGCTATCTGAATCAGTCCAGTAGTTTGTAAGATTAAAGAATAATGTTAAACAGCATCTCTAACATCTTTAATGAAAATCCACAGCCTGCTTCCAGTCGACCGACAGGGTCAGGAATGGAATGAATGAAGCCCCCATCTAGCGGCGAAGATATGGACTGTGCCAGTTGCTAAAGCCTGTCACACTCCTCTGAGGCAATGATTAAATGAATGACAGATGAAATGAAATTATAGTGGAGAGTGTTGCTGGAATGAAATTTTTGACAGGGAAAACTGGAGTACCCGGAGAAAAACCTGTCTTCCTCCGTTTTGTCCAGCACAGTTCTCACATGGAGTGACCGGGACCCAGCGGTGACCGCCAGGGTCCACAAGCCAATGCACTCACCCTGAGGTGATGGTGGTGTCTTGCAAGATGCTGATGTACAGGGTCCTTGCAGGTGAAAGCCTCGAGAAACTGCTGCCACAAGAGGATGTTCTCTGCACACAGCTGGGCTATGTCACTGTTTGCCAACGCCACAAACTCCTCTTCCACCTCCACCAACTACAACAGTACAATTAGGAAAATACAGTAAAATATCCTAAGAAAATATTACATTTTATTTATTTGGCGCAAGGGTATTCCAGGCCAGCCACAGAGTGATCCGGAGTCCACAACAGACTATGGGGAAGCCAAACAGTAAATGCAAGTCTGGAGGCTGAATCCCACTGAATCTTAAAATCTGATATTTAGTACGTTTTTGAAGTATTCTTGCCACCTTCCGAGTACTTCCTAGACATTTACAATGAATTTACCAGAATTATCCTAAACCTTGCTCATTTCTCTTTTCCCTACATTTCTAAGATGGTTCATGACACTCCAAAAAGGCTCTTCTGTTGCTGAGCCAAATTCCACCCATGATTTCCTTTAATAGTTTGCTTCTGTTCCTTGCTACAACATGCTGGATTCTTAGCTTGGAGCAATTATTGTTAATCTCTCCTTTTAGAAGCTGACTCATATTGCTATTCCACCAATATGAGTGCTTTTTGCTATCTTCTCATGCCACTGTCCACAGCAGGGGCGTAAAACATGGGAAGTGCATTGCCCCCCCCCCCCTCAAGTACCTAGAGATTTAATACTATGTAAGCTGGAAATCGGGAAAGCCATCTTACATTGCTTAGTTGCAATTTATTTATTCTACCAAACAGTCTGTTTTCCCCCCTCCCCCGCGGCACCAACTGAGCCAAGAGCCAAGGCACTTTGAGCTTTGTCCCCTTAAGACAACGATCCAAAATCATTACTCCTGCCGGGAAACAACAGCGCATGTGCCTTGCTTCTTGCTCTACAATTTGTAAACAAAGATCAATGGGTCTTTTGCTAGACGTTGACTAATATTTTGTATTCATAGTCTGATTTTATTTTGTATTTTTATTAGAAATAATGAACAATCATAATCTTTGTTTTTTTAAATATAGCATTAGGCTTACATTACCGTGTTATTTCTAACTTTAAAGCCTGAAATTAAAGATAAACACATTCCCTGGTAGGTAGGCAAGCCCCCGCCCCCCGCCAAGTTTGCGAGGAGTTTTACGCCCCTGGTCCACAGTACTACATTCCCATATCCAGACATCCCATTTCGATGTCCTGTGATTCTTTACGATCTACCCTTTAGAGTTTCTCATCAATCATTTCCATATATTTCTGCCTAATTTCCTTGTCCTACTACTCTCAGTTCAGAGCAGATTACTTTGAGGTTTGTTTCACAATATTGAAGTATTAGAAGCCAGTTCTCAGTGTTGCCTTCTATTAACAGAGTTGCTTTTCAGTTGGTCAACATGATTGTGCCCAATTAGATTGATCGAGGATTAACAAATATTTGATCACCGTAACATTAATTACACTGGTCAACAGTATTTTTGATCACCAGCGTTCTTAGCTAAGTCGTGGATACTGAATTAAAAAATGAAATCAGTTTTTGCCTGTTAGGCTCAGTTTTCTTGTGATACGCCAACCTCCACCTATCAAAATTGTTGAAAAGGCTGCATATTGCTTAATCTGCTATGGTTTCATTTAATTAATCTGCAGATGTAAATGTTGACAGAACAATCAAAATATGTCAAAGGAATTCCCATACATTTCCCACGATTCCGAAATTCACCTGCAGAAAATGGTGGGTTGGCAACTTGACCAGGTAGAATCATGTTGATTTGTTTTGCCAATTGGGTCTCAGCATTAAGAGTTCTGACAGCTTAATGTCCTAGGTCAGTCAAAGTTTGTGTTTTGTGTTCATTATGAAGGAATGCATTCAATATGTGTAAATAGCACAAATTCTTTTTGTTATACAGAAGAGTCTTGATATTTCGAGTCTCAGAATTACGAGTTTCCCATAAATCCGAGCCTCGCAAAACAAACTTGTTCCTTGATATCAAGACATAAACGCAGGTGGGAAAAAAAAAAAAAAGCAATAGAAGGAGTTCTTTGCTGCGGTGATCCGTTTCCCCCACCCACTCATAGAACAACACGCCACCTGGAAGTTACAGACTCTTCTATAATTGACATGATCAACACCCCAACGCAGTATGAGAGTGATGAGGATGAGGATGACGAGACCGAAACTGTACCGCTGATGACTCACACCCGTGGCTACGCTGCACTTAAGGCTGCCATGCACTATGTGGAACAACAGCCTGAGGCGACACCAACTGACATTCTGCCCTACAGACGGTGGCGTCAAATCACCGCTAGGAAACGTTGCAGCTTCACCAAAGAAAAGGCGATCCACCATTTTTCCACGAAGTGTGAATTGTTACCAGACTTAATTTAAAACTTTTATTTTGCCAATGTAAATACCTACTGCAAACTCTTTGTTTCAATAAAAGTTTGATTTTTGACACCCGTATTCTTTTCAACATCATTTTACAGCACAGTAGTTGTATTTCCCACATAGTTTCGATAGTCCGAGGTGGTCACGGACATGTTCACCTCGAACTATCAAGACTCTCCTGTATCTGTGGAGAGTTAACTCTGAAACCTTAATTGTCTTGTAAAAAAGTGCAACAAACTTTATTTTGGGTGGTGACCAGGACGAGAAATGGACCCCACACATACGCTGTTTGACGCGTGTTACACTCCTGACAGGCTGGTTAAAAGGATCACGTCATATATCCTTTGCAGTTCCCAGGATTTGGGAGGAACCAACAGATCACACAACAGACTGTTATTTCTGTCGGACAAAACAGCTGGAATCGCCTCAACACTGTGCAATATCCTAATTTACCATCTGTTAAAAGGCGTGTAAGTCACAGTGAGAATTGCTGGTACCAGTGCCTCCTGAGAATGGGACAGTGAGTCGAGTGCATCACAGGGCCCAAATGTTGGGTCGGTGTGCAAATCTCCTCTGTCTTCTCTGTGTTCATCACAGTGTCTGTAACTTAAGAACCACAAGGCAGAAAACTATCGTGACATTGCACATGAACTATGGAGATCATGGGATGTAACATGTTACTTAAACTACATTTCTTGAAAGATCATTTGGACTTATTCCTGGATAACCGTGGCGCCGTTAGTGATGAATGTGGCGAATGTCTCAATCAGGATATTTCTCAAAGGGAAAAATGTTATCAAGGCAATTAGAGTGACGCAATGTTGTCCGACTACTGCTGGGCCTTGTGAGGCAAAGCATCACACGATATTGGGCAAGTAACATTTTAATGTATATTTCTACACTTTTTAACTCTATTTTGCTGATTTCTTTGATTCCTGTGTACTGACACAGAGTTTTTTGCAGTTTACATTTGGAACTCTTGTTGCGAGAGACTGCTATTTTGCAAGACACATTAATACACAAGCTGACATAAGCATATACGAAAACCATTATCACATGAAACTGAGGCCGATACAGAAATTCTAATATTAGATCTGAATTCAGGGACGAATTATCTTACAGAAACAGTGTTTTTGAACTTGCAACAGAAAAAGAATACTGTAGAACAGTGTTATTTATACAGTTCATTAACACACTTTTTGTTTGAACAAAAAATAAATATTACATGTATCATTTATACAGTTAACACTTTTTTGTTCAAATTAATTAATAAATTATTCAGTAAATCACAGCTATACAGTATAGGAAACATAGTCCGCTCCATATCCTCACCTCACCTTTTGGTTCAAAAAGTGTTTTAATTAATTGTATACCTAACTTACTGTAGTATATAATTCATGTATTTATCTTTAGAGTGATCAAATATGTATTATTTTCTTAACAAAAAAGTGCTAATGAAGTGCATGAATAAAATATTACTCCCCGGCGAATCTCATTGGGCACAATTGTGTTGACTGACTAAAAAGCAATCTGTTAATAGATGTTTCATAATAATAATAAAAAAGGCCCTGAATACCCTACAATTCCCAAGTCTATCAGTAAATCTCCTTAGGGGTCATTCATAAAAAATGCCCCCTCCCCTCACTGTAACATGTAGCATCCCCTCTCCCTAAATGAACGTCCAAAATAAATTAACCCCCCCTCATCTAGGAAAACATAAACAAAAAAGATTACATAGTGTATACTTCAATAGATATGATTTTAATCAATAATAGACATGTGACTTACCTCATCTGTCCATAAATATCCTTTCACAGCTTTATATTAATCATTTAATACATATCTAATGTTCAAGGTTTAAAATGGTTGATAAAATGTATATTTGGTCAGAAAAAAGTCTTTCTTTTTCTAATAACAGTACTGTGCCCATCAGGGCACGTAAAAGTTATGTACTCCAAGTTTGTGGGATCTATGTCAAATCATTCAAAGCAACTTATGAAACAGAAAGGAGGACGTTAGCAAGGTATATGCTATTGTTGTGTACAAACTCCCTTACCCAAGCTTACAGCTGGTACAGCACACATGCCACACTGAACAAATATCAGTGGCATACTAATACTACTTAGGATCTCACGAAAAACAATGTATTCTTAATTATATAGCAGCATGTCCAATTCTTTTAAAGCTACTCCTATTTCTACATCCTTACAAAATGACACGTTATTCGGCAATGGAGGTAAGAATGTGTGTCAAACTAATTAACAGATCAATAATTTTCTTTGAAATTTGATGCATTGTGAATAATGCTCTATCAGGGTACAAGCAGTCAGTCCGGCAGGCAGCGTCTTGGAGAGGTGTACACTGTGCCCAATGCTCATTACTCGTAATGTGTTTTAAGTTTTATTTATTAGTTTTCTTCAAACTATTATACTTTCTTACAACAGAAAAGACTGTGACAATTCTTATAATAGAATTTCAAAATAATGTGTTTTGAATTTACATTTGTATTTATCAGTAATTATTTTAAAGTACGGTACTCAATAATCAACAAAAAATGTTATAGTACAGGTTACTTAATCTAGGTCTCTCTATTTTAATGGTGGTTATGTATAAATACACTGATGTCCAAAATTAAAGCAACAAACAGAAATGTGGCACCTCGCAACCGACATTAGGTCCCAATATCTTGTCACGATACCTGACAGCAGTTAAACTTTGCCCATTTACCCGTAAAATTTCCTGAAGAGGTGTTCGAGCAGTCAACATAATCCCTGCCCACACCATTGATCTACAATGTCAGTATGTATTCCTCCATGTTCGAAACAGTGGTTGATTCGTCACCATGTTCTTGTGTGCATCCGCTAGAGCATGCGAGGGGTGATCGTTCCAAATGCCATGCGAAATCCATCTTTCAGTTGATCGTTTTTCACGTATCGTCGTTTACGAACGTCTTCTTTTATTATGCCCCATAGTGCATTGTCTGGTGTGCTGAGGTCTGGGCTTTGTCGCAACAGTGCTGGAAGGTTTTGTGATCCACGTCTAATCCAGTTCATTTAGCCGGTTGCGGACACTCACAGCAAAATGTGATGTGTCATGATGTCAGTTATACCTTTAGCCCTTAATTCTGGATGCAACCACGTGTTAATCATGTGAAGGTAGCCGTGCTGATTCACAGGACCATCGAAGAAATATAACGCATAACAAGTGGCGGATTGCACTCAATTTCCTCATAAAAGTACGGATTGTTTTTAGCCCAAATAAAGAGGTTACGATTTCGTGAGCTACCATAAATTGCACACTCGTCAGACAACGTAATGTTTTTTGATCATCTGCATGCGGGAAGCGTGCGAGCAACATTTCACACGATCACTCAAGTCATTCACTGAGGATGACCGAAAACATGAAAGTTTCAAGTCTTTCTGCTTATGGTCTTGCATAGTCGATCGGGGGATGCCTAATTCTGCAGACCGCTTCACTGGCGATCGTTCAATCGATTTTGCCACTGCAGCACAGGTTCCGGTGAGATTCGTAGGCCTTCCGCTGTGGTGCATCGATAACACTTCCCACCGCAAAGGTTTTCTTCTCCCACGCGAATAACGTTGGCCTGATGGCCGTGGTTTTCCAAATCTCACGGTGAAAGTCCTTCAAAATGTCTGTCATTATCTTCTTTGTATTCCGGATATTCCTGAACCCAAACAGAAGCCACCAAACGCTCCTCAACAGTGAAAGCACTTGTATCCGCATGGTTTAACTCTTTCGACCGAAAGCAGCGAACCATGTGACACGACATTCCCATGTTAACGTGTCATGTGCAGGACTAAGCTTATGGCGGGAAATTGTTATCTCAACAATATGTAACAATCTGTCTGTTAGGTAGTCAGCCCGGAGGTTGGGTGGATCCTCAAAAAGCGCTATCATAGGTTATGTGGAAGAAACCCAGGCTGCACTATAATGAGGCGTAATAGGCAAGGTGAGGAGTGAGGTAGTTTGCCGTTGCTTTCCTCACTGAGTCAGAACAACAGCACTGACCTTATGAGTAGAACCTTTCACAACATCCACAGACACTAGCTATGCTTTGAATGCCATTTGCATGCCATTTGAATGCACCACTCATACCTCAGTAGCTTCCATATAATCACAGCCATGAATGAGGTTGAGACATCGGCAAAAAGCCACATTTTACTCTAGCCTGTGCCAACAGACAAATACAAAAATACTGCATCCATCAAGAGGTGTTAAACAAGCCCATGTAACAATAAATACTTGTCTAACTGTCCTATGTAAAGGGACTTTCCGGCCACCCTGTACGTACATGGTTCCCTCTTATTTGCGCTCGCAACCTTGGGCACAGCAGGCAAGACCGTTGCGCCACGCAGCCAGTCTCCTCCCCCATTATCGTCACATGACCCCACTTAGCCTTTATCACTCAAGATTCTAGAGTAGCCTACAGCACTGCTGTTCAGACCTCAGTGAATCATTGCAAATATTACAACAATAGAAACGGGAAAGCAAGATCACTTGCACATATTTCCATGGTATAGGTGGCTTATTATGGGCTTAGTGAGTTGCGGTGATGCGTGGCTTAGCAACAAGTACGAGATGCTTTTCTTGAGCTCGATAAGTATAGTACGAAATCATCAGTAATATTGGCTTATTGTTATCATTTTAGACAAACTTTATTACCTTTAAACAAGAGGCAAGATGCCAATGTGCCTTATGCCCAGGAAAAGAGAAGTGGATAGGCTATATAACAAATAATTCCCCACAGATCTCCAAAGGACACACATGAATTTAAGTGGATTAGAGCAACCTTCATGAAGGATGAAAACTTATGACAGATCCCACAATAACTCAATGCACTTTGTTAATTATAAAATGACAAGAAAATAAGAGACTACGAAGTTCAGATGGTGATTGAAAGCAGGTGCTAGTCCAAAAACAATTGTCTTAATTTATCAAAATGCCAACATCAGTTCAAAAGTTGTAGTTTCATTTAGCCTTATATACCCGAGTATGGAATCTGTTGCATCTACTACAGGTTATCACACATGTCCAAGCAAATAATGCGGCACAGAGCCAGAAGGGTGACTCACTGCCAGAGAAAGCAAAGGTTACAACTTGTACACTGAACGGAATGTGCAATATATTATCAATATAATGCTGGAGAGTGATGGGGGGCAGATATCTTCAGTTGGGCTGTTGGAAGTATTTTAAAGATACATGCAGGGAGACAATATTCAAAGTACACGCACGTAACAAAATGTACGTTATTTAAAACATCTAACACGCAAGTGATCGACAACTTTTGTCTGCAATTAAATGTCGCAAGACTGCCTATTTAGTTCATAAAGTCAAAAATACCAGTTGCTTCAACTAATATTGCAAGGCAAAATAGATGGCCGGCGAGGATGTGTCCTGGCTTCAGAACATCAAGGAGTGGTCAGGAGAATTGTTCCGGCTTGCATTGGTGATCGCCAACGTTGGCACTTTAAGAAGAACATGCAATTATTCTTGAATTAATTTTATGCATACAATATTCAGTAAATTGACAATCATACTAACATGGACATCCCTGAACATGCACACGAGGCCGGCTTAAACCATCAAATTCTGGGGCAGATGACCTTGCTGTTCTGCACCTTGACGCAGCAACGACTAACAATTGAATTTACCGTCCGCGGTGACCGAGCGCTAACTCGCTACCTCGTGCCTAGCTGGCATCGGGAGAGCGTGGGTTCGAATCCCACCTCGGCCGTCCTAAAAATGGTTTTCGTGGTTTCCTATTTTCATCACTAGGCAAATGCCAGGACGGTTCCTTTCAATAGGTCCACGGCCAATTTCCTTCCAAAACCCCTTTCCCAACCCTTCCTGAAAAGAAAATATATGGCGATTGGCTGCATTAATAGAATTACAATTGAATTTAACAACTTGCTGCGATCTAGTCATGGTAATCGAAAAAGTAACCCTTTCAGTTAAATTTTATACTTCTAATTTATTGATAATCCCAGCTATCTACTTGTGTGAAAAAGGGGTTTTCAATAGTTGCAAACAAACGCAAGGAATAAAATTCAGGTCGGTGAAGATTTGTGAGTGTCTTTTGTGTTAATTTCAACCCATATGGGATCATCTCTGTAACCAGATTCCAGCACAGGTGTCTCATTAATTGAACATAAGCCTATATGGTATATTGGCTTTCACGGCCAGTGAATTAAAACTCAGCAATTCTTCTAGGTCTGTGCCGTTTCTTGTGTGGGGTTTTGCCTACGAACACCTAGCTGGCTATCAGCAGGCTCTTGGTGTCCCCGCCCGGACCCCCACAGGAGTAGCAAACTGCGTGCTATCTCCCTTTTTAAAAACCCCACCTGCACCTCTTTACAGCGAGAACTAAAAGCTCAAGCAGCCATAACCTCCCTATTACAAGACATGGCACAAACCTAGAAGAATGGCTGAGTTTTAATTCACCTGCCGTGAAAGCCAATATACCATCTTTTTGGAAGCCTTCATAGGGAGGTTATGGCCGCTTGAGCTTTTAGTTCTTGCAGTAAAGAGGCGCAGGTGCGCTTCATAAAAGGGAGGTAGCGCGCAGTTCCCTACTCCAGTGGAGGTCCGGGCGGGGAAACCAAGAGCCCGCTGATGATCCAGCTTGGTGTCCTAGGCTAAACCCCACACGAGACACGGCACAAACCTATAAGCCTATATATTTAGAAATCATCCCACAGTTTACTCGTCCTCTGTCAACATAGCATTTCTTAGGCAGAAAGCGGATGACTAGTGCCATATTAACTATGAACCACTGTTTTTGATGTTCATCGACCAAATTTCAATAATTTCCCTTTCTCCTACTTCTTTTAATTGCTATTCTTACAATTATTTGGGAGCCCTCTGGACTATAAATCCTCCTCTGTACTGTAGTATACTGTGGGACATGTTTTCTCAGCTACCAGTGGAATAATGGAAGGAGCACGTGTGGAACTACGAGGCTAGTGATCCAGGGACTGCAACAGCAAGTGCATTAAGGTAGTGGTGAGAACTGTGTTAGAAACTGCTGTCTATGTCTTTATGAGACTTGTTAAATTCAGGATATTCAAAATACTGTACTTCATTAACTACTGGAGACGAACATAACATCCACAATGGCTACTTAGAGCTACAATTTCCTTCATGATTTAATACAATAATATGCTAATGTACCTTACCAACATTTTCGAGCGATTCAACTCCTTGAATGCAAGCATGCAACACAAGACATAACACATTATTTCAGCTAGTAAAAAAAATTGAAAGGTTTTGGAAAAAAAAAAAAAAACCTTTGTTAGTCATTATTTACACTGGGACACGCTAAACTTCAAACTTAACCGGATACAAATTGCTATCACTGTCTGAATAATTTACATTATAAACTTGAAAACATTGCTTTTTGTTGTTGTTGTTGTTGTTTAGTTAGGTACTTGGAACATCATGTAAGGGTTATGGACATCTTGGTCTTCAGTCCTGTGTACTTGGGTAATAACCTGTGTTGTTATGTTGCCCCAATGTTGATGACCTAAAAATACATTTTAAAATGATTAAAAATTATATTAAAAAAAAAGTAACTTAGATAGGCCTAGAGATAAGTAAAGGCAACTAGAATTGTTACACCCTGATTGAGATGTTATTATCAATTCAAAAGAATTAATTCTGTGCTTTGCAAGCTGCTTACAAATAGTTATTAGGGTGGGAGTAAAATCAA
Organism: Meconema thalassinum; assembly: GCA_946902985.2. Classification (NCBI taxonomy): domain Eukaryota; kingdom Metazoa; phylum Arthropoda; class Insecta; order Orthoptera; family Tettigoniidae; genus Meconema; species Meconema thalassinum. The sequence goes on along the minus strand of OX336389.2, from coordinate 23,889,173 downwards.
ATCCAGCAGTCTGTATAAAATATTAGAAAGTCAAGTGTCAATGGCCCACTTCAACTTTCACATTCCCCTGAGAAGTTATTGTTTCCTTACAATGGAACCTCACTGGGGGTGGTATCTATATCTTCCTCAACATGCAGATCATTCAAGGAGGATTTCCTGTGGGGGAAAAGTGCACCATACCAAAACTGTTAGAGGAACTCAAAAAGAAGGGGAAAAAAATCATAATCTGATTTTTATAAACTGTTAAAATAACTGCAAAGAGTGTGACAATGACCAATAATGCCTAAAAACTAAAAATAACACCCGTAAAACATTCAAAAAAATGACACAAATTGACCCAAAAAATTCTACCATTTTGCAATAAGAACTCCATGATAAGGAATGATATATGACGTGTTGAAAGCACAAGTGGATCAAGTCCTTCAGAGACGAATACCCGTAAAGTCGGCAGGCTTCTATAAATTCTACAGAGGATGCAATAATTGGATTTCACGATATAATGACGTAAAATTCTTTGCATCGAAGATTGAATATGACAACAAGGAGGACGTGTTTATTTTTACAGCGTTTGAATGAAAAACAATTGAAATCGTATTTTGGGTTCACTTGCGATCAGAATATTCTGAATGTGATGTTCAAGCACAAATATTCTATTAAGAATGTTACAAGATTGGAATCTTCATTTATAAACGAAAATAAAATGTATACTTTACAAAACTTGAGGTTCATAAACTTGTCCATATGAGCAACACAAGTAATGTATATTCTCATTGGAAAAAAAAGAAAGAAAGTAGGCCTAGTAGTTGTTTCGTTTGAGGAACTTGGCTCCGTGTCCTTTTGTCTGATAACCTGTGTTATTGTGACGGCTGTATTAGTGTGAGCATTGGGAAGGAGGCAGGCACCATCCTGGCATTTTCCTAAAGTAGAAGTGGGAAACCACAGGATGACTGAGATGGAAATCAAAGCCACCACTTCTCGCGAGGCTGAGTGCACCCCGTTCCTGCCCTCAGTAAACAAAGAACAATAGAACAAATGAGAAGTGCAAAGAGTACGTTTTCAAAACTTACTAGTGAGCCGTGTAAAGTGCTATTGTTACAGCGTTCTCATCTTGTACGTGATATTTCGATTGCATAATGCTCCGACTTCTTGTTATGAAAAAAATGGGTAATACTCCCATCTTGTTCCGGAAATAATGTACTTCAACCAGCTTCCGGTTCCCTACAGCGATTGTCCGAGATTAAACAGGAAGATGCAGGAAAACATGATGGATCGGTGGAATAAACGGCGTGTGGGGTAAAGTTCAATGTTAGACAACGTTATGCTAGGGCGACCACAACCTTTCTTTTCTAAAGAAAAGTGCTGAATTTTTAACCTGAATCGTATTGGGCCCGTTGCTTTAATGTCAACAGTGGCCCGGCTATCACAAAACATGACATCCAAGAAATGAAACACATCGTAAAAAAAAAATTGTCTGGAAATAAACTAAGTCCAAAAACAAGTAGCGCGGGCAGGCAAGAGACAACGTATCTCGGGGGTTTAAAGGGATAGGTCTCCATACAACATTTAGCAAGTTTTCCAAGTATTCCTGCCATCTTGCCAGTGCTTCCTCGGCATCTACAATGAGTTTCCCAAAATTATCCAGAACACTGCTTAATTCTCATTTTCCTCCATTTCTTTATAACCCTTCAAAAAGGCTTTCCTGCCGCTTGATCTAGTATTTCTAATTTATCTCCAAATTCCTCCCAATACAGTATTTCCTTTCGGACCGTATTATTATTTGTCATGGCGCGCCTCGCTCGGAAGTGATGGGCTCCATCTCAGCAACGCTGTACAGCATTCCCCGGAGCGGCTAGCTGGTGAACCATGTCTTATTTCCCCATACAAATACAAACTGATATAAAATAAGTGAATCAATCTATGTATTTCACAGTCATACAGCATACCTTTTTGATGTATAAGGATTACAATGCAACCAAGAACTACATTTTCCCACCACCCCGAGCCGAGAAAAAGTTACCTTACAAAAATGATAACAACTTTGTTTCTTGGACACACAAAATTTTGAAATTAATAAACCAGTTATACAACATTCCAAAGTATATTGTGTTAAAATTTGGATTCGGGTTTGTGAGATAATAATTCTTAAATGTGACGCATGGTTGAAAGACGCTTAAAAACTGGCACTTTTTGTGTTCCAACTGCGACAAAAAATATCAAAATATAAATTAAAAATTCCAAACCTACATGAACTATCGTAAAATAGAACGACGAAAATGATGATGTTATTGGATTTTACGTAGGTCTATTGGTTACTTCACAAACAACCTTCAAACTCGAGTTCACATAATATTTTGGTCGACAGTCGTCGCGCTAGTTTAATAAATACTGCAACTAACCATCACCCTGAATCAGTCATTTGAGAAACACCATATCTGCTTAAATCCCAGTTTTGAGATAACGAAGAAAAACTAGCCTACAATGGGAACATTTTTGTATTTTTAAGTGTTTCGTTTGTTGATACTTGATAAACAAATGATCCAGGGATTAAAATTCCAGACTGTGTAAGATCTTTCCGAGATTTTCCTTCTGAAAGCAGGTCATCAAGTCTGCGGACCCTATCACTTGATATACCATGTATGTTCAGGAAGGCAGTTTTCCACCTGATGTTGAAATGTACTAGCTCAGTGACTTGTTCTTTGGCTTTCTACTCCCTGAGCATTCCACTGAAATTTTCCGCCTTTTCGTAATGGGCTTCATTTCCATTAGACCTTGCAAGTAAGAGTCCTGTTCATATTTTGTGTCTAAGTCAATGAACCTGGAATATGTTTCAATAATGTCTCCCTCCAATAATTTCGATGTGCACTTCAGTTTGCACCTTTAACAAAACAGAAAAACTTATATTAAATTCAAAATTGAAATTCGTTAGTTGTATTAAAGGTTTGTTGTTGTTAATTCATTTAAGGGGCTTGCGACATCTTGGTCATCAGCCCCGTGTGGTTGGGCGAGTGTTGAATATGTCTGATAACCTGTGTTGCTGTGATGACTGTAGATGTGTGTGTAACTGTATTAGAGACAGGGGTGGGATAGGTTCTGCGGGACTTGAAGTAAGGTACTATCCTGGCATTTGCCGGGAAGGAGTGTGGAAAAACCTGGGGGAAAACCACACTCAGGATAGCCGCTGTCAGCGCTGGGATTCGAACTTGCGACCTCCGGATTTGCTCCAGCTACCCGTGCGCTCATGGCTATGGCGCGGGGTGTATGTATTAACATTTGATGTCACTGAAACATAACCTATAGTACAACACTTACCTGCCATCATTTCCATGTGGTTTCCAATTTGCATAATGCTCATTCATGACACGTGCTTTCATTTTTACACCCTTTTTCCTTTTCAATTCGTAACCAACTGTATTATTACAACCTTCATTCGACATGTTGCACAACAATGCTAGAAACGCGAGAATCCGAGCGTGTTACGCAGCGGAGAACATGGCGCCATCTCGGGAGCACCACATCTACAGTACATGTGGGGTTTCTCAAATGACCGATACTTGTAGACATAGACCAGGTGAATGGATCTGCCCATTATGTCGACCGACTCAAAAACAATACAGCTACAGCGTCCTTGTATTCGTTTCATTGACTTTACCATCTACCCTTTTGGAATTTCCAAGTATTTCTGCTCAAGTTCCTTATCCTGGAGATTTTAGAAGGTAACAGCGCAGCATACACAGTGTACAACTTGCACAGTTATTAATATTCAATACATTATTACTTTCAGAAAACTGTAAAACAAATATTCCTTGTTATCAAGTTTGTTTCTATTATTTTAAACTACTTGTACATTCTCGTTGCCTCTTGTTGTTAATTCATTTTAGGGGGTTGGGACACCTTGGTCATCAGCCTCGTGAAGTAGGGTGTGTGCTGGATTAGTCTGATAACCTGTATTTATGTGATAACTGTAGTAGTGTGTGTGTAGCTGTATTAGGGACAGGGATGGAGTAGGTACCCCGAGACTTGAAATAAGGTACTATCCCAGCATTTACCTGGAGGGAGTGCAAAAATCCTGGGGAAAACCACACTCAGGGTAGCCGCTGTCAGCGCCGGGATTCGAACTTAGGATCTCCGAACTTGCTGCAACCGTCTGCAGAGTCGTGGTGCACGTTTTAACATGCACATAAAAATAGGAGGGAAGAGAAAATTGCCAGAGCAAGTTGCGGACAGACAAACACACGGTACGCTAATGACATCATGCTCTCCTCTATTTACTCTGGTAAGTTGCTTTTCCTCCCATTTTCTCTTTCTAGCTCGACAATGTTGCCAAACTTTTCCCTTTTAATACAATTTTCTAGATATACGATCATTTTATTTCATCTTATGAAACATGTGGGGGAACAGTTACAGTAACTGCCTAGGTTGGTTGAGAACCATAGTCCTTACAGTCATGTTTTCTACTTAGAAGACAAGATTTCTCCACAAAACTTCCATCAGATAAACATCAACTTTACCTTTGCTATTACTGATCTGACTGCAAATGACATAGCTATTTGCTTTTATCAAATCTTATTCTTTAGTTTAGCAAATGTAGCAGATCTAATGACTTCAGGTTTCAAACACAAAAGGCACAATTACGAGGAGCAACACCTTTTCCTTCATATCTTGAAACATCCTGTTTTCCTCTACTACATCACACACATCATTGTGTTATGGCATTTATTGGTTCTGTGTTACTGTATTGTCTGTTCTAATCACATTGAGAAAGGTGCCCTGGGACTTGAAATAACTGTGGGATAAAAGTCAGTTGGAAGGCAGTTTCCTACCTCCCTTCCACGTCTTTGACAATTGTACATTCTGATTTTCTATCCAAAACTTTTTGATCAGTTCAGTAGTATTTTGTGTATCTGGTGCCCCTAGGATGGTCAGAAAAGTTTCACTACAAAGGTATGCTCATCTCAGAGATGGGGTATGCAGAAACATTCCAACTAGAGCCTGGGAAAGCAAGGAGAAGAAGTGTTTCCAATGATGGGCTGGAACTATCAATATACTGTATCTCCTCCTAATATCGAAATAAATGTGGTACCTGTGGCATGAGTGTGTGTACCAACTGCTCTGCCCTGCATGCTCCTTGATCACGGGACTGGCCTGTGTACCCTGAAGAGAAAAAATACAAATATGAACTTGTAAGAGCTTTTGTCACCCAGAAAGCCAGTGCAAAGCCACACCACGTCCATCCCAGTTTTGTGAAATGTAGAGAATGAAGTTCAATTGAACTTGCCAGAAAGTGTAACAAACATCCAGTTAATGTCAGCACCATCAGTTGTTATATCTCCTCAAGTACATCTGAGCACATCTAGCCAATGCCTAGCCAGTCTTATGCTGTTGGAAAGCTCTTAAGCACCTCCTAGAATAGTATCAATGACAATGCATTGCAACTTCTTTTGTTCCCTTTCATATCATGGAAATTTGCTTTTCGGGGAAGAAAACTATACATGAAAAACAGTTTTGGCAAATTTTGTACACCATTCAAATTGTAGGCTATATTCCCCTTTCTGAATGATGTAAAAATCACAGTAGACAGAAAGAAAGGATGTGGTGTAGTTTTTGACCGGACTGTTAGGACTGAAGATGATGCTGAAGAGCCAAGGAGAAAAGACAATAGAAATATCTAGTTAGAGCCATAATCATGTCTAGGAGTTACCTGAACAATTTATTTCAGCTCTCCGATAGTTCTTAACCAAGGAGTGCATTTGTGTTTTTCAAATCAAACATGGATATATGGATTCTTCTCAGAATTAACTACTTGGCTGTTCAGCTACCAGTTGGGTCAACAATTACACCATATCCCTTTCTTCTGTCAACTGTCATGTTTACACCTTTCACAAATAAGAATATACAATTTCACTGATGTATTAGGTTGGTGCACAATTCATAGCATTACATTACTGTAACAAGACTGATGCACGTCATAAATCAATAAATTAGCCAGCGTCGTGTCTTCGCATTCCAAACTAAGTGCAAATTCCCGCATTGTTTGGCGAGGATTATTGCGAACCAAACGATTTAGGCGGTTTTCATAAAAAAGTGAAGGTTTTCCAGAACATGGTTCATCACGAAAGTCAAATTTTCCCCTCTCGGAAACACAAAAACCATTTCCATGCCGTCCTCCCAGCGAATGCTTCCCTAGGCTCTCGTACGCACCAGAAATTCTTGTCGTGGTCCTGCAGCACTAGAGCCTCGATTAAGTGTCAGAGGTGTTCACACTCCATACTGATTAGCCTCGAAAATGAGCTGTTAACAACATACAAGTTCCTGTTTGCAACAATCAAACTCCAAACAGAAGTAAGAAAACAACTGAAAAATGAAAACGAAGGTTTCCCAATGCAGTGGTGCCAACCGAATGCAGAACGGCATGGACTTGTGCACCAACCCTATATAAGTAACACTATGTATGGAACAATATTGTAATGTGCCAATGTCGGATCAAGGCGAAACTGTATCAATCAACTCCAGTTCAACCTGGTCAGCAAAAGCCTCCCTTCCTTACTATAAAAGCCACTGGATCAGGTCATAAGAGGCCAGTGTATTGGCAGAGGGTCAGTGATTCACTGGAAGCCAGTCAATTGCCTGCCAATTGGGCATTGGGGTCGTGAGTTGTCGTACGGTTGACAGTTGGACCGCGTGAGGTGGCCAACTGAGTGATCGAGTGGCAACATCACCAGTGAGCTGAACGAACAAGTGAGAACCAGTGTTTCAATGTTATTTCACGATTGTCCAATTAACCCATGTATCCACGGTGGTGGTTCCTTCGACTCCCAAACTTAAATAAAATGGGCGTTAAGACAACCAGTTCATTATTGGGGAGTATTCCCGGATTCATAGAATCACGTCCTATTCCCATTCCACTTGTGTAGCAGAAGCTGTACTGGTAAGGACACGATAACAATCTCGCAAAACCTATGTGCCATCAGGTGGGGACAGAACAAATGGCGGAGGTGCCCTAGTGGGACAATCCTAACAATATATTGCTGCTCCAGTCCAAGCTCCGTGAATCTGAGAGGAATGTGGATCGCGGACGATTATGAGTGATGTGTTGGGTTCCCGGTCCATCCGTAAAAACAGAATCAAATACATTGGTGGGTGACTCACTCATTCACAACACCATAGTGGTTTAAGCAACGGCCCTATGTTAGCAGTATCTACAGAGTTCCCTGTACTTGTGGCAAGGTTTACATCGGGCAGACTTCGAGAACAATATGCACTCGCATTAAGGAACATAATAGATGTATCAGGCTCATTCAACCTGATAAATCAGCTGTTGCCGATCATGCTTTAACACCTGGCCATGATGTCATGTTCCAAGGGGTGGATGTTCTTGCCCGTATAAAGCAATATCGTCCCAGAATCATCAGGGAGGCGGTTGAAATACGTAAACACCCAGATAATTTCAACCGCGACACCGGCTACAATCTCAGTGAATCCTGGCTACCTATTATCAGAACCCTGAGAAAGTAATTCACTGCTGCTTTCCGTTGTCCCTAACATGGGGCTATAATGGCGTCCATCTTTGGGCACCTTCTATATGTTCTTCGTTGCTTTCTCTTAGCAACATTGTCGTATTCCAGATTATTCCTGACGATGAAAGACATGGTTTCTTTCGAAACGCGTCGAATTGCAATATAATAAAACACGGCATAAGCCCAAAATTCTACATTATGAATAATAACACGGGCCGTGAAAGTCTAAATGACAGTATTGGAATAGACAGGAATTCCAGAAAACACAGCGGGCTGTTCCCGCCTTCCGCATCACCAAACCCCTCAAGTTCACAGAGATTGGACTCTAACAGTATATCACTAGGACATAAGAATAATAACTAGTGGACCCGTGTGTGTATAATCCACCCCCCTGTTATGCGGGCTTCTATAAATATGTTTATTTGTTTAAACAAATTGTCGATATTTATGTAATCAGAGAGCAATTCATCCCTGCTGTTGTGTGCTCCATGTGTACAGACTACCCGCCCGGCACTAGTGCTATGTGGCTGTACAGGACACAGTTCTGCCAGGGGCTATAGTCTTGTTTATTTGTGTAAAAGCACTTTATATCCGTTGACTTTTCAAGAAATGCAAGATTCTTCCTGTACTATTGAGACGATTTGGAAGATTTTGGTACAAACCACACCTTCTAACTCCCTCTGGTTTAGGAGCTTGAGTTTTGTGAAACATACACCTTAGCCAGCATATTATATATATAGATGTTATTTGTTTGACATCTCTTTTAAGTACTGCGGCTTTTAGAGATGCCGAGGTGCTGGAATTTTGTCCCTAAGGGGATCTTTAACATGCCAGTAAATCAACCGACACGGCTCCCTCGCATTTTCACATCCTCAAATGCCAACTGACTGCTCCAGGAACGTTACCGCTGAGCCACGTAGCCAGCACACTATGACAGGTTGAGGGAGTCTGCACAGTCACCTGTCCCCTAAACAAGTTATCCTGATATAAAATAATCCTGGATGTCAACATCAAATATGTGACGAGCTCAAACTACAAATCCTAGGAGTGCGGATAGCATCCTAATCATTGCCAATTTTAAAATGAATGCAGTGGTCGACAGAAGCATTAGCACTGTAATATATCTTAAACTGTTATCAGGGTAAGAAGCACATATCCTAGAACCATATTATTGCGGCATAGTCGTGCTGCAGCAAGTCCGTAGACCCTGGTGCTGACGGTTGGTATCCTGAGTGTGGTTTTTCCCTCCAGGCAAAGGCTGAGATAGTACCTTATTTCAAGCCTCAGGGTACCTACCCCATACCTGTCCTTAATATAGCTACACATAGAAACACAGGTTAAACACACACAACAAGGGTCTGATGACCAAGCTGTCCCCAGTCCTTAAAATGAATTAAGAACAGAACTATTTTAAAAGCAATTGCAATGTTTCCATCGGCTCACCTTGCTTCTTTTCTGCTAGAATACTTTTAACGATTTTCTTAATGACGCATATCCAGGCAAAATGAACACAGCAAAGCAGATACATTGACCGGCACGAAAAACGCAACACTTCCATTTCTTACAAAAACTGAAATTTATGACACTAATCTACTACAGTATATGATGAGGAAGACAGTACGGTCCCATGCAGGTGTCTAACAATGAAAAAAATAGGTAAAATAGATAATTACACATCATTTATTGTGTGTTGCGTTTTTCGTGCCCGTCAGTGTAATTGTTCACTTTGCCCGGCCGATTTAATGTTGTTGAATGCACTGTTTAACTCCGCTATAGCTGGTCCCAAGTCCGGTTGAGAAAGGAGGACAGTGAATGGCTGGTTATTGAATCTGTGGGGAGACTCTAGTAAATGCTGAGAAACGCTCTAATTAGTCCGCCGAATGAGAATTCGGGTGTGAGATCATGTGGCGTTCGCTGCTCCAGTCACTCCGACTTGTTCACAATCTACAATACCACGTGATGTAAATATCTTAGTTTTTAACCATCAAGAAAACAGAAGTACTGGAAATGTGGATCCTAAAGAGCACGTCTCAGATAATTCAGATAAATCTCAAAAAGACACGCTGCTATGGAAAAAAATGTTAATGAAAGGGAAAATAGAAGGAAGTTGACCACGAGGCAACACACCTCCTGCCACAGGACTGCGAAGAACGTGCCAAGCTTTTAGCGTACAGACTAATTTGCAAACAAGTCGCCCCCACGATCCCCTATTAGGCGGCCTCCTCCGATTCTACACCTCTCACTTTGAAATCGTTCAACAATGAATGCCTCTGCTTCTCTTACCCTCTACAGCTGAACTCAATCTCTCCTCCCCCACTTGACCCCACCATCTCATATGAACAGCTTCATCTAGCGTGATCATTTCTAACTTAGCCTTTATCCTTTCATTACGAGTACCTTCCCGCCATTGCTCCCATCTATTTGTCCCAGCAATCATTCGTGCTACCCTCCTATCAGCTTATCTACCACATATCCTAAATCTGCACAGCTCTGCACGAGGTATACAGATAGAAGAAAATGTGTATGGGCAGATTGTTTGGAATTACAAATTAGCCAGTAATCAAGGCAGCTGTACAGAAAACAATATGAAGAAAACTCAACAGGAATGTAGGACAAATCTCATTAACACTGTTGCTCTTATAAACAGTCTGTCTTTTACTACCCTGCATCAGCAGGACAAATCCAGCTCTAGCAAGAGCCAATTGGGCAGATTTAGTTAGCAACAATAACTCAAACTGGTTGATTGACAGTCACTTCTATGGACAAATGAGAAGGCAACTTGTGAAATTAGGGTATGATTTAGCCAATAGAAATAATATTCCTTGCAATTCAACCTAGGAAAATGATCTTACTGCTGGGGCTTCAAAACTGTACTGCAGACACCAGTTGCAGTATTGTGCCTCGTGGCACAGTGGCTAGCAGGTCTGGTCCACTCAACCTCATGAGAAGACTATCAGTAGAAGCTTTTCAGTTGGTCAATACCCAATTGGAGGTACAAGTAATTTCCTGTGCAAGTCTTCAGTCTTTTGACTGGTTTGATGCAACACTCCATGCCTCCCTGTTCTGAGCTAATCGTCTCATCTCTACATACCTACCACTCCCTACATCCGACGCAATCTGTTTAACATATTGTAACCTTGGTCTACCCCTACAGTTCTTGTCCTCGACCCTTCCTTCCATAACTAAGCTTGCTATTCCCGGGTGTCTTAGTATGTGTCCTACCAACCTATCTCTTCACTTCATTAGCAGTCGCCAGAAATATATCTCCTCTTACACTCGTCTTAATACCTCTTCATCTGTAACCCTATCTACCCATCTGATCTTCATCATTCTCCTGTAACACCACATTTCAAACACTTCAATTCTCCTCTTCGGTTGCATCAACAGCCTTTCATCTGCCAATTTGACATCCATAGTGGTTTCTGAGTTCTTTTGGCTGCATTCCAATATTTTTGTTTTTCATTTATTAATCCTTTCCTGAATACCATTTAAAAACTCATTCAAATCGTCTGGTGACTCGGCAAATGATGACAATTCATCAGCAAATCTCCTAATACATGAAATGAATACATTAATTATTAATACACTAAGCCTCCGTGGCTTAGGCGGCAGCACGCCGGCCTCTCACCGCTGGGTCCGTGGTTCAAATCCCGGTCACTCCATGTGAGATCTGTGCTGGACAAAACGGAGGCAGACAGGTTTTTCTCCGGGTACTCCGGTTTTCCCTGTCAAAAATTTCATTCCAGCAACACTCTCCACGATCATGTCATTTCATCTGTCATTCATTTAATCATTGCCCCAGAGGAGTGCGTCAGGCCTCGGCAGCCGGCACAGTTCCTATCCTCGCCGCTAGATGGGGGCTTCATTCATTCCATTCCTGACCCGGTCGGAGACTGGAAGCAGGCTGTGGATTTGCATTAATACACTCAACCCGTGAGGACTTGACCCGAGGCTTAAATGATGCTCTATATTTTCGTTTTGGTCAGCCCTCATTTCCTGTTGCTTACTGTACCTCCCTTCCCAGCCTTGAACTTCACCCTGCAAAAGGAACATGTCCATTACCTTGTGAACACCCAAGTTATTTCTATATTATTTACGGTCGGGTCAGATTTACCCATGGCGCCAGTCTTCGCGTTAGTCGGGACAATCCACCTATTTGCGTGCATCTTGTCGATCCATGTTTAGGGTCTAGGGACACCTTGGCCATCAGCTCCTTTGTTCAAGAAAATTGAGATGTCTGCTTTGCTGCCAGGCCAATTCTACTGTTACGAAAAGTATTGTCATTCTTGTGCATGTTAAACCTCATAGGAAGACACTTCTCAAGGGTTTCATTGGATGGCTCAGGTCCTGCATTCCGTTAGTTCACTAAAAGTATAGAAAGCAAACAATATTGATATTGTACCTTTTGACACGTTTACAATAAGAGGTAGATGACTCGTTTCACTCATCAAGCCTCACATCCTCAAAGGTTAAATCTACGAGACACAACGGACGCGACTAAATCTTAATAAAACGTGGCTTTGAACTAATAAAGTGTTAATCAAACCCGCCAACCTGGGCCCAACCTTTGGGAAGCCAGGCTCTGCCTGTCACAAGCCAGGACTAAGGGTGAGTGATAGAGGAGTAACACCTCTTTAAAAAAACGTGGTCCAGCTGGCCCGGCTGGTAGTACCTTGTATGGGTCCCTGCCGGGGTTACAGGTGAAGATAGACAACGGTTTAGAAGGCGGAAGAGGACCTCGCATCCCAACGGCGGATAAAGCGGAGGAACTATCTTCAAGCTCTGGGGCTTACAACCATGGTTCTACTAACGGGAAGGAGCAATCCAACCCACATATTTCTTAACAATCAAGCATCATGGAAAGTCGTCAAAAGGAAGACACTACCCCAGGTGGTAACTGTTTAAGGGAATCCACCGCTCCTAGGAGTGCACGCAAGCCTTTGGATTCTGGGGAGCTTGCAAGTAGATGCTTAAAGAATACTAAATTGAAGACGAAACAGAAATATTATTTTGGAACGTTAAATGTCAACTCATTACTCAAAGTTGGTAAACACAAGGAACTGACAAATATGATGGACGAACATAACATCTCAATCCTGGCCTTGCAGGAAACACGGTATCAGGACGAAGATGTAATGGACATTGAGGGCTATAGGGTCTATAAAGGACAGAGAGCAGTGAAGATAGGCAAGAATATGCCAATGTTTGGAACAGCTTTTGCTGTAAATAAGAAGGTAATCAGTGCAGTTGTGGACTTCTCTAGCCCATCAGAAAGACTATCACTCCTAACTCTACGCTGTGGTAACAAAGGCTATACCCTGATTAATGCACATGCGCCAATTAATGAAGACAACAGGCGTAATCCCGAGAAAGTGGAACAATTCTGGGACCTTATAGAGGAGGAGATGGAGAAAATACCTATAAAGAACATCAAGGTTTTATTGGGCGACTTCAACGCTCAACTGGGAATAGAAGCAAGATATAGATCGACAGTAGGAAAATATCCTGCTCACAGAATGACCAACAAAAATGGAACAAGGTTTGTCGAACTATGTAGAACGTTTGATCTTCAGATAAAGTCAACTTTCTATAAACACAAACCAAGTAAACAGAAGACATGGCGTTCACCTGGCAATTTGAACGGAGAGAAACAAATTGATCACCTGGCAATATCCAGGACAGCAATGAAGGAGATTATGAATGTTAAAGTACAGAGAGGGGCCAAATTTGATTCAGATTATTATCTCTCCAAGATTAAAATGAATTTCATTCCTTTTAGAAAGGCTCCGAAAGCTGGAAATAAACTTCACAGATATGATGTGACAAAACTTAAGGTTGATCAAGAAGTATTGGAGCAATACCACCAGCAATTAACATTTAAATCTAAGAATTGGACTGACATTGCCTCCACAATTCAACAAGCAGCCAATGTTTCAATCTTGACAGCACAGAAGCGTAAACACAGATGGTGGAACGAGACCTGTGATAGTGCATGTGTACAAAGAACAGATGCCTGGAAGAAATGGAACTCAACGAAGAGACAAGAAGATTATAACTCGTTTTGTGACAGTCGGAGAGATGCAGCCCGGGTTTTCCGAATTGCAAGGCGATCATATGAAAAACAACAGATGGAACAGATTGATCAGGATTTCAGGAAGAATAATGTCAGGGACTTCTATCAAACTTTCAAGTCTAATCTGAAAGGGTATCAAGCGCCGAGCTTGTGCTTCAGAGATGAAAATGGAAAGTTAGGTCTGAACAACAAGGAGAACTGTCGTATCTTGGCTGGGCTGAGTACTTTAAGAAATTACTCAATTGTGATGAACCAAAACATAGGCTACTCATAGGCCGTCCTACTCAAGTAATGGCCAACTCGCATCCACCTTCTAAGACAGAAATTAAAATGATTATCGATGGTCTAAAGAATAATAAAGCAGCGGGAGAGGATTCCAGTGTGGCAGAGCTTCTAAAACTGGCAAATGAAGATACTCTGAATATATTAGCTGAGCTCTTTGCGGAGATATGGAGAACTGGTAGGATACCCACAGAGTGGCAGTCTGCATTAATTCACCCTCTCCACAAAAAGGGGGATAAGAAGGACGTTAATAATTACAGGGGTATATCAATTGTATCTGTTCCCTACAAGATCCTATCCAAAGCACTCCTGAACAGAATTGAAGAACATCTTGATAATCAGATTGGTGAGTACCAGGCCGGTTTCAGAAAGGGACGTTCTTGTCCGGAACAGATTTTTAACCTGAAAAACATCATTAGGTATAAGACGATAGGCAGGTATGACTATGTGGTCGTATTCATTGATTTTAAGAAAGCGTATGACTCAACTGACCGCGAGTCGCTACTAAATATTCTGGAAGAGTTTGGAGTGGATGACACGTCTCGAAATCTGATTAAACAGACTTGACCGACACAGTGTCAAAAGTAAAATTCATTGGCGAGATCTCAGATCCCTTTGTAATCAAAACTGGTGTCAGACAAGGTGATGGATTATCTCCAATCCTTTTCAACTGTGTATTAGAAAAGGTCATTCGTGAATGGAGGAAGACACTGAGTCGGGAAGAAGGGAATGAAGAACGATTCAGGCTAGGGCCCAAACTGAAAGGGGTGCATGTTGATTGTTTGGCTTTTGCAGATGACCTAGCTATTTTTGCCAACAATATTAAATCAGCCATTGTAAAGATTAATCGGTTGTCAGAGATGGCTGAGAAAGTAGGTTTACAGATTTCCTTTGAGAAGACAAAGTACATGACAAACATCAGTGATGGACCAGAATGGATGAAAACAAACCAAGGAAAGATTAAACGTCTAAAGAAATTTAAATACCTGGGTGAGGTAATCCAACAAAATGGCCTGGAACAGGAAGCAATTAATCTTAGAATCTGGAAATTAGACCGAGCCTATCACCTGACGAAAAATCTCTATAATAAGAAGTCGCTGAGCATTGGAGCCAAATTAAGACACTACAGCACGGTTGTCAAACCTGAAGCATTATATGCTTCGGAGACTTTGACTATGAACAGGCGGGGACTAGTCGACCAGTTGGTCAAAAGAGAACGCAAGGTATTGAGAAAAATTTTAGGCAACAGATGGGTTGACGGGCACATACGTTTGAAGTCGAACGAAGAGTTATATAGAAAGATAGAACCAGTCACGTCAACAATAAAAAGGAAAAGGTGGTTGTTGTTCTATGGACACATTTTCAGAATGTCCAACGATCGTCTAACAAAGAAAATTTGGAATTTCGTGAAACCAAAGAAGAAAAAATTGGCATGGTTTGAAGAATGTAACAAAGACCTTCTAGAAATTGGTATTCCGGACTGCAAAATTATGAACAGGTGTGAATTCAGACACCTAATCAAAAATTACCAGGGATTTAAGGTAGGGGCAGAACCCAAAAGGCGGAGGGGGACATCTTTCAGAAGATCGGAAGAAGGCGCTGAGTGATGGGCTCAAGAGATACTGGCAGGACATCAAAGCTGGCAGACGATCTAGAACGAAACATTGATTTTGATTGTTACTCCGTAGTCCATAGTGGCTCAATTCGAATGTAAAAAAAAAAAAAAAGTGTTAATCGCCTAAAAATAAATATTTATTAATATCCACAAGGTACAGTCGCCCTCCATCCGCTGCTGAGAATCACTAATGCATACCTGCCAACCTATCAAACTGAAAAATCGGGAGATTTTGAAGACTATCGGTGTATAATCATATTTCTTCGCCATATTACCGAGGAACCAACAAAATCACAATAGCCTACCGGCATATTAATGCCAACAACATCTAAGTTATACACAAATAATTTCACGTTTTAAACAGATACAATATTCAGCTGCCTTCAACTACCTCTCACCCTCCGACACTTCTAGGAACACGCGCTGAATTAACCATCGACTATTTCAAGGTAGAGTATTCAAATCCAACCAAGTAGCTATGGATATTAACTATAAATTATTGACGAAGCGAAACTGCAGTATCAAAATCGATCTGTTCGATGGATGACTGGAGTTTGACATCTCGCACTTTTAGTCCAAAATTATGCGTGATATCATTGAAAAATCGGGAGATTTAATACGTTAAGCGGGAGGGCGGGAGAAGTGGTGCAAAATCGGGAGTCTCCCGCCTAAATCGTGAGAGTTGGCAGGTATGCTAATGTCTACAAGTGTGTTGATAACCTATCAGGCACCAGTCAAGTGGTTATTACTGTGACAAGATGAAGTCAGGAAAATGATGGATGTGAAGGAAGTGTGATTAAATATGAATTATTTAGAGAGGTGAGCTTGATGTCACATGGGAATATGGAACATTGCTCACTACTTCTAGTAGCCTACTGTATCCTGACCACAATATTCTGTACCATCTATTCTTTGGAATTTCTCATGAATCATTTCCATGTATTTCTGCCCAACTTTCTTATCCTGAAGATTTTTAACCCTAAATCATCTGCAAATAGACCTCACTTTCTGCACCTTATATCTAACTGTACTTCATTCACAGCAGAACAGTTTGCGGCCTGTTTCATCAAAAGAAAAGCTCCTGATAATCCCACAATTCCATATCTATTTCCTCAATTGAAAGTCACTGATGATATAGTCTATGTTGCCTTATGCTTTACAAGGGCCAATCCCATTAACATTTCCCATGGGTGTTCCTTCATCAGGGCTGACTAAAAGTTTCTACACTGGATGCTCTGCAGTTCACTGGGTACACAAAGGGGACCGAAGAAATTCTTCACCAGGGCATCGGCCACCATCATTGATTCCTAGTTGGAGATAGCATAGACCTCCAGCCAGTCCATGGCCAAGAACAGGTAGCGATACCGGGAACAATTCAGCAAAGGTTAGTTCCAGTGTTTAACGATTTCAAGAAGAGATGTGTAGATGTGTGCTAACTGCTAATAGGGCATCATGGAGGCGACTCATCCTCCCGTCGGTACTGCCACCTTGAAGGGTGTTGTGTGTCCAAGAGCTATGCCAGCTGGTAGGGCCATCCAAGCTGGACAGGCCTAAAGTGACGAGCCAGACTAACAGCTGTTGGCGGTTGGGCGTGGAGCTAACAATCCCACACTGTAAAAACTCGAAAGTTACGAAACTCTCGACGAAGCCTTGGAATATGGGCCGACAGAATGATGACGAAGCTGGAAAATGTTTAAAGGACTCGTAAAAAGGATATGGCATTGACAATGGCAACATGGAATGTGCAAACAATGTTACAGATAGGAAACAGAAGACTACAGTATAGCTCTTACAAGATGAGGAGAATACTTAAAAGAATTGTTGAACGCAGAAGACAGGTATGATACAAATGAGAGTCAGGTCTACTCGAATGTAGAACCACAGGTTACTAAACCATCTATAGAAGAAGTTATGGAAGCAGTGAAGTGTCAACCAGGAGAGGATCAAATCACAACTGAGGACAAGAGCTTGCAAGGAACCTCCACAAACTGATTTATGATACATGGGAAAGAGAGATAATGCCCGATGATTGGAAAGTTGTCCCATCTTTAAGGTGATAAATTACAGTGTGGAAACTATAGAGCGATAACATTCCTTAGTGTTGTATATAAGATATTTTCAAGTATACTGCAAAGGAGATTGAGCATCTATGCTGAAGAAGTTCTGGATGAGAACCAGTGTGGAGAGGAACAACTGACCAGATATTTGTTATGAGGCAATCTATGGAGAAATGTAATGAATACGATGTGGATCAGCATATGCTATTTACTGATTTCCAACAGGCTTTTGATAGCATTGAACGCTCTAGAGGCATGTGGAGTCCCAAAGAGGTTTATCAGTCTAGTAGTAATGACCATGGAAAGGTTTTTGTAGGAGGCAAAACTAGCAGGAATTTTCAGGTGAACATAGGAGTGAGGCAAGGAGATTCATTATCTGCAGTATTGCTTAATTTGACAGTAAATGAAGTTATGAAAAACTACGATTGGGAGGAACAATCTGCATATACAGATATTGTGATGGTGGCACGGAATCGGGAGGCTCTCAAAGAGATGTTCGAAAATCTGGAGGAGAAGAGTAGAGGGATGGGACTGACAATAAATGAAGGAAAAACGAGACATATGAAAACGACAGTGCGAAAAGATAGAAGAGCAGGAGAAAATATAGAATGAGGACAGTACAAATTTGATAATGTAAAATGTTTCAGTTACCTTGCTACTGTACTGAACTGAACTGTGAGAACTCAGTAACAGAGGAGATACACAAACGGATCATGACTGGAAACAGAGATTACTATGCTAACAATAAACTCTTGAAATCAAAACTTCTATCTAGGAAGTTAGTTAGTCATTGTTGTTTTAAGGGGAGGAACTACGAGGCCATCTGTTGTGAGTAGATCAGCCAATCTCTAACATAAGATTCACCATTTGAAAGTGTACATTTAAACAGTTTTACAAGTGTACGCTTAGTTCCGTCATTGTAAATACGCTCAGATCTAGAAAAATCCGCTTGAAAGTTTTGTTTTGGGGGATTGTTCGCAATAGATTCTATAATTGAAGGCAAAGTGACGTCCCATGTTGATTAAAACTTGCAAGTAGTGGATCCTCCCTTTTCGTAACTTTTCACAAGGTGCATTATTCAAAATATATCATTTATGACTTACATACCTTTCTGGGAGTCCTTAAGACTTCATTTCAATTTCAATTGCCACTGCCTGCACCGGAAATAATTGCTTTTTACGTAAATAAAGCATTTTTGATCATGTTCATTTCACTAGGTCCTCCATCTTACATTGACGTCGGACAGTACATCATACCCCATGTTGTGCCCAACTCTAGGAATGGGTATTCCAAGATTCAGACACCTAGATATCAAGGGAAAGGCTACAGCCGCTTTTGAAAGTTGAGATATTTGAATATCGCGCTCCATTACTTCTAGAATGGAATGGAAACTTTGTGCAGCCAAGAGCATGTTAAGTGACGTAGCGAGTAGTAGCAGAGGTCGAGACTATTTGTTGATTAAATAGTTAGCCATGGGGTAGAGACTTGAGACTTGGATCAGATTACTGGCACGGCCAAATGAAAGAGAATGCACTTAGTCTCAAGTGAATCGGACCAGAGACACCGGAGATATGAGGATTTCCAGATTTCAGCGTGATCCAGCGTGGACCCGACCGTTTTGAATAAAAGCCGACCGGCCCAAGCATCATTAGCTCACTTCGAACCAAGCTCTTGCATGACAAGGTGCTGCTGCTACGTTGAGCCAAGGCACATGGTTGCCGGATCTACGCAGAAGATATCTTTAAATTGTGATAGTCACACAAGTGCTACGATACATGTGGAACATAGTAAGTTTCCGGCAGAGGGAATCACTAAGGTGATTGTTATTTTTCTACGGACACTGGTGAAATACTTTATTTCTATATGGACACATGCTAGACTTTGTCTAGAAAGTACTTTGTCACAGTCCAGTAATAATAATTCAATACTTGGATATTTTAATCCAATTAGTCAGTTTCATAAATTGTAACTTGATAACCACTCCGATCTTTCAGTATATTGAAGGCCAGTCTATCACGGTGTTGTTCATTAGCCGACAAAGGGAAACTATAAGTTGCTTCGCGCA
Organism: Meconema thalassinum; assembly: GCA_946902985.2. NCBI lineage: Eukaryota > Metazoa > Arthropoda > Insecta > Orthoptera > Tettigoniidae > Meconema > Meconema thalassinum. Next base: position 23,869,567 of record OX336389.2, on the reverse strand, counting down.
TGATAGATGGTGATAAACCATGCCCAGGGAACGATCTTCAGAACAGCCGTTGATTGATTTAGACTGTCAGTGTTTTCTTGTACTGAAAAGATTACCGTGAGTTATGTTACAACTGACGTATTTGAGAATAGATCATTTGGATCTGACCCCATTTAAGCGAACTGCTATGGATTTAATTGAAGCCAATATTAAAATGGCTCAGCAGTTACTTCAAACTTCAAGAAATATTTCCACTATGTCGTGTTAGACAGATTGCGGGTATATAATGGCGGCCGATACAAGGATTAGACGTGCGTGTCCAATAGGGCATGTATCTGGATAAATCTGGTACAGACCAGGTTCACTACGCTTCAAGACCAACGAGAAATGTAAGCCACATTTGACTTTTATATTATGCCTAGCTAATTGGAACAAACTCATTTTCTGCAGATGACCAACACATTTGTTTTTCTTCGTATTTAAATCTTGCAATGATTTACGCAAGACAAATTAGCGTTATTCTGAATATTTTCAGCACTCAGAACAGTTTAGGATCGATGACCGAGCATAACGAGCATTTATTTGAATGTTTCATATTTTTTTGATAATCACGGTAATCAGCCGAGGTAACTGTAAAAGTTAATAATTATTTTTGTTGAGAAATGGATATTTTATCCATATTCGAAGAATCGAACATGTGGATTCTCACATAATGAAATAATAATTAAACACATTTACAATAATATAACTAATAATAATAATAATAATAATAATAATCCACTAATAATAATAATAATAATAATAATGATTTTCATAACTTTTCTAAATAATTCTTGGATCTTATATTTTCTAATAATCACATTCATTGAGAGAGAGCTTATGAAGTAGTTTAATCATTTCTACTTTGGAACAGGTGATTTTCCGAAGGATAGTGGTTAGCGCAAGCACGCATTCAACCAACATTTCAGTTCTGGTTGAACAGTTAATATTTGCATTGAGCAAAGTATATTTTTCAGATAACACGGAGAGGCATGAAACGGGAAGCAAATGATATTTGTATCAATTAGGATATTTTTGTATTTATATAAAATCATGACGTAGATACACATTCGAAAGTGAAATAGAGAGTATCATAAGTGTGGTAACTTCACGATTTGAACTGAATGGTAAAATAAACTAGTAAGTTTATAAATCTTCCAGTGTTGATAATAAGCAGAGGCTTGATTTATTGTATAAATTTTGGGAAGAAAATTTATGTGTGTGGAGTAGTTGAAATGCCATTCCCAGGTGCGCATGTTTAAGTCGCAGGAATGAGGAGGTTTTTATTTGAGCATCAATCAAATAGCAGGTTCGATGACTCAGTGTTAAAGAAGGAAGGAGTATTGGAACTACACATTGCGTCGTATGAATGACTCAAAGGTTATTTCTTAAAAACCATCAGTTCTTATTTCAACCTTGTTTACGGATTCCATTAAGACTTTGATTTTGCTAGAACCCGGATTTGTCATGATAGTATTTTATTCTTCTTCAGAGGAAGACCTTTGCCGTTGTTGTTGGAATATTGTGTTCTTATAAAAATAATAGAATGGGCCACTGCCAATTAAAAATAATTCTATAACCACGAATAATTTGAAGGATGTTTTCAATCCTAGTGTCATGAACTAAATGAATTTATTATGAAGCTACAATTCTTATTTCCGCATTCTGTTCAAGAATTGCAAGTTGTGAAAGTTACTAAAATGGCCACAAATATAAATATTTTTCTTAATAATGATTCCAAGTGGAAAATCGAATAGTTGAATGGTCCAACAATTTATTGATCAAGTTGATGATTCAGAAATCATATATTTTGTTAGGAACTTGAAGTTCATAATCGAGTCACTTCTCGAAACGTTTAATGCCAGAAGAACAATTAATTTTGTTGTGCTTCGCACAGTTCTTCGATGCTATGCTCAAGGGTCAGATACTTTTCAGATGTTGTTATTAATATGTGTACATAATTTGTGTTGATTCAGAGATAATAATATTTTTTGAAAATATTTTTTGAAACTGGAAAAATAAGTGAAAGTTAAAAATTCTATGAACAATTATTCTACGAGTGTTAATATTATGTAAAAATTCATCCAGTGAACTACAGTATTTCCAGTAAAGACAATTAAATTTGAACTGGATTTAATCATAAATAACGGATATAATTTTGGAACACAGTCTACAGGACTGATAATCAGACTTGTGTCTCCAAAGATATTTGTCCAATGTGTTGGAAAATTTCTGTACATTGTGTAAATAGTAATGTGGGTCGCCACACATGAATGATGCTGCTTTGAGCATTTTATTTTGCAGTCAATTTTAAATTCAGAATAAAATGAGATAATTTTACATGATGTGTTATGCCCAGTTGAATCTCCTTCTATCCTTATTGTTGCATTGAGCCAAAAATCAGTAAAGCATTTTTTAAATTTGATGTCGTTTTTGCGATTAGCTTTAACCCATCTGGCGCCCCGGGATATTTTGACTCTCGTGCTGACTGATTCTTGGTAAAATGCATATGTGGTCGTGCGGACTCCGGTCTAAACGGGCACAATGTGACACGCCATGTGTCACGTTGCCAACATCTGAATATGGTGAATAATGAAATAAAAGGCAAAACCATTGGCCTGGATAAAGATTAGTGATGCATGACTACACCCACTGTGCGTGACAAAAACCAGGGGTATTATCTAGGAGCTGTGGGCTGCGCTACGTAACCACCATTGGTCTGCCGGATGCGATATAGTACCTAATGCGTGGGGTTGGCATTATTCACTCCTTCACAAAGATGGCTGTCAGAGCTGCAATTTCAACTAGATAAGTCGTGATCCTATTAGGGATGGCTGGGTGTGTCTATGACAGTGGAGGAGTGAACATCTAATACTAAATCTTCTCCAGATATTCTCCCGACTATTAATTCAGGTAATTTCAGTACTTAAAAATGTTTATAGAAAGGATCCACTACGTGCAAGCACCACCCCACGTTGCAGGGTCATTGATGTTACAAGTAAAAGCCAACACATCATTAGATTTTGATTCAGAAACAATCTGGTCATCTGAATTTTCATTATTATTGGAAATAATAATTGTGTCTGTATTAGCTTCATTATTGGGAAAAGTCAAAGTAAGCATAGGCTACCTTGAGAGAGATTGTTTAGGCCTAGAGTTTCCTTGCTTGAAGTGGCAGTAGGCGTGATAGTTGTAGCTCTCTGTGTAAAGAACAATGCAATTTTAGGCACTTTCTTTAAGAGTTCTGGTTCGTCACTTTCCTTATTGGCAGCACGTTTCCTGAATTCTGATCCACTTAATTTTTTGTTCATTTTAAAGTAACTAAAGTAGACACATTTTCACAAATCATAGTTTTACACGCAATACAAACAAACAACCTTTGAGGTTAGGAAGTTGACAAGATCACACGGCACATGCGCCAGTTGTAAATCCAGGAGTATTGCCAACAGCGTCAACCGTGCATCACTGCCTACATTGTTGCCAACACTAGTATTCTTTACAGATAATACTGATTATATTATAATACTGTATTATAATATAATCATGATAAAACATAAATACTACGAATGAATGTGATATTTAATATTACTTTTATTTTATATTCACGTAAATTATAGTTATGTTATCCTACTGTTTACAGATTTCCATGTCACACTTATTTTTAGCCTACTTTTCACATTTTGCAAAAATGAGGAAAAAGTAGACTTATGAGATCGATCCGGGAAAATGTGTGTCTGTCTGTCCTTCTGTCTGTCTGGCTGTGTGTGTGTCCCCCCCTATCAACTCCCAAACGGCTGCAGCAATCAAAACCAAATTTAGTATGAGTAAAGATGTGCACCGGAATATCTCACGTCCATATTTGAAAATGATGTCAGTGCTACCAACTGCTGAAAAAACTCACCAGAAATTTGAGCTCCATGTTGGATATCTTGCAAGGTATGCATGAGAGCTATTCCAAAATTGGCACACATGTAGATAATACTATTTCAGTTTAATTTCCAGAAGGCCAACCATGACAGTGTTGCCAAAATAATTTTAAGCCTTCTGATAGGTCCAATGTTTAAATGTATATAACTTCTACACTATCAATTGGATTTCAACCAAATTTTGTATGTAATATCTGTACATAAACATATATGACTGAGCATATTCTTAAGAGCCACCAGGGCTGCCAACTGTTAATAATTGCTCTCTCTATTTTTTTTTTCATCAAAATACCAATATATCAGAAAGTATGCAAGCCAACAGCTTTAAACTATGCACACGTATATTCTGACATTTTAGATTAATTTGGAGTAAGATATATATGCCAGTTCTACCAACATGATTACAAGCCTGCTGATAGTACCAATTTTTAAATACATGTAACTTCTATACTATCAGTTGGATTTCAACCAAATTTCGTATGTTCTATGTGTAGCATAACAGATATGACTAAGTATTGTTAAGAGCAATCAGGTCTGCCAACTGTTAATAAATGCTGTCTATATTTTTTTACCCTAATATCAATATATCAGAAAGTATGCAAGCCAACAGCTCTATACTTTGCACACATATAGCACCTGACATTCCAGATTAATTTGGAGTAATTAATACAAGGCAGTGCTGCCAACATGATTCTATGCCTGCTGATATGTCCAATTTTAAAATGCATGTAACTTCTATACTAACAAATGGATTTCATCCAAAATTGGCACAACAAGATATCATAATACTTCAGATTATTTCTGACCAGCACACGCATGGTATTGTTGGCAACATGCTTTTACGCGTGCTGATAGATCCAGTGTCTAACTGCATGTAACGTCCATTGGACTTAACCAAATTTTGTATTCTGTACCTTAAGAGATGGAACTAAGAATATATTCAGTCACCAGGGCTGCCAACTGTAGTGCTCTATTAGGCTACATTATACCAGGTATATTTTGAACTAATTAGATATTTCGATATTACCAACTTAATTTCGTCATTATTCTAGATAGGTTCATATACTGTAGAATAATCATTGGCATGAAAAGTAGGCTGCATAGTTCTTCACGGAACTTCTTGTTAATGTTGGGATTGTTGGGTCAACCTTAATCTGCCTTCAGCGTGACCTAAATTTCGGCGCCCTCTAAAATTTGGTGCCCTGGCAAATGTCCAGTATGCCCGTTTATAGCCCGGGGCTTGGTCATACCTGACGTCTTCATTTCTCCCCACACCTTTCTTGAGGTTTAGACTCAAAATGTCCTTTCAACAATGAGATCCACTGTGTGCACTAAACATGTCTCACTTTATGGACAGCATGTCTCCATTTAGCCCCAACAGGTTCTACAGGGCTCAAATATTATACAAGTTACTGGAACTCTTGGAACACCCTGCACAATGCACTTAATAGCTAAGGAGATATCAACTCCATTCCCCAAATACCAAGTACTTTCAACTACTGGGAGACAAACCACCAAGTTCTTCAGCTACTACTCAGCACTGCTCTACAAACCCTTGACTGTTACCCAGCTTGGAAGATTTGTATGAAAAGGTAAGATAGTTCAATTTGATTGGGGCATAAAGAGGTACAAGAACAAGTTCTACTGCTACATTATAAAGAACACAAAAATTATGCTTTCCAGTTGGTCAACATGATAATGTTACAAAGAGGAAGTAAACCTTGATGTCAAGGAAGCCAAACAGATAAGGCCAAAGCAAATGAAGTAACCTACATGAATAGTCGCTATATATGGAGAAATACCATGCAAAACTATATAACAGACAAACTACGCTACTAAAACCCTCATTTACACCCCTTCCGCCATTTTCTTTTCAGTTTCTATTATATTCTCTTTGTATGCCCTTGCATTTTGTTTTCAAACAGTACAGCTAATAAGTATAACTGCTATTTCACTAGTTCTTTAACTTTTGACAGGACAAAAATAACCAAACATAAAGCAGTAGTATTGGCCAATACTGTATTCTGTTTCTCATGCTGCAGCAGTGTACCAGGCAAGCATTCCCAAATCAATGCAGACTAGGATTGCCAGAAAATGTGCTGTACACTAACAATAGTGTGCCGAGCGCATTAAGCTCAACTCCCAAGCCTCACAATATCACGTGAATAGGAGTTGATATCTCGAATTCTCAGAAATGAAACGGTCGCTCACCGGCAAACAAATAATCATATTGACTCAATATTTGAAAAGAGCTGATCACTGAGATACCAACGGAATAAGTAAACTGACGTTAATAGAAGGACTAGAAAAAAATACTTCGCACACAGGGTGTTATAATATGGAGGACAGCAATGGACTCGCTGAAATTTGTGCAAAAATTCTGATCAGTAGTCCATCTTCCATGTGTTTGCAAACCATAGACATAACTCCAATGACACAGTCTAAGATACAATACCATATCAAATTGGGATTGAAAAATATAATGAATACATTTTCAAGGGCTTCACGAGTGTGCAACAAAGTTTTGAGGCACTATAAAATAAAATACAAATTATTGCCCAGTGTTTGGCCTGGATTAACTTGATTTTAGGATCTAAATCAATATTAACTTTTTGCAATGTTACAGTGAATGTGAACCTCTCGTTTGTTCGAGACAAGTAGTGAGGTCACCCTGTGTTAAAATATCTTGTAATACTGAATGCTTTAAAATCACAGGCAATGAAATTAATAAAACCTTGGACACCGTTTTCATTGTTGAGGCAGAGTCAAAGTAAGATGGTGTCCTTGTTATGTGAATGATGACAATGGCAACCCTTGTCATGCTATGGGGGAAGACTGATCTAGTACTACATGCTTTACCCTGAGCCGGTCCCAAGGAGTCTCCGAGTGGTTGTTGGAGGAGCGCTGGTTGACGGTGGCCAGCAGGTTCCTGTGGCACTCCTTGGGCAGAACACAACACAAGTATGTGGTTATACCGCTGGCCGACCGACCGTTACAGGGATGCACAGGCAGATCCAACAGCATTACCTACTGAAGGACGAAACTTGAGTCCTCATTTAAATGACTACTTACTTGGAATGGAAATCACAAGGCACTTTCAAGGAACTAGAAAAACAATGCTACACTCATGGTTTTCACAAGTGTCAAGGAAATATCAAGGTTTCAAAATTGATGTATTCTTATTGTAACAGTTTGGCAAGCTATTAAAAAAGAGTAAATCACGTGGCTTTCTCACGTTGAGACAACAATATCCCGACTAGGATCGACCTTCACCCATCTGTTTTTCTAATGAAAGGTACCTTTTAGCAAACATAATGTGTAAACAAACAAATTGCGGATGGGTTATCCAATTTTATCACGTCAAGGTCACCCTTAATTAAAAATAATGCAATTTTTTTTATTTTTTTATTTAATCACTTATTTATTTTCTGAAAGAATCCAGTACCAAAGGAGAGTCAGTCAGTGTTGACCAACTGAAAAGCTTCCTTTATTAGAATTAGGCTACACTATCACTTCAATAAGGAACAAGGGAAATCCTTTAGTTCCCAATTGCTGGCTTGCAACACTCATCTGCGAACACTGTGGTGTTACGTTGCCTAAATAAAATTGGCCAAGGCTTACGGCTGTCAAGTTTAAAAATTTGAATATTTGAGCAAGCGAGCGGTGCACAACGGAGAAGCATTCTGTGCGATAGCTGCCAAGTATAAGAGAATGCACATGGTCTTTTTCCATGCAATAAATACAATAATACATTAATATAAAAATATGTGAGAAAATAATAATATATAAGTAATATATACAAATGAGTGGCCTGAAACAGGGTAGTGCGCTGTCACCCCTTCTCTTTATTGTGGTTATGGACGAGGTAATGACACGGATAGCAGGAAAGATAGGAGAAGATAAGATGAAAGCAATGGTGTTTGCAGATGATCTCATGGACTAGGGAAACAGGGAGGAGGAAATTCAGGAGCAACTGAAGGCTTGGGAAGAAACAGTGGGAGAGTACGGATGTAAGTTCAACATCAGTAAATGTGAGATCCTGTTAACGACCAGGAAAAAGGACAGACCAATGAGTGGGATAACACTTGGAGGTGGACAGCTGAAGAAGGTGGAAAGTCTCAAGTACTTGGGAAGTATAGTGGAGGAAAATGGGAGAAATGACAAAGAGATTGCGGAACGTGGCAGACAGGCAGAAGCATTAGGAGCTTAGTGTGGAATAAAGATGTCCCACAAAAAAGCAAGGAAGTGTTATACAGAAGCTACTATATCCCAATACTGACCTATGCTTCAGAAACGTGGACAATGAAGAGAAGAGACATAAGCAGAATACAGGCAGGTGAAATGAAGTTCCTGCGAAGTAGGATCGGAGTAACAAGAAGAGACAGGGTGAGGAATGAAAAGGTCAGGGAAATGGTGAAAGAGGAGCCCTTGCAAGGTAGGATTGAGACATCAAGACTGAGGTGGTATGGACACTTAAATAGAATGGATGAGAAGAAGATTCCCAAGAGGACACATGAGATGCAGATGCAGAAGAAACGACCAAGGGGAAGACCAAGAGATAGATGGCTGACAGGCGTGGAGGAATGTGTCAGAAAGAGAGGCGAGGACTGGACCAGAGTGACAGCGGAGAGGTGGTGGGAAGAAAGGACTAAGTGGCGAGGCTTATGTTCCAAACAGACCCAGCCTGGGGCTCGAAACTGTACAAGATGATGATGATGATGATGATGATGAAGTAATATATAATTATTTATCTTCCAAATTTTATATACCTTATAAAGAAAACAGTGTCAGGGTGTCTACTGTAAGGATGAAGTAAAAATTAGTTACTTTTTAGGTACCTTTTAGTTAATTTTAGTTACCTTTGAATTCAAGTTACGTCTGCGGTCTGCAAGCATAGGAGCTCATCAAGCGGTGAAGAAAAACAACAATGAACTGTTTTTAAAGAAGTTTTTTATTTATCGTATGGCTTTTAATGCCGGGAGTGTCCGAGGACATGTTCAGCTCGTCTGAGTCTGTAGCGGCTTCCAACGGACACCCTTAGGGTGAGCTACAAGTTCCGTTCAATTTCAAGTTGCTACCAGATATCAATGATACCTAGTGGTGAATGTTGGAACTTTGATGGAGCGTTCCGACGAAATATAACCTAACAATTTAGCTTCACACAAGTTTTGTCTGTGGAAGAATCCTTTACATGCCATAAATCCATGACATGGGACCGCCGGCTTTACTTCCCCTCCGAAGGAAGGCATACTGACGGATTTTTAACGCTTTTAAAAAATCTGACGACTTCGGCCGGGTTTTAAACCCGCTGTATTGGGCACAGCAGATCAGCATGCTACCAACTACACCACCGAAGCCGCTTTAAATGAAATTCACATGATGTTATAAAAATTTAAAAAAGAATAAATATATACTAGATATTTAATATCCAATGAGTTGTTTCATCTAATATGTTGTCTTGTCCACAATATGTTGTTATTAATATGGTACCAAGAGGTTGCTCAGCTCTTGACCATTTGGCGAGATTTCCTTCGTCCCCGCGGTAGGTCGCGAAGAAATGTATGCGATGTTACGCGATCGTCACCGAATTCTGTCTTCGCAGTCAAATGCGGAGAAATATCGAGATGTTACACGATTGGCGCTGGTCTCAGTTGTTTGGTGAGCTTCCCGTAGTTTTCATGATAGAACACGGAGAAAAATCACGATTTAGATCATCAGCGTCACTTTTAGTCATTCGACGAGATTTCCATTGTCCTTGAGTTCGGGCACAAGAAAATATAGCATTATTACGCAATCGGCGCCACTTGCTGTCCGTTTGACAAGAATACAGTTGTCCTCGTCATTGAATGCGGAGAAATATCGCGATGTATCGCAATCGCTGCCGCTCGGCCGGTTTACATTGTCCTCGAAATATTATGCAATCGTCGCCGCACCCGGCCGTTCAACGATTGTCTGCCTGTCTATCTGTCCTGATAGAATGGCGGAGGCAAGCTCAAGGTTGGGCATGGTTAAAATTCACGCGTAGTTATGAACATGTTGTTAGGTCGGCGCCGTGATTCCCTTTGTCCCTATGCTGTACTTGGGAGTTCATGAGTTCAGAATGGATCACGAGGAGAATTTAGTATTTCGATGCTACGTAGGCTGCCATTTTTAAGTGGGTTGATGCACTTCTCGCTCCCCGCACGCTTTTAAGTATACGGTCATGGGAAAAGTGGCAAGTAGGTTTCGTGATGGGTGCCCCGTGATGGGTGCCCAATCACCTTTGACAGGATTCCCGCAGTCCTCGTGGTAACAAGTTCACGATAAGGGACGGGTTTTATGATTTTACGCAACTGACGTTGATCTCGGTCCGTTTGACGAGATTCCCGCAGACAAGTCGTGCGGTCAGCCGTCCGTCTTGAGGATGCGATTTTGGAGGATGAACGGTATCGAATATTACGAATTGTTCTGAGAGGATTGCACGAATAATACGACAAGAGGGCAGGTTTTATTTCGATTGAGAACCACGAATTATCAACAAGTTATCGAAATAATCGGTTAGATTATATATCCGATGGAACGAAAGTTCGAAGGAAAAATCGACTTATAACGGAATTTCGAATTAACCATACTTGATGTCGCAAATTTACTTGACATATTTTTTAAATAAGTTATATGTATTTCGAAGATTTTTCGCATTTTTTTCGAAACTGTAACATTTCGCAAGATTGTGACATTAAATTGTTTTGCGTTATTTCTGGACTTCAATTTGACATAGTTTCCAAATAACAGAAATGAGAGATTTCTTTTTATTTTCGGAAGTATTCGCGAATAAACGTCTCGCGAAAAGTCAGGTTTCCTAATACAGTAAGACAGAAAAATATTTCACACGAAACTTAAGACTTCTTGATGCCTAAAATATACGTTGAACCGAAGTATACCGCTCAAGGTATCCTCGGTATGTATTTCCTTGAGGTCGGGCACGGAGACATATAGCTTAGTACTACGCAATAGGCACGGCGCCGCTTGCGTGAAACTCGCAATCTCTGAGCCTAGCGGCGCAACTTTAAATGATTCAACCCGCCTTCAGAAAATTTTCGTTACCCATTTGTAAAATTCGTTACTTTTTCGTTACTTTCGTTACCCATTTGTAAAATTCGTTACTTTCGTTACCGGTAGACACCCTGAGTGTAAATAGAAAATACATATTTAAGAAAATGATAAAAGATTATTAACACAATATTACCGTATTATAAAACTCAGCATCACATTCATCAGAAGTTGAACACACCAGAATATACTAAAAGTCAGAGGGATTGTGATTGTTATCAACGAATCCTATTGGTTCTAAATAGCCATCCATGAACCAAGCACAATTTTCAGACATAGTCCGACACAATCAGGACGAGTTGTAAGCCACATAGAATTGGCATAAATTGCACATACATTCTTTTAGCGATTCCCAGCATAGTGGGGATCATATCAGAGTCAAACCTTTTAATTCTTTTTACATAAATTATTAATTGTCTTTCTTAGCCGAACGTTAAAACAATCAATATCTCGCGTCATTTACGGTAGTGCAGTGCTTGATGCTGTGCATAAGAGCCGTTAACTCATAAACAACGTCTGTCGATAAAATTATCTGCTTCATCTGTGAAGCAAACTTCCTTTTGGAACGTTTTGTTTTTTCAGGTCAGACCCTTCCCTTGTTGTAAAAGGCTGCTGTGTGGATCCCAACTTCAATGCTAGTTCTGTACAATTAATGCAATCTAGGTCTTTGTTATTTCGTTTCTTGATCGATCGCTGAAGCTTTATACATACTGGCTAGCAAATCTAATAAAACATCAGTATCAGAGGTTTTTACTAAAATTCTTGAACTTAGTGGCACTTTGTGAGCACGAAACATAATTTTGTGATCCACTCCTTCATGCTGACATATATATAATCAACTTCAGTTTTTGTGACATGATTTTCCTGTGTTTGACAAGATAGCACTGTTATAAAACTTTATTAATTTGGATTAATGGAACCAAATAGTCGTTCTCCCAGAAACTAGCTAAGAACTGTGCCAAAACCTCCTTAAACTATGATTTTTTTAGACTTCTCAAAAAATCAATGGAACTAGATTGTAGAGAACGTGAAATTTTATACGGAATGTCGTAGTCTCGTCCAAAACTTTGATTGAGGGTGTTAAATAGTGGTGGATGTCTTTGTTTCTATCACTTCTCTGTTGTGCACAGCTTGCTTGCTCAAATAAGCGCGACAACCATGAGTCTTGGCTGATTGTCACAGTGACGAAACAGATTTATGGCATCAACTCATTTGTTTATACCTGGCAACCTGCTAGTTGTTGCTTATCGCGGTCATATAGCCCCGTGTATTTTGGGTGTGTGTGAGATAACCTGTGTTATTGTGATGGCTGTACCAGTGTGTGTATTTGTAAATTGGGGATAGGATGGGAAGGAGGCAGCCGTGGCCTTAAACAACTGAAAATCACTTCCAGGATGACTGAGGTGGGAATCGAACCCTCCTCTTTTTGGTTTGGCCTCAAGAGGCTTAGTGTACCCCATTTCAGCCCTCACACCAGAATTAAAATTTCTTGTCAGAGCCAGGAATCAAACCCGAACCTCCGGGGTGACAGCCAAGAATCGTAGCTGCTATACCGCAAGGTGATCACATATTTTTTAATTAAGGGTAGCCTTCACCTGATATAATTAGACATCCCATCTGTGATTCGTTTGTTTACATATTATGTTTGATAAAAAATACCTTTCATTAGGAAAACAGATGGGTGAAGGTCGATCTTAGTTGGAATCTTTTACTAATTCTTACATCAGACTTACACCGACTGATTCTAGACCTACATTTTCTCTCTTGCATACATATATTCATTTAAAAAAAAAAAAAGTACCATAGTTAATTAAAAAAAACTAAATATTCCCCCAGCTCTTTCAAGATAATAAAATAAACTAATATATTTGTGATGAACCCATACGTAAAGGTGCACGTAATACAGTACTGACAACACATCTCATACAAATATAGACCAGCAAAGTTGGGCAATTTTTCTAAAATAACTTGCTTCCATTCGGCACAATACAAACAATGACTTATAAGGACAACTTGGGCTTGCTGTAAAGCTCAAAGATAAATTCAATTTGTGAGGAGAAAAGGAATTCCAAATTTGAAGTTGGATAAAATTTGATAATCAAGCTAAATCAGCAAAATTTTAAATCTATAATGGAATTATTTCTGTAATGCTTCCTGGAGCTGCTAATAATGACCTTGATTTCCAACACAATAATTCTGTAGGTGTGTGCAAGTTCTATGCCACGTGTCCCTCCGTTATTTCACTAAGTTTAGCTAATGCAATTTACAAATGTACAATACAGTATATGGTTGTGTTATGCTGTCAGGAATAGCCCTGCACCCATGTAACGTGCAATAACCTGATATAAGCTACTCTATCTCTGCAAGTGGCTCATACTTTCTGACGACAATCAGCTCAAAGTATAAGGACACAATCGTTTTATTTAACATTTCTGTACATAAATAAGTTTTAGCTACTATTCTCACAAAGGAACTGTCATATCGAAATACCATCTCACGGTATTAGTCAATTGAAGCCTACATGCAAAACGTTAGCTGCAGTTATCCACAAATTAGAGTCTTCTAACCGAGCTTCTGGCACGCACACCCCTACACTAGTCGGGATACCTTTTCACAAGGCAGACTGACACGTATACAGAAGTGTACAATTACATAGTAGAAATATTTGTTCAGTCATGCCAATAATGACACCATAGCCCAATATAACATTATTTCCGGGAAAATCGAATCTGAAGATGTTGATGTAGCACATAAGGTGTTCAACGATGCGAGGCTTGGTATTAACCCCATGGCTAGAGCATCAACTTTGCATGCACGTGGAGACAGGTTCAAATCTCCAAAAGATCGTATGGAATTGAAGTAATGACTTAATGTGTGCATTTTCTCCTTTTCATTAATCATAAAACATATAGTGGGATTTTTGGAAATACATTGATTACTGCATGCGTTCATTGCCTATGGGAAGAAGTTACGCGTAGTCCTGGGTATTATTTGTCGCAAAAAAACGACATGAATTATTGCTATAGCTTATACATTGTGTTGAAGCTGATGTCTTTATAGGATTCTGTCAAGCTGTCAATATACCATACACTCTTCATCGAAAAGCAAGCTAAATCTCACGTGAATTTGAACACGCCACCATATGAACGGAAAGTTCACGCTTCATCCATTCATCCGCAGGGGATGGTGCCAAGCCTTGTATCGTGTATGATGATGATAATTGTTGTTTTAAGGGGCCTAACATCTAGGTTATCGGCCCAAGCCTTGTATCGTGTAACTGCTTATATACTACATCAAGATCTTTCCTGGAAATAATTTTATATCCGGTTCTATATCATTCTTATCAGTATGACTGAACAAACAATTCTATAATGTAACCGGCCTACCTGGCTAGTGGAGGGGTGTCCTTGCTTCAAGCTCAGCATAAAGATAGCAATTTTGATGATTTAGGCTTCAATTGATAAACACACTGCATGGGTGAGGGGGTGAGATAACCAGACACCAGCAATACAACACTTTACACATCACTCAGTCCACACTCAACTGTATCTCTTGAGGATCTTGTGTGGCGACGTGGCGATGTAGGAGGTAAGGCTGGGACCTGGCATTAAGATACACAGAGAGGACTTAACAAGACACGAACAGTTCTAGTTGCACACTGCATTAGGGGAGAGGCAAGAGGTACTATCTGTTCTGCACATGGAGAGGTCTCTGTAGGTTAATTCCAGCTAAATATCAACAGTATTACTATGATAATTCAGTCAGTTGATAATAGTGACAATATTAACTGCAATGCGAACAGTCATTTAGCAGGTTAAAATGTTTTTAGAAAGCTTTTAATGGCTTCTTCTTCCATGATAGCAATAAACAAGGCACAAGGTACGAAGTGTGCGTCTCACTCTGTTTGAAACCGACATGATTATGACATATCCACTAATACAATCATATGCATGTTTCCAGTCACTGAAACCTTCAATGGCAAATGTGGCAGACCCCAAAATAACCCAGGCCTACAAAACATCAAACCTGTGCATTTGGAATACACTAAGATATCTCTACTTAGGGTACTTTCTCACCATTAGGCAGTTGTCTAATAAACATACATTCTGTCTAATCTGTGAATCGGCAGCCCCACATAATTAACTGCAAACAAATACACCATAAACAGCACCGTTATCCAAAGTAATGTGCAGTTCGACAATTGGTTCACAGGTGTACTACATTAAACCTTAACTGTTAATCGCTCTCCATTGTGAGTTCCAACTGGTTTGATGCAGCACTCCATGCTCCCTGTTTCATCTCTACAGAGGTCTATTCCCACAGTTCTTGCCCTCCACTCTTCCTTTCCTGGGTGCCTTATATGACAACTACCAATCTGTCTCTTCTCTTCATTAGCACTTGCCATACACATCTCTTCCACCAAAACTTATCTTCAATTGTTACTCTATTTACCCATTTGATCTTCATCATTCTCCTGTAATGCTTCTATTCTCCTCTTTTCTGCTGCATCAACAGTCGTAGTTTCACTTCCATAGAGCACCACGTGACTTCCTAATACCCATTCTGTATTCAATGATGATGATAATTGTTGTTTTATCGGTCCCTAATGGTCAATAGAAAAGCTCGCCTTGCCCCACTTTAGCCTTCATCCTGCCAATTCAATGCCAATAGGGGTGCCAGTATCTGATCTCTTTTTTTCGGGTGCATTCCATTATTTTGGTTTTACATTTATTGATTGTAATTCTGTCCAGTGTCCATAGCATTTAGAAACTCATTCAGATCCCCTGGTAACTCTGCCAAGATGATCATTTATTCAGCAAACTTCAAGAATTGTAATAATTTCACCTTCAATCTTCACTCATACTGTAAATTTCTTTCTAATTTCCTTGACTGCCTGTTCAAAGTACCGAGTGAAAAGTATAGTATAGGGTGATGATGTTTGTAACCAGGCAACACCAGTTTCTTCTCCACAGTGTTATATGGCTCACAGTGCTGTTACTTATATTCTCCAACTCTAAAAACTGCACTTTATTACAATCCTTTACATAATGCAAACAATTTACCCCAATCAGATTATCAAAAGCCTTTTCTAAATTCACA
Organism: Meconema thalassinum; assembly: GCA_946902985.2. Taxonomy (NCBI): domain Eukaryota; kingdom Metazoa; phylum Arthropoda; class Insecta; order Orthoptera; family Tettigoniidae; genus Meconema; species Meconema thalassinum. The sequence continues at coordinate 23,853,434 of OX336389.2, read as the reverse complement.
AATGCTATAAAAAATCTCTTATCTCTCCTTATTCTACCTTCCAAGAATACAGGTAGATCACAGTTATACGGAATTTATTGCTTCACAATAAACTTAAATTAGGGCCCACCTAGCTAATATATCCATCCATGTTTGAAGCTGCGCATAAGCCCTTTAGAAATTAAGTCATCACTAAAAATCACTTTGGTTATAACAACATCAAGAAACTGAACACATGTTGTCTGGTTACAAATCGGGTAATAAAATCATGAACACTTTAAACAGGCAATACAAGTTATAAGGGGGGGTAATGCCAGATTTATCTCTTGCATGAAGTTTTTCGAGGTTATGGCTCTGGTTATAGTTTGTGTATTTGTTTCCATAAGCAATGAGTTACAAGTGATTGTCAAGAGGGTTATAGGTCATTATAAAAAAAAAAAAACTCTCTCATCAGCCTACTTTCAAATTTTGCAAAAAATGAAAGTAGACTGATGAGATCCACGTGTCAGTACCATTTATCGATTTCCAAACGACAAAACCGAATTGAATAAAATTTCGTAGAGAGTAGCAGTAGAAGGTATTAGTAGAGGGGACCTCAATCCCATCTTAATGAAGATGGTGGTCATTGCTACACGTTTCACTTGCTAAGCGAACATCTTCAGAACCTCATATCCTCAAGACAAAATAGCTCTACTAAACCTACACAGACAGTCTCTGCCCTCCAATAACTAAAAAACCATCAGAAAACTTAGAAACAGTGGCATCAACCTTCCTAGGAGCGGCAGAATCTCACAAATTACAGCTAATACTGCTGTTAAAAACTGAAGTGTTAAGTCCCCTAGAAAGAAAATATCTACAAGGCTGAACGGTCACGAAGCCACTCATACACTGAAATCACTGTGTGAATGATAATGCTGCAGCATCGCAACATGGTGCTATGGGGTACCAGCTCACTTCGCGTTCGCCTCAGAAAACCGAATGGCTTAAGCGTTGCTTCTTGCTGTAGTTTGTCCTTGAAGTCGGAGTCCCTCCCTGAACGGCTCAATGGCTCGGTGAACATATCGGAGAATATTTGGTCCGACGGGCAGTAGCGCTCCTGGAGGTCCCATATCTGTGCTTGCTCAAGGTTCCAAGTCAACCAGAAGTCAACTTAATACACCCTTGGTTATGTTCATTCATTACCGTGGACTCTTTCACAGATATTTTCATGTCTATAAATGGCTGTCTTTACCATAACAGCTCTCATCTTTCAAACGAGGCGGCAATGTCTTCCACCTCTGATGACACTGCGACAGATGTTGGTTTTCTGCTTGACCGAGCGACAACACTGTCACTCAAAAGAAATATGTGACCGCTGGTTGATTTGCGGTCTACCTTGTCTCCTGCCCAATCGGCAAGTGAGCTTTTCATACTTCCTCGATGAGAGTTGCAGCTTAAAGTCCAGAGTTGATGCCAAGTACCACAGAGAAATAAAGGGGAAAAATGTCAAGTGGGAAGGATGTAGTTTGTACCATATTTTCAATAAACCAAGGCCTTTTTATAGAATGCAAATCACATTCAAAAGTCGGAGCTTGATCTGTTTTGAGAGTGACGAACGATAGAGATTGTTCTATAATAGTTGAGAAGGTTCAGAACCATTGCTATACACCACTGTAAGTCAGGACTCGCAGCAGGCTGTTACACAATGCAACAACAGATGGCATTGGTATCATCCAATATAGTTCAAGATACAGTGTCAGATAGGGCTCGCAACCAACCAATGATTAGGCATGATGGGAATAGATGCGCTAGTCTAGAGTGGGACGGGATGTGAAGTGGGCACCTGTACAGGAACAGCCACAAATCAACTGAGTCTACCAAACTACATTGTCAACTCATTAAAATTCAAGTGTTCAACCTGTAACGTGTTTTTCGAGGGTTTTTTATGCAACTGGCATAAGTCAGTAGGAAGCCATTCTATATTTATTTACGCGGCAAATTGTTCAGCCAAGATAATTTTTCATGTTAATTTATTATTATTATTAATTTATTATAATTATTATTAAGATATTTTCGGAGCATTTTATAAAAATTATAAGCATACAGATAGGTTTTCTATGTCTTAGAAAACGCTAACAAGCAAATTATTACGAACGACGATATCATAGAAAATTATCTGATTACGGAATTTTACGGAGTTTTCGTCAGTTAGGGTATATTGAGAGACGTGACTCACTGGGAATTCTAATACAAGCTGATTCCTGTCGAGGAGCATGACGCAATCTTGGGTCGCATCGTCAAGAAGAGGCGAATTGTTGAAACGGAACCCTGTCGCCGAGTGTAATGACCCGGAGGAGGAGAAGATCGCGTGGTGGTTCAGCCAATCAGGGGAGACGACGTAAGCTAGTTGGGACTGAAGAGTGGGGAGCCGGCATGTGGATATATCGTTCGACGCGCCGTGAAACGCGGACTATCTGTGAAATACTTGACGAGTATGGATGCGCGTGCGAGTGGCTCCGATGTTCGGTGGAGTTAAGGACAATCTGTGTAGAACTTGCAGTGTACGGTCGCAAGTGCGTGACGCTCCGATGTTCAGTGGAGTTAGCGACGAACTTTTGTAAAACGTAACCAGTGCGGTTTTACGAGAGTTTGGGTCCGATGTACGGACCATAGAATTATCTAATCTACCAGAATATCATCAAATTTCGACGGAGATGACGACGTCCAGGAGACTGTGGGAAGCACACAGCATCATCAAGAACGAGGGAAATGCTTTGGCAATTTCCAGGGGTAAGCGCTAATGACGCAGAAATACGCAATCTCTCATTTTTCTTTGTTTTATATTTCATAATTCAGTAACTTCATAGCTTGGAAATAAGAGTAAAATCAATTTATCAGACTCCGTTTTCACGTAATTTTCTATCGGTAATATTCAAATCACAACGCTCCAATTTAAATTTTAAACTTATTATTATTATTAATTTTGCTATACTTGTTTTATATAATAAATTCATTTCTTTTACAATGCAATCTTTGCTTTCAGTAGGTAGCATTAGATATAGACCAATTCCTTCTCCTGATACAATTGTTTGTTGGGTTAATGATCAAATCATACCACGATCTGAGTGAATAGAGTCTTGAATGTGTTCTGCCAGAGCTAGACGTTGTTAAATACAAATTTAGATTTCAACATTGCATTGAGGTCTTGGCGCCCATTAAAACAACATAGCTTAGGCAAAGGTAAACAGTTACATTTCTCTCCCAACAGTGTGGGCTAGCGAAACCATTACATTTGTCGCCGACAACTTGGGGCTGAAAACCTAATAACATTTGTGGAAGGAGAAGGGTATATATTTCTGTGCCTGTATTTTGGGGGTTATTTGTCTTTATCAGTGTATATCATTATGGGGGATGAGAAAGAAAGACAGATGAGGTTACGTAGTGGTCATCAACTGGAGAATGATGATACGAGCAGTATGTCGAGTGATGGTAGTACCGGGGTAGCGGAGGTAAATCCCGATACTGAAACAGGGAGTGTAGGCGGCCAACCAGAATTAAAAACTTTACTTCTCGAGTTCATGTATCAGAACAAAGTTAGTAGTGATGCTTTAAATGCAAAATTAGAACAGAATAATGCAAAATTAGAACAAAACAGTAGGGAAAATAAAGAAAGTACAGAAGCTTTAAATGCAAAATTAGAACAGAATAATGCAAAATTAGAACAAAACAGTAGGGAAAATAAAGAAAGTACAGAAGCGTTAAATGCAAAATTAGAACAGAATAATGCAAGATTAGAACAAAACAGTAAGGAAAATAGAAAGAGTACTGAAACTTTAAATGCTAAATTAGAACAAAACAGTAGGGAAATGAGTGACAAATTCGAACTGATTAGAGGTGAGATCAGGGGGGTGATGGAAGAAAAGGCTAAAGAGATTATTGCAGATGTAGACAGAAAATTAGGAAAAGTACAGGAGGAGTTGGAAATTAGAATCAGTACACAGGCTGAAAATTTAAAAGAACTAGTGCAACTGGAAACACAGCAGGTCAAAAAGCAATTGGGGGGAGAAATTGACAAAATTCAGGTAGCTACTAAAGAGGTTAAGGAACAGCTGGGGGGTAGAATGGAGAAAGTCCACTCACAAATAGTTGCAGAAGTAAATGATTTAAGAGAGAGTAATAGGGAAAGCATTAGCAAGATTGAGGAGAAACAAGCAAAGCTATATGATAAAGTAGAAGAATCAGAAGGAAACATTAAATTAACAGTAAACAGTATTGAGAGGAAGGCTGAGGAGAAAATCGCAGAATTAGAGTTAAAATTAAAAGCTAGGATCAGGCAAGAAAATAGTCAGAATAGGCCAGTTTTTGTGAATAGCACACACAGGGAGGTAGAACTGGGTAAGTTCAGCAATCGACAGGGGTGCCCAATGGAGTTCATGAACACTATAGAAAATAAATTCGGGGAAAGGTTGGAAAATGGTAGTATTGAGTGGTGCCAGGTAGTTGAAATTTTAGAACAAGTGTTTGTGGGGGAAACGAGGAATTGGTTTGCTGTCTACAGAGACAAGTTTACTGATATCAATGATTTTAAAATGAAATTCTGTGAAAAGTTCTGGAATGAGGTTATTCAGTCGCAGCATCGTGAGGGAGTAGTGTGTGGTAAATATAACCCTAAAGGAAGCTCCACCATGACCGAATACTTTTTAGGGCAGGTATTAGTGTGTAAATATCTGGATGGCTTGAAGGAGGAAAGTGATGTGGTAAGGTTGCTACTTAGGCACTTTCCCTATAGGATCAAGGAGGCTGCTTGTATCCAGAATGTAAAGACTATATCACAAGTAGAAAATTTGTTAAGCACATTTGATGCACTAGGGGGAGGGGGTTATGATGACAATTTCAATCGGAACCAGGGTAATAATAATAATAGACCTAATGAAGCCAGGCATCAAGAAGTTCAAGGGAACGGTGGCGAAGGGGCCAACGCTCAAAATAGAAATAATAATAATCAGCTAAATCAGAACAGAGGAAATGGCTATGGTAATCAGTATCAAGGGAGGAACAATGATTTCAGGGGAAATCAAGGGAGGAACAATGATTACAGGGGAAATCAAGGGAGAAACAATGATTTCAGGGGAAATCAAGGGAGAAATTATAATGACAATAATTACAACCAGAATAGGGGTCAAGGAAGAGGACAGCCTAGTGGTAGTAATATACAGCCAAACAATGACAACACAGCCCAGAACAACCAGACTAGTTCAGTAGTTAGTAGTACTACGGCCAGCTGTAGCGGTTCTTTAAACGCGAACCAGGCTGCGAAGTAAGGTCAGAATCTCAGTCTGTAGCATGCCCTGTCCATACAATTATACAGGAACCCTATGACCTAAATGTAAGAAATGAATTATTACATGAACTAAATGATGAAGGTATTATTCAGGAAGTGGTTAGTAAGAGCCCCATAGTTAAATTTAACGTGTCCGAGGCGTACACAGATGTTTTAATTGATAGTGGTTGTATGAAGAGTTGCATAAGTAGTGCATTTTATGATAAAATGAAAGGAACTGGAGTAAATTTTGAGGAGATGCCAATTAAAAGCACTTTTGTTATCACAGCTGTTGGGAAGAGGTCTAAAGTAATTTCTAAGCAAGTTTTAGTAGACATTAAAATTAATAATCATGTAGAGAAGCAGATTTGTCTTGTAATTCCAAATTTAGTATTCAGTGTTATCTTGGGTTCAGAGTGGCTAAGTAGAGTGTCTGGTAACTTATGTTATGATGTAGGGAGTTTGAAATTTAAATGGGGAGATTCTGAAGTAGAAGTAGCGTTCAATGACCATATTCAGAGGAGTAGTATTGTAGGTGTGATTTGTACTTTAAATGAGATATCGCCAGCCGTAGAGCGGGGTTCTCCATGTTTTGTGGGCAGTGTGATTACGAACGGAAGTCTAGAGGACTCGTTACGTGATGCTGCATTTCAGGGAGATATAGAGGTGGAACAATGTGTTCGGCTCTATGATGTGTTATGGTGTAATAGGAGAGTGTTTGAGGATCGCATTGGTATGGCCAATTGCTATACACATTCATTGAACGTTATTGATAGGTCAGTATTCACAGGACATAGATATCCTGTACCTTTCGCTTATCAGAGTGCAGTTGAGGCACAAATTAATCAGATGCTTGAAGATGGGATTATTGAGCACTCGAACAGTCCATATGTTAATTCTTTGATCACGGTACCCAAGACCGACGGCACTGTTCGTATTTGTTTAGACGCTCGTTTGGTTAATAGTAGAATTAGTTCAGATCAGCTGAAATCTATGTCAATAGAGGAATTAATGCAAACATTTGAGGGGAAGAAGTATTTCACTTGTGTAGATTTGAGTTCCAGTTTTTGGCAAGTGCCACTTATGTACGAAGATAGACCATTTACAGCTTTTAGTCATAAATATAACCTTTATCAATTTTGTAGAACACCTTATGGGTTAAAGAGTAGTTCAGCAGCTTTAATTAGGGCTTTAAACATCGCATTAGGGGATGACACAGGAGAGTTTGTAACCATTTACATAGATGATATGGTAATTAGTTCACGCAGTTTTGAGGAGCATCTACATCATTTAAATATAGTTTTTCAGAAGTTAGATCAGGCAGGGTTCACTTTGAAGCTGTCTAAGTCGTCATTCTGTCAGTCAGAAGTGACATTTTTAGGTCATAGAGTGTCGAGTAGAGGTGTAACACCAGAAGAAAGTAGGGTTAATAAGAGACTTAACGCAGAGGTGCCACAGAATGTTAAACAGTTAAAAACTTACCTGGGAATTTGCAACTTTTTCAGGAGGTTCGTTCTTAAATACTCAGGGTTGGTAGAACCATTCAGGGAATTGCTTAAAAGTGGGACTCGGTGGAGATGGGAGTCCAAGCATGAACAGGCTTTTAGAGCGCTGAAGGAAGGTTTTGAGAAAGCTGTAGTGCTGAAATATCCGTTAAAAGATAAGGAATATGTGGTTATGACAGATGCTTCACATATAGGCATTGCTGGAGTATTATGTCAGAAGGATGATGAGGGTAATCTGTGCATTGTATCTTTAGCCTCGCGAGGACTGACTGCAGCAGAGAAAAGATACACGATTACTGAGTTAGAGCTTTTAGGTATTGTTTTCAGTTTAGGGAAATTTAGAATGTATTTAGTAGGGGGGAAATTTGAGATCCACACAGATCACCATGCATTACTGTATATGAGGACTTGTAAACTCAGTTCTAACAGAGTTAGTAGGTGGATTCTTGCTCTGCAGGAATACGAATTCACAATAAAATATATTAAAGGTAAAGATAACATTCTTGCAGACATGCTATCGAGGGACACTAATTTATGTAGGGATTATCCTGTGGTTAAAGCCGAGGACGGTATTTTAATATGTGCATGTGTGGACAGTAGCAACAGGGCATCGTTACAGACACTGAGAAATATGCTAGGTAGAGCAACGTGATGACGTTCATTTAAGGGAGCCACTTGCAAGGTTGGAAGCAGGTGACGCAGAAACATTTATAGTTTTCAAATGTATTGGAAAAACAGCATATGGGCTGGAGAATAGTGAGGGAAACAGATTATACGGGACGTATAATATACATAGTCTACGAAAATATGTGTCATAAAGTGAGTATGTTTAGCTGGCGAGCCAGCCTATCAAATGAGTAAGTGTGGTATTTGGTGCGTGGAAGATCTGGTCTTAAGGCAGGCGTATCAGAAGTCACACAGGGGGGTAGTATGTAAGTAAATGAGAGTTTTTAAGGTACAGGGAAATATGACGGGATTGTCGGATGCTGTTGAGCACTAAATTGTCTCGATGCACCAAGGCCATTTTTGGCAGCGCTGATGGGTTCCCATTTATCTCCAAGAGATGGGGGAGCGCTTGAATAGGGCTTGTTAGCTTAAGGCGTCCACGAGATAAAAGATGGGCCATCAGAATGCGAGACAGTCCTTCATGAAACTCATACATATCAGCACACGTGATTTCTGTTTACGGCCTCGCCATGTAAGATTTGTAAGTGTGTAATTTAAGGTAATTTGTACAAAGGTATTATTTGTGTCAGGAGAAATGGTCTGTGTTGAGAACTAGTATTAAGTAGAATATGGTCTACGGGAACTTAAGAAGACAGGGCGATTACGGCACAGAAATATTTGGTGTTATATGTAATGCGCATTTACTGTTTTTTTTTTCAGAAGTCAATATTAATTTAATCTACTTCAAAGAGAGATTAAGTATTATGGTCACGAGGCGCTGCCACAATCGTGTGCTCAGTGATAAGTGAGATTAAATTTCACCATAAGGAAGGGACCTCCAGTGAAATTAGGAAGTTCAATGATGATATAAATATATCAGAACACCTTCAATGCGTGTGATATGACATCATAAATACATAGTGCTCACACATTAATTATGTCTATTTCTCCAACATAGAGCAATTTGAGAGGCGGAAATATCCATGGAACACTATTCTATATGTAAAACATTGGACTGGTTGCAAAGTGCAATCCATAGTGACAACAAACTTTGACGCAAAGTGCGTGAAGAAAAATTATGAGTGTATATATCTGTAATTTAGGGTGATTTCATTTATGTAATATGTATTTTGGATGGGGTTTATTAACGTGTCTGGGATAATCGGATAATGGACCGTCGTCACGGTAAATCATCCGATGATCCGAGGTGAATATGTAACGTGTTTTTCGAGGGTTTTTTATGCAACTGGCATAAGTCAGTAGGAAGCCATTCTATATTTATTTACGCGGCAAATTGTTCAGCCAAGATAATTTTTCATGTTAATTTATTATTATTATTAATTTATTATAATTATTATTAAGATATTTTCGGAGCATTTTATAAAAATTATAAGCATACAGATAGGTTTTCTATGTCTTAGAAAACGCTAACAAGCAAATTATTACGAACGACGATATCATAGAAAATTATCTGATTACGGAATTTTACGGAGTTTTCGTCAGTTAGGGTATATTGAGAGACGTGACTCACTGGGAATTCTAATACAAGCTGATTCCTGTCGAGGAGCATGACGCAATCTTGGGTCGCATCGTCAAGAAGAGGCGAATTGTTGAAACGGAACCCTGTCGCCGAGTGTAATGACCCGGAGGAGGAGAAGATCGCGTGGTGGTTCAGCCAATCAGGGGAGACGACGTAAGCTAGTTGGGACTGAAGAGTGGGGAGCCGGCATGTGGATATATCGTTCGACGCGCCGTGAAACGCGGACTATCTGTGAAATACTTGACGAGTATGGATGCGCGTGCGAGTGGCTCCGATGTTCGGTGGAGTTAAGGACAATCTGTGTAGAACTTGCAGTGTACGGTCGCAAGTGCGTGACGCTCCGATGTTCAGTGGAGTTAGCGACGAACTTTTGTAAAACGTAACCAGTGCGGTTTTACGAGAGTTTGGGTCCGATGTACGGACCATAGAATTATCTAATCTACCAGAATATCATCAAATTTCGACGGAGATGACGACGTCCAGGAGACTGTGGGAAGCACACAGCATCATCAAGAACGAGGGAAATGCTTTGGCAATTTCCAGGGGTAAGCGCTAATGACGCAGAAATACGCAATCTCTCATTTTTCTTTGTTTTATATTTCATAATTCAGTAACTTCATAGCTTGGAAATAAGAGTAAAATCAATTTAACAGACTCCGTTTTCACGTAATTTTCTATCGGTAATATTCAAATCACAACGCTCCAATTTAAATTTTAAACTTATTATTATTATTAATTTTGCTATACTTGTTTTATATAATAAATTCATTTCTTTTACAATGCAATCTTTGCTTTCAGTAGGTAGCATTAGATATAGACCAATTCCTTCTCCTGATACAATTGTTTGTTGGGTTAATGATCAAATCATACCACGATCTGAGTGAATAGAGTCTTGAATGTGTTCTGCCAGAGCTAGACGTTGTTAAATACAAATTTAGATTTCAACATTGCATTGAGGTCTTGGCGCCCATTAAAACAACATAGCTTAGGCAAAGGTAAACAGTTACATTTCTCTCCCAACAGTGTGGGCTAGCGAAACCATTACAAACCTAACTAACCAACTACAAAAGTTTAAGGATTAGCTGTGCATAGTTCGAAAAAGAAGAAAAAAATCCTGTTCTGTGCTAATTAAAAAAAAAAAAAAAAACTGCTTAGCCAAAGGGTGTAGGTAAACCAGCCGCAACACTCGCTGTGACAAAATTGCATTCTCTTGACAGCTGGAGCGACACTAGTGCTCGCGGAACTTCCGTGATCACGTTACTTGCAGAATAGCTGGTCACACTTTTGCAGGGGTTTTGAGAATTTCAACTCACCTGAGCTATTATTTCAATTGTAAACATTGGTCACATTGAATCACCAACTAAGTAAGACAATGGTAATGACAAGAGGAAAGACAGAAGGAAAAGGGATTGTTAACATTGGAAGTGGCAGAGCACTTCAAATATTTAGGAAGGGAATTGATGGAAAATGCAGGATTGGATCTGGAGATCAACAAGAGTGGGAGTGTTTTCTATCATCAGGTTCGGAGTTTAATTTGGAGTGTTTTCTATCATCAGGTTCGGAGTTTAATTTGGGATAAAGACAAACCACTGAAGGGTACAGACCTATTACTGACCAATAATGATGTATGGAGCAGAAACTAGGGCAATGACGAGGACAGATGAAAGTAGAATACAGGCAGCCGAAATGAAATTCCTGAGGAGTATGGTACAGAAGACTAGGAGAGAGAGAGAGTGAGGAATGAAGTGAATGTACAGAAGCTGAATGATAAGCTGGAACAGAACAGATGGAGATGGAGTGGACATGTGAAAAGGATGAATGATGAAGGAAAGCCGAAACAAGTGATGGAGAGACAGACGACTGGAATGAGAGGACGAGGAAGAGTACGGTTAATGGATTTGGCGAAGGACAGTGTGAGTGTGGAATGGAGTTCAGTGGTTGAGGAAGGATGGTGGACAGACAAGGAGTCATATTTGCTCCGACCCGGCCCAAGCTGGGAAACGGATATTGGTGTTGATGATGACGAGTTACTTATATATTTGTTTCAATGATAGTCGCAGGCATATGGGTGTAACTAAAAGAAGTTACCGTATGTTTAAGTCTTAAGACGCTTTAAAAATGAGTTATTCCATAAAATTAAGTCAGATCATAATTCATTCGTGAAATTACCAGTGTAATTTGCGAAACGAAAAATATAAAATATATGTTGCTGTTTGAGTTTTGAGTCTTTTGACTGGTTTGATGCAACACTCCATGCCTCCCTGTCCTGAGCTAATAGATTCCTCTCTACATAGCTACCACACCTTACATCCGAGGCAATCTGTTCAACATATGGTAACCTTGCTTCAACCCTACAGTTCTTGTCCTCGACCCTTCCTTCCGTAACTAAGTTTGCTATTCCTGGGTGTCTTAGTATGTGTCCTACCAACCTGTCTCTTCTCTTCATTAGCAGTCGCCAGAAACATCTCTCCTCTCCCACTCGTCTTAATACCTCTTCATTTGTAACCCTATCTACCCATCTGATCTTCATCATTCTCCTGTAACACCACATTTCAAACACTTCAATTCTCCTCTTCGGATGCATCAACAGTCCAAGTTTCACTTTCATAAAGCGCCACGCTCCAGACAAAGGCTTTCAGATGTGAATTTTATGTTGTCTAAATTCTTTCATTTTACCAAAATTCGGTCCATTTTCTGTATCGATTCATCGATAATAAGGAAAATATCGTCCTAAACCTCCCCAGAATTGAATGCCAAGGACTTTTATTTTCTTCCCAATGGTTTAGATATATATTATCAAAAATGCCAGGTGTTGAGGACCCATTGTTAGACCTTCTTTTTGTTTATAGAATGTTTGGTTGAATTTGAAACGGTTGTTATTCAATACAAACTTGATATTTATGAATTCATCTATTTCAGTTTTTGACAACTTAGTATTTTTTTTTTTTTTCAATGATGTTAATTGTAGAGGATACTAGGATATTATGTAAGAGCCTCCGTGGCTTAGGCGGCAGCACGCCAGCCTCTCACCACTGGGTCCGTGGTTCAAATCCCGGTCACTCCATGTGAGATTTGTGCTGGACAAAGTGGAGGCAGACAGGTTTTTCTCCGGGTACTCCGGTTTTCCCTGTCACAAATGTCATTCCAGCAACACTCTCCACTATCATTTCATCTGTCATTCATTTAATCATTGCCCCAGGGGAGTGCGACAGGCTTCGGCAGCCGGCACAGTTCATATCCTCGCCGCTAGATGGGGGCTTCATTCATTCCATTCCCTGACCCAGTCAGTTGACTGGAAGCAGGCTGTGGATTTTCATTTCACTTGGATATTATGTAATATGTGGTTATGTTTTATTTTGAAATCCTTGGTTTGTTCACAAAAGTGTACAGTTTTTTGAAAGATCTATTAGCTTTAAATGTGCACTGGTTATTCAAGAACTGTTGTATAAATTGTACCGTTCTGTAAACCTCTATCACATTGCAAGATTTCAGTTTGTTTGCTGTATTTGTTTTGGAGATATTGAGGACGAGTGATATATTTCTCTTGTTCACCATATTGGATTGTTCTATATGTAGAATGTAGTATTATATACCAGCAGAAGATTATTATGATAGTTCATAATATAAGGTGCGTTCAAAAAGTAACGAGCCGGAGGCTGGAATGCGCAAACCAGTGACTACATCGGCTAATCGTGGCGTGTGTAACGAGGTATGGTTCCGCCCAGAGCGTGGAAGCTCACAGCCCGTCGCTAGAGAGCACATGTGCATGTCACGTGAAGATACAAAGCGAGCAGCAGCATGCATCAATCGTCCAACGCTGCCAGTCTCATTGCAAACAGTGACATGGAGCCATCAACCGAAGAGCAAAGAGGTGTTGTTCGGTTTCTGACAGCGGAAGGAGTAGGGGGAGCAGACATTCATCGCCGAATGTCACAAGTGTACGCTGAACACTGCATGTCCCTTGCAAGGGTCAAGACGTGGCACAAGCGCTTCAGGGAAGGACAGGTGTCGTTAGCCGATGATGCCCGGTCTGGGGCACCCACCTGCATTACCGATGACAACGTCCAGCTGTTTGATGCACTCATTACCCAGGACCGCCGAGTCACAGTGAACGCCATAGCCACCGTGGTCGCTCCACGACAATGCACGACCTCATACGGCCAACACAGTCGCGGCACTCCTGCAGAAATTCAAATGGGAGGTTCTCGGCCACTCTCCGTACAGTCCAGACCTCTCTCCCTGTGACTACGCCATGTTTGGTCCCCTGAAAAGGGCTCTGCGGGGCCAGCGATTCACCTCGGACGCCGACGTCCAGCTGTACATGCGGAACTGGTTCACATCGTAGCCCAGGGAATTTTATGAGACAGTCATTCACCACCTCGTGTCACAGTGGGACAAGTGCCTCAACAGCCAGGGCCAATAGTTCTAACATACAGGTACTGGTTTCTGTAATTATGCCTCCGGCTCGTTACTTTTGGAACGCACCTTATAGAAACTTTCACTTTGATCACTTGATTAGGAACACAAGAAATCAAAAACTGGAATTTAAAGTGTTGCCCAATCTCAGTCTTAAATAACTGGCTTAGGACCAGAATAGCTTATCTATAATGAAAATGCTATTATAGTCCTAAGCCAGCCAATTTCCCATCAAAACTGAATTAAATTAGATGTCAGTATATTTTTAAGCCATATATAAAGATTTAGAGTGTCGCAAGAATAGTTCATTTAAATGTTTAAATTTTGCAAGGCTACCATGTTGGTATAGTATTCATCAGTTTATTGAAAGTCACATAGGTGAACTTATTTTAATAGTCTCTATCAACAGAACATTTCAGTTTGATTGCTGCAATAAATTCTGAGATATTGATAATTGGTGACAATTTTTGCATGACTGCCATGTTGGACTGTTTTATTTGTAGGCATTAAAGTTATGTACCAGTAGATGAAGATTATTATGGTAGTTCATTACTTTCATAACCGACAGTAGTGGCTCAGCTGGCTAAAGCGCAGCGATAGGTCATGGGACCAAGCTCTCTGCTGACTCGGTAGACGCGTGGGTTCGAGCCCCACCGTCGGCTGTCCTTGAAATGGTTTTCCGTGGTTTCCCATTTTCAACACCAGGCAAATGCTGGGACGGTACCTTCTGATAGGCCACGGCCGATTCCTTCCACATCCTTGCCCAGTTTCATTCATCTTCATCCATTCCATCTCTCATAACGACGCGCAGGTCGCCCACGGGCGTCGAATAGAAAGACCTGCACTCGGCCTCTCATGAGGCCACACGACAAAAAAAAAAAAAAAAATACTTTCATCTCAATCACTTAATTAGGGCACAAGAAATAAGAACAATTTTTAAAATTTTGTATAGCCACCATCTTGAATTTTTGAGAACAATTTGAACAATATTAGATAACAATATATGGAGCTCTAAATAAAGATTTGCTGCGCCAAGTTTCATAGCACTCAAATGATTAGATCACCAATAACGTCATTTTAAGTATTTGAATTTCACATGGCCACCATTTTGGATTTGTGCTAGTCGGGTTTTTGAAAGTCACATAAGAGAAATTATCTTAGTAACCACTATTATTGCATAAAATGACAGATTGGTAGCCATAATAGTTTTGGAGATATTAAATGCGGGCGACATATGTTGGACTGGTGTCACGAACATTTGGATGGCATGGTCAAGGCAGCAGTAGAGTCTCTCTCTCTAATGGCTATCACTGTGCATTTGTGGGTTATGGAACATGTAGGTTTTGGAACTCTTGGTTCCTTTACCAAAATGCATCACAAGTGTGTATTACTTTATATGATGTGTTATCTGTGCAAGAAATGAAACTCCATGAAATTATACTGCATGATAAGGCCAAGAGATAGAACTATACCCATAAATTTAATAGAAAGTTGGCTATGGGCCGGTTCTACCATCTCCGGGTACACCTGCTGGTAGCTGCACGGGAGATAAACTATCTGCCAGCATAAAATCCCTGGTAACTTTGATTGCGTTCTACCACGTCCGTATGAGCGACTGGCAGCTACCCTGAAGTAGACAATGAAATACTAAAGATGGCAGGCCTGCTTTTGTGCAGCGGAGTTGCGGAGCCAATGGCGTGTCCACTATTTCAAATGTATAGGATATGAAATCTCATCAACAGTAAGACCATTTCACTCTTTAGTCCGAGTTGAGATGTGTCCTATTACTCCCAAAACAAAGATCTTTGTCGTAACCTAATGTGGTGGATTCGTCACATCACAGTATTATAATATTAACAAACTACTCAACATAAAAGAGAGTTTATCTTTTCCACAGAGCTTAATATGACATGCACGTAATGATAAGAGTGGCTACGCGGTTCGAGTCGATTGCTTCGGAGCATGAGATTTGAGGTTCGATTCCTCTAATAGAAAAGTATTTTTATCAAGCCTACGTTCTTGTTTATTGTTACCAGTGCATTATTATTCAAATATTGTCAGTTAAAATCCTTCATAGTGAATGTTCCAGTAGGATTGAGATATATATACAATGTTATAATTCAGCAAGTTAGCATTTCCAAACCATCGTTTTAGTGCATACGGAACGGACCCCTCCCATTGGCACATTAATGTAGTGTTATGTGGCAGCACGCTAGACCACGCTGACATGCATTCACTGCACTGTTTACAACTTGTATACAACCAAGGATTATTATATTGTGCGAAATAGAAAAGGATCTAGGAAGTGTAAGCCAAGATATAAATACGCGAGTTCATGTAGCCAGATATTTCATCACCTCTTTGTTGACTTGGATCACGGCAGAGGCTTCTTAAATCCTTCTCAAAGATACAATAATACTGGCAATCAAATATTCATCTTGATCCACAGGGAGAAGATCTAAAATGCCCACAAAACCATCCATAATAAGACGAACTTATCATCATCATCATCTTGTACAGTTTCCAGCCCCAGGCTGGGTCTGTTTGGAACATAAGCCTCGCCACTTATTTCTTTCTTCCCACCATCTCTCCGCTGTCACTCTGGTCCAGTCCTCGCCTCTCTTCTTGACACATTCCTCCACTCCTTTCAGCCATCGATCTCTTGGTCTTCCCCTTGGTCGTTTCTTCTGCATCTGCATCTCATGTATCCTCTTGGGAATCTTCTTCTCATCCATTCTCTTTAAGTGTCCATACCACCTCAGTCTTGATGTCTCAATCCTACCCTGCAAGGGCTCCTCTTTCACCATTTCCCTGACCTTTTCATTCCTCACCCTGTCCCTTCTTGTTACTCCGATCCTACTTCACAGGAACTTCATTTCACCTGCCTGTATTCTGCTTATGTCTCTTTTCTTCATTGTCCACGTTTCTGAAGCATAGGTCAGTATCGGGATATAGTAGCTTCTGTATAACACTTCCTTGCTTTTTTGTGGGACATCTTTATTCCACACTAAGCTCCTAATGCTTCTCAGAAATGCTTCTGCCTGTCTGCCACGTTCCGTAATCTCTTTGTCATTTCTCCCATTTTCCTCCACTATACTTCCCAAGTACTTGAGACTTTCCACCTTCTTCAGCTGTCCACCTCCAAGTGTTATCCCACTCATTGGTCTGTCCTTTTTCCTGGTCGTTAACAGGATCTCACATTTACTGATGTTGAACTTCCATCCGTACTCTCCCACTATTTCTTCCCAAGCCTTCAGTTGCTCCTGGATTTCCTCCTCCTTGTTTCCCCAGACCATGAGATCATCTGCAAACACCATTGCCTTCATCTTATCTTCTCCTATCTTTCGTGCCATCCGTGTCATTACCTCGTCCATAACCACAATAAAGAGAAGGGGTGACAGTGCACTACCCTGTTTCAGGCCACTCATTTGTCTGAACCAGTCTGTTCTTTCCCCTCCAACTTTCACACAACTCACACTTCCACAATACATCTCCTTCACTCTGCCTACAGTCTCTTTTTCCACTCCCATGTTTTCCATTGCTTTCCAAACCTTCTCCCTACACACACTATCATAGGCCTTTTCGATGTCCAGGAAGGCCATCAACAGATCCTCTCCAAATTCGTAGTGGTGTTCCTGGAGCTGTCTCACTGAAAATATGAGATCCACTGTTGATCTCCCAGGTCTGAATCCATACTGTTCCTCTCTCAATTTTCTCTCCACTTTGGCTCGTATTCTACTTTCTAATATCTTTTCATATATCTTGGCACAGTGAGGTATGAGTGTGACTCCCCTGTAATTTCTACACTCCTTTCTGCTTCCTTTCTTAAATATTGGGACAATTAATCCTTTCTTCCAATCTTCTGGGGTCTTTTTCTCCTTCCATATCACCCTCATCACACGGTACAGCCACTGTTTCCCAACCTCCCCTGCTGCCTTCACCATTTCAACACTCACTTCATCCACACCTGGCGCCCTTCCTCCTTTCATCTTGTCAATAGCCATTTCCAGTTCTCTCCAAGTCAGGTCCTTTTCCATTCCTGTGTTGTCTTCTCCATCTTCCAATACAGTGTCTTCCTCCCTATGACCATTTGGATTCAGCAAATCCTCAAAGTACTCTTTCCACACTGTCTTGAGTGTCTCTTTGTTGTGTACCTCAGTTCCGTTTTTGTCCATCATTACCACATCCTCTCGCAGACCTCTTCTCTTACTTTTGACCATCCCATAAAGTACTTTCTTATTTCCTCTGCTGTCTTCCTCCATCATCTCTGTCCACTTTACCATCCACTTCTTCCTCTCCTCTGCGACAATCTTGAATTAAAACATAAATATGCTTGTAAACAAAGTATCCACTATACCAATTGGTAGGGAGCGGTAACAAAGATCCACCAACAGTTACGCTGACATGCATTCACTGCACTGATTACAACGTGTCAAAATGAAAATCCACGGCCTGCTACCAGTCTCCGACCGGGTCAGGAATGGAATGAATGAAGCCCCCATCTGTGCCGGCTGCCGAGGCCTGACGCACTCCTCTGGGGCAATGATTAAATGAATGACAGATGAAATGAAATGATAGTGAAGAGTGGTGCTGGAATGAAATTTTGACGGGGAAAACCGGAGTACCCGGAGAAAAACCTGTCTGCCTCCGTTTTGTCCAGCACAGATCTCACATGGAGTGACCGGGATTTGAACCACGGACCCAGCGGTGAGAGGCCGGCGTGCTGCCGCCTAAGCCACGGAGGCTTTACTGTATACAACCAAATGATAACAAAATGAATGTTTAAAATAATAATGAGTTATTTGAAGATGCAAGATACTATTTCTAACATGAAACGTTCATTGTTTTTGTAGTTGTATGAAACAGAAGATTAATTGTCTATAATAATAAGTATTGATTGGGCGGAGACCCCCCACCCCATTATAAATGAATGAAACAGAAGACTGCAAATCATCTGAATTGTGCATAAGGCAAACGTTCGTCGGCCATTGTAGAGCATTACCCGGCTGGCAAAGCTGTATCAGCCTCTCTGAGCGGCCGACAGTTTACACCACCCGATAAACAATATCTATCCCGCTGGCATCACTATCTGCCGATGGTTGAACGGAAATGTCCGACACCCTGAATTGGAACATTCAAAGTGAAGAGGCAAGATGTAAGGCCACCAAAGTTCTGGGTTTCTTGTAAAGACATGAGAGAATGTAAACCTAGAGCTTTAAGGACGGCCTACATATGCATGGTCCGTCCGATATTAACGTACGGCTTACCTGCTTGGCATCCTACTACAGGGGAAAACATGAACAAGCTCCAGCGTGTACAGCGCCACGCAGAGAGGCTAATAGCTCGTTATTCCCCTTCCCCTTTGTCAAAATTTCCATCTATAGAGAGCCAAACAAATTGATCTAATTTTTCTTAAAAAATCCCTAAGGGGTTCCATTAATACTGACCCTTTTTGCCGACTGTCATTGGCATATCGCTCAGTTCGAAGAGGACGAGGTGTAACTCTCGTGCCACCCTTCGCACGTAGCAATGCTTACCTGACAGGTTTCTACGGCCGCTCTCCGCGGTTATGGAACGCACTGCCAGGAGATGCCAAGATCTTGCCTCTTCGGAAGTTCAAGCCATACATAAAAAGGTACATTGTATAAATAAACGTATGTATGAGTGATTGATTGTCTCGCTGAATGAATGAGTATCAGAATGGAATGAATGACTGTATGGAGTGATTGAGGTTATGAAAGTGCGTGCGTGAGAGAGTGAGTGAACAGGAAAAATGTACTAGCGTATGTCAATATTCTAAATGTGTAAATACTGCAAATATCTTTGTAAAACATGTAAATATTGTTAAAACAAATGTAGATGTAAACTGTGCCTGTGAAGCATGAAATATGTATGTGGGGCCTCACTAGGCCTTCCATACATCTTGTACGATTTATGGTAAATAAATAATAATAATAATAATAATAGTTTATTCCGCGGGCAAATTACCTGGTCCTTTGCCCGGAGATGGTTGACCCGGCCCTATGCTGTATGTTCTTCAATGAACATCTTGTTAATAAATGTATTGTACTTTCCTAGCATGTTTTCTCCCAATTACCTTCTCTTTTCTTCATTTGAACAGCCCTAAAGGATCTGGATCAAACACAGCAAACCTACAACTTTCATGAGCACTTCAATGTTCTTCTTTCCTATTGGCTCTTCTCTCCAGCCAGCATGGAATCTTGCACGAAATATGACATGGGATCGGCAGAGCAACACGAGTACTGATATCAAAGATAATGGAATTAGACGTTCTTGATAGAAGGACACATCTTACAGACCCACCCCTTCTTAGGAGTGTAAAGCATAACAATACAAAGATATTAAATCTTCTTTCCATGTCAATTCCTTCTCTGAAATGTCTTGGTCACTGGAGGAAGAAACAGACAGTGACCAAGACATTTCAGAGAAGGAATTGACATGGAAAGAAGTGGAGGAAGCATTAAAGAAGATGAAAGGGGGAAAGGCACCGGGAATAGACGAAGTGAGTGTGGAGATGGTGAGAGCAGCAGGGGTGATAGGAACACAGTGGCTCTTTCGAGTAATGAAAGTGATATGGAGGGAGAAGAAAATACCAGAGGACTGGAAAAGAGGGATAATAATACCCATATTTAAAAAGGGAAGTAGGAAGGAATGCAAGAACTACAGGGGAATTACACTCATGTGCCACTGCGCCAAAATATTTGAGAAGGTACTGGAGAGAAGAATTCGGACAGAAGTTGAAGATGGGCTGAGGGAAGAACAGTATGGATTCAGGCCAGGAAGGTCAGCAGTTGACCTCATCTTTGCAGTAAGACAGCTACAAGAACACCATTATGAATATGGGAAAGATCTGGTGATGACCTTCTTGGATATTGAGAAAGCATATGATAGTATTAATAGAAACAAGGTATGGGAAGCAATGAGAGCAAAAGCAGTGAACAAGGAGACAGTGGCAAGAGTGAAAGCAATGTACGAGGGAAGCAAAAGCTGTGTAAAGGTGGGAAGAGAGAGAACGGAATGGTTTCAACTGGAGAGTGGTCTGAAACAGGGAAGTGCCCTCTCACCCCTGTTATTTATATATTTATAGTGGTGATGGATGAAATCATACGAAAAGTGGTAAATAGCATTGGGGAAAGGAAAATGAAGGCAATGTTGTTTGCTGATGACCTTCTGGTATGGGGAGAGGATGAGGAAGAAGTACAAGAGCAATTAGATGAGTGGGAGAAGGTAGTGTTATCATATGGGATGAAGTTCTCAGCACAAAAGAGTGAAGTGGTCATCACAACGAGGAAGAAGAACAGACTGGATATGGGCATAACACTTGGAGGACAGCAGTTGCAGAAAGTAGAATGCTTCAAGTACTTGGGAAGCATAATTGAAGAAAAGGGAGGCAATAGGATGGAAATAAATGAGAGGGGAAGGTGCGCAGATGGATTTTTCAAGAGTGTTAGGGGGATGATATGGAATAAAGATGTACCACAAAAATGTAAAGGAATCATCTACAAGACCTACTTTGTGCCAATTTTGACATATGGTTCAGAAACATGGGTGATGAAGGAAAGGGACAAGAATAAAATACGAGCAGTGGAGATGAAGTTCCAGAGGAGTAGGGTAGGAGTGACAAGAATGGACAGAGTAAGGAATGAGAGAGTCAGGGAGATGGTAAGAGAGGAACCATTGCAAAATAGAATAGAGCGATCTAGGCTACAATGGTATGGACATGTGAGGAGGATGCGAGAGGAGAGGATACCGAAGAAGATGTTTGGAATGGAAATGACGGGAAGGAGGCCAAGGGGAAGACCAAGGGACAGATGGACAAAAGGAGTTAAGAAGAGTGTGGAGGAAAGAGGAGTGTGCTGGGACACAGTAAATGACGAGAGATGGTGGATGGACAGGAAACGATGGAGAGGCTTATGTTCCAAGCAGACCCGACCAGCGGTTGGAAACTGCTCAAGATGACGATGATGATGATGATTTTGTACATATGCCACAGTAATGTGTCCTTGCTTGTTTGGATCTACGATTTGGTAGGTTCCGCTAGACAGAAACATAAACTACTGCAGTAGTGAGCTACGCATCTGTTTATGACAGGACATGTCAGTGGGAAGTTACAACATACCGGTACCCTACTCAAGAAATCATCACACAGTTTGGCCAAAACATCTTGTATAATCATTTTCTTCAAATTGAGGTAAAAGCAACTAACCTTGGCAAGGTCGCTGAGGTTACTGAAACGTTGAAAACAATCAGTTGTCTCCAGCTTGATCTGCTGCCACGATGGTAACAACTTCATGTATTCCTGCAAGCGTGCCTGGAGAGTTTCATAGGATGCCAACAAAATGCTGCAAACTTCCTGATGGACATGGCGAGCATGTGCTAGTCTCGTGCCCGAGCTCACACATTTAGTGCTGTTCTGCAAACACAAACAATCCAATGCACCTTTACCCATGAAGAATACAGGCCCAAGTAGTGAACATTCCACAAAAATGAGCAACAGTTCAGTTTGCTACTACAGGACACAAGACTAACTAACTTTGTGTGGTTTCACAACGTTTTTAACATCCTACATTAATATGTTCTCAATCATTATTCTTATACTTCCTCTTATTATTATTATTATTATTATAATTACAATGATCACAGATACTATTATTGTTTCCTGATATTGTTTGTACTTCTTAAGACAGAACATCTGTGTAGGCCTACTTGAGTCTTGCAACACTAAAATTTTCTGTTTCACTTTCATTATCTTGAAGATATTTACATATTTACAATACTTACTAGAGAATAAATCTCCGATCTATTTATGAAATACTATTTTAATACACAATGCTGATCTTCCTTCACCCAGTGAAACAGTCAGATTTTCTTAAATATTTAATATATTGTCCGAGCACTATACTAAATTTTCAAATCAATTTTCTCGACATTCAATACATTCTGTCCTATAACTTCAATGTGTCATAAAATATTAAGTTTTTAAGATAAATACTTGTAGTTTTCACGAAAATGATCGCAAATTTACCTACTATCAAAATATAAAATAAACCAAAAATGAGATTTCCTGGAGAACGTCACATATTGACATTTCTACTACGATCTAGTCCTGTACTGTGTCCAGTGGAAAAGTTTACATGATATTGGGTGGAAGTCAAGTAACCCTGTGAACCTTTTTAAGCTCCTGAAGGATGAGTAAATGTAAAAGCATAACTGGAATGGAGAATGGCCAGTTTGCATGTAGGGACTCATAATGTTGGTACACTGAAGATAGTGTTTGTGAAGGTACAGTGCTGAGACTTCCTCGCCAAGAAGTGCAAGTCAAAATTGTCAAGAAGCATTGCACTACTGTGTAGACAACACAATTTATGTAGACTATCATAACCGCGACCAATTCTTATATACACTCATGAACCGCTATAGGTTCCCATTTTATATGGACAGAATTGGTTATTAGGTACGTTTTATAAAGAATGATGTGGACCACTTAAGGGATTTCTGTCAAATAGAAATATCCGTTATGCAATAGTGTTTTCTCAGCGACGTTAGGTTCTCTAGTCTTTACATAGGTGGTCATTCAAGCATTGCTAGAAAATAAGCATGAATTTTTACAGATGAATGACTTTGAAGGGCTTTTGAACACACTCTTTATCACAGTTTAAACAAGGAATCAGTCTGTTTTAACTGAGGCACTTCCCTTGTAAGAATAAACTGGTTTTCAAGGAAAGGAAGCCGAAGTGGAAAGTCTGTTGAATATCTCCTCAAAGGCAACATCATTAAATGTTGTCTCTGACATGACATCCTACTCTACGATGGGTGTGTCCATCATGTACATGCCCCGATAAGCAACTGCTTCTCTCTATTCTTCCCAGCCTGAAAGGTAGATACAGTCGAGTCTAGCAAACCTGGCACTCGGTAACCCGGCACTCCGGATTTCTCAGCCACCCTGACAGGAGAAAAAAATCATGATTTTTGTTTGTTTTTGTGTTTCCGCACAGAGCATTATTATGTTTTCTTTCGTCTTCTCCATCAATGGGATTATCGACAGTTAAATACGACGCGAAACAAGTTGACCTACAGTACATAGTAAGAAGAGTGACGACGACCTGATAAATACAGGTACAGTACTGTTGGCAGTAAGAAGTAAACAAACGGTTCTCGCACAGAGCGTTGTATTTATTTGATTACGCATTCTCCGCAATTCGGTTTCTTCGCCGTGTTCGTGACGAGGCTTCAAGTAGTTTTCATTAAGTGAAAAAACTATTTGCCTACGGGAATTGTTTTGTACATATAGGCTACTGTACAGTGTACATATTATACAAATAATTTGTAGGCCTAGTTTTTCTAAGTTTTCTTCTATAATTGACAGTAATTGTTTTCCTTGATTCTTGTGCAGTACAGTACTGAACTATATATCCAAGTACTGTAATTGTAGTGGCTTAATCGTTTTAAAACTTGTGTTTCTGCTAAAAACAAATGTACTGCATTGCATTACTTTTAAACCAAAACAGCTTATTTCTTCTTTTTAACACATTTCCCGGTAACCCGGCATTTTCGCTAACTCGGCCACCCTTCGGTCCGCATTAGGACGAGTTTGCGAGACTCTACTGTAGTATTTTTTAAGGCTTTACCACCAAGATTTTAAAAAATCCCACATGCACACTTGTATACTCACTCATGTGTGAAGTGTAAAACAAAACAAAAAAAGGCCAAAGCCATGGAACAATGGAAGGTAGCTGGTACATGTAGCTGGTGGTTGAACCTCCTTCCTAGCAATCCCATGCTTCCACGTAATCCATAATGGGATGGGTTTCATCGCAGGCGGCATTCCCATGCTGTTATCTTGTCTAATCCTGCCGTTCCCAGTTTACTCGGTCATAATTATGGCCATGGTCATCATAGTACATTCCAAATATTCCAGATGATCCACATTGTGAGTCTCTAATATATGCAACTGCACCATACTTAGAATGTCCACATGTAACCTGACAATATCAATTCATTTGTAATTCATGAAATATTTTATCGTCACTGGTACACAGTTCCAATGTGTAGCCCACTTTTCCTGTCACACAGCTCTTAACACTGTTGCCGTGTTTATCGGGGCGCACATAGATAATGACCCTGTACATAACGGGAAATGAAGAAGAAGAAAAGTTCAAAATGCGTCGCTCTAATTGTCCGATGCAGCTGAATTTGACGATGGGAAATTGTTCTGTAAATCAAGGAAATGGTTATGAGCTGATGGGCGAGTGCCAATTGCATAACTTAAATGAGTGAGAGGACCGCGTTGATCGTCTTCTAAAGAGTAATTGGCCAACGCATGCTCGCTAACCTGTGTCGCGCTGGGGAGGAGTGGTATTTAGATGTTGTGACGTAGCGGAGCGCGCCTTGACCTGTCTTTAAGCCTCGCTACCATGCCAAACAACACAGTGTCACAGAAATGACATCACATCCTCATTTATGTATTTTAACACACGTGACCATCACCAACAAGGTCAATATCTTAGACTGTAAATTTACTGAACTAGGTTGAAGATGGACTGCTTGGAAGTCCGAAACATGTCCCCGAATAGGAGTCAGCACCTCAAACGAAGTAAGTTGTGTTGTACAGTGGACATAATAAGTATAGTAGATAACGTCTGATTAACCGTATGTTAATGTTTCATCTTTCTAGCAGGCGATGTAGCCCAGGAAATAAAGGGAAGAACAGCCCTTTGTCGAAAATAATTAGGGTGAAGCTGAATTTTAGTGAGTTTTTAGACCACTATTACAGGAATGTTTTCATGAAAGTCCCCAATGCCTCCCTGAACAGTGCAGACTTTCAGGAACTCCATAATTAATGGATGTAGCAACGTAAATCTTCCTAGTTTTACTTCTCACTACTTACGTACTCCAGTACCAATACCTTTATCTCAATTTAAATAGAAACACAAAATATTGCAAATTTTTAGTTTTAAACCCACAGGTACATAGAAAATGCAATCAAAGTTTCAGCCTGTTTCATAAGCTTTCAAGTTGTTGTTGATTCATTTAGGCTGAGCGCTCCCGAAGAAGTAGGGGGAGCATGGGAGCGCATTGGCCTGCTAAGCTTGGTTAGTGGCAAGGCTTCGAGGGCTGACGAACGCTGAGTACAGAGTTTGTATATTGGTATGCACTGTCATTGAATACCATAGAAGCTCTTTAAAACACACTGCTGTACAACTATATAATAATGTCGTGTGGCCTCCTCTTTCTAGTTGACGCCTGTGGGCAACCTGGGCGTCCTAATGAGGATGTCACATACACCCAGTCCCCAAGCCAGGGAAATTAATCCCAGGAGATTAAAATCCCCATGTCCCGACTGGGAATCCAACCCGGGACCATTTGGGCCAAAGCCAAAACGTGCTAACGAATTTGCAACGGCACCAGACTGCTATACAAGCGCTTGAGGTAATTCAGCCTGGAGAAATATGAGTTTGTGGTTGTTGTTTAACCCTGGAAACATATTGGGTTTATTAGCTTCACAGCATAGGTTACCAATCCATAGATACCACACTAGCACAGGTTATGAAACTAATTCTATACACCCAATGAGTACACGGAGCTAATTATTACGATGTGCCCAGTAGCTAAATGAAACACCAAGGAACCATCCAACCAATATTTACTAACAGTCTTTCAATAAATCGACTATAGGGTTCTCTCACACGCACCGCTTGACAATAATCCCTCTTTCTAAGAATGAACACCTTTCACTTCAATGTTACTGACCTCAGACTAACGGCAAGGAATGTGGGGAGAGGTATGTGGCAGCCAAGGTCTCTAATTACGAGCCTTACAGTAGTCGCAAATGATGTGTAACATCTGACATAGAAGAAACCTCACGTGAAATTGTTGATACACCGGTATTTTATACTATTATTGGCACAAATATTAATCTATTGTAAAAGGGAGTGTTTTACAGATATTGTAGTTTATAATACGGAACTCATTTTATTAGATGATTTGTAGCTTCCACCAGCACTAGCCTAAATAAAGAATACGATATGGATCAACTAGATTAATAGACGCGACACCGCACATAACCTTAAATTCCTTATAAATAGGCCAACTTGCGAGTAAATGCAATGTACACAGCAGTAGATCATGAAAGGCTTGCCCAATTCCCGGACCTCTGGATTCACAGACCAACGCGTAATTTCATATGGATTCTGTTAAAATGAGTCATATTGATATGATAAATATAGTCTAAAATGATAAATTTGGTAGCAAAAATATCTATCCCATCCGGGATTTGAACCACAGATCTCCAGATTCACAGTCAGAGGCGCTAACACCACGGCTATTTCAACTACACAAATATTATGCACAAGATGGTGACTTATTTCCACGTTCCAATAATACTGCATTACATAATTAAGTTTCATTTATATTTTGCTTTTTCGATAATGTTCCTGCGTGAAATTGAGTTTAAAATGCCTTATGAATACGCCCTCTTGTGAGTAAAGAGACTGTGTTCAGCAATAGTTCATGAAGGCTTGCCTAGTTCCCGTATAAACATGTGCTTCAATCAGTTGACACCAGAGTTCGCATGAGCGTTTACCATCAGAATGTCAGTGAGCCAAGTTACTCAGGAAATGGATGCCGATCAATTTTATCCAGAGATTGAAAAACAGACTCTTAATAAATCATAATTGTTTTCAGCAATTATGATATAATGAATATTTTTACACCAAAGAACGACAACTTGAAGATGATTTATTGTATGAATATTTGTAATTGCGCCTCAAAACCTTGAAGTAATCCGTATGTCATATACATTCCATATGGCCGAGAGTACGTCATGATATCAATTTCCGACACCGCGCGCTCATCGTTTCCACTTAGCACTGCCGTCCGATCCACCTCTGCCAGCTGGATCGTCCGATCCACTTCCGTCCCATTTTTCAAAATCACTCCCACAAAAATATCCAGCAACCGAGTGGAAAGATGTTACACACTAACCACTCTCGGGTTAAGGCAAGTAGCATCTAGGTCATCTGCCTCGAAATATTACTGAAAATTAATGTTTGCATTTTATGGAAGTGGCCTCTCAACTATTTTCATCAGTCGCTTCAGTATAGTAACATGGATAAGCTTTGCAAGAGATAAAGAGAGTGGAGTTCGCAACAACCATATTTCAAATGTTTTAAATAATTTTCTTGAAACTTGCAAAGATGCTACTCACGTGATGAGAACACGATGCTTAAGAGAACAATGATGGATTTTCATTCTTCTGAAAACAAATGATGTAAATACACTCGTATATCCAGGTCATTTCTTTGTTAAACCAGGAGGCACGGTTGGCTGTTAGAATGTCATAACTATGATGATTATTACGTTGATCAATAAAACAACCCTCAGGGCCAACACTAGTATACATATTTTACTGCACAGAAATATATATCAAATTAGCAAATCAGAATCTTAAATCAAAAAGATGATGATGATGATGCTATGTGTGTCACATCCCTTTGAACTACTGCGGCTTAAAACACCAGTTGACAGAATTTTGTCCAAAGGGGATTTCTAACAAGCAGTATATCTACCCTCTGGCACAGTATGGTTGGCGGATGGGGCAGCCCATTGCTCAGGTTTAATAGGGCAAACTATTGTCCATATTTATGATGGGCAGATTTTGGCCCGACGGCAAAATGAGCGGAGGAGGAGCCAATCACCCTTATGGCTCCCAACGGTCATAGAGGCGGAAGAGGTCAGGCCAGACGGACTGGCTGTAAAGGCGCACCTCGTTAGTACTTGAGTATGCGGCAGTTCGTTGCAGTGTCTGTGTTCAGTCCTGCATGTCTCATTCTTTGTGAGCTGCAGGATAAGGCTCAGAGATCATAGTGTGTGGGTCTCGTCCTGGCAAGCTGAGATCCACCCTCAACAAATTCACGCCAGTGGCACTTCTTCCGAACGTCACTTACTTTCAAAGTCCAACGGCGATGGGATATGGATGGTGGGGGCAGGTTATGGATGTAACTGGAAGCCCCTAGTTTGGACCTGCACGTTGGCAGCAGATGTGTGATGGTCATCTTCTGGACACTCTGGGACTACTCGGGAATTCGGTCCTGCATCTGTGTTTGGGCAGGCCTATTTGGGATCACCGCTGCCCACCCCACATGGGGTAGGCCCTAGAAAAGGTGGGCTAAACATCGGAAGTCACAATCTTGGTCCGGCTGGGCAACCGCACTCAGCAGGTCACCCCTCATGCGGTCGAAACTCAAAAACAGTCAAGAATCACAAATTGATTATTGGATCATGGAACATCAGAACTTTGCTTGATACGGACAATAACGTTAGACCTGAGAGAAGGTCAGCTCTTGTAACCCAAGAGTTATCAAGACTCAACGTTGACATTGCTGCTCTCAGTGAAACTAGGCTATCTTCTGAAGGCAAGAGTACTGAATCTGGAACAGGATATACCATCTTCTGGAAAGGTAAAGAGGAGGGTGAATGTCTTATTCATGGTGTGGGCTTCGCTGTGAAGACCAAACTGGTAAATTATCACCAACTTACGCCCATTGCAATCAGCGAAAGGCTCATGACTCTCCGCATACCACTCTCAAGAGGTTCCTTTATGACACTCATCTCTGCCTATGCTCCTACCTTAGGTTCTGATGATGAAGTAAAGGCTCAGTTCTATGATCAGCTAAGTGAAATCATCTCCAAGGTACCATCTGCAGATAAACTCTTGCT
This sequence comes from Meconema thalassinum, assembly GCA_946902985.2. Lineage (NCBI taxonomy): Eukaryota > Metazoa > Arthropoda > Insecta > Orthoptera > Tettigoniidae > Meconema > Meconema thalassinum. The sequence continues at coordinate 23,824,291 of OX336389.2, read as the reverse complement.
CCTCGGTGATTTCAATGCCAGAGTTGGGAAAGATCACAGGCTATGGAAGAATGTGATGGGCAAACAGGGACTTGGAAAATGTAATCCCAATGGACTGTTGCTTCTTGGTCTTTGTGCAGAACACGAACTTTTCATTACCAACACGCAGTTCCGGCTACCTAACCGCTTCAAAACCACGTGGATGCATCCTCGTTCCAAACATTGGCACATTCTTGATTATATCATTACCCGGCAATGTGATAAGAAGGACACTCTTATTACCAGAACAGCAAGGAATATAGACGATTGTTGGACAGATCATAAACTTCTTATATGTAAGCTCAGGATATCCATCAGACCTAAACCACCTAGGAACATCAGAAATTTGCCAAGAAAGAAGTTTAATACATCCAAACTTCAGGATGAATCCATCTATAAACATTTTGGAAACAGGATCGTCACCCAGTTATCAGAAAACCCAGTAACGAATGACATTCAGCAAGAATGGGCCACACTACAGAAGATTATCACACAGTCAGAGGAGGAAACCATTGGTTTCATAGTGCGGAAAAGACAAGACTGGTTTGATGACAAGAATGAAGAAATTCTGTCTCTCATCTATGCCAAAAGGAATGCCTATCTTGCCCATCTTCAAGACCCAACTTCCAACACAAAGAGAGATAAACTACTGGAACTCAAGGGTAAATGCCAGACGCAGATAAGGCAGATTAAAAATACTTGGTGGCAACAGAAGGCTCAGGAACTGCAGAGACTATCGGATGCTCGAGACTTGAGGAACTTCTATGCAGTAGTGAAGGAAATATATGGACCATCTTGCTCATCATCAGGTACACTGAAAAGCGCTGGTAATTCTACTACCTTTACTGACAGTCAAGAAATCTTGGAACGGTGGAAGGAGCACTTCTCCAATCTCCTAAATCGTCCATCAGCAGCTGCTAAGGACTTCCTTTGTGATGTGCCGCAACAACCTGAACAACTGTGGTTGGCAGTACCTCCTACTTATCATGAATTCACTGCAGCTCGCACCCAATTGAAACCCAGAAAGGCACCTGGCCCAGATAACATCTCTCTGGAACTAATTCAAGCCGGATGTCATTCCCTCAAAACAAGGATTTTCACCCTTATCCTCAGAATATGGGAATCAAGAAAGGTACCTGGAGACCTAAAGAATGCCACTATCATCACTATCTTTAAAAAGGGTGATCGCAGTGTTTGTGGCATCTACCGCGGTATATCACTGCTCTCAATTGGGGACAGATTCTTGCAAGAATTCTACTTAACCGCCTCAAGGTTATCTCTGAGAAGATCCTCCCAGAATCACAATGCGTATTTAGAGCTTCCAAAAGCACAATTGACTTGATTTTCTGTGTGAGACAGCTGCAAGAAAAATGTAGAGAACAACAGAATCCACTCTTCTTAGTCTTTTATGACTTGGAAAAAGCATTTGATTTGGTTCCAAGACCAGCCATGTGGGCGGTGCTGAAGCGGTTTGGTTGTCCTCAGCGTTTTGTAGATCTAATCAAGGCTCTCCATGGTGGCATGACAGGTCAGGTTTGCCATCAGAATAAGATGTCCGATGAATTTCCTATTAGCCATGGACTGAAACAAGGATGCGTACTGGCTCCAACGCTTTTCATGCTGTACTTGGCTGCAATGCTTCATGATTCACCCACAAACAACCCAGGTGTGGAGGTCAAGTATCGTTTTGATGGAGGGCTTTTTAACCTAACTCATCTACGCTCCTTGAGGAAAACTCAGGTTACTAAGGTTACTAACATGTTGTATGCAGATGATGCTGCGGCACCAACTCTCACACCAGAAGAGCTGCAAGAGTCAGTTAATTGTTACAAAAGTGCATGTGATCGCTTTGGTCTTACCATAAATGTCAATAAGACTAAAGTCTTGGCACAACCTTCACCAGGCACACCTCTTCCTCAGTTCAATATCTCCATCTCAAATTTGCCATTAGAACAGGTAGACCACTTCTCGTACCTGGGCAGTACCATTTCTGTGAGCTGTACCTGTGAGCAGGATGTGGATAAGAGAATTGGTGCAGTCCATGCAGCATATGGACGATTAGCGCACCGGGTCTTCATGAATAAAGATCTGTCCATGAGTACAAAGCTTATGGTGTACCAAGCAGTAGTCATTTCTACATTGTTGTATGGCTGTGAAACGTGGACCCTTTACCGACATGATCTTAGGAAGCTTGAGCGCTTCCACCTACAAAAACTTCGATCAATCCTGAGGATTAAATGGGAAGACCGCATTACCAATATTGCTGTTCTTGAAAAGGCTCAAATCAACAGCATAGAATCATCCATAATAGGTCACCAATTTAGATGGATTGGTCATGTCCATCGGATGGATGATGTGAGATTACCTCGTCAAATGCTATATGGCGAGTTATGCTATGGCACCAGACCTCATGGTGGTCCTAAGAGGCGCTACAAGGACCAATTTAAGCAGACCCTGAAATTGACAGGTCTTGATTCACAAACCTGGAACATGCCGGCTGAAGACCGCTCAACTTGGCGCCGTACCATCTCGGATACTGTAAAAACCTTTGAAAGGGATCGACGCACACATGAAGAGGCCAAGCGTCAAGCTAGGAAACTTCGAGCAGCCCTACCACGTCCTCCTCCAGTAATACTATGTGACTTGTGTGGACGCTTGTTCTATGCCAGGATTGGACTCTTTAGTCACCGTAAACACATCCACAAACTGAACTGAAGGAAGAAGATTTATACTCCGATTCGAGTTAAAGCCGATGATGATGATGATATCTACCAACACGTTGTAATGTGAGAAGTAAATCTAGAAATAAAAATGATTCACATTGCTAAGTTATAAGTTAAGAAGATACGGGTTGTTCTGGGGGCACCGGGGGGGGACTTTTGTGAAAACATACCTCTAATAGTGGTCTAACGACAGCTTCTCCCTTCATTTCAACACTAACTTTTATTTACTGGGTTAATGGCAGAATGTGGCACCATCTGTGATTGTAATCCACATTGTAAACTTTCTACAATCTTTCTAAACATTTTTCAGAGACTGAAAACTGTACGTATTCCAAAGGAACTTTGTATAAAATCATATCAGAAATTACACTAAGAAAATAATCACATAGGTAGTGAGAAGTAAATAAGATACCCAACGATGGAAATCATACTGATGCACAAAACTGATCCACTGCCATGCATGTGTCGCTGAGATGGTATACGGTCCACAAGGTGTGGGGGACTAGCTATACGAGTATGCAGTAGGGATGTATACAACTAGCACCGATAGAGCGCACTGCTGTTGTACTGGGTAAGTGCAAGGCGCTCTTCATTTGTCTCCTGTGTTCTCATGCCGCTAATGTCCACAAATTTAAGTTGTTTAAATAGTTATTTTCATGACATTATGCCGAGCTATTGCAGTACTCGGACAAATACTTCAAGAATAAATGTCGCAACATTAACCGTCACAAATGTATTATATTTGGTTTCTTGAAATCAGAATTAATCGTCAACTTCCATCTGCCCGACGGAGAATGTGGTAGCGACATACTTCTACATTCTTGAGACATAGATGAATGGAAACAGTTTGTGGCCCTAAAGCAGGGATTTTCAAACTTTTTTTAAAATTGTACCCCTAAGAAGTTTCCAAGGGGTACGGGAACGATGCTTATTGAGAAATTGACAAAATGACATAAGAACCAGCTCAAGAGAAGGAAGACTTTGAGGAGGAGCTACAACAGCAGTTGAATGGTCAGAGCATCACTGTCATGGGAGATTTGAATGCACATGTAGGAAGTGAAAGCAAGGATATGAAAATGTAATGGGAGCAGAAGGATGGGGCAGCAGGAATGAAGAAGGGAGAAAGTTGCTGGATTTTTGCAAGAGAAACGGTTTAGTGGTAGGCAACTCCTGGTTCCGGAAGGAAGAAAGCCACAAGGTAACGTGGTACAGCAGTGATTTAACAAAGAAATCTTTGGTAGATTACATGCTGTACGACTGGGAAATTAAGAGAAGTGTCAGAGATATAAAGGTAATACCATCAGAGGCCTTAGATAGCGACCACAGAATACTTGTAATGAACCTGGGAGTTGTTAAGGATAGCAAGAGGACAGAGTACCAGGAAAGGAGAATCAAAGTATGGAAACTCAAGGAAAAGGAAGTCAAGGAAGAATTCCAGAAGATAATAAGGGAAAGGATGCCAACAGACGATCCTAAAACAGGGGAAGAGGAATGGAAGCATTTCAAAAACACAATGGTGGAAGCTGCAGTGGCAGTATGTGGAAGAACAAGCAACAGAAAGCGGTGTAAAGAGACACCCTGGTGGAATGAGAGAGTAAAAGAAGCTGTGGGAAGGAAGAACAAGGCTTTCAGAGTGTGGTTCCAGGAAAGAACTGATCTGGCAAGGGAAGATTATAAGATAAAGAAGAAAGAAGCAAACAAGATTGTCGCAGAGGAGAGGAAGAAGTGGATGGTAAAGTGGACAGAGATGATGGAGGAAGACAGCAGAGGAAATAAAAAAAGTACTTTATGGGATGGTCAAAAGTAAGAGAAGAGGTCTGCGAGAGGATGTGGTAATGATGGACAAAAACGGAAATGAGGTACACAACAACGAGACCCTCAAGACCGTGTGGAAAGAGTACTTTGAGGATTTGCTGAATCCAAATGGTCATAGGGAGGAAGACAATGTATTGGAAGATGGAGAGGACAACACAGGAATGGAAAAGGACCTGACTTGGAGAGAACTGGAGATGGCTATAGACAAGATGAAAGGAGGAAAGGCACCGGGTATGGATGAAGTGAGTGTGGAAATGGTGAAGGCAGCAGGGGAGGTTGGGAAACAGTGGCTGTACCGTGTGATGAGGGTGATATGGAAGGAGAAAAAGACCCCAGAAGATTGGAAGAAAGGATTAATTGTCCCAATATTTAAGAAAGGAAGCAGAAAGGAGTGCAGAAATTACAGGGGAGTCACACTCATACCTCACTGTGCCAAGATATATGAAAAGATATTGGAAAGTAGAATACGAGCCAAAGTGGAGAGAAAATTGAGAGAGGAGCAGTATGGATTCAGACCTGGGAGATCAACAGTGGATCTCATATTTTCAGTGAGACAGCTCCAGGAACACCACTACGAATTTGGAGAGGATCTGTTGATGGCCTTTCTGGACATCGAAAAGGCCTATGATAGTGTGTGTAGGGAGAAGGTTTGGAAAGCAATGGAAAACATGGGAGTGGAAAAAGGGACTGTAGGCAGAGTGAAGGAGATGTATTGTGGAAGTGTGAGTTGTGTGAAAGTTGGAGGGGAAAGAACAGACTGGTTCAGACAAATGAGTGGCCTGAAACAGGGTAGTGCGCTGTCACCTCTTCTCTTTATTGTGGTTATGGACGAGGTAATGACACGGATAGCAGGAAAGATAGGAGAAGATAAGATGAAAGCAATGGTGTTTGCAGATGATCTCATGGTCTGGGGAAACAAGGAGGAGGAAATTCAGGAGCAACTGAAGGCTTGGGAAGAAACAGTGGGAGAGTACGGATGGAAGTTCAACATCAGTAAATGTGAGATCCTGTTAACGACCAGGAAAAAGGACAGACCAATGAGTGGGATAACACTTGGAGGTGGACAGCTGAAGAAGGTGGAAAGTCTCAAGTACTTGGGAAGTATAGTGGAGGAAAATGGGAGAAATGACAAAGAGATTACGGAACGTGGCAGACAGGCAGAAGCATTTCTGAGAAGCTTTAGGAGCTTAGTGTGGAATAAAGATGTCCCACAAAAAAGCAAGGAAGTGTTATACAGAAGCTACTATATCCCAATACTGACCTATGCTTCAGAAACGTGGACAATGAAGAAAAGAGACATAAGCAGAATACAGGCAGGTGAAATGAAGTTCCTGCGAAGTAGGATCGGAGTAACAAGAAGAGACAGGGTGAGGAATGAAAAGGTCAGGGAAATGGTGAAAGAGGAGCCCTTGCAAGGTAGGATTGAGACATCAAGACTGAGGTGGTTTGGACACTTAAAGAGAATGGATGAGAAGAAGATTCCCAAGAGGATACATGAGATGCAGATGCAGACGAAACGACCAAGGGGAAGACCAAGAGATAGATGGCTGACAGGCGTGGAGGAATGTGTCAAGAAGAGAGGCGAGGACTGGACCAGAGTGACAGCGGAGAGGTGGTGGGAAGAAAGGACTAAGTGGCGAGGCTTATGTTCCAAACAGACCCAGCCTGGGGCTGGAAACTGTACAAGATGATGATGATGACATAAGAACCAAACGTTGTGATGCATTTTCGAGGAATACAATACCGGTATCAAATTTTTAAAATTAAAACTCAGCAATTTTTCTAGGTTTGTGCCGTGTCTTGTGTGGGGTTTAGCCTAGGAACTCCAAGCTGGCTCATCAGTGGGCTCTTGGTGTCCCCGCCTGGACCCCCACAGGAGTAGCGAACTGCGCGCTACCTCCCTTTATATAGAGTGCAACTGCACCTCTTACCTGTGAGAACTAAAAGCTCAAGTAGCAATAACCTCCCTATGAAGGCTTCCAAAAAGAGTTTTAATTCACTGGCCGTGAAAGCCAATACAGTAGAGTCTCGCAAACTCGGCCTAATGTGTACCGAAGGGTGGCCGAGTTCGCGAAAAAGCCGGGTTATCGGGAAATGTGTTAAAAAGACGAAATAAGCTGTTTGTTTTGGTTTAAAAGCAATTCAATGCAGTACATTTATTTGTTTTTAACAGAAACACGTGTTTTAAAATGATTAAGCCACTACAATTACAGTACTGTACTCGAATACGCACAAAACAATTCCCGTAGGCAAATAGTTTTTTCACTTAATGAAAACTACTTGAAGCCTCGTCACGAACACGGCGAAGAAACCGAATTGCGGAGAATGCGTAATCAAATAAATACAACGCTCTGTGCGAGAACCGTTTGTTTACTTCTTACTGCCAACAGTACTGTACCTGTATTTATCAGGTCGTCGTTACTCTTCTTACTATGTACTGTAGGTCAACTTGTTTCGCGTCGTATTTAACTGTCGATAATCCCATTGATGGAGAAGACGAAAGAAAACATAATAATGCTCTGTGCGGAAACACAAAAACAAACAAAAATCATGATTTTTTTCTCCTGTCAGGGTGGCTGAGAAATCCGGAGTGCCGGGTTACCGAGTGCCAGGTTTGCGAGACTCTACTGTATACCATTTTTTTGATTAAGTTAACCTTAAAACATGACAGTTTCATGTAAGCTATCAACCTAAAAAAAGACATGAATCGAAGTCTATAAGCAAGGGGAGCAAGTGAATATTTAAATCTCTATTTATGATTTAAGTCTTATGGAGATATATTTATCAATACTCAAGTAATTGTAATCTTTAGGAGAAAGCATGCTGACTCCTATTCATTATTTGAACAATAAAGCGTGTTATTACCACTGTAGCCTATTAATTCTTCCTTCCTCCCACTAGTTTTAGCACCTCTAGTCCGTAGCTCATTTTGCCGCTGTTTAACGCTTAAACGCTGAAAATCGTCCATAATATTGTGCCCAATTGGTCATGGCAGATTGGCATCGAACTCAGGTCCTATCTGAGAAGACCAGGCACATGATTCTAACTAGAATCGAACCATTGATCTGAGGGGGAACAGTTTTAGGGAACCCGAAGAGCAATGTGTTAAATAATGACATATGATAATGTAGCATGATTTCACAGCCTGTATGTGAATATCATAGCAGTTTTAGGTGAAGAATTGTAAGCAAATGCAAGCAAATATACGTTTTCGAAGCCAGTTTGACGTTTTACTAATTGCAGTTGGAAAATGGGTGGAGATCGTAGACGCCAAGGGACCTACTTTCGTCTGGAGCGAGGAGACAGCTCAAAATTAATGACTCAGGTATTCACCGCTTGACAACGATGGAACCTAGGGTAGGGATGACTGCCCACGGAAATTAATTAATTACCGCCAAGTGGAGCATTGAAGTGGAGTGAAATGTACACCCAGGTGAATATATTCAAGGAGAGGTAATTTAGGGATGATCTTACACCTAAATTAAAGCCTATATCTCTAAATGAGCGCGTTACCACCGAGCCTACGCTCGAGAGGAGTGTTTTGGTGACCAGCCAAGGGGGAATCACCATGGTGGCGTCCTGACGCGCTGAACTAAGGCAATTAATTGTAATTAATTGGCCGAAGCGATCGCCGGCACGCGAACGTTTATGAAACCTCCACACCTAAATAAACAAGGTGTATATGTCAGTTCGGCTGAAAACGTATTATTTCAAGGAAGGAGTCGCACCCATGTGTCCGGTGGACTAGTTTTTACGAGAAACCTTTATAAGGAGGAGTGAGGCAGACCAAGCCAGAGTTGTGGAGAGTTGTCTTCAGTCTGTTCTCAAGTCTACACGTAACTAATACGCTGCCAGTAAGCGCGCGAAATGTTAAAGTATCGACGCTCAGCCGTTGAAGAACAATAGAAGCAAGTCATACAGCTTCATAAGTATAATCATGAAGTGCGTCGAAGTTAATTTAATACAGAAATTTGTCTATTATCTGACGCAAATATAAATTCGCTACAGCGAAAAAGGAACTTATAATGTTTTTGAACATTACACATACCAGGAGGTATTGTCAGAGTTGTATATGACATTTTCATCAGGATCACTACAATGATGGGAGCCTGGGAAGCATCGCCACTTAATCTTGACAGTGAGCTGAACGATATTGCAGGTGACGAGGATCGAACGTCCGTAAACGCTGTTAGATTTTCACGGAGACCAGGGGTTGGCGTAATTGCATCGCATCCCTGAGATCAGGCGTAGGAGGAGTCCAATTAAGGTTCAACCTGTGAAGTAGTGAATAAGTGTACATAAATTGTGTAATAGTGATTTAAAAGTGTTCATGTGTATAGTGATTAATATGCATTGTGTAAAAGTGAAAGAGACCACTGATAAGAGTATGTTTATCATGTGGGAAATGTGGGAAATTAAGTGTTGTGTAAAATATAACATGATGGCTTAAATCAAGCGTCATGGTAGGCCTGAAGCTGAGGTGCTGGTACTATCCAGCGAAAAAGAAAAAGTGAGTACCAATTTACAATGTTATTATAACTAAATAGTTCACCATATAACGATTTATCACTTTGAGACTAAGATGTAACAGTCACTTATTGAACGAGTTTTCACCACTCGTCTTGAATAAAATATGGCTTGGAAGGTGATTTGTTTAGGGCCATTCAGGCCGAAAATAGTGATGAATGTAACGATAACGTTAAATGATAATAATAATAATAATCTGGGGTCGGCAACAGTAAAGTAATAGGCATTTTTGGCCTAAATAATGTTCAAAGTGTGTCATGTCTAATATAAAGATACTGTATTTTGGTAAACAGTAAGAATGTAACGTGGAATATAGCGAGATACGAGAGTTTTTCAGTGTCAATGAAATGTTGAATGAATATTTGATATGGTCAATCCTTAGGATTATATTTGAGGACCATTAAAGTAAAGTAAGCCAGTAAATTTATACCTTGTTATTAGGAGCTATTTAAAGCTTTGGCTTAAGTATTATTACAGAGAGAACGCGGGTGTCTTAATAATTGAGTCATTTTTGTGAAGTATTGTTTGAAGCCGCATATAGCGTGCAGAGGTAACGTAGAATCCAGTGATTTACGTAAATAAATAATTGCGGGGACCAAACTAATATAGCTTGCGCGTTAGGTGAGAAGTTGGCTAATCCACGAGTTAGTATCGCTGTTGAGCATACTTTATTATTCGCAGCGAATTGGACAGAGCCTGTCTGTATCCATCACTTGCATGAATTATGGCCACGAGTAAGGTCCGTCGAGACTCCGTGAGCATGTGTATAAATGATCTACCCTGGGAGGTAAGGATCATATTCGTCGTTTAGGAAACGCAGATTTCCTTATGTTATAATTGTGACAGCTGCCGGTGGGAATCTAGTATTCTCATTTTGATGCGCGTCCAAAAGCCACCTGTATTCACCATAGAACAGCAAGACTATCACAGGATCCATCCCCAGCTATGAATGTTAATAAGGAGCCAGTTGTGCCCGATACACTTTAAAGATAGGTGTTATATAATTAGAATGACTCAATTACTTAGGAACCACACCTAGCATAACTCTACTGTACTGCGATTGTAAACAAACCTGACCTTGCCAGCAGATGAGGGAAGTGGGTTGGCCCACTGAGACGAGCAGCCATCTTGTGCCGTGGCTGGAACTAATTTTATTGCCTGCTAGGAAGAGGGGACATCGGTCCGCCAGTCCTTTAAATTACGGTCATAGTGGGACACTGAAGAATCTCGATATTTCAATATGCAATTATGATATGAGTGTTATGATGATGCCAAGTGAATTAAAAGATGTGTTACAACACACATACATTGTTGAATCAAAGAAATCGAATAACATTTGGCCCAGTTATTCTCGGAGGAGGAACACTGAACCAAATAAAGTGTTAGGCATCCATTTAGAATGCATTTTTGCCAGTTCACGCTAATTTATGCAGACGGGTGTGTGATTTTTAAGAACATGACACATTTGTAACGATAAGCCCGACAAGACCCAGAAAATCGTTGTATGGTGAAACTATAAACAATTCTATCCATGTTTATTTTGGAAGGGAGATGTACCACTTTTTAAAGCGTTTCATATTGATGGAAAGAAGGAAGATGATTCACACGACACAACAAATATTTGTTAATTAAGACATAAAATAATGAATTTATGCTAATCAAAGTAAATGCCGTAAGAAACGGAGTAATGTTTTATTGTTTCAGTATTTAATGTCATTTAGATGTGATATGTGATTTTTATGTTGTGATATCCAGTTATGTAAATTGTGTCACATGATGAACACTATGGAGACCCATAGAAGTCTGAAAGTATCAATGATAGGATGCTAGAAATAGATTTGAGTGCAGTATTGCAATAATGAAGAAGAGACTCACAAAATAACCCTGATTTTAATTGTGGGAGTTAAATATAATGTGTCCTTTATTTGTATTTGTTGTATAGCCATGATTTTATACCAGTAAATGTTTTATTTTAGGAATATGTTGTGTATTTCATGTAGAGTAGTTACCTGGTAGACTCAAATCCTGAGCATGTGGTCGTATGGTGGGCAGGAACGTCCCATACCTCGAAAGACCATGAGTTAGCTGGGATACGAACACATGTTCCACGTGATGACAGTTGGGTACATGGGGGATATGTCTCTGTACTAGGATTGAGTCGCAGGTACTACTAAAAGTCGGCCAAGATATTAATGGTAGAAGCAAGTACAGCATAGAAATTAGGATATAATAGGAAAAGGCCGCGTCCCATTTGTTAATAAGCCATCTCGTCAAATAAATGTTGATAATCCTCCATAAAACATGCTTAAATGTAAATGTAACTTGTCACAGCATACTTGACATACCATTCCCTCTTCATTATCATGTCGCCCAGATGTGTGTGGCAAAGCATGGGATCCCTACTAATTTATCATGGCGCCCAGGACGTGGATGGCTTATGGGATTCAGAAAACCCCATAATAATAGCATGGTTTTCATGGGGAAAACCATAATAATAGTATTTTTCCTCAAACTCTGTTTGAGCGATTGTGAGTCTTTCTAGATGATACTCAGACGTCAGACACTGTTGTCAGACGGGTACGTGGGTCTATACCCATTCCATAGGTGGTTTTGACACTTTGTGATATATTGTTGTTGTTGTCGCGGGATCGGAATCCTTTTCTTTCCAATAGAACGCGCCAGCATGTTCAGCTGCGGCCTACCTGAATCTCAAATTAAGAAATACAGGATGGCTGGAACGGAGGACGTACTCAGGTGTATTGCTGAGTTAAGGGAACATTTTGATGACAGGAAGAATTTAAAGCATTTAAAGATGAAATAGCGGGTAGATTGGATGATAATCAAGCCGAAATAAACACTAGATTAGAGGCTAGTCAGACTGAGGTAAGCCAGATGTTGGCTACAGTAAATATTCAATTAGAGAATAATCGAGCTGAAGTAAACACGCAGTTAAGAGTTAAACCTAATAGAGGTTAATAAAAAAATGGATGACGTTAAAGAGTCTGTGCAGCGTGAAGTAACTAAGAATATTGTTAGCGTGGTCTCAGAGATGCAAGCTGATAACGATAAACGCTTTGAGTCTATTGAACTAAAACTAGAGAATAATCTGCAAGCGTGCAGAGAGTCACAGCGTGAGATTAACGATAGATAGATAGATAGATAGATTTTTATTAATTCCATTTGATCAAATACATGCATTCAATACATTTTTGATATAGGACACGTCAGAATTTACATGCATAAAATAAAAGAACTAACAGGTATATATTACTAAGATTATAACTATTTATAACTTATTATAATAGCAAATCTTAATAGATACAATCTTATTGCACAACTATTTACACCTCACTCTATTATCATAATATGAAAAATTAATTCTATAAATACAACAACATACAGCTAGGTATTAAAATTAAATTAAAAAAGTAAAATATAGTTATAGATTCCATCACTCCTATACACTAAAATATTCAACTACTGAGTAAAAACAATGGCACTGCAGATAAGCTTTCAACATTCTATCAAAGGTTTTTATTTTTGGGGCCAGTTTTATATACTGGGGCAGTTTATTGTATAATTTAACTCCAGTGTGAAAAGTTCCTTTTTGATATATGCTTGTGTGTGTGTGTGAAATATGAATGTTTTGATTTTGTCTTGTGTTATGCCTATGAACATCATTGTTTGTTTTAAGAAAAACATCTTTATTCATTAAATTCTTTTTAAAAAACATAATACTTTCAAAGATATATATGCAGGGCAGTGGGAGAATGTTTAAATCTTTAAACAGAGGTCTACATGATTCTCTAGAGTTTACATTTGCCATAATTCTAATCGCTCTCTTTTGTATCCTAAACGTGCTTAGTACATCTGGCGACATACCCCAAAATATGATCCCATATCTTAAGTATGAATGGAAATAAGCAAAATAAGTATTTCTTAATGTGTGCATGCTAGTGCAGGTTTTCAAAATACGTAACGCAAAGCACATCGAGTTCAGTTTAGTATTCAGATATTGTATATGTTTATTCCATTTCAAGTCTTGTTGTATCCATAGTCCTAAAAACTTTATTTCTGATTTATTTTCTATTTGATGACCATTTAATGTTATATTGGGCATCGCAGGATTCCTATTCTGTATAGTGTGGAAATTTAGACATACTGTCTTTTTATAGTTTATTATGAGGCGATTATCTTGTGACCATTTGGTTAACTCTCCTGTAACGGAGTCAGCAGACTGCTGTATGACCTGTTTAGTTTCACCTTTTATTACGAGTGTTGTATCGTCCGCAAACAAAATTTCCTTATGTGAATGAACGTTCTGTGTTATATCATTGATATATAGAAGAAAGAGTAGCTTAAGCAGTATGTCCATGGAGCTTAAAGACATTCAAAGTCAGAATGAAGCGAATACTAAACGTCAACTAGAGCAATTTAATACGTTCACTCAGACCGTGGATCAAAGGCTCGAAGATAGCGACGTAAAATGGAATACGCGAATGGCAGGCTACGCCAAGGCGGTAGACGAAGCCTTAAGAAAACAGGATCAGAATATCCTTGACCAATGCAAGGAAATCCAAGAAATAAAAACTTCTGATCAAGAGAATAAGGAGATAATGTCAAATATGAAGAGGCAGGTCGGGAAGGTGCAGAAAGAGTTGGAGCAAACTCAGAGCGACCTAGCAGTTATTCATAAAAGGCAGGATGAGGACCAGGGAGAAATCACGAAAATAAGGACTGAAATCTCTCATATGCAGGGTCACATTCAAAAGGAAGTTACAGGCTTACGAGAAGAATTAGAACTTCGAGAAGGCTTGAAGACTGAAGCCAGCGATAAGACTCTTGCCAAGGTAAGAGAAAGTCTAGCGGGGGAAATTACCCACCTGAAGGAAAACCTTAAGGATGACAAGGAAAAGGTATTTTCTATGGCAGAAAGAAACCGAGATCGCCTAGAGAAAATAGAACGAGAGGTATTAGCTCGTTTGGAAAGGGCAGAAAATAGGCACAGCCAAATAGAGACTAGAATGATCGCACAGGAGGAATCCATGTTGCGGAATCCTAGGTCTAGCGAAGGAAGTATAGACGAGAATAGGAGAAATAAATGGGCAGAGATAGAAATACAGCCCACTCCAAAGAATGCAGCCATGCCAAGTGACAGCCCGTATACCACACCTGGTATGCCAATTGCCATGTCAACACCGCATGAAAATGCTGTTCAAAATCAAATAGTCACTGTTGTAAGGGCTAATGATGAGAAACCAAAGAAATATTCTGGGAGTAATTCTAACATGACACCCAAGTACTGGCTTAAAGAAGTTTCCGAGTACTTAAATGACGCGAAGGTACTGCCAGAGCGAAGGTTGAGAGCGATTGAAAAACTAACTGAGGGCGAGTGAGCCTTATGGTTTAGGAGTTTTCGGTACACGTTCGACACCGTTGACGAATTTCGCCAGGCATTTTTAAGCAGGTACTGGAACGCAAGTATACAACAGAACCTCAGATTGGACTTGTATTCCAGTCGTTATAGTACTAGTAATCCGACGAAGTACGGAGAATTCTTTGTGAGTCAATTGTGCCGTTTTCGCGAACTTGATGAAGGGATTAGAGAGTCAGATTTGTGCATAGCGATAGCCAAGCAGCTACCGTATGAAGTACAACGTCTATTAATCTCAGCAAACGCCAAAACTGCGATCGATATGGAGGAGGTGCTGAGACAACTCGATCTAACCACAGTGCAGCACACAAGGCAAAGTCGGAACGTGGAACAAGTCAACATGACGACTACACCGACCGAACCGACTAAGGTGCAGACAAAAAGCAAATCTACGAGCACCGAAACGGAAAAATCAGACTGGCAACGTGAAGGACGCGAAAACCAGAATTGGAGGCCAGCATATCGAGGAGGATCGAACCGTGGAAACCGAGGAAGGAAAGCCTGGAATCAGCGCGGTACAAGAGACCAGCAGCCTGATAACAGAAGGAATTACGGCCGAAATGGGAACAACCAAGGATGGAGATCCCAAGAGCAGAGTCGCGGGTTCGATGAAGAGGCGGAAGAATTCTATCACGCATCTTTAAGATACATGGAAGAGCGCGGAGATGACCAGAGACAATCGCGAGTTCATTGGGATGAAGCGATTAGGAATAGAAGGTCACCCGACATCTATAAAAACGATGACGGTGCCAAGAGTCTGGAACTTCAGCAGTATGAAGACAGACAGAAGAACTCCACAAAGAATGGAGCAATTGAAAAAAAAAAACACCAAAATTAAATGACCAAAGAGAGATAAGTTCAGGATGGAATACAGTGAATGTAGTTAACTGGATTGCCAAACCTGAAGAGCTTATCGAAGACCTAGATGAAGGGACGGTCAATGTGAGAAGGGAACTACCCATTATTATTGTAAACATTGCGGGCATGAAGATAAGAAGTCTCATTGATACAGGTTCAACAGTGTGTTTGATAACCCAGGCACTATATAATGAAATCCAAAGTAAAATCCACGTATTGAAAATACCTATTTCAAGCGTGAAAATAAAAGGTGTGATACCAGATAAAGTTATGATATGCAGATACCAAGTATTTTTAGATTTGCAGATAGGGAACTCTACATTCTCACAGAGCTTCCTACTTGTGAATAAGCTGCCGTTTAACCTCATTGTTGGCATGGATTTCATAAGAGAATATAAAGTTATTATAGATCTCTCGCAAGACATTGTTATGTTTCGCGCAAGTGAGGGAAAGGAAGATTTAGAACTCTCATTAAAGCACCATGAAACGAGACCAGAAGAGTACGTATGGCATACATACGGAGATATGACTGGGGATGCAGTACTGACAACAGAAGACATCGAGGAAGAGTTGGCAACACTGGCCGCAGACATTGAAAAGGACCTCGAACCAAAATTTGAAGAATGCCTGGAAGAGAAGATTGAGGAAGCTAAATTTGGTCCAGAACACAAGCAAATGCTAAGGGAACTGCTGTTTGAGTATAAAGGAGTCTTCGATTCGAGACCTGGCCGGATCAAGAATTTCCAATATGCGTTCCAAGTCAGCGATTGGACACCATTCAAACAGAAGCCGTATCCTGTAGCTGAGAAACATTATTTAAAGGTCAAAGAAGCAATACAGGAAATGTTAGAGGCAGGCGTCATTGTGAAGACAGCCACACCTTATGTCAGCCCACTGGTAGTTGTACCTAAACAGGACGGAAGTGTGAGGATATGCCTGGACCTACGAAATTTGAATTCCAAGGTCATACCGGAATTTGATAAAGTGCCGCCCATTAAGGAGGTCCTCAGGAGGTTCAAAGGAAAGACTGTGTTCTCAAATCTTGACCTGACGGCAAGTTTTCACCATCTTGCTCTGGAGGAGAAAACTAGCTTGTTAACTGGATTTTTATTTGACCAGCACACGTATTCTTACGTGCGTCTCCCATTTGGATTGAAAACAGCAGGTTCAGCGTTGATACGAGCACTAGATCGGAACCTGTCTGAAGAAGTAAAAGCAACAACCATATGCTACGTAGATGATATACTACTGACATCTGAAACAGTCGAAGAACACGTCAGAGATCTACGCAAGTTGTTGTATGACCTAAGTCAGGCTAACTTTAAGGTCAATATAAAGAAATCTAACTTTGGTCAGAGAGAAGTTAAATTTCTAGGCCACGTAATAGATGCACAAGGAGTTAGACCTAATCCGGGAAAATTGGAAGTTATTAAACATTTCCCGAGACCAACGAAGGTAAAGAACGTCAGGCAATATCTAGGCGTTATTGGATTCTTTTCAAACCATTGCCCGAAGTATACCGAGACCGTAGCACCACTCCAAGACTTACTTAAGAAAGGAGGAAGATGGCGCTGGACGGAACAATGCGAGGAAGCCTTCGTAAAATCTAAACAGATGCTGTTAGATTATGTAAAATTGGGATATCCTGACTATACTCAGAAATTTATTATCCAGACTGACGCATCATTCATAGGTATTGGAGCAATGTTATATCAGGAAAATGTGGACAGGCCAGAGGAGAAAACTTACATTGCATTCATAAGTAGAAGGTTGAAACCTAATGAAAAGAATTATACGGTCACGGAGATCGAATTACTCGCGATACTGTATGCCTTACAGTATTGGCAAAAGCTAGTTTATGGCTTTAGAATTATATTAAGGACAGACCATAAAGCCCTAACGTTCCTGTTGAAAACTGACTTGTCGAGTCAAAGACTGACGAGGTGGTCCCTGTACATACAGCAATTTCAAGTGGAAATCGAGTATTGCCCTGACTTGCTAAGCAGATTCCCGACAGCTGATGAAGAGGAAGTTCTAGCTATCGAGATAGAAGATAGAGACCAAAAGACCTTAGATGATCTGAGGAACATCACCGTTTTTCAACGTGAAGATCCCTGGATACGGTTGATGATTAATTACTACGAGGGAAGAGCAAGCAATGCACACCCAAATGGACGGGGAGTCATTACGTATGCACGCAAAGACTCTTGAGAAAAGCTTGCAGGCCCAGGAAGAAACGGAGCGAAGCGACCAACTCGCAGACCCAAGGGACACGAGGGGAGAATGCAGCTGTGAACTGAAGGAACTTTACGACCAGTTGAGGGAGGCCGCTACGGAACTAGAGGAAATAAATGAACAACTGAGAAGGCAGAACAAGAGTATGAGAGGGCAGACAGAGTGGAATGGGGGAACGAGACAGCCCATTGCCGAGAGCACTGACCGCTTAAAGTAAATACTGCATGATTCAATGCCATCTGAAGGGCCCGAAAAATTCACTTGTGAAATGAATTTTCCGAGCTTAGCAAGGGGAAGATGTGCCCAATTGGTCACGGCAGATTGGCATCGAACTCAGGTCCTATCTGAGAAGACCAGGCACATGATTCTAACTAGAATCGAACCATTGATCTGAGGGGGAACAGTTTTAGGGAACCCGAAGAGCAATGTGTTAAATAATGACATATGGTAATGTAGCATGATTTCACGGCCTGTATGTGAATATCATAGCAGTTTTAGGTGAAGAATTTTAAGCAAATGCAAGCAAATATACATTTTCGAAGCATACAAGAACGAGAGGAGGCCAGTTTGACGTTTTATTAATTGCAGTTGGAAAATGGGTGGAGATCGTAGACGCCAAGGGTCCTACTTTCGTCTGGAGCGAGGAGACAGCTCAAAATTAATGACTCGGGTATTCACCGCTTGACAACGATGGAACCTAGGGTAGGGATGACTGCCCACGGAAATTAA
Organism: Meconema thalassinum; assembly: GCA_946902985.2. Classification (NCBI taxonomy): domain Eukaryota; kingdom Metazoa; phylum Arthropoda; class Insecta; order Orthoptera; family Tettigoniidae; genus Meconema; species Meconema thalassinum. The sequence continues at coordinate 23,805,952 of OX336389.2, read as the reverse complement.
TTAATTACCGCCAAGTGGAGCATTGAAGTGGAGTGAAATGTACACCCAGGTGAATATATTCAAGGAGAGGTAATTTAGGGATGATCTTACACCTAAATTAAAGCCTATATCTCTAAATGAGCGCGTTACCACCGAGCCTACGCTCGAGAGGAGTGTTTTGGTGACCAGCCAAGGGGGAATCACCATGGTGGCGTCCTGACGCGCTGAACTAAGGCAATTAATTGTAATTAATTGGCCGAAGCGATCGCCGGCACGCGAACGTTTATGAAACCTCCACACCTAAATAAACAAGGTGTATATGTCAGTTCGGCTGAAAACGTATTATTTCAAGGAAGGAGTCGCACCCATGTGTCCGGTGGACTAGTTTTTACGAGAAACCTTTATAAGGAGGAGTGAGGCAGACCAAGCCAGAGTTGTGGAGAGTTGTCTTCAGTCTGTTCTCAAGTCTACACGTAACTAATACGCTGCCAGTAGGCGCGCGAAATGTTAAAGTATCGACGCTCAGCCGTTGAAAAACAATAGAAGCAAGTCATACAGCTTCATAAGTATAATCATGAAGTGCGTCGAAGTTAATTTAATACAGAAATTTGTCTATTATCTGACGCAAATATAAATTCGCTACAGCGAAAAAGGAACTTATAATGTTTTTGAACATTACACATACCAGGAGGTATTGTCAGAGTTGTATATGACATTTTCATCAGGATCACTACAATGATGGGAGCCTGGGAAGCATCGCCACTTAATCTTGACAGTGAGCTGAACGATATTGCAGGTGACGAGGATCGAACGTCCGTAAACGCTGTTAGATTTTCACGGAGACCAGCGGTTGGCGTAATTGCATCGCATCTCTGAGATCAGGCGTAGGAGGAGTCCAATTAAGGTTCAACCTGTGAAGTAGTGAATAAGTGTACATAAATTGTGTAATAGTGATTTAAAAGTGTTCATGTGTATAGTGATTAATATGCATTGTGTAAAAGTGAAAGAGGCCACTGTGGGAAATTAAGTGTTGTGTAAAATATAACATGATGGCTTAAATCAAGCGTCATGGTAGGCCTGAAGCTGAGGTGCTGGTACTATCCAGCGAAAAAGAAAAAGTGAGTACCAATTTACAATGTTATTATAACTAAATAGTTCACCATATAACGATTTATCACTTTGAGACTAAGATGTAACAGTCACTTATTGAACGAGTTTTCACCACTCGTCTTGAATAAAATATGGCTTGGAAGGTGATTTGTTTAGGGCCATTCAGGCCAAAAATAGTGATGAATGTAACGATAACGTTAAATGATAATAATAATAATAATCTGGGGTCGGCAACAGTAAAGTAATAGGCATTTTTGGCCTAAATAATGTTCAAAGTGTGTCATGTCTAATATAAAGATACTGTATTTTGGTAAACAGTAAGAATGTAACGTGGAATATAGCGAGATACGAGAGTTTTTCAGTGTCAATGAAATGTTGAATGAATATTTGATATGGTCAATCCTTAGGATTATATTTGAGGACCATTAAAGTAAAGTAAGCCAGTAAATTTATACCTTGTTATTAGGAGCTATTTAAAGCTTTGGCTTAAGTATTATTACAGAGAGAACGCGGGTGTCTTAATAATTGAGTCATCTATGTGAAGTATTGTTTGAAGCCGCATATAGCGTGCAGAGGTAACGTAGAATCCAGTGATTTACGTAAATAAATAATTGCGGGGACCAAACTAATATAGCTTGCGCGTTAGGTGAGAAGTTGGCTAATCCACGAGTTAGTATCGCTGTTGAGCATGCTTTATTATTCGCAGCGAATTGGACAGAGCCTGTCTGTATCCATCGCTTGCATGAATTATGGCCACGAGTGAGGTCCGTCGAGACTCCGTGAGCATGTGTATAAATGATCTACCCTGGGAGGTAAGGATCATATTCGTCGTTTAGGAAACGCAGATTTCCTTATATTATAATTGTGACAGCTGCCGGTGGGAATCTAGTATTCTCATTTTGATGCGCGTCCAAAAGCCACCTGTATTCACCATAGAACAGCAAGACTATCACAGGATCCATCCCCAGCTATGAATGTTAATAAGGAGCCAGTTGTGCCCGATACACTTTAAAGATAGGTGTTATATAATTAGAATGACTCAATTACTTAGGAACCACACCTAGCATAACTCTACTGTACTGCGATTGTAAACAAACCTGACCTTGCCAGCAGATGAGGGAAGTGGGTTGGCCCACTGAGACGAGCAGCCATCTTGTGCCGTGGCTGGAACTAATTTTATTGCCTGCTAGGAAGAGGGGACATCGGTCCGCCAGTCCTTTAAATTACGGTCATAGTGGGACACTGAAGAATCTCGATATTTCAATATGCAATTATGATATGAGTGTTATGATGATGCCAAGTGAATTAAAAGATGTGTTGCAACACACATACATTGTTGAATCAAAGAAATCGAATAACATTTGGCCCAGTTATTCTCGGAGGAGGAACACTGAACCAAATAAAGTGTTAGGCATCCATTTAGAATGCATTTTTGCCAGTTCACGCTAATTTATGCAGACGGGTGTGTGATTTTTAAGAACATGACACATTTGTAACGATAAGCCCGACAAGACCCAGAAAATCGTTGTATGGTGAAACTATAAACAATTCTATCCATGTTTATTTTGGAAGGGAGATGTACCACTTTTTAAAGCGTTTCATATTGATGGAAAGAAGGAAGATGATTCACACGACACAACAAATATTTGTTAATTAAGACATAAAATAATGAATTTATGCTAATCAAAGTAAATGCCGTAAGAAACGGAGTAATGTTTTATTGTTTCAGTATTTAATGTCATTTAGATGTGATATGTGATTTTTATGTTGTGATATCCAGTTATGTAAATTGTGTCACATGATGAACACTATGGAGACCCATAGAAGTCTGAAAGTATCAATGATAGGATGCTAGAAATAGATTTGAGTGCAGTATTGCAATAATGAAGAAGAGACTCACAAAATAACCCTGATTTTAATTGTGGGAGTTAAATATAATGTGTCCTTTATTTGTATTTGTTGTATAGCCATGATTTTATACCAGTAAATGTTTTATTTTAGGAATATGTTGTGTATTTCATGTAGAGTAGTTACCTGGTAGACTCAAATCCTGAGCATGTGGTCGTATGGTGGGCAGGAACGTCCCATACCTCGAAAGACCGTGAGTTAGCTGGGATACGAACACATGTTCCACATGATGACAGTTGGGTACAATATATTAGGGGACATACCTATAGAATTAATTAATATAGTCTTGGAGTAAAATTAGAGAAGACATAATTTAGCTTAGAAAACTCGATCGCCATCTATACATTCCTTGTGGCTGACTGGGGGAAACATAGGACGATCGCCTTGCACTTACCCAGTAGTACACGGGCACTATATGGTGCAAACTTTCTCCGGCGACATCCCTATTATCCCCTCTCAAAGCCATAGAGCTTAGGACTCCATAGCTTCAACATGGGGGATTGAGGTTAAAGTCTCATTTCAACTCTTATGCTCCAAAAACACAATATATTGTCCTTAGACTCACCAAATTTCCAAAAAATACTGTTTCCATGGTGGATTGCGGTTGCCGAAAGTTGAGTCTCTGTGACGCTCCCAGCCAGGGCTTGGCACTTCGTGGTGTGCTGAAAACACAGCTCTCTTAGTACTGGATACAACATGATCAGCATCTACGAACACTTTGTCTACATCTATACTAGATGATACAACAATAATAAACTCGGACTGAATCATTTACTTAAAATATTTTATACCAAGATTCAAATTTCTTATGCAAGTCAAGGAAACGTGTGTAATGTATGTTCTTCAGGAAAGTTCTGTTGTACTTCTTCAACTGCAACCAATATACAAACCTTATTCAACTATGCATTAAATCAGCTTCCAGAAAATGTGAAATGGAATTTAAAGAAAACTATGAAGTGTATCGTTGATTCTTATAAGAAAATTCCCAGAGACTGTCTACAAATCCTCCCAGAAAATCCAGTCCCTTTAAAGCACACCCTACACAGCGCAACAAAATAGTACCCAACTGTTGTGACCAGAGTTATAATTTGAGAACGAGGAGTAATTTCCTAATAATTTGCAACATCATACAGACATTATGATTATAGCCACAGTTGTGGAAGTTATCTCTACATGGGGTCGCATCACACTTGTTCACTACACATTGGTCCGGCAACCCAGATCGTTTACGCTGTGTGCGACCTATTACCCAGCCTTTCTACCATGCACAGTCATTATAAGTGCTTTGTCTTAAGGTTTAAATATTTCAGTTAATTATTGTAGTGATAAACTGATCAAAAGTATGTGGACACCTATCTGAAATTGCACATAGGCTTTACTCATCTCATGTGTCCTATTATTGGACATTAATATGGGATGACTTGAACTCTGTGGATAGTGAGGAAGTTAGCTGCTCTCTCCAGGACCGCCCAAGACCCATCCAGATAAGCAGCCTGTACAATACCATCTGAACTGATCATTTAACAACAGTCACATAGTCACTCTAAACAAGCAACCACCAATTCCAGTATCTTAACAAAACATCACATGAACTATATCTAACAAATATTGACAAGTTGCATTATCTTAACCAATACTGGAACTATATTGTAAATATCTTCACCCATACTTTCAGACATAGCTTTAGTGTAATGGATCTGACGATCGAAACTGGTCATCCAAGTGTATTTATTAACCTCATGTAATATTCCTTCAGGATTAGGGAATAACCCATCACACTTGGGTACAATCGTGTTGACCGACTATGTTTACTAAGGCAACACTGAAAAATGGCTTCAAACCCCATAAAGTCTGCTGGGACACTTTCAAGGCAGTCCATTCTTCCTCAGGAGCCGAAACGAGAGAAGGTAGCGATGTTGGACGCTGGGGTATGGAGCGGAGTCGCCGTTGTAACTCATCCCGAAGGCGTTTAATTGGGTTCAAGTCGAGGCTCTGGGCAGGCCAGTCCATTTCATGAATGTGATTGTCCACAAACAGATGCAGGGTGCAATGTCATGCAGATACAATCAATCATTGTCTCGGAACTAGTCCTCGACCGTATGTGTAACCTGAGCCTTTACACCTCCTCCTCAGTACTTCACTGTTGGCACTACGCATGATCCCTTCCAGTGGATTGCATCGTGCCTCAAGCAGTGTTTAGCATCGACTACACAAATATCTGGCTTATTAGCAGCCGCTCGACCATTGTGCTGATAGCACTTTGGAACACACGAGTCATTTTGTGCAACCACCCTTCACAAATGCTCCAAAGTCCCTGTCCATCATTAAATGAGGTCTGCACTTGTTCCTTCCAATTTCCACTTCACAGTCACATCACCAGTCAAAAGTCCCTGATGGACTTGCTACTCAAGTAACATCTAATTACTTGCCACATTCGAAGGCACTGAGGTCGCCTGACGGACTCATTCTCTACCGACAACACAATACTCCCTGCCTCCTGTTATACTGGCGAGTCCGCCTCTTGTGACATCTAGGGTTCAATTACATAGGGGTGTCCGGATACTTTTGATCAGGTAGTGTGGTATAATACTACATCATGCAACGAGCCCATAATGGCAATAATTAAGACACGAGTATGTTTATAAAACGAGCATATGCGAGTTTTATAATTTCCATACTAGTGTCTTAATTACCATTATAGGCGAGTTGCATACGACTGTTTATGTTCGATGATAATTATTATAACTATTTTATGTTCGAACATAAATATTCATAAATATCTGTCGAGATTTCGCCAGTTTTATGTACTGAACAGAGCGCATGGGACGCAGAGAATGCCTTGTATTTGACCATGGCCTCCTCGATCACCCCACTATGACACCAGCCATGCAGTGAAATTTAAATTAGAAGGCCTTGGAACTCAGCGCAGGTGCGATGCTATCCTAATCTAATTGGTCAAACAACTGTATCTTGAGCTGTGATTGGTGGGAGAAACTGTTTCATAATGAAAAATAGTGTTATAATGACCATCATGATACAGTTTTCTGACATATAATAGTCAAGGTCGAACATACTGATAATTTGTACATACAGTACTTGAGTATGTATCAAAGAAAATACAATAGCATTTTACAAGTCAACAAGAGTGTAGAGAAAAAAGAAGAAGAAGAAAATAAGACCTGAGAGCTCAAAGAGATGTAAGGTGGCAGATGCTTTGTGGTGAAAGTGCAAATGAATGTACTGATGATATCTCTTCAGATGACTCCTCCAGTAAAGTACAGACTTTAGGATATTGTGGTCATGCAGTGCTGTATACTTGGGTGTGTAAACCTGTATTATTGTAATGGTTATTTAAGTGTATGTAGTGTAAGATAATGAAACAGCATGGGATATTTAATATTTCCATGAAACAGAAAAACATTTTCTAAACACGTAGTTCAATATCTTTCTGGTGCAAAATATACCATAGATGTCAATGCTTCATCTGTAAAGATCATTGATGATTTACCTGCATAAATGTACCAATCCAGATAATGCCCAAGATGATTATGAGGATTAATAAGACAAGAGATGAGGTGAGTTTCATGGGTGTACACTCACATTACTATTACTATGATTTGCTACAAGAGCTGGTATCTTTTTCACGCCCACCAAACTGACTATGCACAATCCATCGAGTAATTTACACGACGTGAGCTCTCGAGGGTTGAAAGAAATACTTGGGTATACATGACACACAGAAAATAAAACCCAGACAGTCAATGCATTCAAACAGGACTACAGAACAGTGGAGAGGGATAGGTAAGATGAAACTATATAACCAAAATTGGAGATGAGCCACAACTATTTTGAAAACAGAGTAAACCTATACTTCTGATTACTTTCACAATAAAGAATAAGTTTTTCTCTACACAACTGTTTATTACCTGAACAGTTATCACTCCCCATGGGCTGTCATTGTTGTTATGGCAGGCAGCCACAAGGAAAAGAATATAATCAACACATTACAGCTCTGCAAATAGGTTAAGTGTATCATCAGACTTACTAAATTTATCTAGGGGTGTTCAGTTTTTCTTTTGGCATTAGCTTGACGAAGATACCTCATATCTTCCTTTGAAACATTTGCAAAACTGTCCATGTTCCCGTGAACATATACATGTAAATGATCCAAGTCACTGTAGTAATAATTAGTATATCAGTATAACATTTAACATACAAGCAACAATGAAAACTAAGTGCAAACACAAGAAAACAACTTAAGTGCAAACAAGTAGAGAGTTTCAAGAAATCCATGCCTTCACTAATTTATGTTGATGCTCTCAAAGAAATTTCCCTCCACCTAGATGAGCCGCGATACATTTTGTCACATCACAATGATTGAAACAAGTGTGACTCAGACACTTCATGTAGTTGCTTATATTGCAATCCAAAACAACAAAGGGCAATGGTGGTGATTGCTGTTTTAAGGGGTGAAACATTGAAGTCATCTTCCCCTATAGTAAGCCTGTAATATGGAGGACATACAATATCTTGTTACCATCAACTTTTGTTATTTAACATTTTTCTTTACTCACTAACCCTATAACCCTCTCTAATGACAAAATTCACCCACGACTGTGAGGGATATAACAACGTAGAACAATGTACTCATGAAGCTCACACAAATACTTACGAATATAAAAATACAGCCTTTTTATCACAAACAAATTATTTCAAGCATGTACACATGAAAGTTTTAAATTTCCCCATACAGGGTGTCTGAACTTAACTTAAAGAAAATGTATGGGCAAAATATTCCCATTATGTAGGAATCCTGCTTAGTATCTTGTATGTTCTGTGAAGAGTATAAATGCACTGGGTAAGCAGAAATGATGACGACCTTGAGTGTATGCTGTGCTGTGAGGCAGCAGAATGCATTTAGGATAAGAATGTTCTTTATTTCATGTCCCTTTTAACTACAGTGGCTTTTAGAGATAGATGCTGGGGTGCCAGAATTTAGCCCCGAAGGGGATCTATAACGTGCCAGTAAATCTACCGACATTTGCACACCCCCAAATGCCAACTGACTGCATCAGGATTTGATCCTGCAACCTTGGTAATAGCAGATGCAAAACAGGCGAGAACCTTACCGCTGATCCATGCAGCCAGTCAGTGTTTTTAGTAACTCGACATATGTAGGAGAGAAGAATGGACAGGCTGGCCTTCAGGAAGGAGATACTGAAAGCATCAATGACTTGGGAGGACATAAAAAATACTGGAGAGCGATTTTTGGTTCAAAGCAGTATAACTTTCGTAACTTACTTTTAGATAGCTACACTTTATAGTAAGAGTCATTACTAAATACTTTCCATGTTGCTGACCCAAGTTGTAAAGTTATAAGCATGAAAACAAACAATGAAAAGTCCTATAAAATGCATGTCTCGTCCAGAGAAGATTATTATTCTGCAAATACTGTATTTTGTTCAAGACAAATGGAAGTTTTTCAGGAAGATAATTCTATGCTGTGCTGACAAGAGCAAAATTATAATTGTAGATACTGTTAACACTTTTTGATGCATGCTCGGAGAGCTTGTAAGTAAATACAGTAATAAAAATAACCAATGAACCTCAACTTATGAAATACCAGTACGTTTTTAATTATTTTAATTATTTTCTTTCAAAGTAATACGAAACATATTTATCCAATGGCTTCCAATCAACAACCAATACTCACTAAGGAGGAAGTGAAAGAGATACTAACACAAGAAACAGAAACCAACAACAATAATGACTATTGTGGCTCTTCCATACCACAAACATTGTCTGTGAATTGCTCTTTAATCAGCAAGGCTGTGTTGTAAGATTACATCTTGACCCCGAGTACATGAGAATCCTTACTAGAATTCGTTTTAGAATATTATGCATTGCTAATGAATGTAGGTACATACCAAAGACCACTACACTTGATAAGTTTGAGTCAAATTGATACAATATCGGAATATCTGATTGTAAATTAACAAACTACAGAATATTTAACTTATCTACTGAAGACAATGAATTACTGACTACTCAACATGAACAAAATGCATGCAATGAAATTATTAGAAAGAAATAGGTCTGAAAGCTGAGAAACAAGAGAAAGGGAAACAAAACATTGTTGTGTGTAACTTGTAAATAATCCCGACTAAACTATTTAGTTTAATTTGAATTACACATGCCAAATTGTTAATTTCAAGTATTTTTAGGTTATAATTCATCACTTTAATATAGCAACTCGCTCTGAACCAATCCATAAATATTGTTTCCTTTTTGCAAAACCTTTTCCACCAAAAACGTTTTGCATACTAGGAAGTAAGCTCTGAATGACATAAAATGATCAACCATAAAATTAAAACTGTTCATTATATGAAAAGATCGTGATTAAGCAAGTTAATACAATCATGTCTAATTACTAGAGGTGTTAGTTTTTGTTAATTCGCGATAAAACGAAAAGTCATATTTAGAGGTTAGGATGTTTTATTTTCACGTATTTACATGTTTCGTGCCGCCCAGGAGTGAAATTAAATCGCGAAATAACGCGAATTTTGTGAATAACACCACAAATACCGCAATCTGCGAAATAAAAACAAATTTTCATATTTTTTCCCCACACCAATCCGAACATTTTTGTCCACAAGCCGATAATCGAATTTGGTTGGTGTTCAATTCGAGAGAATGATCGATTGTATAGTTTCGCGAGGGGTAATATTACGATATACTGTCGATATTCTCGTTACTCGTTGGATTTTAGAGCTGTGGTAAACAGCTGTTATATCGCGGCGTGAATAGTTTGGCCGACTACCTCCAAAAGGTTATGTGATAGTTGTTCATAATGTAAACTACGTTTGCCTCCTGTTACATCGGTAGCGAGTGTAATAATAATGTTATTGGTTTTACGTCCCTTTTAACTACACTGGCTTTTAGAGACGCCGGGGTGCCGGAATTTTGCCCCGAAAGGGATCTTTAACGTGCCAGTAAATCTACGGACACGGCTCCCTCGCATTTGCGCACCCTCAAATGCCAGCTGACTGCGCCAGGATACGAACCTGCAACCTTGGGCCCAGCAAGCGAGAACGTTACCCCTGGGTAGCGAGTGTAAATTATAGTAGAGAATTCTATATAATTTAATAAAAAGTGCGCAAATTGTGCGTTATCATCGAAGCTAGTGTGTTATTTGCGTGAATCAGTTGGCGACCACGTGTTCGTCGTATTAGTTCCGAACTTAGCAGTACAGGAAGATGAGACGCGACGTAATTTAAATATTATGACACGAATTCAGAAATAAATTTTGCGTGTGGTTACGAATTTATACTGGCGTGTGACTACAGTCAACCGTGTGATAACAGTGTTTGTTACTGGACATCGCTCAGTTGGGTTTAAAAATGCCGAAGGTAGCTGTTTCTGCCACAGCCAGACTTAAAGAATATAAGAATGAAGGATTTATAATTTCTTGTGGCATTCTTATGTGCAAATATTGTGATTGTCGGTTAGATTATCGCAGGAAAGATGCATTAGACAAACATTGCAAATCGGAGAAGCATTCAAAACGCCGAGAAAATTCGCGTCTTGAAGTTAGTGTTCCTAGAGTGGCCACCTTGAAAGAAACATTATCAAATGCTAGTCGTGTGAAGGATATGAAAGAAGAGTTTATTTTGGACACTACTACTGCGTTTGTGAAAGCTAATATACCAGTAGAGAAACTAGACAATCCTGCTATCCGTACTTGGTTTAATAAGTACGTTCGCGGAAGTGGAGATTTACCATCAGCAAATCAGATTCGTCAGAAATACATCCCCATGATTGGCGAAAGAAGAAGGGAAGAAATTAGGGAAGATATAAAAAACAAAGACGTGTTTCTGCTATGTGACGAAACAACTGACAAGAATGGTAGGTGAGTTTTCAACATTCTTTTTCGTCCATCAGTACCATCAACTGCAATGAACACCCATCTGGCTGCCTCTGTTGTTCTAGATTCTGCCAATAGCGTAAATTGCTCCAATGCGATATTAGACACCTTGAATTCCTATGAAATTGAACGGGAGCGTGTAGTGGCAGTAGTTACGGACTCAGCACGCTACATGACAAAATGTGTAACTACTCTTCAAGGATTGATTGAAGAATTAAGTCATGTCCAGTGCTGGGCTCATAAAGTCAATCTTATCGGCTGCGTATTTGAAAACGAGCTGGACGAATTGAACATGTCTATAGTAAAGACAAAGAATGCCTTTTTAAATACGCGAAAAAGAAAAAGCAATTACGTTGCATTTCTAAGGGAGAAATATGAAAACACAGAAAAAGAGAATGAAATTCTAGCTTTCCCAATGCCTGTATGTAAAGATGGAATTCATGGTTTAAGGCTGCAATGTATATGGCCACGCATGTGGAAGATCTGGTAGAATTTTTCAAAACATTGGAAGATTCAAATTCTGGGGTCAAATTTTTCCAACAAGCATCGACTTCAACAATACAATTTATACAATTACAAGCATTGTATGTTTCTGTTGTTGGTGCCTCTCTTATGGACTTGCTTAATTTCTTGGAGGGATCTAAGTACCCAACAATTCACTTACTGGCTGGGAAGCTAGATGACCTTGAGGTAAAGCTCAAGCTATTAGGCGATGGTGGAATGTTCAATCATACGATCCTCCAGAACTTGGAACAGCTTCCTCAAAAGATGCAGATAAAGGTTAAGTCCAAGCTTACGTGTGTTGCCCAGTCAGCTCTAGTGAAAGTCAGGACTTTAAGGACCACGGATCCAGCCAGGAAGACTGTAGAAGCCATCGGGTCATTGTTTGATCCTCGGCATGCACCTAAGAACGTATCTCCCACAGAACTGCTCCAATTTAAGAAGAATGCCCCATTTCTTACGAAGATGGAGTCTCAACAGTTTTTAGAGGCTCACAGCATTTACCTGACTGCAATCAAGAACCAACTGCGTCATGAAGATAATGTGAATGTTCCAGAGATCCTCATGGGATTAAGGCCTGCTCACCGAGACTATGCAACAGCTGCATTAAAGTGTGTGTGGTATCCTTGTTCAAATGTGGATTCTGAAAGGTCATTTTCGAAATACAGTCTCATAGGAAGTGATAGGAGGCGAAAATTGACAGCTGCAAATGCTGAGACTTTAACCATGATCTACTTCCAGTGATTTCACCGCAGTATTTGGATAAAACTGAAAAAGGTATTCACTGAAATGTGTTTCGAGATGGTGAATGTAAAATAAAAATGTGACTTCCATATAAGTATTATCTCATTCTTCCATAGCCATGTTTAACGTTTTACCCTGCTGTTTTGTTTTTTACTTTGTTTTATTAATTGTTTATATTTTTAAATGCACTTATTGTACAAACCTTATCGCTTTCCAAATTTTAACATGTCATCCCCCGAAAAAATAATAAAAACACAAAACACCACCTTTTGAATTTTAAATCAACAAATCTTCAAAAAAATAACAACACTTTCTAACACCTCTACCAATTACCAATTGAATAGTGATTTGCTCCCTAAGCTAGAATGGAATACAGATTACTTTTCGTGTTACGGTAAGTTTTATTTTCCTTTACAAAACCGAGATTCATCATATTTGCAGTTTTTAGTTATTATACAAGTATGAGTACAGCATCAATCGGCAGCGTCTGTTTCCCATGTTAGGGGCGGCTGCAAGGGCGTCTGTTCTCCATATTAGGGGCGGCCTGAATAATAGCTGGCAGTAGCTTCATAAAATGCCTTTGGGAGTGGCGACCCCATCGTAATAATAGCCTAAAATGGAAATGGCACTTCCAATGATTCGGAAAAAGTTAGGGCGTACCCTGCAAGCGACGCGCAGTTCCTTTGGTACTGGGGGATCTGTGAGAAATGGGCGACCAGTAACCGAAATGAAAGTGGGAATCATAAATGTCATGACCCTGACAGGCAAGGTGGAGGAGGTGGTAGACTTCATGGAGAGGGAGAAGGTTGGAATGATGGGGCTGAGTGAAGTGAAATGGAAAGGTAAAGGAAGGAAGAAATTGAGGAAAGGATATACATTATACTGGAGTGGTGGCCAAGAGGCAAAAAATGGCGTGGGACTGATAACATCGAAACAACTGGAGGAGTATGTTGAAGTGGTAGAGTGTGTGAGTGACAGAATAATGAAAATTAGAATGAAGATGAAGAATGACGTGATGGACTTCATACAAGTGTATGCACCACAGACTGGAAACAGAGATGAAGATATTGAAGTATTCCTGGAGGATGTAGAAAGAGTAATCTCAGATGTAGAAGTGGTGATCATGGGAGACATGAATGCACAAGTCGGAAATGAGAGACAAGGAAAGGAAGAAGTCGTTGGACCATATGGATATGGGACAAAGAACCGGGAAGGAGATGAACTTGTAAACTTTTGTGAAAGGAATGGACTGATAGTGGGTAATTCATGGTTTCGGAAGAAAAACAGCAGGAAAATTACGAGATATGGGTGGGGTGATAGAAGAACAAAATCAGTAATTGACTACTTCCTGGTGGAAAGGACAAATCGCAGAAAGCTGATGGATGTGACAGCTTTACCAGGAGAAGCATTTGATGGGGACCATAGAGCTGTGGTGGCAAAATTTAGATGGGGAAAATTGGAAAACCTAAAAGAGATCAGAGAAAGTAAAATAAAAGTATGGAAATTGAAAGACAAAGCTGTACAGGAAGATTTTCAGGAGAGATTGAAGCAACAAATCCCAGTTACTGAAGTGGAAAACATAGAAGAGGAATGGTCTCACTTTAAAAAGGCATTTGTTGGTGCAGCAGAGAGTGCTTGTGGTAGGACGTCAACAAGAGTGAAAGAGAAGGAGACACCGTGGTGGAATGAGGAAGTGAGGAAAGCAGTGAAAGAAAAGAAGTCTGCATGGAAAGAATGGAACCGAGATCAAACAGAAGAAAGCAAAAGGAAGTATCACGACAGCAAACGGAGGTGTAAGAAAGTGGTAGGAGAAGAAAAGTTGGGAAGAATTTACACGAAGAATGGAAACAGATGTAAGTGGCAGTAAAAGGATCTGTACGGGCTTCTAAGAGGTAAGAGGAAAGAAAGAGTTAATACAAAGCTGGTGAAAAAGGAAGATGGAGAGTTGTTAACACACCCAGAGGAGATAAAGGGACGATGGAAGGAGTATTTCGATAAGCTATTGAATGTGAGCAATTGTACTGGTGAGATTGAAGTGACACAGCCTGACGACTCTAAAACAGAAGATGATATAACAATGCTGGAGGTGGAATTAGCAGTACAGAAAATGAAGATGGGAAAAGCAACAGGGGTAGATGAAATCAGTGTAGAAATGATAAAGGCTGCTGGACCTGTTGGTATGCAATGGTTGTATCGACTGCTAAAGTGTGTGTGGAAACGGAAATGTGTACCAGAAGACTGGGAGAAAGGGCTAATAATACCAGTGTTTAAGAAAGGGGACAAGAAAGTGTGTGATAACTATAGAGGGATCACCCTCATATCACAGATAGTAAAAATACTGGAAAGGATATTAGAAAGAAGAATGAGAAGAAAGGTGGAAGGAGAGTTGCAAGAGGAACGGTATGGCTTCAGGAGTGGAAGATCCACAGTGGACCCAATCTTTAGCTTGAGGCAGGTGATGGAAAAGAACTGGGAATATGGAGAGGATTTGATCATGACTTTCATAGATCTAGAAAAGGCATATGATAGTGTCCCCAGAGAGAAGGTATGGGAAACCATGGTTAAGAAGAGACTGGGAAGAGAAATGTTGGAAATGGTGCAAGCAATGTACAACAACTGTGTTAGCAGGGTACTGACCCCAGTTGGAAAGACAGATTGGTTTAGGAACAAGACTGGACTAAGACAGGGGAGTGTGCTGTCACCTCTTTTATTCATAATGGTAATGGATGAAATTGTAAAGGAAACAAAGGAAGCATATGGACATAAAGAAATGAAGCTACTATTATTTGCAGACGATATTGTGGTCTGGGGAAGGAACACCGAAGAAGTGCAAAAACAACTAGATGCACTGAACGAAAATATTCAGAAGTATGGCCTGAAAATCAGTATAGAGAAAAGCAAGACCATGGTGATGACAAGAGGGGAAAGACAAGGAAAGGGCACTGTGAAAATTGGAAGTCAGAGTTTGGAAATTGTGGACACGTTCAAATACCTAGGAAGTGAATTGATGCAAACTGGTAGGTTGGACATGGAGATTGGCAGGAGGGTACAGCAGAGCAATGCATTCTATCAAAGTGTAAGAAAACTTGTTTGGGATAAGGAAGTACCAAGGAAAAGCAAGGAGGTAATGTATAAAATGTACTATGTACCCATATTAACTTATGCAGCTGAGACTTGGACCCTGACGAGCAGGCAAGAGAGTAGAATCCAAGCCAGTGAAATGAAATTCCTAAGAAGTATGATAGGTAAGACAAGGAAAGACAGAGTGAGGAATGAAGATGTTAGGAAGGAAGTTGGGATGGGAAAACTAAATGAGAGAATTGAGAAGAATAAACTAAGGTGGTTTGGACATGTAAAGAGGATGGAGGAAAATAGAATACCAAGACAGATGCTGGAGGCCAAGTGCAAGGGTAAGAGAGCAAGGGGAAGACCTAGAACAAGGTGGATCGATTCAGTGAAGAACAGCGTGAGAAAAAGAAATCTGGACTGGGACAAGATCGTGGAAGAAGAATTGTGGAAGGAAAGAGGAAAGTGGAGAAGTGCCATAAATACCCCGACCCGGCAGGAGCTGGATAAGGGGAAATGATGATGATGATGATGACAAGTTTCTACAACTTATTTCAACAGATAATCAAAATTAAAAACTGACTATGCAACACTGCTCAGGGACAGGAATTTGATGGCGTGTACCATGTATGTAGTCTGTGACTAGGATATATAGGGCCTACTGTTGCTCGCATGCTATGCCGCAGAGTGAAATGGACGAGCAATGTCACACTCTGTCTTCGAGTGAAGAGTACGTCATTATCCGCTTGGTGTACGTTGCATTAGTTGAAATGAGGCAGAACGTGTTCAGGCAGTGACATTACTGCAAGAAGATTGGGCTATTCGTGCAGTGTTTACAGAGCTTAATGTGGCTCATCTGTTGTTGGGAGGGTTTGGAAACTATTTTGTGAAACTGCTTCATACACATGAAAGCCAGGGCAAGGAAGAAAACAAAAAACGTCGGTCAGACGACCGATATATGGTGAATTGTTCTGGGACCTACAAAATGTTCTAAGAGCAACAGACTCCGAGAGACAGGTTTAAGACCAAGACGACCTCATCAGGTCCCTCGCCACAAGAGAGAGCGATTTCGATTTGCTGAGGACCATAGGGACTGGCAACTGCGTCACTGGCGCAATGAATTGTTTACGGACAAGTCCCAATTTCGTCCAACACGGTGCGACGGGCGTATACGTGTCTATCGACGTCATGGTGAACGTTATTATGAAGCAGCAGTCCAGGATAGGGACAGCTTTGTCTGCGGCTCGGTCATCAGTCATGGTGTGGGGTGGCATCACAATTGATGGCCGATCGCACCTTCAGATAATCAGAGGTACATCAAAGAGACTGTACTAGGTCATGTTATGCCCATTGCAGTTGTAATGGGTCCCCAGTTTATCCTGCAACACGACAATGCGAGAGCGCATTCAGCAGCAGTCACCATGGAAACTCTTCAGGACTTCGCGATTCAAACATTCGACTGGCTTGCGTCTAGTCCTAACCTCAATCTGATTGAGCATTTATGGGATATGCTGGACAGACAACTTCGGGCCCATCCTTTAGCACCTCAGACTCTGGAACAATTTGCAGAGGCTCTTATGGAGGAGTGGGACAAAACTCCACAAGAAACTGTTCGCAGACTTGTCAGAAGCATGCCACGAAGATGTGAGGCAGTTATACAGGCACATGGAGGGCCTACCAGACATTGTGCGCTCTGTGCATTCATGGACATGACATGGTGTTGCATGTGCTACAACGTGCACAGGATATGTACTTAGGTCCTTTACCTGAATCTAGTAGAACCTGCCAGGATCCGCAGGTGGATTGCAGCAACTTGTAGTATTCGGCTAGAAGAACTAATCTATCAGGATAATGGGCGCCTATCTATAAATAGAGATTGAGAAACCCGGGGTGTAACGGGAAAAAGGTGTGGGTGTCGAGTCCTATCTACCTCTATAGCACACTAAACTGCAAACGATAACTGACTGTTCTATAAAAATATCAGACATTCGTAATAACGTGTCTGCTTGACTTATTTATAAACACATAATTGCATTTAATTAAAAAATGTGGGCAAAATAAAATTAATAAATTAAAATAAAATAGCTCTCCTAGTCGCTCCTATTTCAGTCCAACTAAATTCAACATAAATATGCTCCTGGCAAGAGAATATAATGCACTAAATTTAAGGAGTGAAAACTAATTATTTTAAATTACGTAGTTTTCAAAATAAATTAGCGATGGCCTTTCGCTGTTACAACTTTAAATTTTACTCTACACAAAACTCCTTGTTCCTAATTAATCCCTATTCTAGTTATTCCTATCCTAGCAATTCCTATTGTAATAACTTCAATTTTAAATGTCAAAATATTCCTACTCCCTTTCAATATAATGCACAAAATAATTGTCCTTTTGACAATTCAAAAGTCTTACGTACGGTAAATTCACCACTTGCTCCTGTCTAAAGTCGAATTAGGACATATAATCCGTGCAACAAAGCCTAGATTAGTGTATTTTGTCGTTACTTCTTTTCATTCAATAAAATATTAATGAAAATGAAAATCCACAGCCTGCTTCCAGTCTCCGACCGGGTCAGGAATGGAATGAATGAAGCCCCCATCTAGCGTCGAGGATATGAAATGTGCCGGCTGCCGAGGCCTGTCGCACTCCCCTGGGGCAATGATTAAATGAATGACAGATGAAATGAAATGATAGTGGAGAGTGTTGCTGGAATGAAATTTTGACAGGGAAAACCGGAGTACCCGGAGAAAAACCTGTCTGCCTCCGCTTTGTCCAGTACAAATCTCACATGGAGTGACCGGGATTTGAACCACGGACCCAGCGGTGAGAGGCCGGCGTGCTGCCGCCTAAGCCACGGAGGCTTAAAATATTAATAATAATAATAATAAAAGTTGTTCCTTTTAATTATCATTGTCACCATTACTGTTACTTCTCCATTTCAAACAAATTTTCTATCATGAATTAAATTGAGCTCTAACCAGGTGTTTACTTCGATTGTACAGTCACACATCTCTATATTGCAAAATACTTCTCAAAAATCTTTAAATAACCCTCAATAGACACAAAAGTGCTCTACAAACAATACATTTCTTTCTTATAAACATCAATACTTCCTTCCTTGAAGAAAAATCCATTCTATACCATAAATGAACAATGTCAACAACACACTGTTATTATCAATGCACAATATCAACAATAAACTCAATAAACTGGAATACAATCTCCTCAATTTCAAAAATCACACAATAAACTGGTGCGTACTTCGACTTTATCAAAATGCGTAACAAATCTTGCAAAAATAATACCTTCCTTCTACAGCCTTCCTTTATCGATTCTGTTCAATATTAGCTCAATTACTTGTTTCAAAACAAGCTCACAACAATATAATGTAATACCACTTCAATAAATGTAAATAGCTCGTCAACTTATGAAATGCATAAATTATGACTGAATGTTCAAATAACATTCTCCAATACTTCTTCTCTCATTAAAATATCATGTTACATTTTATATTCAATTGTAGAAATCTTTCCATACAAGTTCATAAGATTTTCCACAATATTGAATATTTATAATACCACTTTCAATGTGTTTCATGTTTAATTGGATCCTAAGTCCAATGTCCTTCGTCAAATCGTATAAAATTGTATGATCCAATGTGGCAAAAAATATGAGCGATCTAGAATGTGATCAGCGATCCTATCACTCCTACTTAAAAATCGAATATCGTAAAAAAAAAACTCCAAACTGGATTAAAATACTGAAATATAGCAAAATGGAAATATTCGGTCTACAAATTCAAAAATCATCTATCGTTGTAAAGTCAAAAATCCTATATAAAACCTATGTTCAAAATCCTAAATTTGAAAATATAATACCTAAAACAATTCAGAAATATGGTTGCTTCAAATAAATTCCTAAGCAAGCAAACTACAAAAAAGTATTTTAGAAAACATTGTACATATATTTTTAAGAAAATTTTAGAAGTATTTGACATTTTTAAATGAATGTATCTGTGTTGATAGTCAATGATAATAATAATGTTATTGGTTTTACGTCCCTTTTAACTACACTGGCTTTTAGAGATGCCGGAGTGCAGGAATTTTTCCCCGAAGGGGATCTTTAACGTGCCAGTAAATCTACTGACACGGCTCCCTCGCATTTGCACACCCTCAAATGCCAGCTGACTGCGCCAGGTTTCGAACCTGC
Source organism: Meconema thalassinum (assembly GCA_946902985.2). NCBI lineage: Eukaryota > Metazoa > Arthropoda > Insecta > Orthoptera > Tettigoniidae > Meconema > Meconema thalassinum. Next base: position 23,786,511 of record OX336389.2, on the reverse strand, counting down.
AACCTTGGGCTCAGCAAGCGAGAACGTTACCCCTGAGCCACACAGCCAGACGATAGTCAATGAGAATCTGAGGTAGGGAACTAGTGGTTTCTGAAACATGTACTTCATTTCAAAGTTAATTAATAAATTGTGTATTGATTAGGCGGAATTTCCTTTAATAGGTGTTGCACACCAAATCAATCAGTTTATCTTGTCAATATGGACCAAAATGAGTGCAATGCTTTCAAATCTTCAGGTCAATCCGGGCAGACAGGACGCAGGTTGCGCGAGGACCTAACGACATCAGGTTCTGGAACACCGCAGAAATGAATAAAATCTTATCTCATCAAGTTCAGAGTGTTGGCTTCAAACACCATCATTTTTAGCCTACTTTCGATTTTTGCAAAAAATGAAAGTAGACTTAAGAGATCACTACAGGGCAAAAAGAAGTGTGTCTGTCTGTGTGTGTGTGTGTGTGTGTGTGTGTGTGTGTGTACCCTATCAATTCGAACACAGTGAGCGCAAATTGAACGAAATTTGGTACAAAGGTAGCACTAGCAAAGGACACCTCAGTGTCATGTTTTATATCGCCGCCACCTTGACGGAAACGTAATGGCGGCCATCCAAATGTTCAAAGCTTAAATCAAATTACGACTAACCTAATCATCCGATCTCTACCAAATTTTGCAACAACATACCTTTATGGGGGCAGCATCCTTTGACCAAACTAATAGGTCATCAGCCTAATAGTTTGCGGATGGCGGCCATCTTTGTGTGAAAATCGATTGCCCCTATTAATTCGAACACGGTGAAACCGAATAGAATGAAATTTGGTACAGAGGTAGCACTAGCAAAGGGCACCTCAGTGTCATGTTTTATATCGCCGCCATCTTGACGGAAACGTAATGGCGGCCACACAAATATTCAAAGCTTAAATCAAATTACGATTAACCTAATCATCCGATCTCTACCAAATTTTGCATCAACATACCATTATGGAGGGAGCATCCTTTGACCAAACTAATAGGTCATTAGCCTAATATTTTGTGGATGGCGGCCATCTTTGTGTGAAAATCGATTCCCCCTATTAATTCGAACACGGTGAAACCGAATGGAACGAAATTTGGTACAGAGGTAGCACTAGAAAAGGCCACCTCAGTGTCATGTTTTATATCAGCGTCATCTTGACGGAAACGTAATCGCGGCCACCCAAATGTTAAAGGCTAAAATGTAATTACGACAACCTAATAATCTAGTCTCTACCAAATTTTGCAACAACAAATCTTTATGTGGGAAGCATATTCTGACCAAACTGCTAGATCATCAGCCCAATAGTTTGCAGATGGTGGCCAAGTATGTGTGCAAATCGATTCCCCCTATCAATTCAAACACAGTGAAACCGAATTGAACGAAATTTGGTACAGAGGTAGCACTAGCAAAAGGCAGCTCAGTGTCATGTTTTATATCGCCGCCATCTTGACGGAAACGGAATGACGGCCACCCAAATGTTAAAAGCTTATATCAAATTTCGACCATCCTAATAATTTTATCTCTACTGGATTTTGCAACAACATGCCTTTTTGTGGAAAGCATCTTATGACTGACTACAAGGTCATCAGCCCAATAGTTTGCAAATAGCGGCCATGTATGTGTGCAAATCCATTCCCCAGATCAATTCAAACATGGTGAAACCGAATTGAATGATTTTTTTTACAGAGGTAGCACTAGCAAAGGGCACCTCATATTCATGTTTAATATCCCTATAGCACGTTGTATTTCAACAAGCTACTACAACCAACATTCAATTATACTCCTTGAAAAGGACAAAGAGTTATAACAATACCCATGCAATTAGGAGAAAGTAGGCTATATGTTCTTTACTGAACATCTTGTTCTCTATCGTAATAATCTTTCTCTCAAGTAATAACTTGTCTCCGAATTAGTAGTTATAATGATCTTTCCTTAGGAGTAGAAAGTTTTGCCAGTGGATACGAAGAGTTATATCATGGTTTATAGACAGTGGAAGTGTTGAATATTGAACCAAAAGAGAATCAGATCACATTATAGTGAGATTCAGACAGCTCATGCGATGAATCGGATACGAAATTCGCGTAGGAAGTGCAGCCTAATTTTATACAAAATTATGGAATATTAGGAAACCATGAATTGAAGAGAGGTAAAATGATGTCTGAGAAACTGCTGTAATTTATGGCGGATTTATGGTAATCGAGATCAGAGTTTCAGAATGAAAAAGTTAAATAATTATTTGAATATTGAATTATGGAAGATAATACTGTATTATGTTTGGAAATTCAAAGAATAAGATGACAGTTGGAATAGTCATACGTAATGTTCACATTTACTTAGGAAGGCAAACTGCTGATTATGGAGGAAATGAATTAAGTCATGTCTTGTGTTACCGAAATGAGGAAATCGAGTATTATTATTCATGTGTCGTGAGGAGTTCATGCCACAATAATTTAAGGTGATTATTAAGAGTAATGAAAGTGATCTAAGAATTGGAGATGAAATATGAAATGTGACATGATCAATAGAATAAATCTCAGGGATAAGCAAGACATAAAGCGAACAATAATACATACGATACGATATCAATATCAATAAAATCAGTATCAATAAAATAAGACTTCTAAATACTGTCAATTGTGTGGACATTACCGTAAGTTTATGTAACTTAACACAAGATGGAATAATAATAATTTGGAGATTTTTTCTTCTTCTATTTTTGTTGTGTTGCCTCGAGAGGCAGAGTGCAGGTCTTTCTAGTCGACGCCCGAGGGCGACCTGCGTGCCAGGATGAGAGATGGATTGGATGAATACGAATGAAACTAGGCAAGGAAGTGGAAGGAAGCAGCCGTGGCTTGTCAGAAGGTACCGTCCCAGCATTTGCCTGGTGTTGAAAACGGGGAAACCACGGAAAATCATTTCAAGGATGGCCGGCGGTGGGGCTCGAACCCACGCATCTACCGAGTCAGCAGAGAGCTTGGCCCCATGACCAAGTGCTGTGCTTGAGGGAGCGTAGCCACCGTTGTTGGTTATTTGGAGACGACTTTGATAAAAATTAATTTTATGACTATTTAGGAATTTTAAATTGTAAAACATGGTTTCAAGAGTAAATATGACAAGATGTAGTCAATGATGGATACGACAGTGTAAGTAGAAGGTTATGTGATTGATTACTGTTGTGATTGTATTTTTGATGATGATGATAATTGTTGTTTTAAGGGGCTTAACATCTAGGTTAACGGCCCAAATTGCATTTTTGATAGGGTAGGGTTTAGTTTGAATTAATGTTAAATGTTGGTAGTGACAGACTTCATAAATTAGGTAGGATTATTTTTTATTATGCTCCATTGGATCCTGTTGTGCCATCGAAGCCAACAATTTTTAGGGTCAGGCTATGACTGACGTAGGATCGATGTCACTATTACATTTTGTGCTATTATCTATACTATCTATACAAATATAATAAAGCTGAAGAGTTTTTTTTGTTTGTTTGAACGCGCTAATCTCGGGAACTACCAGTCGGATTCGAAAAATTATTTTCGTATATGCTAGCCAGATTCAAGAAGAATAGTTTCGGCTATGTAGCTTTAGGCTACACCTCTCAGGTAACCTTAAAGATTGATTTTTGGTAAGTAAGTTGAAAGAACAAGCGCTCCCGAACAGCTGGCGTTATGGTTAGTGATACGTACACTGTTTCTCCGATCTCAACCAAATTTTACATACTTACCCTTTGGAATCGACGAGTAACACTGCTTGAAATTTTGGACAGACCACTCCATTCCCTGCATTTAGGTCCTTTGGCACAAATCTACACCGTTTCACCGATCTGAACCACATTTTGTGTACTTACCCTTTGAAACCCTGCGGGTAACACTGTCCACATTAAATTTTCGACAGACCACTCCATTGCCTGCATTTAGGCCCTTTATCACAAACCTACACCATTCCTCCTAATTGCACCAAATTATACATACACTTTGAAACCCTGCTGGTAACACTGTCCACTTGATATTTTGGACAACGCTCTCCATTCTCTACATTTAGAATAACAGACAAAATGAACTTGAAAACCACGTATTAAGGCCCTAGAACCATTCATGTCCATAGTAGTCTAACTGTAAGTGTATTTTAATAAGTCTATTGTTGACTGGCAATTCGGGCTGCATCACGTTGCCCCTAGTGCAGAATTGTGAAAATAGTTAAATCTTGCGCTGCTCATAAATTGCAGGTCACAGGGAGTAATTAGTGCAAAAAGATTTCTTTTGCCCCTTAAAACAGTTTCATCATGAAAATATTATGCCTCTGTATAACTGCAATGGTGTTGGTGCAGTACATTGAGGTTATCAGCTGCAATAAGCGTTGGTGCTTTCAGAATATCTTCATTTATTCCGAACCTTATCGTTGAGCGCTATGTGGCGATGAATGATACTATTGCTACCTCAGGAGCTCGGGACAGCCGAAGTTTTCCAAAGCGTTCTGATTATTTTCCTACGGGGCTATGCGACAAAAGACGACACTATTGGTCTCTACATTTCTAACAGCCAATGAGATATAGGCCCTAGGCAGTGTCTTTTATTTCACTTACTCCTCTTTCTAATAAATTTTTTAAATTAGTTTGTAAATTACATGTGTCAGTGCTGTAGTTAGTAAATAGCCGTTTCCCTATTCATTATTATCATTACGGGAAAATGACCTGAATGTTACGTCCATTATACTGTACTGCTTATCACCCCCACCACAACCACCACCACCACCACCACAAAAAGTTTTTTTTTTTTCTGTTAGTTTAAGTATCATGTGCCACTTCTGCAGTAGTATTCATTATCATCCATAAAACAAAGAAATCCACCGGGTGAGGCCGGGCACTACTGCTAGTAGTATCATAGATAGGAATTTCTCTTTTTCACTACTAGCCTAGCTTTGCATATTTTGTTTTATAGGACTCCTCTGAGGGATTTTCTAGGACTTACAAGTAGAATGCACTCGTATTTCAGGAGGGTGATATTAGCTAGAATTTCTGTATGATAAACTATGTTGCCCAACATGAGAGAAGCATAGGGACCCTTTAGATAGACTAGGGCAGGGGCTATGCTGTGCTGCAGACCGAGTCAAGAGGATCGCTGGCGTACCGGTACTTGAAGATTATGTGCTTAGCATTAAAACAGTTTGTTGTTGATTGATTTAGGGGCTTTGCGACATCGTGGTCATATAGCCCAATGTACTTGGTGTGTGCATAGAATTTATCTGATAACCTCTGTAATTGCGTTGGCTGTATTAGTGTGTGTATTTGTAATCCAGATGAGGACTGAAAAGGAGGTGGACATGGCCTTAATTTAGGAGCCATCCCGGCATTCACCTGGAGTAGAAATGTAAAACCACGGAAAACTACTTCCAAGATGTTTGAGATGGGAATCGAACCCACCTCTTCTCAGTTTTACCTGACGAGGCTGAGTGTACCCAGTTCCAGCCCTCAAACCAGAACCGGGATTCAAACCCGGACCTCCAAGGCAACAGCCAAGAATGCTAGCCACTACACCACGAGGTGGCCAGAATTAAAACAATCAGAAATATTGATAAGGTATCATGGTGCTCATTTAAGGCAATGCAATTTTGGTCACAATTTCTCTTTTTTACCACGTTTTCAATTAGTTTTCTTATTTACAATATGCTCCATGTTGTTCGCAGGTCACCGTCAGACATCAGAGTGCAATGCCGTGATTTTGTTAGTTTCTTTGCAGAGAAAAATAATATTTTCCACTCTTTCTTAAAAGAAGTCGCACTTCCACTCCTTTTGTTTTCAGCGCTAGCCATAGTCAAACAATGTCTACAGCTAGCAAGATAAGGGACCATAGCGAAGGCAGTACAGGAGGGAGTACGACGGGAATAGGTATAGTGTCCCCCACCATCACTGCAAGTGTACTAGCACACCCGGCATGCTGTATGGCCACCTCTGGATTACAAAACCTAGATTAATTAATTAATTAATTAATAAATAAATGTTGTGTTTCTTTTTAGTTTTTTTTTTTACAAAATAGTGAATGTTTTATCTTAAACTGTACTACTTTATTTTAGAGTACAGGTAGCATGGGGCTTAACCCACTTTCTCAATTTTTGCCAGATATGGGTTCGATTGCCATCTCAGCCATCCTGGAGGTGGTTTTCCCATTTCTACTCCAGGCAAATGCTGGGATGGTTTCTAACTCAAGTCCATGGCCACCTCAATCCAACTTACAAATACACACACCACAATAATACAGGTTATTGGACAAATCCTACACACACCCAAGTAAAGGGCCTAAAAGACCACAATGTCTAAGGCCCTTAAATTAAACAACAACAACAACCACCTAGTTCTACAAAATTATACTGCATGGTAAGCCATTACAAAGTATTCTCTGTGTTGTTCACTTTAAGCCACTTGAAGCCTTCCTGCTAGCAAACAAGCACATTTACACCACTGAATAGCAAGTAGTCTAGTGCATTACATCATTTTCATTTGAGACTGTTTTGCCTATCAGCATCCAGATCCCCTATTAGCAGTTAGCAATTCTACACCTCTCTATTGTGTTCTCTAACTTAGCCTGTATTTCTTCATTACGAGTACCTTCACAGCAATCATTCGTGCTAACCTCGTATCAGCTTTTTTAAATTTTTACCCCTGACACTACAGTCCATGAAGGGCCTAGGCCTACCAAGCGACCGCTGCCCAGCCAATTGGCCTGCAGATATTGGGGCGACACGCGTGAGCACGTCGGGTCCCCTCAGCCGTTAATCTTGATTTACGTGACCGAGGCGCTGCCTCACTGTCAGACAGCTACTTGATTGTCCTCACGAGGCTTAGTGCACCCCGTTCCAGCCCTCACATCAGTTTCTAAAATCCCTGACGAGGCCAGGAATCAAACCCGGGGCCTCCGCGTGAGAGGCAGGCGCCGGGGCCGGCCTCGTATCAGTTACCTCTAGCTTTTGTATAAGATACCCTGAATCTACCCAACTCTTCTTTCAGAATACTGTAGACTGCAACTGAGAACCTACTACATTGGCTTTTCTACACCTCATCTCTATATCTTTCCCCATTCTGAGAGAATGCACAGCCCAAGTACTTAAAATGGTCCATCTGCCTCAATTTAGTTCCTCCTATCAGACATTCTCGTGTCTTTTCCTTGTACCTTATTTAAGGTTTCTGTTTGATTTTTGTATAAATAATGGGGTAGTGCCTGATGACGGGAAACAAGCTCTGGTAGTTCCGGTATATAAAGGGATAAAGGGAGAGGGGAAAGGGGGGATAGTGTTAGCTACAGACCTGTCAGCCTAACATGTATTATATGCAAAATTTTTGAAGGAATTATAAATGTTTACATAAGGGAATGCTTAGGGAATAGTAGGTGGTTGGCAAATGAACAGCATGGTTTCAGAGAGGGATTTTCTTGTGAATCACAACTATCAGGCTTTCAGCAAGATATCAGTGAGGCCTTGGATAATAGAGGTCAAGTTGACTGTATTGCAATTGATCTTTCAAAGGCTTTCGATAGGGTCAATCATGATATCCTATTAAGGAAAATGGAGGTTGTGGGATTGGACAGGAGAGTAGTACGATGGGTGAGATCCTTTTTAAAGGGGAGAAGTCAAAGGGTAAGGGTTGGAGGGTCAGTGTCAGAACAGTTAAGGGTGGGAAGGGGGGTACCTCAGGGAAGTAAATTGGGACCTTTGCTATTTCTCATGTATGTAAATGACATAGGAGTTGAAATATCATTATAAGATTATTTGCTGATGATATAGTAGTATACAGGAGGATAAATCATCTGGACTGCGGAATTTTGCAGAGGGACCTAACTGTCATACAAAGCTGGGCAGATGAAAGTGATATGTTGATAAATTCAAAGAAATGTCAGGCAGTGCGATTTGTTAATAAAAGGAATCATATTGCTTTTGAATATTCAGTAGGGGAAAATAAAGTTGTATTTGGGGACGAATGTAGGTATTTAGGTGTAACTCTGGGGAGTGGGAATTTTCACTGGGGTAAGCACATAGGGGAAATAGTGAAGAAAGCATACAAGTCACTACATATGGTTATGCGTGTGTTTAAAGGGGCTGGCAGAGAGATTAGGGAAAGGGCATACATGTCCCTAGTCCGTCCTCTGCTGGAATATGCTGGGGGAGTGTGGGATCCATACCAAATGTATTTAATAAAGGAACTGGAAGGAGTACAAAGGAAGGCCGCCAGGTATGAAATGGAGGACCACAGATCGACGAGTAGTGTAAGTAGGATGATTCAGAATTTGGGATGGGAAAGTCTGGCTAGTAGACGTTCAAGAGCAAGACTAGGGGGTATTTTCTTAGCTTGCAAGGGGGAAATTGCTTGGGAAGACATTAATGAGGGATTGGGAAAGGGAGGTACTTATATGGGCAGATACAGTCATTCGTGTAAATTAAAATTAAGTCAGTGGAATAGTAACTGGGGCAAATATTCTTTCATTGGGAGGGGGGAAGTAGAATGGAACAGTTTGCCAGAGGACATTTTCAGCCCTTTGCCTTCTAATGTTGGAAAATTTAAGGAGTTGGTGAGAAAGCACCAGATCAGGAGCCAGTGACATGACATGGATGAAGAATAGTGTAAATTATCCTTATTCGTAATTTATATTTGTTTCTATTATTATTATTTTCTTATACCAATTATTCCTTGTATCTAAAATGTATTCTTTTAGTTGTATGAATAATTTAATTTGCTTAGTGTTTTTGTTGTTGTAATTTGCCACGATGGACAGCGTCCACATCTGCAAATAAATATATGTATGTATGTATGTATGTATGTATGTAACATGTTGGCTTCTAAGCTTTCAATGGAGTCTGTTTTTACAACCAGATTATCAGCATACGATAGACTGCTTAGCTGGTTTCCACCTAATTGAATCCCACTCAAACAGTTTATGCCCATCATCAAATGGTCCATATATCAAATAAACAGTACTGGTAAAAGATTACAGCCCTGCCTCACTCCTGTAATAGCCCTGCCTCACTCCTGTAATAATCTTGAACCAAGAACTGATTCTACCATCAACACTCACTGCAGCCTGATTATCAACATAAATACTTTTGATTGCCTGTAGCAGCCTTCCCTCGATACTATAATCCCTCAGGAAGCACAGCATCTGCTCTCTGGGTACTCGTATCATACACCTTCTCTAGATCTACAAAACCCAAACACAAGTGTCTATTCTCCTCATAGCATTTCTCAATAACTTCTCCTCCTGCAAAAAAGCAAAGCAAAGCCAACTCTGTACAGGCCCCGGAGGCCCTGGAAGTAGTGGACATCGGCACTACATGGAAAGGAGTTGTCAGCTCCACGCCTGACCGTCCTTACTCCCAGGAATTACCCTGGTACTCATTTCTGGTGTAGGCTGAGTGAACCCCAGGGCTATTTGAGTTTTGTTTCTTAACCACCTGGGTGGTTAAAAGCTCAGTGCCTCCTCCTGCATAATCTCAAAATCTACCACATTGCCATATACTGACATTTAGCAAGATATCAAAGTGCTCTTGCCATGCTCTCAGTGCTTCCTTGGCATCTACGACTTTCTCTGAATTATTCTAAACACTACTCATTTCGCTTTTTCCTCCATTTCAAAGAATCTTTATTACACTACAAAAATGCTTCCCTGCCGCCTGACCTAATGATACTAATTTATCCCCAAATTTTTCCTACGATTTCCTACTATAAATTGTTTCTGTTCTTTTCCACTATAGAAAGCCCTCTGTCTGCCGATTACTTGTTTGGAGCCAGTTTTGGTAAGCCTCCTTTTTAGTTTTACACACCAACTTCACTATGACATTCCACCAGGATGTGCGTTTCTTCCTGTCTTTACACACTGTTGTACCTTTGCTACTTCTAGTACTGCATCCCTGTATCCTGTCCTGCAATTCTTTAACACCTACGTTTTGGAATTCTCATGAATCATTTCCATGTATTTCTGCCTAAGATCCTGGAAATCTTCAACCCTAATTCATCTGCATACAGACCTTACTTTCTACACTTTCTGCTAATTCACATCAATTCAGTTTGTGGTCAGTTTCATAAAAAGAAAAACCTGAATAACCTGCAAATTCCCAACAATGTCCTAAATAGAAAGTCAGTATTGATATAGGCTATTATTGATCTGGTTCCTCTACCCTCCCAGTGTATCTGTGAATCTCCTTATGCTTCGAGAATGAGTTCGCAACAGATAATCCCATGCTAGCACAGAAGTCCAATAAACATTTCTCATTGGTGTTTGCTTCCGCATCCTCACCCCACTCACCCATAACCTTCTTACACCCCTAACTCCTACTTCCAAACCTAGCATTGAAATTCCCATCAGTACCTTTATTGTTAACTCTCACTACCACATCACTCAGTGGCTCATAAACTCTGTCTACTTCGTCCTGATCCGCCCCTTCACATGGAGCCTACACTGAAACCATTCTGACCCGATTTCCTGACATTTCCAAATCTATCCACATTAATCGTTCATTTATGTACCTCACAGAGACTAAGTTATGCTCCATTGTTCTCTTGACATACACCCCTACTCCCCACTTTGGCCTGCCTTGTTTTACACCAGACAGGTACACCTTGTAATCTCCTACTTCCTCCTCTCTATCTCCCTTTACCCGAACTTTACTAATCCCTAGACTATCCAATCTCTTCCTACTTGCTGACTCAGTTAGCTCTACTTTCTTCGTTCCATAACCACCTCGAATACTTGTTCCATTGCCTGTTCGTTTCCAAGGAGTCCTTGATTTGTCAGAGGTCAGTAGGACTCTGTCTCTCTCATAGGTCCGAGACTTGCTCAATGCATTGTTAGCAGGTTGCTAGCCTTACTTACACAGGACCCCGGAGTTTCACCTCAGGGAACAAACAAGTGGGTTGGGTAGTCCTAGCCGCCCGAGCTCAAGGAATCCTGCTCCTATTCCATAGTAACTGGTATCCTGACTGTCTGGAACACTTACTTGGCCGCTCAGCCATTACCCATGGTACATGTACTAGGACGTGACTACACCACAAAGAAAATATGCTCTGCAATGGACACCCAATTTAAGTCATTCGATGCACCTTGAAAATAAAATACTGATAACTTATGGGACAAAAGTCATACAAGATGCCTCATTCTGTTCACATGAAAAGCAAGAAAAATCAAAAGCATAAGACACAGTGTTGTCAGTTTCTGTAGCTGAGGCTTTCCGAAGTGAAATTCATTAGCTGCCACTGGACATCAAGCTCAAGCGTGCCATAATAAAAGTTCCAATGTGCAATACAATATTAAGCAAAATATAGGCTCATGCTTCTGAAAGGCAATAAATTATCTGCTTCAAATTATGCAATCAAAGGATTACGTTATAGTTACATGTAATGATGAATATGTCCTGTACCACTAGAGCGGAATAAGTGTCCAAAGATGTATCTCCCACTAACAATCATGTAAAATTCTACATCAAGTATAAAATAAATCCCTCCTGAAAATATAGAAAGGAAATATAAACAATGAAAAAACTCGAGACATGCAACAGTCTCAGATCAGAGATCACGCCTAGTTCCTCAAAGTGAACAAATGGAACATCCCAAACAAGGAAAATTTGATTGATATAAACTGCAGAATACAGACAAGTGAGGTATGGCATAAATAATTAGATTGATCACATCAAATCAATTTAAGTGTATTAGACATATTATTGAAGATCGCCAAAGAATCTTGAAAGACTTGATCAGAACATTAAATACCACTTCTAAAATCAAGAACCATAAGAGAGGAAATATAAACATCACCAAGGAGAATTGCAAGAATCATTTAAGAGAATGGCAGGAATGAAGCCTATTGCCCGCACCCTAATTGTAAAAAGCTGAGATTTATTTATTTCTTTAGGAATAAGTAAGGATTCCACTAAATTGCAAACAAAATATTGTTTCCTATAGGCTACTTCAGTTTTATCCTTTGGGATGGTAGTATAGCACCCATTTTCATTCTGAGACAGAACATTGAAAAGAGTTGGGAATATGGGAAGGATATGGTAATGACTTTTATTGATCTAGAAAAGGCCTATGATAGCATCCCTAGAACAAAAGTTTGGGAAAGCTTAACAAATAGGGGGATAGGCAAGGAAATGAGAGACATGATAAAAGGAATGTGCATGGATTGCTACAGTAGTGTAAAGACTCGAGTCGGGACATCGGAATGGTTTAAAATTGACACTGGACTAAAGCAAGGAAGTGTGTTCGTAATGGTGATGGATGACATCATAAAGGCAGCAATGAAAGAATATAGTAGGGCAAAGATGAAGGTAATGTTGTTTGCAGACGATGTTGTGATCTGGGGCGAGGATGAGTTGGAGGTACAAGAACAGTTCGACGTAATAAATGAAAAGATTGAGCAATGGGCATTGAAGATAAATGTGGAGAAGAGTAAAACAGTGGTGATGAGTAGAGATAAGAAAGAAGGAAAAGGAGTAATCAAAGTAGGAGATAAGGAATTGGAAGTAGTGAAACACTTCAAATACTTGGGAAGTGAACTGACTGAAGATGGAAGACTAGATTTGGAAATTAGCAGAAGAATACAACTCGGGAGTGCTTTCTACCAACAGGTACGGGGACTAGTATGGAACAAGGATATACCAATTAAGGCTAAAGAAGTTATGTACAAAGCATATTATGTTCCTATAATGACATATGCAGCAGAAACTTGGTCAATGACTAAGTGGGATGAGATCAGAGTACAGGCAGCTGAGATGAGATTCCTGAGAAGTATGGTCCAGAAAACGAGGAGAGAGAGTGAGAAATGAAGATATACGGAAAGAACTGGGAGTACAGAAACTAAATGACAAACGGGAGCAAAACAGATTGAGATGGTTTGGACATGTCAAACGGATGAATGAAATAAGGCTACCAAGACGAGCACTGGAACGACGGATGACAGGGAAGAGAGGACGAGGAAGACCAAGAATGTGTTGGATGGACTCGGTGAAGTATAGCATTAGAAAACGGAACCTGGATTGGAACACTGTGTCGGAAGAGGAATGGTGGAACGACAGAACAAAGTGGAGAGGAACCATATTTGCCCCCACCCAGTGTCAGCTGGAAAAGGGGAAACGAAGATGATGATGATGATGATGATGAGTATAGCACAATAAAGAAAATCAATCAGCAGTGGAAGAAAGAAAAGACTTTGTAAATAAAACAGTTAAAAGTAATCTTCCTTCTGACTAGCATTTATCCCACCTAATTGCACTTCCCTTCCCACTTACCCGATGCAGTGATGTGCATCTTCAGGAGAGTCTTATTTTGCATCCACATCCTCCCACAGGGTGTTGAGCCAATGCTTCTCTTGCCGTCCTCAGCCTCTCTCGCAGTCATTGCTGCACTGACGATTATCTCGCTATTTTCACAAATTAGCGGCTACACCAAATGCCACCCAAGCATCCTGGTCTACTGAGTCCAATTGGCCAGTAAAGCTTCTAAATGTTTAGACACAGCTGTTGTTAGTGACTGACCAACATTCAATTCCATAGTGCCACTGATCTAATGATGGGTACATTGGCACCACTTCATCCAGGAAATATTGTGTCTGTTTCATGCATCATATTTGGATAACTGATCACAAATCTTGAAACCGAGATGTTTAAGAGACTCACATTCTAGGTACTCAGTCTTCCTGATGTTAGGTCACAGGCTTGTTTATAACAATAGATTAGTTGATGTAGGTTTCACAGGAGACTGAGCAGAGTAGAGTCAAGTCAATTCTGTTGTCGAAGTAAAGGACCAACAGAAGAAGAGATATGATGTTGTTGTCAATTCGTTGCGACATCGTGATCATATAGCTCCGTGTACTTGAATGTGTGTGGAATCTGATAACCTGTGACATTGCGATGGCTGTACTAGTGCAGAGGAGGAGACAAAGCCAATACCTGATGAACGCAAACGTGGATGTGAAAAGTTGCACCACATCAGACGTAGCTGGTGGCATTGCAATCAAACAGCTGGATCCATTAAATAGATATTTCTAGTCTGAGTGCATCCCAAAGATCATGAGGCATCCTGTCAAAGGCCTTTTTGAGATAGAAACAAAGCTATGGGCTTGTGGTAATGTGTCCTTCCATCAAAAGGCAAGCGGTGTGTATAGCATCGATCATTACTGCCCCTTTCAGTGATGTTATACACACCACCATGTATTTTGCTGGGACAGTTACAGTATTACAATTGGTCAACTTGTTTATGGAAACCACAATCCTGCCACATGGATATCGATTTGACAATGCAAGAGAAATTGTTGAAAAAATCTGTTCACATTTCACAAACCGTCACCTTTCTTCAACATTCCACACTAAATAGACAATACTCCTGACTGACTGCCAAAAGAATTAAGGGAGCATGTAACAGTCACAGAATTTGAAGAACACAATAAATGACGATGAATTTAAAGATGATTATAAAATACTGTTTCGTAGACTTTCACAGCCAGATGTGATGCTGTCAGCTATAATGTCTCGGGCTCTTTTGCCTCGACTGAAGTTTCTTAGTTGTCAGCATGTGGCTATCATTCCAGTGGCCTTAGTCATGGCAGAATGGCTGGCAGGTGACCTCACCATTCAGAGAAGCTCTTGCTGCCTGTGACTGGCCATTGCCGTCTGCTATGCTCTAACGCCTTCCCATTCAGCGCGAGTTGTGTGCGCTAAGCAACGAACATCGCCTACTTGACGATCTTCCCGACAGGAGCGCTGCTAAGCTGAACCGATTGTGAGTTTGTCCAAGCGCGCAATATTCCGCTTACGTCTCTAATTTTAACATCTTACACCTTTGTTATTTGTCACTTGAGTTGTGTAATGTGAGAAGTGCAGTGGTGTTCACTAAGTGTTGATATTTTGTGTTACTTACAGTTTAGTTACAGCATTTTCACTATGACTCCATAATTTTGTCATGCCTATGGAATATACAGACAGGTATGTTTATTTGATTTAAATACCAATCTTATGTTGAGCCGACGTATTATCTTGTTATGTATAGTCTCTAGAACATGCATCGGTATTCTGTATTGTGATAGCTGTTAATCATGTCGAAGAGAAGTAATACTTTTAATTGTCTTAGGTGATTGTTAGCCGCGATGGTATACTGCTGTGTTATATACTGCAAGAGTAAGAGAGGGAAAGTAAAAGGCATTTCGTTTCACGAATTCCCGTGTGCTGCAGAATTAAGACAGAAATGGCTTAACAATATTTCTCGAGACAATTTTGTACCGAATTTTGAGTCAAAAACTTCTCACGTATGTGGGCGGCATTTTCTTGAGTCTGATTATCGCCCAGGGCTGAAAATAAACAAATTGAAGGACAGTGTCTTTCCCCATGGTATTCGAAGATTATCCTGCACATAAAGTACCGGAACCAACATTAGAGAGAAGAAAACTCATGAAACAAGACAGAAACCATGGCAAGAAAAGAAAGGGAGATAACGATACAGTGGGAAATTTTCACGATAGTAATGACGTCACGCCCATAGCCAACGCGACCTATTTAACTGAGGGAGTTGAATCAGTTGATATCCCTTACGATGACCAAGTTTCTGGATTGCGAGGTCATGGTAACAAGTCTGTTGAAGTTCAGACAGATACTCACGCACGTAATAAATTCGCTGATGCTGGAAGACATTTATCTTCACTTAGAGCAAAACTGTGGCGTGCCAATAATAAAATTTAAAAATTGGAAATGGAACTAGAATCCCAAAAGAGACAACTACACCAGTATGATAATCAATACCATGCATCTTTACAATCCATACTAAATATTAACGAGCGTGACCCTTCCAATTCCAAATGTTCCTTCATTTTAGAGCAAATTGTAAACTATAACAAGAAATCACCCAGATGGACAGAAGATTCAGTAATGCAATGTGTAATATGGGAATTAATTTCACCTAAGGGATACAATTTCGCCAGAATTAATTTATTTAAATTACCATCGAAGAACACACTTAGCCGTTACATAGGGGACACTTCATGTGAAACAGGAGTAACAGATTTAGTGAAAAACAGGCTTCTGCTAGAGTCTGCAAGGCTGAACGAAGTCGAAATAATGTGCTCTCTAATTATTGATGAGATGTCAATCAAGCAGCAACTGCGGTACGACAAGAAACTAGACACACTTTTCGGTCGCCAGGACACCTCTACTCATGCCGACGCTCTCAGGTGTGAAAACAGTTCCAACCCGTCAGTTGCAAAAGAAAAGGGGACGGTTCTTGCAAACAACCTACTGTGCTTCCTGATATGTGGCTTATCTACCACTTACAGAATTCCTGCGGCATATTTCTTCTCTAAAAGACTTTCGGGATTGGAACTTTACACTCTAACTCTGTCAGTAATAAAAGAGGTGGAAACTTGTGGCTTTGTGATTTTAAGATTAGTTACTGACAATCATAAAACTAATGTAAATATGATGAGAAGACTGTCGAGTGGAAAAGAAATAAAGCCACAGATATGGCATCCTGAATATCAAAACAGGCCTTTATTTCTGGCTTTCGATCAGTGTCACATTTTAAAGAATGTAAGAAACAGTCTCCTAGAAAAGACCATGACAGATGGACGTGAAGAAATAACTGGAGAGTATGTAGAAAATTTATATAAACTGCAGTCCAAGGAAATAATCAAACCCGTCCCCTTCCTTACAAGAAAGAATGTTGCACCGACCAACTTTGAGAAAATGAACGTAAAAAGGGCAAAAGAAGTATTTTCTACGGAAGTCATAACTGCTTTGGAATGCCTGAAGGACAATTCTTCTCATTTTAAAGCACAAGCCTTTCAGAACTGCAGTGCAACTATTACTTTTTTGAAAGTAATTAAGAATTGGTTTGGAATTCACAATGTAAGTAGTGCAAACCTTAGTCAACATCGCGATAAAATGCATTTATTAGACATGAGCGACGAGACTTTTATGGTTAGAAGAGGAATTTCCGTCATATCTAGCTAAGATCAAGGAATCGAGTCGTGAAAAGGCCATGGGATTTTTGAGTAAAGAAACTTATGAAGCTATTCTACTGACTACTACTTCGACCGTTCTGTGTGTACGTTATCTTCTGTCTTCTGGATTTCATTTCGTACTGACAACGACATTCAATAGTGACTCCATAGAGAACTTCTTTAGCAAATCGAGACATATCTCGGGAAGCAATGAGATATTAGATTGTAGGGCTGTAATATTCAGCTTGAACCGAACATTGAAAACAGGCTTTTATTCCCTCTCATCCCATACACGAAGAAACAAAGAAGGCCTAACGAACATGGTTATATCCAGTAAGGAGCTGCAGAGACCTGAGATAGAGCAGACTTCTATTCCTGATTCAGTCAAGAATATATTAAACAACCTCAGTGAACCGCCACGTAAGTCGAAATTTTACAGTATTTATTATAAATATTTTATTAAATTAAAACATAATTTGAACGCATTTATTAATTACATAAACTTTCAGGTCTTGGATTTGTCACAATGGAACAAGCATCGGAGGATTTTTAGTGCAACAAGTCTAAAAGGAAATTCAATGTGAATCATGTTATCAGCGGGTTGGAAGAAGGAAATTTAGCTCCCCACTGACGGATTTAATTTACATGAGGGACACTTCTGATAAGCTGCATTATCCGAGTGAACAACTAGCATGGATTATGACAACAATTTTTCAGTTCGTGTGTGCAGTTGCAAAGTTTATGTCCACCCGAATATGTGAACACGTGACTGCAATTCTTCTGCCTGCTTTGAGTAAGTCCCCCTTGATGATGTGCGATTCATCGTCTGACAGCGGCCACAAGGAAGTGCTAAGTAAGTTGATTTGTAAAATCGCAATACCAGCATTTTTTAATAGATGTGTATGATCCATGGTACCGGTACCCAGGCCCAAAGAACTGGTGCTTCAAGAAGTTCTTTCCGCACTCCACAAGATGGCTCCACAGTCCGACTCACTAGTGGAGTGAAACATTCGAGTACTTTGTCAGGTCTGGTCTTATTTAACCATATAATATCTACGGCTTCAAGCTGGCATACAGCCAACTTAAATAGAATAAATGAGGAGAACAAGTGTATGACATACAGGGTCATCGAAAAATAATGCCAACATTTAAAATAACTGTTATAAAAATCTATACGAGGTAATTCAATTGTTTTAATCTTAAAATGGGCGGAAAAAGATAGATTTTTATTTCATACCCTAGTATGTTTCGATAGCTCTGCAAATGTCTAGTCTGTAGTCGATTTCTTGCCACGTACGTGCAATCATTTCAGGAGTAACTGTCAAGATGGCGGCAGACATTCGCTCCCACAGGTGCTCCAAATCCCGAAGTTTTTCTGCATACACAATGTTTTTAATGTACCCCCAGAAAACATTGTACTGAATGGCGCGGCGGTCGGACGGTGCAGTTATGGCGCGCCCCCGGCCGATCTTGGCTACTGCACATCTAGTGTGCGCATAGCAAGGTCACGCCCGCTCCACAACAAAACTTACTTTAACCAGCTAGCGTTCAGTGAAAGAATTACACGTTTAACATAAAGGGTTTCGGTGCTATAATTTTTTTTAAATGTTGGCATTATTTTTCGATGACCCTGTAGTATGCAACAAACTCATATTATTATATTCATTGGAGTGGAGAAAAACATAAGATGACTTATAAGTTGTGAATTAGGTATTTCCAAAATTGCTACTACACTAAATAATATAGAAAAAAAATCCCTTCCAAGTCTTCCCTCCTTCTCCCTCTGTGACGACACTGTGCTACACTTTAGGGAACAGGTTAACGAGGCAATATTCAAGACTCATCTTCTCACGACCACAATATTTCACTTGTAAGCTGACAATACATTCAAGATGGCAACAACTGTTAATTTTGACAATAGTTGGAACCAACAAGTGATCTGTTCCTATGTTTAGGTAATAAATATCACATCACCCATCAAAGATAAAGCAATAAAAACTTGGGAGAATACATAATATAATACCAGGAAAGCAAACCTACACCTTAGAAATACTGGATTAAATTTATGTGTTATAATTTTTGGATCAGCAAACTATTCCATATTGGCTTTGGTTGGACTCGTCTAAGAATGATATTAAGAGATGCATCAATCAGTATAGCACTAAGTGCAGACAACACTACTGTAAAAGCAAAGTGAATAGACTGTTACTAAACCAACTGCCCTGTGATAAAATGTCTGAAATACACAATAGCCAGCGTGTACTTGATAACAGAGAAGAAATATAATAAAAATAAACAGCATTCCACTAGCAATGTAACATTTGTACAAGCAAATGCATTACTGGCACTATCAACACAGACATATCACAACTAAGAAGCTTGACTTTCTATTTGACTCACCAGCTCTGCACATAATGCAGAATGCTTTTCCTGAGCATGCAGCAAGAAGAGAAACAAAAAGCATTTGAATTGATTGAGGTTTGGCTAGGTAGGTTGGCAAGTCACACCCATGAAGACAATCATAAGATATAATGTTGATCACTGCAGAGTAGACGATAAAATAAAGACCTGATGTGTAACAAGAGAATCCCTCTTTTCTGGTTGTTTTCTATGTGATTTAGAAAAAAATATGCTGTACAGCTATTAAAAAAGAAATGCCAAACAATGATAAGCAAACATCATCCAGTGAAACTATATAAACATGGTGGCAGCATGGCATCTCCCCAACGGTACCCACAAGGGATTCAGTGTTCCTTTTTATGAAATGTTTATACAAACATTGAATTATAATTTCACGGTTTGTTCAACTTTCTTCTCATACACATTCATCTTTCATATTATGTTACAGTACATTCATAATAGCAATACGAATTACTGAGCTAATAACAGGACTGGCAATTGTAATTAAGAAGTGAAGGAGGCAAGTAAACCTCAAGTCGTATCCCGACTGCATCAAATAGCAGTGAAAATTTTGCAAATATGTTTATCCTGTCACACACAAGTCATCCATAATTTGTTACTCTTAAGGACTAAGTACAGACCAGAATGAACATCCTCGGGGAGTTCTTGTTTCCTTCTGACCCAGAAGTTACCCAATTCATGACTGCTTTCTTCCTTTCCCTGTTATTTACGTTTCGAGGAAAAGAACTAGTGAAATACAATTTGCGCAACACCAGGGCGAGACTCCAAGAATGCGACGCATCTTGCTGCAGTTCCACTCACAGTATGATCTCTGTATCCCGAGTTATCATAGATACATAAAACTAGTAAAGAAAGGTGTCGAGAATAGAGTCATCTCACCAACACATTCTGTCCGAGCGGAGTCGAGCTCACAGCAGCATCATGTTCAGGTGCAGAAGTTAGTAAGCTGCCATATGGATTCCAATGCAAAATAAAGGGAGGTGAAAATGTTGTTGTGGGGGAAAAAGTAACTCTAAAGAGTGATGTATGTAAATTTGATGTATTTTCGATTTTTCGCCCAAGCAATACAACTTGTGTTGAAATATTTAACTTTTAATAAGGGACATGTTTCAGGGGACGAACATTTCCCCCTTTTTCAGCCTTGAGCATTATACTGTGCACATTGTCAGGTGGGAAAACAGTCCATATAAAACACTGATTTAAAAAAAAAAAAAACATTGTATGGACAAATATGCTCATATATCAGAAAACAAGCTTGGTACAAAAGTTAACATATATGCATGGTAAATCCACTTCATGCATTCCTGGTACAAGAGTAAAATAAATAAAAAGTCTTAAAATACATCAACATGTTAAAAATTACTTTAAATATTTAAAAATAATTCATAATGTCTTAATGGAGAAATGCTGTATTTTAGCTTGAAAGTTGAATTTCTATCACTGAATTGTGCTGGTCTACTGAAACGTTTGCCCCATTTGATCATGGAGAAGCCAAAATCATGTTATATAATCAGAGCTACTCTGCTTCCTTTATCCATGCTGTGTTGAATTGGATGGAAAACTTCTCTTTAATGTTATAACTCCATTAATTGGAAAAACTGCTGGGCAGACATTAGAGAACAATCCCCTCTGTAGACATGAGCAAATTCCAAGTCAAAACACAAAGGGAGGTCCGCTTCTCACCCAACATGAGGATTACTATGTTTATTGGTATCGGTGGTTTGCTTTCCTCTGGTGTGTCACTACATGTTGTCAACTCCATTGCGTAAGATTTCATTTCCAGTAGATGTCCGTCGTATTATTATACTAACAAGAAGGTCGTTTGATGGGCTTTTGACTACAACACAAGATTTTTCTTCATATGAAGGGTCTTGCTCATCCTGTCTGAAATACACAATAGCCAGCATGTACTTGATAACAGAGAAGAAATATAATAAAAATAAACAGCATTGAAGTAATTTTCATGCTTGTGTGGAGCTGTGTGCCCACAATATTGTACGCCTAAATGGGAAAGAATTCCCGAGATGCAGCCAAACTTTCCTAAACATTGCTAGAATACAGTAATATATCAGTGTCAAAGTTTGACCCAAGTTACCCAAATTGCAAGATTAGGACCGGATATGCTGCACGACTTACCTTTCTCTCAAAAGTAATCTCCATGTGGTATGATGACAAACAATTTTTTACAGCTTTCAGCAAGGTGAATTACTCACTGGATTCATTCACATTTCATTCAGGAGGATTCTAAGATAGTCACTCCTTGAATATTCTGCTGAAGACCTAAAAGACAGTGGGTTTTTTTTCTTTCCTTGAGGTGGAAAGTTTAAAATTATATGTTATTCAGAAATTGAAACCTTGCATTTTAATCAAAAGTAGGGAATTTTCTGTTCATATTCGAATCATTGTACCAATACTTAACCACCTCTCTCCCATTAGAACCTATGGATTTTTTTAAATAAAATGAAAAAATCCACAGCCTGCTTCCAGTCTCCAACCGGGTCAGGAATGGAATGAATGGAGCCCCTAACTAGCGGCGAGGATATGAACTGTGCCAGCTGCAGAAGCCTGTCACACTCCCCTGGGGCAATGATTAAATGAATGACAGATGAAATGAAATGATAGTGGAGAGTGTTGCTGGAAGGAAAGTTGCGACAGGGAAAACCGGACTACCTGGAGAAAAACCTGTCTGCCTCCGCTTTGTCCAGCACAAATCTCACATGGAGTGACCGGGATTTGAACCACGGACCCAGCCGGCTCACTTAAATTTATTTATTCATTTCGACATAATAGTAATTGCAATATCAATACACTGTGAAGGGAAGCACACAACCACACAATATTACAACTGTATGCTATCTGCTTTGCTTGGCTATTCTTGGGGTTGCCTAAAGATGTACGAGCAAGTTACATCATGATGGGTATATTCAAATGGTGAACTACCATATGTTTTTCTGAACCATAATAATCAGTACTGTACTTTCTTCCACCACCCAACTATGGTCCCTGCAAAAATGGACGATGATGTATTAAATATTTATGTAACCAACAACCATGGAATTATTTGAGGCTTCACAAGTATTCAGTAGTTTGTCCTTCAAACATCTGGGAGGTATTTTAATCAAAATACAGTTATGGAATACCATTAAAATGGTTTTACACAATAATGTATTTCTGCCCCCTTTCTTCCTAGTGGGCTAAGTAAAAAAAAAAAAAAGAGAGAACTATGACAGTTATAGAACTGACTTTGAAAAAAATAATACCATACAAGAGTATAGAGGCAGAAAAAGTTTCCCATTTCCAGTCCCCTGAGACAAAATGTATTGCATTAATCCTGAATGGGTTCACCTTGGCATATAATATAGCCAAAGTTTGTTATGGGTTGGAGTGAACAACGAGACGGCACCCGTAAAATATAACTATCCTACAAATGGGGTGAGGGTGTTGACATCGCAATGCAAGGTGTGAGACTAGCGAGAGGTGTCGCAACACAGTTCAAAGGCACGTGCATCAATGAAGCCTGTAAAAAGCCGTAAGTTATCTATGAATCACTTTGAACCAATTGTGGAGCCAGTACCCATCCATTAGTGCTTGGAGTCCTTGATACTCAAGGTGCAGACTATCCTGGCTCGAGGTGCAATGGATTTACGCACATCTTGGAAAAATATGACAGCAAACACATTAAGATTCCACAATTATTATAGAAACAGGAAGTTGAATGTGTTTTTGTAATGTTGGTCTAGCACGTCACTGATCACAATATTCTTGCTCATCATGGTGGTGATGTATAGTGTTTGTTGTTTGAGTCTTCAGTCTTTCGACTGGTTTGATGCAGCTCTCCATGCTTCCCTGTCCTGAGGCAATCTGTTTAACATAATCTAACCTTGGTCCATCCCCACAGTTAATTAGGTATGTTAAACAAGGATTCATCATTATTTCACTTTCATGAAATTTTCTAACTCAATAGCACACACGAAATTATGAACTGCTTATGGCAAGAGAAAATTAGCTGAGCTATGAAAAGAAACAGTTGTTTTCTGATTCATTAGGGGCATGAGGTATTAGAGCAATGTTATTATAGTGCCTGTATTCGTAATTCAAGCTAGGAATGGGAACGAGGCAGCCTTTGTCTGGAACAGACAGTAAGTATGTTGGCAGCATAATCCTGGTGGCAAATGTTTCAGAAAATAAATACTTGAAGTTACATGACTTCCACTGTATTGAAAAATCCAATCAAAGATCACTGAACGGTATTGTATACACCAAGAAGAACTGTTGTAACCAAAACAACGCAGGAATCATTCTTTCTCAGAATATATCGATGTGTTGAAGTTCAGTGAATAACTGGATCTTTGAACATCCTGCAGGCAGCTGACTGCCTGTGTGTATGTTTATGATCTTGCTTGGGGCTAATTAAAATACGTGATCAATATCGCTAGCTCTTCGAATGAAGGGGAAATATATAAGGTTTTAATGCTGAGCAAAGTATGCGAGAGTAAATATTTGACTGATGACGACAAATTTCATTCGGCCAACAACGATCCACCTTAATGCCGCAAAACTGTATTGATGGTACTCAAAACCTATTTGATAGAATTACTCTAACCTTGATATATTTATACACAATTCAATAGATAGCACTGTATTTGAGGCGCCTAGAATCAAAACCCACCAAGTCCATCCAACATGAAGAATGCGATGAAGTTGCCTTTAAATGAACTTGCACATGCGCAACACAATGGTGATATTATTTTCCTTCAAAAGACGCTATTTTCCTATGAAAATGGCGGACAAAACGTAAGGTTAATTTCAAAATCCACTAGTTTCAATTGAACTTCCGCCATTGTTAGTTTCAAAATCCACTAAGTTGTTTTCAGCCAATCAGCACATAGAATTGCATTACTCAGGATTCCTTCATACTGCGATTAGCTGTGTTGTGTTTGTAATGTGTGGTTAAGTGTTCGTTATTTTTTAAATATATGCATAATCATAATTCAGGTCTGGTTTTCATTTCATGTATAATTTGGATGGTTCACCTTCACATTCTTCCTTTGTTTTTATTCTTAGAACTGCTTTTCTTACTTTAAAAAACGTCCATATGTACATTTTACTTTCATAACCAGTTAACTCCTAATTAATCTCACGAATTGTGTTACTTTCCATTAAGGGACAATCAGGTAATTTGTTGGAATGCATCATTTGATGGCAAAGTAATTAATAAAGAAGGAAGAAGGAAGATTGTAGTTTTTCGTAACCGTGAATCTTGTGATTATGAGCCACAGGACCTGCTTTTTACGTGGAATCCGAACCACAGGACATAGCATTTCACTTCAAAAATCTCACATGCATTGAGCGGGAATCGAACCCAGTCCACCTTGGTGAGAGGCCAACAGCTTGACCGCTGTGCCACCATGCCCACAAAGTAATTAATAAACAAAATGTTATATTCCAAGGATGTTTTTTCATATGTTACCAGTTTTCCTAATTTTTGTGGACTTGGCGGGTTTTGTTTCTAGGCGCTTCATTTAGATTGTGTAGGCTGTCAAAATTTTGTTAAAATTTCCAATTTAAATTATTTTAAACATAATTATTTTTGAAGTATTTTTAAATTACACAAATGAAGCAAAACCTTAATTATTTAGCATCTAATACGTTAACAATAATATGTTTACCTGCTACCGAAAAAATATCAACATTCTATCTTGAAAAATATAGGTAGGAGATAATTTTTATCAAACACTTATAATTTCACTAAACTTGGCATCAAAAGGATTAAGTGTTGTGAAACGATGTGAAAATTGGTGACCATGGATTATGTCATAAGAAATGAGCCTTCCAGTTGCAAAACTCTTTCAGTTCACTTATGAATAAGGATGACTTGGATTCGTATCAAAGCGTTTTTATTCCATTGTTCGAGTAATAGTATTCTATGAAAACCTACAGCACTGATGGACTATGTGCCTTTAAATTTGAGAAAAGTGAATCCAAGTGATCCTTATTCACAAGTGGATTGAAAGAGTCTTGTAACTGGATGCCTCAAATGAATCAGACGAACAGCCAATACTGCCAACTTCCAAGTTACGTTATGAATGCCAGTTTCTATGTCCGAAAATAGACCTATGGTAACGTCAGAACGTGAGTGGCGACAGTGAGTGCAACACAACAGCAACCACCATGTCGGTAGTGAGGGAGGACACTGTCCTAAGGTTCTCGTCTAACTCACTTGATATAAGGTTGATGTAAGGCCACCAAGCTGGCGTGGATGGTCAAGGTGACAGCTGCCAAATGGAAATAGTCAAACAGCACAGGCAGATGGTAATGCAGGCCACGAGTAGGTGAAAAGTGAAGCTGCAGTGTACGACTCGATACACATGCTATAGAACTATGTTGGTCAGGCCCAAATGTCTGCTCTGTGAACCACAATTCGACAGACAGGGAGAAGTCGGCTCGCTCCAGCGTATCTTCGATCTAGATAGGCAAAATAAAACAAAGTATATATCAATGTTTAAAGAAATACATATAATGTACCTTAAACAAACAAACCATCTCATTAACTTTTCTACACCACAGAACTGAACAAAAAATATCCATTTTACTTCTCTTTCTTGATCATACTTCCCAAAGAGCAAATATACTCTCATACGTTTCATATGCTTCCTGAAAACCCTGTAAAATTGAACTCCCTCATAATTTGGGCGGATCTTACTAATCTGCAAGTCCAAATTCTGTAACAGTGGCATTTCCAGAATAAAAATGGGATAGATGCTTGAACCACAGTAGTGACTATGTGGGAAAATAGTCAATGGCATTTAGAACACATCCTGTTTTGATCATCCTGTATGTTTTCTAAAAATCTGAATTTGGCTAACAGTGGACTCATCTCCCCCCAGAACTTCTTCATTCATTCACTTCTGATCTTTCTTTGTCCCTCATTTTTGGTCAACATTTTGGTGGTTTCTCTCTGAATATCTTTATGTTATCCATTCGTTTCTGAACACCTGCCGATTGTGAATGATATCTGCTGCAAGACCAATTCCCTTGGAATCTTTCCTGACCTCTTCCACCCACCTTGTCTTGCCTGATTATTTGTTGAATTGTTTAGCTGATCAAAGAGCAGTTCATTAAGCATTTAAAGTTGTGAAGGAAGAAAGAAAGAAAGAAAGAAAGAAAGAAAGAAAGAAAGAAACAGATGTCATTTTCTAATGTGTTGAGTGAATTTTATTATAAAAAATTACATTACATACATATATACATTTTTCATTCGAGACTGTTTTGCCTCTCAGCATCTAGTCTTCTCAGCAAGCCTCTGTTTGCAAGGAAATTGCCACCATGATCCCCTATTAGCAGTTAGCATTGTGGCTTCCTCTGCTTCTACACCTCGCACTTTGAAATCGTACAACACTGAACCTAACCATTGACTCCTAGGTTTACCTATCCCTCTTTTACTCTCTACAGACTAACTCATTAACTCTGAGGTAATCTCTCCGCCCCCATTCTCTTCACATAACCCCACCATCCGAGTCTTCTCATTCGAACAGCTTCATCTAGCATGTTAATTTCTAACTTAGCGCTTATCTCTTCATTACGAGCACCTTCCTGCCATTGCTCCCATCCATTTGTCCCAGAAATCATTTGTGCTACTCGCATATAAGAGTACGTATTATAAATAATTTGCACTGTAAAAACAAATTTACACATGGAAACACATTCATACCTGCCAACTTTCCAAATGACCTATCAGTAAAAACACTTAAGCAACAGACTATACCAAAATGTCTGTGATTTTCTTCAAATTTGGACAAGCAGAGTTCTTGAGCAATAATATTAACTGTAGTTAACATTCTAAGGAACAAAGTATTTCACCAACACAAATATCTCTAAAATGAAATCCATTTCCGCAACGGAATTCGTTCAAGCACACGATCTCAGCTTCACAAGTGTCGCAACTCATGGTGGAAGGACAAACGGGTGGGAAAGGCTATCGGATGAATCAATCCCTCATTAAAAATATATATAAAGTGACTATGACTCAGAAGCCATTAACAAGGAGCACCGTATTCACGATCGAGGATTGTTTTGTAAAATACAAACCAAAGCAATTTATTGAATATTCGCCAGTCACACACCATCTATCGGTGGTCTGTGGAAGCTCCTCCTGGCGCGAATTTTCATCCAGTAGATCTCAGTATGTAAAACTCTAAAACACACTGTAATTCCATAAACATGTGGAAGTTGGCAGGTATGCACATTGTTTAAAAAAATAAACTTATTTTGTATTTTATCTCACAATATCACAACAAAATTTCAACTGGAATTGCAAACAAAATTTCAATTGGAATTGAACACAATTTTGTTCATCTCATTTAAGTTGGGAAAATGCATTTCACTGAGTTGATGTGTAATCCAGCTTCTAAAACTGCATCTCAAATGCATGATCTTGTTCTAGTTGTGGTAAGGATCATTATTATGTTAAGCTAAACACTGCAGCCTGTGAATGTAGCCACAGTAACCCATGCTGGATGGAATGTTCAAAGCATTCCAGAAATAGTACCGATCCTTCGAGATTATATGGCATTGTAATCTCCCTGTGGTAGCAGGCGGGATGGAAAATGTCAGTGTGCTTTATATTTCCTCACCATCATCATCATCATCATCATTAGGTTATCTGCCTGATGGTCGGTCTCTCCACCTTATCCGGTCTTCAGCAGCATGTATCATCTGCTCATAAGATTTACGATTTCCTCCATTTCTTTGAATCGCTATTCGATCTCTACTGTATGTATGAACGAACAGCCCAGAGCCCATTATATTTAATATAATTATGGTTTAGAAAATTACACGAGTGCAATGAACTCCTCAAAAGTTTTGAAAGTTGGTGTTTTTCAAATAAAAAGCGCTCGCATTTAAATGCGATTGATTTGTCGATACAGTGCTACAGGGGCGGCTCCTGATTAAAATTTTAGGGTGGGCCAGATGATACTATTGTTGTTTCATATTAAGTATTGTTTTATATTTGGCATTCATTGTTGCCAATATTGCCATTATCATAATTCCACACATACAACATTTGAAGCAAATTCTAATAAATAGTTCATGCGTTAAAAACTGTACACACATGGTTCCTTTTTTGTAAATATATTCTCTCCTGTACTTGGATGAAACATATTCATCCATCAGCTTGGTTAATAAGGTCCTAATTTTTTAATTTCTAACTTTTTGTTCAGAGGTATAGAAGAAAATAGATTTGTTAATAAAAATTTCATTTTTATTTTCCTATGTCGCATACAATCGACAAATTAAATAATTACGTCCCGTGCCACAAAAGTTAAACAGTAAAAATTAACTTCATCTGCAGAAATCACTAACACACCTGTACTGCACTTTGAACAGCAGAAAATGTATAAATATATTTTGTCTAATATCAGCAAGCTGCAAACAATACCTGAATACCTGTTTAAGGGCATGAGGTAGGGTGGACCCTTCTCCCGTAGTCCGGTTTAACAGAGACAGAAGCAGGAAATGAAATGGAGAGATCTTCTATTTCACTTCAAAGCAACGCTATGGGCCCAACCTGCTGGCCCTTGAAGGGAGAGAACCTTCACTTCATAGCACTGAAGAATTCGCGTGCAAGACTGCTATGTCCACTGTTTCCTCACCCGGCCCACTAGGCCATGTACTTTACATGGGACATACTGCGGAGCGGCCCTCGCTACGACGATACACAGTATGAGACTGTCAAGATCTTACGATAGGGATGAGTTATGCATAATAAATTCTTTTTAGAGATTCTAGAAGGGTAAAACACTTATTTTAAGTTGAGTATCTGAATTTTAAAGTAATTTTAAAAGACAATAATGAAACAAATTCTTTGCAATGCTGCCTAACGGCCCTGGGTGGGCAGGGCCCATTCGGCCCTTAATGACGCACCATCCCTGCAGTGCTATGACTGACCACACTACTGTAGGCACCTTGACTTTCACTAAGCATCATACACAGGCACTGTCCTCACACTGACCATGAGCTGAAGACTGGTCCCATTACCAGAGGGCAGACTTCAACAACACAGGTGTCTCCATTCTGCTGGTGATTATGTTGAAAAATAGCTCAACATTGATGTATCTGGTGCCAATAAAGTTTTTTATGTAACTATGTACGGTATTAGTTTTGTTTAAAAAAATAGGGAAACTTAATTTCTGGATGGGCGTCGTATGTTCAGAAACGTCGAGTATAAGGGAGTAGGGAAGGATGGGCAACTCATAGGAATAAAAAGAATCAAAAAAATTAAATAGATTTCTTACCTTGTGGCTGTCGACCAGAATGTGGGCACGGAACATGATAACGTCGTCCAACAGAACCTCCTCGTTGCGGTACAGGATTTGGAATGTCTTGCTTACGCCAGTGCCATTTACCACGCACGCTGGAAACATCAGGCCAGTGCCTAAAGTAAATGTTATCTCTACAATTAACATCTAAGCATCCACTTTCAGCCATAACCCAGCCTAGGAAACTCTCAAAGAACTACAGCGAAGAAGGAAAGCAAATTATGATGTTGACAATTTCTCCAGTTTTGTGCTTCAACCCAACCCAATCCTCGTAAATCCACATAACACAAAACAGATTCTCTACTCATAGATATAGAATTTGAAAACTAGTAAAACATATACAGAAATACACCAACCGTTCCTTCTGCAATAAAAATATAGTTTATGTTCCTATCTCAATACAAAACAAGATGTTCAGTAAAAAAACATATAGCCTACTTTCTCCTAAATGCATGGGTATAGTCAGTGGCATCACTAGGGGGTGCGGACCGCACCGGATGACACCATCACAAGGGGTGACACCAAAATTAGGGCGGTTCGTAAAAAGTGCATTGACAGGTGAGAAGACGAGAGATGCTGGACTAACTCTGCAAGAAGAAAACAAGAGAGCGATGCTTGAGTGTATTGATCGTTTCCATTCCATTCTGAACTCCAGATCAGATCAAGAGCCATCAAGGAAGTAGCAGCCATGTTTGAGGCTGTTCAAGCCAAGAGTCTGATAGCTGCCACTGGAAAAGAGTTACTGGTGTCCATTCCAAAATTAACCACTTTCTATGATGAGTTATCAGTGGAAGAGCTTTTATTAGGAATACCAAGGCTGAGAAGGCACTTGAAGGCAGCAGAGATTGATCTCGAAGTAGTCAAAGATTGGTCAGTACTTGACGTTTTGAAATTCATAGCTGAATGGGACTTCCTAGAATCTCTCCCATATCTCTCAGTGAGCCTACAATTATTTCTTACGATCTGTGTGTCCGTGGCTTCATGTGAGAGGAGTTTTTCAAAGCTAAAGTTTATAAAGAACTATTTGTGATCTACGATGGGACAGTCAAAGCTTTCTGATCTTGCAATATTATCAATTTAAAGTGACTTTGCGAAAGGAGTTGGTTTCGATGAAGTAATTAAGAAGTTTGCAGCTCTAAAGGCCAGGAAAGGAAAGTTTTGATTAAGTCCAGATTTAATATGACATAAAATTTAGTGTTAAAATAACAATTAAAAATGTAACATATTTTCTATGTTGTTCTTAGTTCTTAACTTCTTACAATCTTTTACCAACCGACCTTAAATTAATTTTTTCTTCTATTGGCTTTGTAAATATAGGACCTATGTTTATAAACGTTACTAAGGATTCTGTATGTTTCCGTTATTTGGCACTGGCGTACTCGGAGGTGGTCTATGGGGTGTCGTGAGGAGAAGGGGGGGTGGGGGGTGGTGACACCATGAGCTACCGCACTGGGTGACACCAACCCTAGTGACGCCACTGGGTATAGTTACAACTCTCCGAATTCAAAGACTATGTGAGACTATATTTTGGCTGCGTTTGATCATCGTAATTGTCATAAATAGTGGATTGTCTTGTATATTCAAGAGGCAGCTGTGTGCTGTATGCAGTGTGATAATCTTATGCAAGCGAGGTATCATATCAGTTTCTCCCCTCTTACTAAGTTTCATTGAATCCTCTCTCCTCCTGTCGCTGTCCACGTCTCAGCTGCATAGGTCAATATGGGAGTATAGAACACCTTGAACACATACTCTCTTCCAAACTAGGTCTCTCCCACTGTTGCACCACTCTTGTCATCAATGGTAACATGTCCTTTCCCTTCCCTGTCATTTCCTCTTATAACCATTGTTTTGCTCTTCTCCACA
Source organism: Meconema thalassinum (assembly GCA_946902985.2). Taxonomy (NCBI): domain Eukaryota; kingdom Metazoa; phylum Arthropoda; class Insecta; order Orthoptera; family Tettigoniidae; genus Meconema; species Meconema thalassinum. The sequence goes on along the minus strand of OX336389.2, from coordinate 23,754,938 downwards.
CTCAACGACACTCCAGAATTCTCAATTGTTTTGTTTTGTTCTTGGACTTCCCATTGCTTTTTGTTCCCCCACACCACAATATCATCTGCAAAAAAACACAATCTTCCTACATAGGATTCCAAGATTTCATCCACTACCATGATAAATAATAGTGGTGACAAAACACTTACCTGTCGTAACCCAGTTATATTTCAAAACTAATCTGTTATACCAATTTGAGTTTTCACACAGTTAAAGCTTTTGTCATACATCCATTGTACAATTTCCATTGTTGGGTTTCCAACTCCCTTTCTAGGCATACTGGCCCATACCTTTTCTCTGGCAACACTGTCATATGCTTTCACAATGTCTAAGAAAGTCATCACCAGGTCTTTCCCTTACTCCCAATCTCTTTCCATATTCAGCTGATGCAAAGATGGGGTCCACTGTAGATCTACCTCATCTAAAGACATATTGTTCCTTTTGCAACTTGAATGATTAGAATTAATAATAAATGAACACAACAGTGCTGATTCAATGGCATTTTCCAGAAAGTGAAAACCTTATTCAGCCTTAAACATGTGGGATTTCCCGTACATCACAACACCGGTTATGTTCCACAGTGTCACAACGCTTGCTGAGGGTTAATAGTATACTCAGCCGCCATCTTGAATATATGGTGGGGTGTTGTTTTGTCTGTGGCATACAGCACCAATAAATGACTCTACATTAATGCTAATTTGAGATATATTATATCTCTAAAATATATAGAATTATTTGTTTGCATATTTCATAATTTTAAGATGGTCGCTGCATGCTAAATTCAGTGTCATATTACTATGAATAATGGTAGCGAGGTCTTTTATCTTAGTTGTGCTACTATTGTGAGTTATTGATATTCAAGTTTTGACTCAGTCATACTGTAGGAAGACACATACAAGGTTCCACATTACTGCTAATTTTCATTGTTGTATCTTCGCCCACGGGCGTCGAATAGAAAGACCTGCACTCGGCCTCTGAGGAGGCCACACGACCAAAAAAAAAAAAAGAATTATCATATTCTATATTTGAGATGGCCGCCGCGTGTTATTCTTATGGCTTATGGAAGTCCTTTCTTACGTAGTTTCGTTTTAATTGCACAATTACGTTCTGAATGATTCACTATTACGTCCGGCCGCCAACAGTTATTTTCCTTTGGGCATACTCCATACAGGTTTCTACCTTATGACTAATTTTCGTTATTGTAGTTTTACAACATAGTTACGGTATTTATTTTTAAATTATGAATTTTCAGAATGGCCGCTGCGCGCTATCTTCTGTTTGATAAATTTATCACATAACACTACTGGCGCCGCTTATAATACTCCCCTTCTATCAAGTTTCGCCTGAATCGTGCAATAAGATCCCGAATGACTAATTTGCATACTTTAATAATACGCCTCGCAGCCATCTTGAACCTAAGGTGTCACTGGTCTTTTGCTTTGGGCACACGAATCAACTTATACGGTTCAATTACTAAATTTCGTTATTATAGCTCTAGGATACCGAAAGTTAATAATTTATTTTGAAATTTCAAGATGGCTGCTTTGCGCTATATTCAGTGTGATAATCTTCTGACTTACACATATGATGCTCACCTCTTGGCAAGATTCGTTCTAATTACCCAATTTCATTCGGAGTTGTCTATTTTAATGTTCAAATAGATCGCACAGCCGCCATCTTGAATGTATGGAGAGTAGCCTTTGTTATTTTGCATTGGTCATACAAGGCCACCAGGTCACTAATTTTCGTTACAGTAGCACTTAAGTGTTGAGAGTTATTTTTTTATAATTTCAAGATGGCAGCTGCGCGTAACATAGACTACAGTTTTATGTTGTCACCACGTTGACAACAGAGGGTCCCGATGTAAAACTATCTGAATGCCAAATACTGTGCACATTGATACATTGGATCATAAGTTATGGATTATAACAGCAGCCATCTTAAAATAATTTGTCTGATGACTTTGTAGTTTGGACACTAGACACTTCCCACGCGAAGGTATATTTTTCCAAATTTTGGTAGAGATCCGATGATTAGTTTTATCGTAATTTGATTTACGCTTTGAACATTTGGATGGCCGCCATTTTGGATTGGTTAAGACATTGAGGTTTCCTTTGTTAGAGCTACCTCTATACGAAATTTGGTTTAATTAGGTTTTGTAGTGTTTGAATTGATGGCACTTGCTTCGTGTAGATCTCATAAGTATACTGTACTTTCCTTTTTTTCGAAAATGGAAATGAAATACAATAAAATGTACGTCATTGAAAGCCTAAAACGTGTATGTCCCGAATCAAATTACATGGAATGCGGTAGAGGGAACATGCGACGAACATCTAAAAAATGTTAGAAATTTCTCAAGTTAGTTGAAAATTATGGACATTCTCGGGATACGAACATAAAACCCTCTTGGGTTCTCAGCTAGTATAATCTACACAGATTCACAGGGAAATTCACAAGCCCAATCAACTATTGTAGACGGTCAACCTCCCCTATGAAAAACTTCAACCACACTGTCGTCAGCTACAGTAAGTCCAGCGCATTACTACCTTGATATATTTATTCGAAAGGGTTTGGTGTCTAAGATTATCGAAGTTAATCATAATCTCCACACACATCCCGTGCAACTGGGTAATTCACTCCACTCACTACGTTTTCACTTCCTATATGCCTCTAATTTTCTCCTCTTGTACCCCGTCTTGTGGAAGGGGGGAAATAGCCCTATCTATTCCGGGTTGGGTCTTATTTGTGTTCCTACTTAAGTGGGGGTGATTGCTGGAGTAATAACCTATTGGTAAATCCGTTTATGAATCCGTTCATGTTACTAATGGAATTCTAGTACACACGAACACTAATAAGCGGTCTAGGGAAATCCTGGCCATCAACAATTTTGAGGAGTGATGGTTGCGCAATTAACTAATCTTAGTTAACTAATCTTAGTTAATATTTACAAATTACCGTAATTGAAATAAAAGTGTCGTAAGGGGTCCTCTCGGAGGCGTTCTAATTTCCCACAATGAAGACCCCGTGGAAACGGTACGGCAGGCGTACACAATACATATACAGTAATATGAAAGACATGGAAAAAGGAGCAAAATACGTCTTCCAGAACATTCCGATGATGTTGAACGTGCGTGTGTGGATGTGTATGTAATGTATTATTCAAGGGGCAGCTAAAATAAAGTGAAGTATTCATAGTATTGTCACACATAAATAAAGTGGAAGCTTTGCAGCGTAATTGTTAACATTTAAACAAAATTAAATGCATAATCGAATTGAACATTGAACAGTAGGTCATACAACAAGGGCTGTTCTGACAGACTCCGTCCACATGTACCCTCGTCATAACAAATCTATTTGCTTATGCTGTTGCTAGGATCTCGACTAGAACAAGAAAAGTAGAACTCAATCTTCCAGGAAGCTGTCATGGAAGGCAGAACCTAGCCTATTAGCTGAGTGGAGTGCATTAGAAAATTACAGTTAAACTGCCTAAAACTTAGTTTACCTGTGGAAAATAGACTGCGGGCAGTATGCAACGACACTTCCTTCACGTGGTACACCTTTAGTAATCGAACCTACTTAATATCTTGGAAATTCCTTTCAAATGGTTAACATTACACTACTGTTTGTAGAAAGTGAAACACCAAGAACAAGAGATGTGACCACATTGCACTTTATACCACAGATTAGGTACATGACAATACATTACTGATTAGAAGGACAGTACGGCGTCGCGCCACCACGTGCTGCACTCAGAGCCACTAGACGTCGTGGCATGGAATCGTACAGCGCTTGAATACGCTGCTGGGGAGTACCATCCCACGCGGTTTGTAGGTGCGTCCACAAAGCACCAACAGTGGCGGCAGGTGGACCTGAACGAACAAGTTGCCGACCGACCATATCCCAGACATGAGGCATGTTCGATGGGCGACATGTCAGGCGAACGGGCAGGCCAGGGAAGCAGAGGTATCCGTCGTTCTGCAAATAAGGATTGACATTCCTCGCCACATGCGGGCGGGCATTGTCCTGCTGAAATATGGCCTGTGGAACGGCCTGCAATAGGGACAGTGCCACGGGCTGTAAAACTTCCCTGATGTAGCGGATTGCCCGCAAGACGTACGAGGCGCGATCGCCTGTTATAGGCAATTGCGCCCCAAACCATTACAACTGGTGTTTGTCCGCTATGCCGCTCAACAATACAGTCTGCCTGATTGCGTTCACCACGGCGGCGTCCAACGCGTATGCGGCCATCACTGTACGACAGGTTGAAGTGGGACTCGTCCGAAAACACTACATTTCGCCACTTAAGCCTGCCAGTGTCGGTGTGCACGTGCCTATTGTAGTCGGAGGCGTCGGTGGTTCCCAGTCAATGGAAGCCGACGCAGTGGCATGCGTGCTACCAGTCCAGCACTCAAAAGACGGCGCCGCACCGTAGACGCAGACATGTCCAGCCCCGTTGCAGTGCTCCAACGTCGAGCCAACACCGAGGACGACGCTCCGATACGGCCACGCGGAGAAGATGGTGGTCATCTCGCGCTGTGGTCACATTGCGTCGTCCTGTACCCCGTCGTCGCTGTGTGCGGCCCTCCTCTCCCCACTGGATCCACATACGCCTTACTGTTGACGCAGCGTGCCCTGTACGAGCAGAAATGTCCCGGAAAGACAGACCAGCCTCCAGGAGCCCAAGCATTCAGCCCCGTTCAACCACACTCGCATGCTGATAGTCCACCCTGTGATGTCGGCGAGGCATCGTTGCACTTGCTTACACGTTTCCACTTGGTATGAAGGCCCCACGCCGACAGAGCTGTGCGGAACACTGACCTGTCCGGTCCCACGACAGAGGGCACTTTTGGGCCAATGTGCACGCCATCTCTCTGCGACTTCAATCACTTAGTATGGTACCGCAGGCCTACACGACCCATGTTCTGGGAGTGTCGCCGACCATTTCTTCTGGGTGTTTCACTTTCTACAAACAGTACTGTATTTGGAGCTGCCCCATTCAAGTCTTCAGCTCTTAAAGTAGCTGTATTATTTTTTAGACACTGGGCATATATTTGCACCACTTCCAGATTGTAGGATATAGCCTACTCCATTTTGTTCACAGAAATCAAAGAAGTGTAAAATAACAAGTAGGAAAGTCGAGAAGATTGCTTTCACCATTTAGTCTGGATGTGCTTATTTGGAACAGACAACTTCGTGGTTTGGAAGCTGTGGTTTCAGATTTGTTACTGATGGAAACTGCGTTCAACTGGGAGGGGAACAGGCATATGAATACCAACCAGTGGGTTGGCTGCAATTTCAAGAAGTATACTGTAGTGTATCTCCAGGAGGTCACAGTCACTGAACAGGGTAAAGGTATAGTTTAGTTTGGCAATTCTTTACACTTGCTTTTGTGTAATTCCGTAGAAGTCGTTCTGAAGTTTTGTCCTAGTAAATTCATTGTTGTACATCATTTTAGGTGTTAACAACAGCTTAGTCATCAGCCTCGTGTACTTAGGCGCGAGTTGAATTTTTTCTAATAACCTGTGTTTCTGTGGTAACTGTAATAGCGTGCGTGAAACTGTAATTATTACGGTCTAGGATTAAGGCAGATGCCCCAGGACTTGAAATAAGGTACCATCGCGGCATTTTCTTGGAGGGAATGTAACACACTCAGCGCAAGGATTCGGACCAGCTCCCCTTGGCAGCCGTGGTGCTGATGGTTAAACTGCGGGGTTTGCCAGGCTTTACCGTCTTGATCAAGTCTCTTTTTAATTGCTGTGTTGATTGATAGAGGGCGCCAGGAAATGTTCTCCGCAGTGCCTTCATGGGTCTGCGAGAGCTAGCATCAGTATTTACGTTGGCAGCACGACTGTCGCTTGTATTAAAACAAACAGTAAACTTTGTACTCACCACAGCCATTCATAACAGATGCTGGAAGTGCTGATGACACACACGCTCGCTTATTGCAATACACACTGACGATTTCGACAGTCTACAGCCCACACGTGTGGGATTCACCCGGTCAAGGACACCGTGCTGCCAACCAAACTGCTGATGCTAGCTCTGGCAGAAGCCGGCAGTCACTGCGGAGGACATTTCCTGGCGCCCTATATTTAACGATCATTACTATTTTGTGGACTAAGTTTATGGTAGTGAGCGAGTGCCCTATTCATTTTACATTGTTCGATTTAAAAAAAAAGACGAATCCCTACAGTAGGTACTAGTTCGGTGCCCGCACTAAAATCACTTCAAATACATTTCTCAGAAAGCGAGGGAGTGAAAGAGAAATTCTAGGTGTAGCGATGAGCTGGGATCTGCGGTATACAGTAGCCTTCTGTGGGTTGCCTATTCAGAGCAACTCAGCTGTATGAGGGTGAATGCCGAGTTGATTGCGAGTATGGCTATGGAAACTACAGAGGTATGGATGGTGCTGAGAAATAGCATTCAGGGCACAGCTGGATACTGTGGAAGGCACTACTGCTGTACTGACTCGGTGGGGAAAGCAAAAACAAACTACCTAGTGCGCATAAATATAGCGCTGTCTTGTGGGTTTCTATCCAAGTAACCAACGACTGCTTGCTGGTAGTTACATGGTGGGGCCACGTGATTAGTTCAGCTACAGAGGAAAAGGTACACCTAGGAGACTATATTAGATTGTATGAAACGATCTCAAGGTAAAAGGTGCAGAAGCAGATGAGAGACCGCCCGCAATGTTATCTGCCTATTGGCTCACCAAGGCTTAACGATAATTGATGATAATTTTTGTTTTAAGGGGCCTAACATCTAGGTTATCGGCCCAACAAGGCTTAACGCTGCAATGCACAACAGTCTCTATGGACATTAATGGAATGAATGAATGTAAAATAAGAACAAGAAGACTGGTGCCAATATTTCAGTTAACACACTAGCCTATACAAGTATGTTCAAAGCTGTATCACGTGCTTGCTACTTTGATTGAGAGATCTACTGTAGGGGTTGTTACAATATCTACTTAAAATAAAAAGTGATGACGTATTTATCAACAAACTTCATCAAGTACTAGAATTACCATATTTCTTCTGCTTTTCACTAGGTATTGTCTGCCGCAGCGTATAAATCACACACCTTTGCGAACATCAGGAGAAAATCTAATTGCGCACAATTGGTACAGCAGAACAAACCTACAGCAATACCATTTACGACGAGATTCGTATCATACAATGTAAGAAGCCGGGCACTTGAATGTAATATTCCGGCAACTAACATCTGCCACTGCTTATATATCTTAATTCAACAATTATGTGAGGTAGTAACTCTTTGCAAATGGGTAATTATAATACCTACGTTAGTATTCAAGGAAAATGAAAGGATAGAGAGGACCAACAATTTTCAATCCTTCCTTGTCGTACCCTTTCAAAAAACTATATGACTGCTTCTGTGGCTGGCAATATTTGGTTGAAAGCAGAACTCACACGTTAAACCCATGAGATGAAGCTTATTATAAAAGTAGGCCTACTTACGTTGCACTTTTCGAGAATTATCAAACGGTAGGAAATATAAACTGCTAAACGCTTCGCCTTCGAACAAAATCACTGAAGATTTACTCATTACAAATAAAATTAAGGAAATTAAAGCTCTAGACTCGTGTGATTGTCAAAACTATTCTTAAAAGCAAATGAACGAAGCAATTCACTGGTAACTTGGTAAATATGAGTGCATTTAAATTCATATTTCATAATGAACTTCAAGTATACTAGGTTTACACGAGAGAAAAACCCAACACAGCAAGGAGAGGGAACATTTATGGCACGTAATCGAGAATTTCAAGAAGTACGAAATCTGCTTTGTGATGCTGTAAGCTAACTGGATGGTGCAATTCATTCTACGATATGCTAGAGGGACGTTTTCTCAAACTTGCTTGACTGCAGTTTACAACCATAATCGTGATAATCTAAAATGTGGAGTACGTGTACTAAGTCGAGTTTCCAGTGTGCCCCTCCTCACCTTCATTTTGCTACATGGATTTCGAAATGTACAAAATAAAAGTTTTAAAAACATGAATATGTGGGGCAACTATTTTCCCCCTATCTTTACCTATTTCTTACATGAAGGGGATACAAATGTTATGGGAAACGCTCCAGTTCCTAGTTTAGATGTGTGTGCCTATTTTACATTGTCCTCGTACGCTCGCCACTTTCACTTCAGTAGAGTCTCATTTCTTTCACGATATCATTCAAAATGGTGTGTTTGCCCGTCAGCACACAGCAGAAATAGGAATGCTGTCTGCCGATATCACGGGCATGTTTGCTGATCTGTACATAGCAGTAATGGGAGTGCTGGGTGTCGATCTATTTGGTTAGGTTACGCACCATCGCTGTCTGCCGATATCACGGGCATGTTTGCTGATCTGTACATAGCAGTAATGGGAGTGCTGGGTGTCGATCTATTTGGTTAGGTTACGCACCACCGCTGTCTGCCGATATCACGGGCATGTTTGCTGATCTGTACATAGTAGTAATGAGAGTGGTGGGTGTCGATCTATTTGGTTAGGTTACGCACCATCGCTGTCTGCCGATATTACGGGCATGTTTGCTGATCTGTACATAGCAGTAATGGGAGTGCTGGGTGTCGATCTATTTGGTTAGGTTACGCACCATCGCTGTCTGCCGATATCACGTGCATGTTTGCTGATCTGTACATAGCAGTAATGGGAGTGCTGGGTGTCGATCTATTTGGTTGGGTTACGCACCATCGCTGTCTGCCGACATTACGGTCATGTTTGCTGATCTGTACATAGCAGTAATGGGAGTGCTGGGTGTCGATCTATTTGGTTGGGTTACGCACCATCGCTGTCTGCCGACATTACGGTCATGTTTGCTGATCTGTACATAGCAGTAATGGGAGTGCTGGGTGTCGATCTATTTGGTTGGGTTACGCACCATCGCTGTCTGCCGATATCACGGGCATGTTTGCTGATCTGTACATAGCAGTAATGAGAGTGGTGGGTGTCGATCTATTTGGTTAGGTTACGCACCATCGCTGTCTGCCGATATCACGGGAATGTTTGCTGATCTGTACATAGCAGTAATGGGAGTGGTGGGTGTCGATCTATTTGGTTGGGTTACGCACCATCGCTGTCTGCCGATATCACGGGCATGTTTGCTGATCTGTACATTGCAGTAATGGGAGTGGTGGGTGTCGATCTATTTGGTTAGGTTACGCACCATCGCTGTCTGCCGACATAACGGGCATGTTTGCTGATCTGTACATAGCAGTAATGGGAGTGCTGGGTGTCGATCTATTTGGTTGGGTTACGCACCATCGCTGTCTGCCGATATTACGGGCATGTTTGCTGTTCTGTACATAGCAGTAATGGGAGTGCTGGGTGTCGATCTATTTGGTTAGGTTACGCACCATCGCTGTCTGCCGACATTACGGGCATGTTTGCTGATCTGTACATAGCAGTAATGGGAGTGCTGGGTGTCGATCTATTTGGTCGGGTTACGCACCATCGCTGTCTGCCGATATTACGGGCATGCTTGCTGATCTGTACATAGCAGTAATGGGAGTGGTGGGTGTCGATCTATTTGGTTGGGTTACGCACCATCGCTGTCTGCCGATATCACGGGCATGTTTGCTGATCTGTACATAGCAGTAATGAGAGTGGTGGGTGTCGATCTATTTGGTTAGGTTACGCACCATCGCTGTCTGCCGATATCACGGGCATGTTTGCTGATCTGTACATAGCAGTAATAGGAGTGGTGGGTGTCGATCTATTTGGTTAGGTTACGCACCATCGCTGACTGCCGATATCACGGGCATGTTTGCTGATCTGTACATAGCAGTAATGGGAGTGCTGGGTGTCGATCTATTTGGTTAGGTTACGCACCATCGCTGTCTGCCGATATCACGGGCATGTTTGCTGATCTGTACATAGCAGTAATGGGAGTGCTGGGTGTCGATCTATTTGGTTAGGTTACGCACCATCGCTGTCTGCCGATATCACGGGCATGTTTGCTGATCTGTACATAGCAGTAATGGAAGTGCTGGGTGTCGATCTATTTGGTTAGGTTACGCACCATCGCTGTCTGCCGATATCACGGGCATGTTTGCTGATCTGTACATAGCAGTAATGAGAGTGCTGGGTGTCGATCTACACACATCAAAAAAGTTTTGCATCACCTCGGTTCCAAGAGTTCCGGAACCTTTAAATACAAAGGGAATAGAGATCAACACAAACAACATTTCAGCTCGTTTTATTGCTCATGAGACCCACACATTGCATGTTGTACCATCATACAGCTAGACTTTCAGCATTTGTGGTCCAGATTGCAGTACACACCACTACCTCTAATACCCAGTAGCACGTCCTCTTGCATTGATGCATGCCTGTATTCGTCGTGGCATACTATCCACAAGTTCGTCAAGACACTGTTGGTCCAAATTGTCCCACTCCTCAACGACAATTCGGCGTAAATCTCTCAGAGTGGTTGGTGGGTCAAGACGTCCATAAACAGCCCTTTTCAACATATCCCAGGCATGTTCGATAGGGTTCATGTCTGGCGAACATGCTGGCCACTGTAGTCGAGCGATGTCGTTATCTTGAAGGAACGCATTCACAAGATGTGCACGATGAGGTCGAGAATTGTCGTCCATGAAGACAAATGCCTCTCCAATATTCTGCCGATATGGGTGCACTATGGGTCGGAGGATGTCATTCAGGTATCGTAAAGCCGTTTCGGAGCCTTCCATGACCACCAGTGGCGTACGTCGGCCCCACATAATACCACCCCAAAACATCAGGGAACCACCACCTTGCTGCACTCGCTGGACAGTGTGTCTAAGACGTTCAGCCTGACCAGGGTGCCTCCAAACACGTCTCCGACGATTGTCTGGTTGAAGGCATATGCGACACTCATCGGTGAAGAGAACGTGATGCCAATTCTGTGGGGTCCATTCAGCATGTTGTTGGGCCCATCTGTACCGCGCTGCATGGTGTCGGGGTTGCAAAGCTGGACCTCGCCATGGACGTCGGGAGTGAGGTTGCGCATCATGCAGCCTATTGCGCACAGTTTGAGTTGAAACACGACGTCCTGTGGCTGACCGGAACGCATTATTCAACATGGTGGCATTGCTGTCAGGGTTCCTCCGAGCGGCAATCCGTAAGTAGCGGTCATCCACTACAGTAGTAGCCCTTGGGCGGCCTGAGCGAGGCCTGTCATCGACAGTTCCTGTATCTCTGTACCTCCTCCATGTCCGAACAACATCGCTTTGGTTCACTCTGAGACGCCTGGAAACTTCCCTTGTTGAGAGCCCTTCTTGACACAAAGTAACAATGCGGACGCGATCGAACTGCGGTATTGACCTTCTAGGCATGGTAGAACTACAGACAACATGAGCAGCGTACCTTCGTCCTGGTGGAATGACTGGAACTGATCGGCTGTCGTACCCCCTCCGTCTAATAGGCCCTGCTCATGCATGGTTGTTTACATCTTTGAGCAGTTTTAGTGACATCTATGAACAGTCAAAGGGACTGTATCTTTCATACAATATACACAGTCAACGTCTATATGCCGGAGATCTGGGAACCGAGGTGATGCAAAACTTTTATTGATGTGTGTATTTGGTTAGGTTACGCACCATCGCTGTCTGCCGATATCACGGGCATGTTTGCTGATCTGTACATAGCAGTAATAGGAGTGGTGGGTGTCGATCTATTTGGTTAGGTTACGCACCATCGCTGTCTGCCGATATCACGGGCATGTTTGCTGATCTGTACATAGCAGTAATGGGAGTGGTGGGTGTCGATCTATTTGGTTAGGTTACGCACCATCGCTGTCTGCCGATATCACGGGCATGTTTGCTGATCTGTACATAGCAGTAATGGGAGTGCTGGGTGTCGATCTATTTGGTTAGGTTACGCACCATCGCTGTCTGCCGATATCACGGGCATGTTTGCTGATCTGTACATAGCAGTAATGGGAGTGCTGGGTGTCGATCTATTTGGTTAGGTTACGCACCATCGCTGTCTGCCGATATCACGTGCATGTTTGCTGATCTGTACATAGCAGTAATGGGAGTGGTGGGTGTCGATCTATTTGGCTGGGTTACGCACCATCGCTGTCTGCCGATATCACGGGCATGTTTGCTGATCTGTACATAGCACTAGTGGGAGTGGTGTGTGTCGATCTATTTGGTTGGGTTACGCACCATCGCTGTCTGCCGACATTACGGGCATGTTTGCTGATCTGTACATAGCAGTAATGGGAGTGCTGGGTGTCGATCTATTTGGTTAGGTTACGCACCATCGCTGTCTGCCGATATCACGGGCATGTTTGCTGATCTGTACATAGCAGTAATGGGAGTGCTGGGTGTCGATCTATTTGGTTGGGTTACGCACCATCGCTGTCTGCCGATATTACGGGCATGTTTGCTGATCTGTACATAGCAGTAATGGGAGTGGTGGGTGTCGATCTATTTGGTTAGGTTACGCACCATCGCTGTCTGCCGACATTACGGTCAGGTTTGCTGATCTGTACATAGCAGTAATGGGAGTGGTGGGTGACGATCTATTTGGTTGGGTTACGCACCATCGCTGTCTGCCGACATTACGGTAATGTTTGCTGATCTGTACATAGCAGTAATGGGAGTGCTGGGTGTCGATCTATTTGGTTAGGTTACGCACCATCGCTGTCTGCCGATATCACGGGCATGTTTGCTGATCTGTACATAGCAGTAATGGGAGTGGTGGGTGTCGATCTATTTGGTTAGGTTACGCACCATCGCTGTCTGCCGATATCACGGGCATGTTTGCTGATCTGTACATAGCAGTAATGGGAGTGGTGGGTGTCGATCTATTTGGTTAGGTTACGCACCATCGCTGACTGCCGATATCACGGGCATGTTTGCTGATTTGTACATAGCAGTAATGGGAGTGCTGGGTGTCGATCTATTTGGTTAGGTTACGCACCATCGCTGTCTGCCGATATCACGGGCATGTTTGCTGATCTGTACATAGCAGTAATGGGAGTGGTGGGTGTCATCTATTTGGTTGGGTTACGCACCATCGCTGTCTGCCGATATCACGGGCATGTTTGCTGATCTGTACATAGCAGTAATGGGAGTGGTGGGTGTCGATGGTTAGGTTACGCACCATCGCTGTCTGCCGATATCACGGGCATGTTTGCTGATCTGTACATAGCAGTAATGGGAGTGCTGGGAGTCGATCTATTTGGTTAGGTTACGCACCATCGCTGTCTGCCGATATTACGGGCATGTTTGCTGATCTGTACATAGCAGTAATGGGAGTGCTGGGTGTCGATCTATTTGGTTAGGTTACGCACCATCGCTGTCTGCCGATATCACGGGCATGTTTGCTGATCTGTACATAGCAGTAATGGGAGTGGTGGGTGTCGATCTATTTGGTTAGGTTACGCACCATCGCTGTCTGCCGACATTACGGGCATGTTTGCTGATCTGTACATAGCAGTAATGGGAGTGCTGGGTGTCGATCTACTGTATTTGGTTGGGTTACGCACCATCGCTGTCTGCCGACATTACGGGCATGTTTGCTGATCTGTACATAGTAGTAATGGGAGTGCTGGGTGTCGATCTATTTGGTTAGGTTACGCACCATCGCTGTCTGCCGATATCACGGGCATGTTTGCTGATCTGTACATAGCAGTAATGGGAGTGCTGGGTGACGATCTATTTGGTTAGGTTACGCACCATCGCTGTCTGCCGATATCACGGGCATGTTTGCTGATCTGTACATAGCAGTAATGGGAGTGCTGGGTGTCGATCTATTTGGTTGGGTTACGCACCATCGCTGTCTGCCGATATCACGGGCATGTTTGCTGATCTGTACATAGCAGTAATGGGAGTGCTGGGTGTCGATCTATTTGGTTACGTTACGCACCATCGCTGTCTGCCGATATCACGGGAATGTTTGCTGATCTGTACATAGCAGTAATGGGAGTGCTGGGTGTCGATCTATTTGGTTAGGTTACGCACCATCGCTGTCTGCCGATATCACGGGCATGTTTGCTGTTCTGTACATAGCAGTAATGGGAGTGCTGGGTGTCGATCTATTTGGTTAGGTTACGCACCATCGCTGTCTGCCGATATCACGGGCATGTTTGCTGATCTGTACATAGCAGTAATGGGAGTGGTGGGTGTCATCTATTTGGTTAGGTTACGCACCATCGCTGTCTGCCGATATCACGGGCATGTTTGCTGATCTGTACATAGCAGTAATGGGAGTGCTGGGTGTCGATCTATTTGGTTAGGTTACGCACCATCGCTGTCTGCCGATATCACGGGCATGTTTGCTGATCTGTACATAGCAGTAATGGGAGTGGTGGGTTTCGATCTATTTGGTTAGGTTACGCACCATCGCTGTCTGCCGATATCACGGGCATGTTTGCTGATCTGTACATAGCAGTAATGGGAGTGCTGGGTGTCGATCTATTTGGTTAGGTTACGCACCATCGCTGTCTGCCGATATCACGGGCATGTTTGCTGATCTGTACATAGCAGTAATGGGAGTGGTGGGTGTCGACCTATTTGGTTGGGTTACGCACCATCGCTGTCTGCCGATATCACGGGCATGTTTGCTGATCTGTACATCGCAGTAATGGGAGTGCTGGGTGTCGATCTACTGTATTTGGTTGGGTTACGCACCATCGCTGTCTGCCGACATTACGGGCATGTTTGCTGATCTGTACATAGCAGTAATAGGAGTGGTGGGTGTCGATCTATTTGGTTAGGGTACGCACCATCGCTGTCTGCCGATATTACGGTCATGTTTGCTGATCTGTACATAGCAGTAATGGGAGTGCTGGGTGTCGATCTACTGTATTTGGTTGGGTTACGCACCATCGCTGTCTGCCGATATCACGGGCATGTTTGCTGATCTGTACATAGCAGTAATGGGAGTGCTGGGTGTCGATCTATTTGGTTAGGTTACGCACCATCGCTGTCTGCCGATATCACGGGCATGTTTGCTGATCTGTACAGAGCAGTAATGGGAGTGGTGGGTGTCGATCTATTTGGTTAGGTTACGCACCATCGCTGTCTGCCGACATTACGGGCATGTTTGCTGATCTGTACATAGTAGTAATGAGAGTGGTGGGTGTCGATCTATTTGGTTAGGTTACGCACCATCGCTGTCTGCCGATATCACGGGCACGTTAGCTGATCTGTACATAGCAGTAATGGGAGTGGTGGGTGTCGATCTATTTGATTAGGATACGCACCATCGCTGTCTGCCGATATTACGGGCATGTTTGCTGATCTGTACATAGCAGTAATGGGAGTGCTGGGTGTCGATCTATTTGGTTGCGTTACGCACCATCGCTGTCTGCCGACATTACGGGCATGTTTGCTGATCTGTACATAGCAGTAATGGGAGTGGTGGGTGTCGATCTATTTGGTTAGGTTACGCACCATCGCTGTCTGCCGATATCACGGGCATGTTTGCTGATCTGTACATAGCAGTAATAGGAGTGGTGGGTGTCGATGGTTAGGTTACGCACCATCGCTGTCTGCCGACATAACGGGCATGTTTGCTGATCTG
Organism: Meconema thalassinum; assembly: GCA_946902985.2. Taxonomy (NCBI): domain Eukaryota; kingdom Metazoa; phylum Arthropoda; class Insecta; order Orthoptera; family Tettigoniidae; genus Meconema; species Meconema thalassinum. Next base: position 23,739,382 of record OX336389.2, on the reverse strand, counting down.
TACATAGCAGTAATGGGAGTGGTGGGAGTCGATCTATTTGGTTAGGTTACGCACCATCGCTGTCTGCCGATATCACGGGCATGTTTGCTGATCTGTACATAGCAGTAATGGGAGTGGTGGGTGTCGATCCATTTGGTTAGGTTACGCACCATCGCTGTCTGCCGATATCACGGGCATGTTTGCTGATCTGTACATAGCAGTAATGGGAGTGCTGGGTGTCGATCTATTTGGTTAGGTTACGCACCATCGCTGTCTGCCGATATCACGGGCATGTTTGCTGATCTGTACATTGCAGTAATGGGAGTGGTGGGTGTCGATCTATTTGGTTAGGTTACGCACCATCGCTGTCTGACGATATCACGGGCATGTTTGCTGATCTGTACATAGCAGTAATGGGAGTGCTGGGTGTCGATCTATTTGGTTAGGTTACGCACCATCGCTGTCTGCCGATATCACGGGCATGTTTGCTGATCTGTACATAGCAGTAATGGGAGTGCTGGGTGTCGATCTATTTGGTTGGGTTACGCACCATCGCTGTCTGCCGACATTACGGTCATGTTTGCTGATCTGTACATAGCAGTAATGGGAGTGCTGGGTGTCGATCTATTTGGTTAGGTCACGCACCATCGCTGTCTGTCGATATTACGGGCATGTTTGCTGATCTGTACGTAGCAGTAATGGGAGTGGTGGGTGTCGATCTATTTGGTTAGGTTACGCACCATCGCTGTCTGCCGATATCACGGGCATGTTTGCTGATCTGTACATAGCAGTAATGGGAGTGCTGGGTGTCGATCTATTTGGTTAGGTTACGCACCATCGCTGTCTGCCGATATTACGGGCATGTTTGCTGATCTGTACATAGCAGTAATGGGAGTGGTGGGTGTCGATCTATTTGGTTGGGTTACGCACCATCGCTGTCTGCCGACATTACGGTCATGTTTGCTGATCTGTACATAGCAGTAATGGGAGTGGTGGGTGTCGATCTATTTGGTTAGGTTACGCACCATCGCTGTCTGCCGACATTACGGGCATGTTTGCTAATCTGTACATAGTAGTAATGAGAGTGGTGGGTGTCGATCTATTTGGTTAGGTTACGCACCATCGCTGTCTGCCGATATCACGGGCATGTTAGCTGATCTGTACATAGCAGTAGTGGGAGTGGTGGGTGTCGATCTATTTGGTTAGGTTACGCACCATCGCTGTCTGCCGATATTACGGGCATGTTTGCTGATCTGTACATAGCAGTAATGGGAGTGCTGGGTGTCGATCTCTTTGGTACGGTTACGCACCATCGCTGTCTGCCGACATTACGGGCATGTTTGCTGATCTGTACATAGCAGTAATGGGAGTGGTGGGTGTCGATCTATTTGGTTAAGTTACGCACCATCGCTGTCTGCCGATATCACGGGCATGTTTGCTGATCTGTACATAGCAGTAATAGGAGTGGTGGGTGTCGATGGTTAGGTTACGCACCATCGCTGTCTGCCGACATAACTGGCATGTTTGCTGATCTGTACATAGCAGTAATGGGAGTGCTGGGTGTCGATCTATTTGGTTAGGTTACGCACCATCGCTGTCTGCCGATATCACGGGCATGTTTGCTGATCTGTACATAGCAGTAATGGGAGTGGTGGGTGTCGATGGTTAGGTTACGCACCATCGCTGTCTGCCGATATCACGGGCATGTTTGCTGATCTGTACATAGCAGTAATGGGAGTGCTGGGAGTCGATCTATTTGGTTAGGTTACGCACCATCGCTGTCTGGCGATATTACGGGCATGTTTGCTGATCTGTACATAGCAGTAATGGGAGTGCTGGGTGTCGATCTATTTGGTTAGGTTACGCACCATCGCTGTCTGCCGATATCACGGGCATGTTTGCTGATCTGTACATAGCAGTAATGGGAGTGGTGGGTGTCGATCTATTTGGTTAGGTTACGCACCATCGCTGTCTGCCGACATTACGGGCATGTTTGCTGATCTGTACATAGCAGTAATGGGAGTGCTGGGTGTCGATCTACTGTATTTGGTTGGGTTACGCACCATCGCTGTCTGCCGACATTACGGGCATGTTTGCTGATCTGTACATAGTAGTAATGGGAGTGCTGGGTGTCGATCTATTTGGTTAGGTTACGCACCATCGCTGTCTGCCGATATCACGGGCATGTTTGCTGATCTGTACATAGCAGTAATGGGAGTGCTGGGTGTCGATCTATTTGGTTAGGTTACGCACCATCGCTGTCTGCCGATATCACGGGCATGTTTGCTGATCTGTACATATCAGTAATGGGAGTGCTGGGTGTCGATCTATTTGGTTGGGTTACGCACCATCGCTGTCTGCCGATATCACGGGCATGTTTGCTGATCTGTACATAGCAGTAATGGGAGTGCTGGGTGTCGATCTATTTGGTTACGTTACGCACCATCGCTGTCTGCCGATATCACGGGAATGTTTGCTGATCTGTACATAGCAGTAATGGGAGTGCTGGGTGTCGATCTATTTGGTTAGGTTACGCACCATCGCTGTCTGCCGATATCACGGGCATGTTTGCTGTTCTGTACATAGCAGTAATGGGAGTGCTGGGTGTCGATCTATTTGGTTAGGTTACGCACCATCGCTGTCTGCCGATATCACGGGCATGTTTGCTGATCTGTACATAGCAGTAATGGGAGTGGTGGGTGTCATCTATTTGGTTAGGTTACGCACCATCGCTGTCTGCCGATATCACGGGCATGTTTGTTGATCTGTACATAGCAGTAATGGGAGTGCTGGGTGTCGATCTATTTGGTTAGGTTACGCACCATCGCTGTCTGCCGATATCACGGGCATGTTTGCTGATCTGTACATAGCTGTAATGGGAGTGGTGGGTTTCGATCTATTTGGTTAGGTTACGCACCATCGCTGTCTGCCGATATCACGGGCATGTTTGCTGATCTGTACATAGCAGTAATGGGAGTGCTGGGTGTCGATCTATTTGGTTAGGTTACGCACCATCGCTGTCTGCCGATATCACGGGCATGTTTGCTGATCTGTACATAGCAGTAATGGGAGTGGTGGGTGTCGATCTATTTGGTTGGGTTACGCACCATCGCTGTCTGCCGATATCACGGGCATGTTTGCTGATCTGTACATCGCAGTAATGGGAGTGCTGGGTGTCGATCTACTGTATTTGGTTGGGTTACGCACCATCGCTGTCTGCCGACATTACGGGCATGTTTGCTGATCTGTACATAGCAGTAATAGGAGTGGTGGGTGTCGATCTATTTGGTTAGGGTACGCACCATCGCTGTCTGCCGATATTACGGTCATGTTTGCTGATCTGTACATAGCAGTAATGGGAGTGCTGGGTGTCGATCTACTGTATTTGGTTGGGTTACGCACCATCGCTGTCTGCCGATATCACGGGCATGTTTGCTGATCTGTACATAGCAGTAATGGGAGTGCTGGGTGTCGATCTATTTGGTTAGGTTACGCACCATCGCTGTCTGCCGATATCACGGGCATGTTTGCTGATCTGTACAGAGCAGTAATGGGAGTGGTGGGTGTCGATCTATTTGGTTAGGTTACGCACCATCGCTGTCTGCCGACATTACGGGCATGTTTGCTGATCTGTACATAGTAGTAATGAGAGTGGTGGGTGTCGATCTATTTGGTTAGGTTACGCACCATCGCTGTCTGCCGATATCACGGGCACGTTAGCTGATCTGTACATAGCAGTAATGGGAGTGGTGGGTGTCGATCTATTTGGTTAGGTTACGCACCATCGCTGTCTGCCGATATTACGGGCATGTTTGCTGATCTGTACATAGCAGTAATGGGAGTGCTGGGTGTCGATCTATTTGGTTGCGTTACGCACCATCGCTGTCTGCCGACATTACGGGCATGTTTGCTGATCTGTACATAGCAGTAATGGGAGTGGTGGGTGTCGATCTATTTGGTTAGGTTACGCACCATCGCTGTCTGCCGATATCACGGGCATGTTTGCTGATCTGTACATAGCAGTAATAGGAGTGGTGGGTGTCGATGGTTAGGTTACGCACCATCGCTGTCTGCCGACATAACGGGCATGTTTGCTGATCTGTACATAGCAGTAATGGGAGTGGTGGGTGTCGATCTATTTGGTTAGGTTACGCACCATCGCTGTCTGCCGATATCACGGGCATGTTTGCTGATCTGTACATAGCAGTAATGGGAGTGGTGGGTGTCGATCCATTTGGTTAGGTTACGCACCATCGCTGTCTGCCGATATCACGGGCATGTTTGCTGATCTGTACATAGCAGTAATGGGAGTGCTGGGTGTCGATCTATTTGGTTAGGTTACGCACCATCGCTGTCTGCCGATATCACGGGCATGTTTGCTGATCTGTACATTGCAGTAATGGGAGTGGTGGGTGTCGATCTATTTGGTTAGGTTACGCACCATCGCTGTCTGACGATATCACGGGCATGTTTGCTGATCTGTACATAGCAGTAATGGGAGTGCTGGGTGTCGATCTATTTGGTTAGGTTACGCACCATCGCTGTCTGCCGATATCACGGCCATGTTTGCTGATCTGTACATAGCAGTAATGGGAGTGCTGGGTGTCGATCTATTTGGTTGGGTTACGCACCATCGCTGTCTGCCGACATTACGGTCATGTTTGCTGATCTGTACATAGCAGTAATGGGAGTGCTGGGTGTCGATCTATTTGGTTAGGTTACGCACCATCGCTGTCTGTCGATATTACGGGCATGTTTGCTGATCTGTACGTAGCAGTAATGGGAGTGGTGGGTGTCGATCTATTTGGTTAGGTTACGCACCATCGCTGTCTGCCGATATCACGGGCATGTTTGCTGATCTGTACATAGCAGTAATGGGAGTGCTGGGTGTCGATCTATTTGGTTAGGTTACGCACCATCGCTGTCTGCCGATATTACGGGCATGTTTGCTGATCTGTTCATAGCAGTAATGGGAGTGGTGGGTGTCGATCTATTTGCTTGGGTTACGCACCATCGCTGTCTACCGACATTACGGTCATGTTTGCTGATCTGTACATAGCAGTAATGGGAGTGGTGGGTGTCGATCTATTTGGTTAGGTTACGCACCATCGCTGTCTGCCGACATTACGGGCATGTTTGCTGATCTGTACATAGTAGTAATGAGAGTGGTGGGTGTCGATCTATTTGGTTAGGTTACGCACCATCGCTGTCTGCCGATATCACGGGCATGTTAGCTGATCTGTACATAGCAGTAGTGGGAGTGGTGGGTGTCGATCTATTTGGTTAGGTTACGCACCATCGCTGTCTGCCGATATTACGGGCATGTTTGCTGATCTGTACATAGCAGTAATGGGAGTGCTGGGTGTCGATCTCTTTGGTACGGTTACGCACCATCGCTGTCTGCCGACATTACGGGCATGTTTGCTGATCTGTACATAGCAGTAATGGGAGTGGTGGGTGTCGATCTATTTGGTTAAGTTACGCACCATCGCTGTCTGCCGATATCACGGGCATGTTTGCTGATCTGTACATAGCAGTAATAGGAGTGGTGGGTGTCGATGGTTAGGTTACGCACCATCGCTGTCTGCCGACATAACGGGCATGTTTGCTGATCTGTACATAGCAGTAATGGGAGTGGTGGGTGTCGATCTATTTGGTTAGGTTACGCACCATCGCTGTCTGCCGATATCACGGGCATGTTTGCTGATCTGTACATAGCAGTAATGGGAGTGGTGGGTGTCGATCTATTTGGTTAGGTTACGCACCATCGCTGTCTGCCGATATCACGGGCATGTTTGCTGATCTGTACATAGCAGTAATGGGAGTGCTGGGTGTCGATCTATTTGGTTAGGTTACGCACCATCGCCGTCTGCCGATATCACGGGCATGTTTGCTGATCTGTACATAGCAGTAATGGGAGTGCTGGGTGTCGATCTATTTGGTTGGGTTACGCACCATCGTTGTCTGCCGACATTACGGTCATGTTTGCTGATCTGTACATAGCAGTAATGGGAGTGCTGGGTGTCGATCTATTTGGTTAGGTTACGCACCATCGCTGTCTGCCGATATTACGGGCATGTTTGCTGATCTGTACATAGCAGTAATGGGAGTGGTGGGTGTCGATCTATTTGGTTAGGTTACGCACCATCGCTGTCTGCCGATATCACGGGCATGTTTGCTGATCTGTACATAGCAGTAATGGGAGTGGTGGGTGTCGATCTATTTGGTTAGGTTACGCACCATCGCTGTCTGCCGATATCACGGGCATGTTTGCTGATCTGTACATAGCAGTAATGGGTGTGGTGGGTGTCGATCTATTTGGTTAGGTTACGCACCATCGCTGTCTGCCGATATCACGGGCATGTTTGCTGATCTGTACATAGCACTAATGGGAGTGGTGGGTGTCGCTCTATTTAGTTAGGTTACGCACCATCGCTGTCTGCCGATATCACGGGCATGTTTGCTGATCTGTACATAGCAGTAATGGGAGTGGTAAGTGTCGATCTATTTGGTTAGGTTACGCACCATCGCTGTCTGCCGATATCACGGGCATGTTTGCTGATCTGTACATAGCAGTAATGGGAGTGCTGGGTGTCGATCTATTTGGTTAGGTTACGCACCATCGCTGTCTGCCGATATCACGGGCATGTTTGCTGATCTGTACATAGCAGTAATGGGAGTGGTGGGAGTCGATCTATTTGGTTAGGTTACGCACCATCGCTGTCTGCCGATATCACGGGCATGTTTGCTGATCTGTACATAGCAGTAAAGGGAGTGGTGGGTGTCGATCTATTTGGTTAGGTTACGCACCATCGCTGTCTGCCGATATCACGGGCATGTTTGCTGATCTGTACATAGCAGTAATGGGAGTGGTGGGTGTCGATCTATTTGTTTAGTTTACGCACCATCGCTGTCTGCCGATATCACGGGCATGCTTGCTGATCTGTACATAGCAGTAATGGGAGTGCTGGGTGTCGATCTATTTGGTTAGGTTACGCACCATCGCTGTCTGCCGATATCACGGGCATGTTTGCTGATCTGTACATAGCAGTAATGGGAATGCTGGGTGTCGATCTATTTGGTTGGGTTACGCACCATCGCTGTCTGCCGACATTACGGTCATGTTTGCTGATCTGTACATAGCAGTAATGGGAGTGCTGGGTGTCGATCTATTTGGTTAGGTTACGCACCATCGCTGTCTGCCGATATCACGGGCATGTTTGCTGATCTGTACATAGCAGTAATGGGAGTGCTGGGTGTCGATCTATTTGGTTGGGTTACGCACCATCGCTGTCTGCCGATATTACGGGCATGTTTGCTGATCTGTACATAGCAGTAATGGGAGTGGTGGGTGTCGATCTATTTGGTTAGGTTACGCAACATCGCTGTCTGCCGATATCACGGGCATTTTTGCTGATCTGTACATAGCAGTAATGGGAGTGGTGGGTGTCGATCTATTTGGTTAGGTTACGCACCATCGCTGTCTGCCGATATCACGGGCATGTTTGCTGATCTGTACATAGCAGTAATGGGAGTGCTGGGTGTCGATCTATTTGGTTATGTTACGCACCATCGCTGTCTGCCGATATCACGGGCATATTTGCTGATCTGTACATAGCAGTAATGGGAGTGGTGGGTGTCGATCTATTTGGTTAGGTTACGCACCATCGCTGTCTGCCGATATCACGGGCATGTTTGCTGATCTGTCCATAGCACTAATGGGAGTGGTGGGTGTCGATCTATTTGGTTAGGTTACGCACCATCGCTGTCTGCCGATATCACGGGCATGTTTGCTGATCTGTACATAGCAGTAATGGGAGTGGTGGGTGTCTATCTATTTGGTTAGGTTACGCACCATCTCTGTCTGCCGATATCACGGGCATGTTTGCTGATTTGTACATAGCAGTAATGGGAGTGCTGGGTGTCGATCTATTTGGTTAGGTTACGCACCATCGCTGTCTGCCGATATCACGGGCATGTTTGCTGATCTGTACATAGCAGTAATGTGAGTGGTGGGTGTCGATCTATTTGGTTAGGTTACGCACCATCGCTGTCTGCCGATATCACGGGCATGTTTGCTGATCTGTACATAGCAGTAATGGGAGTGGTGGGTGTCGATCTATTTGGTTAGGTTACGCACCATCGCTGTCTGCCGATATCACGGGCATGTTTGCTGATCTGTACATAGCAGTAATGGGAGTGGTGGGTGTCGATCTATTTGGTTAGGTTACGCACCATCGCTGTCTGCCGATATCACGGGCATGTTTTCTGATCTGTACATAGCAGTAATGGGAGTGCTGGGTGTCGATCTATTTGGTTAGGTTACGCACCATCGCTGTCTGCCGATATCACGGTCATGTTTGCTGATCTGTACATAGCAGTAATGAGAGTGCTGGGTGTCGATCTATTTGGTTGGGTTACGCACCATCGCTGTCTGCCGACATTACGGTCATGTTTGCTGATCTGTACATAGCAGTTATGGGAGTGCTGGGTGTCGATCTACTGTATTTGGTTGGGTTACGCACCATCGCTGTCTGCCGATATCACGGGCATGTTTGCTGATCTGTACATAGCAGTAATGGGAGTGGTGGGTGTCGATCTATTTGGTTAGGTTACGCACCATCGCTGTCTGCCGACATTACGGGCATGTTTGCTGATCTGTACATAGCAGTAATGGGAGTGCTGGGTGTCGATCTACTGTATTTGGTTGGGTTACGCACCATCGCTGTCTGCCGATATCACGGGCATGTTTGATGATCTGTACATAGCAGTAATGGGAGTGCTGGGTGTCGATCTATTTGGTTGGGTTACGCACCATCGCTGTCTGCCGATATCACGGGCATGTTTGCTGATCTGTACATAGCAGTAATGGGAGTGCTGGGTGTCGATCTATTTGGTTAGGTTACGCACCATCGCTGTCTGCCGATATCACGGGCATGTTTGCTGATCTGTACATAGCAGTAATGGGAGTGCTGGGTGTCGATCTATTTGGTTAGGTTACGCACCATCGCTGTCTGCCGATATCACGGGCATGTTTGCTGATCTGTACATAGCAGTAATGGGAGTGCTGGGTGTCGATCTATTTGGTTGGGTTACGCACCATCGCTGTCTGCCGATATCACGGGCATGTTTGCTGATCTGTACATAGCAGTAATTGGAGTGGTGGGTGTCGATCTATTTGGTTAGGTTACGCACCATCGCTGTCTGCCGATATCACGGGCATGTTTGCTGATCTGTACATAGCAGTAATAGGAGTGCTGGGTGTCGATGGTTAGGTAACGCACCATCGCTGTCTGCCGATATCACGGGCATGTTTGCTGATCTGTACATAGCAGTAATAGGAGTGGTGGGTGTCGATGGTTAGGTTACGCACCATCGCTGTCTGCCGATATCACGGGCATGTTTGCTGATCTGTACATAGCAGTAATAGGAGTGGTGGGTGTCGATGGTTAGGTTACGCACCATCGCTGTCTGCCGACATAACGGGCATGTTTGCTGATCTGTACATAGCAGTAATGGGAGTGGTGGGTGTCGATCTATTTGGTTAGGTTACGCACCATCGCTGTCTGCCGATATCACGGGCATGTTTGCTGATCTGTACATAGCAGTAATGGGAGTGCTGGGTGTCGATCTACTGTATTTGGTTGGGTTACGCACCATCGCTGTCTGCCGATATCACGGGCATGTTTGCTGATCTGTACATAGCAGTAATGGGAGTGGTGGGTGTCGATCTATTTGGTTAGGTTACGCACCATCGCTGTCTGCCGATATCACGGGCATGTTTGCTGATCTGTACATAGCAGTAATAGGAGTGGTGGGTGTCGATGGTTAGGTTACGCACCATCGCTGTCTGACGACATAACAGGCATGTTTGCTGATCTGTACATAGCAGTAATGGGAGTGGTGGGTGTCGATCTATTTGGTTAGGTTACACACCATCGCTGTCTGCCGATATCACGGGCATGTTTGCTGATCTGTACATAGCAGTAATGGGAGTGGTGGGTGTCGATCTATTTGGTTAGGTTACGCACCATCGCTGTCTGCCGATATCACGGGCATGTTTGCTGTTCTGTACATAGCAGTAACGGGAGTGCTGGGTGTCGATCTATTTGGTTAGGTTACGCACCATCGCTGTCTGCCGATATCACGGGCATGTTTGCTGATCTGTACATAGCAGTAATGGGAGTGGTGGGTGTCATCTATTTGGTTAGGTTACGCACCATCGCTGTCTGCCGATATCACGGGCATGTTTGCTGATCTGTACATAGCAGTAATGAGAGTGCTGGGTGTCGATCTATTTGGTTAGGTTACGCACCATCGCTGTCTGCCGATATCACGGGCATGTTTGCTGATCTGTACATAGCAGTAATGGGAGTGGTGGGTTTCGATCTATTTGGTTAGGTTACGCACCATCGCTGTCTGCCGATATCACGGGCATGTTTGCTGATCTGTGCATAGCAGTAATGGGAGTGCTGGGTGTCGATCTATTTGGTTAGGTTACGCACCATCGCTGTCTGCCGATATCACGGGCATGTTTGCTGATCTGTACATAGCAGTAATGGGAGTGGTGGGTGTCGATCTATTTGGTTGGGTTACGCACCATCGCTGTCTGCCGATATCACGGGCATGTTTGCTGATCTGTACATAGCAGTAATGGGAGTGCTGGGTGTCGATCTACTGTATTTGGTTGGGTTACGCACCATCGCTGTCTGCCGACATTACGGGCATGTTTGCTGATCTGTACATAGCAGTAATGGGAGTGGTGGGTGTCGATCTATTTGGTTAGGTTACGCACCATCGCTGTCTGCCGATATTACGGTCATGTTTGCTGATCTGTACATAGCAGTAATGGGAGTGCTGGGTGTCGATCTACTGTATTTGGTTGGGTTACGCACCATCGCTGTCTGCCGATATCACGGGCATGTTTGCTGATCTGTACATAGCAGTAATGGGAGTGCTGGGTGTCGATCTATTTGGTTAGGTTACGCACCATCGCTGTCTGCCGATATCACGGGCATGTTTGCTGATCTGTACTTAGCAGTAATGGGAGTGGTGGGTGTCGATCTATTTGGTTGGGTTACGCACCATCGCGGTCTGCCGACATTACGGGCATGTTTGCTGATCTGTACATAGCAGTAATGGGAGTGCTGGGTGTCGATCTATTTGGTTAGGTTACGCACCATCGCTGTCTGCCGATATCACGGGCATGTTTGCTGATCTGTACATAGCAGTAATGGGAGTGGTGGGTGTCGATCTATTTGGTCAGGTTACGCACCATCGCTGTCTGCCGATATCACGGGCATGTTTGCTGATCTGTACATAGCAGTAATGGGAGTGCTGGGTGTCGATCTATTTGGTTAGGTTACGCACCATCGCTGTCTGCCGATATCACGGGCATGTTTGCTGATCTGTACATAGCAGTAATGGGAGTGGTGGGTGTCATCTATTTGGTTAGGTTACGCACCATCGCTGTCTGCCGATATCACGGGCATGTTTGCTGATCTGCACATAGCAGTAATAGGAGTGGTGGGTGTCGATGGTGAGGTTACGCACCATCGCTGTCTGACGACATAACGGGCATGTTTGCTGATCTGTACATAGCAGTAATGGGAGTGGTGGGTGTCGATCTATTTGGTTAGGTTACGCACCATCGCTGTCTGCCGATATCACGGGCAGGTTTGCTGATCTGTACATAGCAGTAATGGGAGTGGTGGGTGTCGATCTATTTGGTTAGGTTACGCACCATCGCTGTCTGCCGATATCACGGGCATGTTTGCTGTTCTGTACATAGCAGTAATGGGAGTGCTGGGTGTCGATCTATTTGGTTAGGTTACGCACCATCGCTGTCTGCCGATATCACGGGCATGTTTGCTGATCTGTACATAGCAGTAATGGGAGCGGTGGGTGTCATCTATTTGGTTAGGTTACGCACCATCGCTGTCTGCCGATATCACGGGCATGTTTGCTGATCTGTACATAGCAGTAATGGGAGTGCTGGGTGTCGATCTATTTGGTTAGGTTACGCACCATCGCTGTCTGCCGATATCACGGGCATGTTTGCTGATCTGTACATAGCAGTAATGGGAGTGGTGGGTTTCGATCTATTTGGTTAGGTTACGCACCATCGCTGTCTGCCGATATCACGGGCATGTTTGCTGATCTGTACATAGCAGTAATGGGAGTGCTGGGTGTCGATCAATTTGGTTAGGTTACGCACCGTCGCTGTCTGCCGATATCACGGGCATGTTTGCTGATCTGTACATAGCAGTAATGGGAGTGGTGGGTGTCGATCTATTGGGTTACGTTACGCACCATCGCTGTCTGCCGATATCACGGGCATGTTTGCTGATCTGTAAATAGCAGTAATGGGAGTGCTGGGTGTCGATCTACTGTATTTGGTTGGGTTACGCACCATCGCTGTCTGCCGACATTACGGGCATGTTTGCTGATCTGTACATAGCAGTAATGGGAGTGGTGGGTGTCGATCTATTTGGTTAGGTTACGCACCATCACTGTCTGCCGATATTACGGTCATGTTTGCTGATCTGTACATAGCAGTAATGGGAGTGCTGGGTGTCGATCTACTGTATTTGGTTGGATTACGCACTATCGCTGTCTGCCGATATCACGGGCATGTTTGCTGATCTGTACATAGCAGTAATGGGAGTGCTGGGTGTCGATCTATTTGGTTAGGTTACGCACCATCGCTGTCTGCCGATATCACGGGCATGTTTGCTGATCTGTACATAGCAGTAATGGGAGTGGTGGGTGTCGATCTATTTGGTTAGGTTACGCACCATCGCTGTCTGCCGACATTACGGGCATGTTTGCTGATCTGTACATAGTAGTAATGAGAGTGGTGGGTGTCGATCTATTTGGTTAGGTTACGCACCATCGCTGTCTGCCGATATCACGGGCATGTTAGCTGATCTGTACATAGCAGTAATGGGAGTGGTGGGTGTCGATCTATTTGGTTAGGTTACGCACCATCGCTGTCTGCCGATATTACGGGCATGTTTGCTGATCTGTACATAGCAGTAATGGGAGTGCTGGGTGTCGATCTATTTGGTTGGGTTACGCACCATCGCTGTCTGCCGACATTACGGGCATGTTTGCTGATCTGTACATAGCAGTAATGGGAGTGGTGGGTGTCGATCTATTTGGTTAGGTTACGCACCATCGCTGTCTGCCGATATCACGGGCATGTTTGCTGATCTGTACATAGCAGTAATAGGAGTGGTGGGTGTCGATGGTTAGGTTACGCACCATCGCTGTCTGCCGACATAACGGGCATGTTTGCTGATCTGTACATAGCAGTAATGGGAGTGGTGGGTGTCGATCTATTTGGTTAGGTTACGCACCATCGCTGTCTGCCGATATCACGGGCATGTTTGCTGATCTGTACATAGCAGTAATGGGATTGGTGGGTGTCGATCTATTTGGTTAGGTTACGCACCATCGCTGTCTGCCGATATCACGGGCATGTTTGCTGATCTGTACATAGCAGTAATGGGAGTGCTGGGTGTCGATCTATTTGGTTAGGTTACGCACCATCGCTGTCTGCCGATATCAAGGGCATGTTTGCTGATCTGTACATAGCAGTAATGGGAGTGGTGGGTGTCGATCTATTTGGTTAGGTTACGCACCATCGCTGTCTGCCGATATCACGGGCATGTTTGCTGATCTGTACATAGCAGTAATGGGAGTGCTGGGTGTAGATCTATTTGGTTAGGTTACGCACCATCGCTGTCTGCCGATATCACGGGAATGTTTGCTGATCTGTACATAGCAGTAATGGGAGTGCTGGGTGTCGATTTATTTGGTTGGGTTACACACCATCGCTGTCTGCCGACATTACGGTCATGTTTGCTGATCTGTACATAGCAGTAATAGGAGTGCTGGGTGTCGATCTATTTGGTTAGGTTGCGCACCATCGCTGTCTGCCGATATTACGGGCATGTTTGCTGTTCTGTACATAGCAGTAGTGGGAGTGGTGGGTGTCGATCTATTTGGTTAGGTTACGCACCATCGCTGTCTACCGATATCACGGGCATGTTTGCTGATCTGTACATAGCAGTAATGGGAGTGGTGGGTGTCGATCTATTTGGTTAGGTTACGCACCATCGCTGTCTGCCGATATCACGGGCATGTTAGCTGATCTGTACATAGCAGTAGTGGGAGTGGTGGGTGTCGATCTATTTGGTTAGGTTACGCAACATCGCTGTCTGCCGATATTACGGGCATGTTTGCTGATCTGTACATAGCAGTAATGGGAGTGCTGGGTGTCGATCTCTTTGGTACGGTTAAGCACCATCGCTGTCTGCCGACATTACGGGCATGTTTGATGATCTGTACATAGCAGTAATGGGAGTGGTGGGTGTCGATCTATTTGGTTAGGTTACGCACCATCGCTGTCTGCCGATATTACGGGCATGTTAGCTGATCTGTACATAGCAGTAATGGGAGTGGTGGGTGTCGATCTATTTGGTTAGGTTACGCACCATCGCTGTCTGCCGATATCACGGGCATGTTTGCTGATCTGTACATAGCAGTAATGGGAGTGGTGGGTGTCGATCTATTTCGTTAGGTTACGCACCATCGCTGTCTGCCGATATCACGGGCATGTTTGCTGATCTGTACATAGCCGTAATGGGAGTGGTGGGTGTCGATCTATTTGGTTAGGGTACGCACCATCGCTGTCTGCCGATATCACGGGCATGTTTGCTGTTCTGTACATAGCAGTAATGGGAGTGCTGGGTGTCGATCTATTTGGTTAGGTTACGCACCATCGCTGTCTGCCGATATCACGGGCATGTTTGCTGATCTGTACATAGCAGTAATGGGAGTGCTGGGTGTCGATCTATTTGGTTAGGTTACGCACCATCGCTGTCTGCCGATATCACGAGCATGTTTGCTGATCTGTACATAGCAGTAATGGGAGTGGTGGGTGTCGATCTATTTGGTTAGGTTACGCACCATCGCTGTCTGCCGATATCACGGGCATGTTTGCTGATCTGTACATAGCAGTAATGGGAGTGCTGGGTGTCGATCTATTTGGTTAGGTTACGCACCATCGCTGTCTGCCGATATCACGGGAATGTTTGCTGATCTGTACATAGCAGTAATGGGAGTGCTGGGTGTCGATTTATTTGGTTGGGTTACGCACCATTGCTGTCTGCCGACATTACGGTCATGTTTGCTGATCTGTACATAGCAGTAATAGGAGTGCTGGGTGTCGATCTATTTGGTTAGGTTACGCACCATCGCTGTCTGCCGAATTACGGGCATGTTTGCTGATCTGTACATAGCAGTAATGGGAGTGGTGGGTGTCGATCTATTTGGTTAGGTTACACACCATCGCTGTCTGCCGATATCACGGGCATGTTTGCTGATCTGTACATAGCAGTAATGGGAGTGGTGGGTGTCGATCTATTTGGTTAGGTTACGCACCATCGCTGTCTGCCGATATCACGGGATTGTTTGCTGATCTGTACATAGCAGTAATGGGAGTGCTGGGTGTCGATTTATTTGGTTGGGTTACGCACCATCGCTGTCTGCCGACATTACGGTCATGTTTGCTGATCTGTACATAGCAGTAATAGGAGTGCTGGGTGTCGATCTATTTGGTTAGGTTACGCACCATCGCTGTCTGCCGATATTACGGGCATGTTTGCTGTTCTGTACACAGCAGTAATGGGAGTGGTGGGTGTCGATCTATTTGGTTAGGTTACACACCATCGCTGTCTGCCGTTATCACGGGCATGTTTGCTGATCTGTACATAGCAGTAATGGGAGTGGTGGGTGTCGATCTATTTGGTTAGGTTACGCACCATCGCTGTCTGCCGATATCACGGGCATGTTTGCTGATCTGTACATAGCAGTAATGGGAGTGCTGGGTGTCGATCTATTTGGTTAGGTTACGCACCATCGCTGTCTGCCGATATCACGGGCATGTTTGCTGATCTGTACATTGCAGTAATGGGAGTGGTGGGTGTCGATCTATTTGGTTAGGTTACGCACCATCGCTGTCTGCCGATATCACAGGCATGTTTGCTGATCTGTACATAGCAGTAATGGGAGTGCTGGGTGTCGATCTATTTGGTTAGGTTACGCACCATCGCTGTCTGCCGATATCACGGTCATGTTTGCTGATCTGTACATAGCAGTAATGGGAGTGCTGGGTGTCGATCTACTGTATTTGGTTGGATTACGCACTATCGCTGTCTGCCGATATCACGGGCATGTTTGCTGATCTGTACATAGCAGTAATGGGAGTGCTGGGTGTCGATCTATTTGGTTAGGTTACGCACCATCGCTGTCTGCCGATATCACGGGCATGTTTGCTGATCTGTACATAGCAGTAATGGGAGTGGTGGGTGTCGATCTATTTGGATAGGTTACGCACCATCGCTGTCTGCCGACATTACGGGCATGTTTGCTGATCTGTACATAGTAGTAATGAGAGTGGTGGGTGTCGATCTATTTGGTTAGGTTACGCACCATCGCTGTCTGCCGATATCACGGGCATGTTAGCTGATCTGTACACAGCAGTAATGGGAGTGGTGGGTGTCGATCTATTTGGTTAGGTTACGCACCATCGCTGTCTGCCGATATTACGGGCATGTTTGCTGATCTGTACATAGCAGTAATGGGAGTGCTGGGTGTCGATCTATTTGGTTGGGTTACGCACCATCGCTGTCTGCCGACATTACGGGCATGTTTGCTGATCTGTACATAGCAGTAATGGGAGTGGTGGGTGTCGATCTATTTGGTTAGGTTACGCACCATCGCTGTCTGCCGATATCACGGGCATGTTTGCTGATCTGTACATAGCAGTAATAGGAGTGGTGGGTGTCGATGGTTAGGTTACGCACCATCGCTGTCTGCCGACATAACGGGCATGTTTGCTGATCTGTACATAGCAGTAATGGGAGTGGTGGGTGTCGATCTATTTGGTTAGGTTACGCACCATCGCTGTCTGCCGATATCACGGGCATGTTTGCTGATCTGTACATAGCAGTAATGGGATTGGTGGGTGTCGATCTATTTGGTTAGGTTACGCACCATCGCTGTCTGCCGATATCACGGGCATGTTTGCTGATCTGTACATAGCAGTAATGGGAGTGCTGGGTGTCGATCTATTTGGTTAGGTTACGCACCATCGCTGTCTGCCGATATCAAGGGCATGTTTGCTGATCTGTACATAGCAGTAATGGGAGTGGTGGGTGTCGATCTATTTGGTTAGGTTACGCACCATCGCTGTCTGCCGATATCACGGGCATGTTTGCTGATCTGTACATAGCAGTAATGGGAGTGCTGGGTGTCGATCTATTTGGTTAGGTTACGCACCATCGCTGTCTGCCGATATCACGGGAATGTTTGCTGATCTGTACATAGCAGTAATGGGAGTGCTGGGTGTCGATTTATTTGGTTGGGTTACACACCATCGCTGTCTGCCGAAATTACGGTCATGTTTGCTGATCTGTACATAGCAGTAATAGGAGTGCTGGGTGTCGATCTATTTGGTTAGGTTGCGCACCATCGCTGTCTGCCGATATTACGGGCATGTTTGCTGTTCTGTACATAGCAGTAATGGGAGTGGTGGGTGTCGATCTATTTGGTTAGGTTACGCACCATCGCTGTCTACCGATATCACGGGCATGTTTGCTGATCTGTACATAGCAGTAATGGGAGTGCTGGGTGTCGATCTCTTTGGTACGGTTACGCACCATCGCTGTCTGCCGACATTACGGGCATGTTTGCTGATCTGTACATAGCAGTAATGGGAGTGGTGGGTGTCGATCTATTTGGTTAGGTTACGCACCATCGCTGTCTGCCGATATCACGGGCATGTTTGCTGATCTGTACATAGCAGTAATAGGAGTGGTGGGTGTCGATGGTTAGGTTACGCACCATCGCTGTCTGCCGACATAACGGGCATGTTTGCTGATCTGTACATAGCAGTAATGGGAGTGGTGGGTGTCGATCTATTTCGTTAGGTTACGCACCATCGCTGTCTGCCGATATCACGGGCATGTTTGCTGATCTGTACATAGCCGTAATGGGAGTGGTGGGTGTCGATCTATTTGATTAGGGTACGCACCATCGCTGTCTGCCGATATCACGGGCATGTTTGCTGTTCCGTACATAGCAGTAATGGGAGTGCTGGGTGTCGATCTATTTGGTTAGGTTACGCACCATCGCTGTCTGCCGATATCACGGGCATGTTTGCTGATCTGTACATAGCAGTAATGGGAGTGCTGGGTGTCGATCTATTTGGTTAGGTTACGCACCATCGCTGTCTGCCGATATCACGAGCATGTTTGCTGATCTGTACATAGCAGTAATGGGAGTGGTGGGTGTCGATCTATTTGGTTAGGTTACGCACCATCGCTGTCTGCCGATATCACGGGCATGTTTGCTGATCTGTACATAGCAGTAATGGGAGTTCTGGGTGTCGATCTATTTGGTTAGGTTACGCACCATCGCTGTCTGCCGATATCACGGGAATGTTTGCTGATCTGTACATAGCAGTAATGGGAGTGCTGGGTGTCGATTTATTTGGTTGGGTTACGCACCATTGCTGTCTGCCGACATTACGGTCATGTTTGCTGATCTGTACATAGCAGTAATAGGAGTGCTGGGTGTCGATCTATTTGGTTAGGTTACGCACCATCGCTGTCTGCCGAATTACGGGCATGTTTGCTGATCTGTACATAGCAGTAATGGGAGTGGTGGGTGTCGATCTATTTGGTTAGGTTACACACCATCGCTGTCTGCCGATATCACGGGCATGTTTGCTGATCTGTACATAGCAGTAATGGGAGTGGTGGGTGTCGATCTATTTGGTTAGGTTACGCACCATCGCTGTCTGCCGATATCACGGGAATGTTTGCTGATCTGTACATAGCAGTAATGGGAGTGCTGGGTGTCGATTTATTTGGTTGGGTTACGCACCATCGCTGTCTGCCGACATTACGGTCATGTTTGCTGATCTGTACATAGCAGTAATAGGAGTGCTGGGTGTCGATCTATTTGGTTAGGTTACGCACCATCGCTGTCTGCCGATATTACGGGCATGTTTGCTGTTCTGTACACAGCAGTAATGGGAGTGGTGGGTGTCGATCTATTTGGTTAGGTTACACACCATCGCTGTCTGCCGTTATCACGGGCATGTTTGCTGATCTGTACATAGCAGTAATGGGAGTGGTGGGTGTCGATCTATTTGGTTAGGTTACGCACCATCGCTGTCTGCCGATATCACGGGCATGTTTGCTGATCTGTACATAGCAGTAATGGGAGTGCTGGGTGTCGATCTATTTGGTTAGGTTACGCACCATCGCTGTCTGCCGATATCACGGGCATGTTTGCTGATCTGTACATTGCAGTAATGGGAGTGGTGGGTGTCGATCTATTTGGTTAGGTTACGCACCATCGCTGTCTGCCGCTATCACAGGCATGTTTGCTGATCTGTACATAGCAGTAATGGGAGTGCTGGGTGTCGATCTATTTGGTTAGGTTACGCACCATCGCTGTCTGCCGATATCACGGGCATGTTTGCTGATCTGTACATAGCAGTAATGGGAGTGCTGGGTGTCGATCTCTTTGGTTGGGTTACGCACCATCGCTGTCTGCCGACATTACGGTCATGTTTGCTGATCTATACATAGCAGTAATGGGAGTGCTGGGTGTCGATCTATTTGGTTAGGTTACGCACCATCGCTGTCTGCCGATATTACGGGCATGTTAGCTGATCTGTACATAGCAGTAATGGGAGTGGTGGGTGTCGATCTATTTGGTTAGGTTACGCACCATCGCTGTCTGCCGATATCACGGGCATGTTTGCTGATCTGTACATAGCAGTAATGGGAGTGCTGGGTGTCGATCTATTTGGTTAGGTTACGCACCATCGCTGTCTGCCGATATCACGGGCATGTTTGCTGATCTGTACATAGCAGTAATGGGAGTGGTGGGTGTCGATCTATTTGGTTAGGTTACGCACCATCGCTGTCTGCCGACATTACGGGCATGTTTGCTGATCTGTACATAGTAGTAATGAGAGTGGTGGGTGTCGATCTATTTGGTTAGGTTACGCACCATCGCTGTCTGCCGATATCACGGGCATGTTAGCTGATCTGTACATAGCAGTAGTGGGAGTGGTGGGTGTCGATCTATTTGGTTAAGTTACGGACCATCGCTGTCTGCCGATATTACGGGCATGTTTGCTGATCTGTGCATAGCAGTAATGGGAGTGCTGGGTGTCGATCTCTTTGGTACGGTTACGCACCATCGCTGTCTGCCGATATCACGGGCATGTTTGCTGATCTGTACATAGCAGTAATGGGAGTGGTGGGTGTCGATCTATTTGGTTAGGTTACGCACCATCGCTGTCTGCCGATATCACGGGCATGTTTGCTGATCTGTACATAGCAGTAATAGGAGTGGTGGGTGTCGATGGTTAGGTTACGCACCATCGCTGTCTGCCGACATAACGGGCATGTTTGCTGATCTGTACATAGCAGTAATGGGAGTGGTGGGTGTCGATCTATTTCGTTAGGTTACGCACCATCGCTGTCTGCCGATATCACGGGCATGTTTGCTGATCTGTACATAGCAGTAATGGGAGTGGTGGGTGTCGATCTATTTGGTTAGGGTACGCACCATCGCTGTCTGCCGATATCACGGGCATGTTTGCTGTTCTGTACATAGCAGTAATGGGAGTGCTGGGTGTCGATCTATTTGGTTACGTTACGCACCATCGCTGTCTGCCGATATCACGGGCATGTTTGCTGATCTGTACATAGCAGTAATGGGAGTGCTGGGTGTCGATCTATTTGGTTAGGTTACGCACCATCGCTGTCTGCCGATATCACGAGCATGTTTGCTGATCTGTACATAGCAGTAATGGGAGTGGTGGGTGTCGATCTATTTGGTTAGGTTACGCACCATCGCTGTCTGCCGATATCACAGGCATGTTTGCTGATCTGTACAAATCAGTAATGGGAGTGCTGGGTGTCGATCTATTTGGTTAGGTTACGCACCATCGCTGTCTGCCGATATCACGGGAATGTTTGCTGATCTGTACATAGCAGTAATGGGAGTGCTGGGTGTCGATTTATTTGGTTGGGTTACGCACCATCGCTGTCTGCAGACATTACGGTCATGTATGCTGATCTGTACATAGCAGTAATAGGAGTGCTGGGTGTCGATCTATTTGGTTAGGTTACGCACCATCGCTGTCTGCCGATATCACGGGCATGTTTGCTGATCTGTACATAGCAGTAATGGGAGTGGTGGGTGTCGATCTATTTGGTTAGGTTACGCACCATCGCTGTCTGCCGATATCACGGGCATGTTTGCTGATTTGTACATAGCAGTAACGGGAGTGCTGGGTGTCGATCTATTTGGTTAGGTTACGCACCATCGCTGTCTGCCGATATCACGGGCATGTTTGCTGATCTGTACATAGCACTAATGGGAGTGCTGGGTGTCGATCTATTTGGTTAGGTTACGCACCATCGCTGTCTGCCGATATCACGGGCATGTTTGCTGATCTGTACATAGCAGTAATGGGAGTGGTGGGTGTCGATCTATTTGGTTAGGTTACGCACCATCGCTGTCTGCCGATATCACGGGCATGTTTGCTGATCTGTGCATAGCAGTAATGGGAGTGGTGGGTGTCGATCTATTTGGTTAGGTTACGCACCATCGCTGTCTGCCGATATCACGGGCATGTTTGCTGATCTGTACATAGCAGTAATGGGAGTGCTTGGTGTCGATCTATTTGGTTAGGTTACGCACCATCGCTGTCTGCCGATATCACGGGCATGTTTGCTGATCTGTACATAGCAGTAATGAGAGTGCTGGGTGTCGATCTATTTGGTTGGGTTACGCACCATCTCTGTCTGCCGACATTACGGTCATGTTTGCTGATCTGTACATAGCAGTAATGGGAGTGCTGGGTGTCGATCTATTTGGTTAGGTTACGCACCATCGCTGTCTGCCGATATCACGGGCATGTTTGCTGATCTGTACATTGCAGTAATGGGAGTGGTGGGTGTCGATCTATTTGGTTAGGTTACGCACCATCGCTGTCTGCCGATATCACGGGCATGTTTGCTGATCTGTACATAGCAGTAATGGGAGTGCTGGGTGTCGATCTATTTGGTTAGGTTACGCACCATCGCTGTCTGCCGATATCACGGGCATGTTTGCTGATCTGTACATAGCAGTAATGGGAGTGGTGGGTGTCGATCTATTTGGTTGGGTTACGCACCATCGCTGTCTGCCGATATCACGGTCATGTTTGCTGATCTGTACATAGCAGTAATGGGAGTGGTGGGTGTCGATCTATTTGGTTAGGTTACGCACCATCGCTGTCTGCCGATATCACGGGCATGTTTGCTGATCTGTACATAGCAGTAATGGGAGTGGTGGGTGTCGATCTATTTGGTTAGGTTACGCCCCATCGCTGTCTGCCGATATCACGGGCATGTTTGCTGATCTGTACATAGCAGTAATGAGAGTGGTGGGTGTCGATCTATTTGGTTGGGTTACGCACCATCGCTGTCTGCCGATATCACGGACATGTTTGCTGATCAGTACATAGCAGTAATGAGAGTGGTGGGTGTCGATCTATTTGGTTAGGTTACGCACCATCGCTGTCTGCCGACATTACGGTCATGTTTGCTGATCTGTACATAGCAGTAATGGGAGTGCTGGGTGTCGATCTATTTGGTTAGGTTACGCACCATCGCTGTCTGCCGATATCACGGGCATGTTTGCTGATCTGTACATAGCAGTAATGGGAGTGGTGGGTGTCGATCTATTTGGTTAGGTTACGCACCATCGCTGTCTGCCGATATCACGAGCATGTTGCTGATCTGTACATAGCAGTAATAGGAGTGGTGGGTGTCGATGGTTAGGTTACGCACCATCGCTGTCTGCCGACATAACGGGCATGTTTGCTGATCTGTACATAGCAGTAATGGGAGTGGTGGGTGTCGATCTATTTCGTTAGGTTACGCACCATCGCTGTCTGCCGATATCACGGGCATGTTTGCTGATCCGTACATAGCAGTAATGGGAGTGGTGGGTGTCGATCTATTTGGTTAGGGTACGCACCATCGCTGTCTGCCGATATCACGGGCATGTTTGCTGTTCTGTACATAGCAGTAATGGGAGTGCTGGGTGTCGATCTATTTGGTTAGGTTACGCACCATCGCTGTCTGCCGATATCACGGGAATGTTTGCTGATCTGTACATAGCAGTAATGGGAGTGCTGGGTGTCGATTTATTTGGTTGGGTTACGCACCATCGCTGTCTGCCGACATTACGGTCATGTTTGCTGATCTGTACATAGCAGTAATAGGAGTGCTGGGTGTCGATCTATTTGGTTAGGTTACGCACCATCGCTGTCTGCCGATATTACGGGCATGTTTGCTGATCTGTACATAGCAGTAATGGGAGTGGTGGGTGTCGATCTATTTGGTTAGGTTACACACCATCGCTGTCTGCCGATATCACGGGCATGTTTGCTGATCTGTACATAGCAGTAATGGGAGTGGTGGGTGTCGATCTATTTGGTTAGGTTACGCACCATCGATGTCTGCCGATATCACGGGCATGTTTGCTGATCTGTACATAGCAGTAATGGGAGTGCTGGGTGTCGATCTATTTGGTTAGGTTACGCACCATCGCTGTCTGCCGATATCACGGGCATGTTTGCTGATCTGTACATTGCAGTAATGGAAGTGGTGGGTGTCGATCTATTTGGTTAGGTTACGCACCATCGCTGTCTGCCGATATCACGGGCATGTTTGCTGATCTGTACATAGCAGTAATGGGAGTGCTGGGTGTCGATCTATTTGGTTAGGTTACGCACCATCGCTGTCTGCCGATATCACGGGCATGTTTGCTGATCTGTACATAGCAGTAATGGGAGTGCTGGGTGTCGATCTATTTGGTTGGGTTACGCACCATCGCTGTCTGCCGACATTACGGTCATGTTTGCTGATCTGTACATAGCAGTAATGGGAGTGCTGGGTGTCTATCTATTTGGTTAGGTTACGCACCATCGCTGTCTGCCGATATTACGGGCATGTTTGCTGGTCTGTATATAGCAGTAATGGGAGTGGTGGGTGTCGATCTATTTGGTTAGGTTACGCACCATCGCTGTCTGCCGATATCACGGGCATGTTTGCTGATCTGTACATAGCAGTAATGGGAGTGGTGGGTGTCGATCTATTTGGTTAGGTTACGCACCATCGCTGTCTGCCTATATCACGGGCATGTTTGCTGATTTGTACATATCAGTAATGGGAGTGCTGGGTGTCGATCTATTTGGTTAGGTTACGCACCATCGCTGTCTGCCGATATCACGGGCATGTTTGCTGATCTGTACATAGCAGTAATGGGAGTGGTGGGTGTCGATCTATTTGGTTAGGTTACGCACCATCGCTGTCTGCCGATATCACGGGCATGTTTGCTGATCTGTACATAGCACTAATGGGAGTGGTGGGTGTCGATCTATTTGGTTAGGTTACGCACCATCGCTGTCTGCCGATATCACGGGCATGTTTGCTGATCTGTACATAGCAGTAATGGGAGTGGTGGGTGTCGATCTATTTGGTTAGGTTACGCACCATCGCTGTCTGCCGATATCACGGGCATGTTTGCTGATCTGTACATAGCAGTAATGGGAGTGCTGGGTGTCGATCTATTTGGTTAGGTTACGCACCATCGCTGTCTGCCGATATCACGGGAATGTTTGCTGATCTGTACATAGCAGTAATGGGAGTGCTGGGTGTCGATTTATTTGGTTGGGTTACGCACCATCGCTGTCTGCCGACATTACGGTCATGTTTGCTGATCTGTACATAGCAGTAATAGGAGTGCTGGGTGTCGATCTATTTGGTTAGGTTACGCACCATCGCTGTCTGCCGATATTACGGGCATGTTTGCTGTTCTGTACACAGCAGTAATGGGAGTGGTGGGTGTCGATCTATTTGGTTAGGTTACACACCATCGCTGTCTGCCGTTATCACGGGCATGTTTGCTGATCTGTACATAGCAGTAATGGGAGTGGTGGGTGTCGATCTATTTGGTTAGGTTACGCACCATCGCTGTCTGCCGATATCACGGGCATGTT
Organism: Meconema thalassinum; assembly: GCA_946902985.2. NCBI lineage: Eukaryota > Metazoa > Arthropoda > Insecta > Orthoptera > Tettigoniidae > Meconema > Meconema thalassinum. The sequence goes on along the minus strand of OX336389.2, from coordinate 23,714,253 downwards.
TGCTGATCTGTACATAGCAGTAATGGGAGTGCTGGGTGTCGATCTATTTGGTTAGGTTACGCACCATCGCTGTCTGCCGATATCACGGGCATGTTTGCTGATCTGTACATTGCAGTAATGGGAGTGGTGGGTGTCGATCTATTTGGTTAGGTTACGCACCATCGCTGTCTGCCGATATCACAGGCATGTTTGCTGATCTGTACATAGCAGTAATGGGAGTGCTGGGTGTCGATCTATTTGGTTAGGTTACGCACCATCGCTGTCTGCCGATATCACGGGCATGTTTGCTGATCTGTACATAGCAGTAATGGGAGTGCTGGGTGTCGATCTCTTTGGTTGGGTTACGCACCATCGCTGTCTGCCGACATTACGGTCATGTTTGCTGATCTATACATAGCAGTAATGGGAGTGCTGGGTGTCGATCTATTTGGTTAGGTTACGCACCATCGCTGTCTGCCGATATTACGGGCATGTTAGCTGATCTGTACATAGCAGTAATGGGAGTGGTGGGTGTCGATCTATTTGGTTAGGTTACGCACCATCGCTGTCTGCCGATATCACGGGCATGTTTGCTGATCTGTACATAGCAGTAATGGGAGTGCTGGGTGTCAATCTATTTGGTTAGGTTACGCACCATCGCTGTCTGCCGATATCACGGGCATGTTTGCTGATCTGTACATAGCAGTAATGGGAGTGGTGGGTGTCGATCTATTTGGTTAGGTTACGCACCATCGCTGTCTGCCGACATTACGGGCATGTTTGCTGATCTGTACATAGTAGTAATGAGAGTGGTGGGTGTCGATCTATTTGGTTAGGTTACGCACCATCGCTGTCTGCCGATATCACGGGCATGTTAGCTGATCTGTACATAGCAGTAGTGGGAGTGGTGGGTGTCGATCTATTTGGTTAGGTTACGGACCATCGCTGTCTGCCGATATTACGGGCATGTTTGCTGATCTGTGCATAGCAGTAATGGGAGTGCTGGGTGTCGATCTCTTTGGTACGGTTACGAACCATCGCTATCTGCCGACATTACGGGCATGTTTGCTGATCTGTACATAGCAGTAATGGGAGTGGTGGGTGTCGATCTATTTGGTTGGGTTACGCACCATCGCTGTCTGCCGATATCACGGTCATGTTTGCTGATCTGTACATAGCAGTAATGGGAGTGGTGGGTGTCGATCTATTTGGTTAGGTTACGCACCATCGCTGTCTGCCGATATCACGGGCATGTTTGCTGATCTGTACATAGCAGTAATGGGAGTGGTGGGTGTCGATCTATTTGGTTAGGTTACGCCCCATCGCTGTCTGCCGATATCACGGGCATGTTTGCTGATCTGTACATAGCAGTAATGAGAGTGGTGGGTGTCGATCTATTTGGTTGGGTTACGCACCATCGCTGTCTGCCGATATCACGGGCATGTTTGCTGATCAGTACATAGCAGTAATGAGAGTGGTGGGTGTCGATCTATTTGGTTAGGTTACGCACCATCGCTGTCTGCCGACATTACGGTCATGTTTGCTGATCTGTACATAGCAGTAATGGGAGTGCTGGGTGTCGATCTATTTGGTTAGGTTACGCACCATCGCTGTCTGCCGATATCACGGGCATGTTTGCTGATCTGTACATAGCAGTAATGGGAGTGGTGGGTGTCGATCTATTTGGTTAGGTTACGCACCATCGCTGTCTGCCGATATCACGAGCATGTTGCTGATCTGTACATAGCAGTAATAGGAGTGGTGGGTGTCGATGGTTAGGTTACGCACCATCGCTGTCTGCCGACATAACGGGCATGTTTGCTGATCTGTACATAGCAGTAATGGGAGTGGTGGGTGTCGATCTATTTCGTTAGGTTACGCACCATCGCTGTCTGCCGATATCACGGGCATGTTTGCTGATCCGTACATAGCAGTAATGGGAGTGGTGGGTGTCGATCTATTTGGTTAGGGTACGCACCATCGCTGTCTGCCGATATCACGGGCATGTTTGCTGTTCTGTACATAGCAGTAATGGGAGTGCTGGGTGTCGATCTATTTGGTTAGGTTACGCACCATCGCTGTCTGCCGATATCACGGGCATGTTTGCTGATCTGTACATAGCAGTAATGGGAGTGCTGGGTGTCGATCTATTTGGTTAGGTTACGCACCATCGCTGTCTGCCGATATCACGAGCATGTTTGCTGATCTGTACATAGCAGTAATGGGAGTGGTGGGTGTCGATCTATTTGGTTAGGTTACGCACCATCGCTGTCTGCCGATATCACGGGCATGTTTGCTGATCTGTACATAGCAGTAATGGGAGTGCTGGGTGTCGATCTATTTGGTTAGGTTACGCACCATCGCTGTCTGCCGATATCACGGGAATGTTTGCTGATCTGTACATAGCAGTAATGGGAGTGCTGGGTGTCGATTTATTTGGTTGGGTTACGCACCATCGCTGTCTGCCGACATTACGGTCATGTTTGCTGATCTGTACATAGCAGTAATAGGAGTGCTGGGTGTCGATCTATTTGGTTAGGTTACGCACCATCGCTGTCTGCCGATATGACGGGCATGTTTGCTGATCTGTACATAGCAGTAATGGGAGTGGTGGGTGTCGATCTATTTGGTTAGGTTACACACCATCGCTGTCTGCCGATATCACGGGCATGTTTGCTGATCTGTACATAGCAGTAATGGGAGTGGTGGGTGTCGATCTATTTGGTTAGGTTACGCACCATCGATGTCTGCCGATATCACGGGCATGTTTGCTGATCTGTACATAGCAGTAATGGGAGTGCTGGGTGTCGATCTATTTGGTTAGGTTACGCACCATCGCTGTCTGCCGATATCACGGGCATGTTTGCTGATCTGTACATTGCAGTAATGGGAGTGGTGGGTGTCGATCTATTTGGTTAGGTTACGCACCATCGCTGTCTGCCGATATCACGGGCATGTTTGCTGATCTGTACATAGCAGTAATGGGAGTGCTGGGTGTCGATCTATTTGGTTAGGTTACGCACCATCGCTGTCTGCCGATATCACGGGCATGTTTGCTGATCTGTACATAGCAGTAATGGGAGTGCTGGGTGTCGATCTATTTGGTTGGGTTACGCACCATCGCTGTCTGCCGACATTACGGTCATGTTTGCTGATCTGTACATAGCAGTAATGGGAGTGCTGGGTGTCTATCTATTTGGTTAGGTTACGCACCATCGCTGTCTGCCGATATTACGGGCATGTTTGCTGGTCTGTATATAGCAGTAATGGGAGTGGTGGGTGTCGATCTATTTGGTTAGGTTACGCACCATCGCTGTCTGCCGATATCACGGGCATGTTTGCTGATCTGTACATAGCAGTAATGGGAGTGGTGGGTGTCGATCTATTTGGTTAGGTTACGCACCATCGCTGTCTGCCTATATCACGGGCATGTTTGCTGATTTGTACATAGCAGTAATGGGAGTGCTGGGTGTCGATCTATTTGGTTAGGTTACGCACCATCGCTGTCTGCCGATATCACGGGCATGTTTGCTGATCTGTACATAGCAGTAATGGGAGTGGTGGGTGTCGATCTATTTGGTTAGGTTACGCACCATCGCTGTCTGCCGATATCACGGGCATGTTTGCTGATCTGTACATAGCACTAATGGGAGTGGTGGGTGTCGATCTATTTGGTTAGGTTACGCACCATCGCTGTCTGCCGATATCACGGGCATGTTTGCTGATCTGTACATAGCAGTAATGGGAGTGGTGGGTGTCGATCTATTTGGTTAGGTTACGCACCATCGCTGTCTGCCGATATCACGGGCATGTTTGCTGATCTGTACATAGCAGTAATGGGAGTGCTGGGTGTCGATCTATTTGGTTAGGTTACGCACCATCGCTGTCTGCCGATATCACGGGAATGTTTGCTGATCTGTACATAGCAGTAATGGGAGTGCTGGGTGTCGATTTATTTGGTTGGGTTACGCACCATTGCTGTCTGCCGACATTACGGTCATGTTTGCTGATCTGTACATAGCAGTAATAGGAGTGCTGGGTGTCGATCTATTTGGTTAGGTTACGCACCATCGCTGTCTGCCGAATTACGGGCATGTTTGCTGATCTGTACATAGCAGTAATGGGAGTGGTGGGTGTCGATCTATTTGGTTAGGTTACACACCATCGCTGTCTGCCGATATCACGGGCATGTTTGCTGATCTGTACATAGCAGTAATGGGAGTGGTGGGTGTCGATCTATTTGGTTAGGTTACGCACCATCGCTGTCAGCCGATATCACGGGAATGTTTGCTGATCTGTACATAGCAGTAATGGGAGTGCTGGGTGTCGATTTATTTGGTTGGGTTACGCACCATCGCTGTCTGCCGACATTACGGTCATGTTTGCTGATCTGTACATAGCAGTAATAGGAGTGCTAGGTGTCGATCTATTTGGTTAGGTTACGCACCATCGCTGTCTGCCGATATTACGGGCATGTTTGCTGTTCTGTACACAGCAGTAATGGGAGTGGTGGGTGTCGATCTATTTGGTTAGGTTACACACCATCGCTGTCTGCCGTTATCACGGGCATGTTTGCTGATCTGTACATAGCAGTAATGGGAGTGGTGGGTGTCGATCTATTTGGTTAGGTTACGCACCATCGCTGTCTGCCGATATCACGGGCATGTTTGCTGATCTGTACATAGCAGTAATGGGAGTGCTGGGTGTCGATCTATTTGGTTAGGTTACGCACCATCGCTGTCTGCCGATATCACGGGCATGTTTGCTGATCTGTACATTGCAGTAATGGGAGTGGTGGGTGTCGATCTATTTGGTTAGGTTACGCACCATCGCTGTCTGCCGATATCACAGGCATGTTTGCTGATCTGTACATAGCAGTAATGGGAGTGCTGGGTGTCGATCTATTTGGTTAGGTTACGCACCATCGCTGTCTGCCGATATCACGGGCATGTTTGCTGATCTGTACATAGCAGTAATGGGAGTGCTGGGTGTCGATCTCTTTGGTTGGGTTACGCACCATCGCTGTCTGCCGACATTACGGTCATGTTTGCTGATCTATACATAGCAGTAATGGGAGTGCTGGGTGTCGATCTATTTGGTTAGGTTACGCACCATCGCTGTCTGCCGATATTACGGGCATGTTAGCTGATCTGTACATAGCAGTAATGGGAGTGGTGGGTGTCGATCTATTTGGTTAGGTTACGCACCATCGCTGTCTGCCGATATCACGGGCATGTTTGCTGATCTGTACATAGCAGTAATGGGAGTGCTGGGTGTCGATCTATTTGGTTAGGTTACGCACCATCGCTGTCTGCCGATATCACGGGCATGTTTGCTGATCTGTACATAGCAGTAATGGGAGTGGTGGGTGTCGATCTATTTGGTTAGGTTACGCACCATCGCTGTCTGCCGACATTACGGGCATGTTTGCTGATCTGTACATAGTAGTAATGAGAGTGGTGGGTGTCGATCTATTTGGTTAGGTTACGCACCATCGCTGTCTGCCGATATCACGGGCATGTTAGCTGATCTGTACATAGCAGTAATGGGAGTGCTGGGTGTCGATCTATTTGGTTAGGTTACGCACCATCGCTGTCTGCCGATATCACGGGCATGTTTGCTGATCTGTACATAGCAGTAATGGGAGTGCTGGGTGTCGATCTATTTGGTTGGGTTACGCACCATCGCTGTCTGCCGACATTACGGTCATGTTTGCTGATCTGTACATAGCAGTAATGGGAGCGCTGGGTGTCTATCTATTTGGTTAGGTTACGCACCATCGCTGTCTGCCGATATTACGGGCATGTTTGCTGGTCTGTACATAGCAGTAATGGGAGTGGTGGGTGTCGATGTATTTGGTTAGGTTACGCACCATCGCTGTCTGCCGATATCACGGGCATGTTTGCTGATCTGTACATAGCAGTAATGGGAGTGGTGGGTGTCGATCTATTTGATTAGGTTACGCACCATCGCTGTCTGCCTATATCACGGGCATGTTTGCTGATCTGTACATAGCAGTAATGGGAGTGCTGGGTGTCGATCTATTTGGTTAGGTTACGCACCATCGCTGTCTGCCGATATCACGGGCATGTTTGCTGATCTGTACATAGCAGTAATGGGAGTGGTGGGTGTCGATCTATTTGGTTAGGTTACGCACCATCGCTGTCTGCCGATATCACGGGCATGTTTGCTGATCTGTACATAGCACTAATGGGAGTGGTGGGTGTCGATCTATTTGGTTAGGTTACGCACCATCGCTGTCTGCCGATATCACGGGCATGTTTGCTGATCTGTACATAGCAGTAATGGGAGTGGTGGGTGTCGATCTATTTGGTTAGGTTACGCACCATCGCCGTCTGCCGATATCACGGGCATGTTCGCTGATCTGTACATAGCAGTAATGGGAGTGCTGGGTGTCGATCTATTTGGTTAGGTTACGCACCATCGCTGTCTGCCGATATCACGGGCATGTTTGCTGATCTGTACATAGCAGTAATGGGAGTGGTGGGAGTCGATCTATTTGGTTAGGTTACGCACCATCGCTGTCTGCCGATATCACGGGCATGTTTGCTGATCTGTACATAGCAGTAATGGGAGTGGGGGGTGTCGATCTATTTGGTTAGGTTACGCACCATCGCTGTCTGCCGATATCACGGGCATGTTTGCTGATCTGTACATAGCAGTAATGGGAGTGGTGGGTATCGATCTATTAGGTTAGGTTACACACCATCGCTGTCTGCCGATATCACGGGCATGTTTGCTGATCTGTACATAGCAGTAATGGGAGTGCTGGGTGTCGATCTATTTGGTTAGGTTACGCACCATCGCTGTCTGCCGATATCACGGGCATGTTTGCTGATCTGTACATAGCAGTAATGGGAGTGCTGGGTGTCGATCTATTTGGTTGGGTTACGCACCATCGCTGTCTGCCGACATTACGGTCATGTTTGCTGATCTGTACATAGCAGTAATGGGAGTGCTGGGTGTCGATCAATTTGGTTAGGTTACGCACCATCGCTGTCTGCCGATATCACGGGCATGTTTGCTGATCTGTACATAGCAGTAATGGGAGTGGTGGGTGTCGATCTATTTGGTTAGGTTACGCACCATCGCTGTCTGCCGATATCACGGGCATGTTTGCTGATCTGTACATAGCAGTAATGGGAGTGGTGGGTGTCGATCTATTTGGTTAGGTTACGCACCATCGCTGTCTGCCGATATCACGGGCATGTTTGCTGATCTGTACATAGCAGTAATGGGAGTGGTGGGTGTCGATCTATTTGGTTAGGTTACGCACCATCGCTGTCTGCCGATATTACGGGCATGTTTGCTGATCTGTACATAGCAGTAATGGGAGTGCTGGGTGTCGATCTATTTGGTTGGGTTACGCACCATCGCTGTCTGCCGACATTACGGGCATGTTTGCTGATCTGTACATAGCAGTAATGGGAGTGCTGGGTGTCGATCTATTTGGTTAGGTTACGCACCATCGCTGTCTGCCGATATCACGGGCATGTTTGCTGATCTGTACATAGCAGTAATAGGAGCGGTGGGTGTCGATGGTTAGGTTACGCACCATCGCTGTCTGCCGACATAACGGGCATGTTTGCTGATCTGTACATAGCAGTAATGGGAGTGGTGGGTGTCGATCTATTTGGTTAGGTTACGCACCATCGCTGTCTGCCGATATCACGGGCATGTTTGCTGATCTGTACATAGCAGTAATGGGCGTGGTGGGTGTCGATCTATTTGGTTAGGTTACGCACCATCGCTGTCTGCCGATATCACGGGCATGTTTGCTGATCTGTACATAGCAGTAATGGGAGTGCTGGGTGTCGATCTATTGGGTTAGGTTACGCACCATCGCTGTCTGCCGATATCACGGGCATGTTTGCTGATCTGTACATAGCAGTAATGGGAGTGGTGGGTGTCGATCTATTTGGTTAGGTTACGCACCATCGCTGTCTGCCGATATCACGGGCATGTTTGCTGATCTGTACATAGCAGTAATGGGAGTGCTGGGTGTCGATCTATTTGGTTAGGTTACGCACCATCGCTGTCTGCCGATATCACGGGAATGTTTGCTGATCTGTACATAGCAGTAATGGGAGTGCTGGGTGTCGATTTATTTGGTTGGGTTACGCACCATCGCTGTCTGCCGACATTACGGTCATGTTTGCTGATCTGTACATAGCAGTAATAGGAGTGCTGGGTGTCGATCTATTTGGTTAGGTTACGCACCATCGCTGTCTGCCGATATTACGGGCATGTTTGCTGTTCTGTACATAGCAGTAATGGGAGTGGTGGGTGTCGATCTATTTGGTTAGGTTACACACCATCGCTGTCTGCCGTTATCACGGGCATGTTTGCTGATCTGTACATAGCAGTAATGGGAGTGGTGGGTGTCGATCTATTTGGTTAGGTTACGCACCATCGCTGTCTGCCGATATCACGGGCATGTTTGCTGATCTGTACATAGCAGTAATGGGAGTGCTGGGTGTCGATCTATTTGGTTAGGTTACGCACCATCGCTGTCTGCCGATATCACGGGCATGTTTGCTGATCTGTACATTGCAGTAATGGGAGTGGTGGGTGTCGATCTATTTGGTTAGGTTACGCACCATCGCTGTCTGCCGATATCACAGGCATGTTTGCTGATCTGTACATAGCAGTAATGGGAGTGCTGGGTGTCGATCTATTTGGTTAGGTTACGCACCATCGCTGTCTGCCGATATCACGGGCATGTTTGCTGATCTGTACATAGCAGTAATGGGAGTGCTGGGTGTCGATCTCTTTGGTTGGGTTACGCACCATCGCTGTCTGCCGACATTACGGTCATGTTTGCTGAAATGTACATAGCAGTAATGGGAGTGCTGGGTGTCGATCTATTTGGTTAGGTTACGCACCATCGCTGTCTGCCGATATTACGGGCATGTTAGCTGATCTGTACATAGCAGCAATGGGAGTGGTGGGTGTCGATCTATATGGTTAGGTTACGCACCATCGCTGTCTGCCGATATCACGGGCATGTTTGCTGATCTGTACATAGCAGTAATGGGAGTGCTGGGTGTCGATCTATTTGGTTAGGTTACGCACCATCGCTGTCTGCCGATATCACGGGCATGTTTGCTGATCTGTACATAGCAGTAATGGGAGTGGTGGGTGTCGATCTATTTGGTTAGGTTACGCACCATCGCTGTCTGCCGACATTACGGGCATGTTTGCTGATCTGTACATAGTAGTAATGAGAGTGGTGGGTGTCGATCTATTTGGTTAGGTTACGCACCATCGCTGTCTGCCGATATCACGGGCATGTTAGCTGATCTGTACATAGCAGTAGTGGGAGTGGTGGGTGTCGATCTATTTGGTTAGGTTACGCACCATCGCTGTCTGCCGATATCACGGGCATGTTTGCTGATCTGTACATAGCAGTAATAGGAGTGGTGGGTGTCGATGGTTAGGTTACGCACCATCGCTGTCTGCCGACATAACGGGCATGTTTGCTGATCTGTACATAGCAGTAATGGGAGTGGTGGGTGTCGATCTATTTCGTTAGGTTACGCACCATCGCTGTCTGCCGATATCACGGGCATGTTTGCTGATCTGTACATAGCAGTAATGGGAGTGGTGGGTGTCGATCTATTTGGTTAGGGTACGCACCATCGCTGTCTGCCGATATCACGGGCATGTTTGCTGTTCTGTACATAGCAGTAATGGGAGTGGTGGGTGTCGATCTATTTGGTTAGGTTACGCACCATCGCTGTCTGCCGATATCACGGGCATGTTTGCTGATCTGTACATAGCAGTAATGGGAGTGCTGGGTGTCGATCTATTTGGTTAGGTTACGCACCATCGCTGTCTGCCGATATCACGGGAATGTTTGCTGATCTGTACATAGCAGTAATCGGAGTGCTGGGTGTCGATTTATTTGGTTGGGTTACGCACCATCGCTGTCTGCCGACATTACGGTCATGTTTGCTGATCTGTACATAGCAGTAATAGGAGTGCTGGGTGTCGATCTATTTGGTTGGGTTACGCACCATCGCTGTCTGCCGATATTACGGGCATGTTTGCTGATCTGTACATAGCAGTAATGGGAGTGGTGGGTGTCGATCTATTTGGTTAGGTTACACACCATCGCTGTCTGCCGATATCACGGGCATGTTTGCTGATCTGTACATAGCAGTAATGGGAGTGGTGGGTGTCGATCTATTTGGTTAGGTTACGCACCATCGCTGTCTGCCGATATCACGGGCATGTTTGCTGATCTGTACATAGCAGTAATGGGAGTGCTGGGTGTCGATCTATTTGGTTAGGTTACGCACCATCGCTGTCTGCCGATATCAAGGGCATGTTTGCTGATCTGTACATTGCAGTAATGGGAGTGGTGGGTGTCGATCTATTTGGTTAGGTTACGCACCATCGCTGTCTGCCGATATCACGGGCATGTTTGCTGATCTGTACATAGCAGTAATGGGAGTGCTGGGTGTCGATCTATTTGGTTGGGTTACGCACCATCGCTGTCTGCCGATATCACGGGCATGTTTGCTGATCTGTACATAGCAGTAATGGGAGTGCTGGGTGTCGATCTATTTGGTTGGGTTACGCACCATCGCTGTCTGCCGACATTACGGTATTGTTTGCTGATCTGTACATAGCAGTAATGGGAGTGCTGGGTGTCTATCTATTTGGTTAGGTTACGCACCATCGCTGTCTGCCGATATTACGGGCATGTTTGCTGGTCTGTACATAGCAGTAATGGGAGTGGTGGGTGTCGATCTATTTGGTTAGGTTACGCACCATCGCTGTCTGCCGATATCACGGGCATGTTTGCTGATCTGTACATAGCAGTAATGGGAGTGGTGGGTGTCGATCTATTTGGTTAGGTTACGCACCATCGCTGTCTGCCTATATCACGGGCATGTTTGCTGATCTGTACATAGCAGTAATGGGAGTGCTGGGTGTCGATCTATTTGGTTAGGTTACGCACCATCGCTGTCTGCCGATATCACGGGCATGTTTGCTGATCTGTACATAGCAGTAATGGGAGTGGTGGGTGTCGATCTATTTGGTTAGGTTACGCACCATCGCTGTCTGCCGATATCACGGGCATGTTTGCTGATCTGTACATAGCACTAATGGGAGTGGTGGGTGTCGATCTATTTGGTTAGGTTACGCACCATCGCTGTCTGCCGATATCACGGGCATGTTTGCTGATCTGTACATAGCAGTAATGGGAGTGGGGGGTGTCGATCTATTTGGTTAGGTTACGCACCATCGCTGTCTGCCGATATCACGGGCATGTTTGCTGATCTGTACATAGCAGTAATGGGAGTGCTGGGTGTCGATCTATTTGGTTAGGTTACGCACCATCGCTGTCTGCCGATATCACGGGCATGTTTGCTGATCTGTACATAGCAGTAATGGGAGTGCTGGGTGTCGATCTATTTGGTTGGGTTACGCACCATCGCTGTCTGCCGACATTACGGTCATGTTTGCTGATCTGTACATAGCAGTAATGGGAGTGCTGGGTGTCGATCTATTTGGTTAGGTTACGCACCATCGCTGTCTGCCGATATTACGGGCATGTTTGCTGATCTGTACATAGCAGTAATGGGAGTGGTGGGTGTCGATCTATTTGGTTAGGTTACGCACCATCGCTGTCTGCCGATATCACGGGCATGTTTGCTGATCTGTACATAGCAGTAATGGGAGTGGTGGGTGTCGATCTATTTGGTTAGGTTACGCACCATCGCTGTCTGCCGATATCACGGGCATGTTTGCTGATCTGTACATAGCAGTAATGGGAGTGCTGGGTGTCGATCTATTTGGTTAGGTTACGCACCATCGCTGTCTGCCGATATCACGGGCATATTTGCTGATCTGTACATAGCAGTAATGGGAGTGGTGGGTGTCGATCTATTTGGTTAGGTTACGCACCATCGCTGTCTGCCGATATCACGGGCATGTTTGCTGATCTGTACATAGCACTAATGGGAGTGGTGGGTGTCGATCTATTTGGTTAGGTTACGCACCATCGCTGTCTGCCGATATCACGGGCATGTTTGCTGATCTGTACATAGCAGTAATGGGAGTGGTGGGTGTCGATCTATTTGGTTAGGTTACGCACCATCGCTGTCTGCCGATATCACGGGCATGTTTGCTGATCTGTACATAGCAGTAATGGGAGTGGTGGGTGTCGATCTATTTGGTTAGGTTACGCACCATCGCTGTCTGCCGATATCACGGGCATGTTTGCTGATCTGTACATAGCAGTAATGGGAGTGGTGGGTGTCGATCTATTTGGTTAGGTTACGCACCATCGCTGTCTGCCGATATCACGGGCATGTTTGCTGATCTGTGCATAGCAGTAATGGGAGTGGTGGGTGTCGATCTATTTGGTTAGGTTACGCACCATCGCTGTCTGCCGATATCACGGGCATGTTTGCTGATCTGTACATAGCAGTAATGGGAGTGCTGGGTGTCGATCTATTTGGTTAGGTTACGCACCATCGCTGTCTGCCGATATCACGGGCATGTTTGCTGATCTGTACATAGCAGTAATGAGAGTGCTGGGTGTCGATCTATTTGGTTGGGTTACGCACCATCTCTGTCTGCCGATATTACGGTCATGTTTGCTGATCTGTACATAGCAGTAATGGGAGTGCTGGGTGTCGATCTATTTGGTTAGGTTACGCACCATCGCTGTCTGCCGATATCACGGGCATGTTTGCTGATCTGTACATTGCAGTAATGGGAGTGGTGGGTGTCGATCTATTTGGTTAGGTTACGACCCATCGCTGTCTGCCGATATCACGGGCATGTTTGCTGATCTGTACATAGCAGTAATGGGAGTGGTGGGTGTCGATCTATTTGGTTGGGTTACGCACCATCGCTGTCTGCCGATATCACGGTCATGTTTGCTGATCTGTACATAGCAGTAATGGGAATGGTGGGTGTCGATCTATTTGGTTAGGTTACGCACCATCGCTGTCTGCCGATATCACGGGCATGTTTGCTTATCTGTACATAGCAGTAATGGGAGTGGTGGGTGTCGATCTATTTGGTTAGGTTACGCCCCATCGCTGTCTGCCGATATCACGGGCATGTTTGCTGATCTGTACATAGCAGTAATGAGAGTGGTGGGTGTCGATCTATTTGGTTGGGTTACGCACCATCGCTGTCTGCCGATATCACGGGCATGTTTGCTGATCTGTACATAGCAGTAATGAGAGTGGTGGGTGTCGATCTATTTGGTTAGGTTACGCACCATCGCTGTCTGCCGACATTACGGTCATGTTTGCTGATCTGTACATAGCAGTAATGGGAGTGCTGGGTGTCGATCTATTTGGTTAGGTTACGCACCATCGCTGTCTGCCGATATCACGGGCATGTTTGCTGATCTGTACATAGCAGTAATGGGAGTGGTGGGTGTCGATCTATTTGGTTAGGTTACGCACCATCTCTGTCTGCCGATATCACGAGCATGTTGCTGATCTGTACATAGCAGTGATAGGAGTGGTGGGTGTCGATGGTTAGGTTACGCACCATCGCTGTCTGCCGACATAACGGGCATGTTTGCTGATCTGTACATAGCAGTAATGGGAGTGGTGGGTGTCGATCTATTTGGTTAGGTTACGCACCATCGCTGTCTGCCGATATCACGGGCATGTTTGCTGATCTGTACATAGCAGTAATGGGAGTGCTGGGTGTCGATCTATTTGGTTAGGTTACGCACCATCGCTGTCTGCCGATATCACGGGCATGTTTGCTGATCTGTACATAGCAGTAATGGGAGTGCTGGGTGTCGATCTATTTGGTTAGGTTACGCACCATCGCTGTCTGCCGATATCACGAGCATGTTTGCTGATCTGTACATAGCAGTAATGGGAGTGGTGGGTGTCGATCTATTTGGTTAGGTTACGCACCATCGCTGTCTGCCGATATCACGGGCATGTTTGCTGATCTGTACATAGCAGTAATGGGAGTGCTGGGTGTCGATCTATTTGGTTAGGTTACGCACCATCGCTGTCTGCCGATATCACGGGCATGTTTGCTGATCTGTACATAGCAGTAATGGGAGTGCTGGGTGTCGATTTATTTGGTTGGGTTACGCACCATCGCTGTCTGCCGATATCACGGGCATGTTTGCTGATATGTACATAGCAGTAATGGGAGTGCTGGGTGTCGATCTATTTGGTTAGGTTACGCACCATCGCTGTCTGCCGATATCACGGGCATGTTTGCTGATCTGTACATAGCAGTAATGGGAGTGCTGGGTGTCGATCTATTTGGTTGGGTTACGCACCATCGCTGTCTGCCGACATTACGGTCATGTTTGCTGATCTGTACATAGCAGTAATGGGAGTGCTGGGTGTCTATCTATTTGGTTAGGTTACGCACCATCGCTGTCTGCCGATATTACGGGCATGTTTGCTGGTCTGTACATAGCAGTAATGGGAGTGGTGGGTGTCGATCTATTTGGTTAGGTTACGCACCATCGCTGTCTGCCGATATCACGGGCATGTTTGCTGATCTGTACATAGCAGTAATGGGAGTGGTGGGTGTCGATCTATTTGGTTAGGTTACGCACCATCGCTGTCTGCCTATATCACGGGCATGTTTGCTGATCTGTACATAGCAGTAATGGGAGTGCTGGGTGTCGATCTATTTGGTTAGGTTACGCACCATCGCTGTCTGCCGATATCACGGGCATGTTTGCTGATCTGTACATAGCAGTAATGGGAGTGGTGGGTGTCGATCTATTTGGTTAGGTTACGCACCATCGCTGTCTGCCGATATCACGGGCATGTTTGCTGATCTGTACATAGCACTAATGGGAGTGGTGGGTGTCGATCTATTTGGTTAGGTTACGCACCATCGCTGTCTGCCGATATCACGGGCATGTTTGCTGATCTGTACATTGCAGTAATGGGAGTGGTGGGTGTCGATCTATTTGGTTAGGTTACGCACCATCGCTGTCTGCCGATATCACGGGCATGTTCGCTGATCTGTACATAGCAGTAATGGGAGTGCTGGGTGTCGATCTATTTGGTTAGGTTACGCACCATCGCTGTCTGCCGATATCACGGGCATGTTTGCTGATCTGTACATAGCAGTAATGGGAGTGGTGGGAGTCGATCTATTTGGTTAGGTTACGCACCATCGCTGTCTGCCGATATCACGGGCATGTTTGCTGATCTGTACATAGCAGTAATGGGAGTGGGGGGTGTCGATCTATTTGGTTAGGTTACGCACCATCGCTGTCTGCCGATATCACGGGCATGTTTGCTGATCTGTACATAGCAGTAATGGGAGTGGTGGGTGTCGATCTATTTGGTTAGGTTACGCACCATCGCTGTCTGCCGATATCACGGGCATGTTTGCTGATCTGTACATAGCAGTAATGGGAGTGCTGGGTGTCGATCTATTTGGTTAGGTTACGCACCATCGCTGTCTGCCGATATCACGGGCATGTTTGCCGATCTGTACATAGCAGTAATGGGAGTGCTGGGTGTCGATCTATTTGGTTGGGTTACGCACCATCGCTGTCTGCCGACATTACGGTCATGTTTGCTGATCTCTACATAGCAGTAATGGGAGTGCTGGGTGTCGATCTACTTGGTTAGGTTACGCACCATCGCTGTCTGCCGATATCACGGGCATGTTTGCTGATCTGTACATAGCAGTAATGGGAGTGGTGGGTGTCGATCTATTTGGTTAGGTTACGCACCATCGCTGTCTGCCGATATCACGGGCATGTTTGCTGATTTGTACATAGCAGTAACGGGAGTGCTGGGTGTCGATCTATTTGGTTAGGTTACTCACCATCGCTGTCTGCCGATATCACGGGCATGTTTGCTGATCTGTACATAGCACTAACGGGAGTGCTGGGTGTCGATCTATTTGGTTAGGTTACGCACCATCGCTGTCTGCCGATATCACGGGCATGTTTGCTGATCTGTACATAGCAGTAATGGGAGTGGTGGGTGTCGATCTATTTGGTTAGGTTACGCACCATCGCTGTCTGCCGATATCACGGGCATGTTTGCTGATCTGTGCATAGCAGTAATGGGAGTGGTGGGTGTCGATCTATTTGGTTACGTTACGCACCATCGCTGTCTGCCGATATCACGGGCATGTTTGCTGATCTGTACATAGCAGTAAAGGGAGTGCTTGGTGTCGATCTATTTGGTTAGGTTACGCACCATCGCTGTCTGCCGATATCACGGGCATGTTTGCTGATCTGTACATAGCAGTAATGAGAGTGCTGGGTGTCGATCTATTTGGTTGGGTTACGCACCATCTCTGTCTGCCGACATTACGGTCATGTTTGCTGATCTGTACATAGCAGTAATGGGAGTGCTGGGTGTCGATCTATTTGGTTAGGTTACGCACCATCGCTGTCTGCCGATATCACGGGCATGTTTGCTGATCTGTACATTGCAGTAATGGGAGTGGTGGGTGTCGATCTATTTGGTTAGGTTACGCACCATCGCTGTCTGCCGATATCACGGGCATGTTTGCTGATCTGTACATAGCAGTAATGGGAGTGCTGGGTGTCGATCTATTTGGTTAGGTTACGCACCATCGCTGTCTGCCGATATCACGGGCATGTTTGCTGATCTGTACATAGCAGTAATGGGAGTGGTGGGTGTCGATCTATTTGGTTGGGTTACGCACCATCGCTGTCTGCCGATATCACGGTCATGTTTGCTGATCTGTACATAGCAGTAATGGGAGTGGTGGGTGTCGATCTATTTGGTTAGGTTACGCACCATCGCTGTCTGCCGATATCACGGGCATGTTTGCTGATCTGTACATAGCAGTAATGGGAGTGGTGGGTGTCGATCTATTTGGTTAGGTTACGCCCCATCGCTGTCTGCCGATATCACGGGCATGTTTGCTGATCTGTACATAGCAGTAATGAGAGTGGTGGGTGTCGATCTATTTGGTTGGGTTACGCACCATCGCTGTCTGCCGATATCACGGGCATGTTTGCTGATCAGTACATAGCAGTAATGAGAGTGGTGGGTGTCGATCTATTTGGTTAGGTTACGCACCATCGCTGTCTGCCGACATTACGGTCATGTTTGCTGATCTGTACATAGCAGTAATGGGAGTGCTGGGTGTCGATCTATTTGGTTAGGTTACGCACCATCGCTGTCTGCCGATATCACGGGCATGTTTGCTGATCTGTACATAGCAGTAATGGGAGTGGTGGGTGTCGATCTATTTGGTTAGGTTACGCACCATCGCTGTCTGCCGATATCACGAGCATGTTGCTGATCTGTACATAGCAGTAATAGGAGTGGTGGGTGTCGATGGTTAGGTTACGCACCATCGCTGTCTGCCGACATAACGGGCATGTTTGCTGATCTGTACATAGCAGTAATGGGAGTGGTGGGTGTCGATCTATTTCGTTAGGTTACGCACCATCGCTGTCTGCCGATATCACGGGCATGTTTGCTGATCCGTACATAGCAGTAATGGGAGTGGTGGGTGTCGATCTATTTGGTTAGGGTACGCACCATCGCTGTCTGCCGATATCACGGGCATGTTTGCTGTTCTGTACATAGCAGTAATGGGAGTGCTGGGTGTCGATCTATTTGGTTAGGTTACGCACCATCGCTGTCTGCCGATATCACGGGCATGTTTGCTGATCTGTACATAGCAGTAATGGGAGTGCCGGGTGTCGATCTATTTGGTTAGGTTACGCACCATCGCTGTCTGCCGATATCACGAGCATGTTTGCTGATCTGTACATAGCAGTAATGGGAGTGGTGGGTGTCGATCTATTTGGTTAGGTTACGCACCATCGCTGTCTGCCGATATCACGGGCATGTTTGCTGATCTGTACATAGCAGTAATGGGAGTGCTGGGTGTCGATCTATTTGGTTAGGTTACGCACCATCGCTGTCTGCCGATATCACGGGAATGTTTGCTGATCTGTACATAGCAGTAATGGGAGTGCTGGGTGTCGATTTATTTGGTTGGGTTACGCACCATCGCTGTCTGCCGACATTACGGTCATGTTTGCTGATCTGTACATAGCAGTAATAGGAGTGCTGGGTGTCGATCTATTTGGTTAGGTTACGCACCATCGCTGTCTGCCGATATTACGGGCATGTTTGCTGATCTGTACATAGCAGTAATGGGAGTGGTGGGTGTCGATCTATTTGGTTAGGTTACACACCATCGCTGTCTGCCGATATCACGGGCATGTTTGCTGATCTGTACATAGCAGTAATGGGAGTGGTGGGTGTCGATCTATTTGGTTAGGTTACGCACCATCGATGTCTGCCGATATCACGGGCATGTTTGCTGATCTGTACATAGCAGTAATGGGAGTGCTGGGTGTCGATCTATTTGGTTAGGTTACGCACCATCGCTGTCTGCCGATATCACGGGCATGTTTGCTGATCTGTACATTGCAGTAATGGGAGTGGTGGGTGTCGATCTATTTGGTTAGGTTACGCACCATCGCTGTCTGCCGATATCACGGGCATGTTTGCTGATCTGTACATAGCAGTAATGGGAGTGCTGGGTGTCGATCTATTTGGTTAGGTTACGCACCATCGCTGTCTGCCGATATCACGGGCATGTTTGCTGATCTGTACATAGCAGTAATGGGAGTGCTGGGTGTCGATCTATTTGGTTGGGTTACGCACCTTCGCTGTCTGCCGACATTACGGTCATGTTTGCTGATCTGTACATAGCAGTAATGGGAGTGCTGGGTGTCTATCTATTTGGTTAGGTTACGCACCATCGCTGTCTGCCGATATTACGGGCATGTTTGCTGGTCTGTATATAGCAGTAATGGGAGTGGTGGGTGTCGATCTATTTGGTTAGGTTACGCACCATCGCTGTCTGCCGATATCACGGGCATGTTTGCTGATCTGTACATAGCAGTAATGGGAGTGGTGGGTGTCGATCTATTTGGTTAGGTTACGCACCATCGCTGTCTGCCTATATCACGGGCATGTTTGCTGATCTGTACATAGCAGTAATGGGAGTGCTGGGTGTCGATCTATTTGGTTAGGTTACGCACCATCGCTGTCTGCCGATATCACGGGCATGTTTGCTGATCTGTACATAGCAGTAATGGGAGTGGTGGGTGTCGATCTATTTGGTTAGGTTACGCACCATCGCTGTCTGCCGATATCACGGGCATGTTTGCTGATCTGTACATAGCACTAATGGGAGTGGTGGGTGTCGATCTATTTGGTTAGGTTACGCACCATCGCTGTCTGCCGATATCACGGGCATGTTTGCTGATCTGTACATAGCAGTAATGGGAGTGGTGGGTGTCGATCTATTTGGTTAGGTTACGCACCATCGCTGTCTGCCGATATCACGGGCATGTTCGCTGATCTGTACATAGCAGTAATGGGAGTGCTGGGTGTCGATCTATTTGGTTAGGTTACGCACCATCGCTGTCTGCCGATATCACGGGCATGTTTGCTGATCTGTACATAGCAGTAATGGGAGTGGTGGGAGTCGATCTATTTGGTTAGGTTACGCACCATCGCTGTCTGCCGATATCACGGGCATGTTTGCTGATCTGTACATAGCAGTAATGGGAGTGGGGGGTGTCGATCTATTTGGTTAGGTTACGCACCATCGCTGTCTGCCGATATCACGGGCATGTTTGCTGATCTGTACATAGCAGTAATGGGAGTGGTGGGTGTCGATCTATTTGGTTAGGTTACGCACCATCGCTGTCTGCCGATATCACGGGCATGTTTGCTGATCTGTACATAGCAGTAATGGGAGTGCTGGGTGTCGATCTATTTGGTTAGGTTACGCACCATCGCTGTCTGCCGATATCACGGGCATGTTTGCCGATCTGTACATAGCAGTAATGGGAGTGCTGGGTGTCGATCTATTTGGTTGGGTTACGCACCATCGCTGTCTGCCGACATTACGGTCATGTTTGCTGATCTGTACATAGCAGTAATGGGAGTGCTGGGTGTCGATCTATTTGGTTAGGTTACGCACCATCGCTGTCTGCCGATATTACGGGCATGTTTGCTGATCTGTACATAGCAGTAATGGGAGTGGTGGGTGTCGATCTATTTGGTTAGGTTACGCACCATCGCTGTCTGCCGATATCACGGGCATGTTTGCTGATCTGTACATAGCAGTAATGGGAGTGGTGGGTGTCGATCTATTTGGTTAGGTTACGCACCATCGCTGTCTGCCGATATCACGGGCATGTTTGCTGATCTGTACATAGCAGTAATGGGAGTGCTGGGTGTCGATCTATTTGGTTAGGTTACGCACCATCGCTGTCTGCCGATATCACGGGCATATTTGCTGATCTGTACATAGCAGTAATGGGAGTGGTGGGTGTCGATCTATTTGGTTAGGTTACGCACCATCGCTGTCTGCCGATATCACGGGCATGTTTGCTGATCTGTACATAGCACTAATGGGAGTGGTGGGTGTCGATCTATTTGGTTAGGTTACGCACCATCGCTGTCTGCCGATATCACGGGCATGTTTGCTGATCTGTACATAGCAGTAATGGGAGTGGTGGGTGTCGATCTATTTGGTTAGGTTACGCACCATCGCTGTCTGCCGATATCACGGGCATGTTTGCTGATTTGTACATAGCAGTAATGGGAGTGGTGGGTGTCGATGGTTAGGTTACGCACCATCGCTGTCTGCCGATATCACGGGCATGTCTGCTGATCTGTACATAGCAGTAATGGGAGTGGTGGGTGTCGATGGTTAGGTTACGCACCATCGCTGTCTGCCGATATCACGGGCATGTTTGCTGATCTGTACATAGCAGTAATGGGAGTGGTGGGTGTCGATCTATTTGGTTAGGTTACGCACCATCGCTGTCTGCCGATATCACGGGCATGTTTGCTGATCTGTGCATAGCAGTAATGGGAGTGGTGGGTGTCGAACTATTTGGTTAGGTTACGCACCATCGCTGTCTGCCGATATCACGGGCATGTTTGCTGATCTGTACATAGCAGTAATGGGAGTGCTGGGTGTCGATCTATTTGGTTAAGTTACGCACCATCGCTGTCTGCCGATATCACGGGCATGTTTGCTGATCTGTACATAGCAGTAATGAGAGTGCTGGGTGTCGATCTATTTGGTTGGGTTACGCACCATCGCTGTCTGCCGACATTACGGTCATGTTTGCTGATCTGTACATAGCAGTAATGGGAGTGCTGGGTGTCGATCTATTTGGTTAGGTTACGCACCATCGCTGTCTGCCGATATCACGGGCATGTTTGCTGATCTGTACATTGCAGTAATGGGAGTGGTGGGTGTCGATCTATTTGGTTAGGTTACGCACCATCGCTGTCTGCCGATATCACGGGCATGTTTGCTGATCTGTACATAGCAGTAATGGGAGTGCTGGGTGTCGATCTATTTGGTTAGGTTACGCACCATCGCTGTCTGCCGATATCACGGGCATGTTTGCTGATCTGTACATAGCAGTAATGGGAGTGGTGGGTGTCGATCTATTTGGTTGGGTTACGCACCATCGCTGTCTGCCGATATCACGGTCATGTTTGCTGATCTGTACATAGCAGTAATGGGAGTGGTGGGTGTCGATCTATTTGGTTAGGTTACGCGCCATCGCTGTCTGCCGATATCACGGGCATGTTTGCTGATCTGTACATAGCAGTAATGGGAGTGGTGGGTGTCGATCTATTTGGTTGGGTTACGCACCATCGCTGTCTGCCGATATTACGGGCATGTTAGCTGATCTGTACATAGCAGTAATGGGAGTGGTGGGTGTCGATCTATTTGGTTAGGTTACGCGCCATCGCTGTCTGCCGATATCACGGTCATGTTTGCTGATCTGTACATAGCAGTAATGGGAGTGGTGGGTGTCGATCTATTTGGTTAGGTTACGCACCATCGCTGTCTGCCGATATCACGGGCATGTTTGCTGATCTGTACATAGCAGTAATGGGAGTGGTGGGTGTCGATCTATTTGGTTAGGTTACGCCCCATCGCTGTCTGCCGATATCACGGGCATGTTTGCTGATCTGTACATAGCAGTAATGAGAGTGGTGGGTGTCGATCTATTTGGTTAGGTTACGCACCATCGCTGTCTGCCGATATCACGGGCATGTTTGCTGATCTGTACATAGCAGTAATGAGAGTGGTGGGTGTCGATCTATTTGGTTAGGTTACGCACCATCGCTGTCTGCCGACATTACGGTCATGTTTGCTGATCTGTACATAGCAGTAATGGGAGTGCTGGGTGTCGATCTATTTGGTTAGGTTACGCACCATCGCTGTCTGCCGATATCACGGGCATGTTTGCTGATCTGTACATAGCAGTAATGGGAGTGGTGGGTGTCGATCTATTTGGTTAGGTTACGCACCATCGCTGTCTGCCGATATCACGGGCATGTTTGCTGATCTGTACATAGCAGTAATGGGAGTGCTGGGTGTCGATCTATTTGGTTAGGTTACGCACCATCGCTGTCTGCCGATATCACGGGCATGTTTGCTGATCTGTACATAGCAGTAATGGGAGTGCTGGGTGTCGATCTATTTGGTTGGGTTACGCACCATCGCTGTCTGCCGACATTACGGTCATGTTTGCTGATCTGTACATAGCAGTAATGGGAGTGCTGGGTGTCGATCTATTTGGTTAGGTTACGCACCATCGCTGTCTGCCGATATTACGGGCATGTTTGCTGATCTGTACATAGCAGTAATGGGAGTGGTGGGTGTCGATCTATTTGGTTAGGTTACGCACCATCGCTGTCTGCCGATATCACGGGCATGTTTGCTGATCTGTACATAGCAGTAATGGGAGTGGTGGGTGTCGATCTATTTGGTTAGGTTACGCACCATCGCTGTCTGCCGATATCACGGGCATGTTTGCTGATCTGTACATAGCAGTAATGGGAGTGCTGGGTGTCGATCTATTTGGTTAGGTTACGCACCATCGCTGTCTGCCGATATCACGGTCATGTTTGCCCGTCTTTACACACGAGACAGACTTTACATTACCGTAAAAAAAACGTAGTTTGATCTTCATTCTAAATTCTTTGGACGTCCATATCGGGCGTAGAGTTGCGAAGGTTCCCTTAGCTTTGTTGAAGCGGCTCATGACATCTGTGGTCTCTCCATCGGTGGTAATGATGCTACCAAGGCAGCAGAACTTGCCCACTTTCTCGATGATCTGTTCCTCGAGTCTCAGCTCTATCGTGTTCAGATTCTTGAATCGCATCTCCATCTTTTTTTGGCGTTGATCTTCAGCCCAATCTTGACAGCCTCTCCTTTCAGATCTTTCAACTTCATATCCATTTCCTTGAAACTGTGAGCTACAAGGCAAAGGTCATCAGCATAATCCAGGTCCTCCAGGCGTTTCTTCAGACTCCAATGGATTTCGCTGGTTCGTCGCTTGTGTCATGGCCAAATCTAATACTAATAAAAATATGATTGGTGAGAGAAGGCAGCATTGCTTCACAACGGTCGATATCTCTATAGGGTCCAAAAGCACCCCTTGGTGTTCCACTTGACACGTGCAGGCATCGTACATGCTCTTAATGAGATTAAACTTCTCAGGAATGCCGAAATTTTCGAATGCTCTCAGAGATTGATATTGTCCCGAAGTTCTTGCTCAAAGATCTCGGAATATGGCATGTTTAAAATAACAATAAAACAACAAATATAATTGTTTATTTCTATTAATCACTCAACTTATTTCCTTATTTGCTCTTCGGGTTATATTGTATTCTTGCTAGCGGTTATGGTGTGCACTCATACCGCTCACACCCTGTATAACCCCAATATTAGATCGTATGAGCAGAGAGCCCACGTCTTGTGATAGCGGACCACCTGGGATTACTTACGCTGGTTTCTGGGAAGGTTTACCTCCACCTTGACAGGCAACTTGGGTGACACCCGCAACGCGGTACGGATCTGGTAGAACCTGAAATAAAGGGAAAATATACTTCAGAAGTGTCTGATATGACATACCATCGTTTCAAGCTACAACCTTTTACTACAGATACGTGTATAATTCAACTACCGAACAGTCTTCGGCCAACAATTTCCAATTCTATTTTACTCCATACCATTTTGAAGCTTAACCATTATTAATTCATTTTAGGGGAACATTTTGGTAATCATGCCCATACACAGATACCAGCAGGTAGTTGTGTACTTGCCCCATGCATAGTAATGTCAGATTGAAGACGCGAACCAGTGCATTCTATCTCGAGCTCCTACAATATTGTTGCAAAACAAATTGTACTATTACGTGTTTGAGAAACCAGTGCTGCTGACCCTGGCTACGCTGGCTTATATTGACCGTAGCAACTGGAGTTTTGCGGGACACGGAAGGGGGACCCAGCGGTGGCGGAGTACAGTGTTCAAATAAGCCCAGCGTAATACGAGCGCATATCCCCACGTAGAGGAGAAGGCTACTGGAACCAAGTCATTATGACCCGCGCCACTGTACCTGCCATCTACAGTGTAGGCTGACAGCTCACTTGGTCCCCGGCATTCGCTTCTCAAACGATGTTAGTAGCTTCAAGAAAAGCACCATTATTTTCATGTAAAAATACGACATGAGTTTACATGTTTTCATCGCAATCTAAAAAAGCCTAATTACGGCGCAATTAATGAAAATAGTGAAAGCGGGAACTTCACCGCCTTGAAAATTTGAAAAACGACGCCCAGAATACTGGTAAGTAAGTTTTGGAAAGGGAAAAGTCGGAGACTTCATTCTTGACTGCTGTGAAAGCAGGTCCGCGCTGCGTTAGTCGAGATACGAGTGCGGGAGTGTAATTTCAAGCCCTGGTGATATATTATACAGTATGGTAATAGCAAAGTTGGACTTAGGAAAATTTTGTCAATATAAGAGTGCGGAGGCTAAGGATTTTTGATACGACGAAGGACCCTGTTATTTTCCGCCAGCATAAGAGAGACCCGCGATGATGTGAACTTTGATTATTTTGAAAGGCGACGGAAAGGAACTTAGTTTTTGCACATCAAAGGCATTATTATTGGACTTCCGATATTTTCGAAATAACAGCGCGTTATAATGTAATGGTATACGAGGGTGGAACTTGTAGTATTCACAGCAATATCATCAGAGAACTTTGGACACAGTTGAACATTATCGAATTCATAATCTACGTGGGTTATTCGGAAATTATAAAGGAGATACTTTATGGAAGTAAACTAACATAGCATTTACACATCAAAAGGACGATGTTATTCAGTTACAAGAGACATTCATGAAATCCGAATATGTTCAAATAAGTTAAGTTAAGTTAAGTTAAGGGGATGTTTCAAGATCTGAGCAACGTGGACGGCATTATGAATCTGTAAAATACGAATAGTTATTGATGGGCATAATTCGAACACGAGTGACTTGAGGGATTCGATCTTCAACCAACATCATGAAGGCGATTGATTATTGCAGAAGGAGAATCCAACATGCGATCTTCCAACACGGTCCAGAAGAAGATGAGGACATCCCGACAGCGATCTATGGAGAGATTCCAGTGGAGGAGAGGAACCTCGACTACAACATCTTGGAGACGGAGGAGACGATCCAACAGGAGCAACGTTGGACAGGAATCAAAACCAGACAAGCCACCTTTAAGTATTCTTGCTAGCACGATGAAAATAGTGCACACATGGTCATTTTTTATTTATTTATTTATTTATTTATTTATTTATTTATTCATTCACGTATTCATGTTTGGGCTTAATATCTGCAATTGCTCGTTATTAGTTTGTGATATACAGTATAGAACATTTTAAACCGAGATATAGTATGTTTTATTTTTGAGATTCAGAATTCTTAAGATTTTGATGATGATTATGATAATTGCTGTTTTAAGGGGCCAAACATCTAGGTTATCGGACCCTAATTTTGATGATTTATTGATAGAGTTTGAACTTAGGAAGTTGATGACATATTCTGTCAAGTGACAATTATGATAATGCCAAACTGGTGTCATGCGTAAGTTGATGATGACATGACAGAATAGTTATGGTACGGTCATAATAGTGTGAAGAATATCAATATTGAAAGATGGATTTAAGTGAGGTGAATTTGATAATTCATTGAGATAAGTTAAGAATTTACTGAAGATGAGACAGAGACGAAAGTTATTGAAATGTTTCTGATGAGAAATATTAATTGAGGTAACTGAATAAATACAGCATACAAAGCAAGTGAGAACACAGCAAAACATTGGGTGATACGAATAAAACAGAGTATATGCTCATGCTCAACAATTTTGTAGTCTATACTCAGAATGGTATGAGTAAAAAGTTGAAGTTTAGACTCACTGAGAAGTACATACTCAAGGGTGGGAGTAAATACTCAGTGAGTATATACTCCAATGTGGTATGAATAAAAGAAATATATGCTACAAATCTGAAGTATATACTCACAATTTCTGAAGTCTGGCCATTACCATGCTCAGCTGTCTAATCTCAAGATGGTTGAGGTTATGTTTTTAGATATAAATAACATGCGGGCTAGGAAAGTGTATAAATTAGGAAGAACGGTTTCATAGAGGGACTGTAGATCATTATACCGGTTTAAGATTGATAATATTCTAACTTATTGCTTTCTGATTACATTTTGGGCAAATACACGGAAACAAGAGGAAAAGCTGTAAAAAGCAATTTATTTTCTTCAGTATTTGACTTTCTGTGATACATTTGCCAAAGTTTCCAGCGTAGCGAATCTTTCTAGCTTTTAAACATTCGCTTTTTTCCTTCCGCGAGTTAGGTGTTTGAGACTTGTCAAATACTGAAGGATAGTCACAGACAATCCTTACAAATGCCAAATCGGAAACATTTGATATATGATCATTTATTCATCCCCACTAACAGACATTTCAATTAAACAGGAACTTTCAATTAATCAACAAGACCGTCTACAGCAGACGACTGGTTTGCATTAACAAATGGCATGTAAAACAGTTGACTGACTAAACGTGCGTCGACGAAACGAGAGTAACATCGTGGCACAAGTGAAGTATATACTCCAAAAGGAGGGGAAATTGTAGTAGATACTCAAGATCTTTTATTCATAACAGAGTATATACTCAAAACTGATGCTCATGCTCGAAGTATATACGTCGAAGTTTATACTCAGTTTTATTCATATCAGCCATTGTTATTATGGCAAGTAGGCCTAATATGACAAGTTGTTAAGAGATTATTTATTGAAGGTAGGATCAGACAATGCATTTTATGGCAACTGTTATGATAAATGTTTGCTTATTTTAGGGGCTTTGCGACATCGTGGTCATGTAGCCCCGTGTTCTTGGGTGTAAGTAGAATTTGTATGATAAACAGTGTTATTGAGTGTGCATTTGTAAATTGGGAATAGGATTGGGAAGGAGGCGGCCGTAGCCTAAGTTAAGCATTTGCCTGGAGTAGAAGTGGGAAACGACGGAGAGCCACTTCCAGGATGGTTGAGGTGGGAATCGAACCCTCCTTTCTCAGTTTAGTCTCACGAGGCTGAGTGTACCCCATCCCAGCCCTTGCACCAGAATGGGAATGAGAATAACATTATGCTGTATGACATTTTATAAGAGTTACAAGGTCTGATATATTACGACGATTCAAAATTTAACAAATATGTGACAAATTTTTAAAGCAAGGATTAGCTGAGAGGTTGTGATTGTGGGATTGAACATTATACACAGTGCGCACGATTTAGACAAATGCAAACTCTAATCTTATATGTATTCGGAGATTATGCCAGGTAGTGACTTCTATAAGGGGCAGTCAAATGAAAACGAGACAGACGATATAACGAGCATAGCGCGGACGGTGTGTGTATAGCCTAGTAGTGCCCTCTATTGCAGGCTGTTTCAAATCCACGAGTTTGAGTAAGCGTACACGCGAGTACTCAGCAGTGATGCTCGGAGTACGGTTGGAGAGGAACGGGGAGCGATAGCCAATACGTCACTGGGCGAAGGTCATAGCACAAGACCATGCGCTTCCTGCCAGTCTTGAGTATCCACGGCACAGTGACGGCAGCCCCCACGCCATAGCTGTATTCCATGTTGCAGTTTTACTCACGCAAGGCTCACTGGCGAGTAGCTCGGCTGGAACAGCCTGCTTTATTGGGAACCAGGGAGGAACCGCGCGAACGTTCACCATTGTGCCATTTGTCTCTTGGACGTGCTCGATTTGAGGTCAGTGAGTCGTGTGTGCGTGCGACGTCGCTATGGAGGCCGGGAAAGACGAACAGCGAGGTGTAGTGCGGATTTTGACTGCGGAAGGAGTGTCCGGAAGTGCCCTGAAGGAAGACATTCGCGGCCGTCGAGTTTCTTCGGATGCAGAGGTGCATGCCAGGGTACAATCACAGTTAGTTAGTTAGTTATTGTCATCTACCCCTTGGGTACAATCATGGTTCCGAAAGTAAACCACAAACATTTTTCCAAGAAGTCATTGGCAGTGGGATGAATGGACTGTATGAACAGTTACGGCGAGTACTTTTGAAATAACACACAGTGTACTTACTCTTTCCCATCAGTCTCGTTTTCATTTGACTGCCTCTTATATTATCTCTACTTAGTATAAAAATATATCGAGGATGATTTCTGTACAAAATTATTTATTTATGATCAAAGGAAGCCGAGCAGTAACGATTTCAGTAAAAAAAAAAAAACTGGCGTCCGAGCGCTTTGTAAGCTTACGCTGGGCAAACCGTTAAAAATATCTAAATACTATGAGTGTAAGAATTGTTCAGCATGAAAAGTTATACAAAAAAAATCCGCGAGAGCATATGTCTATCTTCAATACATCGCCCACTATAAGTGTTTTTACGTTTTAATTTCTTCCAACCATGTCCATTCCACTACTGAGGCGACAGTTTACGAGCTAGCTAAGGGCGAGTCTATCATCCTTGTTACAGCCTAGCTAGCGGGTGAACCTATTGCCCCAGATATAGCCAACAGCAAACCGTTGAGTCGTGTTGAGTTAAGGCTTCTGAGAAGGGTGGTTGTGTTTGGAGTTTCCCTGAAGGTGCAACTCGGGTTTTCTTCATTTCGCCTGTGAAACACAGTCAACTTAAGATTGGACGGAAGAGGGATTTGAGTTTCATTCACCTCGCCATTCCCTGGAAGTGCAACTCTCATTTCGCCTGTGAACTTTTCGTTCCGCAAAATTCACAGTCAAGTTAAGATTGGACGGAAGGGGGATTTGTGTTTCATGCACCTTGCCATTCTTAAATTACGTCAGACAAGAATTTGTTGCACATGCATTCCCCATGATAATATAATTAATAGTCCAGTCAGTGATTTTAACCCATCATGCCGAGAGGTAAAACGGATATTGGTCGTTGTTCACTGACACTAAAAAAAAAAGCGCTTATCACGTAATGCAGGGTGGTCCAACCTTTAGTTACCCGAGGGCCAATCAAACTTTAGTATACGAATGTGAGGGCTAGAGACATTCCAGAAAGAAAACGTATTACATATTTTACTCAAAAACATTTATTAAAATTTATATTAAAAGAAGTTTAATATTACCAGTTTAATATACCACTTCATTTTACAGTCGAAAAATCAATGCGATGATTGGCTCTGCTTTCCTGATACGAGTGTATCAATGTCCACTGTAAGTTCAGTAAGGCAAAGTCTCAGGCTCGATTCCAGTGAAGCACTTTCAATTCGATTTCTCGTTTTTGATTTAATTTGTTTGAGAGCAGAAACAACACTTTCGCACACAGACTTACTGCCAAACAGCGATAACACTTGCAGAGAGAATTTAAGCAGTTTAGGAAAACGTTCGTTAGAAATCATTTTCCAGAAATTTTCAGGGACATCACTTTTTTTTAGTCTGGTAGAATGGGTCTGCCTGAAAATCACAAATTTCCATTTGAAGGTCGCAGGGCACCTCACTCACTTCAATATCCATGGCCCCATGGGGTTGTTGAACAGTGAAAGTTTTGGTTTTAGGGATCAAAATCCTGGAAACTTTTCTGGAACTCTTTCTTGATATCTATTATTATTTCATGAAACATACCAACATTTATGTCACTTCTTTCTTCTTTCAACTGCTGACAAGATGGGTAGTGTGCCATATTATTTGCCTTCAATGCAATCGTGATGATGATCAGGTGCCATCAAGTCAGCGTCGACTCCTAGCGACTGCATGGATGGACTGTCTCAATATGATTCGGTCTTCAGCCATATACTTTAGATCCTTCACTGACATATTCATGTTGGATTTGATGGAGTCGATCCATCTCAATGCTGGCCGCCCTCGTCTCCGAGACCCTTCCACCTTTCCAAGCATAATTGTCATTTCTAACGAATTAGAACGTCTCATAATGTGTCCAAATATGACAGCTGTAATCGTATTATTAAGGGGAGATGTGCACGAAATTCTTCTGAAATATGATTGTTTTGTTGTTGCTGAAATCTATTGTGAATCTATTCCCAAAAGGATTTGGTTGAATTCAATGCCTAAGTCCATTAAAAATTTAAATTCCTAACATATGCGCGTCAGATGCCACACCCCCTTTTCAATACAATTGCTATTTTTCATCTTTGCTGAACACTTGACGTCATTTTGGTCAGGCAGTTGGCGGTATCACACTTGGGAATATTGCAGAAAAATGTGGTGCGCACTTCCGGTTGATCAAGCATGGTGATTACCGCGGAAAGTTTGTTTTGATTTCAGAGATACAGTGCGAGGTAGGGAGTTGTTATTTCTTCAAAATTTGTAAGATACGTTATTAATAGCAATGGACAGGTCTGCTCGAGTGTTCAAGAAAGTTAAAAGATCTATTGTACTGAAAACAAAGAAAAATATACATGGCTTATCTAATTTAGTCCAATTGTTTACATACTTCAAGATGGTGGCTGTGCGAAATTTTGAAATTAAGTTTTTATTTCTTGTGTCCTAATCATACGATCGAAGTCAACGATTGAATATTGATCCTACGCAATAATCGTCATCTAATAGTATAACTCTATAGCCTACATATATAAAAATCCAACATGGCGACAATCCGAAATATTTCGATGGCTTTCAATATCTACGTATCTATTAGGCCTACGGCAACCAAACTGATATTTTAAAATGTTGATAGAGGCAATAATGTAAGTAGGGTGTATGCAAATAGGCTATTTAGTTCTTCACGGAACTACTTTTTCGGCTGTGAGTCGCTCGCTTCTTCATGGAGAATATTCTACAGGGCATCGACAAGAGGCGTATTGATTCTGCAAACAAGACTGTGGATGACATCCATAAGGAGGCCAGGCAAAAGAAAACAATTGAGAGGAAAGCAGCTGAAGAGGTGGATGATGAGCATTATTGATATGGTCAATTTTGATGTTGAGTCGAGACAAGTAGCATGTCTACCTTGCTAAAATTCAATTGTCATTTCCTGGACTTCCTTTTTTCCAAAACAAATGTACCTTTTCCACTTGAACTACTAAAAATACCAATTCAAAACTTGGTAGACAGACTTGTTAAACATTGTTACACATTTTACTGGAAGGGAATTACAAAATATGTAATTTTATGGATTTCAGAGGTCATTTGTATGCATTTTTTTGTGAATTTTTCAAATTCAAAAGTTCTTTCATTTTCAAAAAGTCTAAATAGGCGTGGAATTAAAAACGGCTCCAGGGATTGCATTAACAAGGTTATAGAAGCCACTAAAATAAATTACAAGTTCCAGGACCTTAGCGTTGCTGAGAAAAAGGTACATCTATGTGACCAAAATTCATTTTTTTTTTCAAAAACGTTCTACCCAAATTAACTGATTAACTTTAGTAGCAAATACCAATGCCTTTTTAATCAGTGTGCAAAATTTCATGATTCTAACTCAAATAACGTCCATGTTATAGAACATTTAGAAAGGCAATGCATTTTCGTGCACGTCTCCCCTTAATGCATCAAGTTTTTTTGCAGAAGCCCTCAATATGTCCATAAAGCTGGGAGATATTTTGTTTTCTACCTCGTAGTTTCAGGTTTAAAACATTTAGATGGGATGTTAAATCTGTCATAAAAGCAAGATTATTTTAAAACCGGATTTCTTCCAGTTTTTCTTGATACTCATGCCTAATGTTTTCATTTTTGAGAAGTAAGAAGGGCAAGGGCCAACACAAATGAACAGGCGGGCCGCATGCGGCCCGTGGGCCGCGGGTTGGACCACACTGACGTAATGCATGCATAACTGTTCCCGGGTGAAGCCGGGTCGGGTTGCTAGTTTAATATAAGGCAGAACATGACAGAATGAGTGAATATTTGAATGCAAATAGCCTAGCGAAATTCAGAAGTGATGTACAACACGGTAAAACCTAAACATTAATGAAGTGACAAGTGCAAATGTTTTATTGTTGAAGAATATGTTGTTGATAGCGGAAATATTAGGATGTAAATAAGACGTTGATTCGTGGTAACCATTAAGGGAGTTGTATTTACGAATATAAATATTTATTGAGTGATACAGATATTGAAGTTAGTTAATAATTCAAGTGAACGGATAGGACAAGGAGATTTTCTTTCTGTATAATGTTATATTTCGACTACTGTATGTATTCGAGGAAAGTCAGTCACGAAGAGGATTTAAGTTCTTTTTAATTCAGGAAAGTAACAGTATTGATTTAATTCGAAACTGAAAGACAATTTGGGCGACAAACACAAACTCCAGTTACGCATTATTTTACTTTATTTAATTTTATTTTAACCTCTTTATGGTAGTAGCAAAATCCTCAATTCATTATTTAAAGAACGTATTGTCGAATTGATACAATTTCAAGCAATTGCAGCTTATTGATCATTCTAGTGAACATTTTTAGGGAACCGCCATTAGAGTAACATTCCATTTGTAGTGTTAATTAAAGATAATAAAGGAGGATGAATGATCGAATATTTTATAGTACTTGGAATTGTTTATTATCATTATTTATTAACTTCATTTTGCCTGGAAGAGTAAATTTATGCTATGTTTTTTTTTTTTTTTTAGCGTATGGCTTTTAATGCCGGGAGTGTCCGAGGACATGTTCGGCTCGCCAGTTTTTTTTTTGTAGCTGCTTCGAGACGGACACCCAATGGGTGAGCTACAAGTACCGTTGGGGAGGGAAGGAGGGAAGTTGGAATGTAAGGACTCAGGAGTTGGAAGGTAGCGGCTGTGGCCTATAGTTAGGGACCAACCCCGGCATTTGCCTGGAAGGAAGATGGGAAACCACAGAAGACCATCTTCAAGGTTGCCGGCGGGGGGATTCGAACCTCCTCGCCTCCCGGATGTGAGCGACTGCCATCAGTCATGCCGTAACCACCACGGCTAACTCACCCGGTATGCTATGGTTAATTTAGTATTATGAGAACTCCAACAACCAACAATCCCTACACGCCTTGAGATTTCAAGATCTCGATCTACCACGCTAACTAACTAAATTCCACAGGACAAATTATTTTTAACGAAGTAGGAAGTGTATTTTGCTGTCAGCAATGTGTCATGTTTTTTTAGCAGAGCCATTGTGCGCCGTTACGTCGAGATACCGGGTACAATACATACTGTTTTGTCTTTCAGCGTTCTGTCTAGTCTGTAAGCCTCTGTAGCCAACAAGGCGCCTCCATGATGCCCTATTAGCAGTTAGCACTGCGGTCTCCTCAGCTTCTACACCTCTCACTTTGAAATCGTTCAACAAAATCCAGCCATCGCCTCCTAGCAGTGGCTTCCGAGGCCAGAGGTGCGGTCTCAATACTAACCAAACCCGTAGGCCTAAACTTCTCTCCAAGGATTTCACAGAAGAAGAGCAAGTTTAAACGTTTCGGGTCGAGTTTTACCGAATGCTTTGGAAAGCCGATCTTACGGCTGTATATTTCAGCCATTTTGTTGTATAGCAAATCAATAATTACTTTTAAATAATGACGTCCGATAGCGTAATGTGAAAATCATGTAAAATAAAGAAAATGCAAAATGTGAATTCCATGGAGCTCGAGTTGGAACCGTTTGTTGTACTCTTCCGATTATTACATTTCTTACTAATTCAAACCTCCATGTGAGATGTGTGCTGGACAAAGCGGAGGCAGACAGGGTTTTCTCCAGGTACTCCGGTTTTCCCAGTCACAAATTTCATTCCAGCAACACTCTCCACTGCCATTTCATTTCATCTGTCATTCGTTTAATCATTGCCCCAGGATAGTGCGACAGACTTCGGCAGCTGGCACAGTCCATATCCTCGCCGCTAGATGGGGGGCTTCATTCATTCCATTCCCCGACCCGGTCGGGTCGACTGGAAGCAGGCTGTGGATTTTCACTAATTCAAACCTTGATAATATTCAACAGGTCAATTAATACCGTAAAGTAATACTGACACTACGAGTATTTTTCCTCTTCTTCGAATATACTCGGTGGCGTAACTAGGATTTGCTTCTGGAGGGGGATGACAGGAGTCAAAATTACACGAGACATAACCAATAAAAGCAAATATACGATACCAAAAGTTATAAACTTGGTATCTTCACTCTTTTCGTGATTAATTTCGATAGCATTTGATACGTTGTAGGGCATTTGCACCGATCATTGTACTAAAGCTCAAAATTGAAAAAAAAAAAAAAAAAGCAAGGAACATTATATAGGATACGCGGGCTATAGCCTACAATATTTATCATAGTGATATAAATTATATTAGGTAGCATTTTGTTTACGTTATGTTTCTTGCGCTCTCCTGTAAACCATTGATTTAAAAGTTTCCCATGTTTTGCCAACGATTAGTAGATAACTGACTATATACAGGGTGTCTCTTATTAACGTTTAAAACTCTCTATAGCGACGTAGATGGCATTGCGACAAGTAATTTGATATAGGACACTTAGCGTCGCAAGTGTCCGGAAATACCTTAAAAGTGAACCACAACTGTTAGACATATGGTCTAAGAGGCCCGTGCTCTCTTACGCACACCAAAGCATCCAAAGCAAAAGTTGAATGTCATACCACTCTGGCTCCGAGGCCTATCTATCAGCTTTCTTTGTTCTCTCTCTACTGCTTTCAGATTGTCTGATGACCTCGTTATTGTGATGGCTGTATTGGTGCGTGTATTTGCAATTGAGATGAGGATTGGGAAGGAGGCAGCCGTGTGGTTCATTTAGCTACCATGCCGGCATTTTCCTGGAGTAGATGTGGGAAAACCACTTCTAGAATGGCTGAGGTGGGAAACGAACTCGCCTCCTTTCAGTTCGGCCTCACGAGGCTGAGTGAATGCCGTTCCAGCCCTCAGACCAGAATTATACTTCTTGGCAGAGCCGGGAATCGAACCCGAACCTCAGGGGTGACAACCAATAATGATAGCCACCGCACGACGAGGTGGTCAATATCAGTGCACGGGGGCAGAAATAAGTAGAGTAGCACAAATTCATGGGAATAAAGGAAATAGCTGCGCTTCTGAACAAATGAACATAGGGTATTTAATAAGCTAAATAACTTAATTATTGTATGCATCTAAGCTAGCAACCCGCCCCGGCTTCGCCCGGGAACGGTTATGAATGCATTACGTGATGAGCGCTTTTTTTTTTTCGATGTCAATGACCTACAATCTATATCCGTGTTACGTCTCGGCTTGATGAATTAAAGTCACTGACTGGACTATTAATTATATTATCATGGAGATGCATGTGCAACGAATTCTTGTCAGACGTAATTTAAGAATGGCGAGGTGCATGAAACACAAATCCCCCTTCCGTCCAATCTTAACTTGACTGTGGATTTTGCGGAACGAAAAGTTCACAGGCGAAATGAAGAAAAGCCGAGTTGCACTTCCAGGGAAACTCCAAACACAACCACTCCTCTCTGAAGTCTTAACTCAACACGACTCGGCAGTTTGCTGCTGGCTGTATCTGGGGTAATAGGCTCGTCCGCTAGCTAGGCTGCAACTGGGTTGATATGCTCGTCCATAGCTAGCTCGTAAACTGTCGCCTCAGTAATTGAATGGACATTGTTGGTAGAAATGAAAACGTGAAAACACTTATAGTGGGTGATGTATTGAAGATAGAGATATGCTCTCCGGGACTTATTTGTAGAACTTTTCATGTTGAACAATTTTTACACTCATAGTATATTGATATTTTTAACGGTTTGCCCAGCGTAAGCTTAAAAAGCGCACGGACGCCAGGTTTTTCTTTCGACTATTTCACTGAAATCGTTACTGCTTGGCTTCCTTTGATCATAAATAAATGATTTTCTACAGAAACCTTCCTAGAGATTTCCTTTACAGAATGGCAAAAACCGCATCAAAATCCATCCAGTGGTTCTCGAGATTACATGTGACATTAAAGAATCGGGGACTTCGTTTTATACTAAGTAGAGATTCATAGATTACAGTACGCGTTCTCGTTCAAATCCTGTCTGGAATATGTTTTTTGTTTTAATAATGGCGCCACCAAATAAATGTATGTAAAGAAAACGACAATCAATTAATTAATCATTCAAGCATTATTAAATAGTATTCGAACTGGCAGACAGAAATAAATAGGGACATTAATTGTACTTCCCGAGTCACCCATGGTACCTACAGGGTGGCGCAGGAAATGAGTCACAATTTGTTTCTTACATAATTTATCAGTCACACTAGATATTCCGTTGAGGATCTCTACAGTAGTATCAATAGAGCATGGAGAAACAAATGATTTACCAGTACGAAATGACGCATAAATCACGATACAGCCTATGGGAGACTTGTGTTTACAACAATGACCGACAAGGGAAGAATAACGACGCAGCAGCGATCAGTAGTCTTTCATGAAACAAAAAAGTCTTGTTTTGACTTAGAGGCGATTTCGACAACAGTTTGACAACTGATGGGCCTCTTGCAATAGAACTAATCACTAGCTGTATGAGAAATTTGTACGGGAAGGAACAATATTGGAATCGAAACGACCTCGACAAAGCCTGTTTTCCGTAGGGCAACTAATATCAGTGTTCCTTTGTAGGAAGTTAGAAATCGAAATGGTGGCCATATTGAGCATGTGCTGAGTTACAACAATTCTCCATAGTGTTTTTCATTGTAGTGTATGTTTCTTTGAGTTTGTATTGACAAGAAGGGTTTTATTCAACAAGAAAATTGTGACTCATTTCATGCTCCACCCTCTGCATACTTAGGCCTATTCATTTCTAGCCCGGGAAATAATTTCCTGTTTAAATTACTTGTTATTGTACTTTATATAAATCATCGGCAGAGTTCTGTACGGCGTGTGGTTTAATGGATAGCACTACTGGCTACGAGCAGAAGGCCCGGGATCGATTTCCCATCTCTGCGAATTAATTTCATTGTGGCGAAACAAGCAATTAAATGAAATAACTGTAAGAGTATTTTGATAGAAACATTAGCTCTCGACAGTACAAGAGCTGAGATGTAAGAAATTAATCAATCCAGGTCGATAATAATAATAATATATATATATATATATATATATATATATATATATATATATATATATACAGGGTCTTTCATATAAAATAAGAGCGCCAAGCAGCGGCTTTGTTAACCGCAGCTGCGGTCACCTTGGCCGAGCTTGTGGCACGCCACGGCCCCCTGCTGTAGTATTGAAAGCACGCGCATAGTACATGCGAGGGTTGGTTTTTTTTTCAAGTTCCGATGGACTGTATAAAAATAACAGATTGACATTACCAAACTTGACCTTGCAATAAGCGTTCAGGTGCTCAGTCGCCAGTCTAAACCTCAAGTGCTAACATGGTGAGACAGTTATCATTGCAACATCGTATTTTTTATGTAAAACTTATTTTAAGTACGAGTCGGCTCGGCGGGTACGTGATGCATTTGTCCAGCAATTTCCTGATGAAGTGCCACCTTCACTAGCACAGATTCACATAATTGCAAATAAGTTTGACAATACTGGCTCGGTACTCAATAAAAAACATGCCCGCACACGAACAGTTTTAACAGAGGATGAGCTAGATGACATTGGCGAGAATCTTGAACGGTCTCCGAATAAATCACTCACAAAATTAGCACAAGTAGGGGTTTCGGTTTCATCAACAATAACTACATAACTAAAGTAAGATTTCAGCATCGTACACACGCTAGCAATGCCGCTGCATCATATAGGATTGTACACACGCTTAAAGCAGGGGGCATTGGCGCGCCACAAGCTCGGCCAAGGTGACCGCAGCTGCGGTTAATAAAGCCGCCGCTTGGCGCTCTTATTTTATATGAAGGACCCTGTATAATACGCTAAGGTGTATGTTTCAGACAACTCAAGGTGGTGTGGTTTGTACCAAAATCTTCCAAATCATCTCAGTAGAACAGGAAAATTCTTGCATTTCTTGAAAAGTCAACGGAAGTATATTTGTTTGTTTATAAAGTGTTTTTAAACAAATAAACAAGATGATAGCCCCTGGCATCGCGTGCAGCCCGCATAGCACTAGTGCCGGGCGGGTAGTCTGTACACATGGGGCGCACACAGCAGCAGTGATGAATTGCTCTCTGATTACATAAATATCGACAATTTGTTTAAAAAGTGCGTTTAAACGAATAAACATATTTATATTAGCCCGCATAACAGTTCGGAACCTGGCGCAGTCAGCTGGCATTTGAGGGTGCGCAAATGCGAGGGAGCCGTGTCAGTAGATTTACTGGCACGTTAAAGATCCCCTTCGGGGCAAAATTCCGGCACCCCGGCGTCTCTAAAAGCCAGTGTAGTTAAAAGGGACGTAAAACCAATAACATTATTATTAGTAAAGCCAGGTGGGTGGTTTATACACATGCGAGTATTCTCGTACGGGTCCGCTAGTAATAATAATAAATGAGGCTACCTTAACGGATTATCTGCAGGGTCTTTCACTCAAAGTGGGGCCGGCCACGCGACGCGGAGGGTCAGACGAGCACATGGCAACTCGCTGAGTTGGGGGTCGAAAGAGCGCCCGTACAAGCACACATAAAAGCACATAAAGTAAAATCATTACTCAACTTGTCACAGAAAGTGTTGAAAATGTCCTCCACCTGCATCTGCACATTTCTGGCATCTTCTAAGGAAATTTTCATTCACACGCATTAGTTCATCTACCGAGATAGCCTCAATTTATTTCGTGATATTTTGTTTGAGTTCATCGAGAGTGTGAGGGTTTGTTGCATGAACCTTATTTTTCAAATTTCCCCGTCAATAAAAATTGAAGCAATAGGCTTTAACACTTATTAATACCACGTTATAAAATTTTGAAAAACAATATCAATTAAACAATAACCACCTACACACCTTATAACACTTATAATTTAAAATAGGCCATAAACGAAATAACGAAGTCAAATCCTGCGTCACAACTGTCTCAGCTCCTACCTGCAGCGCTGTGCCGGCCGTGCGACCGGCCCCACTTTGAGTGAAAGACCCTGTAGTTAAATCCATTGACCGCTCCTTCATGCAGTGAAGTTGTTCACAATGATAATACAGTATTACTACCGCCACAACACTGAAGGCTTGAGAGGGAAAATGAACGAACTCACTGCTACTAACAGTTCAGTTACGCGGGATGCA
The DNA here is from genome assembly GCA_946902985.2 of Meconema thalassinum. NCBI lineage: Eukaryota > Metazoa > Arthropoda > Insecta > Orthoptera > Tettigoniidae > Meconema > Meconema thalassinum. The sequence goes on along the minus strand of OX336389.2, from coordinate 23,674,788 downwards.
ATTCTAAAACCCATGTTACTTCACCGTTGTAACAACGAAATAGTCCTCGTCTAAAATGTACATTAAAATAATTTTAATTTTACTTCTTCAAATAACAGACAAGTGCATTCTTAGTGCATGGGAGCATGGAGAGCTTGATAGCGCATGCGCATAGAAGAGCTTGGACTCAGCCGGGCTTAAACAGTCACTCCGCAGTCCGCACTCCTCACCTCACAAGACTGCCAACCGTCAGAGCTGATCCCCTTGCGTCCGACTCCCCGCACCGTCACGTTATCTTCGGACGGAAAGTTGCAGAGATATGAAAACTAAGCTCAATGATCTAAAAGCTGAAGCACAAGAAGTCGGACTTCGGATTAATATTAATAAGACCAAACACATGCGGGTGAGAAACCACAACAGTACACCATTGCACCTCGATGGACAAGTCATAGAGAGGGTGAATAGCTTCTGCTATTTAGGAAGCATTGGAACGACTAATGGAGGAGCAGAAGAAGACGTTAACAGCCGTTTGATTAAAGCTAGGGGCACTTTTGCAACACTTCGTCCCATATGGAGGTCCAAAGAACTCAGTAAGAGAACAAAATTACGGATTTTCAATAGCAATGTCAAGTCGATGCTGCTATATGCATGTGAAACTTGGAAAGTGACCAAATCGTTGACACGAAAGATTCAGACATTTGTAAATAAATGTCTTAGGAACATCTTAGGAATACACTGGCCAGAGGTAGTGTCAAATGAGGAATTGTGGATGAGGACAGATCAACTGCCGGTCGAATAGCTGATCAAGAGAAGAAAGTGGCAATGCATACACTGCGCAGATCTGATGACAGCATTGCTAAACAAGCCATGGAGTGGAATCCTCAGGGCCAAAGGACAAGAGGAAGACCTAGAATGACATGGAGGAGATCAGTGGAGGAAGAGAGCGAGCAACTTGGATACTCGTGGGGAAAGATAATATCCACAGCACGCAAAAGAACCCTTGTTTCGGCCCTTTGCTCCTCAACAGGAGTTTAAGGAATTAAGTCAAGCCTGTTGGAATTACATATTCTGAACGAACATTTAGTTCTATTCCGGCCAAAGTGAAATTAAATCCATGGAATATAATTCTTATTATTTCTTCTTTCTTCGAATGAGCCAACTATGGACTACGTAGGTTAACCAAAATGGTTTTCAGCTTGATGAGTTGTGACTGGTTTCACGTTCTTAAGAGTCTTATTCTTAGCCCAAATCTCCTAATCTTATTATTTATTATTATTATTATTATTTATTTATTTAGCGTATGATGCATACAAGACAGTATTAATGTATAGCCTATATACATTTACAAAATAGACAAATTTCAGCATTAAGACCATTCATATATGGGCTGCCAGGTCTTTAATCCATTCAAGTGCTTAAGATAATTCTATTATTGTCAGAATGAAACTGTGAACGAACATTGAGTTCTATTCCGGCCGGAGTTAAATTAAATCCATACACATTAATTCCAATGAGCATTTAATTATATTCCGGCCTGAGTGAAATCAAACCTATACACTATAATTAGAACGAACATTTAATTCTATTCCGGCTGGAGTGAAATTAAATCCTTAAAATTTTATGCTATTCCTCTCCGAATGAAACTTTGAACGAACATTTAATTCTATTCCGACATGAATAAAATAAATCCATACAATTTAATGACCTGTCGGTCACGTCACGGTACTTCATATCCTCTTTGTGCTCCTCGTCGGTATTCAGAATCAGGTCCCGATAGAAGAGATAACTCCCCGGACCTGACTGAGAGACTTGAGCTTTTCCACTTTGCCGGGAAGATCGCCAAAGTGGTCACACTTCAATAGTTGGTCAACTTGCTCAGCCGTTCTGGTCTCGAGCAACAAGCTACCGTTCCTCATCTTTTGAACTTTCTCAATATACCACTTGACATTACATGGAAATTCAAGATATTATTTAAATAATAAAACGTTTAGTACAATATTTTACCCGTTAGTCCAAGATATCGTGGGACTGAGGATCGAGATCAGCCCGCACTAGACCCCTTTCCAACAGGACATACACTGAGAGGATCGGATGTGTCTTTAGACTAGCTCGGCACGAGACTGTAGTCTCAGGGAGTATCGGATTGGGAAAGAGGTGTGTGATTTTGAACGAGCCTCAAGAACACATCCAGAGAAAAAAGTAAATCTAAAATTATAAAGTCCCAGGCTTAAGTAAATATTCGCTGAATGTATTCAATCCTACCTCCATTCCTAACATTGTTAATAGTCTCACTGAATTTAAATTAAACTTCAAGAATACAAATCACTGGCGTTACACTTGCGGTTAATAACAAAAATGGTCATAAACACTTCGCCTTTGTCACAGACTTAAATAAGCTGCTTTTGCAACTTGCAAATACTTGCCTAAGTTGCAACCATGTGCTTTCAGACAAATCGGTGAAAAACACGACAAATCGATACAAAAATGTTACCGAAAATTTTAATAGTGCTTCTTACTCTCCACGTAGATCAATATTTCAGTTTGCTATTTCTAATTCGTTCGGATATGATTTTTACGCTTCATAACTGACGCCTCGCGTCCTCGTGGTCAAGTCTACAGTTCGATGCTCAGTTACGTAAAAATAGTAAAAATCACCATTTTGTTTTACCAAAAATGACTCACAATTCCTCTCTCGAATAATTCAACGTATTCAAGACACTAACAATTCTCGCAAAAGGCGAATACTTCATGTGAATGAAGCATGCCCGTCTCTTCCCCGCACATTGGGTTCGACTCGCGATTCAATTGAGCTCCTAAACGATTAGTTTTTCACACAGCAGAAATATCTCTCGACGAAAATAATAATAATAATAATTATTATTATTATTAAAATTTTCCAAGCACATCAATTGTATTGTATGTCTACCCAACGGGGTCGAGGATGAGATGCGATGGAAGTCTTTATGGCGGATCGTTTTTTACAGCCGGATGCCCTTCCTGAAGCCAACCTCATGAGAGATTAAATAAATGATGGTGAATGAAACTGGGCAAGTATGTGGAAGGAAGCGGCCGTGGCCTGTCAGAAGGTACCGTCCCAGCATTTGCCTGGAGTTGAAGATGGGGAAACTACGGAAAATCATTTCCAGAACGGCTCGAACCCACGCGTCTACCGAGTCAGCAGAGAGCTTGGCCCCATGACCTAATGCTGCGCTTTAGCGAGCGTAGCCACAACTGTCGGTAGGGCTCAAACCCACGCCTCTACCGAGTCAGCAGAGAGCTTGGCCCCATGACCTAACGCTGCGCTTTAGCGAGCATAGCCACCACTGTCGGCAGGGCTCAAACGCACGCCTCGACCGAGTCAGTAGAGAGCTTGGCCCCATGACCTAACGCTGCGCTTTAGCGAGCATAGCCACCACTGTCGGCAGGACTCAATCCCACGCCTTTACCGAGTCAGCAGAGAGCTTGGCCCCATGACCTAATGCTGTGCTTTAGCGAGCATAGCCACCACTGTCGGCAGGGCTCAAACGCACGCCTCGACCGAGTCAGCAGAGAGCTTGGCCCCATGACCTAACGCTGCGCTTTAGCGAGCATAGCCACCACTGTCGGCAGGGCTCAATCCCACGCCTTTACCGAGTCAGCAGAGAGCTTGGCCCCATGACCTAACGCTGCGCTTTAGCGAGCATAGCCACCACTGTCGGCAGGGCTCAATCCCACGCCTTTACCGAGTCAGCAGAGAGCTTGGCCCCATGACCTAATGCTGTGCTTTAGCGAGCATAGCCACCACTGTCGGCAGGGCTCAAACGCACGCCTCGACCGATTCAGCAGAGAGCTTGGCCCCATGACCTAACGCTGCGCTTTAGCGCGCGTAGCCACCACTGTCAGTTTCGAAACACATTAATAATTTTAAATATTCTTCCAAGTAGTAATTTCCAGATTACCTTATGAATTCCCATGGCCATCTTAATTATTCACATCCTGCGCTGTAACTCAGTCAAAAATTGTCGTATGATGAAATAATACGATTTCGAGCATTGTGCTCTGGAATCGATCCTGGGTAAATCTAGATCATCGACAATGAGCTAATTGGACTCAATATATCTGATAATATCTTCATACAAATTGGCTTCTTTTGAGTTCAACACATGAATAACAACTTCTATAAATTATATTGTAAGGAAGTCCATTTTCATTAGAATTCAAAATTGTTATTCTTAGAGTAATTTTTTTATTTACTATTATGTTTATATGTTAAATGCCCTATTTAGTGTAGTGTATAGTAAGTTAGGATTGGAATGCAGCCGAAATAAATCAGAAACCTTTATGGACATCAAATTGACAGGTGAAAAACTGAAGGAAGTAGGAGACTTCTGTTACTTAGGAGGCAAAATAACCAGTGATGGACGAAGCAAAGAGGTTATAAAAAGTACGTTGGCTCAGGCAAGGAAGGCATTTCTACAGTAAAGGAATCTGTTGACATCGAATATAGATTTAGATATTAGGAAGTCATTTTTGAAAGCCTTTGTCTGGAGTGTGGCGCTCTATGGAAGTGAAACTTGGACTATTGGTGCAGCAGAAAAGAGAAAAATTGAAGCGTTTGAAATGTGGTGTTACAGGAGAATGATGAAGATCAGATGGGTAGTTAGGGTTACAAATGAAGAGGTATTAAGACTAGTGGGAGAGGAGAGATGTTTCTGGCGACAGCTAATGAAGAGTTAGGTTAGTAGGACACATACTAAGACACCCAGGAATAGCAAGCTTAGTATGGAAGGAAGGGTCGAGGACAAGAACTGTAGGGGTAGACCAAGGTTAGAATATGTTAAAACAGATTGCCTCGGATGTAGGGTGTGGTAGCTATGTATAGATGAAACGATTAGCTCAGGACAGGGAGGCATGGAAATCTGCATCAAACCTGCCAAAAAACAGAAGACTCAAACAACAACACAAGTTAGAGCGATGAAGACTCCATGGAAGGATTGGAAACATGTTACAGCAATAAATAATATTATAGAAGTCTATTAACAAGTGTCCTTAGTACATTTAATTAACACGAAGTTAAATCGTATATATATACACCGCGGACAGGCCAACAAGGACCACGCAAATATCACTTCTTTATAGGTCTAGTTTCCTTCTTTCTCTTCCAGAAGTCTTTCATCCTGGTCGACTGTGCAGCTCTTCTTTCAGCAGTCCATTCTCCTCTGTTGAGATTTTTCTTCTCCCCGACAAGAATTTTGAGACCAAAAATTTTTTTTCTGTACTCTATTCGATTTAGACAATCTTCTTCAGTAATTTTGAATTTTTGAAGTTCTTCTTTCATTTGTTTTACATAGCCTCCTTGTCCTTTATAGTTCCAGATTTTATCAAAAATTTGTTTGTTTAACCTTGAGCAATCCATGCGGACCATATGTCCGTAGAACTGAAGTCGCTGTTTTCTGATCATCACTTCAAGGTTGTCGATTTTACTATAAATTTCTGCATTCGATCTCAGTCTATAACCTTCCTGTGTTTTCCTAGGACCATAAATCCTTCTTAAAATTCTTCTTTCTATCTTGAGCAAATTCTCCATTCCGGTTATATTTGTAGTTTCCATGCCGTACAAGATGACTGGTCTAACAACAGTATTAAAATGTCGTAATTTTGCATTGATAGACAGGTTCTTTTTATTGTATATATTTTTTGTACAAAAATTTAATCTTTCCAATTTCCCTTTTTTGTTCTCGATTGCCAATTTATCCGTCCCATTGCTACTAATTATTTCTCCAAGATATTTAAATCGGTCAGTGACCCTGGTGCTCCCATAATTTGTTTTTATCATTTTCTTAGTGTATTTCTGATCACTTGTCATCATCTCTGTTTTTACCAACGAAATCTGTAAGCCCGCTTTTTCCGCCGTTTCTTTTAACTGATCAATTTGGTTAATAGCTTCTTGTTCTGATTCAGCAAACAACGCTACGTCGTCAGCAAATGCTAAACCTTTGACTCTGAGGTTCTTATTCTTTGTACCAATTTTAGCACTTGAATCGTTCTTCTCCCAAAACGTCCTCATGACTTTATCCAAGACCAAATTGAAAAGCAGTGGTGATAGACTGTCCCCTTGTCTTAGCCCAGTTTTTACCTCGAAGGGCTCGCTAACTTCATTTAAAAATTTGACTCTGGAAATCGTATTAGTTAATGTAAGTTTTATTAAATTTATGGTTAAATCGTATATAAAACACATTATGGTTCATTTTTTGCTTCATACTTGGAGTATTTCTAATTTATTCTAATTCTTTATTCCATCTCTGACAGCTTATTAGGGCAATGTGTCTCTCACTCACTGTCGCGGAGGAAGATTCATTCATCCTCCATGTTTAAAATGTCAGAGGTCACCCGCTTAAATGGTTTCGAAATGGTCCATAAAATGTACACTCAACTGGGATCGATACCCAAGCTCTCACTCCTGCTAGGAGTAGGAGTGCGAGTGGGCGAGGCGAGGCGAGGCGAGGCGACCCTCGTCATATCGGAACATAACAGGAAACTGAACAATCAAGGTCACTCTCTTCCTTTTGGACGAGCGGCTCCCAATTGGGGATGCCTCTCCCACCCACAGTCCAAGGTCCAATTGTAGAATTATTTTAAAAATGCTACATTAAAAATAAAATAATATACATGAATGATCCAAGGTGGAGTCACGTCCTAGTTCGTGGACCATGGGCAACAGTTGTGTGCCCAAGTACAGGTCGGACGTTTGTTTTAGACTCGTCAAAATCATAATGGAAGCCTGGAGGCGAGTTACTACAGTACCTGTGTTTTTGTCAGCTGCCCCATGCTGTCAGATGAGGACAAAGCTATCTCACACTACTGCTGAAGTACAGTCATTGGCAAATATAATGGCGTTCTGTTCGTAACTATGTAACGTGTACTTCCGCGTCACACAATACTTAGACGTTGACTGTACTGTCTGCACGGTGGTGTCGTCACGTGCTCAAGTCTGAAATTACATTACATCAGACCGGTGATGACAAATGTGAAGCGATAGGGCTAGAGAGTGACTGTGTACAGGCTCAAGGTCAAGGATAATCGTCTAAAACAAACGTATGGCTTGTAACTGGTCCTGACAGTCAGTATGGTATCGTGGTCATCCTTGTGCTCAGAGTGATAGGACTACCTAACACCAGTGGCGGCCACAAATAAGGTTGCAGTGTTCCACAACGACCAGATTTTTCATAGAGAAAAACATATAGAATTTTGACAATAGTTTTTTTTTCTCTCTTACATGGATAATTGATAATTTTCTTCTTTAATAGTTCAGAAAATCTCATAGTACTGTGAACCACATTGAGAAAGTAAACCGCGCACACAATGTAGGAGCGTTTTAGCCACGTGGTCGTTGCATGGCTGGAGCACCGACCAGATCTCAATAGTGGAGGGTATGGCTGAGATGCTCGACCAAGTAAGTCCTATCCCAACAATTAACTCGTAGTATAGGACAGCTGCACAGAAAAATACCCTTTTGTTCCAAAAACTGTGCTATGGTTGGCTTTTTGTAAATCGTTATAAAAGTACAAAAAAGCTTAACTCTGAATTTTAGAATAATTTGCACGATCATTTTGTCGGGAAAAAAAACATTGAGAAGCGTTTTTCCCTGAATCGACGTATTTTAAAGAGAATTTTTTAAACAAAAAAAGTAGAGGACATTGTCACCTACAATGCGTCTCATTGAGGTCATGTAATACGTTTTGAAATGCAGAAGCTAAGTGGCACCAAAGTTTCCAAAAAAGTGTTTTTTCACTTTTTGTCCTAGAAAAAATGTTTTGTTCACAAAAGAGCGAATCAGAAATTTGTTCCTCTCAAAATTGTCTACAACATTTATTGAAACATTTTTTTCCTCCGCCTTACCGTTCCAAAGTTATAGTCAGCCGAAGTGTGAAAATTGTACTATTCAGATGGCACAAAGGTTTAATATGTGTACAGTTATGATTGATACTTAGCGATTGAAATAGATATGATTGTTTGAGCTAATTAACAAACACGGTCCGCGTCCTGTTTGACCGAGCCTTAGGCAGCTGTCCGACACCGGTCCCTGTCTTTATTATGCCCACCACTCTCTCCGCAGTAACAAGAGTAGCCTTGACTACGCAGCGTTGCATTTGCTGCGCTATAACTTTGGAACGGTAAGTCGGAGGAAACAAACGTTTGAATAAATGTTGCAGACAATTTTGAGAGTAACAAATTTCTGATTCACTCTTTTGTGAAAAAACTATTTTTTCTAGGACAAAATGTGAAAAAATCCTTTTTTGGAAACTTTGGCGCCACCTAGCTTCTGCATTTCAAAATGTATGACATGACCTCAATGAGACGAATTGTAGGTGACAATGTCCTCTATATTTTTTGTTTAAATAACTTTTCTTTAAAATACGTCGATTCAGAGAAAAACGCTTTTCAATGGTGTTTTTTTTTCGAGTTTTCCGACAAAATGATCGTGCAAATTATTCTAAAATTCAGAGTTAAGCTTTTTTTGTGCTCTTCTAACGATTTACAAAAAGCCAACCATAGCACAGTTTTTGGAACAAAACCATTCCAGCTGTACTGCACTATCGGTTGTTCGTTGCCCGCTGATTGCAACACGAGAAGAGTGGGGGCGAGCGATGATACCCGAGTTGCTCCGTGAACTGCCGATACGATCGTCTTGCTATGTCACTATACCACATGAGTGAGACACTTCCGACTATTTATCACCCTCGTGTGCAAGTTACGCTGATGGAAATGACATCCTGTTTAAATGATGTACGAGACTAATATTATTGTAATAATAATAATAATAAAATTAGCCTATAGACATCCCATAAAGGCAAAGACCTCCTGTTTGCACAGGGACGTTTAGGCTCCGAAGGTGAACAAAAATGATTACCAATTCTGAACATTCTCGATTGTATTTTATCATATGTTTTCTTTATTTGATTGCCTATTGTGTGACGGTTAGCAGATGCTCTATGTTATTGTGGCTTCTGCCTTCACAATCAACAAGTAGTTCCGTGAAGAACTAAATAACCTATTTTCATATATCCTACTTAGGTCTATAGTCTTTATCAACAAACGAATTTTCAGTTTGATTGCTGTAATAGATTCCTAGATACTGTATTGACAACCATCAAAATATTTCGAATGGTCACCATGTTGGATTTATATATGCCTTAGAGTTAAGTACTATTACATGAAGATTATTGTGTAGGTGTATTATTCAAACTTCAATCGCATGATTAGGACACAAGAAATAAAAACGAGATTTTAAAATTTCGCACAGCCGCCATCGTGTGGTTATGCAAATAACTGACATGAATTCGATACCAGTGGATTAAAATTTATATATGCATATACCGTACCAAGTTTCATTGCGCTCGGATGGTTAAATCGCGAGAAACGTCCATTTGAACATTTAAATTTCGCGTCACCGCCATGTTGGGTTTGTGCTCACCAGGTTATTGAATGTTTATAGCCTCATCAACATACAAAATTTCAGCTTCATTGCTGTCATAGATTAATAGATATTGAGAACCGTCTAAATATTTCGGATTGTCGCCATGTTGGATTTTAATATATGTAGGCCATAGAATTATGTACTAGTAGATGAGTATTGTTGTGTAGGTTCATTATTTAAACGTTGACTTCGATCGCACGATTATGACATAAGAAATTAAAACGTAATTTTGAAATTTCGCACAGCCGCCATCTTGAGCTTATATAAACAACTGAACTAAATTAGATGTCAGTGCATTGCAATTTGTATAGTCATTTGCTGTAACAAGTTTTACTGCGTTCGGATGAGTAATCCCGAGAAAGGTCTATTTAAATGTTTCAATTTCGCTTGGCCACCATGTTCGTTTTGTAGTAATCAGGTTTTTGAAAATCACATATGTGAACTTCTATTAGTTCCCTTAATATCCATACAAAATTTCAGGGTGATATGAGTTGTAAGGAACCGGGGTGTAAGGGAGTTAAACACCTGTACGATAATACAAACAGCAATAGACATTCACACCTAACTACTCCTAAGTGACCTAATAAATAAAACCCTTCAGATTCTGGTAAAATTGATAATATATTGTTATACCAGACATAAAACACACATTTCGCAGGATCCTCCTCGTACAGAATAATTGCACTCCGTATCGTATTTACACAGATACACATATGACATGATATAGATGACCCTCAGGAATAAAGTTGACTGGTACTTACAGATGTTGGCTTCAGTAGTGGTAACCTAACTCTACTAATTCTGGGGTTAGTTCTCCCAAAGAATTAGTCCTATTTACTCGCAGCACAATTAATTTTGATTCACACGCCATTCCTACTTTTATGATGACTTATGTTTGCTACTTTTGTAACCAGCATCCAACGATTTAATTTGCGTCGTGGATCTAGTACCATACAAATGCTTGGAATTGGATCGTCGCATTAACTCCGCTCGTGAATTTAATAATGTATAGCATATGTGACTAGCATTCCTGGACGAATAATTTGCCGCTATAGTTGAAATGCAGATGTACAGATATCAGATTACAATACTTCGTGCTGTTCGAAATAAGTAATCTTGGCGATATACTTAAGACTAGGCTCATCATTCAATCCAGAACTTATAGCCAGCAACTTAGTTATTGTATCAAGAACACGACTAGTGTTATACTGTAATACCTCTTCCTCAACACACAAAACCAACAAGACAAGTCCTACTCCCATGGAGTACCGAAGAATACTTTCCGCTTACACGCGGTCTGAAAACGAGACCTCCCTACGTGGAGTCTGAAAAATGAGTGTCTTCCACTTGCCTCCACAAAATCTAAGTAACCGTCATCATCCCCTTCCACAATCACTGGTTTAACTGGGTTCAACCACGAGATCCAACCAATCACACTGCCCGATTCTCAACATCACCAAATATGGAAACAGTCCATCGCCCTAGCTCGTACATAGATGCCAAGTCTCACCCCTGACTCATCCTCCCCATGCGCTCGGGTTTACCCCGGGTCTCAACAACAACCCGTGTTTCCTCGTTTGTGCACACTTGCCAGCTACAAAACTTTAGATTATCTCAATGTTAAAATATTTCAACTTCCCTAGATTTGGATCCTGCTAAAATTACAATATGTATACGCTAAACAAATTACTTGTAAATCAAGCACGTCATAATATACATTCTGATAAATAATTATAAAACATAAAAAGACCTCAAATAAAAATATACACATCACATTAATAAAATTGTAACTCCCCAGAGTAAGGGTTCGATTCCTTTGTAACCGGGGCGGTTACAGAGTAACAGTTTCGGAGATATAGATTGCCGGTGAAATATTTCGCACAGCCGCCATCTTGAGGTTATGTAGACAATTGAACTAAATTAGATGCCAATGTATTACGATGTGTTTTAACATTTGCTGTACCAAGTTTCATTGCGTTTGGATGGTTAAATCGCGAGAAAAGTCCATTTTCAAGTTTCAACTTGCCTGGCCGCCATACATGTACTTTTTTCATGAGTGTATTTACATACTGTATTTATACTTTGTACCCCACCCATTCGTGTTGACCGACTGAAGAGCTACAAATGACATTGACTTGTGTTTATGTTTTCGGCAATCCGCCCCATGTGCGACGCAAAAACTGGAAATGAATCGTGGTCATCTGAAAATTGATATTTAGAAGTGCACATGCAGTCCGCGTGTTGAGTAGCCCACTTCAGCACAAGGTATTGCGACACTTCTGTCCGGCTGGAGGACAGAGGACGGAGTTCCCGTGCCGCACCTGGCTGGTTAGCCGCGGGGCTACTTTCGCAAACAAAAGACTGTTGAGTCACGCAGGTATTGAGGCTCCGGGTGCTACTAAATTGTTCTACTTCTGGAGGCAGTTGGACGAAGGCTAGCTTCCGGATAGTTCGCAACACAGGTCATCGGCCAACAGCTTTGGGGTAGGCGAGAAGTTGCCCGAGAGTCCGATAGCAGGTGTAAAGTGATCCACAAAGCAAGGGCGAGATGAGTTGACCGTGTGTGCAGTGGAGTAGGAGTACGCTTGTGTGTCACGAAGCGTTGTGTGGACCGTGAGTCCGACGCGGCAAGTGAGCCGACACGAGGACTACTATAGAGCGTCCAGCGTTTAGAAAAGACTGTGGAGCCTTATGGCGACAGCGTTGCAAACTCTACGCAGAGGTAGCGCTGACGTCACACGTTATCTTCACCCGCTTCGAGTACTGTCCTTTCATAAGTTAGCGAGACAACACAACCCCAGCAGCTACCTGAAGTAGAACACGCGCAGGAAGGGCAGTTTTGCAGGTGTTAACGGATTGGATAAGTATTAAGGATACCGTACGCGAAGAGAACCAATAACGACATTCATTTCGTTGTGGTACGACGCAATAAAGATTGACAGATGTCGAGAGCACAACCCTTCCTTCTCGGATGTATAATGACGATGTTAACAATTTCTACGTCAGCAATACTGTTGATCGTCACATTTTCTGTTATTTGTTAGGCTATAATTTAGTTTCTTTCAATTCCGTTCTTGTTGTTTTGTTTAGATTAATATTTGTAATATTGTAGTGAGTTAGCCATGCGGCTAGGGGCGCGCAGCTGTGAGCTTGCATTCGGGAGATAGTGGGTTCGAACCCAACTGTCGGCAGCCCTGATTCGATCGAACAGAAAATAAAACAGACACACAACAGTAACACCAATGACGGATAGTGCTTCAGAACTTATGGTCCCGGCAGAACTGAGCATGTGCTCCACTCCGGGCGAGCATGCATCACTGGACGAGGCTCTTCTTTCCAGCGTGCTAACCTAGAAAATGTTTAAATCACTAATACGTAATATAAACGATATTTGTATGGAATAAGAAAGGTAATCAATTGGCAGATAATTGTAGGAAACTATTATGACGAAAAATATATATGTTCAGAGTTCCTTCATGATAAAAAGGTGAGGTAAAAAAAACAGTGTAGGGGGGGGGGGGGGGGTTCCGTTAAAAGTAAAGCCCGTAGGACCCACAGTCTTTTCTAAACGCTGGATGCTCTATAGCGGGACACGGGCGGGAGCTGTACGGCGAAGCATCACCGAGGTGAGAACTGTGAATTTGGCGGCCTGCTGCGCGAGAATTGTGTAAATAATTGTACAGTAGTTTCCAAACTTGCGCATTAACATCGAAACAAAGACAAATGATCCAGAGATGTCAACGAAAAATGAAAAGGAAGATACTTCATGTCTCATTGAGAGATAGAATACGGAACGAAGATATAAGAAGGAGAACCGGCATGAAAGACGCAGACTTGAATTGGGCAACTACAGGCCGGTTAGCCTTACGTCCATCGTTTGTAAGCAGATGGAGCATCTCATTTGCGACTACTTGAGGGAACAGTGGGAAACATTATCATGGTTTAATGATAGGCAGCATGGATTTCGGAAAGGTTACTCATGCGAGAGTCAGATGCTATCCCTTTTTCAAGACATTAGCGAATCGTTAGACCATGGAGTTTCAGTCGACGCCGTGGTTATAAATTTTGCGAAGGCATTTGATGTCGTGCCGCATGACATGCTACTCCATAAATTAGCTTCGACGAAGATTGATAGAAGAGTAATTTTATGGATCCAAGAATTTTTGACGGGTCGTTCCCAGAAAGTGAAAGTCGAAGGCATATTCTCGGATGAAATTACCGTAACGTCGGGTATCCCTCAGGGCAGCGTAATCGGAACTTTGTTGTTTTTGGCGTTTATAAATGACTTACCAAATGGAATTCGCAGTGACTGTCGATTGTTTGCGGATGATTGTGTAATATATCGAAAGATACATGACTCACAAGACAATGCAGTGCTGCAAGAGGATCTGAACCTGGTCTATAAGTGGGCGATTGTAAATAAAATGAAAATAAACACAAGAAAATGTAGTCTCTTAACCCTAGAACTGCGGACCGTCTTCCAGGAAGACGGTGTGTTGTTTAATCAAGTGCGACCGTCTCTCTGAAAGACGGTCTTGGAATTCAAATATAGTACTACTGTTAGCCTTCAGATGGCACTAATTTCAAATCATGCTGGTTCTCGATGCTTTTATCTTTCGTAGTGTAAGTCTTTGGCAAACAAATGACAGTATGCAAGCTGCAGAAGTGAAAGTATTTCCATGTTGATATTGAAGTTGCATTGAGCAAAATGGCCGCCAAATATGTAGACGATTCAGAAATTGAGCACTTGATTTTTGACGATTCGTGTGATAGTATGGACGATGACAGTGATTATTGTGTGGATTCGTATGAAAATGAAGATGGTGAAAGTAGTGGCAGTGATACCGGCGAACAGGATGTCACGCAAGTTATGGAAATTCCCATCAATGCAAGCGATGTTTATCATGTTCCGACAGACCCTGTACACATGCCTAATGTTTGCCGTGAAGGGGTAAGTGTGAACTAGACTGATATTCAACCCGAAGAAAGTGACTTTCCATGTAAAAATGTACCGTTTATCGTTCATCATCCTGGTCCTGTGAACTTGCCTCCCCGTAATCGCGCGCTGATTATGTACTTCAAAATAGAGAAATGTCATATTTTTGTAAAAATAATTTTCTTTTTAGTAAATAACAGGAATTATTTGAAACTGGTTCTTGAATTAGTAACATAAAACTATGAACTTTTCATTTATGATGTCTCTGACGAACATTTAACTCGTCAATATGGGTTTCTAGAGCAGAAAAGTAAATAATTTTATATTTTATAAAATACTTTTTATGATTAATTCAAACTGACCAGTCTGAATGATTCAACTATATCAATATAATATAGAACAGTCTTTCAGCTTTCTATTGCTGTATGATAAGTCATATTTATGAACACAGTACGCTTACAGATACCAAATTCCATTAGTGTGTACTTTATGGGAATTTACTGCAGCATTTGACAGATAAACCTGCAGCAGTTCTAGGGTTAAAAATAGGGAAAGTGCGAAGGCAGGATTTTCAATATAACATTGGCTCGGAAATACTTGTAGAAGAAGATTCTTGCAAATATTTGGGCGTTCACGTAAGGAATGATATGAAATGGAGTAGTCATGTAGGATGTGTAGTTTCAAAAGCTTACAAATCCCTGCACTTTGTAATGAGGGTATTAAAAGGAAGTAGTACCTCTGCTAAAGAATTAGGCTATTTGTCACTTGTAAGACCTATTCTGGAATATGCCTCGGCGGTTTGGGATCCATATCAAGTAGGGCTCATCAATGAGTTGGAAATGGTACAAAGAAAGGCCGCTAGATTTGTGCTCAGTGACTTTAATCCCAGGAGCAGTGTGAGCCGCATGTTAAAGAAACTTGGGTGGGAATCACTTGAGGCTAGGAGGATGAAATCTAGACTCTGCGCTATGTACAACACGTATACAAATCAACCAGCATGGGGTGAGCTTAGCAAACGATTGGGAAAGCCCACTTACATGGGTAGGAGCGATCATCCTTTCAAAGTTAAGGGCCGACCACAGCGAACAAATTATGGTAAATATTCTTTTGTAAACCGTGCCATTGATAACTGGAACTCTCTACCTGCCGCAGTCTTAGAGCCTTTTCCCAAACATATAGGTGTGTTTAAGAAAAGACTGACTATTTGTGTAAATACTCCAGTTTAATTGTTGTATAATTGTTATTGAATTGTTATGTATAATTATGTATTGTTGTGTATAATTATGTATTTGTTATGTATATCCAAATTGCCACCGGGGGACACACCCCCCATTGCAAATAAATGAATGAATGAATGAATGAACATCAGCAGACCAGCTAAAATGGAAATGGGGTGGACATGTACCGAGACTAGATCCAAACCGATGGACGTACAAAATGACTATGTGGGACCCAAGAACGGGAAGACGAAACGTAGGGAGAAAAAGAATCAGATGGACAGACTTGTTCGTAAAATGGGGAGGAAAACAATGGACAAGAACAGCAAAGATGAGGCAGGAGTGCAAAGACCTGGGAAACTCGCATGCAGTGACCACTAAATCAGTATCGGCAACACATATACAGGGTTATTCACCTAAGATGTTACTCGCCAATATCTTCTAAACCGTTAAAGATATCAATATTCTGTTTTCACTTTTGGAAATGGTGCTAAGGGGCTCATACATTAACTTATACATTTTTTTCCTTTCTTTGTGAATAGCTGAGATATTGGTAGCAACTTCGTTTTTCTTAATGGAACTATACTAATTTTTGCATACAGGGTAAATGATTTCACTGGGACATATTCAACGGTGTTATTATTTCCCAAATCGGACGAGTACTTTTTGAGAAATCGATGATAAGAAAATTGGGCTAGGCCACGCCTTCTTTCGGTGACGCGTTGTGTGAGAGCGAATGGCTGGTACATAGCTTGTTGGTGCGCTTAAATAGCGTCACAGGTGTAGTCTGTTTCAAAACAAAATGAATGTCCTGTAATCAGAATCGTAGTCGTTATTATCGAAGTTTGGTATTTTGGGAAATGTAAATCAGTGATGAAAAGAAATAGAAAAATCAAGTTTCATTTGTTGCCTAATAAATTCTTCCGTTACTTAATGCGTGGAATAATGGGACGATTTAACAGATGGTTGCGTACATTTCTATTCATTTCCTATAACATGTAGAATAAATAGGGTAATTCACCTAAGATGTTACACGGAAATAACGTCTAAACCATTAAAGGAAGGAAGGAAGATTGTAGTTGTACGTGACCGTGAATCGTGTGATTATGAGCCACGGGACCTCCTTTTTACGTGGAATCCGAACCACAGGACATGGCATTTCACTTCGAAAATCTCACATGCATTGACCGGGAATTGAACCCAGTCCAGCTTGGTGAGAGCCCAACAGCTTGACCGCTTGATCGTGGCAGAGCCGGGAATCCAACCTCGGACCTCCGGGGTGGCAGGTAAGCACGCAACCACTACTCCACGGAGGTGACCTCTCCAGACGTACGTGACTAAAACACTGGAAGGGGTACAGAGAATCGCTGTTGTTATTTCATTTCCGAAGCTTGGACATCGTGGTCATGTGCTTGGGGGTGTGTGTGTGTACTGTATTTGTGTTAGACAGTATCTGATAACATGCGTTATTTTGGTGTCTGTAGTGGTGTAATGTATTCCGAATTTAGGTGAAGAATTGGGACGGAGGCGGCCGTTGTCGTCAGTAAGGAACCCTCCTGACATTTGCCTGGAGTAGCCGTGGGAAACCACGTAAACACTTCCAGGATAGCTGAGAGGGGTATCGAACCCACCTCTTCAGGGGCATGGTGGCTCAGCGGTCCAGCTGTATGCCTCTCACCAAGGCGGTCCGGGTTCGATTCCCGGTCAATGCATGTGAGATTTTCGAAGTGAAATGCCATGTCCTGTGGTTCGGATTCCACGTAAAAAGGAGGTCCCGTGGCTCATAATCACAAGATTCACGGTCACGTAAAACTACAATCTTCCTTTTCCTTCTTCTCAGTTTGCCTAACGAGGTGGAGTACACCCCGTTCCAGCCCTCCGACCAGAATTAAATTGCTTATCAGAGCCGGGAATTGAACCCGGACCACCACAGCGACAGCTAAGAATCCAAGCCGCTACACGTGATTAAGAAAGTCGACGGGGTATGGAGAAGAGTGACTGTTTGTTATTACAGAATTTCATTTCCGGGGCTTTGATAGCGTGGTCAGGTAACCCCGTTTGCTTGGGTGTGTATGGTGAGTTCGCCAGTCATACATTAACGTTGCACATCACATTATGTGTACGATAGTTTACAGTAGGCTACATGCCTGGTATCTGTTCTGTGGTTGGAATCACACCCACGAACCTGCTTGCCCGACTGCACGCTGTCTGATGCGGCATGCACAACAGCGTATGTTGTTGTTGTTGTTGATATCCCAAAAAGTAACTGTCCGATTTTGAAAATGCTTACATACTTAAACTTGTACGCAGTTGAACTTTTAGACCAGCCGTACGAATTCGTGCCGTTCCATTCAAAATATGGAGATAGTATCAACATCTCGGTTATTTCTTACCCCATTAGAACAAGTAGCACATTATTTCCATCCCCTGGATATCATTTACGCATATGAAAACACAATACCGATATCTTTAATGGTTTAGACGTTATTTCCGTGTAACATCTTAGGTGAATTACCCTATTTATTCTACATGTTATAGGAAATTAATAGAAATGTACGCAACCATCTGTTAAATCGTCCCATTATTCCAAACATTAAGTGACGGAAGAATTTATTAGGCAACAAATGAAACTTGATTTTTCTATTTCTTTTCATCACTGGTTTACATTTCCCAAAATACCAAACTTCGATAATAACGACTACGATTCTGATTACAGGACATTCATTTTGTTTTGAAACAGACTACACCTGTGACGCTATTTAAGCGCACCAACAAGCTATGTACCAGCCATTCGCTCTCACACAACGCGTCACCGAAAGAAGGCGTGGCCTAGTCCAATTTTCATATCATCGATTTCTCAAAAAGTACTCGTCCGATTTGGGAAATAATAACACCGTTGAATATGTCCCAGTGAAATAATTTACCCTGTATGCAAAAATTAGTATAGTTCCATTAAGAAAAACGAAGTTGCTACCAATATCTCAGCTATTCACAAAGAAAGGAAAAAATGTATAAGTTAATGTATGAACCCCTTAGCACCATTTCCAAAAGTGAAAACAGAATATTGATATCTTTAACGGTTTAGAAGATATTGGCGAGTAACATCTTAGGTGAATAACCCTGTATATAGAAGGCCCTATCAGAAAGAATGATCCCGAATTCTCCTTAGGACTTGCTCACCTGATGAGTTAAAACTGAGCAATTCCCTGCAAAGCAGGGAATTGCTTATGGGATTTGTAAGGCTATTTATTATTATTATTTTTATTTATTATCATATATATTATTTCAGTAGTATAGATCCCTCCTGTTGCGCCCACAAGCGACTGATCGTGACAAATGAGCATTCAAATGAAAGAGAATAGACATTAGCAGTGACGAATTGCACTATACTTTCATAAATATCTATAATTTCTTTAAAAAAAACACTTTTGAAAACATGTACGAAGTGTGCGATTTGCAAATACTGTTGCTGTAGGAAAATACGCTCCATAATAGCTGTCCACGGGCCGCTGTGACGCCTGTTTCATGAAATTTTAACATTCGGAGGTCTTTCCTTCATCCTGAAATGTAAACAGTGATCTATAATCATTTGGTTGATATAAAACCTCATTATAAACCTAATGGGAAAGGTGTGGTTTATGAACATGCGAAATTTCTCGTACGGGTCCGCTAGTTATAATCTTCTTCTTCTTCTTCCTTCGGCTGTTCCCAATTAATTGGGGTCGCCGGAGCCAACCAGGCTCATTTTGGTTTTGGCTGGGGATTTAAGGCCGGATGCCCTTCCTGACGCCACGTGATTTTTCAGGTGAAAATTCCACCCCGCTGTCACCGGGATTCGAACCCCGGCCGTCCGGGTGAAAGACGAGCAGCTAAGCCACTGCGCCATCACGCTCCCCGTCCGCTAGTTATAATGAAATTTAGTAATTAGTAACGCGCGCTATCAGTTGTGTACTGATATAGTACGTGAACGCCGATTCCCGTCACAGCATTCCCGAGCTATTTTTATGGAGGTCGGATAAAGTCTAGCATTTTTCTCAATTGTAGGCAGATAGGGACGATGACTCCGGTAAATAAATATGTGCTAAGCGAGGCCAAGTCCGGGCCAGAAGCTATAAAAATATTTCGGCACAGCTTCCTGGTCTGAATGCCAAGTTGCATACACTGAGCCGAAGCCAAAAGCGCTTACTCATTAGCGTCTAAAAGAATGGTGTTAAGGTCGCCTGACGACCAGGTTTTAGACAGAGTCCTTGCCCTCCCAAGAGGTGATTTCTAACCACGATTGAAATGAGATCACTACGAAAACTGAGAGGGGCGTCATGGCGCAGTGGTTAAGTTGCTTGCCTCCCACCAAAGTGGACCAAGGTTCGTTTCCCGGTTAATGCGCTTTGAAGTGGTATAAAACTACTTGTTGATGATTAATGGTATTGATTAATTTAAGGGATTGCGACTTCGTGGCCGTTTAGCACCGTGCACTCGGGTGTGTGGACGTGTGTAGGATTTGTCTGATAATAATCTGTCTTATTTTGAAGTCTATAAGCACTCGCAAACTACCTCTTGCCTAGTACGCCTCACTATAGTGCTGCCACATAACCTAACGGCGGTACTTTTTGAGGATCCAACCAGCCTCCGGGCTGGACCGTAGAATGAAGGAAAGAAGCTTGTAGTTTCACGTGACCGTTAATCTCGAGATCATGAGCCACGGGACCTCCTATTTAAGTGGAATCCGAACCTCAGGACATAGCATTTCACGTTGAAAATCTCACATGCATTGACCAGGAATCAAACCCGGTCCGCCGTGGTGATTTTGACCGCTGCGCCACCACGACCCCCGTCTGTAGTAGAGTTTGTATTTGTAATTGAGACTAATGCTGTGAATGAAGCGGCTGTGGCTTTAAGTTACGAACCATCCTGGCATTTGCCTGGAGTAGAAGAGGAAAACCACAAAAAAATCTTAAGATGGCGTCTCATTTCTGCACCATGAGACTGAGTGTGCCCTGTTTCAGCCCTGACTAGAATGAAATTTCTTGGCATAACCGGGAATTGAACCCGAACCGCAAGGGTGACCGCCAAGAATGTTAGCCGTTACACCTCGAGGTGGTCAGGTATGGCAAAGCTCTCGCCTCTTGTGCCCAGTGCTGTGTGATACTGATTAACAAGCAAGGTCCTCACATTGCAAGTTTAGAAGCCAAATTTTTAGTGGTGTCTAGCTAATATTGTTGATTCAGTATGGCGACACGTGTTAAACGAAGTTCCTCGCGCTTTACGTTTAGCTATAGAATTCTTGCTGCATAGTGAAACAATCTCACAGCTTTGGAAACTTTCCTTTATTTGTTGCCAGCACTGCCAGGGTTACAAAAGTGAATAAGGAGACTATACTCATTTTTTTAGAATACACCCTCAACAGTTCATCGAAGACATTCGAAAGCCAACAACAACTACAACACGATATAACAAGGGATTTTTAAGCACGATATATTAATCTTATATGAAAAATGAAAATCGACAGCCTACTTCCAGTCGACCGACCGGGTCAGGGAATGGAATGAATGAAGTTCCCATCTAGCGGCGAGGATATGAATTGTGCCGGCTGCCGAAGCCTGTCGCACTCCTCAGGGACAATGATTAAATGAATGTGGAGAGTGTTGCTGGAAGGAAAGTTGTGACAGGGAAAACCGGAGTACCCGGAGAAATACCTGTCTGCCTCCGCTTTGTCCAGCACAAATCTCACTTGGAGTGACCAGTATTTGAACCACGGACCAAGCGGTGAGAGGCCGGCGTGCTGCCGCCTGAGCCACGGAGGCTATCTTCTTCTTCTTCTTTCGTCGTTATGCCCATTCAAAAAGCGCGTTTGAACTTGTTGCTTGGCCTGATGGTTTTCGCCTTCTTATCCTCCCAAAATCTCTTCATGAATGCACTGTGTTGCATCTTGCGTTCTGTCGACCACTTCCAACCAGTTTTCTTTATGGGTTTCTCCCTAAATTTATGGTTGGCTAATTTTGTTCAAAAGCTCCACGATTGTCTATGATGTTGTCTGTGATATTCATTTCTTGGAGGTCCCCCTTAAATTCTTCTAGCCATTTTATCTTGGCCTTCTTTGAGTTGATTACTTTGAATAATCTCTTAGTCAATACGGTAATGACTAACCAGTCTGAATAAAGCAAAATCCAATATAAAACTCAATTATTTCCCCTTGCCCTCTGGTAGAAATGAGTTGTGTTACCGGGCCTAGTTTTAATGCTATGAGAAAGGGAGACGCCATTTTACCAATATCCGCCCCTCCCCCATTTAATAAGAAGAAAGTTTCACGACGGAAAAAGGACTTGTGATCAGGCAGCACTGATTAGAAGGCCTATTGAAGCCACAGTAGCTACTGATCGATTCAAAGGAAATGCTCAGCTGTAATAAGACTTGAAACCCTGAAGCCACAAGAATACAGCCCACAGCGAGGAAGCCCTATGCTAAAATTGGCACGAGATTGAGGTGAGACCGAGACGCTGACACGAGGTCGCAAATACTTGAGTACCTGCCCACATTCTCCCAGGACTCGTGTCACTACGCAGGCGTTTTAATATTTCCTCGGAGAGCGAGCTGGTTTATAGGAACATGACGAGATATAAAGCCTTATACAAGTGCCGCATGACGTCGGAATAAAACATAAGTTACTATGCGGCACCAAGCCTGTCACGTGTTGATGAATCTACTTATAACTTATCTCTGTGCAATGCCCGTAGCTTACATTAACGTAACCAGCTGACTGTGCCCTGTAAGGGTCTGGACAAGTCTTCACCAGTGCACTAAACTTTCCATCACACGAGTCCTACAGGCCCATTTAAAAGGACTAAGTGTGCTGTGAATTTGGAGGTTTGACCTCATTTTGTATTCTATCAACGAATCTGAATCTCATTATGCAACTGTAGCATCTTTAAAACAAATTAACATCATTTGACGGGTGGCACAACCATAGGCTAACAATACTGTAACTATGCAACCTCATAACTTGGTGTAAATGTAATGATAACATAGCAGATCTGTATTGATGATGGTGATTTTTTTAAAATTTATTTTAAAGGGGCTGAACAGCGAGGTTACCTGCACCTGTTGCATGTAGAAGTTATTTAGACTAGGTCTCACATCTTTGTTTCTCAGGATCCTCTTCTCATCCCGGTGTTCAATTTATTGCATTGCCAAGCCTAATTCATCTAGATCATCCAGGACCTCTTTGAACCAATGATTTTTGGTTTTACTTTTCCAAAAGTATTGGAATAGCTGTTTGAGTATCCTGGTCTCTGGCGTCACAGGAAAAAAAACTCTCCTCTTCCTCATTGTATCTTTTATTGACTCAGTTTCCTGGTATACAATTTCATTAGGTAGTAATCGCCATTGGTGCTTTTTGTTTAAAATTGTTCTGAGGATTCGTCTATCTACTGTAATTTATCTGTATGTATCGTGGACTTGGAAAGATGAAGGTAATATTATCATTTTACCTATCCGAACATTCACTGACTTTGCTCGAATTTCTATCGCTTCCAGCAGTCCCTGATACAGTTCAACCGCAAGTCTTTCTGATGACATCGTAGGTAATTTTACATATGCATCGACTATGTACTGCTGGAATAACATGCCACTGCTATGTAAAAGACTGAATCCACGCCTCACAGAAAGTCGGTAGACATAATATTGTGACTGTGTTACACGAAATCGTTTGTCCGATCGTCTTTCCTCTACATGTAGCATTCCTAAATGCCAACAGAATTCTCCTGTTGGAAAAAGTAAAGGATACACCATCGGGTCACGGCATCGATTGGTTGACGAAAGGGTCTTACAACTATCCCCAATCGGATAAATGCGGATGTCTCGGTTAGCGGGTAGCTCACAGTCATCCCCAACAAAAATTTGCTGCAACTTACGTTCTTGAAGTAGGTGCATTATACCTTCGTAAGTCTGATTTCGTATTTTCCGTGAATACCATTGTTACGTTAACTGTGGGATTAGAATTTGCTATTGTATGCATTTGAGAATACGACTCAGCAAATGGCTTTATGCTCCTTACTAGCTGTTAACCGCGGCTTCGCCCGCAATAACATTTGGAATCCCGTTATAACATTAGTTATATAGATAGATAAGCATGGGTCCTAGTGGAAAATAATTCTATCACCTGAAACCAAAAATGCATGGGACGAAAAAAAAACATCAAAATATCCTGTTGGTTTCGGACCCTAAAAGACGTGAAAAATATAATAAAAGTATTAAAAAAAACTATTTTTTGAAATTTCATTCGAATCAATTTTTATGTCATTCCTGGGACTAAGAAAATTCCGGCCAAAAAGTACAAAAACATTAATAACTCCCTAAGTATTCGTCCACTCCATTCCCTGCATTTAGGCCCTTTGGCACTAATCTACACCGTTTCACCGATCTGAACCAAAGTTTGTATACTTACCCTTTGGAACCCTGCGAGTAACACTGTCTACATAAAATGTATGACAGACCAGTCCATTCCCTGCATTTAGGCTCTTTGGGACTAATCTACACCGTTTCACCAATCTGAACCAAAATTTGGATACTTACCCTTTGGATCCCTGCGAGTAACACTGTCTACATGAAATTTAAGACAGACCAGTCAATTCCCTGCATTCAGGCCCTTGGAACAAATCGACACCTTTTTCACCGATCCGGCGGGCCCGTGTCTTGGATTTATGGCATGAAAAAGAACCTTCCACTAACTACAATTGTGGAAGCTAAAATTTGTACGTTAGTTCGATAACGCTATATTAGTTCCATCTTTCGCTGCCATTTGTTGACTGCGATGGTGTCTGGTAGCCACGTCCGCAGCTAGGTGTCGTGATTGGTGGCATTTGGTGGCGAAAGTAGTTACTACTTTTGTAAATATTGTCAATTCAAATTACAGTACAGTAAGTATGTAGTTAGTGTTAGTTGTAAGTATGTAGTTAGTTTGTTTATTAGATATAGGTCATTGTTCTATTAGACTGTGGTGTGTGAGTGTGTCTGGTAGCAGTTGCATTGTTTATTAGTTATAATTCATTGTTTCAGTAGACTGTGATGTGTGAGAGTGCATGTGAGTGCGCCTGGTGACAGACTGTTTTAGTGGTAGTACTTGTTGTTGGTGGAACTTACGGTTTTTTCTTCGTTAGTAGAATTTTGGTATTTAATTGTTAGTAGAAGGTTAGTATTTTTGTTAGTAGAATTGCTCTTTACTTATTCTGAAAGGGAGTAGCAGCCTTTCAGAATAAATCAATTCTTTACTAGTCTTATAGACGGTTAAGATATTGATAATATAAGCCAAATAATGGCTACACTGCGTCCTGCTGCACGGCTGAAAGCAACGGGAAACTACAGCCGTAATGCTATTCCCGAGGATATGCACCTCTCTATGCATAACTACATGTGATGATGGCCTCCTCCCTTGTAAAATTTCAATCCGGAGGTAAACTAGTCCCCCGTTCGGATCTCCGGGTAGGGACTACTCGAGAGGGAGTTAACATCACAGAAGTGACAAAGAGGAAATCTGACATTCTACGGATCGGAGCGTGGAATGTTAGAAGTCTGCTAGGAAGTGGAAGGTTAGACAACTTAGAAAGGGAAATGGATAGGTTAAGGTTGGATTTGGTTGGGATTAGTGAAATGCGGGTTGAGTGGACAACATCTACGCCACCAGGCATCGTGAACGTTGAGGATCCTCACATAAAACTTGCTGGCTTCAATCTGCCCAGACATACCTGGACTAGACTCAATCGTATTAGATGTGGCTTGGGAAGATGTGCTTCTGTTCTCCACAAATGGGGTTGGAAAGACTCACCGAATTGCGATTGCGCTGACATTCCACAGACAATGGAGCACTTAGTACTGGAATGTCCTCTCCGAGTTTTTCCAGGAAGTCTGGAGGACCTGCATTCTGCTACAACTGAGGCTGTCAAATGGATCAACGAGTTGGACGTTGATTTATAATTATTATTTTTTATCTGCTTTATAATTTATATAATTTGTTAGTATTATTGCTGTGTTATATGAATCTGTATTTATGTAGGTGATTGTGTTGTGTTAACATCATACGATAAATAAATAAGTGAAATGCGCTGGCAGGAAGAACAGGACTTTTGGTCAGGAGACTATAGGGTCATTAGCACTAAATCAAACAATGGCCAAGCAGGGGTTGGTCTCATATTGAGTAGGAAACTTGGACAGCGGGTGGAATATTATGAGCAATATAGTGAAAGGATTATTGTAGCAAAAATCAATACTAAACCTACGTGCACCACAGTGGTAAAAGTCTATATGCCTACCAGTCAAGCTGATGATGAGGAGGTTGAAAAGGTCTACGAAGAAATAGACGAAATTCTGAGGTATGTCAAGGGTGATGAAAATGTTATAGTAATGGGAGATTGGAATGCTGTGGTAGGAAAAGGGAGGATTAGGTGAGAGGAATGATCGAGGAAGCAGGCTGATGGAATTCTGCACCGAGCATGAGTTGGTCATAGCTAACACCTTATTCAATAACCACAATAGAAGAATATACACATGGATGAGACCAGGAGATACAGGGCGTTACCAAATCGACTTCAGTATGGTCAAGCAGATGTTTCGAAACCAGATTTTGGATTGTAAAACATATCCTGGTGCTGACATAAACTCTGACCACAATCTAGTTGTAATGAAATGCAGATTAAAGTTGAAGAAACTGAAGAAAAGTCAAAAGCCAAAAAGGTGGGCAATAGAAAGACAATGTAAAGGATGTAAACTAAAGATTCAAGAAGAGTATAAAGGAAGGACTAATGAAAAATCCTAAACAAACTTCAATTACAGACGAATGGGCACTTTTGAAGAATGAAATAACAAAATCCGCAGAAGAGAACATTGGTAGGAAAGAAAGAATAGGTAGAAAACTGTGGGAATAGGCAGAAAACCGTGGATCACTCAGGATATACCAGAATTGATGGATGAAAGGCGGAAACACAAGAATGTAAGAGATGAAAAGGGGAAAGCAGAATACAGACGTCTGAGAAATGAGGTCAATAAGAAGTGCAAGGATGCGAAAGAAGAATGGTTGAAAGAGAAATGTGCAGGTATAGAAAATTGTCTGAAATTAGGAAAAGTAGACACAGCTTATCGAAGGATTAAGAATACATTTGGGGGAAAGAAGACTAAGTGCAGTAATATTAAGGACACAAATGGAAAGCCTCTAACAGATAGGGAAGAAAAGGTTGAGAGATTGAAAGCTTACATAGAGTGTTTGTATAAGGGAAAGGAGATTGAGAATCATGTAATGGAAAGGGAGGAGGTGTAACGTCTCTTAATGCCCCATATTGGTAGCGACAATTGTAATGTTTATTAATGCCCCATGTTGGTAGCGACAATTGTAATGGTTTTTACCGCTCCACGTTGGTAGTGACAAATGTAATGGTATCCGTTAAGCTCCACGTTGAGCGAACAAATGTAATGTGTTTTACCTGGGCGGACTATTCACCAGAAAATACTACTGCTAAGTTTGATCTATGTCGGGCGCCAAGCTGGATACACTGTGTTCCAAGCTAAATTTATATATTTAATATCGACCCCTAGCGTGAGTAGAACATATGAGAGACTCTTAATGACTAGGCCGTGGGATGATTGAATCATCAACCCAGACAACATTTGATTGTGGAGAAGGATGAGGTATTATAACTATTGCTACCTACTGGAATTAAAGAATCTACTTGGTAATAATTGAATTTAATATGATTTAGAAAATATGATGGCAACATGAATAAAATTAACACTGTTAACGGAGCACACTACTTTAAATATTGCCACGAACAAAATTACTTAATACGCCTGTCGGGAGAATAACGTGAACTTAACTTATTTCCAAATTAATGCATAAAGAATTTATATAGCCCTATTGAAAAACAGAGAGTGTGTGTCGTAGATTACTTGTGCTTACCAACGGAAACATTGTCTCCACGTGGTTGAAGTCTCGCAGCGTCGGATGCTCTGCATTGGTGTTGACGGCGTCAGATTATTCCTCGTTGATCAAAAGTAATCGTTACAGCTTGTGGTGGAGTCTATTCCATGAACCACAACACGTCGTCTGGCTAAACACTCCAAGACGCGTGGAACTCATGATCTGATGTGATCAGCGGAGTAAGCGTGAATTAAATTGTCCCACTTGGGACTAACGAACAAAGTACCTTCTTACTGCTCCAAGCGTAATTTCTTAATGAATGTCCTCACTCACACCGCGCGTCCACTATATCTTCAATCTTCTCCCACCAGGGTCTAGCTTAATACCGCGGCCTCGCTGCTTCGACCAATCCGCGTGCGTCACGTATCTCGCCTTGCCCCAGCTACGTTGCTTCTTCTACCTTGATTGGCTGGTCACCACACGTGGCTATTCCCGCCATGAGGCTGCCTCCCCGTATTTATATTTCCGTATCCGGGCAAGACGTAGATCATACACGTTTTCTTGCTTTAAAGTGTTCCCTCGGATTTCGTAATTTTATTGTACTCCAATCTATTCTTGTATTGAAACACCCAGTGAGTCACACACCACTCTCTCTTACCCCTAATGAATAAAATCCCGACTTTGCGTATGAAATGATTTGCCGTGCAATATTTTATTGGAATCATCCAATATAGATACGGATTTCTACTAGTAGAAATCCTATGTGTAATCTACCAAATTTTAAAAGCTCCAAAAAATGACGTTATAAATATTAATAATAATAATAATAATAATAATAATAATATGAAATATGAAATTGAATAAACTGAAATAATTTAACTTGGCCGGATTATTGCCGCGTTTAACAAATATGATATAGTCCAACTAACTTGTGTTAGTGGCATAAAACCCCCTAGCAAAACATGTTACATTCGCCTCGAATAATCATGTGCTTTACCATGCATATGGTACAGCACTTGATGATTCCAGACACGTTAGAAAATAACCTCCAAAATACAACTTATACAAGTGAAATGACCCTTTACACATATAAACACATATAAACCCTCAATCATGCGCTTTGCGCTAATGTTCGTCTTGTTATGACGTGTTCTTATTTTGTCCACATCAAAATGTTTGTCATTCTCACGAATGTTCATTCTACAGCTCTCTCTCTCATCATTCTATGTGGGAAAAAATACATACATAAATGTGTTCCCTCTATATCCACAATTCACTACACACGCATTTATGGTGTTCAGTAGAAAACCACTGCGGAACACATGTAGAAGTATTAGGTGCTCCTCACCTACCGGATACCAATACCATGGTACACGATCTCACACGATCACACACCCGCGGTAGAGCAAAGTGATCTACTTCCCACCTTCTCCGTAAAATTTTTAATTAAAAGGGAAGACATGACTGAAAAAACCCAGTAAGTACCCATTACTTATAACACTTGAATATTCATGTGCCGTATGTGCCCTATCTTACTAAGTACATGTACACAAAACCCACCTTACTCTAGATCACAATTTCTCATATTCCTCGCTCAGCCTGTAGTTCACAACTTAGACCAGTCCACCTATCGAACCTGACCTAGTTGCCACAACTTTTTATCTGTTACTTATATACAACATCTCATGAGGTCTAGTACCTTGTACACAAACTACCTTAATTATATCCAACCCTGATCTAACATAGCTAGGTCGTAAGCAGAAATCACGTGTGCTGACATGTATGAGCTTCATGGAGGACTGTCTCGCCTTCTGATGGCCCATCTTTTATCTCGTGGACGCCTTAAGCTAACAAGCCCTATACAAGCGCTCCCCCATCTCTTGGAGATAAATGGGAACCCATCAGTGCTGCCAAAAATGGCCTTGGTGCATCAAGACAATTTAGTGCTCAACAGCATCCACCACTCCCTTCATCTTTCCCTGTACCTTAAAAACTCTCATTTACTTACATACTACCCCCCTGTGTGATTTCTGATACGCCTGCCTTGACGATCAGATCTTCCACTCACCACATACCACACTTACTCATTTGATAGGCTGGCTCGCCAGCTAAACACACTTATTTTATGACACATATTTCTTAAGGCTATGAATATTATACGTTCCGTATAACCTTTTTCCCTGACCGTCCTCCAGCACATATGCTGTTTTGCCAATACGTTTAGACACTACAAATGGGCCCTCATAGAGGTAGAAAAACTTGGACATAACTTTCTCTAGCTTATTTGACTGTTTCGGCACTCTAAGTAAGACTTTGTCTCCCGGCTCGAATAGGTCAAATTCAGTTTCTTTTTGTTGGCGAATTCTCTTTTGAGCTGACTTAGATAAATTCTGTTTCGCCAACTGGACAATGACATCCATCCCCGGTTGCTTTCCCTCATTTAACCCCAAGACTCTAGCAAGTTCATTTTGTGGTCTTTTTCCGAAGTGTACTTCGTGTGGCGTCAGTTTCGTGCTCTCATGCTGGACAGAATTCAGCCAAGTCTCGACTTTGGGAAGATGTCCAACCCAGGCCGAATGCTTATCATGCACTAGAGTCCGAAAAAGACGACCCACTTCCCTTAATGGACGCTCTGCAGAATTACCCTGAGGGTACTGTCCCCGTTTACCCGGATAGTAGGCTGTCAGATATCCGCCCCCTCAATCGGATTGCCAATAATCCACCGCGCCGGCTCAGCTACACCAATGAAAATGGCACTGACAGATACTACCGAGATTTGAGCACAGAAGTTAACAAGGAATTATTGTGGAACACACCAAAATAGACGGGGGTTCATACTTACCTCTACTTACCTCTTAAAAATATCTCGGGGATTGGGTTAACAACAGGATCTCTAAAGTATGCTCCCACAATAACCTTCACTATGACATTTAAAAATGAACCAGAACGAAGGCAAGAACTTTGAACTGTACAAAAGCTTTATTTCAAATAAAGGGTATGACTTTAACAAACTCAACAAAATAAATGTGGCTATCAGTAGCCCATGTCAATCTGACTATGTCCTCCTATAGGACTTGCAAAGTTATTATACAACATGTTAGCTCCCACGAGCTCAAAATAACGTAATATTCATAACACATTTGGACTGGATAAGGAGGTCAGGACGAGACACATATAAAGAGCATTTGGTTTCTTTTAATAAACATGACACTTGTATTTATAGGCGCAAGGCCACAATGCAGACGACCTCGTCCGCTGATAACCAGTTGTCTGGCCAGCTGCCATCTACCCTTCAAACCTGACGCACACCTGTCAAATGGGCTCACTTGTCAAGCCACGTTGCGTAAGAATCCAGCACTCTCTCAAAAGTTTTAAATGTCCGCAAGACATCACAAATATTGTTACGCAAATCTTTCAAATGCTTTACTCACATACCACTGGATTATTCTGACAATCCCTAAATTTGTTTAATTAGTATCCAAATGTTTAATAAGCATTGTTTAGAGTATAAAACAAACTCTTAAATGTTTTTAACAAAAACTCATAAATTAATTTATAACAATTAGAAATTGTTCATAATATTGTCGAAGACAATAAGAAAAATTTTAAACACGCCTCTAACATTACTTTCGTTCCACATTATTGTCAAAGATATTTACATCATTTATTTACAATATTAACATTTAAATTATTCAAATTATTAATTTGAGAAATACATTAACCACATGTTCATCCGGTTGGTAATTTCATAATCGTGTCAATATAATCGACCAATGAAGGTTAGTTATACATTTTAATGTCACAATCTGGTTTAATAAATGTTTAATAATTATAATTATTTGTGACGGTAATCTTCATTCAAAAACTTATCTCAAATTCTTTCAATACTCTTGTTAATTATAACAGTAAATTCACTTGATTAATTTTCAAAGGACAAATACAATACACTCCAGCGGTAAATACGTCGCTTATAAAAAAATGCACAAAACTGCATTAAAATTAGGCCCAAAATTCATCATATATTAATATATACGGCATCAAAATCTTCCACAGAATTTACAAAAACCTCCACTAACAAATTCTTTAACAGCATTAATTACTGTGGGAACCTCCTTCATTTACTTCAAGGGCATTATACATCAGCGACTTTCAACATGTCCGCTGCACTGGCGATTATACATTCATAGTTCCACTTCAAAAATTCTTATAATCATTAATTGTTTCAAAACTGTTGTCATTTAACCTTCGTGGATTTCATTCATGAATCGAAATGAAGTAAAAATTTGCCAATCACAAACAAATTTAATAGTGAATACGCTTATATACGCCTCTCTGGTCTATCAAAATTTAAGATTATCATCTTCAAAGTATTGTAGTATAAAAAAAATACTATCATCAAACAAAGTGCGACTAAACTGCAAAATAGTCGAATAGAATCCAATTAGACTGTGGAATGCAAACATTATTATTCAAATCTCTAATTGAGAAAAAACTCCTAACAAAAGTCCACGACTTTAATGCATTCAATAATTCATAATTAAAGTTCATCTTTCACAAAATTGTCTATGATGCAATGGTCGTTCATAACTGACGATAAATGTCTGTGTTGCAATCAATTTCAAATAACGACTAGTATTTCCAAGATCGTCGACAACGCAAGAGATTTTAACGCTCTAAAATCATTTAAATGTTCTTCCTTCTTGATGATGACAGAAAATTGGTCAAAGTAATTAAACTGGGATAGAAATTACTTTAATAAAGAGACATGCTGTCTGAAGTTAAATCTGCCATGAAAATCATTAACTTATAGTCAAATCGTGACTACCAAAAATAAGCAAATTACTGAAAAATCTAAATATCAGTCTCAACTGATCCAAAATCATTTAACTATGCCCATGGAATAACCATGTCTTAATAAATCGACGAAAAAGGCATAACTCATCAAGGTGTACTGAGAATAGGAATCTCAAACAAGAATATAGGGCAAAATACATGAGGACAGAAAATATGGGAAAATGGTTGCTCAGATATTGCTACAAAACTCAAATACAATAAACGTTCACGACTACCTTATCTGCCGATTGAAGTTCCAGAGGAAAATTTCCCAAAGAAGACTGCTGATGGATCCATTTCACCAAGTTAAAGCTGAGCTCCATCCTCGAAACAGGTAACAGCACCCTCGGAGAATCGAACTGCTTCCTCCTCCGGAAATTGCACTGCTCCGTGAAGACAAAAGACATCCTTCCGGCAAAATTCTTCTTTGTGAGTCGGGACTACCCTGACCTCTCTTGAAAAATCCCTGAAGATCTTGTAGAAAATCGCCATGAAGTTTTTGTAGTAATTTCCATTGAAATATTCATATTCAGTGAGTATGAAATCGTTTCCATTGCTGTTTGATAGTATTCAGCGTTGAGCCACGAAACATGGGTGTAGATGGTTGTTCACCACATGTTCGCTTGTATGGAATAGCAATTAGCGAAGTTCCATGTTGCTATCTTACTCCAACGATGTATGTCCCAATTGCATTAAAGTCCTTTAGCCTTCCATCTTCTCTTCGGTTATGGTAATAGTAGAACAAACTGCCTTATTAAACTGCTCCATAATACTGTAGCGTTGTGTCACAAAAGCAATCTGAAGTCTCCCTGTTATACTAGCAGTGTCAGCCGTAGCGTAGGATCTGGCGATTCAAAGTGCTTCTCAGGAGGCGAGAAAATCACTTTTGTCAGTCGTCTAAAATTGCTAATATCTTCTAAAATAACTCCTTGAAATTGTTCAAATTTCCTACACTGCTTAATGTAGCACTGCCCAATATGATTAGCTTATAGGCAACCGCTAACTGTTCATAGCCACTCTTGTAGACGCGTTATAATGTGCGTTTTAACTTCACCTAGTTT
Source organism: Meconema thalassinum (assembly GCA_946902985.2). Taxonomy (NCBI): domain Eukaryota; kingdom Metazoa; phylum Arthropoda; class Insecta; order Orthoptera; family Tettigoniidae; genus Meconema; species Meconema thalassinum. The sequence goes on along the minus strand of OX336389.2, from coordinate 23,641,406 downwards.
TACTCACAGTAAACTTGCACTGCTTGTCTGCTTGAATCTCGTTTAATGCGGTGGCTTCACCACGCGTTATAAAGACGACTCTCTCTACTAATATCACTCGACGTCTCACCAAAACGACTATATAATCACTGAAGATCTGACGATTTGAGATATGCGATATGAGATCTGACGATTGAGACTCCTCTCTTCTGCGCAAGGCCTTTTATAAACTTCATAAGGGGCGTATCCATCCCTTCCATAGCGTGTTACTGCGTCATCGCTCGAAGTTCCATCTTCGTCAATACTTGACGGATTTTCAAAATTCAAAAACTGGAAATAAATTTCACCATAATTCCAGATCAATGCCTCAACTGCAAATGGATTTCCACAATTCTTCATTCCAAAAAGTATTAAAAATATCATAGTTTCAGCAATCTCCGTCTTCCTTCAAACAATCGTTGATTGGTTCGAGCCTCCCCTCCAATAGCATAATTTCTTCCTCAGCACAATTCCACGTTTCCTGCGACTGCGTCGTAAATCTCGGATCTTTCTCGAATAAATGCTGACGTCATTGAGAATCTCAGCTCAAGCAGCCTGCAGGTATAACGTCCGCGTCATCCGTGCTTACGTCATGACCATCCACGTCATAACTATGACAGCCTTAACTTTCTTCATAATTTCCAAAATAGCCACCGTGGTCTCAACATAATTCAATTTACGGGGGCAGTACCTTACAGAGGAATGAACGTGTGTAATCCCAGCTTCTTGCATACTGGTTCTCCATTTCTTTGCAACAAACTGTGGTCCACTGTCAGATAATATCCTGAGAGGAACGCCAAACTCGGGTATATACATATTAATGATCAGTCGGCTACACGCTAGACCGGTGGCTTTCCTTAGCGGATATAGCTTGACATACTTACTAAAAGCGTCAATAACTATAAAAATGTATTCGTAGCCGTACTGTCCTTTAACGATCGGGCCAAATAAATCCACACACAGTAGTTCCCCGGGACTGTTTGTGAGAACTGCCGATCTTTCCCCGACTAAATATTTAACTGGATACTTGCTTCTCTGACAGGTGTCACACCTAGCTAAGATCCCTCTAACATCCCTTCCCATTTTACTCCAAATAAAGTTATGTGCAATTTCATAGAAGACTTTGGTAGCACCAAAGTGTCCTAGTTCCTTATGAATGAACCAAATTAGTTCCTCCCGTAAACTGGCAGGAACACATATTGCCCACCGATTCTTCCTACATTTTCGTGCAAGAAGGCCATCCTGCATCTTGTACGTGAACCGCCCTACTTTCACACACTCCTCGTCGCTTGCTTCTAATATAGCCAGAGGCTCCCTTAAAATTACGTCATCACGTTGCCCCACTAACATATTTCTCAGTGTCTGTAACGATGCCCTGTTGCTACAGTCCACACATGCACATAACAAAATACCGTCCTCTGCCTTAACAACAGGATTATCCCTACATAAATTTGTGTCCCTAGAAAGCATATCTGCAAGAATGTTATCTTTCCCTTTAATATATTTTACCGTGAATTCGTATACCTGAAGTGCAAGAATCCACCTACTAACTCTGTTAGAACTGAGTTTACATGTCCTCATATATAATAAAGCATGGTGATCTGTATGCATCTCAAATTTACCCCCAACTAAATACATCCTAAATTTTCCTAAACTGAAAACAATTCCTAAAAGCTCTAACTCAGTGATAGTATATCTTTTCTCTGCTGTTGTAAGTCCTCGTGATGCTAAAGACACGATGCACAAATTACCCTCTTCATCTCTCTGACACAATACTCCTGCAATTCCTATATGTGACGCATCAGTCATTACCACATATTCCCTATCCTTCAAAGGATACTTCAGCACCACAGCTTGCTAAAAGCCTGCCTTCAACGCTTGAAATGCCAGATCATGCTTGTACTCCCATCTCCAGCGATTACCACTTTTAAGCAAATCTCTAAATGGTTCTACTAACCCTGAGTATTTAAGAACGAACCTGCGAAAAAAATTGCAAATTCCAAGGTATGTTTTCAACTGTTTTACATTCCGTGGTACTTCTGCATTAAGTATCTTATTAACCCTACTTTCCTCTGGTGTCACACCCCTACTTAACACTTTATGACCTAAAAATGTCACTTCTGTCTGACAGAATGACGACTTGGACAGTTTCAGAGTGAACCCTGCCTGATCTAACTTTTGAAATACACGTCTAAATGACGTAGATGCTCCTCAAAACTGCGTGAACTGATTACCATATCGTCGATGTAAATAGTTACAAACTCTCCCGTGTCATCTCCTAATGCGATGTTTAAAGCCCTAATTAAAGCTGCTGAGCTACTTTTTAACCCATAAGGTACCCTGCAAAACTGATAAAGGTTATATTTATGACTAAAAGCTGTAAATGGCCGATCTTCATACATAAGTGGCACTTGCCAGAAACTGGAACTTAAATCTACACATGTGAAATACTTTTTACCCTCAAATGTCTGCATCAACTCTTCAATGGACATGGACTTCAGCTGATCTGAACTGATTCTACTGTTAACTAAACGAGCGTCTAGACAAATACGAACTGTGCCGTCGGCCTTCGGTACTGTAATTAAAGGATTAACACATTGACTGTTTGAGTACTCTATAATGCCATCTTCAAGCATCTGGTTAATTTGTGCCTCTACTGCACCCTGATAAGCGAAAGGTATAGGATATATATGTCCTGTGAATACTGATCTATCAATAACGTTCAATGAATGTGTATAGCAATTGGCCATGCCAATGCGATCCTCAAAAACTCTCCTATTATACAATAACACATCATAGAGCAGAACACACTGGTCTCCCTCTATATGCCCCTGAAATGCAGCATCGCGTAACGAGTCCTCCAGACTACCGTTCGTAATCAAACTGCCCACAAAAATTTGAGTATCCCGCTCTTCGGCTGGTGATATCTCACTTAAAGAACAAATCACTCCTACAACACTACTCCCCTGAACATTGTCGTTGAACGCTACCTCTACTTCAGAATTATTCCATTTAAATTTCAAACTACCTACTTCATAACATAAGTTACCAGACACTCTACTTAGCCAATCTGAACCCAAAATAACACTGAAAACTACGTTTGGAATTACAAGACAAATCTGCTTTTCGATATGATTATTAATTTTAATGTCCACTAAAACTTGCTTAGAAATTACTTTAGACCTCTTCCCTACAGCTGTGATAACAAAAGTGCTTTGAATTGGTATCTCCTCAAAATTTACACCAGTTCCTTTCATTTTATCGTAATATGTACTACTTATGCAGCTCTTCATGCAACCACTATCAATTAAAACATCGGTGTGCGCCTCGGACACGTTAAGTTTAATAATGGGGCTTTTACTAGCCACCTCCTGGATAATACATTTATTATTTAATTCATGCAACAATTCATTTCTTACATTTAGGGCATGCTACAGACTGAGATTCTGACCTTACTTCGCAGCCTGGTTCGCGTTTAAAGAACCGCTACAGCTGGCTGTAGTACTACTAACTACGGCACTGGTCTGGTTGTTCTGGGCTGTGTTGTCATTGTTTGGCTGTATATTACTACCACTAGGCTGTCCTCTTCCTTGACCCCTATTCTGGTTGTAATTATTGTCATTATAATTTCTCCCTTGATTTTTCCCTGAAATCATTGTTTCTCCCTTGATTTCCCCTGAAATCATTGTTTCTCCCTTGATTCCCCCTGAAATCATTGTTCCTCCCCTGATACTGATTACCATAGTCATTTCCTCTATTCTGATTTAGCTGACTATTATTATTATTATTTCTATTTTGAGCGTTGGCCCCTTCGCCACCGTTCCCTTGAACTTCCTGATGCCTGGCTTCATTAGGCCTATTATTATTATTACCCTGGTTCCTATTGAAATTGTCCTCATAACCCCCTCTCCCTAGTGCATCAAATGTGCTTAACAAATTTTCTACTTGTGATATTGTCTTTACATTCTGGATACAAGCAGCCTCCTTGATCCTATAGGGATAGTGCCTAAGTAGCAACCTCACCACATCACTTTCCTCCTTCAAGCCATCCAGATATTTACACACTAATACCTGCCCTAAAAAGTATTCGGTCATGGTGGAGCTTCCTTTAGGGTTATATTTACCACACACTACTCCCTCACGATGCTGCGACTGAATAACCTCATTCCAGAACTTTTCACAGAATTTCATTTTAAAATCATTAATATCAGTAAACTTGTCTCTATAGACAGCAAACCAATTCCTCGTTTCCCCCACAAACACTTGTTCTAAAATTTCAACTACCTGGCACCACTCAATACTACCATCTTCCAACCTCTCCCCAAATTTATTTTCTATAGAATTCATGAACTCCATTGGGCACCCTTGTCGATTGCTGAACTTCCCCAGTTCTACCTCCCTGTGTGTGCTATTCACAAAAACTGGCCTATTCTGACTATTTGCTTGCCTGATCCTAGCTTTTAATTTTAACTCTGCGATTTTCTCCTCAGCCTTCCTCTCAATACTGTTTACTGTTAATTTAATGTTTCCTTCTGATTGTTCTACTTTATCATATAGCTTTGCTTGTTTTTCCTCAATCTTGCCAATGCTCTCTTTATTACTCTCTCTTAAATCATTTACTTCTGCTACTATTTGTGAGTGGACTTTCTCAATTCTACCCCCCAGCTGTTCCTTAACCTCTCTAGTTGATACCTGAATCTTGTCAATTCCCCCCCCCCCCCCCATTTCTTTTTAACCTGCAGTGTTTCTAATTTAACTAATTCCTTTAAATTTTCAGCCTGTGTGCTGATTCTACTTTCCAACTCCTCCTGTACTTTTCCTAATTTCCTGTCTACATCTGCAATGATCTCTTTAACCTTCTCTTCCATTACTCCTCTGATTTCTCCTCTAATCTGCTCCATTTTCACACTAATTTCCTTGTTGTTCTTATCTAATTTTGCATTATTCTGTTCTAATTTTTTATTTAAAGCTTCTGTACTTTCTTTAATTTCCCTACTGTTTTGTTCTAATTTTGCATTATTCTGTTCAATTTTTTATTTAAAGCTTCTGTACTATCTTTATTTTCCCTACTGTTTTGTTCTAATTTTGCATTTAAGGCATCTGTACTTTCTTTATTTTCCCTACTGTTTTGTTCTAATTTTGCATTATTCTTTTCTAATTTTGCATTATTCTGTTCTAATTTTGCATTTAAGGCATCACTACTAACTCTGTTCTGATACATGAACTCGAGAAGTAAAGTTTTTAATCCTGGTTGGCCGCCTACATTCCCTGTTTCAGTATCGGGATTTACCTCCGCTACCCCTGTACTACCATCACTCGACATACTGCTCGTATCATCACTCTCCAGTTGATGACCACTACGTAACCTCATCTGTCTTTCTTTCTCATCCCCCATAATGATATACACTGATAAAGACAACTAACCCCCAAAATACCGGCACAGAAATATGTCTCCTTCTCCTTCCTCAAATGTTCCTGGGTTTTCGGCCCAACGTTGTCGGCGACAATTGTAACGTCTCTTAATGCCCCATATTGGTAGCGACAATTGTAATGTTTATTAATGCCCCATGTTGGTAGCGACAATTGTAATGGTTTTTACCGCTCCACGTTGGTAGCGACAAATGTAATGGTATCCGTTAAGCTCCACGTTGAGCGAACAAATGTAATGTGTTTTACCTGGGCGGACTATTCACCAGAAAATACTACTGCTAAGTTTGATCTATGTTGGGCGCCAAGCTGGATACACTGTGTTCCAAGCTAAATTTATATATTTAATATCGACCCCTAGCGTGAGTAGAACATATGAGAGACTCTTAATGACTAGGCCGTGGGATGATTGAATCATCAACCCAGACAACATTTGATTGTGGAGAAGGATGAGGTATTATAACTATTGCTACCTACTGGAATTAAAGAATCTACTTGGTAATAATTGAATTTAATACACTTAGAAAATATGATGGCAACATGAATAAAATTAACACTGTTAACGGAGCACACTACTTTAAACATTGCCACGAACAAAATTACTTAATACGCCGGTCGGGAGAATAACGTGAATTTAACTTATTTCCAAATTAATGCTTAAAGAATGTATATAGCCCTATTGAAAAACAGAGAGTGTGTGTCGTAGATTACTTGTGCTTATCAACGGAAACATTGTCTCCACGTGGTTGAAGTCTCGCAGCGTCGGATGCTCTGCATTGGTGTTGACGGCGTCAGATTATTCCTCGTTGATCAAAAGTAATCGTTACAGCTTGTGGTGGAGTCTATTCCATGAACCACAACACGTCGTCTGGCTAAACACTCCAAGACGCGTGGAACTCATGATCTGATGTGATCAGCGGAGTAAGCGTGAATTAAATTGTCCCACTTGGGACTAACGAACAAAGTACCTTCTTACTGCTCCAAGCGTAATTTCTTAATGAATGTCCTCACTCACACCGCGCGTCCACTATATCTTCAATCTTCTCCCACCAGGGTCTAGCTTAATACCGCAGCCTCGCTGCTTCGACCAATCCGCGTGCGTCACGTATCTCGCCATGCCCCAGCTACGTTGCTTCTTCTTCCTTGATTGGCTGGTCACCACACGTGGCTATTCCCGCCATGAGGCTGCCTCCCCGTATTTATATTTCCGTATCCGGGCAAGACGTAGATCATACACGTTTTCTTGCTTTGAAGTGTTCCCTCGGATTTCGTAATTTTATTGTACTCCAATCTATTCTTGTATTGAAATACCCAGTGAGTCACACACCACTCTCTCTTACCCCTAATGAATAAAATCCCGACTTTACGTATGAAATGATTTGCCGTGCAATATTATATTGGAATCATCCAATATAGATACGGATTTCTACTAGTAGAAATCCTATCTGTAATCTACCAAATTTTAAAAGCTCCAAAAAATGACGTTATAAATATTAATAATAATATGAAATATGAAATTGAATAAACTGAAATAATTTAACTTGGCCGGATTATTGCCGCGTTTAAAAAATATGATATAGTCCAACTAACTTGTGTTAGTAGCATAAAACCCCCTAGAAAAACATGTTGCAGAGGAAATTGATGAGGATGCGAAAGGAGATTTAATATTGAGATCAGAATTTGATAGAGCTTTGGAAGACTTAAGCAGGAACAAAGCACCAGCCATAGATGATATACCGATTGGGTTGCTACGCTGCATAGGAGATGAAGGTCTGATCAGGTTATTTCACTTGGTGTGTAGGATTTATGAGACAGGTGAGGTACCACCCCCCCCCCCCCCCCCCCCCGATTTCAAGAAGAATGTAATCATCCCTATACCAAAGAAAGTGAGAGCTGACAGATGTGAAGATTACCGTACAATAAGCTTGATTACTCATGCTTCAAAGATCCTGTCTAGAATAATTTACAAGAGGATTGAAAGCCAGATAGAAACGGAGTTGGGTGAAGACCAGTTTGGTTTCAGGAGAAATGTAGGAACAAGGGAAGCTGTACTAAGTCTTAGGCTGATTTTGGAAGGTAGAATAAGGAAAGATAAGAGAACGTTCATGGCATTTGTAGACTTAGAAAAGGCTTTTGATAACGTTGATTGGACTAAATTGTTTGACATTTTGAAAACGATTGGAATAAAGTACAGGGATCTACAATCTATACAGAAACCAGACAGCAGTCATTCGAGCTGAAGGGCATGAGAGAGAAGCTGGTATCCAGAAAGGTGTAAGGCAAGGCTGCAACTTATCACCCATACTTTTCAATCTTAACATTGAACTAGCAATGAAGGAAATTAGAGAAAAATGTAAAGTGGGAGTGAAGATTCAAGGAGAAATAATTTCAACTCTGATATTTGCTGATGACATCGTCATCTTGGCCGACAAGCCTGAGGATTTAAATGAGTTCTTGAATGGTATGGACTCCATCTTACGGAAAGAATACATGATGAAAATTAATAATTGTAAAACAAAAATACTAGAATGCAGCCGAAATAAATCCGAAACCTCTATGGACATCAAATTGGCAGGTGAAAAGCTGAAGGAAGTAGGAGACTTCTGTTACTTAGGAAGCAAAATAACCAGTGATGGACGAAGCAAAGAGGATATAAAAAGTAGGTTGGCTCAGGCAAGGAAAGCATTTCTACAGAAAAGGAATCTGTTGACATCGAATATAGATTTAGGTATTCGGAAGTCATTTTTGAAAGCCTTTGTCTGGAGCGTGGCGCTCTATGGAAGTGAAACTTGGACTATTGGTGCAGCAGAAAAGAGGAGAATTGAAGCATTCGAAATGTGGTGTTACCGGAGAATGATGAAGATCAGATGGGTAGATAGGGTTACAAACGAAGAGGTATTAAGACGAGTGGGAGAGGAGAGATGTTTCTGGCGACTGCTAATGAAGAGAAGAGATAGGTTAGTAGGACACATACTAAGACACCCAGGAATAGCAAGCTTAGTTATGGAAGGAAGGGTCGAGGACAAGAACTGTAGGGGTAGACCAAGGTTAGAATATGTTAAACAAATTGGCTCGGATGTAGGGTGTGGTAGCTATGTCGAGATGAAACGATTAGCTCAGGACAGGGAGGCGTGGAGAGCTGCATCAAACCAGTCAAAAGACTGAAGACTCAAACAACAACAACAACAACAAGCCACTTCAAGAACTACCTATGTAAACTTTGCGATGAGATGGATATTTTCGCGACTTTATTGAGAAGCCATGTCTTTAAAATGAATCTAACATTAGTATTATTATTATTATTATGATTATGTATTTTTCACTATTTGAATACCAAATGAGGCCGTATTGAAGCCATCAAGATGTTAACCAGAGTTGGAAAATGTCTGATCGCGCAGCTGAGTTGGCCAGAGCACTGAACCGGAAATCCGAAGATCCCAGGTTCGTTTTCTGGTGGCACCAGACATTTTAACTCTCTTTAATCCCGGCATTTTGTGCACGTCTACGGAAACCTTCGAGATCCGTTCCTTTTTGTTCCTGGTCAGAATCCTCCATACACTTCGTGGCAGCGTTCTGGTAGGATCTATGAAGTTCCTCATGGGTGATAACGTTCAGCACCTCTGATCACTTACGGTTGACATTAAAAACACCAAATTTTAGTGATCCTTTAGTTTTAATTGCCGTCAGGATATTAAGCAGCTGATTTTTAACGTGGCACATAGGCCTACATTGGATGTTTTGTGCAGCTTCGTAGTCAAGCGGGCAGAGCACTTGACTTTGGTGAGCGGGGCCTCGGGTTTGACTCCCGGTCGGGTCGTGGGATTTTCCCCTGGCTCGGGGACCGGGCATGACGTTGAGGCTCATATTGAGCCCCTCGATGTGAAAAACGAAACTCGCACCCTGAAAACCATGTTTCAAGGGCCTGGAATCAACCGTTTACGAGATATTTGTAACATGGCACACCAGCACCAGAACGAGAAAAGGTTGAGTGTAACCATGACAACGCCAGCTCAAGGGATTCCATTTACCTTTCTATATGTTTCAGTAAGATGTATTCCCCCTTCATTTATCACCTAAAGAACAATACGAATGTTATGTGTAAGCCCTCTGTCTCTAAAGCTATTTAAACGTTTCAATTTTTTAGCCATATTTAGAAAAATAACAAGTAGTTCCGTGAAGAACTAAATAGCCTATTTTCATACATCCTACTTATGTTAATGGAGAGTGTTATGCCACAGTGAACTAAGCGACATTTAAAACAAAATAAAGTTAAGCACGCTATGTAACTGACATATGTGTTCTTTCTGAGCTGCCATAAAAAAAAAACTAAGTCGAATCGATATTTGTTTCGACTACCGTGGTATCGCTGACTGCAGGTTGGCTATTACAAAGTAGTGAGGTTGTAAACTTCATTGCCATTTATCTCTAAACTGCTATCGAGTCGCTTAGTTCACTATGGCATAACACTCCCCAATTGCCTCGATCGACATACAAAATTTCAGTTCGATTATTGTAATAGATTCGTAGATATTGAAGACCGTCTAAATATTTCGGATGGTAGCCATGATCGATTTTATATATGTAGGCCATAGAGTTATGTACTATTACTTGAAGATTATTGTGTAGGTGCATTATTCACACTTCAATCGCATGATTAGGACATAAGAAATAAAAACCTAATTTAAAAATTTTGCACAGCCGCCATCTTGAGGTTATGTAAACAATTGAACTAAATTAGATGTCAGTGCATTACAATGTACCGTATTTGCTGTACCAAGTTTCACTGCGTTTGGATAGTGAAATCGCGAGAAAAGTCTATTTAAATGTTTCAACTTTGATTGACCGCCATGTTCGTTTTGTACTTAACAGGTTTTCTGAACCGCAGGGTGTCTACGAAAACAAAGTAACAGATTTCCCTGACAATTCCCTGATTTTTTTCCATGATAAATAAAACAAGACGTTCCGTGAAGAACTATACAGCCTACTTTTCATGCCAATGATTATTCTACAGTATATAAACCTATCTAGAATAATGACGAAATTAAGTTGGTAATATCGAAATATCTAATTAGTTCAAAATATACCTGGTATAATGTAGCCTAATAGAGCACTACAGTTGGCAGCCCTGGTGACTGAATATATTCTTAGTTCCACCTCTTAAGGTACAGAATACAAAATTTGGTTAAGTCCAATGGACGTTACATACAGTTAGACACTGGATCTATCAGCACGCGTAAAAGCATGTTGCCAACAATACCATGCGTGTGCTGGTCAGAAATAATCTGAAATATTATGATATCTTGTTGTGCCAATTTTGGATTAAATCCATTTGTTAGTATAGAAGTTACATGTATTTTAAAATTGGACATATCAGCAGGCATAGAATCATGTAGGCAGCACCGCCTTGTATTAATTACTCCAAATTAATGTAGAATGTCAGGTGCTATACGTGTGCAAAGTATAGAGCTGTTGGCTTGCATACTTTCTGATATATTGATATTAGGGTAAAAAGAATATAGACAGCATTTATTAACAGTTGGCAGCCCTGATTGCTCTTAAGAATACTTATAGTCCTATCTGTTATGGCACTCATTGTACATACGAAATTTTGTTGAAATCCAACTGATAGTATAGAAGTTACATGTATTTAAAAATTGGTACTATCAGCAGGCTTACAATCATGTTGGTAGAACTGACGTATATACAGTAAGTTACTCCAAATTAATCTAAAATGTCAGAATATACGTGTGCATAGTTTAAAGCTGTTGGCTTGCATACTTTCTGATATATTGGTATTTTGATGAAAAAAAAATAGAGAGAGCAATTATTAACAGTTGGCAGCCCTGGTGGCTCTTAAGAATACGCTCAGTCATATCTGTTTATGTACAGATATTACATACAAAATTTGGTTGAAATCCAGTTGATAGTGTAGAAGTTATATGCATTTAAACATTGGACCTATCAGAAGGCTTAAAATTATTTTGGCAACACTGTCATGATTGGCCCCCATGCCCCCATGCATACCTTGCAAGATATCCAACATGGAGCTCAAATTTCTAGTGCGTTTCTTCAGCAGTTGGTAGCACTGACATCATTTTCAAATATGGACGTGAGCTATTCCGGTGCACATCTTTACTCATACTAAATTTGGTTTTGATTGCTGCAGCCGTTTAGGAGTTGATAGGGGGGGGGGGACAGACACACAGCCAGCCAGACAGACAGAAGGACAGACAGACAGACAGACAGACACACATTTTCCCGGATCGATCTCATAAGACTACTTTTTCCTCATTTTTGCAAAATGTGAAAAGTAGGCTAAAAATTCCCTGAGTAACAGTAGCGGCCATAATAAATAAACAGAGTTTGTAACTCAGCAATTTTTCTAGGTTTGTGCCGTGTCTTGTTTGGGGTTTCGCCTAGGACACCAAGCTGGCTCATCAGCGGGCTCATGGTGTCCCCCGCAGGAGTAGCGAACTGTGCACTACCTCCTTTTTATGAAGCGCACCTGCGCCTCTTTACTGCGAGAATTAAAAGCTCAAGCAGCCATAACCTCCCTATGAAGGCTTCCAAAAGAGCATTTCTAAAAGTGCTTGAACAATAGGCTAAAGGTTAACATGACAATATATATATATATATATATTTATATATTTTGCCAATTTCTAAATTTTCCATCCAGAAAAACTATTGTCCTTGCGAGTATTGAAAGTAGCTCGTCAATAGAGTAATGCTCTCAAAAATCATACAGTTACAGATTTATATATAAATACACAGTGTGCCCTATCTTGTAAGAAATGAGAGCTTACCGAACATACATCTACCACAATCATCACCAGAATATACTTTTCCCCCATCAAAATTTTAATGCTTAATTTCCAATTATTCAAGGTTGGACCTTGTAAAACTAAAATTCCCTGAATGTCATTAAAATACCCTGATAATTCCCTGAGTTTTCCAAGATTTAAAAATTCCCTGAGTATTCCCTGTTTTTCATGTTTTCCAGACTAGTAGACGCCCTGGAACGTCACATAGGTGAACTTCTAGTAGTGCCCTTTATCACCTTACAAAATTTCAGGGTGATATCAGTAATAGTTTCGGAGATAAAAAATTCCGGTGAAATAATTCGCACAGCCATCATGTTGGATTGGTGAGACGTAATAAAATTTGAAGGGTACGGTCGGTGTCACACGAAATAGTACTGTGACCTTACCGAGTTTCATTGAAATCGCTCCAGCGGTTTAGATTTTATTAGGGGGACACACACACAGACACACACATACGCACACACACGGACAAAAGGTGATCTCATCAACAATTTTTTCATCAATGAAAATCGGCTTATAAACACAGGAAGTTAATTATTACATAGAGAACAAAAGAAAACTAAGTGTAACTTTAATAACTAGGGAGCTGGACTATCCACATTAGGCGTATATACATTATTGTTCCTGTTTTCTATGAAAATTTTATTTCAAACTAGCAACCCGACCCAGCTTCGCCCGGGAACAGTTATGAATGCATTACATGATAAGCGCTTTTTTTTCCCAATGTCAATGAACAACAACCAATATCCGTTTTACGTCTCGGCATGATGGGTTAAAATCACTGACTGGACTATTAATTATATTATCATGGAGATGCATGTGCAACAAATTCTTGTCAGACGTAATTTAAGAATGGTGAGGTGCGTGAAACACAAATCCCCCTTCCGTCCAATCTTAACTTGACTATGCATTTTGCGGAACGAAAAGTTCACAGGCGAAATGAAGAAAAGCCGAGTTGCACTTCCAGGGAAACTCCAAACACAACCACTCTTCTCTAAAGTTTTTAACTCAACACGACTCGACAGTTTGCTGCTGGCTTTATCTGGGGCAATAAGCTCGTCCGCTAGCTAAGCTGTAACTGGGGTGATAGACTTGCTCCTAGCAAGCTCGTAAACTGTCGCCTCAGTAACTGAATGGCGAGTGTTGGAAGAAATGAAAACGTAAAATCACTTATAGTAGGCGATGTACTGAAGATAGAGATATGCTCTCCTGGGCTTTTTTTTGTAGAACTCTTCATGCTGAACAATGCTTACACTCATAGTATATATATATATATATATATATATATATATAACGGTTTGCCCAGCGTAAGCTTAAAAGGCGCACGGACACCAGGTTTTTTTCGACCTTTTACTGAAATCGTTAGTGCTTGACTTCGTTTGCTCATAAATAAATTATTTCCTACAGAAACTTTCCTCGAGATATCCTTTACAGAATGGTGAAAACCGCATCAAAATCCATTCAGTGGTTCTTAAGATTACCCGTGACATCCAAGAATCGGGGACTTTGTTTTATACTAAGTAGAGATTATACGCCAATCAGTAAAATTTAATATAATATAATATAATCCCCCTTCCGTCCAATCTTAAATTGACTGTGAATTTTGCGGAACGAAAAGTTCACAGGCGAAATGAGAGTTGCACTTCCAGGACATGGCGAGGTGAATGAAACTCAAATCCTGCTTCCGTCTAATCTTAACTTGACTGTGTTTCACAGGCGAAATGAAGAAAACTCGAGTTTCACTTCCAGGGAAAGTCCAAACACAACCACCCTTCTCAGGAGTCTTAACTCAACACGACTCAACGGCTTGCTGCTGGCTGTATCTGGGGCATTAGGTTCGCCCGCTAGCTAGGCTGTAACAGGGATAATCGACTCACCCTTAGCTAGCTCGTAAACCGTCGCCTCAGTAGATGAATGGACGTGGTTGGAAGAAATTAAAACGTAAAAACACTTATAGTGGGCGATGTATTGAAGATAGACATATGCTCTGCGGACTTTTTTGTAGAACTTTTAATGCTGAACTATTCTTATACACATAGTATTTAGATATTTTTAACGGTTTGCCCAGCGTAAGCTTACAAAGCGCTCGGACGCCAGTTTTTTTTTCGACTTTTCCACTGAAATCGTTACTGCTCGGCTTCCTTTGATCATAAATAAATTATTTTCTACAGAAATCATCCCCAAGATATCCTTTACAGAATGGTGAAAACCGCATCAAAATCCATCCAGTGGTTCTCGAGTTTACCCGTAACATCCAAGAATCGGGGACTTTGTTTTATACTAAGTAGAGATGCAAAACCTTGCTCCCAGTTTACACGAACTGCACCGTCGTAAATACTGAATTATTATGTTATATGATTTTTGTTATGCCGCCCCCGTGGTGTTGGGGTAGCGCACCAGTCTCTCGCTCGGAGCCCCCGGGTTCGATTCCCGTCTCCGTCAGGGATTTTAGACATTGACGTGAGGGCTGGAACGGGGTGCACTCAGTCTCGTGAGGTCAGCTGTCTGAAAGTGAGGCAGGTCCTAGTAGCGAAAACCAAGATTAACGGCCGAGGGGATCCGATGCGCTGACCACGCGCCACCCCAATATCTGTAGGCCAAATGGCCGGGCAGCGGTCGCTTGGTAGGCCAAAGCTCTTAATGGGCTGTAGTGCCAGGGCTTATTGTTAGTTTTTGTTATATCATTTTTAGTCTATTTTCATTTATGAGATCACCTTTTGTCCGTGTGTGTCTGTGTACCCACTTAATGAAATCTCAACGGCTGGGGCGATTTCAACGAAACTCGGTAAGGACATAGTACTATTTTGTCCGACCCCGACCGTGCCCTTCAATTTTTTTTACGTTTCACCAATCCAACATGGCGGCTGTGCGAAATATTTCACCGGCATTCTATATCTCCGAAACTATTACTGATATCATCCTGAAAATTTATACGGTGATAAGGGGCATTAATAGAAGTTCGCCTATGTAACTGTCAAGTACTAAACGAACATGGCGGCCAAGCGAAGTTCGTAGACTTTTCTCGCGATTTAACCATCCAAGCGTAGTAAAACATGGTACAGCAAATGTTTATACACATTATAATGCACTGACATCTAATTTAGTTCAATTGTTTACAAAACTTCAAGACGGCGCCGGGCGGCGGCTGTGCGACATTTTAAAATTAAGTTATTATTTCTTGTGCCCTAATCATGCGATCGAAGTCGACGTTTGAATAATGAACCTACGCAATAATCGTCATCTAATAGTACATAACTCTATGGCCTACATATATAAAATCAAACATGGCGACCATCCGAAATATCTAGACGGTTCTCAATATCTACTAATCTATGACAGCAATCAATCGAACATTTTGTACGTTAATAAAGGCTTTTACCATAAGTTCACCTATGGGACTATCAATAACCTGGTGAGCTTAAATCCAACATTGCGGCGACGCGAAATTTAAATATTTAAATGGACGTTTCACGTGACCCATTTGAGCGCAGTGAAACTTGGTACAGTAAATGCTTATACAAATTTTAATCGACTGATGTCTAATTTATTTCAGTTGGTTTCATAACCTCAAGATGGCGGCTGTGCGAAAAAAAACTCGTTTTTATTTCTTGTATCCTAATCATGCGATTGAAGTTTGAATAATATACCTAAGCAATAATCTTCATCTAATAGTACATAACTCTAAAGCCTGCCTATATAGAAATCCAATATGACAACCATCCTAAATGTACTGTATAACAAAAGAAACGACGCACCAGGAAGGAATTGTCCGATGGCGATAAAAATCGGTGGATGTGAGGAACAGACATAGAACAATAAACGAGCAACAGTGCAGAGCAATCGAATGATTTATTCCAGAGTTAGAGCGTTACAAAATGGGGACGTCAATAAGTTGTTGGTCCACCCCTGGCCTGGATGCAAGCTGTCACTCGACGTGGCATGGACTGATAAAATTCCCGGATGGTGTCCTGCGTAATTTCGTGCCAAATGGCCTCCAACTGTTGGGCTAAATCGGCGACATTCCGGGATGTTCACAATCGCCTTCCCATGACGTCCCAAATGTGCTCTATGGGAGAGAGATCAGGCGACCGAGCTGGTCAAGGAAGGATAGGGCAAGCTTGAAGACAGTCCATAGCAACACTTACCGTGTGCGGCCGGGCATTATCCTGTTGGGAAGTTAGGCCTGGATGTCGCTGAAGGAACGGTAACACAACCGGCCGTAGAATGTCATCAACATACCGCTGGTCTACCAGAGGTGTCCGGCTATCAAAGGAGATGGCTCCCCAGACCATCACCCCCTGTTGTGGGGCTGTGTGGCGTGCGATAGCCAAGGCAGGATCCCCACGCTGGCCTGGAAATCTCCAAACACGTCTGCGGTTGTCGTCCGAGCACCGTTGGAAACGGGACTCGTCACTTAAGACTATACGTCCCCAGTCGGCGCAGTTCCACGTTGCTCGAGCGCGGCACCACTGTAATCTGACATGACGGTGAACAGGCATGAGTGGTAAGCGGCGTAACGGGCGGTGCGAGCGGAAATTTCTGTCGCTCAAGCGTCTGTTGATGGTCATGGTGGACACATGTGTGCGGTTCACACACTGGATCGTTGATGACGACTCCGGTGCTGTGACTGCTGTTCTGACAATCGCTCTGTCTTCCCGTACTGCTGTGGCCCTCGGTCGACCACTGCCGTCCTGACGCTGATGCCTGCCGTTGCTGACCCACGCTTGCCAGCATCGTCTGATCGCCACATCACTTCAACCCAAATGTCCAGCGAGAGCTCGATTCGACCAACCAGCTTCTTTCAATCCGATCGCACCTCTTTCAAACTCTGACCGCACCTCTTTCAAACTCTGACATCTGCTCGTAATGAGCACGAATCCTTCGGCGTTGCATTCTCACAGCCGACGTTCAAATATCGCAGTCAAATGCAACAGCTACTCTGAGCATGCGCTTCAGGATCGCGCCTTATATACACCTGATGCATGCGCAGTTCGGATGCGCGGGAGCTCTCGCTATTCATTCATTGGACACGAAGCTTTAATCAGTTGCATGTTCGGTCCGAATGACTTTGCATACGGTACGTAATTTCCATAAAACCGGACAACACCTTCCCGGTGCGTCGTTTTTTGTTGTTGTTGTAATACAGTGCATTTAGACGGTTCTCAATATCTACGAATCTCTTACAGTAGCCTACTCAAACTGAAATTTTGTATATTGACAGAGGATATATGAAAATAGGCTATTTAGTTCTTCACGGAACTACTTGTTGAATATTATGGTTGATTTTGTAGGCGAGTGATATTGGAATTTAGGAGCGATAGGAAGAATGAGTATCATTTTGACCGTCAACAAATTCATAAAGGAATTTCATATCATGTACTTGCCTCCTAGAAACTAGTCATGCCGAAATTCATATAAAGTTCACCGTAGTGTACCATGTGCGGGTAATTGCCCGTTATTTTGAGGTGTAAATATCTGAGGAATTTATTTTGAACTTGCTCAATGGATTTAATGCAGGTTTTCTGCCGGTGACTCCATACATGGCTGGCGTACTCGAACTTGGATCTCACCTTGGCAATATAAAGTTTTACGCAGGTACTGGTCCTAATGAATGGCTTAAGTGTCGCTTATTATAAACCCTAACATGCAATAAGCGTATTCGACTGTCTCTTGTACATTACAAGTGAAAGCAAGCTCTCGGTCAAACAGGAATCCTAGATCTTTCTCGACTGGCTGCGTGGCTCAGCGGTAACATTCCTGCCTGCTGTAGCCAAGGTTGCAGGATCGAATCCTGGCGCACTCAGCCATTTGAGGGTGCGCAAATGTGAGAGAGCCGTGTAGGTAGCCGTCAGAGAATCACTTGGAAGATGGAATGGCGGGCCGTTGTCTTCAGCGATGAACGCAGATTCTGCCTGCACACAGTGATGGTCGTTGGCGCATTCGACGTAGACCTGGTGAGCGCTGTCTCGTAGAGAGCATTCGTCCAAGACACACCGGTCCCACCCCAGCTACAACTATCGTTCACCTTTGGTGTTTGTGGAGGGAACGCTAACCAGCGCTCGGTTACGTGCAGAATGTTGTTAGACCCGTTCTTTTGTCGTTCTTGCAACAGGAAGGGGTTTGTTGTTCCAACAGGATAATGCTTGCCCACACACAGCCCGTGCAACCCAACGTGCACTGCAAGACGTGCAGCAACTTCCCTGGTCAGCACGATCGCCGGACTTGTCGCCAATCGAGCACGTGTGGGACATGATGGGCCGACAAGTGACTCGTGTGACTCGTCCACCCACAACCCTTACAAAACTGTGTGAACAATTCGAGCAAGCCTGTAATAACGTATTCCAAGACAGTATCCGCCATCTGTATGATCGACTGGATGCAAGAGTCAGTGCCTGCATTGCCGCCCGTGGAGGCTACACCTCGTACTAATATGGGTGTTTCAGCATGGGTCGATACCTGGTATCTCTGAACCGCTTGACCCATTGATCTGTATATTTAATCATTTCATGTAGGCTACTCCATATGCACTGTTGCCACAATAAATCTTGAGTGAATTGGTACCCTCTAAATGGGTGACCTAATTTTCTTTCCGGCAGTGTATTTGAGTTTACTATACAACGTGCCGCTCTGTGATCTGGGAGTACGTTTTGAGACCTGCTCTGCTGTGCCAAGATATTAAATTCTTGTTTTGAGGCTTGCATGAAGGTCAAGAAAATAAGAGAGGTTCCTACTTCAGTAATCTTATTTCGCATAAACTTCCCCTTCATAATCCCAGTTACAATTACAAGTAGCCTACACACACTAATACAGACACCATAATAACTCAGGGTATCAGACAGATTAGACAAGTATGCGGGGTTGGATGACTAAAATGTCCCAAACACCAACGACAAGCATTTATTATTTCGTGCGCAAAAAAGACGACTGTATCTGGCTGGCGGCCTGCTCTGACCGAGGTTGCGGGATAGAATCCCGAGACAGTTGGCATTAATAATAATAATAATAATAATAATAATAATAATAATAATAATAATAATAATATTAATAATAATAATAATAATAATGTTATTGGTTTTACGTCCCTTTTAACTACACTGGCTTTTAGAGACGCCGGGGTGCCGGAATTTTGCCCCGAAGGGGGGTCTTTAACGTGCCAGTAAATCTACTGATACGGCTCCCTCGCATTTGCGCACCCTCAAATGCCAGCTGACTGCGCCAGGTTTCGAACCTGCAACCTTGGGCTCAGAGTAGTATAGGCGGCGGTATGGGACAGACAAATTAAGTGTGGTCAAAAGTGACCATTAAAATTCTATTAAAAAATAATGGATAAAGTGACCTTAAACATCATTTAAAATTATCGATCAAACATATGGTTACAAGTAACCATTACAAATCTTCCAAGCAATTATGGTTACTTGTAACCATAATATTATGGTTGAATTTTATGGTTGAAATTAACCATAAAAGGTATACAATATTTCGTATTACTTTATGGCAGAACGTA
The DNA here is from genome assembly GCA_946902985.2 of Meconema thalassinum. NCBI lineage: Eukaryota > Metazoa > Arthropoda > Insecta > Orthoptera > Tettigoniidae > Meconema > Meconema thalassinum. The sequence goes on along the minus strand of OX336389.2, from coordinate 23,621,636 downwards.
ACCATAAAAACAATTAAAATTATGGTTAAAAAATAACCTCTAAATTGCCAGAATTTTTTTAAAATTCTGGTTAAAAGTAACCATTAAACTTAACAAAAAATTAACCAAGATAATTATGGTTAAAGGTAACCATGAAACACAATCAAAAGTTATGGTTATTCTATATCTAAAAATCAGTCGTAAAAAGTTATGGTTAACGTAGCCATAAAATTACCAATGTTATGTTTAATAAAATATGGTTAAAAGTAACCATAAAAATGACTAATATATAAATGACAAAGTTATGCTTACCTCCACCTATAAAACGTAACACAAATTTATCCTACAAACACCTAAAATAATGGCTAAAAGGAACCAGTAAATTTTTAAAAGAATTAAGGATAGAATAATGGTTAATACAAGGGTGTAAATAGCTATAAAATAATATATACACTATTATATTTAGTATCCCCAAGGAAGTGTATCAATTATGTTGTCTTCTTCTTTCTGGATCATACGCTTGTCGCAGTCGACTTTAAATTCTTTGGCAATATTTTTATTTACAAGGCTTTTTGTTTTCTTATCTCTTGTTATCATGTTATTGCTTATAACAACCTTATTATTAGAACCTTGTATTAAGTCAGTCATTGTCTTCATGTTAAGTTTTTTGGCATTTTCGTGGTTGAGAGTAAATCCTTTGATCTTGGTAACCTGTTTGTCTTTATATGTTTCGTACGCATAACTCTTAGGACCTGTGCTTATCCAATCAGTACCATGATCATCTTTGCCAAATTCGTCAGTCCATTCGCCGAGCATACAACCGGTCTCTACGGTGTTTGTTCCATCATCTATGTAAACAATACTATCAGTGTCATAATAAACTACTGCCTTTCCTAATCTATCAAGCATATCGTATAATCTTATTCGAGCATTGGAAGTGGTGAAAGCTGCCACAAATATGTTGGTATTTGTGCTATTTTCTACATAGAAATCATTGTAGTGGTATGTTACCTCAATTACTTCATCATTGATGTACATTACATTAGTAATTTCTATCTTATCGTCTAATAGCAATTCGTACCACCTCTTAGGATCATCAATGAACTCTGTTTATGACATGTTTTGCCTCTGACCGAACTTTCCCCAAAGAGAATTTAAGCATATTTTAGCAACAGCTCGCTTACCAACGTTGGGTTTAATTTTGTCAATATCAAGCTTTATACCTTGTTTTTTTTTTCTTATTACTCGGGCATATTCTTCTTTAGATTTGTAATCACCATCCCAAGGACTAGTTTCTAGCTTAATTTTCATAAACGTTTTAATATAGTCCTTGAAAAGCTCATTACTTTCTTCAAAAGGCCATACTTCGTTAACTTCCTGTATTTTGTAGCCTTTCTCAAGAGCCTTATTAAGTTCGATTGTAGTCCAAGTTCCAAAAAGCGCCCTCTCTTCATCACTATGGTTACAAGGTCCTACCTTTTCTTCTGCACACTTCGCGCACAGGGTAAACATTAACTTATCTAGCTTCACAGGAAGGACTGGATGATAAAGACCTCTTGGAGGAAGAACTTTACATTTAACTAAACCAAACCAGTCTTTATTGTAGATTTCTGGCTTAAATATTTTAGTGGGATGTCCCACAGGGTACCGGTCATAAAACATAACTGTTGGATATAAACTGCATATATCTATATAGCTCAGCTTTTTTCCAGAAACTTTCAACTTTGAGGCATTTGTCCTACCACCGAAGAATGCGTCCCTGGGGTTTAGAGGTTCTACAACATCTTTTGTTTTGTTTAGGCTTTCCTTATAAGCTTTAGAATTTTTCCATTTACAGCTCCACATCTCTACAACATTGTACCCGGCATTTTTAAGAGCTTGTGTTCGCTCTATAGTTTTTGTAAGCAAGTCATCCATAGTTTCATTGTTTACATTGTTGATAGTATCGCCTGAGTAGCAGTCGGGACAACCATGCCAAAAACAACCATGATACTGGTACACAGTTTTAGTCTTATAGTTGTACCCATCGACTTTGGCTCTACAAATTGTGACCTCGCCACCATTTAATGCGTGTTGAACATTAGGGAACGAACTTAACCATGCTATAGACTCCTTACTGAACATCTCTTTTTTCTGCTCCTTAACTACTGCAATTGTGTCTTTTTCAAGGAATTTTGACCTGTAAATGGCCATACAAACACTGGCAATAGTTATGTATTGGAAAGGGTCATTAATGGTATTTCTAAAAATGACTGTCTAAAGGCAAGGCAACCTCGCCGTAATATATCGACATCAGAATGGCAATACTCGGCTAATTCTTTCTTAAAGTCAAACACGTAGTTTTCTTTCACTTTCTCAGCGTGCCATTCTAAGAATACTTTTCTAGCATCAGGTTTCATTGTATCAACACCATAGTATTTAGTAGCTGGAATGGACCCTACGTAATTTTGATTTTCTTTCTTGTTGAAAAAGTGTGGAAAATACCCCTTTTTTAGTTCTTTTAGTTCAAATGTTTTGGGAAAGGATGCGAGACCTCCTTGGATAAAGTTTATGCTGTCAATTATTCTGAGCCTTAGGGCTGGTATTTTGAGCTCCATAATTTTAGACCCTTGGTAAATAGTTTTAGGCTTAATGCCATTATTGACGCAATATTGTAAAATAAAATGCGCATCATAACCTTTTGCATTGTGTGCTATACACGTAAAACCTTTGTGGTTGTCTGATATTAGCCACTGACAAAATTCGTCATTTTTTAGGAAAGCCCGCCTAACACCATTAAAGTCATAAACGGATACAAAGTTTGGGACGTGTACTCCGGTATCTTGTTCAGCTTCGTAATCGAAAAAGTAGTAGTTTTCCGTGTAAGTGCACCATTTATATCGCTTATCAGCCTTTACATTGCAAATACAATCTTCCATACAGTATCCCCCACGGGTTTTCTTTCCTTGCATATAACATTGGTGCTCGTCTCTTTTCACGATATCATTACAATTCCAACACTTAGAGTACCCACAATTGTGCTTATCACTTCTGTTACATATCTTATTACACTTTTTGCACTTGTAAGCTACCTCACACACTCTCTCATGGTTTTTAACGCAATCTTTACCAAAACAGTATCTATTGCACTTTTTACAGTATACTCATGGGCACATGCTTTCTGGATAATCATGTTTTGGGCATAAGCACAAATTACACACATTTTTTGTATCTATTTTACACGAGGGCTTGTCCTGATGATCGTAAGGTATGTCACATTTCTTGCAGTAATATGAACTTCCTTAAAATCCTCGTATATTATTAATGGAATCATAATGGTCGTTATGTAAGTACAAATAAATTGTTATCGCGTCATTTTCACCTGAGGCCTGGATTACCTTGTTAAAATGGGCAGCCGAAACAACTTTAATCCGAACATTCAAGAGATATGCAACACTTCTAATATCGTCTAAACTAAACCCATCTTCACAGTTCATTCCGAATCTTGTGCATAACTCTTTCGCTAATTTTTCTTGCAAACTCCGTCCTTTCCTAATATAGGAAATTTCATTATCCGTTAATTCTCTGTCCAATATATTTTTAGTTTCATAGGTTAGGGCTGTGATTATTGCTCTTGGTCCGCACAGTTTATCGGTGTTGGTTATTTTGTTTATGCTTCTTTTAGCCATAACATCTTTAGCAATATTGACTATTTTCTTACCGTTTGCTCCTTTGCCTCTGGGAATTTTGTAAACCTCGAAGTGAAAAGTGGTATTGTTGATATCTACATTTTCATCAGATGTTATTATTCTTTCAATCTGGTCAAGTAGATGTGAAGCATTAACTTTTCTTTTTCTTTTTGATGAAATCATATGGTTAAAATTATTATTTTCTGCAACTACTTTCATCTGATCACCTGGCTTAAAATCAGTTAGTTTTCTTACTTCTTTTATGGCTGCATGCACACCTTTTCTGACCGCTTTCATTTGTTCTATTGGTTTTCCTTGCAAATCTTTTATGTGTATAGTATAAGCTGTCTGCCATACGTTAAACTTTTTGATCAGCACAGTACGAACACCTTGATGAATTTCGAAAGGTGACTTTTTAGCTACTGTTTCATTAAATATATTTTTCTTAAAAGGAAAAATTTGGCCCAATTTTTGCTTCACAATTTTTAAGTCCTTAGATTGAACAGGTTTTGGTTCCTTTTTAATTTCAAAGAGGTCTTGATCGAATCCAAAATGCCTGATTTTGTCCAAACGTTCCTTTTCTTCCGCTATCAAATTTAGCAACCCTTTCTTTGAATGAATTACTGAGTAGCCCTTAATTTTGTTTTCTCTGGCGACTTGTTTTAGTTCACGAACGCTCTTCTTAGGCAGCTCTGATTCTTGATACGTAAACAAAGCACTATCTGCAGCATTACTCCAAGCACTGTTTACAGCTTCAAGAAGAGCCGCCTTCTTCATCTTGTATAGTCCTTTTAGTTTTTGAGTTCCTTTGCTAGAACCCTTAGTTCTTGTACAGTTGCACCGGTTCGGTGCTTAATATTTTGTTTCAAATCCATTTATTATATAACTTTTTTAAATTAAAAATTTCATTTTTTAAATAAAATAATTATAAAACATCACTTTTTTGGGCTCGAGAGAAATGATAGTAAAATATTTATATAAATAAATAAATGAACAGAATAATTACATTTTGCATTATAATTGTTACCCTAACAAAGGTTCAATTAGAAATAATATCTCATGAAAATCAGAATCAATTTGCTATCAACTATCTGCGTAATTTTGGATACTTGACTATAGACGAACAAGAAATTTCAGAAGTAAATGAAACAACTTTCCAATATGCTTTAAAATTGTTCCAAGAGTACTACAATCTCGATATCACCGGTGATTTAGATGAATGCACTTTACAATTAATGAATACATCGCGATGTGGTATCACCGATGACGATATAAATTTTACTACTCGGCGGTATAAATGGAATAATAAAAATATAAAATGGCATTATGCTTTAGCTAATCAAGCAATGCAAAGTGTAGCTAGAGCCGCTTTCGATGTTTGGAAAAAACATACAGATCTCTCATTTGAGAACGATTTGAGGAATCCAGATATAATTATATCAAATAAACGTGGTAGCCCTCATAGAAATCACAAAATAAGTGGGCAATGTTTCAGTGGATTTGATGGAAAAGGTGGAGTTTTGGCTCATGCAAATTACCCAAATAGCATTAATTCACCTATTGAAATTCATATCGATCAAGATGAATCTTGGTATTTAAATACCGATGCTAATACTCCTCAATATCAAACAAATTTACTTTCTGTTATGATACATGAAATAGGCCATGCCTTAGGTATTTCTCATTCAAACAATCCAGATGATATTATGTATGCATACGCTAACAATCAAATAGAGCTACATCAAGATGACATTTTAGCTATTCAAAGTTTATATGGTAAAGCCACAGAGCCTAACGTACCAGATAAAACACCAACTCCAGATACACCAAAGCCAGAGCCCAATTTATGTGATTTGAATGTTAACACTATTTTAATTGTTAATCAGTTAATGTAGGCCTATGTCTTTTATGAAAAATGGTTTTGGCTTTTAGATCTTGATAACTCAACAGCCTTAAAAAACAAACGACCCCAGTTTATTACAGATTGGTTAACCTTCTTACCCCAAGATTTTAAAACTATTGCAGCCGTTTATCAAAGACCCTCTGGTGAGATTGTTATGATTATTGCCAACAAAATCTACATGATGGATTATCCGAGCTTAATATTGGTAAATGGTTATCCAAAAGCCATGTCCATGTGGAACATTAGACCAGATACAATAATTCATGCTTTGTTAAACACTTACTCAGGCCACACTTATATTTTTTACAATGACGCTTTCTTTTCGGAAATAGACGAATGCAGCTTTAAACCCAAGCAACATGGCATATTATCAAGACGTTTTCCTGGTTTACCGCCTGCAATGGATTCAGCCTTTAGATATATTAACGGAATGCTGTATTTTTTTAAAGGTAGACAAGTATATCAATACAATGAATTCACGAATTCTTTGGTTAAAGCTCAAAAATTTGATCTTTCAATGATTGGCATAGACTGTCCAAAAAGGTCATCTTCGTTTATGGAAGTAATAAAGAGTTTGAAAAATACTGTAGCTCAACTAGAGGAAATAAAATAATTATATTAAATATTTAAAAAATTAAAATAATTTTTTGTATATAATAAATGGAAAAGAAACAATTTCTCGAGAAGCTCAATAGCATCAACGAACAAAAACCGTTTAAGAATCTCAGTGAGTTAGAAATAGGAAACGATTATCTTATAACGGATGCAGTAGATATAAGTACAAAATTTGGAAATAAAACTTTTCTAGAACTTGATAGTAAATTGAAGGTTATATTACCCGATAGATATGCGAAGGTACTAAATTGGGAAGATGGAATACAGAAAATGATAGGGTTGAAAATGGTATACCACGGCACAAAAGAAGTTAATGGTCGTAACAAAGCGCAAAATCTTGAATTTTCTTAAAAAGGCCCACACCCCGATAAATTTTCTACTTAAAATTTATGGTTTTAATGGTTACTAACCATACCATTAAAATCAAATACCAAAATTAACGTAAAATTAAGAATTCCTTCGTAGCTTTATGAAAATTGTAACAGCTATCTATGTCATCACCATTAAGTTCAAAAAGATAATCTATACTATCCTCAGACAACTGATTTATAAATACTTCTACATCTTCAGTAGGATGTAGTAAAAACAGGAAGAAAGAAAGGGTTATTCGCTTTACTCGGGCGTCCATTTATATATACAGAAATATTATAATATAACATTTTCTTTATTAACCCAGCTATTGTGAGAATTATCAAAACCCAACCATTTGACATATGCCCGATTTCCTTTCTTTCTTAAAACTTTTTCAACAAGATATGCCTCTGGATACTTTGTTTTCTGTAATTCTTGCTCATAAAAGTTCCCCTTTATTTCTTCCGCATTTACATCTTTCAATTTGTACGTAATAGGGCCGGAATAAACGATATATTTTATTTCAAATATTTCAGTCGACCAATTTCCTGTGTATCCTTTTTCGAATATACCTTTTAGTTTACTAATTCTGACTTGATCGCCAACTTTAAATTTCGCTTTTTCTTCCGCTCCTACGCTTACAGTGTAAACAGTTTTCAACAAATGTTCTTCATTAGCTTTGTTTACGTTTTTTGGCTTTATATTTATAGTTGTGTGCGTCGTATTATTGTAGCCATTAATTAACTTTGGTAAAATGCCCACCCAGCAGTAGTTTCCTTGAATATCAAACTGCTTCCACATTTTCTCTTTTAAGGTCCTATTGAATCGTTCTACAACTGAAGCTTTTACTTCAGTAAAAGTCGAATAATGATTGATATTAAATGTTTTCATCAATTTTGAAAATTCTTTATTGTAAAATTCTTTACCGTTGTCTGTTTGAAGATTTTTGGGTTTTCTGTTTTTTAAAATACCATCAAACGCTTCAGCAACACTTTTACCCGTTTTATCTTTGACTGGTACACCCCAGGCATACTTTGAAAATACATCAATGACTGTTAACAAATACTTGTAGCCTTTATTAAGCTTCGATATCCCCTTTATTTTTCCAGAGTCCATTTCTACCAAATCCGCTTCCCAAATGTCATCAATGCCGTGAGTTGTAACCCTCCTTCTCGGAAAATTCTTCCTCGTGGGCTTATGAATTTCGTTTATAATTTCCTCCCGAATGCTAACGGGTGGCTCTCTAATTTGGGTAGAACCCCCTATTTCTACACTCTCATTAACTTTTTTTTTTCAAACCGGCTTTTCTTACTCCCACACTCGGAACATAAACCTTCGATTCTAGTTCGACCATTTTTTGTCGAAAGCGTGTGAGGATGCAGTGTTTGAGTAAACGTTTTGCACTTTAAACACCAAATGTGATTATTCATTTATTAACTAATTAATTAATTAAAATTAATTATAAAATAAGCAGAGCCTCCGTGGCTTAGGCGGCAGCACGCCGGCCTCTCACCGCTGGGTCCGTGGTTCATATCCCGGTCACTCCAAGTGAGATCTGTGCTGGACAAAACGGAGGCAGACAGGTTTTTCTCCGGGTACTCCGGTTTTCCCTGTCACAATTTCATTCCAGCAACGCTCTCCACTATCATTTCATTTCATCTGTCATTCATTTAATCATTGTCCCAGAGGAGTGCGTCAGGCCTCGGCAGCCGGCACAGTTCATATCCTCGCCGCTAGATGGGGGCTCCATTCATTCCATTCCTGACCCGGTCGGAGACTGGAAGCAGGCTGTGGATTTTCATTTTTCATAAAATAAGCATTGGTTTACTCAGACACCCAACATTGAAGAACGCAAACTAACTTACAAGAAACAAGGGTCTACCCTTTGTTGAGGAAATTAACTTTTCTTATATTTATATTTATATTTTATATATAATAAATGGATTCAATTACCGATATTCTGAACAGCAAACTTGTCTATAATAGCAAACAAGTGGTTATTGCTATTGATGAAATTAACGAATCATGGTTTAAAGCTAAAGATATTGCTTTAATATTGGAGTATAGAGATACAGATAAAGCAATTCGAAAACACGTTGCTATTGAAGACAAAGGTACATTCGATACCTTAAATAACCCCGCCGTTTTGGCGGGGTTAAAAAATATACATCCTCAAACCATATTTATTAATGAATCTGGTTTGTATTCGCTTATTTTATCATCTAATAAAGAGGAAGCTAAAAAATTTAAGAAATGGGTAACGAAAGAAGTCCTTCCATCAATTCGAAAGTACGGAGAATACAAAATTAAAAAAGAATATAAGAACCAACTAGTTGGGTTAATGCAGAAACTTCAAATAAAGGAAGCAGAAAACGAATCTCTTACCCCATTAGCCACACCTCTTGCACTTAAAACTAGTAAGAATAATTGTCTGCTTATTATAGATAAGCATGAACCAAACGAAAAGTACAGGTACTATGCAATAAGGGTGCAGAGACAACAGGTGAATCAAGCAATCAAAAAAATATGCAGGCGGCACCCCGATTGTGAGATAGATTATGAAAAATATAATGATCCTAATAGCGTAAGGTTGTATGTGCTTATGAAAGAACAAATAAAAATTAGCTATTCGGGAAACCATTTCAATATTCCATTTACTCCTGATCTTCTTAAAGGAACAATAGAGATGTTGTATAAAAACCTGTTACATTAGACTGTTTTTAATGGATATTTTCTCCATTAAAAACTAAAACATTTTAACATTAGTGTTATTCGACCGATTCATCAGGATGAGGCTCATATGCATCAAGTATTACTTCACCAAACATCGTCACACTAACATTTATTGGAAGTTTTAAAATTACGCTCTCCATTTTATTTTTAAAGCATAAAGCATCACCAGATTTAACGTTGAAGGGCTTACTAGTATCTACCATAATTTTTTCTTCTTCGGAACGTGCAATATAAACGTCTAATACTGTTTTAATAGCGTCATCTGTATATGAAGTAAATACTTTATCTGGGTCTACGATACGAACAAAAATTTTCCTAATCGTTGCGTTGTATGTAAAAATATGCTTAATTTTATCTTTCTCTGCAAAAAGGTCCTTTTGTAATATTATCCTATCAAACACCTTTCTTTCTAAGTTGTCAACCTTTTCTGTTAATGTTGCTACTGGTGCAAGACAAGTAGTGGCATATTCCGAAAATATTTTTTCTATTTCTTCTTTCGTGAAGTAGTCCCCTTCAGTAGTAAGTGGTTTGAGCTTTTCTAAGAGATATTGCTTATTAACGACATCTTTATTGTTGATTGGATCTTCAATATTCGCTATCCTCTTTCCCTGAACTGGGGGCGTGGTGGCTCAGCGGTCTAGCTGTATGCCTCTCACCAAGGTGGCCCGGGTTCGATTCCCGGTCAATGCATGTGAGATTTTCGATGTGAAATGCCATGTCCTGTGGTTCGGATTCCACGTAAAAAGGAGGTCCCGTGGCTCATGATCTCGAGATTAACGGTCACGTTAAACTACAAGCTTCCTTTTTCTTTCCCTGAAAATCAATCCATGTTTTTGAAACAAAAAAAGCTCACTAAGGCGTTTATTTAGAGCCGTAACTAGCCTTGAAAATCGTTTTTCTAAATCATCCTTTGTGATAGCTTTAATATTTAATGAACTACTCTCTCCGTTTATAATTTTATTTCCAAATATGTCCATTTATTAAATCTATAATTTCATTAAAATGAGCGGGATTAGGGGAACCCAAATTCGAAAACAACTTTAAAACAAGGACACATAAATGACCACATATATATTCACCAAACATTTGAATTCTTTCGGCGTTATAAAATAGGTTGATAGCTCCCAAATAATTTACTAGTTTTTCAGGAACATCTCCACCAAATGAGTCAAAGACGAATTTTTGATTACCCTTTTTAAAGTAACAAATCCAATGAGTACCTGCATGATCCGACGTATCCAAGTTTACAATTTCTGATTCACAATCATTAGGTTTGGAGGCAATTCATCAATCATAAAAACATTTCGAAAATGCTTTATGTTTATTTCGTGTATTATTTTAAGTATATCGAAATTACTTCAAGGGTGCTTATAGTTGGAAAGTATATCACTCAATATCGATGAAATTTCTCTTCTTTTTTTTAATTTTAGTTATTCCCAAACAACCTTGTCCAGTCTTTTTTTCGATCACCAGATTATGTCTAATTTGTTCAGCCAATTCCGCATCTTCTTTTTGCTTTTTATGAACAGCGCTTGTAATGGCTGCAGCGCCACCTGCCAGCGAACCAATGGCACCCAATGCAGCTAATATTAATGGCAAAAATCCTCCTTGGTGTTCATTAATTCCAGAACCTTCTTTCTTCCTACTGAGATATTCGAATATTTTCTTTACAATTGGAATGGACAAACTTATAAGTAAGCTACCACCTTTTTGAATTTTTCTTGCTTTCTGCTTCTTTTGTGTATCTGTCAAGTACTCATCTAGATAGTCATGCTTTTTCAGATCTTCGTTGGAGAGTTTTATTTTAATAGCATTGGGTTTTAGTTTCCCTTTTTGGGAAACGTTGTAATCAATACTAAATCCTTTCATTTATTTAATGAAAAAAAAATTATAAACAAAAATTTTACAAATTTATACTCAGACGCCCCAACCATTTTCATCTAACCCCATTCCCATTTTTCTTTTTCCATACATTATTCCAGTAACGGCTGTAGCTGCTAGTCTCTCACTCAAGTTAGCATCTTTACTGAATATTCTCTCTTTTGCAGCCTTTTGTAATTCTTTATCTGCTTGATGTCTGTGCTCTAATTTTGTATGGTCGCGGTATGCTAAATCATGTAATTTACATGCTTCGTCTAATGGGTTGGAACCCTGAACACCTTCGGCTAGTTGCTTGTCTAATGGATTACCAGGACCACAAAATTTATATCCCGGGAGTGTTAAGTCAATATTATTTTCACCTATTTTATTAATCATCCAATTAACTAATCCTTTTCCATGTTTTTCAGATTCCCAGAATGTATGGGGAATGTTATTTAAAAACCTAATTAGATATGGAATACCTTTAGGATTATTAACAATGAAGTCATTAAACTTACTCGTAAGCATCTTCGTTATTCCAACCTTTTCATTGTGATAGACGTTGTTTCCAGCATTTTCTTCGCCATGAATTACCATTAATCTGTCTATTAATTCCCTTACATCATCCAGCCACACATATTCAATCGGTGCTTTTGAATATTTTTTTACAAAACCAAATCCTGATTTAGGAGGAGTGGTTAGAGATGCAGCTCTTTCTTTTCTACTAACTTTTTCTGAAAGCCATATATCCTTTATCAACGTATTATATTTTTTGACAACACTACTTTTAGGTTTAGTGCTATTTGGGTCATTGTTTTGATACATAGCATTTGTAATTTTTAAAATAGTCTTATATGTGCTGCGGTCTTCGTCTGTGTACTCATCATCGTTAGGTATATCATTTAAGGTTAAAAATAGCATTAAACCCTTTGTAGCTTTAAAATTCTTACCCTTAATTATAATATCGTCATTACTGAATTCAACTTTTGAGTCACCTATATAATAACCCTGATAGTTCTTATCATACCTTATTCCAAATTTCGGGTCACTAATTCTAGGTAAATATTTTGAAATTATTACCCCTAAGTGGACCGTAGAATAATCAGTTATGCCTTTCCTCTTAACATTTTCTTCACTTTTATCATACTCTTCATCGGCCTCTTGAAATAAACTCCTCCCCTTTTCTTTCTGAAGTTGCGACTCTAAATTCTTTCTGACCTTTCTTGCCGATTTTAAAGCTTCTTTTTGCTCATCAGTGACATCATATTCATCCAAGAAATAGGAACCTTCGGAATCTGAAGGAAAGTCTTCTTTATAGTCAATTCTGTAAGGAATTAATTGCTTCTCCACTTCTCTATTTTCTTCTATAGCTTAAATAACATTTTCACCGATGTCATTTAACTTGTTGCCTAAAACATTAACAGCATCGATAACAGGTTGATCTTCTTTTTTATACTTCTCGTATTCCGTTATAGGCTGCTTCTTCCAAATTCGAAATTCTTCTTTTAATTCTTTAAATTTCTTCCTATTCCTTCTTGCTTGTCGAACTACCTTTTGATCGTATTTCGCCAACATCTTTATTATAGGTAAAATTTTAAAAAATGACGTTTGATGCTAACATTGACGTTTGACATTTGACGCTGTACGTTGTACGCTGTACGTTGTACGTTGACGCTGTACGTTGTACGCTGACGTTGACGCTGTACGTTGTACGCTGTACGTTGACGCTGACATTGACGCTGTACGTTGTACGCTGACGTTAACGCTGAACGTTAACGCTGAAAGTTAACGCTGACGTTGTACGCTGTACGTTAACGTTGTACGTTGACGCTGACGTTGTACGCTAACGATGTTGGTGTTAGAATACTTAACCCAAAACCTGCCAATACCCCTGGAGTAGTTACCCAACATTTAGAAACGTTTTAATTTTATTCCTATATTTACCATCGTTAGCTTTGCGATTCATATCAATAGTAATAAAACCAAACTCCTCATTCCAACATTTGCTGCAAATATTCTTAAAGTCTTCAAATTTCATATCACCACCAACAAATTCTTGATAAATATGATTTAAATCGGTATTATCTTGCCTAAATATGTTTAAGAAATTTACGTTATCACGAACTAATTGTTTTGGTATTTTTGAATACGTTTGAGCTAAGTAAAAACAGTCAATCCCTTTATGTCTTCCTCGTGTAAAATATTCTCGAACTATGTCTTGGTTTTCCAGTATGAAATCGTCGAAAATTACAACTGACCTATCTTCACATTTATCCAGGGGCATTATGCTTTCATCGTCATGAATAAATTGTGCAATGGACTTTCCTAACTTCTCTTCGATTTTATTACATTTTTCCATGAACTGTTGATACTTAGATTGATCTAAACTTTTAGAGAAGATGTAAAGGTTGTTTATTTTTTCCCAGTTTAACCATCCAGGTACCAAAATATAATTGTCAATCATTAAGGTTGTTTTACCACAATTACTGGGGCCTATTATAGCACAACGAATGGAATTCGGTAATAATTTGCCGTGTTTGTTCTTTACTTGCTTTTCTACAAGTCTTACTTGTGGGTCCCAATCTACAACATTTCGTTTACTCATTTTCGTTTATTTTATTAATTAATGAATGAATTAATAAATGAAGAGAATTTTTGAACTAAGTGGTAAAACTTCGGTTTTAGAGAAAAGGTTAAATGTTCCATTGCGAGATGAATTTAGAAAAGTTGGATTAATAGGGTTTTACTCAACCTTCCTAACACCAAATATTACAACAAAAAACAATAAAGTACACTATGAAAAAGTATCAGGTACGATAACTGAAATGTTTATTCCACCAGGTCAATATAATGTAGAAAATTTACAAAAAGCTATTCAAAGTCAAGAACCTAAGATTAGTATTGAACAAAATAAAATTCTAAACAGATTGGAAATAATTAGTGATTATAAAATATATTTTGACCAAGAAGAAAGTATTGGTTCAGTTTTAGGTTTTAATAATCAAATTGTAGAACCAAAAGCCAAAACACTTGCTCGGAACTTACCTAAAATAATTCCGTTCGAAAATATCCGCGTTCATTTCAATTTAGCGGATGGAATGTTTGTAAAAGACTCTGAGCATTTTCACCGTGAAACGAATATTATTGCATCATTTAAACCAGCCCTAGAATTTAGTGCTCCAATAATTTATGAGCCGAATTATCCGGTATTTTGCCCAGTTTTCGATAAAATTCAGAATTTAAAAATTACTGTGACCAATGAGAATGACGAAGTAATAGATTTCAACGGCGCAACAGTTACTGTAATTTTAGAGATGAGTTAATTATTTCCTCTTCATTTAATTTTCTATTATTTTTCTTATAATAAATGAACAAAGTAGAAAGTTACCAGTGGCAGTCTTTTCCTGTAAATGAAAAGACTAAAAACAATTTAAATTTGCCAAACAAGGACGTGGAAATAGATATTAAAGTTGGTGATGGTTGGATTGATAATAATGCGCACCTGTATATTACTTTCGATGTAACTCATGCTGATGGAACTGATTACACTAACTATGAAGGAAAGTCAAATGTAAAGCTAATTGACAATTACCCCACTCAATTTTGGAGCACTGTAACCGTGAAAAAACGAGGACACACTATCTATCGAATTGACCATCCAAATATATCTTCAACGGTTCTGTTTAATTTAACAGCCTCTTATAGTGATAAAATGATATATTCAGGTAATTTTCTTAATAATGGTAAATTGCAGAAAAAATCAAATGAGTTAAGGTACCCTTTAAGTCTTCTTGGTGGCTTTTTTAAGGATTTTAAAGAGATTTAAATGTTACATTTACATGGAGTCAAAATGCGAACGATGCTTTGTATAGATGGTGGACTAAGAATCCCGATGGGGGCAATGCACCTGGAACTCTCCCGGAGGAAGGAAAAGTTACCGTAAAGTCAATGGAGATAAAAATTCCTGTTGTTAAATACGAACCAAATTATGAGCTTGAACTGAGAGAAAAAAATACTGCAAGAACCACGAATACCTATATCATTCTTTGACCTTCAAACTCAAGAAATTTCAGGCCTAAGTGGGAAAAGGAATTTTGAAATAGATATTACTAATTACTACAATTCAATGGAGTTTGATCTGCCATATTTTATTTTTGTTGTGTTTCAAACTAATAGAAAAGGTAACCAAGATATGAATAGTTCCAAATTTGATCATGTTCAGCTTCAAAATATTTACATGAAAAACGGAAGAAACGAAATGTTTCCGGAAAAAATGTGGAATATCAACCCTCCTAATACTTATCTAAATGCCTATTATGCTTTTAGGGACTTTAAGCGTATAACTGAGCTGAAGTATGATGTTGTTATAACCCCCACAGAGTTCATTGCTTCTTATCCTATTTATGTTATCAATATAAGTCGGCGTAGAAATGTAGTGACACCTCAGAAAACCAGTATGAAATTGGTAGCAACATTTAATGCCAATATACCTGAAAATACGCTTGCTTATGTAATTATGTACGGTAAAAAGAATTTAACCTATGATGCTAAGCATGGAATAGTTACTGAAAACTTTTAAATATGAAAGTAGTTGTTATTCATTTTAATAAATTAGTAAGAGTTTAGTTTTTAAGTTCAATTGAACTTAAAAACTAAGAATAAAAAAGAGTTAGTTTAAATTTGTTGAATTTGAAAGGGCAATTAAGTTTGCAGTATTTTCTTATTTAAAGATAAAAAAAGCAGTTAATAAATATGGAACCCGAATATAATATAATGCCTTGCAGCCTGACAAATATTTTAAAAGGGGGTTGTGTTTCAAATACACCCACCAAAGTAAATAATGTGCCTGAGTGTATTAAGAAAATAGTCTTCGATTACTACCTCAAGCTGCAAAATTTGCAACTAACTATCTTAGCACGCGTTAGTGATGAAAGGGACTGTGTAGAAATTGGTGAGGCATTAATGGAATTAGAAGAGCAAGTAGAGAAACTAATAGTTTCGGTTAAATAACTATTGTTATTATTTAATTAGTAAGAGTTTAGTTTTTAAGTTTAATTAAACTTAAAAACTAAGAATTAAGAAAATGATATTTTAGGTGAAAAGGCAATTAAGTCTGCAAAATTTTGTTATTTATAGATATAAAAACAGTTAATAAATATGGAACCTGAATACGCCGTTATCGTCCGTTGCGTCGACGTAAATAATGTGCCTGAGTGTATTAAGAAAATAGTCTTCGATTACTACCTCAAGCTGCAAAATTTGCAACTAACGATCTTAGCACGCGTTAGTGATGAAAGTGACTGTGTAGAAATTGGTGAGGCATTAATGGAATTAGAAGAGCAAGTAGAGAAACTAATAGTTTCGGCTGAGCACAGTGCGAAAAAAGAAGGAAGAAGTTAAAAATAAGTTATCAGTGAACTTGACCAGGAAACTCCGTTAGCCTTGATACGCTCTTAGTCGATAAGATAACCTTGTCAGCATGCACTCTCTCTCTGTGCCATCCGCTCACTCGCATGGAAGTGATGTGCTAAATTAAATATTACTTAGAACCCAGCTGTTAGTCTTGTTACACCGGAAGTACTAGTAGCAAAGCAAGAAACTACGTAGTATGTGCAGCGCGATCTATTAGCAAACAATGAATGCTCTTCGTAGTGCACTTCTCGTAAGAAATTGCACCACATAAGGCCGCATACACGCTTTTTAATCGCTTTCCTCGTAGCTCAGGAGGATAAGTGTCTGGTTTGTTGAGATTTGTTCGCTTAGAAACGGAGGCGCCCCGTTTTCTATGGTTCGAATCCCACTCAATCCTTTCAAAAAAATAACTGAGTTAATGAAAGAGAGAAGGAAGAAGCAAATGCTCTCCAGGGTCTGTTAGAGGCATTCTGAGAGATGCAAAGTAGATGGGAGTGGCCACTCAAAAGGAAAGGAAAGAAAAGTTGAAAGGAGAAGCTGAAAAAGGAGAAAAAAATCCCTAGGGGTGTCGACGAAGAGAAATTAGAAAACCAGCGCTGGCTTCGAAACACCCCTGGGGGTTTCTCTGAAATGTCGGAGTTTTGCAAAAATTTTGTTAACTGTAATTTTCACCATTATTTTTTCCATAATTCTTTAAAAAGTCACTAGTTATTTTAACCATTATTCTATCCATTGTTTCTAAAAAATTCGTCAGAATTTTTAGCCTTGTTTTTACCATTATTCTTCCCCTAATTTCTAAAAAAGTAACTGATAATTTTAGCCTTGTTTTAACCATTATTTTATCCTTAATTCTTTTAAAAATTTACTGGTTCCTTTTAGCCATTATTTTAGGTGTTTGTAGGATAAATTTGTGTTACGTTTTATAGGTGGAGGTAAGCATAACTTTGTCATTTATATATTAGAGTCATTTTTATGGTTACTTTTAACCATATTTTATTAAACATAACATTGGTAATTTTATGGCTACGTTAACCATAACTTTTTACGACTGATTTTTAGATATAGAATAACCATAACTTTTGATTGTGTTTCATGGTTACCTTTAACCATAATTATCTTGGTTAATTTTTTTGTTAAGTTTAATGGTTACTTTTAACCAGAATTTAGAAAAAAATTCTGGCAATTCTTTTAATTGTGTTTTATGGTTACCTTTAACCATAATTATCATGGTTAATTTTTTGTTAAGTTTAATGGTTACTTTTAACCAGAATTTAAAAAAAAATCTGGCAATTTAGAGGTTATTTTTAACCATAATTTTAATTGTTTTTATGGTTACGTTCTGCCATAAAGTAATACGAAATATTGTATACCTTTTATGGTTAATTTCAACCATAAAATTCAACCATAATATTATGGTTACAAGTAACCATAATTGCTTGGAAGATTTGTAATGGTTACTTGTAACCATATGTTTGATCGATAATTTTAAATGAAGTTTAAGGTCACTTTATCCATTATTTTTTAATAGAATTTTAATGGTCACTTTTGACCACACTTAATTTGTCTGTCCCATACCGCCGCCTATACTACTGCTCAGCAAGCGAGAACGTTACCCCTGAGCCACGCAGCCAGACAAAAGTTGGCATTTAGGGGACCTTAAGGGAAATCGTAAAGGTCAAAATCGGTTAATTTTGACATTTTCACTTTTACACATTATTAATATATGATTCATACCGACAGTCTAATATTTACTATTTTTAATTTCGTTTTATTATATTACTGTAATGCTAATTTTTCTTTAAAAAATCTTGCAAGATTTTATAAACAGCATATCTCACAAACTATTTTGTCTAGAAGGCTGTGGTTAGGCTTATACTTCAAAGTAAATCGTCGAGAAGAGTGTCAGCGGTCGATGGTACCCCGACATCCCTGTCTAACGAACACAATACCCTTATATAGTTGCTACTACTGCAACTAAATACTTTCACCCAAACCTTTAGACATAGATTTAATATCCTACGTGTAATGGATCTGATAATGATCGCTACACGAAACTGGCCATCAAAGTGTATTTATTAATCTCAAGTTTTTCTTTTCATGATTAGGGAATAACCCATCAAAATCTTGTAAAAAAACATATTAGTTATATTGACGTCAGTTTTGAGTGATACTGTTAGTTGTAATATTTGTAGGGGAAAGTGAAACTGTGTGAAAATGCTTCAAAACGAAATGGCCTTACTATTACATCAATTTTCTCAAAATTACTTTTTTTTTAATAAAAGCCCTGTTTTTCTTAGGAACTACTGGTGGTATCTCCATAATTATTTTGCCATATAATGTATATTGCACACCGATACTGTGGATCCTCGAAGAGTCAATTTGTTCAAGTAAATAGTTTTAAAAAATCCAAATATTTATTGAAAAAATTAGAGGTTCAATGAAAAACATATTTAAAAAATTATATTTAAGTTTTCCATATGAATGAGGATCAGTACACTGAGGAAGAGCCAATTAACAGTCTGTAAAAGAAATAATCCATATATCTATCTATTGATGCTGAGAAAATGCAGCATTTATATTGTCATTTTAACATTGGTAATAGAGGGCTTTACGACTTCCCTTAACCTTCATCGGCTAAGAGCTAGCCGTTCCGCCTGGGTGTGTCACAATGTAATGGGAGGAGCTAGTACACCCTTCCCGGCTAGGCGGCACGGTATCCAGAAGTTCCCACCGTTAGTTGGCGCCCACTGTGCCTTCTTAGTTCATAGGTGTCACATCGGCGGCTGTCTGCCGCACGTTAGCCACTGTGTCTCAGCTGCTTGTCACAATGTAAGTGTATGTTATTATGATTTTGTTCTGTGGATTGCTTTGTAAATAGGTGTTTTCAGCTACATAAACTACAATATCATCGATGTCTAATACAAATACGTACATATTATAAAACTTGTGTCATAATATAAAATATATGCATCCTTACTTAGTTGAGTTATGAACTTTCGTTGGAAGACTGACCTTTCTGACGGCGACCCTTTGCACAATTTAAGTCTATTACTCTATCAAATAGTAGTATATCGCTCTGAAATAATATATAATATATATTTTTAATAAATAATATAGAACCAATGCTTCTGTATAGCGTAATTTTGGTTTCTGGTTTCTAGGGCTAGATATAGCACTCCCGAGGACATCCAAGAATTCTAAGGGAACTAGAAGTTGAAGAGGCGGCTGGAGAACAAGAGTGGGATTTAGATGACGACCAAGATCCTGACTTTGAACCTCAACAAATTCACGACGATCATCCTAATTCTGATTCGGAGACTGATATGGATAATGGTGACTTCGCAATGGAAGTTGACGACGAGGAGGAAATGCGGTTCTTCATTGGAAAAGATGGCGAGACTCTTTGGTCAAGTAAAGTATTGTGGTCTCAGACAAAGGTGAAGTCAAAGAACATTGTGAAGGTTATTTCTGGGCCTAGGGCACAAGCTCGACAATGCCAAACACCACTTGATTGTTTCCTGAAAATCATAAGTTCCGACATGATTTATGATATAGTCAGATTCACTAACATTTATATTGCAACCAAGAAACATGAGAACGAAAGAAATGAAGCAGACGATAGAGTTCGAGAGAGCCGATTCAGGTCAACGACGAACGCCGAAATTATAGCCGTCATCGGTGCTCTATTTTTAATTGGTGTGAAAAGGGGAAATCGTGCTGATTTTTCAGAATATTTTGCGACAAACGGTACTGGATTGACGATTTTGCGTGCGAATTTCAGCAAAGAGCGGTTTAAATGTCTCCTAAGGTGGATTAGGCTTGATAACATAACAAGTAGGGAACAGAGGAAGGAAACTGACAAGTTGGCTCCATTGAGAGATCTACAAAATAAATTCATAGCCAATAACCTACAAGCCTACAACATTGGGGAATTTGTAACCCTCGACGAGATGCTGGTCGCATTTCGAGGACGTTGTGGGTTTATTCAATATATGCCGAAGAAACCAGCAAAGTACGGCCTGACGATTTATTCCCTTTGTGACTCCCAAACCTTTTATACCTACAATCTCGAACTGTACTGTGGGAAACAAAAACCTGGTCCCTTCGAAGCATCCAGCAAACCTTTCGACTTTGTCAGAAGATTATGTGCTCCAATAGAACGGAGTAATAAAAACCTAACAAACCGACAACTACTTCAGTAGCTATCCACTTGCTGAGCATCTCCTGAAGAATGGCATTACATTTCTTGGGACCCTACGTAAGGATAAGGCAGTTATCCCCCCAGAATCTGTGACTGAAAACAAGAATCTTCTACCAGGGAGTCACTTGTTTGGGTGTCAGGAGGATAAATCGTTGATTTCATTTGCCACCCGAAAGAAGAAAGTTGTAATTTTACTCTCCACCATGCATGACCGCAATGATATAGACGACGAAACCGGTCAACCTGTACACATCATGGATTACAATGCCACAAAAGGAGGCGTAGACACTGTTGACTTTATGTGTTCACGTATTACTACGTCAAGGAAAACTCTCAGATGGACAATGACTTACTTCTTTCGCATTCTAGATCTAGCTGGAATAAACTCAATGCGTATTTTCCAGATGAACAATCCTACGAACAAATCATTGAGAAGAGAGTACCTCTACCAGTTGGCCCTTGAACTTATGCAATAAAACCTTCAAGATCGGGCCAAAATACCAAGGCTTCCTAAAGAGTTAGCTCTATTTTTGAAGGACTACAAGGAAGAAAGCTGCTCAACAAGAGAAACGCCGGTACGACCAGGTATTTGCTATATTTTTGGGACACACAAGAATCATCGAACACGGCTCTCCTGCAACACATGCCAAAAAATGTTTGCCAAACACATGCAAAGTTGTTCTGTCATAATTGTGAAAATGAGGACGACTTTGTGTCTGATGAATAACTTTAGAAACCTGACCACCAATAACTACTTTAGTAGCTAACCACCTGTTGAGCATCTTCGGAGGAGTAGTATTACATTCCTGGGATTCTGCGTGAAGATAATGTGTATATCCCCCTCAAGAGTGTGACTGAAAAAAGAATTTTGTTGTGGCAGTTTGTAATTTGTGAGGTATGTTAGGTTCAGACAGCTACATTTAAGCTAATAGATATCTTGAATGTTCATGTTTTCTTCTTCGCTTTCATTACATTTATATGATTTTTTGATATTGTGCATACAAAGGAAAGACAGTTTATTGACGATAATTAAAACCAACTGAAAATTGATGTCTTATAACAATAAGAAATGTGATAATGTTTAAGCTTTTAAAATATGTTGTAATGGAGAAATCATTTTGAAAAATAACAACTTTAATTACTTAATACAGCACTTATTAATATTTATTTAAGAAGGAAGCTTGTAGTTTAACGTGACCATTAATCTCGTAGTTGTTATTTCATTCCGAGCCCTGAGACATCGTTGTCAACAGCCCCGTGAACTGATGTCTGATTGATAACCTGTGTTACTGCTGTGTCAATAATCGTGTGTGTATTTGTTACTGGGGTTAGGATTGGGCAAGCAGTGGCCGTGGCTTGAATAAAGGTATCATCCTGGTATTCACATATGAGTGGATGTGAGAAACCACTTCCAGGATGGCCGACAGAGGGACTCAAACCCGTTTCTCGACTCATTTGTCCTCTCACGAGGCGGAGTAGACCCCGTTAGAGTCTTCATACCTGGAAATTATAAAACGTAA
The DNA here is from genome assembly GCA_946902985.2 of Meconema thalassinum. NCBI lineage: Eukaryota > Metazoa > Arthropoda > Insecta > Orthoptera > Tettigoniidae > Meconema > Meconema thalassinum. The sequence goes on along the minus strand of OX336389.2, from coordinate 23,599,394 downwards.
TGAGCGTAATGTAACAATCCAATACAATGACATGAAACGGAACTTGGCTTGTTCCAATGCGAATACAAAGGCAGGTGGATTAGAATATGTTATCACTAAATTAAGGAGATACTTAAAAGGAATTAAAAATCATTGATAGAGATCAATCATTTTCAAAATTGAATCTCTTTCATAATCACTTCACTTTAGATTTTGACTTTAGATGTTTGTCCTTTCATTTCTATTTTATTTCTTCAACGTGAGATAAATCGAATTAGAGTTTGTGCTGAATAATTTTCTTTAATTTTATATTTAAATTTATGGACGAAACTCGTGATGTTATCTTTCGCATGGGAGAGTTTGGATTTATATGTCATGTTCATTGTTCATAATGCTAAATTCCTTTGTTTTATCTTTTCATTTTTAATGCTGGTGAGTGACCTAGGTTAAGGTGGTAGTTTATAAATGTTCACTATTTCCAAGTCTGCTACTTTAACTCTTACAGTGAAGATGTTATTAGAGCTTGAGTTTAGGATATCTACTGGGTCAATGGTATTTCGGATAAGCGTAGCAGTGGCGTAACTTTTATGAAGCCGCAGCAAGGGACTGAACCCTTTACATCTGGAGTGAAGTTGGTTTTGATATGCATCTACAGAATGGTCTTTGAGGAATTATGAGAGGTAGTCTCTTTTAGATGATATTAAGTTGGAGCCTATTGAGCTAGTTATTAGCAAGTTTCACTTTTTAAGGGAACGCGGGCTATAAATGCAGCAGCGAGACATTTTGAAAGTAATTCTTAGCATGTTGCTTGCTCTGGTACACCAGCAATCGACGCGACGCCCCTGGTATTTATAGATTTATAGTAGGCCTATATAAGAATTCTAGTGATCAATAATAATACAATATGTAGTTCCCATGAAATTACACGTCACTTTAAAAACTTCGTCATGTAGGTCCACAGTACGTCGCGTCGAACAGTGCTTGAAGTATAGAGCTTCCACTAGTTAAAATGGCACCGAAGCTTATGCATAGCGAACTTCCGGTCCGCGAATCTCCATTTGATTTTCATTGGCAATGAATCGTCCGTGATTATTTTCATTATATTTCGGATTGTGGTTTTGTTTCTAGGTGTTCAACTTGTGAAATAGAACTGGAGGGTTGGCCTTTTTTGAATATTACAAACACAAGTTTCTCCTGAAAGAGTAGTCAGTAAAACTTCGCAACAGAAAGGACCATGACAAACGGCTTGCCTACAAAATGTGCGATGTGCACATTTCAAACGGCAGTGGTGTAACATTATCTTGGACTATAATTACATTAACTTGGTGCCAATTAAATATGTTATATGGGAGAATATTATGATCAGTTGCTATCCGTCTGTTACATTGGTATATTTTGCATTAACTTGATCCGTTTAGATGCTAAAATGAGACGAAAGCTACGTTAGGCTATACGCCGCACCGGTAACACTTACCAGAAACTCTTCCTTTCTTCTTTAATATTTATTTAATCACTATAATATATTGTAATAGCCTATATATTAACACTTATTTAACCAATAATCATTTTATAATTATATACATATTCCAGGTATTGCAAAAAAGCTATTTTTGTTAGCACATGTGGTTCCATCTTAAAATCTAACTGTGCCTAGTTCTCAGTATGGAAAACCTAGAAAAATTTTAAGTCACTACACCAAACAACTGGCGACAAAAATTTAAAGAAATGCTTATTTGCATTTTGAACCTAGTCCATGTAAAGTACCATACGGTAATATGGCCTCAATTTGAGAAACGAACCTCATTTTGCATGAATTATGGAGCCCGAAACCTTCTAATGGAGGTATGGAAAGGAAGCTTGTAGTTTTACGTGACCGTTAATCGTGCGATCATGAGCCACGGGACCTCTTTTTTACGTGGAATCTGAACCACAGGACATGGCATTTCACATCGAAAATATCACATGCATTGACCGGGAATCGAAGCCGGTCTGCCTTGCTGAGAAGCATACAGATCGACCGCTGCACAACCACGCCCTATTTGTTTAAGACACCTGATGTCTATTATACATTTGAAATCAATAATAGCACTGTCAATGAGAAAAATGTAATTGCGGCTAACAGCCGCAACGTTAGCCGATGAAGGTTATATGAGATGGGTCATGTCAGTAGATTTACTGGCTCGTTTGAGATCCCCTCAGGGCAAAATTCCGGTGTTTCTTAAGTCGATACTTTAGTGTATGCATAAATTCGAGTTTGTTTTTTGTTTCTTCCTCTGAAGCCTCATATACCCACGTTTGCCCGCAATCCACCGTCCTCCTTGCTCCTTCAGCCCGCTCATGAGATTGTACAGGCCCAGCCCAGCCCAGCCGTAGCTTGAAAGCAGGACGGGTTTATTGTTGTGGGAGGGCAGTATGATTGTGTGGCGTGGGATTTCTTTCTTAAAGTACTGATCCCATGGTATTCACACCATAGTGACGATAACTATCTTGGATATTATGGCACGGCCCTATGGCCAAGACGTCGACATAGAGCACACCCAAGAAACCAGTGCCTACGTACAGAAAACATCCACAGTATGAAGTGACACAACCCTACTTGTGTTCTGAGCAGATATCAATGAATGCTTTGTCATGTCACTGTAGGACGGAGAAAAACATTATTCAAATCACGAAAGCATCACCGATGATACAAATATCCTGTTTAGGTAATAAACTTGGTTGCGAACAATTACGCTTACATGGACGAAGGTTACGAGATGGTTCGATTAACTTACTGTAAGATCGCCGTGGTTCGGGATATGAGATACACAAGGAAAACGAAAAAAAAGGAGCCGGAGTTGTCTTGAACTAAAATGCATTCATTCATAAATTTGACGTGTTCGAAAGGAGGACAATACATCCCGAGGATAGCACGCGTTACGCAATTAACGAATAACTTCCTATTCTAGGTTATCAGAAGCAACTATGTTTCATTTCAAACTGTAAATGGCAGTTCCACATGTAAAATATATCAAGTGGTAGTATGACTTGTAAGCACCAGAAATACTCACCCTCTCTGGAAGAGATCGACGTTATAGAACTTGTAGAGCTCCACAGAGAACTCCACCGTGGCCTGGAGCTCACTCATGGCGGCGCATGGACACTCGCCATCCTGGAAAACACAATCACCTTTAGCAACTTACACAACATCTTGCACAATTCTAGTTGCGCTATTTTTAAACGGGCTTTTTCTAAAACTAAACAACCTACTCCACATTGAGGACTGGGATGCAACACGTTCCACAATCCAAATTCTGGCGCTAACAGGAACAACTGAGTGTGGATTTTCATAAAACCAGCACAGGCAAATGCTGAAATGATACCTTTTCTATAAGCCCTGAGGTACCTATCCCAATACTAGACCCAAAAATTACAGCTACAGGTAGCCCAATAGAACAGGTTAACTGACAAATCGCACAACCACCCAAGTAAACGAAAGGCTGATGAGATGACTTACGAGTCACCAACAAGTGAGTTCTCCGAGTTATGCCAGTATGCAATGAACAGCTGACAGCAGGGCGGCAACACGTGAGCTGCAGTATAGAGCTTACACTTTTCTTCGTTCTTTCACTTGCAATAGGGCGCGCCACCGCCGCACGGTTATGCATATTCAGCTTCCGCTTTAGTAGTCACATAATGGAAGCAATGGGAACTATGTACTGCAATATTCCTTCATAAATGATGCCAAATGTCAGCTAAGATTGTGTCGCATGCAACACTCGTAGTCCCTAAATGTTGCACATCTTCCCGGAAATTTACAGCAGATTATGTTTGTTTGTGGTTTTTTTTTCAGATCGTGATGAAGAAAAATGTTTCTCCAAATGGAAGGTTGTATTTACCTGTATGCACATCGTATAATCCTGGGAAGATCGTTTTTTCACAGAGCAACTTTACACCGTAGTAGGCACGCAACTTTTTGTATTTAGTTTTCTGGCAACTAATCTTATATCACTGACTAAAATACTTGACAGACAATCCATACCTCCATTGGGGGGCGTGGTGCTGCAGCGGTCAAGCTGCTGGCCTCTCACCAAGGTGGACCGGGCTCGATTCCCGGTGCGCAGAACACAACGCTACCATTACGTCATGCCTCACTTCCATCCCACCAATCACAGTCAGTCTGAGCTAGTGTGTTGTCAGGAAAGCCAAGTGATTATATCGAAATATTTAAAGATCCAGTTGGAGCAATTGTGTACATTTTGAGTGCTATGGAAGCAGAGGGAAGTAAACGACAGGTTGTGCACAGGCAAGCCCGAGAAATAGTTTACTAAGTCCACGAATACTTTAAAAGTGTAAAGCAGCGTGAAAGAGACGGGCTCGATGAGGTAAGCTACGGTGTTGCCACAGCGCAGGAACTCACGGCAGCACCTTGCGGTGTGGGGGCTCGGACCTGGTGGACATGTTGCAACAGTGGACATGTATATCTGTCTCATCTGCGCAAATCCCAGAGAGCCGGCCGCCTTCCCGGCTGACGCGAGCTCCAGCAAAGTAAATCTCACTCTAAACGGGAACACGAGAGTCCGAGTTATTTTCCCGAATTAGACAAGATTCCGTATTGAACATAATATGTCTAGGCATTACAGCCGTAGGCTCTGAACATGTCAGAATTCGTGCAAGGAAACAATAACAAACATGCTCTACTGCCAGTGTCTAGGCATTTGGGCATCAGGCTCTGGACATGTCAGAATTCGTGCAGGGAAACAATAACAAACATGCTCTACAGCCAGTGTCTAGGCATTTGGGCATCAGGCTCTGGACATGTCAGAATTCGTGCAGGGAAACAATAACAAACATGCTCTACAGCCAATGTCTAGGCATTTGGGCATCAGGCTCTGCACATGTCAGAATTCGTGCAGGGAAACAATAACAAACATGCTCTACAGCCAGTGTCTAGGCATTTGGGCATCAGGCTCTGAACATGTCAGAATTCGTGCAGGGAAACAATAACAAACATGCTCTACAGCCAGTGTCTAGGCATTTGGGCATCAGGCTCTGGACATGTCAGAATTCGTGCAGGGAAACAATAACAAACATGCTCTACAGCCAATGTCTAGGCATTTGGGCATCAGGCTCTGGACATGTCAGAATTCGTGCAGGGAAACAATAACAAACATGCTCTACAGCCAATGTCTAGGCATTTGGGCATCAGGCTCTGGACATGTCAGAATTCGTGCAGGGAAACAATAACAAACATGCTCTACAGCCAGTGTCTAGGCATTTGGGCATCAGGCTCTGGACATGTCAGAATTCGTGCAGGGAAACAATAACAAACATGCTCTACAGCCAATGTCTAGGCATTTGGGCATCAGGCTCTCGACATGTCAGAATTCGTGCAGGGAAACAATAACAAACATGCTCTACAGCCAATGTCTAGGCATTTGGGCATCAGGCTCTGGACATGTCAGAATTCGTGCAGGGAAACAATAACAAACGTGCTCTACTGCCAATGTCTAGGCATTTGGGCATCAGGCTCTGAACATGTCAGAATTCGTGCAGGGAAACAATAACAAACATGCTCTACTGCCAATGTCTAGGCATTTGGGCATCAGGCTCTGGACATGTCAGAATTCGTGCAGGGAAACAATAACAAACGTGCTCTACTGCCAATGTCTAGGCATTTGGGCATCAGGCTCTGGACATGTCAGAATTCGTGCAGGGAAACAATAACAAACATGCTCTACAGCCAGTGTCTAGGCATTTGGGCATCAGGCTCTGGACATGTCAGAATTCGTGCAGGGAAACAATAACAAACGTGCTCTACTGCCAATGTCTAGGCATTTGGGCATCAGGCTCTCGACATGTCAGAATTCGTGCAGGGAAACAATAACAAACATGCTCTACAGCCAATGTCTAGGCATTTGGGCATCAGGCTCTGGACATGTCAGAATTCGTGCAGGGAAACAATAACAAACATGCTCTACAGCCAGTGTCTAGGCATTTGGGCATCAGGCTCTGAACATGTCAGAATTCGTGCAGGGAAACAATAACAAACATGCTCTACAGCCAATGTCTAGGCATTTGGGCATCAGGCTCTGAACATGTCAGAATTCGTGCAGGGAAACAATAACAAACATGCTCTACAGCCAATGTCTAGGCATTTGGGCATCAGGCTCTGAACATGTCAGAATTCGTGCAGGGAAACAATAACAAACATGCTCTACAGCCAATGTCTAGGCATTTGGGCATCAGGCTCTGCACATGTCAGAATTCGTGCAGGGAAACAATAACAAACATGCTCTACAGCCAATGTCTAGGCATTTGGGCATCAGGCTCTGCACATGTCAGAATTCGTGCAGGGAAACAATAACAAACATGCTCTACAGCCAGTGTCTAGGCATTTGGGCATCAGGCTCTGGACATGTCAGAATTCGTGCAGGGAAACAATAACAAACGTGCTCTACTGCCAATGTCTAGGCATTTGGGCATCAGGCTCTGGACATGTCAGAATTCGTGCAGGGAAACAATAACAAACATGCTCTACAGCCAATGTCTAGGCATTTGGGCATCAGGCTCTCGACATGTCAGAATTCGTGCAGGGAAACAATAACAAACATGCTCTACTGCCAATGTCTAGGCATTTGGGCATCAGGCTCTGGACATGTCAGAATTCGTGCAAGGAAACAATAACAAACATGCTCTACAGCCAGTGTCTAGGCATTTGGGCATCAGGCTCTGAACATGTCAGAATTCGTGCAGGGAAACAATAACAAACGTGCTCTACTGCCAATGTCTAGGCATTTGGGCATCAGGCTCTGGACATGTCAGAATTCGTGCAGGGAAACAATAACAAACGTGCTCTACTGCCAATGTCTAGGCATTTGGGCATCAGGCTCTGGACATGTCAGAATTCGTGCAAGGAAACAATAACAAACATGCTCTACAGCCAGTGTCTAGGCATTTGGGCATCAGGCTCTGAACATGTCAGAATTCGTGCAGGGAAACAATAACAAACGTGCTCTACTGCCAATGTCTAGGCATTTGGGCATCAGGCTCTGCACATGTCAGAATTCGTGCAGGGAAACAATAACAAACATGCTCTACAGCCAATGTCTAGGCATTTGGGCATCAGGCTCTGCACATGTCAGAATTCGTGCAGGGAAACAATAACAAACATGCTCTACAGCCAGTGTCTAGGCATTTGGGCATCAGGCTCTGGACATGTCAGAATTCGTGCAGGGAAACAATAACAAACATGCTCTACAGCCAGTGTCTAGGCATTTGGGCATCAGGCTCTGAACATGTCAGAATTCGTGCAGGGAAACAATAACAAACATGCTCTACTGCCAATGTCTAGGCATTTGGGCATCAGGCTCTGAACATGTCAGAATTCGTGCAGGGAAACAATAACAAACATGCTCTACAGCCAATGTCTAGGCATTTGGGCATCAGGCTCTGAACATGTCAGAATTCGTGCAGGGAAACAATAACAAACGTGCTCTACTGCCAATGTCTAGGCATTTGGGCATCAGGCTCTGGACATGTCAGAATTCGTGCAGGGAAACAATAACAAACATGCTCTACAGCCAGTGTCTAGGCATTTGGGCATCAGGCTCTGGACATGTCAGAATTCGTGCAAGGAAACAATAACAAACATGCTCTACAGCCAGTGTCTAGGCATTTGGGCATCAGGCTCTGGACATGTCAGAATTCGTGCAAGGAAACAATAACAAACATGCTCTACTGCCAATGTCTAGGCATTTGGGCATCAGGCTCTGGACATGTCAGAATTCGTGCAAGGAAACTGTTCGCTTTTGCGAATGTTTTTTTTTTTGTGGCTATGTTTCCCGCACGGTTTGAAACACTCGTTCAATTTTGCCCCATTATTTTTTTCCGTTATAATTGCAGTATGAACACGGTGTTCTGATTATTTACTTAACTTACGTTTCTTTCGAATTATTGTTCTTTATTATTCTTGTCAACTCACCTTTTTCTGAAGTGTCTTTCTAGACGCACCTTACTGTCACACTTTTTCATGAGGTACTGTGCTCATCTCAGCGGCAACCGTCGCAATGTGCTTGGGGCTGTGCGCTGATTGGCTGTTTGACGCCCCGCCTTCATTCTGGATTGTTCGACGCGCTGTCGTCATTTCCACTATAAATTCTCCGCTTCGCCGTTCTGCGGTCTTGTCTACATCTACCTGCTTGAACCTGTCTGACCACGGCTGCCTGCCGTTCCACAGCAAGGCCCTTCTTGGGAAGGCCCTGTTAGTAAACATTGAGTGGCTGGAACCTTGCCAGGCGGCATGCTTCATCACTCGGACTCTGTCATGCTGGGCGCGGCATGAGTCAACGACCTTCACCTCAGCAACTAAGTCAGCCCGCTAGCTCACTACAACTCGGCGATGAGAAACTACAATTGATTGTAAACCGCCGGACAGATCATTACCAAGAGGTCTGTTCCTGCGGGGTGCAATTCGCCAATGGAGCCACCATCCATCTTTCTCGGAACGCATGCCGAGGCAGCTTAGAGGAAGCCTTCGTTTGGATCACAACCCGCTTCCTGCGGGCCAAATACTAAGTACCAAAGTATCGAATTATTGGTAACGTGAACTACCTTCACTTGGTTTATACATTTTTCAAGGCTAAGCCTTTTTTCTTGCTTCTTGCTTGTTTTTAGATATTTTTCTTAAACATACTTTTTTAATCGCCTTTATATGGCCTTTTTATGCATTTTTATTATAATTCTTCTTTATTCTAAGTTTCCTGGAGAAACCTTGCAGTATTTATTAGCTTCTTTTAATTATTCTCCTAAATGAAAATGTTTGTTATTGCTTCACAAATTAAATAAATGTATCAAACCTTGGTTATCAATATTTGGTCTCTTCCTCATCGCTCTATTTAAATTTCACTGTGTGCCCGAATCCCAATCCCCCTTTTCCCAGTTGGGGTGCTAACTACTCACCCCTTTTCCATGGTACCTCAACCCCGGGATCGAACCCAGAACCTTTATTCTGAGACCACAAATTCTATTCCAAAAAAAACAGAACTTGTGTAATCTAATATTTGCCTTATACATTTCAGTATATCGTGGCTAGCGCAGGAGATCTGCGGGAAAGCGGAGACAATCCCAGCTTACTCCATAACTGGTTTCTTTCTGGAAAGCAGGTCCGTCTGGTGCCGCAAGCAGCTTTGGTAGGTGAGTTATTCCAACTTCCCAGCCATGCCAGTAATAATAGACGATAAACTGTTAAACTCTCGGGCGGCCTACAAAGGTCAACTTACCCGTTTTCAAAAATATCTAGCCACTCTACCGAAAGAGGAACAAAATCTTGATATTATATCTCAGCGTTTAAAAGCTTTTGAACAGGCGTACGAGAAATATGATCTCGTGCAACTTGAAATTGAAATCAAAAGTCCAGAACATCAATCAGATAGGGAAGAAGTAGAGAGTAATTATTTTGATACACACGCTCAGGCTGTGGCATTAGTAAGAACTTTGACCCTGGCGTTGAAGGTAGAGGAAACTCAAGGAAGAATTAGCGACCATGGGAATGGTATCAAACCATTGCTACCTAAAATTGAAATTCCGCATTTTTCAGGAAAGGAAGAGATGTGGCAATCATTCTTTGAATTGTTCAGTTCATTAGTACATAATAATGCCACACTTCCGGAAATTCAGAAATTTCATTACTTAAAATCCATTTTGCAGGGGCCACCCCTTCAACTTATAAGAGAACTTCCCTTAACAGGAGAAAACTATAACATTGCTATCGAGCTTCTTAAAGGCCGTTATGGCAATGAAAAATTATGTTTACAGAGGCACATTCAAGCCTTATTTAACCTGCCCGCATTGCGAGCTGACAGCTTGTCAACACTGCGAGCCTTAAGTGACACGGTCCAACTACACGTCAGAGCATTGGCACGGTTGAACCAACCGGTCGAGCACTGGGATCTATTCTTAGTTCACTTGGTTACTTCTAAATTTGATTCATCAACTTTAAAGGCATGGGAGAGGGAACTAACAAATGACACTTCATATACTTATGGCTCATTGCTTACGTTTATGAATAATAGATGTCAGGTTTTGTCAGCTGTAGCCTGTCATATGTCAGGGAGTGCAGATAACAAATCTAATGTTGTGAAACCAGTCGGTGCAAAAATAAACAAATCTGCTGTCTTTACTGTTCAGCATAACTCAACGGATTGTATTCTCTGTAAAGCACCTCACAGGTTATATTCCTGCGTTGCCTTTAAAGCCCTTTCTACCGATGAAAGACGCAAATTAATAGCTCAAAAAAGATATTGCTATAACTGTTTGTCAACTAGGCATATGGTGCCTGATTGCTTATCTAAAAATACTTGCTCCCATTGCAAGGCTCAACATCATACCTTGCTTCATAGGTTTGAAAAGCCACGTCAGGCTCCTTCCCCTGGATGTTCTAAAGATGCATCCCCAGGAGCTAATGCGCAATCTTATACTCAGAGCTCTAGCTCAATTCGTAGTTCCCAGGTGCTACTATCAACCGTGTTAATAAAAGTTCAAGACTCTTCTGGTAGATGGCTTGAAGCACGTGCCCTATTGGATAATGCCGCCACCCATGACTTCATAAGTGAGCGTCTCATTAAGAAACTTGGTCTTCCCAAGCAACCTACATTAATTCAGGTTACCGGTATTAACAATAGCAATGTTAAATCCTTGCATTTTGTTCGTGTTCACATCAAAGATGCTGTTAATTCTAACACAACATTTCAGTTGAATTGCCTTGCCATTGATACTATTGGCAGTAATACCCCTAGTACTTCTTTTGAAATTAGAAAGTGGCAATTTCCTCATAACATTCAGTTGGCGGACCCAACATTTAATACGAGCGCCCCGGTAGACATACTTCTCAGTGCCCAAGTATTTTGGCAATGTCTCCTTAGCTCTAAGGCTAAAATATCACCTGGAGTGTTTGTTCATCATACCAAGCTAGGTTGGTTAGTAACGGGTCAGGTCCCTCGTAAGTCGTTTCAAAATTTCTCTCAATGTCATTTTGTCAATACAAGTCTCGATTACAACTTAGAAAGATTTTGGAAAATCGAAACTATAGATTCAGCTTCACCTTCCTCGGTTGAAAATGAAATGTGTGAAAAACTGTTTTGCGAAACAACCAAACGCAATTCAGAGGGTAGATTTGTCATAACAATGCCCCGAGTGGATAATCCACCTCTTTTATTTGAAACACACCCTAGGGCTCTTAGAGCACTCTATGCTGTGGAAAACAAATTTAAACGTGACCCTGTTGTTAAAGCTCAATACTCCACGTTTATGGAGGAATATGAGGCACTTGATCACATGGAGGTTGTTACCAAGAAAGATGAGGCTTCTTATACCCCATCTGAAGTCATTTACCTCAATCATCACCCAGTTTGGAAGAATGAGATTTTAAAGGAAAACATAAGGGTGGTCTTTAATGGCTCTGCTTTGGATGCCAATGGAACTTCTCTGAATGACACATTATTATCAGGCCCCCCTATTCAATCTGACATTTCTTCTGTTTTAATGAATTTTCGCTTGTTCCCTATCGCAGTGATATCTGATATCAAGCAGATGTATAGACAGATTTTGGTCAATCAACAACAGTGCGACCTTCAGAGAATTCTTTGGCGCGACGAGCCTACTAAACCTGTTAAGATTTTTCGGCTAAAAACCTTAACCTATGGACTAAAGCCTTCTGCTTTTTTAGCCATACGTACGTTGAAATTACTTGCTGAACAGGATGGCCCGTTGTATTCTCCTAAGGCTTCTGAAGTGTTAAAATCATCATTTTACGTTGACGATTTTCTTCATTCATTTGAGTCAGTATCTGAAGCACTACAGGTCTCTAAAGATTTGACAGCTTTGCTTTTGGGAGGCGGATTTTCCTTGTGCAAATGGAACTCTAATTCGGAAGAATTTCTTTCCAAATTTCCATTAACTTCAGTCTATAACGACTCAGTAGAGCTTCTTCATGAAAATAATTCTATCAAAACTCTAGGCATCTATTGGAGTCCTCAAAAGGATTTTTTCTTTTTCAAAATTAATCTCAGTGACATCAAACCGCAAACTAAGCGGCAAATTTTGTCTGAGATTGCAAAAATATTTGATCCTCTCCAATTTTTGGCGCCAATTATCGTTACCGCAAAACTTTTCATGCAAGACCTTTGGTCCTTGAAAACTGGTTGGGATGAACCAGTTCCTTCCGAGTTGCAAAAAAATTGGATTTCTTATAGAAATAGCTTGGAAGATCTCTCCAATGTCATTATCCCACGAGTGATTATTCCCTTTCCCTCCTGTGGAGGATATGAACTTCACATCTTTGCCGATAGCTCATTGAAAGCTTATGGGTGTTGTGCGTATATTGTTTGCCGCAATTTTGACCAGTCATATTTCTTTTCCAATTTAATTTGCGCTAAGTCTAAGGTGGCTCCTCTTAAATCCTTATCCTTGCCACGTCTGGAACTTTGTGCTGCTCTTCTGGCGGTTGAATTATCGGTCAAAATCCGCCAATCTTTGAAAATCCGATTTAGCAAAACTTACTTTTGGAGTGACTCAGCCATCACGTTGGCATGGATTGCCAAACCCTCCTCGCATTGGCAGGTGTTTGTAGCTAATAGAGTGTCCAAAATACAACAATTGTCTAACTTTGAACAATGGCATCATGTATCTGGCAAGGAGAATCCTGCAGATGTCATCTCTCGGGGATGTTCCCCTCTTATGTTGGCTAACCTGACATTATACTGGCACGGTCCTTCTTGGCTTCTACAAGAACCTTCCGCTTGGCCAAATTTTCCTCTTCCGGAATTATCAGACTTGCCAGATGTTGGTAAGATTACTGGATCTTCTCTTTTAGCTTCTGACTCTCCCCTTCTTTTGCAGCGATATTCCTCTTTTCATAAATTGGTGAGGGTTATGGCTTATCTCCTTCGATGGAAATATTTTGTGGTAGAACAACCTCTTTTTCCAAAGCCATATTTAACCCTTTCTGAATTAGGTTTAGCCACTACAAAAATCTTATGGCTTACTCAACAAGAAATATTCTCTGAAGAATGTCAGGTGTTGTCTCAAGGTCAATCCCTCAAGAAATCGAGTAGGCTTTCCTCACTCGCCCCCTTTTTGGATGCTGATGGTTTATTAAGAGTGGGAGGACGTTTATCTTTGGCTGATCTTTCTGAGGATAAAAAACACCCAATTATTCTTCCTTCAAAGCATCATGTCACTTCTCTAATCATTCGTCAGTATCATTACCAGCATCTTCATGCTGGAACCCGTACATTACTTTCCATCATTCGGGAAAGGTATTGGCCCATAAACGGAGTCCATGAAGTTACCTCTGTTATCCGGAAGTGCATTCCATGTTTTAAATCCAACCCTAAAATTACCACTCAGCTCATGGGTGATCTTCCCAACTTTAGATCTGCGCCTGCTAGACCTTTTGCCTTTACGGGGGTGGATTATTCCGGGCCTTTTGTTTACAGAAAAAATTCTCCATCTTCTTTAGCCATTTCTTGGCGCAAAATTGAAAGTTTGCGCAACAATTTTTGGCGCCGCTGGAGGTTGGAATACCTCGGTTTGCTTCAGCAGCGTGGCAAATGGCGTGTTTCCTGCTCTAACCTTCAGATTGGGGACCTGGTCCTTTTGAAAGACCCTAGTCCCCCTCTTGTCTGGAATTTGGGTAGGATTGTTGAGTGCTTTCCTGGCAGAGATGGTAGGATTCGCGTGGTAAAACTGCAGACTTCTGCTGGCCAGTTTCTCAGGCCAATCACTATGATTGCTCCTTTGCCACGCGAGACCTAACTTCTGCGCCTTCTTACTGCAATTTTTTCTCGCCCCTCCCAGCATGTTCGCTTTTGCGAATGTTTTTTTTTTTGTGGCTATGTTTCCCGCACGGTTTGAAACACTCGTTCAATTTTGCCCCATTATTTTTTTCCGTTATAATTGCAGTATGAACACGGTGTTCTGATTATTTACTTAACTTACGTTTCTTTTGAATTATTGTTCTTTATTATTCTTGTCAACTCACCTTTTTCTGAAGTGTCTTTCTAGACGCACCTTACTGTCACACTTTTTCATGAGGTACTGTGCTCATCTCAGCGGCAACCGTCGCAATGTGCTTGGGGCTGTGCGCTGATTGGCTGTTTGACGCCCCGCCTTCATTCTGGATTGTTCGACGCGCTGTCGTCATTTCCACTATAAATTCTCCGCTTCGCCGTTCTGCGGTCTTGTCTACATCTACCTGCTTGAACCTGTCTGACCACGGCTGCCTGCCGTTCCACAGCAAGGCCCTTCTTGGGAAGGCCCTGTTAGTAAACATTGAGTGGCTGGAACCTTGCCAGGCGGCATGCTTCATCACTCGGACTCTGTCATGCTGGGCGCGGCATGAGTCAACGACCTTCACCTCAGCAACTAAGTCAGCCCGCTAGCTCACTACAACTCGGCGATGAGAAACTACAATTGATTGTAAACCGCCGGACAGATCATTACCAAGAGGTCTGTTCCTGCGGGGTGCAATTCGCCAATGGAGCCACCATCCATCTTTCTCGGAACGCATGCCGAGGCAGCTTAGAGGAAGCCTTCGTTTGGATCACAACCCGCTTCCTGCGGGCCAAATACTAAGTACCAAAGTATCGAATTATTGGTAACGTGAACTACCTTCACTTGGTTTATACATTTTTCAAGGCTAAGCCTTTTTTCTTGCTTCTTGCTTGTTTTTAGATATTTTTCTTAAACATACTTTTTTAATCGCCTTTATATGGCCTTTTTATGCATTTTTATTATAATTCTTCTTTATTCTAAGTTTCCTGGAGAAACCTTGCAGTTTTTATTAGCTTCTTTTAATTATTCTCCTAAATGAAAATGTTTGTTATTGCTTCACAAATTAAATAAATGTATCAAACCTTGGTTATCAATATTTGGTCTCTTCCTCATCGCTCTATTTAAATTTCACTGTGTGCCCGAATCCCAATCCCCCTTTTCCCAGTTGGGGTGCTAACTACTCACCCCTTTTCCAGAAACAATAACAAACATGCTCTACAGCCAGTGTCTAGGCATTTGGGCATCAGGCTCTGGACATGTCAGAATTCGTGCAAGGAAACAATAACAAACATGCTCTACAGCCAATGTCTAGGCATTTGGGCATCAGGCTCTGGACATGTCAGAATTCGAGCAAGGAAACCATAACAAACATGCTCTACTGCCAGTGTCTAGGCATTTGGGATTCAGGCTCTGAACATGTCAGAATTCGTGCAAGGAAACAATAACAAACATGCTCTACAGCCAATGTCTAGGCATTTGGGCATCAGGCTCTGGACATGTCAGAATTCGTGCAAGGAAACAATAACAAACATGCTCTACGCCACAATATTACAGTTACTCTTTTGAGAATAATTTATAATTTGATGCTACCAGTATAAATCCGTAGATACAGTTAATATTCTAAATGGGTCTCATTACAGGAAAGGGGGTTGAATCTTAATTTTCTTTCAAGTAGGCTCTAGAACTTCACGGAAGTACTTGTTTTTCTTCAAAACAGCTCGTTCCTTGATATCCTTTGAGCTTTAAAGCTCGTTAAAATACTTCCTTTCCCAAGGATACTACACAAATCGTGCACATGGCGAACGAGATAACAGTCATTGGACTAAGGAAATGTAATGACATGAATGAATAACCAAACTAGTGAGGAAATATCGTCAAATTAGCCACGATGCTTATATTCAGTGGTGTTAAAATGAACATTAACAAACTGGAAGTGGGAGAGATACTGCGGAACTATGCTAGAATGGATATAATGGATTTCAAAATTCACGCAGGGGCTGTGACATGCAAGATGCAGAAGGCATCTGACGTAACATAACTGGACAGGGGAAGGAGCATGACAATCGTGGCCATGTTTTGAATGCAGCAGATTAAACGCAAATACATACTACAAGTTACTAGGATGGATTTCGGCGATTTGATTACAACACGCAGTTGCCTGCAGTTCCAATCTGAGAAGATGAAGGAAGGTCAGAGAACGGAATCGAACCCGGGAATGCTGACGAAAGGAGGTGACGGTGTTGGGAACGTGGTTCAATGGGAACAATTTTCCTGTTCTACACGCCAATGTCTGGGGAATTCTGATGCGAGAACGTCGATCTGGGAATATGGAGGAATGGTGCGTTCCCAACATTACTTCTGTCTTCCTCAGAAAGGAATCTGGATCTCAGTTTGATGGCAGCCGTGCAGCTAAAGGTAGAAGCAATCCATACGTAGTATTTGAATGTGAGCGTGCTTTGAAACTATCAGAAGTAACATTTTCAATATCTGGCTGTAGAATGTAGACATTTTTTTTGGGAATCAGTTAATTATTTTCGACATACTGTACAGTACCCCAGGGGTATGCACCCCTTGGAGACCATCCCCCCAGCATCTATCTAAATATCCTAACGGGCAACCCTCGTAAAGCCAGGCCAACATACATCAACGCCGCAAGGACAGCTTGCCATTCTAGAAAGCAGCTCAATCCTTGCACAATTATTACACACAGCGACATATTATTAACTGGGGCAGCTATGCCATCACATTGCTGACAGCATAGCGCCCAAGAATATAAAAGGAGGCCTAAGGAGGTCACAAGGATCTCTCCATTATCAGTCTTTCAGTGGTTCGGCCGAAGGCTACGTTGGTGTCATCAGAGGTGAGTCAGTCGTGTTCAGATTTCCTACTTTTGTAACCTTCACCCACAGCTTGTACTTTCACATTGTGAACATTGTTACATTCCCTACAAGGGACTCATACTTTAACATCACAGACCAATAAACACTTGGTCAACACTCTACACTCGCCTTACTGTTATACGCCTCTTTACATCCCAACGCCCTTCCTTATTCCCGTCACGGTTAGACGTGACATACGGTAGTCTGACAGTGCTAGCTCAGATACCATTGTATTTCTCGCGGCGGCCCGGCTGCTAGGGAGCAGCGCGTGCCACTTAGCTGATACAAGCACGTTCAGTTATATAATAAGCCAGTCAGCTGAGCGACCAGCACAGTGACCCTTGCATTGGGTCCCATCCCCAAAAACACTACTACATTATTTATAGGAGCGCCCCCTAGTTCCTAACACACAACAACACTCTACACTGGTCAGCTTACCCTGCCAAGGGAAGCTACCCCTTTTTAGGCACAGCTTTATAAATTAACACAATAACTCTGTCTTTTAGATCCAACCACCCCCAAATAAGGGATCTAAAACACTGGTGGAGGCGGGGTACTACGCATAGTAGAACAGGACTCAACCAACGAGCCCTCGTAGTTAAAACGACCCCTTCAGTACCGCAAAAAGCCAAGCAAATAGTGAAAAAAATTTTTTTTTCTCCCCAGACAGAAAGTAGTTCTTTTTTTTTGCTTCACACTACCTACACAGGAGAAATTCTTAGTAAAACAACCCCAGCCAAAGTCATTTTTTTTCTTTTCTCAACACATATATAAAGATGTATGCCCCCGCACGAAAGGCCATGCTGAGGAACATCCATTGGGAGCGGTCAGATGAAAAACTCAAGAAGCACACAAACGACATCTCTGTAGACGCATTAGCGCAGCAATTTGCGAAAACGTCTCTCTCAGCATGTACCGCAACACAAGGGCGGGAGTCTACCATGGCCACAGGCCGAAAGACGGACAGACCACCCTCTAGTACAATGCGGGGACAAACACACACATGCCACCAATTACCGGAACCGGCCCGGAAGCCTAACAAAACAGAGAACAGGCGAAGCCGGGGACATGTCCCTCCCACACCAATACAGGGAAGAACGGGGCTACCCACCCCGACGCCACGTCAAACAACAGACAAACAAACAACCGGGGGGGACAAGGGAAGACACAGGAGGGAAGAGCGAGCGAGAGCCTACAGACAAACACACTACCGGGATTATAGAGACCCAACTAGACCGACAGAAGGAGCACATGCTCCGATAAGGGATGAAACCCGCGATCGTCGGCGAAACGAACATAACATTTGGACATCCACGCCACAACATCACGATAGGGCATATAGGTACACTAGGCACACGGACCTGGCTGAGCATGCAATGGCTAATTCAGCGCCAGGACCACGAGTGCAAGTGCAGACGTGGACACATACCGAGATTCTCACCCGGTACACGTACTCGACCACACACAGTTGGTAGGGCCATCAGCCCAGCCGAGAGAGGACATAAGCGTAAACACGCTAACTCCACAATTTGCGAGGATGTCCCTCTCGCCATGTACTGCCACACATGGGAAGGAGGTCACCATGGCTACAGTCCAGAAGACGGCCAGGTTAGGCTCCAATAGGCTAAAAGCACAAAGTTACACAAACACATGTCCTTCAGCTCCGGATCGGAAGGCAATTTTGCCAAACCGAGGGGCAGAGCCTAGAACAACCCCCTCGGAACAAAGGGACGAGAGGGAGTTGAAGCCAGGACTCTCAGACACACATAGCATGACAGGGAGACAACGGGACGTAACCACGTCATGGGCAGACGACATAGAACCCGTCCCACTACACATAAAGCCTACATACACCCACACAGATAGGCTCACACAATGGCAGGAGTCTGCCGTGGCCACAGGCCGAAAAGCGGTCAGGCTACACGCCAGCACATTGCTAAGGCAGACACAAGCCATTAAGCGACCTTTACCGCCAGTTCAAAGGGCAAGTTTTGCCAGAACGAAGGCGAACACCAGCATTAGTACCCCAGGTGCGAATGCATAGGAGGGTGCTGCATTCAGTCCCTCAGGATGCACGATACACGCACGCACATTTTGACCGGGCACTACCACACAGTAAACGGGGATTAGGAAAAGTGTTATTACCTACCCCACAGAACAGATCAGTCAAAAATACACACACCCCCGTAAACTCTACTAGAGTAGCACGGAGCGCGAGTAGGTCCGCGAACACAGGTACACTTAGGCCAACGGTCAAGCGATACGGTGAAAGCAAGCCCGGTCGTACTTTGCTACAAACTCCTCCGAAAAATAGCAGAGGGGCACCTCAGTGGATCCCAGGGGCTTACACCCTAGTGACGGGGCGACGGTATCCACCTGCCGAGCACTGACGCTCGAAATACGATAACGGCTTTCACTAGGAATACAATATATTCCGAAATCACTTGCACCAATAGTATAGTACACATAAGTTCTTTTACACGGAGGAAACAAAATAATAGACAAACAGGTACTCACAAACATAAACTGCACATTTTTTTTTCTCTTTCTCTATCTGCCTTCTTTCATGTATATGCAGTGCAACTTGGCTAGATCAGAAGTGCATGATTCAAAATCCTTGTTTTTTTGTTTGCCCCTGACATTTTTTCTCTCAGGCCATCAATGATTATTGGTCGGAGTGGTTATCACCATAAATTGGATAACGTAAAGTTTCTAATATCCAAAGCCAAGTAGAAGCCCATCAGGTGAGCTACGCGGTTTAAAGCCGGAAAGAGATATTTTGAACATAGCTTAAGCATCAAATCACAGCATAGAGCTTAAGCGAGCCTTTCTAAGCAGAAATGACTAAATGTTCTATGTTCCGGTTCAACAGTTGGATAGATTCTCTTGTAACGGGCAAAAGCCATAAAAGTGGCAAGAATTAAGAATCGCAAACTAGTTTTCAAAAATTTTGGTGAGGTGTGCTTTAACCAACTGAAAAGCCCAATTGCACACCGGGGCGAGACACTATCATTTTGTTGAGTTATGCCGGAACATTTAGCACAATTTGTGTATACATATATAATGGCTCAACGGACAATACATATTTTACTTTTGAAAATTATATATTCAGTGCCAAGGTAAGGTTATAATTGCTTTGGAGTGGAGTTTCGACTCCCATAGTGCACTGGCTTTGCTCGTGACGTGGATACAAATATATCAAATACGTCTTGCAATCGCCTGCCCAATGTGTACTAGACAGTGTCGGTAGGTTTCCCTGAGACGTAACTAGATTACTATAGTGCTAACGTCACCTACTAGGTGGATAGTACGATCAGGACCTACTTACCATTTTTAAGCATTTTTTTTTCTCATAGTGGTTACGACACAATTTTGGCAGACTATCGCCATCGGGCAACCCGCTTTAATCAGCATAAAGCAGGGTGCTAACGAGATACAATCTAGTCTTTCTATTATTTTCTTTCAAAGTGCTCTCTTAATTCAAAGCGGGGCATGACATTTTTTTTTGCCTCACGCATTCGGCCCGAGAAAGGAAGATGGCCAAGTTAAACTGTATATATATTTAATACATAGGCATCCGTTACACATAACACTGCCTCTAACATGACTTTTTCTCGCCGGCACATAGTCACCAAACACGCGACTAGCGGCCCGGAGACACTCGTGCATAACGACATTGGGTACAATGGATAAGGAACATACTTGAACCACGTTACAGTAACACACAATTGGGGACACAAATGTAGATAGTAAGAGGTTCTTTTACAGTACGGCCAATGCATGTGAGACTTTCGAAGTGAAATACCATGGCCTGTGGTTTGGATTCCACGTAAAACGGAAGTCCCGTGGCGCATGATCTACAGATTAACGGTCATGTTAAACTACAAGTCTTTTTTTTTACAATGCGAGAAGCACTGCTCGCAATTACTACAGACAACAATCAATTTCACACACACACACACGTGCAGAAAACAAGGACGTGGGCAGAAAATAAAACAAATGAAAGCACACAACATCGTAATTCAACACCGTCGCATCAGCAGTAACACACTCCTCAATGAGCAAGACTGCTCGACACAGACGAACCGAGCCAACTCCTACTAGACAGGAACCAACGCATCATTCACGTCCGATCCAAGGACCCTATAACTTCCAAAATTACACTACGAGGAGAGTTCAAAAATACGCAAACTCCTCACAGTATTGAGTACTTTCATTTGCGCAGTGCACATACACGGGGAACGTGCCATAAAATGGACGGCACAAATACCGTCGTGACAAGTCTTTACGGGCAACCGGGTCCGAACCCATGACCACACACCAATCTCGTACCAAAAACTAACTATCCAACGGTATTTTTGGTACGCGAAACACAAGCAAAAACCACACTGGGGACGCCCCAAGCCCTGAAACACAACGCAGACATAGAACACAGAGAATGACATGAGGTCGCGGGTTCCAATCCCAGTAAAAAAAATTGGACACCAGGGAAAACAGTTATCCAGGTTGTCAACCACACCGAAATTGGCCCATACAGATACATGAACAGGGAATACCACATTTCCTCCCGCCAAAAACCGGGCATAAAATTTCAAATTACACCAGACATAGAAAATACATTTCCCAGACACAGCTAGGATAATTTCGGAAGACAAAGGTCTTACGGAATAGTGACCACACAATAGTATTGGCAAATAGTATGAATTGCCACATTAAGGCCGCAAGGAGTCTAAAACAATGGCCACACTTGCATACGTGCAGGAAAGCACATGCCAGCGGATGACAAACAATAACATCCCAGCCTGACATTACACATACCAACTGCTGACTTGCAGACTAATCATACTGCAATACTGCGGTGACAAGACACTATTGTGTATCGGCAGTGACCGTGAAATTACAAACGCAAAACAATTATAACACCATACATTTTTTTTCACACTGCAAAAACATTTGGCAATGGACAAGACGTGACACAGCGGAACTTATCTTGGGCCTATAAGAGCACGTTCGCAAAGACGGTGGCAGGCCACGGGCGCCTCCTGCCCATACATGCGATACATATTACGACTTAGCCTCCAACAGACCAACCGTCCGCGTGGTGTAGCGGAACATAGTCACACACACGCACATGCACTCAACAATTAGGAGCAAACACAGACAAGATCTCCCCTCTAATAACTTCTTTTATCGATCGTAAGGCATAGGAGTCATTACAGATGACTAGGACATGGCCAGTCGCACTACGACCACTGGCCACATTTACACTACAAATGGCAGACCAGATTAGGTCATGAAGCTTTGCTATCCCAAGGCGCGGATAGAAAGCAAGCATGGACCAAGGGAGGATGACAAAGCATAGGTGGATAATCCCAGAGGGATTACCGACATACTACAGCAGGCTACCATGGTTAATACCCAATTCCCTTCCAATAACCCTCTCACGTCCAACATAAACCAACGCAGACATATGAACACGACCAAAACAGCTACACTACATTACAGAGTAGACACAAGGGGTTGATGGACTTCATGCGTCTAAAGAGAAGGCATGCTACGCCTTGGACCACGATGCTACCACCTGAGTATTAGGGGTGGGTCGGCAAAAAAAATTAAATAAGCATAATGCGCATCTCCAAGTGAGAGATGAGGCCATAGATATATATTAACCATTCTTTATTAATTAAACACTCCCGCATGACAGGAATATATTGGTATTATGCCCCACCCTACACCTATCCGTACATGAAGGCAGACGCCTCATAGCCAGATACATGCATGCCTATCCCATCCATTCACCAGGGATATTAATATCAAACCTGCATGGAATTTTTATATCTTTGCAATCCCGGGAATTACCTCCCCAGTCCACTCACTATAGGAGCATCCCAGCGCCATCACCGGTTCCAGGCCACCACTAACGTGGAACCCAAAGGTGCGCAACCCCTTCCTACCATACTTTAAGCCCACTCAACAAATAACTACCCCCAGATCATAATAACAGGGTACCTGACGCCACAGACCCTACTAACACCTCCATTAAGGTAAAGAGAGCATTATTGCTGGAAAGCTGACGTAGCAATGGTAGACCAGAAGTAGTCATGTACTTAGAAGATCTACAACCCCACAACACTGGAAATATTTTACATTTTACACAGAGATTAAACTATTTACACAGGTTACGCCCACATTTTTTTTACAAAGGAATCTGATACGCTCTGATTGATGACAACGGCGTAAGCCGAAGGTCAGAGGGACCACACTTTGAGAGCTGGGGAAGGCGATGTGGACCCTTACCCCAGTTGGCTCAACAGCGCAGCGACCTCACTTAACCTGACGGCTAGACCAAACAGACGAACCACGTAAGGTCAAAGCATTCGTGACCTGGCACGGGCAAACATCGAGATCTAGGGGTGCATATAGCTTATCCCCCTTGTCGGAGAAGGTTACACCCACTATGTGCCACGGTCGTCGAAGCCAAGACCTGCAGGGAGACTTTCTGAGAATGGCGGGAGAAATAGATCACTCAGCGCCGGACTCGGGAGCTATCCCTAGAGACGACCCCATTATGACTAGACTTCTAGTTAAGTTTAAATTTAAGTAGGCACGGCTTCCATAGCGGGAAGCAAGGCTCCTGTGCGTTGGAGTGAAATGTTACTCCGAAATACATAATACTACGGCCGACAAAGGCGAAGAGATTCCTACAATGCGAAAAGCATACTACTACGGCCGATACAGGCGAATATTAATGCGAAAAGCATACTACTACGGCCGATACAGGCGAATATTACTGCGAAAAGCAGACCACGATTGCCGACGAAGGCGAAGATAATATTATGCCATTGGACGACAATGTCCAATGCCCACATAAATGGCGATGCATCGGGCAGCCAATGGGCATTAAGAGAGGGGCATTGCGAGCGCCTCATAAGGGTTACGTGGGCGGCCCAACTACGACTACATACGCAATGGCAACGGCAAAGAAATGATAAGTACAGCGGGCGAAACGGTTTGCTTAGTGGCACCGTAAGCCGCCTGCGACTAGATTAGTACTAGTAATAGACGTCGACACCTAGAATTAAGGGAACGGAATCCAGCGATCCTAGAGACAACCGGTGTTTCTAGGACTCGTGCGGGTGGTGTCCTGGGGAAGCAAATTGCCTCAGGCGATCGTTCTGGGCCAAATTTAGCTGTAAGACGGTTGCATTTGACACGCAACCTAGGATTAAGCAAATTTATTCACCGCTGTTGCCAGGTATGGCACAGCACATTTCGGCAGTAGATTAAGGCAACCCTTTCGGCTTAGAAATAGCATTTTTTTTATTAGACCATAATTAAGATAGATAGCATTAAGTAACGCCGTTCGGCGCCTGATGACCCACAAACCCGGCATCAGGGTAAGTCCGACAACTCATGGCAAACTCATGACAACTCATGGCAAACTCATGACAACTCATGACAACTCATGGCAAACTCATGGCAAACTCATGACAACTCATGACAACTCATGGCAAACTCATGGCAAACTCATGGCAAACTCATGACAAACTCATGACAAACTCATGACAACTCATGACAGCTCATGACAACTCATGAAAACCATTGATAAGTCATTATAATACAGTATAAGTCTACATTTAAGGCAATTTTTTTATGTATATATTAAGGTAAAATTTCGGCACTTGGTGACTAAAAATCCGTTACCAAGGTAAGCCCGACCATACTTAGGATAAACTAGACTAACATAGGCTAACCTAGATTAAGTAGACTTAAGTGGCACCATAATTGATTTTATATACTATGCGCAGCGATGGAACTGCTATATGTATTAATACACTCTATTTGCAGGAAAGCAAGGAAGCGACTGAATGTACATGTTTCCAGATATATGGCCATTAACACATTTTGTTTTGCAGATGACGAGGATTGTACACAAACCTGTTGTATATATATATCCCAACACAGAAATACCACACTCTCTCCCTCTTGTACAGACACATACACTCTTTGTCAATTTCAGTTGCACCTCCTAAAGGTGACAGCGTAGCGACCACCGAAGCACAGTATCCGTGGGATACTGGGCATCGATGAGCGCCGAAAAACAAGATGACACGCAAATAAGGCGTGACTTCGGCGTCCAAGGGCGGCACAAGTATTGTAAGGGCCGAACCTTCGACGCCAGGGTGGAATTTCCCAACCCACGGCGGGAAAACCACTAGTACATAAGCTCAATGGAAAAAGAATTCGCGGCCTAGCCACTAAACTACGGTAAAACGGCCAAGTGGAAAATGGCCAGGAAAGAATCAGCGAATGGTATACAAAGGCCAGGTAAATAGTTCTACGAAATGAAGGGTACCAGGCTCATGAGCAAACCGGTTTAATAATAAGATTCTTATTTTTATATATATATAATATCATGCTTGTAAATTAAATGTAAACAATATGTCACGCCATTCAAAATATCATGCTTGTAAATTAAATGTAAACAATATGTCACGCCATTCAAAATATCATGCTTGTAAATTAAATGTAAACAATATGTCACGCCATTCAAAATATCATGCTTGTAAATTAAATGTAAACAATATGTCACGCCATTCAAAATATCATGCTTGTAAATTAAATGTAAACAATATGTCACGCCATTCAAAATATCATGCTTGTAAATTAAATGTAAACAATATGTCACGCCATTCAAAATATCATGCTTGTAAATTAAATGTAAACAATATGTCACGCCATTCAAAATATCATGCTTGTAAATTAAATGTAAACAATATGTCACGCCATTCAAAATATCATGCTTGTAAATTAAATGTAAACAATATGTCACGCCATTCAAAATATCATGCTTGTAAATTAAATGTAAACAATATGTCACGCCATTCAACACTGCCATAATGGCAACACTGAATATACGGTTTTGTTTTTTTTCCTTTCTACTCTACTAACGCCCAAATTTGTCAGGGTGTTCCGTTTTATCCCAAACCAATAAATACTTTGAATATTTCCCTTAAATTATACCCTGGAACACCCATTTTTTCTATTCTCTTCTATCTTTCTCTTAGCAGGGAGCACTTTTTTCCCCAAAATAAAGCCAGACGGCACAATTCCTCGTCTAGCTGGGTTTTTCCTCCCTGCACAACTATGTAACGGATCACTATTGAAACCATGTTTTTTTTTCTCTTTTTTGAAACTAGCAATATGCCAGCAATGGCAATGGCAATTTTTTTTTCAACGTCAATTTTTTTCTCGATGTCAAATTTTTCTCAATGTCAATTTTTTTTTGTCAATTTCCATTTTCACAATACCAATGTCAGTGTTATACATATATCTGTACATCCCATAACCCTCCCCTCTGAACACGGGCTGATCTCACACCTACACTTCACGACATCACCCATTCTACACGACGACGCCGACGACGACGAGGAAGACACTGCCAGAAGATACGAGGGGGCTTCAAGAACGACTACATCAGCATCCCAACCTCAAGTTCCGTTCCCGTTCGCGGGGACGCGAACTAAATAGGGAAGGAGGCTTGTACAGTACCCCAGGGGTATGCACCCCTTGGAGACCATCCCCCCAGCATCTATCTAAATATCCTAACGGGCAACCCTCGTAAAGCCAGGCCAACATACATCAACGCCGCAAGGACAGCTTGCCATTCTAGAAAGCAGCTCAATCCTTGCACAATTATTACACACAGCGACATATTATTAACTGGGGCAGCTATGCCATCACATTGCTGACAGCATAGCGCCCAAGAATATAAAAGGAGGCCTAAGGAGGTCACAAGGATCTCTCCATTATCAGTCTTTCAGTGGTTCGGCCGAAGGCTACGTTGGTGTCATCAGAGGTGAGTCAGTCGTGTTCAGATTTCCTACTTTTGTAACCTTCACCCACAGCTTGTACTTTCACATTGTGAACATTGTTACATTCCCTACAAGGGACTCATACTTTAACATCACAGACCAATAAACACTTGGTCAACACTCTACACTCGCCTTACTGTTTATACGCCTCTTTACATCCCAACGCCCTTCCTTATTCCCGTCACGGTTAGACGTGACATACGGTAGTCTGACAGTGCTAGCTCAGATACCATTGTATTTCTCGCGGCGGCCCGGCTGCTAGGGAGCAGCGCGTGCCACTTAGCTGATACAAGCACGTTCAGTTATATAATAAGCCAGTCAGCTGAGCGACCAGCACAGTGACCCTTGCATTGGGTCCCATCCCCAAAAACACTACTACATTATTTATAGGAGCGCCCCCTAGTTCCTAACACACAACAACACTCTACACTGGTCAGCTTACCCTGCCAAGGGAAGCTACCCCTTTTTAGGCACAGCTTTATAAATTAACACAATAACTCTGTCTTTTAGATCCAACCACCCCCAAATAAGGGATCTAAAACAATACACTGCAGAAAATGGAAATTGCAACACCACGAAGGCATTGGTCGTTTGTGTTGATTTTCAAGATATGGAACGATGCCATGTAGGTATGTAAACGATCAAAGTTTCAGACCCATTGGATTGTTGCTACAGGTCTCCCTACGTGATTGATCGCGGAGGAATCAACTCCAGTATACTGACTCTGGTGTAGCGTAGTTGACTTGCAGTCTGTGCAGAGAAGTGTTCCCCGTCAAACATGCCTCAACGACAGAGAAGAGCACGCTATCAACAACTGTCGCCGTTTGAGAGGGCTCAGATAATTGGGCTGTGTGAGGCTGGATTATCGCTAAGGACTGTCGCTGCACGTGTTGGTCGACAGGCATCTACGGTACAACGTGTATGGCAGCAGTGGTCAAATGAAGGTACCCACACTCGTAGACCTGGCACATGCCCAACGCGACAGACAACTGTGAGAGAGGATCGCCGCATCATTCGGATGGCCCGGATGGAACCCATGCAACAGCAGCGCAAATTCGAGAAGCTGTGGCATCCCACGTTACACTACAAACAGTTGTTAATCGCCTGCGTGCAGCTGGCTTACGATCCCGTGTCCCTGCAGAAGGTGTTCCATTGACCCCACAACAGCGACGTGTAAGGCTGGCCTGGTGTCAAGAACGATCGACGTGGGTCGACGAATGGCATAGCGTCTTTAGTGATGAATCGCGCTTTTGTCTTGCCCGCAGTGATCGCCGGAATCGTGTGCGCCGACGTACCGGGGAGAGTGGCCGCCCAGACCTTATTGTCGAGAGGGACACAGGGCCAACACCAAGCATTATGGTCTGGGGAGCTATTGGCTTTAATGTGAAATCACAATTAGTGCTTGTTAAGGGCACTATGACTGCTCGACAGTACGTTGATAGGGTACTCAATCCAGTGGTTGTCCCTATGATGGCGAACATTGCTAATGCGATGTTTCAGCAGAACAATGCCCGGGTTCACACTGCACGCATCTCCAGAGAAGCTCTCCACGACATCACAACCTTAGAATGGCCCGCCAGATCCCCGGACCTCAGTCCTATTGAGCATTTGTGGGACATGATGGGTCGACAGCTGTCCATCCGTCCTCAGCCACCCACAACTCTGAAACAACTGACCCGTGCAGTGCAGCAAGCATGGGCCACAATTTCTCAGGAAGCGATCCAGGGCCTTATTGACTCCATGCCTAGCAGAATTCATCAATGTATTGCAGCTCGTGGTGGGCACATCCTGTATTGATAGTTGTCCAAACTTGCGGTCAGAGGGGCCTGAAAGTGTAATCATCGAATTACAACCGAACATTCACGCCCTGCATGTTCAATTGCAGCAATGTAGCACCACTCCTTCTGGCTGTTGCAATTTCCATTTTCATCAGTGTATTTTGATATTGCTCAAAATTATACTTAAATATTTATTTGTGGAATTTCAGTTTGGATTGGAATTTTGAATTTAGCTCCGTAATGTTTTTTTCATGTTTCATGTGGTGATTATACTTAAATGCATATTTGGAATTTCAAATTATTATGGTGATATTTGGAATATTGGTGACGTCTAGAATATTTGGAACTTGCGGTTTAAATTAATTAATTAATTGTTCAATTTTCATCGGCTTAATGGGTGACGATCGTTTGTGATCGGTTAGCTGTTCTGAATTTCGATATCTGACGCGACTTCATGCGGATATAAGATTTTTGGGGAAATATGTTCAGGTGGAACAGTATGTAAAATTTAGTGTCAAGAAATATTTGTTATAAATCTCAGTGGAGATATATATTAGGATGTGGACAATTTATTCAATGGTAATTAAGCATTTGTAAGCGAGTTGGAATATAATTTTCGACAAAAAATTGAGTTTGGAGAGTGAAGTCGAAATGCACTAATGGCATTATAGATCCATTAATGATAGAGCTAATACTGTTAAATATGAATTCAATTGCAATATAGTGCATTAGTTAGAGATCATCGTGAAGCGAACAGTGAAGCGAAATTATATTTGAGCATAATTATATTGTCTGAACGTGAACAGTGGGTCTTTGTCGAAGTTTATCGTGTTATTATGAAGCAGGATTGTAAGTTGAATCGTAAACAGATTAATGGTAGGCTGTAGGATGATAGTCCAGCTTGGCTTTTGCATTGGTTGCTGTTGAGGGGCGTGGCAATGTGATTGTTTGGCATTGTTCCACGAGTTCTGTTATATTTTGAGGTTGATATTTTGCTATTTATGTCGTTGATGTGATTTATACTGTTGGTGATATACTTGTATTTTGGAAGAATCGATCTTCAAATTTGTAGTGATAGTTCGGGGTGGCTATCGCGTTAAGCTGTTTGGAGATATGATGTTCAGATCCCCACTCTACTGATTCACTGATCGAAGGTCGTGCTCAAAGCTAAGACGATTTGATAATTGTATCAAGCAAAGATAAGCTTATTTATGTGAGAATTTGTATTTGAAAAAGGAAAACAGTAAATTATACTGCGGACATAAATATGATCTAGGCTTTACTGCACGGAATATTAAAACTGATTTACTACTAGGATAATGATTTTGATAAAATTTTGGTGGTTTGATTCAAGGCTTGATTCAAGCTGGATTTAAAAGCCTGATTCCAAAGATTTATGATTGTAAAATAAATAGCCACGATGAATGTAAACAGATAGTTAATATTTTTTGCAAATTATTATTATTAATTTCGGTATTAGTTTTTATTTTATTTTAATATTTTGAAATAGGGTTGGAAGGATTTAAGGAGTCTTGTATAGAGTTCGAAGTTGTTTTGTAATAGCGAAAGGCCATCGCTAATTTACTTTTGAGCTAGGTAACAAAGGTAAGAAAGACCCGTCTAGGGGCGAAAATATGGATTTTTTTTTTGCGGTTTTTACATGGTGGCCACTCAAATCGGTCAACGATTTTCCAGGAGTAATTCTCATTTCCAGACTTAAAAATAAGCGCGAGTCAGGGGGGGGGGCGCTTTATCGGTTGCCTACTTCAAGACCAAAATAATGCCGTTGTGTTTGGTTTACTTATACAGATGCTGACAAAAATTAGTGATGATTGCGTTATTGATGCGCAAGCCTACTCACAAATGATTTAATTGTTGTATTAAAAAAGCCTTTGTGACTGAAATATCAGCTTTAAAAACAAGAAAAGTATGCCGCCTGCAATTTTATTGCGGTGAAGTTGTCTATACTCAATATGTTTTACAAAAATTCTATCGCGTGTTTTCCCCACACAGAAACAGGTAGCCTGAGGACATTTCTTTCGTTAACGATAGAGTGCTCACCCAAAACCACAGTGGGAGTATGATTTAAGATGGAAAGATTTTTATAATTAATTAACAGTGGCTATTTTCCAGGAACTCTCAAATTTTTCATCATTTTCCAGGAGTTTTCCAGACCTAATAAAAATCGAGGAGTTTTCCAGGATTTCCAGGAGTAGTGGCCACCATGTTTTAATGTAGAGAACAGGAATGTGTCAAAAGAAAGTCGAAAAAATATGAAAAATTGCCATTTTATAAGATATAAATGACTATGCTGTACCATGAATGACAACGCCCACTATTACAGAGATTTATGTTGATGCGTATAACTTTTGAACTATTATAGATATATTTCTGTTCTCACTTCCTGTCTGCTCTGTTGAGCGCTGACTTTGTGTTGCTACCAATGGCAACTTCCTGCATTATTAATGTTACTAGTGGTTACTGAACATCGTCATCACTGTGATTTTTCACTGACCTATTGAAGAAATATTGTTTAAGGGGCGGAACAGCGAGGTCATCTGCCCCAATTATTAATAATTGAATCGTTGATTTGAAAAGGGAAACAAGTCCACTTATTTGCAAACAGATAAGTTGAAATACGCATTTCTTTATTTTTTATTTATTTATATTGTTTTTATTTACTTATTTATTTATTTGTTTACTTATTTATTTGTACATTTATTTACTTATTTAAAAGCGAAAGGAAGTAGGAGAAGCAAAACAACCAGTGATGGACGAAATGATGCAAGTTATGAGGCAGGAATGTTCTAAGAATTGTCAGAGGTAACAAAATGTAATGAAAAACTTCAACCTCATTTTTCTTAGTTTAACATTTTTCACTGCTTTGGAACCATTTGTAAGAAAACTAATAAAGATAGGTCCATAATGTTTTTAAAATGTATCAACATCATCCCAATGAACAGTTACAAGAAGGGATATCCCTTTAAGTAATATACAAAATGAAATATAATTTTTTCGACATAATTTTGGATTAAAATTTAGTACGGTACCTTAAACAAAAATTCATATTGGCTCAAGTATTTCGTTTTTGTCAATAATCCTTATTATTGCAGAGAATGATCCAAACAGTAATCCCTAAAAGTTTCAATTGGCTAACCCGAACAGATTTTGAGTAAAGTGTACCACAAATTTGAAGATTTAACATGGGCGAGATAGGCAGGTTTTTCTTACCTTAAAGATTTTTCTTTTACCGTACTCCTTAAATTAGTGTATAGATCGATTGAAGTCTAATCTACTGATTCAGGTTAATAATTTTTGCTCTAATTGGCAATCTAGTTTGAGTTTGATTTTTACTATGCGACCACTAGCAGTAGTTAGGTGTCATTTACTTGGTAGTTGTCCATCTTGAGTAAATACATTTTATACAGGCACGTATTTGCGTGTTGATGGTGTTTTATCTAAATTTGATTTTTTAATTTGCATTTATTTAGGGTTGTATTGTGCTACAGTGGAGATAGGACTCTTGGGCCCACCATTTATCCTCGAGTGTTAGAAGGGTTTCTCACTTTCCAATTTTCCATGATGTCCTAATCGAACCTGTAGTTTGTCCTGTAGCACAATGTAGGGTAACTATACCCTTCCTGATATTTTTGTCAGTAGTTCTTCGTGGTTCTTAGCCGGGTACCACAAGTTGCTACGATCCTGGTTTTTCTTTTTATTCTTCGGATTTTGGCAATCTCCATAAGTTCGGGTACAATACGTTAGCCTATATCAAATCACTGAATATCGACTCTAATGCACGCACTACTTCAGTCATCAAAATAACACAGGTTATAAAACAACAGGTGTCTTAAAAGAAACAACACATCTTACGACACTGACACTAAGAGCATTAGAGACTGTCCGTAATTTCCATCGCCTTTCCTTTCTCCAATCCAACTTCCCCATTCTTCCAGTCGTCAGTGATAAAACTTTTCCTTAACCCTAGAACTATACTGGAGCAATGACTACTACAAAATAGAAACACATATTTTACACAATCAGACCTAGAATTCATTAAGGACAGAAGAAGCCAATTGTTCTCAATACGTGAATACAGTACCTACTTGCTCATTAGATAAACACTGCAATAATTGCAAAGAAAAGAAACTAAGTTCAATATACACACCTCCATCATGCTCACAAAATGTATTCATAGCTATCTAGGCGATCCATTTCACACACACAAAGTTATGCGCTAAAACATTCCCAAATCAAAGTAGCACTTCATAGTAACACGAAGACCGCAGGTCAGGAATACATTCCACTTAACGGCGCGAAAGGAAGTAACATATTCTTGTCACATTAATTTGCATTTTTTGGTCAGTTTCGACTGAAAATCCATTATTTCATATTTATCAACAATTTGAGGGCATTATTTACCGATTTGTAAGCGAGTGTATTACAGCAAACAAACTGAAATTTTGTACGTTGATCGAGACAATTAACATAAGTAGGATATATGAAAATAGGCTGTATAGTTCTTCACGGAACTAACTGTTATATTTAAAATTACAGATGTTAGTGTTCTCCAAAGACAGACAAACCGATCAATTTCTATTAGAGAAGAAGGAAATGGTTAAAGTTTGGCGTAAGTTTCTTCACATCGTTCTACAAATTCCGACAAACATGTAAAAGAGCGGATTAGAAAAAGTCCTACTTCAATAGTAATTCAAATGTGTTTTTTAGTCTGAATAAATAACACGATTCCCAATAAAATTTAAGATTTAAAATAATATTTGATCTATAATTATCTTGTTATATGTTCATTCAATTTAATTGAGAAGGATTATTGCTTTAAGAAAATAGTTAGGTAGTGATCAAAGCAGGGGATGTACATTTACAAGACCATTGTAATAGTCGCCGCAGTACAGTTTGAGCATGACGAATAGAATACATAGTGTTATCACTGACCGAGTTCAAGCGCGCCCCGCTGTTGGCTAGCGCTAGCGGCGCAGACCCCCAACGCTACACAGTCAGCCGCAGTCAGCTGTTCAAATATGGGATACCTCTTTACGAAGGCTGCGGTTACGCCGATTACAACAAATTATTTGTTTAGACTTATGAATAATAAGTTACCGTGAAAAAGTTGTTATTAATATTCTCAGTCCCCAATTAGAACTATATTTTAAAACCTTCCGTTAGTCGCGCATTGGTCTGACAGTTCCGTGGTTCGTTTTAGTTGTAATATCAAGCCAACAGTTCAAGTTATAATCTTATCGTCTCGGGACATCATACACCATACCTTAGTAACCATTTTCCTGGAGTTGTCAAATGACGAGCCTAAAAGTAACTCTACACGAGTAAGTGTGTCGCCTTCTGCTAAAAGATAACGAATCGCTAGTTCATGAATCAGTAATTTCAAAGGAATTTGTGACTGATACTGAAGACAACGTTGAAACAAGATCCGAAGACTCGGATACTGACCATGATTTTGATCAGAAGGACGGTAACGAAAGCGAAGAATTGGATGGCGGTTTTTTTTGGCAGGTTGGCCATTATTATTATTATTATTATTATTATTATTATATGTCCGTCTCATTCTTGGCTATCACCGCGGAGGCCCGGGTCGATTCCCAGCTCAGCAAAGAAATGTGATTCTGGTCTGAGGTCTGGAACGGTGTTCATTCAGCCTCGTGAGGTTAAACTGATAAGAGGCGCGTTTGATTCCTACCTCAGCTATCCTGGAAGTGGTTTTCTGTGGTTTCCCACTTCTACTCCAGGCAAATACCGGGATGGTACCTAACTGAAGGCCACGGCCGCTTCCTACCCAAATCCTACCTAAATTCCGAATAAACACACTACTACAGACATCACAATGACACAGGTTATCAGACAAATTCTACACACACCAAGTAAACGGGGCTACGTGACCACAATCCCGCAAATTCCCTAAAGAATCGACAACTATTATTATTTTAGGCCTATTATTATTAAGACGGATTATATATTTTTTCGTTTTAAGTAAGGATGGCACGAAGTAGAACAAGTAACCATGGAAGGCTGCCTTCATTCCGTATCCTACTGGGCGCATTCGTGATTTTAACACAGTGCATAGATATTTCGGTAAATTTTGAAAAAATGTAAGGTACTATTCCTGGTTTTAATTTCCACTTCACGCGAGGAAGTTCCACGTTCTCACAGTTCACTACGAAACAGACCGCCTTTATAATAATTAAATCTTCCGAAAAATGCACGTCACAGGTTCTACTTTTGATCGACGATTGCTTACCTTTCCGCGGAATAACTCTCGCCCATTTCGCAAACAGATTTGTTTCTTTTGGTGGTGTGAAAAAATGTCTACCATCAGATTTTCTTCTGTAACCCGATTTACATCCAGGAACGAAACAATACGACATTTTCTCGAAACAGCAGAAAATTTAGTTGTTTGCACTTACAAAGCAGTGCACAGACATTCGTAAACTATTACAAAGAAACAAATTCCCTCGCATAATATGACTTCTCGCGCATCTCGTGGGCTACTTGTAACACGTGCTTATGGTTCGGTGCGACTTCCGCGCCACACACTGGCTGGACCATGAACTACAATGCTTAAGGAGCGGAGTGATGACACTGTTTATTTCTATTCGTCATGGTTTGAGCAAATATTTGAGTCATTTTTGTTCATTTTACATCATTTTCCATTAGTTCATGGCCATTTTATGAGCATTTAAGGTATTTTCTTTACGTCATCAACATAAATAAAGAATAGTCTTTACCGTACACTGAGACACTGTAGCCTATAACCCAAAGACGTTTTGAGATGAATGCAAGTGCCACTTGTAAGTGCGCCAAATGAGAGCGGGTGGCAGCAGTGGGCAGCTGTAAGGGCCACCAATACCACAATAAAGATTCGCGGTGTACGGCTCCAGACTTCATTAGACTGATGCCGTTAATCACACAGTCAACGCAACTCATATTTCAGTGCTGAGAAGTTGTCGATGGTTTAGTATTGAAAAATAGGCTGTCTTTTAGTCACCCACTTTAATCCAAGGGATTCTTCATACAAAATGAAGGAACACTCGCCAAGTTTTCATGGAACACGGTACCATAAAATATTCATGGAAACTTCGAACATACATCCAGTCACTATTTGTCTCGATCTGAATTGTTATATCTGCGCTTGCCTGGAAATTAAGGAGACAGAAGAAAACAACTGAATTGTTGTATCGAAGAGGCATTGAGAGCAATGATATTTCGACGTGATCCAGCACACACATTTATTTAGCCTAACTTCTTAGATTTAATATCTTCGTGGCGAAATAGGGTCCAAATTCGATGATAATACTGCCACGTAAGAATGATGATAATTGTTAATTAAGGGGCACCACAGCTAGATTATCAGTCCCTTCTGTCTGCCTTGCGTCGAAAATACTGAGGCTCTATACAGGATTAGTTGTCCACCTCAAATAAATTAGATTAAAGAATGTCAAGTAGTCTCATCTGACCGATTAGTTGCAAGTGTGGATATAGTGAGATTATTTCATTAGTCTTGCCTCTTGAGAGGTCGGGAGCAGTTTAAGTATTTTGATCAAAGTCCAGATTCGAGATATTGTACAGCATGGTATGTATAGTGTATGTATAGCAATCAGTTTGGTAAGTGATGTTCCGAACAATCAAGTGTAAGCAGTAGGCCTACCCGAAATCGACAGAAGACAGCAGCACGGTGAATGTGTGTATCTACGGTAACTAACGCTTTGCTGCATGTACAGTACTGTGGGGTACGTGAGAGCAAGGCGACCACGAAAAATGAGTGATTTATTACTTAGTAGGCTACTATGGTTTGCACCCAAACCCCTCATTTTATAAACTTGAAATTGGCGCCCAACAACATATTTTATACGGTCCAAGTGGCAAGAACCTGTGTATCACAACCAATCATGAACACATGAATACTGCATGTTGTTGACGTTCCTCCCTATCTCGTGTAATATTAAGTCACAATCTGATATAGTTAGGCCCTTGAGCTTTACTGAAACTTCATGAATTCATAAGTTAATGACTAAATATTCGATGAGACCAAGCACTTCCCATTATAATCCTTAGGCCATTAATCCTCAGTAGTTGCCTGAGCGAAGAGACGTAAAGGCTCTAAATCTAAAGGGTTCGGTTCTCAATTACTCCAATTACTCTGACTTTGTGTTGCAGAGTATCATCATAAACTAATATAAAATCTGCTAAACTGCACATTTAGCTATAACATATAGATGATGATAATTGTTGTTTTAATAGGCCGAACATCTAGGTTATCTGCCCCTAATGGTCTGGGTGATAGCGAAAATGACAATGAAAAGTAAATCATAACGAAAATTGAGTGAGATTGAAAATACTTACAAAATTGAACTCATATTGAAACGACTCACAAAATGGAGTGGAAATACTTACAAAAGGGGATTTAGAAGAAAATACTCACAAAAACACGCAAAAAAATGTAGGTTAGGTTCAAAATACGTAAAAAAATGCAATGTAGAGTCCAAATACTTTTAAAATGCAATAGAAATCCAAAATACTTTCAAATTGCAAATGAGATCGAAAATACGTACAAAATGAAATTGAGATCCAAAATACTTACAAAATGCAATTGAAATTGAACATACACAATGCAATTTAGATTGAAAAAGGCCGGTTCGGATTCAAAATACTTAAAAAGTGCAATTGAAATTCAAAATACTTACAAAATGTAATTGAAATTGAAAATGCTTACAAAATGTATGGTAGATTCTAACGACTCATTTGGAGTGACAATACTTACAAAATGCAATTTAGATTGAACATACTTACAAAATGTAATTTTGATTCAATATAATCACAAAATGCAATTGACAATCAAAATACTTACAAAATGCCCAACATACACAATGCAATTTAAATCGAAAATGCTTGCAAAATGCGGTTTAGGTTGAAAATACTTACAAAATGCAATTGAAATTCAAAATACTCACTAAAATGTCCTGATCCTACATTGAAAGACTTACTAAAAAGCAATTTAGATTGTCAACCCCTACAAAAAGCAATCGAGGTTGAAAATATTTGCAAAATCAATTTAGATCAAAAAGACTTACAAAATGCAACGGAGATTGAAATACCTACAAAAGAGAGTGTAGATCAGGGGTCCTCAAAATTTTTCTGTCGCTCCCCGCTTCTGAAACATGAAATATCTAGCCGCCCCCCCCCCCCCCCCTCTTCTCATTTCCTTTCTTACCTCTTCGCATAGGCTACTTCCCATTTAAAAAAAAAATACACAAGATCTACTGTGTATGCTACTGCCTAATTAGGACTTCAACTACCAGTTACATTAATAATAATAA
Source organism: Meconema thalassinum (assembly GCA_946902985.2). NCBI lineage: Eukaryota > Metazoa > Arthropoda > Insecta > Orthoptera > Tettigoniidae > Meconema > Meconema thalassinum. The sequence goes on along the minus strand of OX336389.2, from coordinate 23,561,724 downwards.
TAATAATAATAATAATAATAATAACACAATTCATTATTCTTAGAGCACATCAGTAGGATATAAAGGGCGGTTCTGGGGCAGGGGCTAATGGGCAAGATGGCCGCCGCGCGCAATCACTCTATGTTATTCTTATGGAGGGGTCAGTCAGAGCTGGGGCAGGGGCTAATGGGCAAGATGGCCGCCATGTCCTGAGACCATGAATGATGTCACAGGGAGAGTTCGGCCGTGTAGTTGCTAAATGGAATATTTATTATTATTATTATTATTAGGTAATTATTAATTGATCGTGTACAATCAAGACCAGCCTTATATTGTCAACCACTTAGTGTAGTGACTAGCATTCTTGGAGGTCATTCCTGAGGTTCGAATCCCGGCTCTGCCAAGAAATTTAATTTCTGGTCTCATGAGTGGAACGGGGTACACTCAGCCTTGTGAGGCAAAACTTACAGGATCTGGCTTTTGATTCATACCTCAACCATTCTGCCTAACCCAACTTCACCTAACCTAACCTAACCTAACCTAACTTCAAAGTCAGAGCAAATATGAAAGCAAATGTGAGAGCACACATAATAACCTAAGTTATAACCTAACCTAACTTCACCTAACCTAACCTCACCTAACCTATCATAACCTAACCTAACGTAACCTACCTAATTTAAAATTGCAAGCGAAAAAAAATTAGCAAAAAGTAAGAGCAAATGTGAGAGCACAAATAATAAACTTAGTTATAACCTAACCACACCTAACCTAACCTAACCTAACCTAACCTAACCTAAACTAACTTAACCTAACCTAACCTAACCCAACTTAACCTAACCTAACCTAACCTAACTTCAAAGTGCAAGCAAAAAAAGTGAGAGCAAAAATTGTAATGAAAAAATTAAGAGCAAATGTAAGAACACAAATAATAAACTTAGTTATAACCTACCCTAACCTAACCTAACCTAACCTAACCAAGCATTTCCTCACCTAATTTCACCTAACCTAACTTCAAAGTAAGTGCAAATATAAGAGCAAAAAGTGACAGAAAAAGTAATATCAAATAGTGTATGCAAGAAAGTAAGAACAAATGAGAGAGCACAAATAATAAACTTAGTTATAACCTAACCTAACCTAACCTAACCCCAGAAACCTCATTTTAAGATTTTAGATTTTACATTTTAACATTTTACATTTTAACATTATAGATTTTTGATTTTTTCATTTTACTTTTTTAGATTTCACTTTTTTGATTTTTTGTATTTCAGTTTTAATTTTTTTATTTTACATTTTAAATTTAATATTTTTTGATTTTAGATTTTACAATTTCCATTTTCCGAAAAAAGTCACTTACCTAACCTCACTAAACCTAACTTTACCAAACCTAACTTAAGCTAATCCAAAGGGCTAATGCACATACACAAAGTATATAAGGACACATGCAACTCTCCTTATGCTAGTCTTATTGGCTACTGTACAACATGATCACTACCCAACCGTTTTTTTTTTTCATTTTGTTGTTTACTCATTTGTCAATTTTCCAATTTCCCATTTTCAGTTTTTTTAAATGTCAGTTTTAATTTTTTTTTAATTTCATAATATGGAAACATGGATTTTGCATTTTGTTGTTTACACATTTGTCAATTTTCCAATTTCCCATTTTCATTTTTTTTAAATGTCAATTTAAAGTTTTTCAATTTCATGATATGGAAACATGGATTATGCATTTTGTTGTTTACACATTTGTCAATTTACCAAATTCCCATTTACAGTTTTTAAAATTTTAGTTCAATGTTTTTTCTATTTTGTCAATATGGAAACATGGATTTTCCAATTCGTGTTTTACATGTTCATTTTGCATTAGGAGTGGAGAGAGGTGGGTAGTAATTAAAAATGTACAAGCAGTGTCCATACAATATTTTTTATTTGAAATACATGTACACTATTTACACTTAAATACATTTTATATATAGTCTATTTTTTGTTATAAATTGTACAGTTGTTTTTATTTTGTTTTCTATTTTATTTATTTTTGATTATGAATACTATTTTTTTATTTTTGTAGTGCTATTGTTTTATTTCCTAAATTGTTTTGTTTTATGTATTTGCTAGTTGCAGGCAGAAGATTTTGATATTCATAACTTAACTCTTTAAGCATGGTCAATTATTGAGTAATGACCATAGGCATGTGTACCTATACCATTAGCATCAATCACTCTTTTATCATCACCAGGACACAAAGCAATTTTGTTTAGCCTTATAGATGATATGTCATGTTGTTTAGAAGCGATAATGTTCATGGGTATTCTTTTTACATTGTTTTTCATGACACAATCCTTATAATCTTGAAAGCTTATACAATTTTTGACAACACCTCTGCTAATACCTTTAATCTTTTTGATTTCTTTACCATTTATGTCTAAAGCATACATTTTAGCTCTAAGTCCAACAAATGCTTTTATAATTTGTCCACAAGCCTCGTCTTTAAATTTCCCCAACGTTTTCTTGTTTGATGTAGAGTAACATATGTGATTAGTAGGATAATCTGATGTGTCCAGGTGTTGTAGGAAATCCAACTTGTCTTGATATACATCTGGGGTGTTAACCAAATATATGAACGAGTCAGTATCCATATACATGAGTTTAAGATTGTCCATGCCATAATAAGGTAGCAGGACATCATAGTGGTGGGAATACATGAGAGTTTTTGAAATATCCAGTATACACATTCCAATATATATAGGCTTATTGAATACAATGTTACGTTTAGCCATGTGGAAAGCAGCTAGGTTAGGGCCATAAATTGTTCTGTCGATAAATGTCGGCTTTGCTATTAGCTTTTCTGCCTTTTTGCTGTCAGTCACAAGACGTATGTCTATTCTTTTACGGATATTTTCCATTGTTTTCCCAAAAATGGCATTGTTGAATAATTTGTACAGATTTTTCTCAAAATCATTTTTGGCTTGTTTTCGAAGGTTGTTATTAAAATCAACGTATGCCTTTAACCAAGGTCTTTGTTTAAACTTTAACACACGATGAATTTTTATCAATTTTATTCCATGATCTAAAGCCTGTTTTAATGCCATGTAGTGAACAACATATCGCCTTCGATTTCCAAGATGAGGAATTAGTTTTTTCAGAGACGAATCCTTAGGTTGTGTACACTCTGGTAGGAAAGGTAAATCGTTGTGTAGATCATGAAGGTCAGATGGGTAATCAACATCAACGTCTAGAATGTATCCCACAGGATCGTCTTTCTTTAGTTTTTCTAGATCAACAGTATCTGGAGAAACCCACTGAAATCCACCATAAGGAAGGGAGTGGCACATAGCCCACCCGTATTGGTTGTTGGCATCATCATAGGTAATAAACTGCGATGGTTTCTCAGAATCATAGGTTTCCATGTATTTATTGTTAGCTTCAGCATACCGATGAGACACCTGGCATATGCCTCCACGTATTCCAGACTCGATTAAAAGAATCTGATCGTAATCCTGTAGCAATTCCAGTTCAATGCCTGTGTAAAGGAGCATTGCCTCGAAACTTAAACCAGGCGAAGTAAAGAAGTGTGCAGCATCCACTCGGTGTGTTTCTAGTGTTTTGTTTCTAAACGTTTCAAAGCTGTCTGCAAGAAGGAGTACATCTGAAGTTAGGTAGAGGTCACTATATTCCCCTAGAGTATTAATGTTGAACTGATTCCAGACATTTTTGGCATGTTCATAGTCTTCTTGACTAACATCTTCTTGACTTAATTTGTTAAAGAATGCCTCTTTTGGAGGTAAACACGTTTCACTTAACTTTTCCCATGAGTCAATGTAGTCATAACAAAATACCCCTTTACGAGTCATGAGCATTGCATTTTCTTTTCCAAAGTACTTGTCTGTTTCAGGGTATGATGTTAAGTTGGAAACTAAGTTTTCCAAACTACTCGGCATTAACCGAAACGTATCCACAAATCTAAGCTTAACATTTCCTACATATTTGGTAAAGGAAATGTACTTTTCTTTGGAGTTAGCGATAACATCCACTCTCTCAGTAGTACACCCCAATTGCTTTACAATGAAATTTGCGTCGTAGCCACTCATATTATGTAGAAACACAGGAACGGGGTTTCGTGTTTTACACCTCAAATTACAGTTATTGTGAGCACTTCCACGGTATTCCCCTGTAATATGGCAGTGGTCTCGAACTTTCCAGTCCTGTTGGGTAAATGGTTTTTGACACAAATAACAGGTTTCAGAACATTGGAACTCTGCTTCTTGAGCCTGAGTTAAGGCCTTTGGAACATTTAAGCTGTAAAGGCGATCAATTTCATTAGCTATTGAGATCAAACAGTCCATAAACTTTTCTGCAGCGTCAGGCCCACGATAAATAACAGGTTGGCTTGAAAGATTTGTCTTTATGTGTTCCACAGCAGGTGAGGGTTTAACGTATATACCAAAGCTCATAGGAACATGACTCTGGTATGGCACTGTATAACTTGCCTCAGGATTAGGTAGACATGTTTGATAGGGTAACAGTATACTTTCAAAATCAGCATAGATAACGTAAGGTATTCTCAGCATTTTTTCAACATTTAAGAATTTGACAATGGGGTTTTTAATAGGCATTTCAACCCTAGCAATGTCATGCTGGACACACAAAGCTCTATGTTCTTTCATTTTTTCCATTCCTTGTTGTCCATATCGATTATCAAAGTGTGTAAAACACCGTTTACACGTATATATTTTATGTTCATGGCGGGTAATCTGATGTCTTACTAGTTTATCAAAATCTTTGATAAAGACGTAGTGGTTCTGGCCGGATGATGAACTTAGCAAAAGGAGGTCGCGATGGTCTTGCAGCTCTTGATCCACAACCTTCAGAGGGAACAATTTCTTGTCTTGTTCCAATCCAAATACATTAATGGATATATCGTTGGCTTTTTCAAATTTGGGAATGTCAGCTAGCGATGTAGGAAATGATATTACTGAAAAATCATACTTGTTTTCCAGATCCTTGTATTTACTAACGCGTTTAGCATCAGTTTTAACCAGTTTTGCTAAAATGGCATACATAAAACACCTCTCGTCCTTAAAGTTTTGAGGATTAATGCAGGCTTTTCTTGCTTGTATAGCTGCTGGTAATGGAATATATGTGCTTCCACGCAAGGGATTGTACTTATTTATTTTCAATCGTACTCCTTCCACTGCTAACAAAGCCCAATTACTGCCTTTTAGCTCAGATTCTTCCATTTCCGTAGTTAACTTTGTAAATTGTGTTTCCAAGAAACTACTTAAGTCCGTTTCCAAAAATAGGGCCTGATTTCGTGTTTTAAAAGCACGATCTGTAATTTCATTGGTAGATGTATGAATGAATCTACATTCAGCAACAAGATTAACTTTTATCGACTTGTGCATTGCTAGTTCTTTCTGCATAGCTTGTATTATTTGCTGTTTGGACTCTTTAAGGTATGAATTTAAATCCTTGCACGTATCGCAACGAATGAAATAGGATTTAAGTCGACCTTCAAAAGATGTCTCATATTCAATAAGTCCATTTTTGTCAGGGACCAATGACAGTAGGTAATGTTTTGTAGGCTCTGCTTTTTGTCTCTTAGCTGCCGACACAACATTACAACATTCTTCATGACGACGTCCATTGTAGGCATTGTTGAATGTACAGCCACACGTTTTACACTCATGAAATTCACCACACGATACTTCATGTCGCTTCCTATGATAGTCTCGAAGAAAAGTCTTTCCACACTCTTTACACATATAGCTAGGAATGGCTTCTTCCATTACGAATGTTGATTTCTGCAAACAGCTGCTTACTGCGTATCACAAGGCTAGAGGTTGGTCAGTGAGACGGTCTTTCACGATGTGAACACCGTGAGAGGTAGTAGTCAACTGGTGATATTCTTGTTAAGGGTCCACTAATATACCCCTAGTCTAGACCAACAGCTCTTTACAGCGTATGACAAGGCTGTAGACTGGACAGTGAGACGGTCTTTCACGATGTGAACACTGTAACAAGTAGTAGTCAACTGATTATATACTTGCTAAGGGTTCTCTAATATACAATAGTCAAGACCAACAGCTACTTACTGTGTAGTACAAGGCTGTACAATAGTTGTTTTGACAGTCTTTCACGATGTGGTCACTGTGAATGGTGGTAGTCAACTGATGATATTCTTGATAAGGGTCCTCTAATGTACCCCTGGTTAAGGGTAACAGCTGCTCACTGCTTATGACAAAGCTAAAGACTGGTTGCTTCAACGGTCTTTCACAATGTAAACACTGTGACAGGTAGTAGTCAACTGAAAATATTCTTATGGCCTACTCAAGGTTATCAGGTACTTACTGCATATCAAAAGGCTGTACACTCATGTGTGTTAGGCACTCTTTCTTGCTAAGGACCCCAATATTCCCTACACAAGGCTATACATGTTAGTTCTAAACACTTAGTGATTAATTGTATATTCAATTTTTGTACAAAGCTTATACAAGCACGTTTTTATGAGGTAAAACTTTGTTAAATAGCTGCATGCGACACACAAAGTATGTTGCCGCTATCTAGCGGTGACTATGAGAACTACTTGAACGACCAGCATGCTACCTAGTGCTCCATTTCAACACTCGCTCACTGAACGACCAGCATGCTATCTAGCGGTCGATAGCAATACTTCTCAACTACCAGCCTGCTATCTATCGGTCAATATGACAACTCACTCAACTACCAACATGCTACATGGCTTTTTTGGTCAGTTTTTTGTTGGCTTTTTTTTGGTCAGTTTCTGTTGGCTTATGTTGGCTTTTATTGGCTTTTGTTGGCTTTTGTTGGCTTTTGTAGGCTTTTTTGTTGGCTTTTGTTGGCTTTCATATTTGCTCTTGCTTGTGGGGGCTTATTATTTGGTCTTGGAAAGTATGTCAGTCCTTTTTTTTATGGCTGCAAAATGCTTACAGCCATGTTTGTAAGCAGCAACAACAACAACAACAGCAACACACAAAATTCCAAAAAAAAATCCAAAGTACTCTAAGGTTTATCAATGACTCTCAACTCTTACACTTACCTCTATCCCATGCATAGTCAAAAATTAGTGTATTTTTCAAATTTTTCAAAAATATTTGGAAAGTTGGCTATATCATTAATCTAAAAATCCTGAAAAGACATATGTTAACTCCAACACCTACCTCTATACCACTCTCAGTCCAAAAATAGTGTATTTTTCAAATTTTCCAAAACATATTTCCAAAATGGGTTATATTTCCAAAATTAAAAAGTTAACAAAAACGTTTGTTTGACATAAATGAATGGCCTTTGTCCCCTCTACCACTATACCAAGTCCCAGGTCTCCAGGACAAAAAAATAAAATTTTTAAAAAGCGTTTTATTTCCAAAATTAGGAATTTTACAAACACATTTGTCTGACGTAAATCAATGGTCATTACCCCCTCTATCCCCACACTAAGTCTCATGTCTTTAGAACAACAAAAATAAAATTTTGAAAATGGACTTATATTTCCAAAATTAGGAATTTTACAAAAACGTTTGTCTGACGTAAATCAGTGGTCATTACCCCCTCTACCCCCCACACTAAGTCTCATGTCTCTAGAACAACAAAAATAAAATTTTGAAAATGGGCTTATATTTCCAAAATTAGGAATTTTACAAAAACGTTTGTCTGAAGTAAATCAATGGTCATTACCCCCTCCACCCCCACACTAAGTCTCATGTCTCTAGAACAACAAAAATAAAATTTTGAAAATGGGCTTATATTTCCAAAATTAGGAATTTTACAAAACCGTTTGTCTGACGTAAATCAGTGGTCTTTACCCCTTCTATCCCCATACCAAGTCTCAGGTCTCTAGGTCAACAAAAATAAAATTTTGAAAATGGCCTATATTTCCAAAATTAGGAATTCTACAAAAAAGTTTGTCTAACGTAAATCAATCGTCTTTACCCCCTCTATTCCCATACCAAGTCTCAGGTCTCTAGGTCAACAAAAATAAAATTTTGAAAAAATGGTCACTATTTTGGAAACTAGGAATTCTACGAAAAAGTTTGTTTAACATAAATGAAAGGTCTCTATCCCCTCTACCTGTAAACCAAGTCCCAGGTCTGTAGGACAAAAATGAAAAAAGTTCAACTGGGAAAGTAGGCGATTTTTCATAAAACCAAACATTCTAAAAAGTGTTCTATGGGTATAAAAGAATGGTCTCTATGTCCTTTATTTTTATAATAAAACTTTTTTATTTTTTGAGTTTTTTTGAAAAAGTTCAATTTTGAAATTTTTATATTTTGGAAACTAACAAGTTTACAAAAATGTTTGTTTGACATAAATAAATGGCCCTGACCCCCTCTACCAACAAAATAAATTTCAAGTCTCTAGGACTAAAACTGTACAGTAGTGGAGTAGTGGCGCTTCTAACGCACTCCAAAACCCTCCTTGCCCCACTACTAAGCCTCAGGCATGTAAAATGGGTGGGTTAGAAGCACCACTACTCCACTACTGTACAGTTTTAGTCCTAGAGACTTGAAATTTATTTTGTTGGTAGAGGGGGTCAGGGCCATTTATTTATGTCAAACAAACATTTTTGTAAACTTGTTAGTTTCCAAAATATAAAAATTTCAAAATTGAACTTTTTCAAAAAAACTCAAAAAATAAAAAAGTTTTATTATAAAAATAAAGGACATAGAGACCATTCTTTTATACCCATAGAACACTTTTTAGAATGTTTGGTTTTATGAAAAATCGCCTACTTTCCCAGTTGAACTTTTTTCATTTTTGTCCTACAGACCTGGGACTTGGTTTACAGGTAGAGGGGATAGAGACCTTTCATTTATGTTAAACAAACTTTTTCGTAGAATTCCTAGTTTCCAAAATAGTGACCATTTTTTCAAAATTTTATTTTTGTTGACCTAGAGACCTGAGACTTGGTATGGGAATAGAGGGGGTAAAGACGATTGATTTACGTTAGACAAACTTTTTTGTAGAATTCCTAATTTTGGAAATATAGGCCATTTTCAAAATTTTATTTTTGTTGACCTAGAGACCTGAGACTTGGTATGGGGATAGAAGGGGTAAAGACCACTGATTTACGTCAGACAAACGGTTTTGTAAAATTCCTAATTTTGGAAATATAAGCCCATTTTCAAAATTTTATTTTTGTTGTTCTAGAGACATGAGACTTAGTGTGGGGGTGGAGGGGGTAATGACCATTGATTTACTTCAGACAAACGTTTTTGTAAAATTCCTAATTTTGGAAATATAAGCCCATTTTCAAAATTTTATTTTTGTTGTTCTAGAGACATGAGACTTAGTGTGGGGGGTAGAGGGGGTAATGACCACTGATTTACGTCAGACAAACGTTTTTGTAAAATTCCTAATTTTGGAAATATAAGTCCATTTTCAAAATTTTATTTTTGTTGTTCTAAAGACATGAGACTTAGTGTGGGGATAGAGGGGGTAATGACCATTGATTTACGTCAGACAAATGTGTTTGTAAAATTCCTAATTTTGGAAATAAAACGCTTTTTAAAAATTTTATTTTTTTGTCCTGGAGACCTGGGACTTGGTATAGTGGTAGAGGGGACAAAGGCCATTCATTTATGTCAAACAAACGTTTTTGTTAACTTTTTAATTTTGGAAATATAACCCATTTTGGAAATATGTTTTGGAAAATTTGAAAAATACACTATTTTTGGACTGAGAGTGGTATAGAGGTAGGTGTTGGAGTTAACATATGTCTTTTCAGGATTTTTAGATTAATGATATAGCCAACTTTCCAAATATTTTTGAAAAATTTGAAAAATACACTAATTTTTGACTATGCATGGGATAGAGGTAAGTGTAAGAGTTGAGAGTCATTGATAAACCTTAGAGTACTTTGGATTTTTTTTTGGAATTTTGTGTGTTGCTGTTGTTGTTGTTGTTGCTGCTTACAAACATGGCTGTAAGCATTTTGCAGCCATAAAAAAAAGGACTGACATACTTTCCAAGACCAAATAATAAGCCCCCACAAGCAAGAGCAAATATGAAAGCCAACAAAAGCCAACAAAAAAGCCTACAAAAGCCAACAAAAGCCAACAAAAGCCAATAAAAGCCAACATAAGCCAACAGAAACTGACCAAAAAAAAGCCAACAAAAAACTGACCAAAAAAGCCATGTAGCATGTTGGTAGTTGAGTGAGTTGTCATATTGACCGATAGATAGCAGGCTGGTAGTTGAGAAGTATTGCTATCGACCGCTAGATAGCATGCTGGTCGTTCAGTGAGCGAGTGTTGAAATGGAGCACTAGGTAGCATGCTGGTCGTTCAAGTAGTTCTCATAGTCACCGCTAGATAGCGGCAACATACTTTGTGTGTCGCATGCAGCTATTTAACAAAGTTTTACCTCATAAAAACGTGCTTGTATAAGCTTTGTACAAAAATTGAATATACAATTAATCACTAAGTGTTTAGAACTAACATGTATAGCCTTGTGTAGGGAATATTGGGGTCCTTAGCAAGAAAGAGTGCCTAACACACATGAGTGTACAGCCTTTTGATATGCAGTAAGTACCTGATAACCTTGAGTAGGCCATAAGAATATTTTCAGTTGACTACTACCTGTCACAGTGTTTACATTGTGAAAGACCGTTGAAGCAACCAGTCTTTAGCTTTGTCATAAGCAGTGAGCAGCTGTTACCCTTAACCAGGGGTACATTAGAGGACCCTTATCAAGAATATCATCAGTTGACTACCACCATTCACAGTGACCACATCGTGAAAGACTGTCAAAACAACTATTGTACAGCCTTGTACTACACAGTAAGTAGCTGTTGGTCTTGACTATTGTATATTAGAGAACCCTTAGCAAGTATATAATCAGTTGACTACTACTTGTTACAGTGTTCACATCGTGAAAGACCGTCTCACTGTCCAGTCTACAGCCTTGTCATACGCTGTAAAGAGCTGTTGGTCTAGACTAGGGGTATATTAGTGGACCCTTAACAAGAATATCACCAGTTGACTACTACCTCTCACGGTGTTCACATCGTGAAAGACCGTCTCACTGACCAACCTCTAGCCTTGTGATACGCAGTAAGCAGCTGTTTGCAGAAATCAACATTCGTAATGGAAGAAGCCATTCCTAGCTATATGTGTAAAGAGTGTGGAAAGACTTTTCTTCGAGACTATCATAGGAAGCGACATGAAGTATCGTGTGGTGAATTTCATGAGTGTAAAACGTGTGGCTGTACATTCAACAATGCCTACAATGGACGTCGTCATGAAGAATGTTGTAATGTTGTGTCGGCAGCTAAGAGACAAAAAGCAGAGCCTACAAAACATTACCTACTGTCATTGGTCCCTGACAAAAATGGACTTATTGAATATGAGACATCTTTTGAAGGTCGACTTAAATCCTATTTCATTCGTTGCGATACGTGCAAGGATTTAAATTCATACCTTAAAGAGTCCAAACAGCAAATAATACAAGCTATGCAGAAAGAACTAGCAATGCACAAGTCGATAAAAGTTAATCTTGTTGCTGAATGTAGATTCATTCATACATCTACCAATGAAAATACAGATCGTGCTTTTAAAACACGAAATCAGGCCCTATTTTTGGAAACGGACTTAAGTAGTTTCTTGGAAACACAATTTACAAAGTTAACTACGGAAATGGAAGAATCTGAGCTAAAAGGCAGTAATTGGCTTTGTTAGCAGTGGAAGGAGTACGATTGAAAATAAATAAGTACAATCCCTTGCGTGGAAGCACATATATTCCATTACCAGCAGCTATACAAGCAAGAAAAGCCTGCATTAATCCTCAAAACTTTAAGGACGAGAGGTGTTTTATGTATGCCATTTTAGCAAAACTGGTTAAAACTGATGCTAAACGCGTTAGTAAATACAAGGATCTGGAAAACAAGTATGATTTTTCAGTAATATCATTTCCTACATCGCTAGCTGACATTCCCAAATTTGAAAAAGCCAACGATATATCCATTAATGTATTTGGATTGGAACAAGACAAGAAATTGTTCCCTCTGAAGGTTGTGGATCAAGAGCTGCAAGACCATCGCGACCTCCTTTTGCTAAGTTCATCATCCGGCCAGAACCACTACGTCTTTATCAAAGATTTTGATAAACTAGTAAGACATCAGATTACCCGCCATGAACATAAAATATATACGTGTAAACGGTGTTTTACACACTTTGATAATCGATATGGACAACAAGGAATGGAAAAAATGAAAGAACATAGAGCTTTGTGTGTCCAGCATGACATTGCTAGGGTTGAAATGCCTATTAAAAACCCCATTGTCAAATTCTTAAATGTTGAAAAAATGCTGAGAATACCTTACGTTATCTATGCTGATTTGAAAGTATACTGTTACCCTATCAAACATGTCTACCTAATCCTGAGGCAAGTTATACAGTGCCATACCAGAGTCATGTTCCTATGAGCTTTGGTATATACGTTAAACCCTCACCTGCTGTGGAACACATAAAGACAAATCTTTCAAGCCAACCTGTTATTTATCGTGGGCCTGACGCTGCAGAAAAGTTTATGGACTGTTTGATCTCAATAGCTAATGAAATTGATCGCCTTTACAGCTTAAATGTTCCAAAGGCCTTAACTCAGGCTCAAGAAGCAGAGTTCCAATGTTCTGAAACCTGTTATTTGTGTCAAAAACCATTTACCCAACAGGACTGGAAAGTTCGAGACCACTGCCATATTACAGGGGAATACCGTGGAAGTGCTCACAATAACTGTAATTTGAGGTGTAAAACACGAAACCCCGTTCCTGTGTTTCTACATAATATGAGTGGCTACGACGCAAATTTCATTGTAAAGCAATTGGGGTGTACTACTGAGAGAGTGGATGTTATCGCTAACTCCAAAGAAAAGTACATTTCCTTTACCAAATATGTAGGAAATGTTAAGCTTAGATTTGTGGATACGTTTCGGTTAATGCCGAGTAGTTTGGAAAACTTAGTTTCCAACTTAACATCATACCCTGAAACAGACAAGTACTTTGGAAAAGAAAATGCAATGCTCATGACTCGTAAAGGGGTATTTTGTTATGACTACATTGACTCATGGGAAAAGTTAAGTGAAACGTGTTTACCTCCAAAAGAGGCATTCTTTAACAAATTAAGTCAAGAAGATGTTAGTCAAGAAGACTATGAACATGCCAAAAATGTCTGGAATCAGTTCAACATTAATACTCTAGGGGAATATAGTGACCTCTACCTAACTTCAGATGTACTCCTTCTTGCAGA